>OX456984.1:170581327-171900169 GCA_949752695.1 Melanostoma scalare
TCTACAGCCGACCATCATTTGTACATTGGTCTTTTTGAAAGCTTCAATATTCTTTCTAAAACTCTTTACTCTAACTATGTTAGCCTTAGCCGTATGGGTTTTTTTTCTCAAAGATGATCCAAAAAGTTTCTGGCACTTTGTCAATTCGAAAAAAAAATCGGACGGTTATCCTGCAAATTTTGTTCACGGTGATACTACTCTAAAGGATACTGCCGATATCTGCAATGCCTTTGCGACTCATTTTCGAAGCTCTTTCAGTGATACCCCCGTAAATATTGACGTAAATTACTTTTCGTATTTACGCAACTGCTCTCAAGTAAATTTTAATAATATACCTACTAACATAGATAAGATTTTACAGTTTTTATCATCTCTTCATGATGATTTTTCTTCTGGTCCAGATGGTATACCGCCAATTCTGTTAAAAAAATGCCGTTCTGTAATAGCGTATCCACTTCAGTATCTCTTCCAGCTCTCATTGAAATCAGGCGTATATCCTAGTCTTTGGAAAAAATCCTTTATCACACCTGTATTTAAAAAGGGTGAAAAGATAGATATCAAAAATTATAGACCCATTTCCAAACTCTCATGCATTCCTAAGCTCTTTGAACAAGTTGTTTGCGACTGCCTCTCTTTTTACACAAAAAATATTATTTGCAATCAACAGCATGGTTTCATCCAAAGAAGATCGACGGTTACCAACCTGCTATCTGTTTTTCATAATTGTTCCAACTCTCTTTAAAATGGGTATGAACTCGGTTGTATTTACACTGACTTTTCCAAAGCATTCGATCAACTTTCTCATGATGTTATATTATATTGGTTTTCATTTTGCATTTGGTTTTCCCACTGAATTTATTATATGGATTTGTTCCTATCTGCAGAATAGAACTTATCAAGTTAAATTTCGTAACTGCTTTTCAAACACTTTTATTGCCCTGTCGGGTGTGCCACAAGGCAGTCACCGTGGACCACTACTTTTCATTGTCGCAATCAATGATGTGGTCTCATGCATTTCTTATAGTAAAATTTTGATTTTCGCAGACGATATGAAAATTTTTAAATCCATTAAGAATGCTACTGATCGCGTACTTCTTCAAAAAGATATCGATAGTTTTGTAATATGGTGCAGTAAAAATGGCCTCAGTCTCAACCCCTCCAAATGCCAAACTATGACTTTCTCGAAAAAACGGGAACCTAGTAAAGCTGTGTATTCGATGCCTGGCCATTTTTTATGCAATGTTTCAAGTTTTCGAGACCTTGGTGTTTACTTCAATGTTAACCTCGCATTTAATGAGCACATTAGCTCTATTGTAAGAAAGCAAAACTCTATGCTAGGTTTTATAAAAAGATGGGCAAAAGAATTTAATGATCCTTATGTAACACTATCTTTGTATAACTGTTATGTTCGCCCTCATCTGGAGTATGCATCTCAAGTCTGGTCTCCACTGTATGAAATTCATAAGTCTCGTATTGAGGCAGTTCAACATAAATTTATACGCTTTGCTCTGAAGGGTCTTCCTTGGGCGGATCCTTTAAATCTGCCTCCATATGAGCACCGTATTCAGCTTTTAAGCTTGCAAACCCTTTCCCAAAGACGTATCAACAATGATCTAATATTTATGCATCAGCTCATTGCTGGTAATATTGATGCTCCCTACTTGCTCTCGTCCATTGGTTTTAACTAACGCGGAGGATCTCATCCGTTAATTCACTGCCCCCATCACAGAACCAATTATGGCATGCATGAGCCGATATCGCGCATGAGTAGATTATTTAATTCAAATCATTTACTTATTGGTTTTAACATTAGAAAAAATAGTTTGAAACAAAAGCTTAAAACCAGTGCTTCACATAATTGATATTTTTTTTCTATTATTTATTTCATTTGTAATCTGTATTAATTTTTATATTATCTAGTCTAGTCTTGTTTAATTTGTTTATGTTATTTAGCTATAATTTTTCTTTGTTTTTATTTGCTTTATACGCTCTCTTTGTGCTGGTGTAGGTGTTTTACTAACTTCTAACACTTTGCATTTATGATGAAGAGCGTAAATAAGTACGTACAAATGGGCTTGCTCTAAGCCCAGTGCGACTTATGTCTCTGAGATAAAAGATGCAAAATCTGAATATGCTTATCGTTTTCTGATCCTATTTGGCTCTTTATTTAAACAAAAACCTTCAAGGAAGAGAAGATAATATTTTAACTGCCAAAGAAAACTTAGTTTGTGGTCAACCTCTCTGCAAAACTTATGTTTGAGTCTTTTCCAAGTGTTCAGAAGATTGTTGAAGATAATCCAACAGTCCAAAGTTTTTCATTATTCGCTCACATTCCTTGTATGGTACAGAGCTTGAATAATTTACAATCGAAGCTTTTGACATACTTTCCGGATTTACACTTTGAAGCTGACAATGGGCGTCGATGGATTTTAAACCCTTTTTTAGACAAATCAATAGATCTGGCTGATGTCACCACAAAAACAAAAGAATGCCTATTAGATTGGGCTGTAGATGGCATGCACATTAAAATTTAATTTTATTCGCAAAGTGTCGACGTATTTTAGATGAAAAGAAAACACGAATATCCAGAGCTGGCAAGGGAAGCTCTAAATTATTGGTGCCATTCGCCACTTCATACCTGTGTGAACTGACATTTTCTTCAATTGTAGACATTAAAACTTAGAAGAGGACTGGGCTGCAACTAGAAAATTATTTAATTATTTTCGTTTTAAAAATAGCACCACAATTTGATAAACTTTTGAAAAATAAACAAGCGCATCTTTCTCACTAAAATTGTGTTTTTGTTGTGTAAGAACCTCTACTTTTTCTTTAAGCCCGCCGCGGCGACCCCCAAAAAGTGAAAAACACTGCTTTAGATCAATATGGCTATGATAAGACCAATCCACTCTCCAGGGCTAGTATTACGGATTACGATTCTCGCAAGAAATCTCTCGTTATCGTTGCGTTGCGATTACGTTTCACGATACTCGCTGTCATTGACGATTGCTTTTTGGCACTCGTTTTGTTATCGTTGTCGTTGATTCATCATCAACACATTTAATTTTTTCATTTTATATGGCAACATTTTCAAGGATCCATTCTCGGTATTCATAATCGGTTTATGTCATCGTGGCTATCGTTGTTTTGCCTCGCGTTTCGTAATTCGTAATACGGGCCCAGTAAATATGATATTGCTTCATACGCCAAATTTCAGGGAACAATATGTTTCCTAGAGCCTCCTCCAGCAGGAGCTAGTCTCGACGCACTGCTGGAATCTTCCTTCTTTTGATACATAAATCATTGGTACTCTCAAGAACATTGATCTGGTACAATTCACAAGTACCAGATCAAAAATACGCAGTCAACTTTCCTTAGGTCTAGGAGTGGTCCACTGTGGAATCTGAGCCAGGAAAGGATTGTTATCGAGTCTTCACAAGTGGTTCCAGAACAATAGTAAACGACATGCCTCCATTGGATGCAGACACACCAAATGTATGGTCCCAAACGTTGATAAGAAGACTGCAACATTTTTGCTATCATGTAGAAGGAAAGATTTTGGAAAGCTTATTGGCATTGCTACCGGGCACTTCTTTTTGCCAAGCATTTAAACGTGCTAGGCTTAAGTGATACAACACTCTGTGAATCTTGTGTAGAGAATGAGGACACCGCGGAGCACTTCGTCTGTGAATGTCCTGCATTTTCTCGTATCAGATTATGGATACTCGGCGCAGACTTTGTGAGAGCTGGTAACCTAAGCTCCTTATCATGGCAGCGTCCTTTGACTTTTCTACGAACATCTGGGAAGCTTAAGCAAAAGAAGGTCGCTATTTGGTAGTACAATGGATCGGTATTTAGATATGAGTGGTCCAGCTAGTAATTTAAAATAATATTCAACATAGAAATAGTGATATTGGTAAGAAGGTAGGGGCTTCCAAAGCATGGTAAAAGTGCTCCTCATACGGTGGGGATAAAAAGAATAGCCTCGAAAGGGAATACATTAGCTGCATTACAATAGAAAGAAACAAAGAGGAAGGGCACCCAAATACAAGCTAAGAGAAAGGAGCGCATCTATCGGGTGTTAGAAGAAATTTCTGCCCCAGGTCTTGATGCAAACCAAACTATACATGAAATACGACAAAACTACTTGAATGAGGGAGTAATTCCCTTCAAGACAGTCGCTCTAAGAAGGGAGAATGATGAGGAAACTCCTTGGGCGAAGTTCATAAACGATGCTCAGGGATAGCTTCTAGTGGATGACGACAACATTTTGAACAGGAGAGTATTGTGATAGTCTTTTGAACAAACAACGAACTGTTTCCTCGAGAGCGTTATATAGAGGCTGAAACTTAGTCAAAGAAGTTAGTAAAGAAGGTTGTAAAGAACTACAAAAAAGGCACAGTTGCTGACTAAACGAGATACCATATGAGTCTTGGGAAAAGATAAGAGACATTATGTATAGATGGCTAGCGATTCACATTTCCACGATAATAGTGATAGTGTTTCTAAGCAATGGAGGTAAGTTACCTGGTATCAAATCTACAAAGAGATGAGAGATACCGAAGTTACGATAACTACCGTTCAATAAAGCTGATGTCTTGGAAGATCATTTTAACTTTTTCATACGTCAAAAATTTCTTCATAAAGTTCATTTAACGTGTGTCTGAAATCCGTTGTGCATATATCGGATGATGATCGAAAGTGTTCACCCAACTTTTCCATTTTCAGACAAAACTATCTATAGAAAATTAAATGTGCTTCAGCAGTTGTTTATGTAACCTACCGTCCTCCACATCGAATATCTTAACCATGTATCTTGAGAGTGTCTAGGAACAATGGTGGTACTATTGTATCTAGATGCAGCACCTCGATTGCTGCAGGCTGGTAACTGTAATTTCATTAAAAAAAAACTCCTGTGTACATTATTTGAAGTTCCTTCAAACATTCATCTTTATTTTTTGAAACGACTTCCACTTAACTTAATTATTTTTACAATTCTTTTACTTTTTTTTTACATATAACAACAAACAGACTTAAGGATTCGCACAGCTTGTCTCAACAAACAAATCTTACAAACGAGTACATGACCAGAATAGTTGACAGCGCTATCGCTGCAACATTTGAAGCTCCACCACCACCACCTTTGTGATCCTCCACTGTGCCATGTGGAATCTCATTGTGTTTAATGTGATCTCTTTCATTCGCAATAGCATTTTGCTGTTCAATTTCATCTAAGGCAAGATCTATACCCTGGTTGATGGTTCTTAGGAGAGGATAGTTCGAATTAATTCTTCGTGGTATTGTTAATTTGACACCTTTGGTGTTCTCAAATTCGGCGAAGGTATCAAGTTCTGGTTCACACTCGCCAAGGAAGTCATCAGTATCTACTGACCATACCATAGCTCCAGCTAGGTTCTTCTGAATTGCAAATCTTACTTTGTTCGCTATCGAGCGGGTACTATCGTAAGTAACAACTTTGGTCACATCCCCACCCTGGAACCGAGCCAGAGCCTGTGAGCTCCTATTATCCCACGACTTCAACCAGCCAGATGTCTTATTACTCAGTAATGGGCATATCTCATTGTAGCCCAAGAAACCGTCTTCTCTTGTAAATGGACCTTGGAAACCAGCATCATCAGAATCATCGCCGAAGTTTCCATCCAAAGCTGTCTTGAAAGTTCGTCCGTAAAATGGAAGACCCATAACTATCTTAGAAGCAGGACATCCCAACTGCATTATATACTCAATGGTAAATCTCTGAAAAGATTGAAGCATTAAAGTGAGACTTGTTTCGGTTGACATTAACAAACTTGTTTCTTACCACACTTAGGAAGCCCACATCTTCTAGGGGAGCATTTGGACCAACCTTTCTATCCCAACTGCCATGATAATCATAGCACATGACGTGTAGATAATCAAAGTATTTGGCCAATTCTTTGATGTCGTAGGCTTCATCGATTACCGTCTTTGAAGCTCCAATGGCTGTAGTCAGCAAAAGATTGTATTTCCTGAAGTTATCGTGCAGATCCTTAGCAAGCAGAACGAATTTCTCACGATCTTGCGGAACTCCACCTCTTTGTGTTGGGTATTCCCAATCCAGATCCAAACCATCAAAGTTATGTTTACGAATGAAGCTAGAAGCTTGTTCAACAAACATTTGACGACGCATAGGATCTGCGGCCATAATTGAGTAATTTTTAGAACCTTCATTCCAGCCACCAATAGCCAGAGTTACCTTCAGATGCGGGTGGGTCTTCTTCAGAGCAGTGATCCGATCGAAGCCGGCCTTGCCATAGTTCTCTTTCAAGTCTTGCCATGGATCTAAAAAAGTAGTCAATAAAACAAAAAATAAATTAGCTAAAATAGAATAAGCCAACGAAAAGTGTGTCCTAAAGCTTTACATAAGTGATATTACGACTCGTATGAGTATCAAAATTCTAAAGGTACACTAACTACAGATTTTTTTTCTTTCTCTCTTTTTCTAGGAAATGAATTGTATTTCGGCTATGACTGCTACATGACCTGAATTTTTAAGTTTTATGTTAATAGGCCTTTTGTGCGAAAAGCGAGTATGTTACCTAAAAGTGTGTGTCTTGCAAACACAATAGGCAATGGAAAAAAATAAGCTCTGCTATTAAACAACACATAGCAAACACGTTATACGTCGATAAATTTGATTTCAGTAGGATTTGGGGCAGTGGCGGATCCAGGATTTGGGCATGGGGGGGGGGGGGGGGGTCTATTACTCAAAATTGTATTTATGTACATATACGAGGTTTAGCAGATTCAATCAGAAATTATTTACATGATGTTGGCGTCGATTGCTCATATGTATGGCCGACGACGGAGCTCCGGCAATGAGTGTCCAATTCATTGGTGCACAGGCTCATCTGAGATCGTATTTCCATCTGGCAATTTATGTACATTGCGCTGCACATAGCTTTAGTTTGGCAGTCAATGCAGCATGCGAAGTGTCAGGAATCAAAAACTATCGGAGCGATTGAAGCATTTTTTCACTGGCCTAAAAGACAAGACGTTCTACACCAAGAAATTTCAAAAATGACAAACAAAATTAAGAAAAAAAACAAAATTTTAAGTTTGTTTGTCCTACCAGAAACCAGATGGGCTCAGTCTCTTGAAGCAGTTGGAATGTACGTTGAATTGCAACCGGCTGTTATTGAATCTTTGGAAGAAATCAAAACGTGGAAATATCGAGATACTTCGAAAAATGCATTGTATCTTTTGACAGTGATTTCGATGTTTGAATTCCAAATCACCTGTCACATTTTGGAATTAGTTAATTCGATTGTTTAACTTTTGAGTCGGGAATTGAAATCTAAAAACCAGGATCTGGGTGAGGCTACTAAAGCTGGCAGATGACACTTTGAATGAATTTACATACAAACGCGAAAACGCAGATTCTACTTTCCACGTTAATTATGAACATGTTGCTAGAATTTGTTCTGAATACGAAATCACAATGAAATTGCCACTCGCGCCGCCGCCGCCGCCGTTGCAATCAACAAAAAAATCGTTGCAACGTTCAAGCACAAAGAATTGAAGACTACTGCAGAATTTCTTTCGACATTCCGTTTCTTGATACACGTTCATTTCTCAACTCAAAAGTCAGTTCTCGGAACACAAATCCATTTTCCAAAGTTTCGGGCAACTGTTTCTTAAACAAGAATTTAAAGAAAAGAAATGCGCTGACCCTCAGATGTCTCTGAGGGAGATGTCAAATCAGTTTAACATTCACCTTTCATGGGTGCCAGGGCACAGGGACATACCAGGCAACTGTATGGCAGACGAACTAGCCAAAAAGGGCACGACCACTTCCCTACGCTCAGAATGGAACAACATAGGTGTACCTATCGCTACATGTAAACTCCTACTTAGACAAGACGCTTCAAGGATAACAAACACTAGATGGACTGAGAGTAACAACTGCCTTGCAACCAAAAAAGTTTGGCCGTGTGTAGACTCAAAACGCTCGAAGAGTTTGTTGGCCCTGAACCGTCTGTATCTAGGTTCTACCATAGGTGTTCTTACGGGACACTGTCCAATAGGGAGACACGCCAAAAGACTTGGTGTGTTTTCCAATGATTTCTGCAGAAGCTACATGGACGAGGAGGAGGAAGAAACCGTTCAACACCTTCTTTGCTCATGCCCTGCACTACTTCATAGGAGGAAAACTCATCTCGGTGAATTCTTCTTCGATGATACTAGCGACCTAGCTTACATAGACCCTAAAAGTCTTTCAAAATACATTAAAAGTTCCACGTGGTTCGACTAGCAGGTGAATAACCGGCTAGTCCCGTAATGGAAGATTAATAAGTGATCAACTCGTTAATCTTACATCGGGTTTCTGAGATCAGTAGGTGATTAACTTGCTGATCTCTGTGGTATCACAATGGGCCCTTGCGGCCTAAGTGTGTCAGGCAATGTACTCATTAACTGACAGCCACTTCCACATAACCTAACATAATGCGCTGACCTCTTCACATTTTACGAAGATATATCGGATTGTTCGAAAGAACATTTTCTGTCAGAAGTCAAGATGTGGAGACCACGAATCCACGGCCAGAACATCCAAAATGCGCTTGATGATTTACTGGTTAGTATCTTTCGATCGAAAACTTACATGTCAAAAAGTTTATATGTGACGCGATCCGAGAAAAGGCACCTTTTAGGCAAAAGTGAAAGCTTACACAGCAGGCTCTGAAAGGCGCTGATGTACCATTCAAACGCATATTTTGCCTAGTTAGTCCCTTTTATCGGATCGAGTCACATATGCAAATATCAATCTGACGACATTTTTCAGGTTATCAATAGCAAATCGTTCAAGAATGTCGATTATACTTTTATCTTACTATCTTATCTTACTAATATTATAAAGAGGAAAGGTTTGATTGTTTGATTGTTTGTCTCGAATAGGCTCCGAAACTACTGCACCGATTTGAAAAATTCTTTCACCATTGGAAAGCTACACTATCCCTGAGGGACATAGGCTATATTTAGTTTTCAAAAAAAAATAGAGTTCCCTACCAAAACTCCGATAACTAATAATCTTAATTAGTTGTGTTCGTTGTTATAGTAGGCAGTTGTAAGTATCTCAAAGATATGACAGATAATTATTTAGTTCAAAGGCGTTTTTTTCTTTTATCATTTTAAAATGCCCAAAAGATTAAGATCTCAACTTTTTAGAAACAATTCCCAATCAAGGGGTAAATTTTTTTGTCAAAATAAAGAATCTTCATCGGAACCTGAAAGTCATCTTTTAAGTCAGAGAGAATATGTGGCGCAATCGCGTGCCAGAGAGTCGACAGTCGATTACCGACCGTTCGTAACGGCTCGCTCGCTCGCTGTTAAAAACATGAGAGCCTCTCAAAGCCTAGTGCGAGAGTCCAGTATTCAGCAGTCGCAACGGCTTGCTGAACAAATTGTAAGAACTTCTCGAGTCCGCTCGCGAGAGTCAAGTACTGAGCGTTTGTAGCGGCTTGAAGAGCAAAATTCCAGAAACATGCAATCCCGCTATAGGGAATCAAGCTCTGAGCGTTCTCAACGCCTTCAAGACCAGAGAGAATGACAACAGACTTTAAGAGCTAGATTTCGCAATCGAGTTGTAGCTCACAGTAACAGATCGGCTTTTAGATACGATCCACAGATCGATTATGCACAACAGGCTTCCGTTTAAATTGGCGACATGAATAAGATATTTCTCACAACAACTGCTAAAACTTGGAGAAGGAATTTTTCCCACTCCAAATTTAAGCGGTCATTGTGACATTCTTCTGGATGAATCACTAGGTCAAATACTCCATAATTTGGAAAACTTTTGTCGAATTCCTTTCAAAAAAAAATTGACTGCAGTCGACTGCAAAGGAATTCATTTAAGATGAAAAAAAAATCAACTGCAGTCGATCTCTTTTTTGCTACGGATTTGCACACTGATTTTCACACACACAACAATTTTGACAGATCGAAAACGGCAAAACAAAAACATCAGCATTTGAAAAAAATTAAAGGAAGCTGGACTGCTTTGCATTTAGTGGTGAATTTGGAAAACATTTATTGTAAAAAAATATTAAAATTGTGTGTTTAACTCTTTGGTGCCTGTTTTTCTTCATCAGTCAGTTGGACACACACACATTCATAAAAAAAGAAATCGCTACTTTTTTAATTTCCTAAATACCCAAAAAAGAATCGAATTTAGTAGCGACTGCAGTCGACTGCAAACGGGTGAAAGGAAATCGACATTAATAATACCCTGATATCGAGTCTTTTTCACGAAAAGGACTTTCATTGGCTATGTTCTAGGGCTGTAGTGTCACCTTAGAATGATACTGTCAATGAAATTAACAATCTAATAGTTCAAAAAGTCCCCGGCCAAATAAAAACATAATATAAATCGATCGACACTGTGACTAATATAGAAAACGCAGTCCATTATCCACAGGAATTTTTGAATTCATTGAACCCTTCTGGGATGCCACCACATGAGTTGTCGTTAAAAATCGGAATACCAATAATGCTTTTAAGAGATTTAAACCCTCCGAACATGTGTAATGGGACGAGGCTGCTTATTAAAGAGTTAAAGGACAATTTAATTGCAGCAACTTTTATCACTGGCCCAGCAGCTGGTCATATACCGAGGATACTGATGATCTCGACTCATTTAAACGGCTTTAGTTTCCAGTTAATAAGTTCCAAGGCCAAACCTTCGAACTGGTAGGGATCGACCTACGAAAAAAATGTTTTACTCATGGTCAACTGTATGTTGGACTATCGCGCGGGTCGGAGCCCTAATATTGTTTACAGGGAAGCTCTAACACAATAAAAGGCTTTTCTTTTTGGGTTATGACCTCTTAGCAATAAAATGTTTTAAAATAATATCTAAAAATTAAATTTCCAATATTTTTTAATTCGACGCGAAAAATTGTGAATGTGTAAATGTCATGTTTAGTGCCCGTGCGAAGCCGGGACGGACCGCTAGTAATCAATAAAGTTCTTGAATATTTAAAATAATAATATTACTTCTCCTTTACTTTTTTTCATGCCATATTTTTCCGTCCCGTAACGAAATTTGAACATTAGGAGTCGATAAATGTTACAAATAACATCTTTTTTTTCCCGATTGGGGGAGTCCGGACCCGAAACCACCCCCCCCCCCCCCCTGTGGTTGCGCCTATGATTTGGGGTATCAAATGCTGAGCTGCGTGTCATTTTCATATGATAACTGATATATACTACCGGAAAGGTAAGACAAAAGTGCGTATTTCCTATTCCGCAAAATAACAGGCTGTTTCAACCTTTAAATGAAGGCATTAAATGGCTATTGAAATCATTCCAATTGGAGACTGAAATAGAAAATGAAAATTCTTTTTATTTTAATAAAATAATTTTTTTGTTACACGAATATTCTGATTTCAGAACTTTCCATAAACAAAATAAGATCAACTCGACTTAGGGTACAGCAACAAGGTTTATTTTTATTTATTTTATTTTTATTTTATTTCATGAATGCTTAACAACTGTAAGATATAATATCTTATAAGCTAGTCATTAGCTAATTTAACAAACTAAAGAGCAAGATAAAGAGAAGTTAGTAAAATTGAAGCGAATTATGAAACAGATTAAAATTTTAATTTTTAGTTATTTACATTTGTATAAGTTTGAAAGTGGTTTATTAATAGTCTTTTAATTCTTGTTGCGTTTTGAGTTTCCTTTATATTTCGTTGTAATGAGTTACAAAGACGGACGGAATTTGCAAAAAATGACGCTGAGATGTTAAACACGAACAACGAGGATGAATCAATTGACGAGACCTAGTCGAGGCCGCGAATGTAATTCTCTCAAAGCAGTATTGTGGCTGGTGCGAAACCATAATGTCAGAGAGCAAAACTAGACACCTAAGTTCAAGAAACTTTTCGAAGGTCATACCCAGCAAGCGTTGAGAAAAACCGGCTAATCTATCATACCTACTCAAACCATAGACATAACGTAAGGTACTATTGAAGACGACATTGAGTTTACGCATGCTAGCAAAACTGCAGTTACAAAATATTTCACAGCCGTATGTCAGAATGGGAATTATCAGAGTCTTAGCAAGAAGAAAACGAGTTTTAAATGGTGTGAAGCTCTTAGTTACCCATAAAGTACGTAAGACCCCATACACTTTGCCAGCAATCACATTAATGTGGTTGTCTCAGGTCAAAGAGCGGTTCAAAATTACTCCGAGATTTTTTGCAGTATCCACAAAGTCAATTTGGGCATCTTTCAACATAATCGGAGAGAAATAATCAAGATTTAGAGCTTTCCTCGAAATAACGATACATTTTGATTTCTTTGGGTTTAAGATAAGGCCGTTTAACTCTGACCATTTTGAGATTTTTTCTAGGTCTTTGTTGACACAAAAGACTCCATGCTCTATGAGCCCAAGTGGGCAGCTAAAGTACAATTGAAAATCATCAGCATATAAATGAGTCGAACAATGGTCAAATAGAGACGGAAGCTCGTTAACGTAAATAGAAAACAGTAAAGGACCAAGAATAGAACCTTGAAGAACACCTTTCACATTTGGGAGAAAATTGGACAAGCTATCACCAACTTGCACTGCTTGTTTCCTATTAGTCAAATATGAATAAATCAGTTTTGCCGCACTTGGAGAAAAATTGAAGTTATGCATAAGCTTGAAATGGATTTTGAATTTTCATTAGGCAAGAACGGAATGCCAAACATGAATGCATCTCTTGCAACGATACGATTTTCGTAAGTGTTCATAGCTTGTTTTAATTTGTTTACTTCTTCAACGGCGTGTTCAAAGTTGGTGTTTACGTTAGCGAGTTCGGAGGTTTTTTCGGCTAACGAAGTTTAGACATAATGCTCGATTGATAACGGAGCCATTCGCTCTATATAAATTTATAAACTTACATTAAAGTAATTCAGAGAATGAAGCTAAGGATAAGCCAAAGTCTTTGCATCAACTACAGATACAGTTGCATTCAAGAGCTGCGATATGAAAACAGTTTCGTTGATGGCATTCTTCGATATCTGCACTTCACTTTACATCCGACTTTGCTGAATATAAAGGAAATATACATAAAGGTCGCTACAGACCTAAGAGCCTCTTCCTCTTAACTGCTTTACACTAGCGATCAGTTTGTGGGGTATGCTCTACAAAAATTATGAAAAACGCTTTTTTCTTGACACGTGCAGGCCAGGATCCATTTTTCTAGTTTGATTTCTCTTTTAATACGTTGGTGATCTTCAGGGTCGGAAAATGTTTAGGTGTCCACTTCAGCGTTAATTGTCAGAACAGTGATATTCTAAGTCGTTACTGCACACTAAGAAAGAGTTCTTCCTAAGTTTGAAAAGATTTAATATCTGCAATTTTTAAACAAAAGCAAAGAAACTTGTGAAGTGATGACTACATCAATCATCAGTGGATGAGGTGGTGGAAAAACTCATAAAAATATTTACACTGTGGTTCATTTCTTTTGGTCAAATCTAGTGACTGAAATTTGATCCTCTTCGTGTTCAAGGATTGATTTGAAACTTGGTACGCTACTTGACTACTAAAAAAATAAATAGGGTGGCGCTACAGAGCGAGGAGCCCCTGGGCCTAGCGCATATCTCACAACCATGCCTTGTGAGTGAATGGAGGGGACCTACAATTTTATGCAGGATCTGAACGGCTAATTGAAAAAGCGCTTTTCATGGCATGAATTTACTAACGGAGGACTTGCCAATTCCTCGCGAAAGGCGATACCCGTGAAAAAATATTTTTGCCTCTACTGGGATTCGAACCTCGAACCTCTAAGTTAACAGGTATACATGTTAACCATCGCACCACGGGTACCACGATACTTGACTTCTGATACAATAAAACTTAATACGTTCGATATCATTCTAGACCCAAGATGGCCGCCATTACAAAAAGGTGGATTACATATTTTTTCAATACTTCCTTAATTTGGAAATCTGATGAAACGGTTTGATTAGCAGAATAGAGTTCTCTATAAAAATAAAAATTGGTATCCAATATGGTCTCCAAAAAGGGGAAGTTCAATTTTACTTTTTCCACATCCAGAACTCAGAAAACACAGAGTGTGACTTTCTGCAGATGTTGGGGTTTCTCAAAACAACTTTATTACTGTTTCAGAGCAAGCTCAGTGCTTAGTGAACGAACCTATCTCGACCATCAGAGTAAAAAGCTTAAGCCCTTTGAGCACCCTGTTTCACTGGAGCTAATAAATTCAGTTATATGGTTACAACTTTATACCTGTATAATAATCCTGTCTTTGAAGCCCAAAAATGTAAGAAAAAAAAACGGTCAGTCTTACTTTTTGAAATGCTATTCTTCTGTAGGTAGAGAAAATCGTGGCACTTTAACGACAATAATTGTTTCTCTGTCTCGTCAATAGCATAGATGTTCACTTATCAATCAATGAGAGTCAACATTTTCTATTTCGTTTAAGTGTGTTTTTAGCTAATTATCTCATCCTGTTAAACTTCACAGCATCTGACGGTCGGCGAAAAACAAACAAAAACGGTGGCTTCAACCGGATAGTCTTTAGTCGGCCATGCAATGACAACAAGAATCCACTACGAAACGATTTATTATGCAAAAGCTGTCAGTCACTATGGTAAACATGAAACCGAAAGTTTCACAACAAAGTGTTAAATAAAACTCAATGAAACGCGTTTGTCTGCTGAACACCGACACCTACTTTACCACTCTCAAGTGAATTAGGTCCAAACAACTGAATTGAAAGAAACTTAAAACCGCTATTTGTCGGAAATGAGAACAAAGGACACATGGTTTAAGTCTCTTTAAACAGGAAACACAACTTCAACTGAAAACCGCAGAGTTTCCTTTCTACGTGTGTATTTCAAATATACAATTCCTCCATTTCCCAGACACATAATATCAATTACTTCTATATAAATACATACCAAAGTCGTGAATTGAATGAAGCCTTACCTAAGGATTTGATGGCGTTTTGTGTGATATCTAATCCAGCGAAAGCGTATACGACATGGGTGCATAAATTTGCATCAAAATTCTCAATGGCATAGGAACCTTTGCCGGGACGATAAACTGCCCAAGTGGACAAGTAGCAAACGACCACTTTATCATGTGTCGGACCTGCAACGAAATGAAAACGTGTTTCGGTTTAAGAACAAATACAAATAAACACAACATATGAAAGATACTTTGACATTTAATAAATTGCGCATATCATTTCAAGAGATTCCAAATCAAATGCCCAAGACTTACCGGTTTTTGCTAACGTCAGTGCAATGCATGCTAGTGCTCCAACTAGAACCATCAAAGGCCATCGCACCATCGTTACCGCCGAATGTGAAATCATCATCGCCTAAAATGAAACGATACGAGTAATAAATATCAAATTCAATAACAATATCAAAATGAACTTGTTAGGGGGGAGATTATAAAACTGGACCGAGTTCATGAGAGGTTCTGTATGAGTCATGCCGACACAATGTGTGGGCTTTTTCCGTTGATATTTGAAATAAATTCTGTTTGGGTTTGTTTATTAAACTTCAAAAGACAAAGAAATCATTTAATCAAAGACGCAACGTAATACTTTTATTGATATTCAAGAATTTTTAGTACAAGTTGAAGGTTTCTGACTCGTACTTCATCTAAAGTTCAATTTAATTATCGATTGGTGCGACGCAAGCATAGCCCCAAACAAAGTTCTACTTCAAGTTTGAATGAGTTTCAATCCAAAAAGGTTACATATTGGGGTCGACAGCTTTTACTAATATTTGTAGTCCCAAAGTTGGTGATGCTTTCATTCTATTTATTAATCATTTCTACAGCAGCGCAGACCTTACAGCTCAGGGCCTGCGTCGTGTACAGCTATTAAGTCAACTATTCTATATAGTACCTGTCTTTCAAAAACAATGCAATCACAATTATATACAACCATGGTTTGACTTTGACTGTGAGAAGTTAAGAAAAAAATCATTCCGTCTATTGAACCTATACCGGAAATACGATGAGCCAAATTATAAAACAATGTACCTGAACGCGAAACGAGAGTTTAAGAACACATGCGAAAAGAAGAAAATGGATTTTCAGAACTCCCTAGCAGCGGAAATATCGAAGTGCAGAGATTCTGCCACCCTTTGGAAACTGCGCTATAAGAAAAATGGAAAGAAGTTCAAAATAGGGCCAAACATAAGCGCTTCTCAATTGGAACAACATTTCAAAAATATTTTGAATCCAGCCAACCATATATCCCAGGCCTGCTTTCATTATGCAGTGCCGGATACAAAATGCGACATATTAGATAGGCCAATGACGGAAGAAGAAGTAAGATTCTGGTTGGAAAAGTCCAAAGATAGAAAAGCCCCAGGAACTGACGGAATACCTGTGAAATTCTTCAAATATGCAATTAATTCTCTTTAGCAGTTGATCACAATAGAGTTTAATCGAATGTTTGAAACAGGAAACATCCGGCACTTTCAACATAGTGTGATTTTTCCTATACTTAAAAAAGGTGATCCTAACCAAGCTGAGAACTACAGAGGTATATCATTCCTAAACTCTTCTTTGAAAATATTAATGGGAGTTTTAGCAAAGCGTTTTCAAGAATGGACTTCACAAAAAAAGCTTCTTAGTGAATACCAGGCATGGTTCCGAGAGAATTATTCTACTAAGACCAAATCTTTATTCTCACCACGGTAGCACAGAATCAGCTCTAAGAAAAAACTTTATGCGTTCTTTGTTGACCTTAAAGCAGCCTTCGATACAGTGGACAGAAGTGCACTTTTCTATAAGCTGTATAACGTTGGGGTATCGAGGAAGTTTGGAGAACTTATTGAAAACCTATACAAAAGAACGACATCAGCAGTTTGGGACGGAAAACAACTTTCAAATTTCTTTGAAACTCTTACAGGTGTAAAACAAGGGTGTAATTTCAGTCCGCAAGCTTTTGTGATGTATATAGATGACATTTACGAATATTTTTGTGAGTGAGCTAGGATAGGAGGGACTTTAATTAAAGTTCTGATGTATGCAGATGATTTGGTGTTACTTGCTGACTCCCCGGAGAGACTTCAGAGAATGATAAATCAATTTCAAAGATACTGTCAAGAGTGGAGATTACAGGTCAATACATCGAAATCTAAAACAATGGTTTTCAGAAATGGAGGAGGGAGGTACTCAAGGAACGAAAAATGGTATTTTGACGGAGAGGAAATTGAAACGGTCAAGTCATATAAATATTTGGGCATGAATATCTGTAGTAACATGAATATGGAACTACATTTTAAGGAAAAGCTTGCCGCATCAAAAACAGCCATAAGTTTAGCATGGAAAAACTGTTTGGAAGATACCAATATATCAGTAAAAGTTAAATTCCAAGCAGTGTCGAAGTCTATAATGCTATATGGTGCCCAGGTCTGGGGTTGTAAGCATTACAATACAGTGGAAAAACTACTTCGTTACTTTTTAAAACGAATTTTCAAACGGACCGGAAACCGGTCTCGCGCCATTATTTGTGGAAACATTGAAGCTTCATTTCAACTACATTTTGAGATGCATGTCTTTGGATGATGAAAGATTGATCAAACGGATAGCAAACCACGTCATAGAGACAAAAATATTGTTCTACGAAGAATGGAAGTCATTGGCAGAATTCTGCGGATACAATTTCAACATAAACTCCGAAAACATTTGTCAATGGAAAGAAGAGTTTTACAAGTTAATTGCGGCGGTTGACGAAAAAATACACGCTGACAACATTGAACATGTTAAAAGTTAAGTATACAGAGAAATTTACGCTGACCTAGATCACAATTTATGTGAAAATAATTATTTTAACGAACGGTATTCTATTGATATAATTTCTACTATCTTTAAGGCCAGAGGTGAAATCATGGAATTAAACTTTATTCCCCACAGGGAAGATCTACCAATCATTTGCTCTCTGTGTAATCTTCGTGAAAGGTAGATGTCCATTTCTTGGGTAGATGTCCAGTGCTGAAAGAATTCAGACTTTAATTCTTTGGAAAAGAATCATTAGAAGAATCAGAAATGCGAAACATTTTGAATGGCAACGAATGGAACAAACTGCATAAATACTGTCAAAAAGCATCCACATATAGGAAAGCAATAATCGAAGAATCTTTTTTAAAAAAAAACTTTTTTATAAACGTCGTCAAACTCGGGCAGACGGCTTTAAGTCATGTCTTAAATTTAATGTAATAACAAACATTGTAAATCAATTTTAAATGAAACCAATAAAAGTATCTATCTATATCTATCTCTCTAAGTCAACTATTCTTGTCCAAAAGTTTTAAATAATGAAAAACCGACGAAAAGTTACCAAAATCAATGAAACGATAGTAAAATAGATGTCCTTCAATCGCTCAAGTGATTCTAACAACGATAGGTGACTCTACGACAGTCGTCCAAAAAGCTGCGCGATCTTGACCCAGTTATTGTTCCAAAAATGTTCTTGCCTTCTCTTTTGATACTTCTTACAGCAGACTTCAATCTAAATAGGTTTAGTAATTCCTATGCACAATAGGTAGCACAGTAGTGCTCGGTGTATGATATTTAACCAACTGATTGCAGTTTTTATAAGAAAAACCAGTTTGGCATAAATTTTGCCCTTTAACTCTCATTTGAAATAAAATAATTGTCATGAAAACAGTGACGAAGGTTTATAATCTCTTCGAAGAATAACTGACTCACTCTGAACAATTCAGCGTACATTTAACCACAACTTCAAATGACCAATAACATACCATTAGCTCGTCATACTTCATGTGCTGTAAGTATGAATGTATCAACTTTATATAGCTAAATGTAGATAGTTTTCTGACTTGAGTTCATATTTTTAAACAAACAAATGGAAAGAGTCTGGAACTAAGGCAGCCATAGCAATGCGTTGGGCAAATAAAACGTGGTGTTTTCGTTACATTCATTGTAATTCTCTAGAAGCGATAATAATATTCTCTCATCTAATTATGAACAATGAACAGTTGTAGCTGTAAACACATCAAACATTTGATCAGCATCTTTTCTAATAAATGTGTTAATAATACCAATCGAAACAATAGCGCAAATCGATAGCTAACGCGTTTTCAAGAGAAAATGCCAACTCTAGTCAATATCGCTCTAACTTTGAAATGGGGTCATTGAGTATATAAGATTTATATGCACTTTCATACCTTTCACTAAATAGTGACAACTATGAAATCAACTAGCTAGGTTAAAAAAATAAGAACATTTTCTAGATTTTGAAAGCAATGGCAAATGAAGTTAAATAACAGGCCTCAATAGTAAAAATATCAGTAGTCAATAGTAATACAAAATTTGGATTGAAATCAAAACTTTGAAATAATCAAAAAATAGAATAACAGAGCTAAGATTAGTTCAAATATAAGGTTCGTTCGTTGAACTTTCCCCAGGGTTGACCCAGGTTTTCTTGACAACCCTATGAGTTGTCAAAAAAGCCTGGGTTTTCCAGTTCTCAAAAAATGCTAAACCACAAATCACCACACATCCCCGTCATAAAAACAAAATACATGCCATTTGACAGCCCTAAACTCACCACAGCAAAAACCTAGGGCGAGTTGAGGGAAACCTAGGCCCTAGGGCTCAAAAAACACTCAGTTTGACATTCAGGGCGAGTTTAGGTTTCTCAAAAAACGCTTTGTGGGGACCCCAGGGCGACTCTAGGGCTTCAACAACCAAACCTATAAATAACACAAAATAACAAGCAAATGACAAACGTCAAACGAATTGCAGCGATATTTTAAGTATGTATTTAAAATGCATTTTGACGATTTCATGAATATTCGTACACAGATTGAATTTTGGTGGTTTGCTTTAAGCACTAAGTGTGCCTAGGAAGTTTTCTTAATTTAGGTTTAGTTGGTGTTTCTTTGTAGCTTGTATTTAGTATTTATTTTATTTAGTATTTATTTTATTTCGATAAGGCCATACACATTAAGATAAAATATCTTATAAACTAGTGTTAACCTATTAAATTATAACAATGAGATCAATTGGATGAGAAAAATAAAGAAGATAGAAATGAAGTGATATTGAAAAGTAAAAAAAGTAAGAAGAAAAGAAAAATAAAAAATAAAAAAAAAAAGGAAGAGAAAAAAAATGTATATAATATGATGAAAAGTGGATATGGAAAGAAATTTTGAAGATACTGATAGAAATTTAGCATTTATTGCTACTTATTTCCCTGATTGTAAGAGGTAACGAATTCCACTGACGTGTAGCATTGATGAAAAATTGACGTTCAGATATCAAGGAGGCGTATCGTGGGTGGATTAGCTGGTGAGATCTCGCAGAAGAGGCCCTTGTAATTCTTTCAAACAGAAAGGGTGGTTGATGTGTGAGCAGAATGTCTGAGAGCAGGGATAAAGTGCGAAACTTAAAGTAGCTCTCGAGTAGCATATTGAGTAGAACATTTGCGAGATGCGATATTCTATGATATCTTCGCAGGCCAAAGATGTATCTAATAGTGTTGTTAAAAACAACATCAAGTTTTCTCTTGCACGCATAGTTACAACTAGAAAAGATTTCGCAACCATAGGTCAAAATGGGATGAACTAAACTTTTTACAAGCATTGTACGCGTTTTAATGGGCGTGTATGTCTGAGATACCCAGAGTTTTCGTAACACTCCATATACCTTGCCGATTGTGCTGTTAATATGCTTGTCCCAAGTCAGATTGCGCGTGAAGATTATTCCAAGATTCTGATCAGAATCCACATAGTCAACAATGGAGTTATTCAAGATTATTCTAGGGAAGTGTGACAAGTCAAGAATCTTTTTAGATACCACCAAACACTTGGATTTTGTATGATTTAAGTTCAGTCCATTGATCTGAGCCCAGTGCGAAAGTTTTTCAAGGTCCTGGTTCACTCGGTAAGCACCGTCTTCAATGAGACGAAGAGCGCAGCTGAGGTACAGCTGAACATCGTCGGCATACATTTGTGATGAGCTGTTATGAATGACAGAGGGAATATCGTTTACATAAATTGAAAAAAGCAACGGACCTAGGATTGATCCCTGTGGCACTCCGCTAGCTACAGGAAGAAAGTCAGATAAACTATTTCCTATTTCAACTGCTTGCATTCTGCCGGTTAAATAGGAAGAAATTAGCTTTATAGCCTCAGATGAGAAGTTAAACTGCTGGCGAAGTTTATCTTCAAGTTTACTGTGAACCACTGTGTCAAATGCTTTGGAGTAGTCTAGAAGAACTAAAAAATTTACTTTATCTTCATCCAATGCTTGTCGAAGGTCCTCAATGACATTTAGTAGGGCAGTCACACAGCTATGCTTTTCCCGAAAACCACTCTGTCTGGTAGTCAAAAGATTATGAGCCTTAATAAAATCAGTGATTTGCTTTTTTAAGATCTATTCAAAAACTTTTCAAAGAAATGCCAGGATTGAAATGGGCCTAAATTCAGTGCACTTAGCATTCTTGGGTATGGGTGAGACCTTTGTATAGTTGTATATGGATGCTACAGGCTTGAGAATGAAACTATAAGTGAGGAAAATTAAATCGTGTTTGGAAAAACCGAGTGCAGAAAGCTGGTCATAAAGTAAAACTTTGTCGCTATCATTCACTAAAAAGAAATCGAGTAGCGTCGGATTTCCACCAAAAAAGTGGGTTGGGGTGGTTATATTGACGGATGCAAAGTCAAGTCTACTCATCTGATCCAAAAAGAGATTTTCACAAAGCAAATTGCTATTAAAATCCCCACATAGAATAATGTTTGAGCAATCCAAAGTAATTTCTTCTAGGAGTTCATAAAGAGGGGATAGATTTATATTTTTGTTCGGCCTATAAATTGTACCCACGAGTAGTTTATCATTGCTTCCAAGTTCCAATGAACTCCACGAACACATACTGAATCCCTGTACTGTATTCAGAGCTACACCTCAACTTGCATTTGATTGTTTCATTGACCAACATTGCTACCCCCCCCACCCCCCCCCCCCCACCCTGACGATTTCGATCTGATCGAAAAACACGGTATCCACTCAATGAGCAAATCTGATCATTTAAACCTTCAACCAACCACGTCTCTGAGACACAGATAACATCCACAGCAGACCCTACAAACAAGAATCTTTTTATATGTTCTGCTATCGACAACAGGCGAGTTTGTTGCAATTATTTTATTTGTTATGTTCAACGAAGGTTACTTTCTCAAATAATAAATGATTGAAATAATAATTTTTGTTTACGAAATTTTCTTCAGCACGAAGGCATTATTTATCCCTTTTTTAGTTTACGACTTTTACTTAAGAAGACAAACAACAAATAAAAACAAAAACTTCAATTCAACTAAAAAAAAGATTCCTGTCAAATTGATGCCACTTATCAAACATAATTAAGATCCTCTGAAAGCACTTTTTTTTTGAAATTTGAAAATTACTTATTATGGCCCTAATGAAATTGAAGTCAAAATCAACTGTAAATGTCGGTTATAGCTTAATATAAATAACTTTTGACAATTTGGATTTGAACTGTCACTATGGGTAATTTTAAAGCAGTTTTAAATAAATTTAGATTTGCGCTAATGAGCGTAAAGTACTGTAATGGACACGCAAACCTGCAAATATGTCGAGTAGTAATCGTTATTAGCCATTATGAGAATTCGAAACAAGTTCATTGAAATGTTTCTTACCCCGAATTTGGGGCATGTTGAGGTTTCATTTGCATGTACGAAGAAGAAAATGCGCTCACAAGTGTCATGTGACCACAGGCACAAAGGTAGTTGAGTGGGAGATCAAAAAAAGAAATTAAAATGTGACTGCGATACATGAAATTACGTCATTTATCGCACAGATAAGAACCAAGGGACTAAGACGACTCCCTTGCGGCATTCCAAAGCCCGTAACATAAAGCTACAAGGCTACAAATTAAACGTCACTTGTAGGATTATGTTCATTACACTTGTAGAATAACAAGCAAACTTGGGGCTTTATGCTTTCGAAATTTTGTACACGTCATAAATCTTTTGCAGTACTTGCAGTTTCGTGTTACATGTTCCGACAACGCATTTAAAGGATTAGACAAGATGTTACTTAGGAAGATATTTTAATGATAAAGGAAGTTAGCACTATACTATCTGCATGAAAAGGGATGCTATTCACTTTAAACACTAAAAGTAATTTTCAAAATAAACTAAACTACTAAAAGTAAATTTTCAAAATAGTAGCGAAACTAGCTTGCGAATGCATTATATATATCAAGAATATCCTTCTAGGAAGTGTTATTGTACACAAAATTGTTGTGCCCTAGGCCTAATAGATTACGTGTCTGCCTATTAAGTTATCACAATGAACCTAATATTGGTTAAAGTATGTCAGTTTGTTTTCCTGACAGCCATTTAAACCTTAAACCTGCCTATTAAGTGTGACCACGAGGTTCAAATCCCAAAAATATAGAAAACAACATTTTCACGGGTAAGTTTGCCCAAGTTCTTTTAGAGTAATTAAATTACAAGTTGTCATGCAAAAAAATTTTAAAATAGCGTTCGGATGCGGTATAAAATTGTTTGTTTTGGAAATGCATTAGGCACCGAAGTTTATTAAGCTTTCTTTTATATGTTTTCTTCTGTCAAAGACATCGCTAAATGGACTCTTCCAGCATCCAGCCATCACTAATCATCATCTGAGTTCTTGAAAGTCATGCTCCAGAGCTAAACAAGCTTTGCAGGAATGCCAAAGCCATAAACGGCTTTGCACTCCAGGGTTTTTCCAAAATTTACCTCAATATAGGGGCTAGGCTTTTCTTTTTCATTAAAGGAAAATGAAGAAAAAACCAGTACTCCTTTCCCAGATTGCTGCCGACAACAGCTGTAAAGTGTAAAACCATTAAAAAAAATATTCAAAATATCGGTGCTAATCAATTTGGGATTTTACTATTTTCGATTTTCGAAATTTCTGCACTTGAATATATAAATAAAACCAACATGAAAAGAGCGAAATAAATTTTCTATCAGCTTGTCCCTTGGGGGGAAAGATATGCCAAAATTCACGGATAGCCGTAGTGTTTAGTGTATTCGAATGTGGAGGCAAATACAATCCAAAGTATATGATTCTAACCGAAAATTGTCGTGATTATTTAAAGGAATTGCATGTTGTCCTGGTTGACTCAGAAAAAGCATTAAATCAACAACTATGAGATCTTATATGGGTGGCCCTCAGATAATGAGGAGTTCCAGAGGAATATACATGTGTGGAAGATCAAGGATAGGTATGAAAAAGCGGTGACGAAGGTTGGATATCGAGCTGGATTCAACGAAGGATTCGAAGGAAGTGTCTTGAATCTTTTGCTCAGTCCTTGCCTACCTGCTGGAAGATAAAGTACAGAACACCAAAGTACATCAACTTTTCTTTACTGACGACTGATTCATCATAAGTAAGGATCCTACATCATGCAATAAGTACTTAATGTAAGGGTAAGAGTCTTTGAAGGTAGCAGGTACCGTATTAGTCCAAAAATGATTGAGTACTTGTGTTACTCGTTTTTTGATAGAGACGTGCCTTCTCCAGAGGGAAGTGTTTATATGCAACCCACGTTGTGGATTGTGTTTTAGTTCGTTTAACACCGCATTTTGAGTAATATGAGTTGAAAAAAAGCTTGTATGACTCGTGTTGGTTCGTTCAAAACAAAACCACTCAGTCACTTTTGATAAAATAAAGTTTCCCTTTTGGTCAACCTAAAATGAGCAAATTGCCATCGTTTCAATTGAAAATTTCGTGGTATTGCCACATTTCGCGCAAATTTAAAGATGTTTTTATAATGTAATCATTAAATTACAAAGTTAAAACAATTTTATTTTCTAATAAAATTATTTTATTCATCAATCACCGAGTGGTCGTAAGGTGGATGAAGTAACAAGAAAACTCCGCCATCTTCTGTGATAGAAAAATGCCCCCTCAACTAAAAAGCACATCGCTGTTGTGCGTCCACATACTCACATACGGTTCGCAAAATTGGACAATGTACAAAAAGGATGAGAGTAAGTTGACAGCAACTTTGATGAAGATGCTTGGTATGACAGCAGGAGTAACGAAGCTTAATCGTTTTAGAATTAAGAAGATCTGTGGTGGAGCACGGCCTGTTCAGTTGGTATTGCTCGGGTTCAACGCAATTAATTTTTTCAGATAATCTAATTTCTAACAGAAACCGAAAGAAGTTAAATTATCTGAAAAACATAATGCGTTGAACGTGCGCATTGTCATGTTCAAATGAGGTATCCAGAGAACCCCGTCAAAAGGCAATGTCATACAAGGTTCAGACATGATCGCGTAGGGAAAAGATGAAAGACAGACCAAAACGACATCTGCATTTAAGGTAATGTGCATGTGCATCTTTTTTTAGATTTTCTCCCTAACAGTCATAGATTCTTAATTCTAGCATGAAAAGTATTAACAAGAAAGCCAGTGACCGAATAGCCGCATACTCGTGATCGAGTAATCATCATCATGAGGTCCTGTAGCCCCGCTCGGGGCATAGGGCGTCAACAAAACGTCTCCATCCTTCTCGATCAGCAGCTAGATACCTTAACTGTGGCCACGTCTTTCTCTGGGAATTAGCTTCTGATATCACTGTAGATTTCCATGTTGTTCTTGGTCTTCCAACCCGCCGTGACCCCTGAGGATTCCATTCAAAGGACTGCTTCGCAATATCATCGTTTGGTTTCCTCAGTGTGTGACCAATCCATTGCCATTTGCGCTTTCTGATGTCGATGTCCAAGCGCCTCTGACCTGTCCTACGCCACAATTCCTGGTTGGATATTGTTTGTGGCCAGCGAATTTTCAGGATGTGACACAGACAGCGGTTCACAAAAGCCTGCGATTTTCTCGAGATGGTGGCCGAGACTTTCCATGTTACACAAGCATATAATAGCACGGATTTGGATTCGAAGAATCTTAGTTTAGTGCGTAAGGAGACTTGACTGGACTTCCAAATTTGAGAGCACCAAAGGCAACGCGAGCTTTATTTATTCTGCTTTTTACGTCCAGATCCGTACCACCGTTTGCTGATACAATACTTCCGAGGTAATTAAATTGTTCGACCTCTTCAACAGGCGTGTCATGCAGAATAATACGATGTTGTGTTGGCGGGCCTGTTAGCATTACTTTTGTCTTTTTGCTATTTATTTTAAGACCGCACGATTCTCCTTTCACCCGTAAAGTTTGACACATCTCGTTCAGCCCGCTGATGTTATTTGCCATGAGACATATATCGTCGGCATAGTCTAAATGGCTAAGCCTATCAAACGATCTCCATTGAATACCCTGCCTCTCAGTTGTACCGACGCTGGCCGTCAAAACATCATCTATCGCCAGCAGAAAAAGAATTGGCGATAAAACATCCCCTTGTCTCACACCCTGACGCACCTCGAAAGAGTCGGATAGCTGCCCATTATGCAACACGAAACACCTTGCATTGTTGTAGGACTCCTTTATAATGGCAACAATTTTTGGCGGAATTCCTCTACCAAGAAGTGATCTCCATATACATTCTCGGATAACTAGGTCAAAGGCTTTCTCAAAATCTACAAACATGAGATTTAGCGGTGTTTGAAATTCTGCAGACTGCTCAAGAACAATGCGTAAGGTGTTGATATGGTCAACGCACGACCGACCGCTGCGGAAGCCAGCCTGATGCCTCTTGAGTGTAGTCTCAATTCTAGCCTTTATCCGTTCGAGGATTAGAGTTGCCATTAGCTTTGGAAAAACGGACAAAACGGTTATACCACGCCAGTTGTTGCAGTTCTTGAGATCACCGTTTTTTGGCAACTTAACAATCACTCCATCCTTCCAATCCCTGGGATAGGTTTCGTTTTCCCAAACAGTTTGTATAAGCGGATGCAAGATACTACCTGCTGTGGTGGGATCAGCTTTCAGGAATTCCGCTGGTACTCCGTCAAGTCCGGCTGCTTTGTTGTTTTTGAGGAGATTAATCGATGTTTCAATTTCTGCTACTGAAGGGGGTTCGATGTCAATACCCCTGCAGGATCTGAGTAATACGTGACTGAATTATGTGTTTTCGCCATTACTTCTCACATCATCGATCACTTTAGTACCATATTTGGACATTCTTTCATCAGTATTTGAACAAATTGAAGTCGATAAATGAACGGAAGACTGATGTTGTGTAATAAAAAGCAAATTTTGAATGAAAAATAGCACTTACTCACTCGATCACTGATGCGGTAATTCAACCCCATGATTGGCTGTTTTTCTTTCTTCACTCATATCGCAAAGTTCAAAAAGACTAACCCAATAGTTAATCAATACCTAAAGGGTGTTTGGATTCATACAAATCAAATTCAAAATGAATTAAAACAGGTAAAAAAAGTTTCATTATCATGGCATTGGTTTTAAATTAAATGTATTCTCGTGATCTCATGGCATTAATAGTTAACGATTTTTGGCACTGCTCGATTGAATGAAGTGTAATCGGGAAGTTCAATTTTCGACCACTTTTTCGAGCAACTGCCACCGTTTATCATCAATAACAGTTTGCAAGTGTTGCTCTGAATTAAGTCTACTCATTGTGGTGCCCGTGGGGTAATTGTAAGCATATTAGCCTGCTACGAGGAAGGTTGGTGGTTCGAATCTCAACAGAAACCGAAAATGTTTTTCACGGGGATCGCCTTTTACGAGGAATTAACAAGTCCCTTATAAAGGGTTTTCCAATAAGAATGATATGATTTCTTTTTTGAAAAAAAAACACAATATTTGTATTTCCTTAACAAAAAGGTTAAGGAAATTCAAATATTTTTTATTTAATGTGCAGTTCAATCAATACAATTAAGTTTTAAATAAAAAGTTATTCAAATGGCCAGCACAACTTCTTCTGCAGCAACAAATTCGATTAACCCAATTTTCGAGCAATTTTTCCACTAAATCAAGTCGTATATCATGAATAGCACGTTCAATATTGACTTGTAAAGCTTGAAGAGAATCTGGTATATTTTGAAAAGAGCAATGACTTCAAATAACCCTACAAGAAATAGTCTAATGGTGTTAAATCACGACTTCTTGGAGGCCGTTCAATATCACCATTTCTTGAAATAATCGACTCTCTAAACTTTTCTCGCAATAATTTAATTGTTGCATTTGCTGTGTGACACGTAACCCCGTCTTCTTCAAACCAAATGTTGTCAATATTAATTTCTTCCAATTTCGCCCATGAAAAGTTGGTTATCATCGATCAATACCGCTCTTCATTGACAGTAATGGTGTTACCAGCTTCATTTTGAAAGAAGTACGGACCGATGATTCCAACAGCCCAAAAACCACAGCAAACTGTCAATTTAGGTGAATGTAATGGTTTTTATGAATATTTTGTGGATTTGTATTTTTTGTGTTTTGTTTATTTAACGCACTAGTCAATTAAAAGTAAGCCTCTTCGGAAAAGATGATTTTCTTAAAAAAATCGTTATCGATTTCAAGTTGTTCCAAGGCAAAATCAGAAAGTTCACGACGTTTACGGTGGTCCAATAGTGAAATGTGAACTCTTCTGAATCCAAAAGGACCTGGCCCTCCAGGTTGGGGGTTGTGCGTAGTAATTATGGTTCCGAAACAACCAATAGCCTCGGATAACGATAATGATTTCAAAGTTGACGACCCAAGCAAACGAAAAAAGGACAATGACCTCCGGATCTGCACGTGGAACGTAAGATCTCTTAACGGACTAGGTGCAGCTGGAGAATTAGCGGACGCCCTGGACTGCTGCAAAGCAGACATAACCGCCATCCAAGAAGTGAGGAGTGGAGTGGGCCGGGCATAAAGAAGATGAAAAACTGTGACATATACTATGGCGACTGCTACAGACAACAGAAACAGCGTTTATTTGGGTGCGGATTTGTCGTTAGAGGAAGACTCAGGGATAAGGTGATTAGCCAAAATCCAGTCAATGAGCGTATAATGACCATCCGCATCAGGGCTAAATTCGCCAACATTAGCCTTATATGCGCTCACGCCCCCACAGAAGAGAAAGACGACGATTCCAAAGACTGTTTCTACGAGCTCCTCGAAGAAACGTATGAGCAGTGCCCTAGACACGACATGAAAATCGTTCTTGACGATTTTAACGCAAAGCTAGGGAAGGAGGACATCTTCGGAAACACAATCGGTAAGCATAGCCTCCATGACAAAACCTCCGAAAACGGATTGAGGCTGATCGATTTTGCTGCGGGGCTAAATCTTGTTGTAAGTAGTACACGCTTCCCGCATCTCAAAATTCATAAAGGTACATGGCGATCCCCAGATCAATTAACCGTCAACCAAATTGACCATGTTGCGATCGACGCAAGGCACTCTTCCAGTGTGTTAGATGTCCGAACTTTCCGAGGGGCCAACTTTGACTCGGACCACTACCTTGTTGTAGCCAAGGTACTGATGAGGATATCTTGTTCACGACCAGCACGAACTTACGCTGTGAAGAGATATGCCGTCGGAAAGCTACAATCACAAGAGATTGTCAGTGCCTTTTTCAATCGAGTGTCCCTTCAATTATCCTTGAATCCCATGCCGCCAGCATTAAGCATTGAAGACCAGTGGCAGAAATGCCCAGAAGCCATCAGAACCGCTGCTTCTGAGGTTCTGGGTTTTACTCGGCCACCAAAACGAAACCCATGGTTTGATGAAGAATGCAGGTAGGCAAATGCAGCCAAACAAAAAGCACGACAAATGCTGATGCAACAACGAACAAGGGCTGCTTACGATCAGTATAACGAGATCAACAAGGAGAAAAGAAGGGAAGAACACCGACTTCTCAAAAAGAAAAAGAAGCAACATGAGAAGCGCTCGTTTGAGGAAATAGAGAGGTGCCATGACAGGAACGAGATTCGGAAGTTTTACGAAAAGGTATAAAGATCCTGCCAGGGTGGCAAACCCCGAACTCAAGCCTGTAAAGACCAGCAGGGAAACATAATTATAGAGTCACAGTCGCTACTGAGGATCTGGAAAGATCATTTCTGCAGACTGCTTAACGGCGATGAGGACACAAATTCCGCTGTCAGGCAGATTACTCCATTCAGCTTGGACGATGATCAAGAATGCCGTCCTCCCGACCTAGAAGAAGTTAAGCTTGCCATATGACAACTTAAATCAAATAAGACTGCAGGTGCAGGTGGCCTTGATGCCGAACTTTTCAAGGCAGCTGGAGATCAGTTGGAAAGGAGCATGCACCAGCTGATCTGCATGATATGGTCGGAAGAAAGTATGCCCGATGAATGGAACCTCAGTATCGTATGCCCAATCCTAAAGAAGGGAGACCCTCACAATTGCGCCAATTACAGAGGGATAAGCCTCCTTAACGTCGATTATAAGATCTTGTCTGCTGTGATATGTGAACGTCTGAAACCCCACGTCAACAACTTGATAGGTCCTTATCAATGTGGTTTCAGACCAGAGAAGTCCACAATAGACCAAATTTTCACATTACGGCAGATCTTGGAAAAAACCCGAGAATATAATATCGATATTCACCATCTTTTTATCGATTTCAAGGCCGCGTATGACAGTATCTACAGAGACGAGCTGTACAGAGCCATGTCTAGTTTCGGCATCCCTGCAAAGCTCGTACGACTATGCAGGTTGACTTTGGAGAATTCACGCTGCTCCGTCAAGGTCGGAAAAGAACTCCGAGACCTTTGATGTCGAAAAAGGCTTTAGGCAAGGCGACAAACTGTCATGCGATTTCTTCAACATCATACTTGAACAGATTGTAAGAAACTCAAACGTCAACACCAGAGGAACAATCTTTCAAAAGTCTGTACAATTACTCGCCTACGCAGACGATATTGACGTAATGGGAAGAAAAAAGCGTGATGTCATAGGTGATTTTGCGAGTATTGAAACAGAAGCGGCAAAAATGGGTTTGATGGTTAATGAGGGCAAAACGAAGTATATGCTGTCATCAAACAAGGACACAGAACATCGACGAATTGGACAAAACGTCACAATAGAGAGACATAACTTCGAGGTAGTACAGGACTTCGTCTACCTAGGATCCGCTGTAGACACGGACAACAACATCAGTGCGGAGATCAAACGGAGAATAACTCTTGCCAACCGTTGCTTCTTTGGGTTAAGAAGGCAATTGAGAAACAAAACCCTCTCCAGAAAAACCAAGGTAACCTTGTATAAGACCTTAATCATCCCAGTCCTGCTGTACGGCGCGGAAGCATGGACCTTATCGAAAGCGGATGAGGAAACTCTTGGTCGCTTCGAAAGAAAAATTCTCCGAATGATCTTTGGTCCCGTATGCGAGGACAATGTGTGGAGAAGAAGATACAAAAACGAGCTGTATGAGCTGTACCGCCACATGGGCATAGCCAGAAGAGTACGCATCGCGAGGCTACGATGGTTGGGCCATGTAGAGCGGATGGACCCAAACGCTGCGGCTCGTCTGGTGTTCGAAAGCACATTGCAGGGAAATCGCGGAAGGGGAAGACCTCGTCTTAGGTGGCGCAATCAAGTGGATGAAGACCTCAACCGACTTGGAGTGCGAAACTGGAGAGAGCTCGCCCGAAATCGAAATCGTTATAGAAAGATGTTTTTTGAGGCCCAGGTTCACCCCGAACTGTAATGCCCACCTAAGTAAATAAGAAACTCTTCTGAATGCAATAAAAAAAAAATGAGAGAACATGACATACTACAAATGGCCGAAACGCCACTGCAAAATCATATCATACCTATTGGAAAACCCTTTAGTAACTTTATAGCTATGAAAAGCGCTTTCTCGATTAGCCGCTCGGAACCGGCAGAAAATTGTAGATACCCTCCATTCCCTAACATTGTATGGTTGTGAAAAATGCGATAGGCCCCGGGACTTCCCGCTCTGTTGCACCTACCTATGTATGTATGCATGAAATGGCAATATGTACTGATCATAAATATATCCCAATTGTCAAATTGACAATCACAAGAGACAGTGTTGCCAATATGAAAATAAAATCTCTTAAAGAACCCTTTATTTGATTAACTAAAAATTGTTAAACTGATCGAAATTTAACTAAAACAACAAATAACTCCTTCCGTTTGAATGGATCTAGTCGAATAGGCCTTACTCTCGATCCGAAGGAATGGAAGGGACTCTGAATCATTTGACTCCACTGCCAGGGCTAAGGTTTGAACATGTATTCAATTTCCATCTTATACAAAATATAACAAAAAACAGCATCAACTTCGTAATCTGTTTGCTATAAAATTGATGTTGAGTGCAGTTTTTTGTTAAATTAAAAAATAAATACATCGATGTAACTCTACGAATATTTACTCGTAAATTGCCAACACTTGTTAATAGTCACACTCAACAAAAGTGTTTATGATTGACCGCAGCATTCGCATTGCAAATTTATGAAGGACCACATAATAAATTAAGATGAAACAATAAAAACTTAAAGTCACAAACAAGAAACACACATAAATATAAACTCGTTTTACTTAAATATTCCAAAATCCAGATTTTCCACTCGAGAGCCCCCAATAATTAAGCACTATAATTTAAATGTTTTCAAATCACCCATACTCATGTCCATCTTCACAGCCATTTAAATACAATCATAGGCAAAGGAGTGTAAATTAGTTAAAACAAACTAGTGACCATGTTAGGACAAATTAAATTAATGGCACTTGCACACACGTACACACACACAAACTATACCGATGAGTAATGGATTTAAAATCCTGAATTGCAATTAATCGCATTTAATCGGATGCACTGATATAATGTACTCTTACTATTGGAAATCGTAATGCCAATTTAATGAGGAAATCAAACAAAAAATGCTTAATAGGATTTTGGATATGGATGGCCCGGCCCGTACCAATAAATATGCGGATATTTAATATTTAAGTAATAAATTATTGCGGACACGTACATTTTTGAACATTAATTGACCAAGTTAATGGAAAAAAGAATAACTGTCTGCATGAATATTTCAATTAGCTAGTTCATTGAAAATTGTTAATAATTTAATCGCAATGAAGAGCAGAAAGGTACAAAATTAAAACAAATTTTGTGATGCCACTCCTACATACAAATGCAAATTATCATTACAATCAAGTCTTGGATCTTGTGCTTTTGGCTTTACAAGATTAACAGGGAAAATGAAAATCTCTCTGTCTCTATTCAGCACAAGAGAGACAGATGATTACGAAGTCGATACAAAACACTCATTCTTCACATCTTCGTTCGCCACTGCGAGCTTGAGGCAATCAATGATCCAACTGAAGGTTAACCACAAGTCACAACCATGTGGTGGAGCTTTCGATCATCATCGTAGCTCCAGGTGAAAGGCAAATAGTCATGTTAGTTGTATTTATATTCTGTTTTCGGCAATTTCCATGCTTAATAAATTTTCACGCCATAATCTCATTCGGTGATCTTCTCCTTTTTTTGTCTTCGCATCGAGACCACCTCACGCCCGCCACCGCGGCACCGCACACAAAACACTTTTTTGTTTTTAAATTGAAAGCGAAAACCAGTGGGTAAGTTGGAGAAGATCTCGAAATCAATTCGCAAAACCGGAAATATGGGTGCGTGAATATTTTATTTTGCAGCCGAGACTCACCTTTTCCAAGAGGCTTTGCGGTTTGTTTTCGATTAAATCTCGTTAAAATATAAAACTGAAAAACCGATTTAAATAAACAACACGTCCGCTATCAAATAGAAAAACAGAGATAGATATAGAGAGGGGGTAGGAAGAAGGGAGTTTTTAAAAGTCACACTTGCACTAAAGCTCAATAAAGTATTTCAAGACAAGACAAACGACGACAAAACAGGGAGTACGCGCTAACGAACCACTTCAACCAAGTCGGATGGTTTTTCTTTGACTAACTGAGCTGAAATGTTAAACTCGCGTTTCAGCCAATGTATCGGACAAACTACAGATAGATTTCTTCATTTCTTCATTCCACCTTCAAGCTCGCATTCGAATACATTATAAGTGACGACGACAACGACGACGACCGACGACCATTCGAGGACGGTTTTTTTTTCTCAAAGTTTGAATTGTTATTATTGTTTGTCGCGGCAGTAGGTAACAACTTCTTTTTTTTTCTTCTGTTTATTCGAGTTCCCACATCTTTTCCGTGTAGTTGGGTCAGGTGAATAACACAAAAGAGTTGACAGCGAGTTTTTTGTTACACAGTGTCGTGAAGTTGGTTTCACTGTTCCAATTTTTTGTTGTTATTGAATTAGGGTGAAAGTCATTGTTGAAGTATAAGATCTACCCTATGCGTTTTGTGCATTTTGAGTGTCTCCCTGTGCATATGTATTGTGTTGGGGTTATAAATGCAGGGAACAGAGACAGACTAAGACTGGGGTGAGGGTGGTTAAAGGGATAACTTACCACAATTGCATAGAATTTCTTGGACAAGTTCAACTGTGCATAATAGGGATGTAGAGCAATAGAGTGCTTGAGCGATGATGTAGAAATTGACGATACGTGCAGATAGAAGACTTGGTACTTTCTTTTTGTAGGTCAAGTACCTACCTTCATTTAGTGCAATCAAACTTGAAGTTTAGAAGAGAAGGAGGCTCAAACTGTTCAAAACTGTTGGGCAATTTTGTGCTTCTATGCTCCGGTGAAATTAAATTGTTCATCGCCATTTCTTTGATATTATGATGGCGCAGTTACATTCGTTAGAAGGAGTCCTATGTCTGTTGTGACGTTTTGTCTAATTCGTCTGCGATGTGTTTGATGGTAGCGTATTCTTCGTTTCACCCTGATGAACAATAAAGCCCATTCTTGTCGCTTCTGTTACATCACGCTTGCGTCTCCTAGTTATGTCAATATCGCTCCACGATTGAGTATACATTAGGGTGGAGCGATAATGTAGGGATTTTTATGAAGTTTTTTTTTTCTTAACGGCATAGTGATAAAAAGTTGCCTTGTTATGTATAAAACAAACGTACAAAATTTCATCGACCTGTCTTAATGTTTGGAGGTGCCCCAACACAGTTGAAAAACAGAAAAAAAAGTATTTTTTTATGTAATCACTTGTTATCATAATATAGGCTTCTGTCACCAATTTGATGCAGCGTTCGACGGCTCGGGTATAACATGGAAAGTCATGAATATTGCGACGCCGAGGCCATTTTTGACAATGCCTCTTAATGTTTCATCCGACATATTTTTCGTTAAAGGTGGTTTAGTAATACTACAGTCTTGCCACATAATCATTTCTGGATAATCATCGCTCATCGGCATCGTAATTAAATGCAGGCACCTTAAAATTACGAATTGGAGCACTATTATTTGATCTTGCTTTTATAATTCTTCGGTATGTCAGTTCCCGCATGATTTCTCGGTCATCTCCGAGCATGGCAATGAAAATATTTTCAGAGTGTTCGAAATATCCATTTCGTTGGATTACTTTGTCAATGACTGTCCTCAAGTCTGAATTCAAAAAGCGACTCAGACATCAGACTAATGGTTTACCTCAGATGCTTAGCTCCGTTTATGCAGGAGGGATTGCATTTTATTGTAAACCACATAGCGCCATAAACTCACATCGCACACGTAGCTAATACCATTAAGTTTTCTTCAGGGTCGATTTTAGAGGCATATAATCTAAGAATTCGAGTAGCTGTTGTCAGCCATCTAGAGTGGTGAAAAGGTCCAGGTTCCATATTAGCCAAATCAAAAGCAAATATACCAGTACTGATAGCGGTCATTATATCGTAAAGGTATTTCTGGTCGGTACCTACTTAAATCATTTCTGGCGATTTCAGGCAATGTTTTAGTTATAATGCTAAACTGGACTAATGGCATTATTTGACAATTTAGTAGTTGAGACTCAATGGTACCTGAGAAGCATTTCGGTCCTGTAGTGTTTCCATTTAAATGTAATAACAAATGCCGCAGTGGTAATTCATTAGCATGTAATTGGCAGATAAACCACTGTGATGATCGATTGATATCGTCTTCCATCAGACGAATAATACCACCTTTGAAACCTGTATTCACTACAGTTCCATCGCGGCCAACTACAGTTATTTCACTTAGTTTTACTGACTTAGATTTCAAGTGAGTTATTATAGTATCTTTAATACCTTTAGCAGTCCCTGACTCACATGTAACATGCCCGAAATAGTTGCTTCCTGGTTCCGATAAAGTCACATAATGATTTTTGTAACTCGTTTTCTATAAAATTTACTTTCTTTCTGAATACAATCCAAAGTTTTATCCCTTCTGGCATCAAAATACAAACCGCGATGAATTTTATTACGATCTGCCTCTTGTAAAGTTGATCTGGCTTTAGTTATCTCACGTCACAACTTTGAGCGATCAATGACACTACTTGGATCGTTTGATGAAATAATGCCAACATCTTTTAAGGCAGAAGACGCTATAATGGCAGCGGCTCTATCAGATGCTCCAGTACGATCACAGGTTAGGGCCAGCAATGGCAAATTTAATCTTTTTTTTTTTGAGCTGGCAAAACTTTTAGTTCTGGCTTTTCATGGCAAGGACTAGATGATAGTACAAGTTAACTATCGTGATGTTTCAGACATTTTTATTGTGTTACACTCACACGGAATCGCTCAGGAAGCTATTCTACGTTCATAAAATCTTTGTGATTTCATCTGTATATTTATACATTTTTCAAAACATAATGATGACGGGGCACCTCTAAACATAACTCGAGCTCATTGTTTTCTCTAATGTTCAATGATGACTTAAAACAGCAACTTTTAACAGGTATGCCGAAGCAATAATCAAAAAAAAAAAAAAACGCTCCACCCCAGTATACATAGTTGTGCAGACTTTTGAGATATTGTTCCTCGGGTGTTTTCATTTGAGTCTCATACAAATCTTTAGAGTATGTTTTTAGAGAAATCTCAAGACAACGGGCTGTAGTTTGTCGGCAAGTAAAGCCCGAAAACCTTAGAGGCTGCAGTTTTGATCTTTGACACTAACTTAATGATAAGTGCATCGGATTCATGGATCATTAGAGAGACATTCGATCAAAAATGCACTGACTTTTGTTTCCGTATTAGTTTAGCCTCTGTTTGCTAATTGGTTCCGTGGCTAGTGTTCCACTATTAGATTCAATATTAGCCATTCGGCATTTTCGAACCCATAAAATACTGGAGGAGAGTCGTGAGTAGATCGCCATATGGTTGGTATTAGATCGATTTGGGAATTGCATTGTGTTCAAAGTCTCAGCCAAATTGATAGGCTCAAGCTCGCTAGTGGAGGTTCTACCAGGTAGGTTTTCCATATGGTTTCCATGGGAACCATGGTTGTGAAGTTCTTTTATATTAGCACTAAAAAAACCGAATGCGAATGGTTGAAAACTTGTGATCGCTTACACTGAGACGGTCTTTAAAATACATAGCTTTCATTTTGTTCAACTACAAATTTGTCTTAACCTAGCGCGCAGGGCGAGTGAATTTTGAAAAGCTGTCGGAAATTAAAAAAAGAAAAAAATCCAAAGTGGGGTCGATGTAAACTAATGTTTGAAGATTATTTCCTGCAAATTTTCACTGCGACTGCGGCTCAAATGGTCCATTTGCTTAGTCCAATTTTGGCATAGGTACTCTTTCTAACATTTCGGACGGAATCTCAAGAATAAACGCTTTAATGTTGGCTTCTACTGCATCGATCGAAGCGGGCTTGTCGTTTTAGACATGAGGAGTTAAATTGCAAGATCTGGGCGACCAATCGACTGGTCCAAACGTAAAGTTCACTGTTCACAGAACTCGCCTTTCAATAATTGGTCCATTGTTAATATTGTTATTAACAATTTGTTAAATTTGCTGTGTGGCATGTGGTCCCTACCGTCTTCTTGCAACCTCATGTCATGCAAAACAAGCTCACAGTTACGTTGGGATTCACGTCATCTTTGAAGAAATACGGGCCAATGATTCTGCCAGCCAATGATCCAAACCAAACAGTTAATTTTTCTAGATGCATTTGTTGGTCTTGCAATGCTTCTAGCTGCTCTTCAGTCCTCCAAATACGGCAGATTTGCTTGTTCACGTATCCATTCAACCGGAAACGAGCTTCGAAGCTGAAAACAATCTTTCCATAAAAAGTGAAGTTTCTTAACAGAGCACCACACAGGAGACAACTTCTTCATCCGTCCCGCTTTATGCTGGATTTACATGAATCTGCTACTACAAAAGTGCAGAAAAGTAAAGCGGGACTGATGAAGATTATAAAACAGAAAAGTTAAAAAGAGAAACGATTCTAATTATTGCTGCAGATGAAAAACTATGGGTGCAGATAAACATGTTCCTATAATTTTTCATCCGCATCCTATAACAAGACGTGTCTTCCATCTCTATCAGACAACCATGCATTTTACATCTTGTGTCTATTTACCTTTTTTCATCTGCACTTGCAGATGCATGTAAATCTACCATTTACTTTTTTGCACTTCTGCAATAGCAGATGCATCTAAATCCAGCATTGGGGGCGTTTAACAATCGTATCCGGATAGCCTTTTGTTGTTGTTTACGTGTTAAAACGTTTAGGAGAGTCACAAATCCATCACTACTAAAAAGCTATCTAAAGGTATCCGAATATTTTTGGTTATGCCTTTCTGTTCAAGTGATCAGCTGATAGACATTTTATTTTTATTTCTTTTCATGTTGATTTTTGTTTTGGTGTGCATTTATTTCAGCATTACAGTCTCTTAAGAAAGATATTTTGAAAGTTTTTCTGTTTTCAATAGTCGAATTTTAATATTCCACAGCTGTTGAATAAGATGTCTGAATCGTTCAAAAAGGTATCTAAGATAAGGGTATCCGAGATAGGCTATCCGATAGGCTATTGAACGTGCCCATTATAGGTGCTGATGAACTTGTTCATCTGCACTTATAATATTTCATCTGCAATCACAATTTTATTCGTTCAAATTCTGTTGCTTGAACTGCAGTGACGACACACGAATCGTCAAACTTCATCAATTATTTTGTTTATTTTTATTTGGATATTGAAAGAGGCTGAAGCTGAACTCTTTTCCTAACATTTTCATTTTAATTTTTCATTAAATTTAGGATAAATGGCTGAAAAGAAATTATCAGCTTGCCATAACCGATTGTAGCAACTTCGAAAAAAGATATGAGTTTTCACTTTCTGTCTTTTGGGCACATAATCTATATCCGTCCTGCTTTACCTTTCTGCATTGTAAATCTACAAAAAAGATAAAAGAAATAGAGTAGTTTAGGGTGCAAAAATACTATTTTCAAATTTGGCCATTTTACAAATTCGTTCGCTGAACGTTATGCTGGGTTTACATGCATCTGCAACTGCAGAAGTGCAAAAAAGTAATGCGGGACGGATGAAGATTATAAAGCACAAAAGCAAAAAGAGAGACGAATAGGATTAATGGTGGATTTACATGCATCTGCAACTGCAGATGAAAATCGGAAAAAGACACTAGATGTAAAATTCATACATGTCTGATAGAGAGGGAACGAACTTCCTAGTTATGGTTGAAGATGAAAAATTATGGGTGCAGATGCATGTAAATCCACCATAAGGCTGCGAATGAGGGATTATGGGTGCAGATGAACATGTTCATCTGCACCCATAATTTTTCATCTGCAGCCATAACTAAGGAAATGCAGATGGTGCGTTCCATCTCTCTCAGTTCTCAGACAAGTATGAATGTTACATCTTGTGTCTTTTTCCGATTTTCGTCATCATCATAAGTCACTCTTTATTCACGGTTGACCCAGGTTTTCTTGATATCCCTATGAGTTTGTAAAAACAAATGGGTTTTCCAGTCCTCAAAAAACTACAAATCACAAAATTACCAATCATCTCTGTCATTTGATCAAAAATGCATGCCATTCGACAGCCCTTTCAATTACTCGCCCAAGCAAAAACCTAAGCCGAGTTGGCGGAGTTGAGGGAAAACTCAGAGCAAACCCAGTGTCTGTGTGGTGACCACCACAGAGTATAACCAGAGAGTCCGCTTCAGCAAGGTAGTGCGTTTTGCCTACAAGCTAAACTAAACCGGATGACCCCACCCGGATGATCTCACTGGCCTTCACTTCCCACAGATCAAAGTCAGTTGAGTTTGAAAAGTAAAAAATTTTTTTTTGGTTGCAAAAAAATCGATAATTTTTAATTTTCATACAGCCTAGAACTTAGAAAAATGAATTTAAGTTGAAGGAATTAACTTTTTTTTCCATTTTGACCAGTATTTCACTGTAAAAGACAAAAATTAGTAAAAAATTTCATACCGATGCAGGCGTTTTGTTAAGTTTTTACAGTTCATACTAGTGAGCACAGAGCCTCAAACTCAGAAATAGGACGCCATATTGAAAAATTTTTTGCGGGTGTTTCGGGCTGAAGGGGTGGAAGTGGATACTCTGTATTATCTACTCTGTGGTGACCACAGGGCTAAGCTCAGGGGTTCAACGAGCGAACCTTATGAAACTTCAGAAAGTTGTTACCATTTATAGCCAGCTGTGAAAAGTGTTTAAAACCTTAAAAAATATCAAATTTGAAAAGACTATGGTAAGGTTGCTAGGTAAATGTACATTTGACAGTATTTTTAGGTTAAAATTAGACGATAATCCTCTAAAAAGTTACAAAATCTAATACACTCTGGAGTAGAACATTCCATTTCCGGTTTTCATTTTTCTTGCCATCTACCAAACTCGTGCAGAGCACACTATAACCGATTCGAACCGCTCTTTTCTGATGTCAACTGGCCCTTAAAAAAGACGTTCAGTCAGTTCAGACAACAACTGTCACTTTCTCAACGTAAAACCAAAATAAAAAATCGTCTTCTGCGATTCTACACACACTGCATATCTTTTTCGTTTCCTACGTTGAAATAGCAACAACATAATTCCTATCCAAAATAAAATATCGAAAAAGATTATAATATAAAGTTCCATCAAAATTGTTTATCTAGAAATCCAATTCTAAGTACGAATACTTTGTTCTGGTAAGTTTGATTCGTTCCAGAAAAGTGAGCTACTTTTCACAGCGATTGAAAAATATTTTTTGATTTTGAAGCAAAATAAAAATGTCTGATTGCAAATTAGTTTTCTAATTAATACTAATTGCTGCCTTTACCATAAATCAATCAACAATAATTTGATAAAATTTGCTGTGTCTCTTAGGCAGACAATTTGTCCAAGGAAAGAAAGGAGTACTTCAATTGAAGTAGAAAATGGACAGAGATACAAGTCCAGTTCATTCTAATAAAAGACGAAAATCAGACGAATCGGAGAACAATGACAAAATTTTTATGCCTAGGTATGGTCCCCACGATGCTGTCGCATTAAAATTAAATAAATATATTGCATAACTAATTTGGTTGAATTTTTAGCACTTCTTCTCAATCTCAAAATGAAAATGCCAACTCATCTTCTGTAGTAGCCATTGCTGGAACTCTTGATAAAGAAACTGGTGATAGTGGAATACTAGTTGAAGAACGAGTAGAACCAGAAGGCAATGTCGAAGAGAGCGACCCAACCACACAGCCAGCAGCAAATACAACTGATGAAAGTGGTGTCACCCTTTCGGAAATGTTGTCCGATGCTGGTGTTCGCTTCCGTTCTCGTGGTCGTCGTCTAGCAGCTGCAAGTGCGAGAAACTACAGAAGTCGCATGATCACATCGTCCTCGTCCTCTTTAGATTCGCTCTCGGAAGTTGTAGTTCGAGAGCCAACACGTCGTCCTCGATCCCGGCCACCATCAGAACCTGATGAAGCATCCAGCGATTCTCATGTTTGTATTATGAACTAAACATTTTCTTTTTAATGCGACCTTTACACCCAAAGGCTCACACAAGTGCTCCAGAATTTGAGTTTGACTCTTCCGTTACAACCGATTCCGACACCAACAACTACGACGACTTTGCCAGCAGCAATGATGATGACGCAGCCGCTGCTGATGATGGTGATGAGCAAGACTTCAACGAAATAATGGCCAAAGAGAAGCCAAATTACACATGGAATTCGACCTCTGAGATATTTCGCCGGGAACACGGTCTATCGCACGATGGTCGACGATCTCTTCGATGTGGAATATCAACGGGCTTCCAATCACGGTTTTATGGATCCCGTCATGTTGTCGAGAAAATGAAACTCCTGCATTCGATGCACAAGCACAGTGGCTGTGTGAACTGTTTGAACTTCAATCGGTCAGGTAAGACTTTGTCTTTGAAATTCTACTGGTGGACTTTGTAATTAACCGCTGTTTTATAGGGAATCTCCTTTGCACCGGCTCTGATGACATGAATGTGATCGTGTGGGATTGGGCTTCGAATAAATCGAAATTCTCTTACAAATCTGGGCACCAGGCAAATATTTTCCAAACCAAATTCATAGAAATGAATGGATGCATGGATATTGTATCAACTAGTCGCGATGGACAGGTGCGTGCAGCCACAATACCACAGAGTGGCGGAAAAATCCGAACACGGGCATTATACAAACATAACTCGGCTGTTCACAAGTTAGTCTTGTGTCCACAAAATCCCTTTGTAATCTTAAGTGCTGGCGAGGATAGCAAAATTGTGTGCTGCGATTTGCGAAAGTCACCTGTGACTCGCCTCAAGACTGTCAAAGAGGATAGAAAGAAAGTTCCACTCTACAGCATAGCTCACCATCCATTCAACCCTGAGATCTGCGTTTGCGGTAACGACAACTACGTGAGGGTCTATGACAAAAGAAACATGAGCAAGACTCTACACAAAATGTGTCCTCAAAGAGTAGATGAGGTAAGACATCGACCAACCATTCAGATTCAGATTAATATTTGGCTCTATTTTTCGTAGCAAGCTATTACGCCACACATAACTTGCTGTGTGTACAGCAATTCGGGATCTGAGATTCTGGCTTCTTACAGCGATGACGACATATACCTCTTCAATAGCAAAGTCTATACTGCTGGCCAATTTGAACATCGTTACAGGGGTCATTAGTGAGTTTTCGAATTTTCGATAAGAATTTTGTTGGATGCCAATCGGCTTTTGGTTTTGTTTCTTTTTTTACATTTTGCAGCAACCATAAAACCATAAAAGGTGTCAACTTTTTTGGTCCAAATTCAGAGTATGTGATCAGCGGCAGCGACTGTGGCAATATATTCTTTTGGGATAAAAACACTGAGGCTATAGTTAACTTTATGGAAGGTGATAACTCAGGAGTGGTAAGTGAATGAGAACTGTTAAATGCAGGCAAGAGCTCTGTTGTACACAAATGTAAATGGTAATGGCGTCGAACTGTTGAGTATGAAGTAAATATTCACCTTTATTACAGTAGACATTTTATCAAGGGTTTTTGATAAACGGGTATCATTCGAGGCAGGTTAGGTTAGGTTGCCGCGATTAGCGTTTGAGTAAAATACTTTTTAAAACGATGAACAGAGACAAATTTTAATTAAAAAACACACCGTGGCGCCTAGAGCTTTAAATGAAAAAGAAATCTATTTCCTTCAAATGTCCTTATGAGAATTAAGTGTTTGTATTGAAATGGCTCCAAAACTACTATAAATAAATAAAAAATAAATGGGGTGGCGCAACAGAGCGAGGAGTCTCAGGGCCTAGGGCATTTCTCACAACCATGCCTTGTGAGAGAATGGATGAGGCATTCAATTTTTTGCCGGTTCCGAAAGGCCAATCGAGAAAGCGCTTCTCTTGGCAATGAATTTACTATCGGGGGAATTGCCAATTGTCCAAGACGATACCTGTGGACAAACATTGTTGCCTCTGTTGGGATTCGAACCTCTGAGTTAACAGGCAGACATGTAAACCAACACGTCACGGATACCACAACTAAAGGGTGATTTTTTAAGAGCTTGAGAACTTTTTTTAAAAAAAAAAACGCATAAAATTTGCAAAATCTGATCGGTTCTTTATTTGAAACGTTAGATTGGTCCATGACATTTACTTTTTGAAGATAATTTCATTTAAATGTTGACCGCAGCTGCGTCTTAGGTGGTCCATTCGTAAAGTCCAATTTTGGGCAACTTTTTCGAGCATTTCGGCCGGAATAGCCCGAATTTCTTCGGAAATGTTGTCTTCCAAAGCTGGAATAGTTGCTGGCTTATCTCTGTAGACTTTAGACTTGACGTAGCCCCACAAAAAATAGTCTAAAGGCGTCAAATCGCATGATCTTGGTGGCCAACTTACCGGTCCATTTCTTGAGATGAATTGTTCTCCGAAGTTTTCCCTCAAAATGGCCATAGAACCGCGAGCTGTGTGGCATGTAGCGCCATCTTGTTGAAACCACATGTCAACCAAGTTCAGTTCTTCCATTTTTGGCAACAAAAAGTTTGTTAGCATCGAACGATAGCGATCGCCATTAACCGTAACGTTGCGTCCAACAGCATCTTTGAAAAAATACGGTCCAATGATTCCACCAGCGTAGAAACCACACCAAACTGCATTTTTCGGGATGCATGGGCAGTTCTTGAACGGCTTCTGGTTGCTCTTCACTCCAAATGCGGCAATTTTGCTTATTTACGTAGCCATTCAACCAGAAATGAGCCTCATCGCTGAACAAAATCTGTCGATAAAAAAGCGGATTTTCTGCCAACTTTTCTAGGGCCCATTCACTGAAAATTCGACGTTGTGGCAGATCGTTTGGCATGTTTGGATGAAATGTCAAAGCATACTGAGCATCTTTCTCTTTGACACCATGTCTGAAATCCCGCGTGATCTGTCAAATACTAATGCATGAAAATCCTAACCTCAAAAAAATCACCCTTTACTATCGCAAAATGAGATTTGGAACAAAATGGTCTAGAACCTGAGAAATGACATAGGTTCTATCTCCTTTCCATATTCTCTCAGAAATGGAACTTTTTATATACTCGTAAAAACTTTGTATAAAATGAATATACAATGAATGGAAATGGAAACAGGAACATAACCTAGAACTATACTGGACCGATTCCAAAAATTCTTTTATTGTTAAAGTGCTTCATAGCGCCTGAGTAACATAGATTATATTTCATCCTCATTGGAGACTTGCAAATTGAATTTACTCAATTCGATCACCCGAGCTACGCCGGGAGGGTCGGCTAGTTATTTATAAAAGGCTATATCAACGGACGCATGCAGACGTGTAAGGCCAAATTGTAAAACTACTCACATTTTATTTAAAACATCCAATTAACTGTTTCATACTAGCCACTAGCGATCCGCTCGTGGAGTACGACCCGTTGACCTCAGACAAACCTCCTGGCTCTGGATTGTTCCATGTTTGATGCCATCCAAATGCAGATGTCATTTCATTTGTCTCTTAAAATAGTGTTCTGGTCTTCCTTTCTTCGTTTATCTTTGTTATCGTATCTGAACGTTGTATGATATTACCTTTTTGAGGGGGGTTTTTTGGATCTGATCATAATAATACCAAACGAGTCGGTCGTGCGCTATTTATTCCAAGATGTTATTTCTAGCATGAAGGCTTCCACGAATCTTCTTACTTCTAAGTTGCTGTCAACTTACTCTCATACTTTTTGTACATTTTCCAACATTGCGAACCGTGCGTGAGTGCTGAACGCACAACGGCGGTGTAGAGTCTTGCCTTCAGTTAAGAGGGAATTTTTCTATCGCAGAAGATAACGCAGTTTCTTTTCATTTGCCCTAAGCTTACTCGATGATTGATGTTGTCCTCACAAGTTGCTTCACTATTGATTTATTGATCATTATTGTTTTTTCGACTAATACGGTACTCACTTATTAGTCAAAAATATACTTTTACCCAAACATTAAGTGATTCTCGTAAGAATAAACAATCATCACTTATAATGGCTCCATCAACAATTAACCAATTTGCAAAAATTATTAGCAGTTTGTTGGAAGTCTAGTGAATCAATTTAGAAATTTAAAGGTGTATGCCAAATAGCAGTGCATTGATGCGATGTTCTGTGTACAATGTCGTTTCATGTTGTATTATGAAGATTCTCAAGACCAGGGAAATAACCATACACTTTGCCACCCCTTTTTTAAATTCAGGGGAAAATCTGGATTGTTAATTTTTTTTCCCAGTTAATTAGTTTTATTCATGTGGCTTTTACTGCTGAAAACATGGATAAAAAGTGTTTCTCTTTTATCTTAGAAATGCATACCCTCAATGCAACAACCGTTTCAATGTTCTGCAAAACTGGAACTTCTTGATCTGAGACTTAAACTATACCTGCTGTTGTTGCAATTCGCCTGACTTCAAAGAAAGTCATATGCTTCAAACATTGTAATCAAGTGAAAACTAAATCTCAAACTCTGCTTGGGTGAACTTTAAATTTAAATTTTTGATGGTATATTTTTAGTTACTTGTATAAGTGGTTATTACAGTACGCGGTGAATTTGAGCCATAACGACATCGATTTCAGGCGAGCTCTCTCCAGTTTTGTACTCTTAGTCGGTTGAGGCTTTCTTGTTTCTCCATTTGTTTAGGCCGCCTGAGACGGGGTCTTCCCCTTCGGCGAGATCTCTGCATTGTGCTTTCGAAAACCCGTCAAGCCGGAGCGTTGATGTCCATCGGCTCTACATGGCCCAGCCATCGCAGCCTCGCAATGCGTACTCTTCTAGCTATGTCGCGGTACAGCTCGTTGTTGTATCTTCTTCTCCACACATAGTTTTCACATATGAGGATATGGCTTTCGACAAGGTCCATGCTTCCGTACGACGCTACAACGATCTGCGATGATCAAGGTCTTATAAAGGGTTACCTTGGTTTTTCTAGAGAGGATTTAATTTCTCAATTGCCTTCTTAATCCAAAAAATTAGATATTGGCAAGAGTAATTTCCTGTTTGGTCTCCGCACTGATGTTGTTTTCCGTGTCTATAGCGGATCCTAGGTAGACGAAGTCCTGTACTACCTCGAAGTTAAGTCTGTCTATTGTGACGTTTTGTCCAATTCGGCGATGTTCTGTATCCTTGTTTGATGTCAACATATGCTTCGTTTTACCCTTCCTAACCATCAAACTCATTTTGGTCGCTTCTGTTTCAATACTCGCAAAAGCACCTATGACATCACGCTTTTTTCTTCCCATTACGTCAACGTCAATATCGTCTGCGTAGGCGAGTAATTGTACAGACTTTTGAAAGATTGTTCCTCTGGTGTTGACGTTTGAGTTTTGTTCAATCTTTTAAAGTATGATGTTGAAGAAATCGCATGACGGTTTGTCGGCTTGCCTAAATCCTTTTTCGACATCAAAGGTCTCGGTACGTTCTTTACCGACCTTGACGGAGCAGCGTGAATTCTCCAAAGTCACCTTGCATAGTCGTACGAGTACGCGTCCTTGATATCGATAAAAAGATGGTGTATATCGATATTATAGGTTCAGTGCATTAAGGCCCGCGGCAGTAAAACGCGTGGGTCTTAATTCCTCTTTGTTTTGGAAGTTAGGCCCACAGACCACGGGCCTTAGTTCCTTTTTCTGCGAACTCAATATCAATAAAAACTCGCGCGAATTTTTATTTTTACACCACACATCCATACTCCCTTGAGAAAATTTTTTCCGCTTCACTTTTAGCTTCATTATTTTATCCGTGAGTAAAAAACGAATCGAAGCGAACGAAATTTCCCTTCGGGTAGTAAGGGCTTGTGGTTGAACATAAAAGATTCACACGAACAGACCAGGAGGAAGTAGCTAAGATCATTCGTACCTTGGCTACAACAATGTAGTGGTCCGAGTCAAAGATGGCCCCTCGGAAATTTCGGACATCTACCACACTGGAAGAGTGTCTTTCGTCGATTGCAACATGGTCAATTTGGTTGACGGTTGATTGATATGGGTTATGAAAATTGAGATGCGGGAAGCGTGTACTACTTGCAACAAGATTTAACCCCGCAGCAAAATCGATTAGCCTTAGTCCGTTGTCGGAGGTTTTGTCATTAAGGTTAAGCTTACCGATTTCATTTCCAAAGATGTCCTTCTTCGCTAGTTTTGCGTTAAAATTGCCAAGAACGATTTTCACGTCGTGTCTAGGACACTGCTCATATGTTTCTTTGAGGAGCTCTTAGAAACAGTCTTTGGAATTGTCGTCTTTCTCTTCTGTGGGGGCGTGGGCGCATATTAGGCTAATGTTAGCGAATTTAGCCCAGATGCGGATGGTCATTATACGCTCATTAACTGGATTTTGGCTAATAACCTTATCCCTGAGTCTTCCTCTAACGACAAATCCGCACCCAAATAAGCGCTGTTTCTGTTGTCTGTAGCAGTCGCCATAGTATATGTCACAGTTTTTCATCTTCTTTATGCCCGGTTTACTCCAGCGGATGGCAGTTATGTCTGCTTTGCAGCAGTCCAAGTCGTCCGCTAACTCTCCAGCTGAACGTAATCCGTTAGAAGATCTTACGTTCCACGTGCAGATCCGGAGGTCTTTGTCCTTTTTTTGTTTTTCTTAGGTCGCCAACTTTGAAATCATTATCGTTATCCGAACCTTTTCGTTGTTTCGGAACCATATGTTTTTTCCGTGGTTGGGTAGTTAACCCCACGCACAACCCTTAATCTGGAGGTCCTTTTGGGATCCCTTCGGTCGTTAAGGGCTGGAATATCAAGAATCAAAATATTATTTTATGAAAAAAAATATAAAATAGAGAAAAGTTATGAGTAATCTAACTTGGTTTGCTTAGAAAGAAGAAAGAAGATATAATCATTGCGCAACAGGACCTTCTAGCCCTTTTTTTGAACAAACAATTTAATATGATTTCTTTTGTTTAAGGTTAACTGCCTGGAACCACACCCCTCGATACCGATACTGGCTACTTCTGGATTGGATTGGAATATAAAAATATGGGCTCCCAATAGTGAAACCGTAAATCTTTGCTTCTTCTAATCGCCCACAACACAATTACCCTCCAAATCTTCTCCCTCTCTTCTTTTTGTAGTACCCACCAGCAATGCCAAAGCTAGATAAGTTCGTTAAGAAAAATCTTAAACGTTCTGTAGTCCAAGGAGTTGAAGAATACGATGATCGGCAATTCTATTATTTTGTACGTCAGTTCTTAAGAAACTCTCACCAAAATGAAGTCAATGGTGTAAGTGAAAATGATCAATCGGATGTCGTCAATACCAGCAGTTCTGAATCTGAGGGAGATGATTATCAGTTTTCAAATGATCAGATTGCTCGAGTTTTTCAACCTTCGTGTCATCCTCAGTAAGTGTGTAAAAGGGAACTGCAGATTTGTTTTTTTTTTTTTTTGTTTTTTGAGATTGTTTAGAATTGAAGTTTTTTTTTATTTAGTTAATCAATTGCTGTCAGTCAAAGTAGCAAATTATATAAAACAAGAATTTGTCTATTTTGTTTTCTGTTTTCTTGAATTATTTTATGTTAACCCTCATAATTAAAGATTACATTAACAAAAATTAACAAAATTCTTAAGTTGAAAAAAAAAAAATGTTATGTAGGTATGTATACTGAAGCAACCAATGAGTTTTGTTGTTAAATATGTCGATCTTAATGCATATGTACATTTTAATAAAAAAACAAAAAAAAACTATGTGAATTATTGAAATAGAACATTTTTTGGAATCAAGAAAAAGAATTCATAACCAAAGGACAGCAATTCATTTCGTATATGCAAAGTCAGCTGTGTAATACCATCGACGCAGTTTCAAATGCAATCACGGCACAAAATATGTGGGATCGCCTACAACGAACCTGCTTAGAGAGAGCCAAATCACTGCTAGGAGTCTCAAAAGGACACCACCAACAAGCTAAAGAAACCTGGTGGTGGGAAGATGAAGCTAAAGCAGCGATTAGAAAGAAGAAAGCAGCTTTCCAAGTTTGGTTGAAGTGCCCTTCAAGAAATACAAATGAAAAAGCGCGTTTCGAAATGGAATACAAGAGCTGCAGAAAAGAAGCGAAGAAAAAGTGCGCCCAACTTCAAGCAAAAAGCACGGAGGACCTGATTTCTTCCCCAGCTGCTGAAGCAAATCAGGCAATCCAAGTGCTAAGACAAAGCAACTTGAATAAGGGAGCAACCATTTTCAAAATAGCCGCTCAGAGAAGGAGAAATGCGCAGGAGATTCGTTCGCCGAAGTTCATAAATGATGCTCAAGGACTGCTACTTGTGGATGACGACAAAATTCTTCACAGGTGGCGACAGTATTGTGATGATCTTTTGAATGAACAGTTTCCTCGGCGCCACTTTCCAACAGCTGCACCTAACTTTACGGAAGTATCCGACGTCACATTCGAAGAAGTTAGGGAGGCAGTTAAGAACTCCAAAAAAGCAAAGCGATTGGGCCAGACGAAGTACCATATGAGTTTTGGAAAAATATGGGAGACATCGGGTTGAGATGGCTCACGATTCTCATCTCCAAACTTATAAGAGGTGACAGTTTGCCTAATCAATGGAGGGAAAGTTTTCTTCTTCCAAGATACAAGGGAAAGGGTGATATCAGAAGCTGTGACAACTATCGTTCGATCAAGTTGATGTCCCACACTATGAAGATCGTTGAGCGGGTTTTGGATAGCCGACTGCGGAAAATAATAAGGCTGTCTGATGACCAATGCGGGTTTGTCGCGGGTAAGTCAACTACAGACGCAATCCAAAGTATAAGGTTCATTGTGGAAAAACACCGAGATGCCTTAGAGGATTTGCATATTGTGTTGGTTGACTTCGAAAAAGCATTCGATCGACAACCACGAGATCTGATATGGGTGGCCCTCAGACACCGAGGAGTTCCTGAAGCCTATGTGCGAATATTTATGGACATGTACGAGGGAGCAGTTACAAAAGTGAGATGCCCAGCTGGAGTCACCGAAGAATTCCAAATAACAGTAGGTGTACATCAGGGAAGTGTCTTGAGTTCACTGCTCTTTATTGCTGTTCTGGATTATTTGCTCGAAGGAAAAGTAATGGACAATAAAGTACAACAATTATTCTTTGCTGACGATGGAGCCATCATAAGCGAGGATCCTACATCCCTGCAACGAGCACTTGACGTTTGGATTGATGTTCTGGAAGGAAATGGGTACCGTATTAGCGCTAAAAAGACTGAATACCTATGCTGCCCTTTTTCTGATCCAGACAAGCCTATTCCAGATATTTATTTGAATGGAAATGTGCTTCCCAAGTGTGAAAAGTTTAAATATCTGGGATCTATGATCAATAGTGAAGCAACTTGTGATGACGACATCAATCATCGAGTAAGCGTAGGGTGGATGAAGTGGCGAGAAAACTCCGCTATCTTCTGTGATCGAAAAATGCCCCCTAAGCTGAAGGGAAGACTCTACTCAGCAGTTGTCCGTCCAGCTCTGACATACGGTTCACAATGTTGGACCAGGGTTACCTCTGAAAACTTTTTGAAGGAGTCAAAAAAAAGAGTCCTGGCTGAAAAAAAGAGTCCCATACAGAAAAGTAAAGATATATAAATATAAAGTCAAAACAAGCAAAGAATATAAACAGTTAGACGGACCACACAGTCACAGAGGCAGAGAAAACTGATTGTTGACTCTTTATTATCAATACAAATGTAGATTGTAGTCTGTAAGTATCTCATTTTTCATATGTCATATATTTTACAAGCAAAGAATACATATTCTCTTACCACATTGACACTGAATTCAGAATAGGATGTAAACAAAAGCATAAAAAAAGTATTCGACAAAAATATTGTACTGAAAAAATTATTTCAGTTCTTAAAGAGTCCTGAATTTCTAAAAGGAGTCCGATTTCGATGATTTTTAAATAGTGGCGTCCTGGAGTCCAGGCCTGAAAAAAGAGTCAAAAGGACGCAAAAGAGTCCCAAAGGTAACCCTGTGTTGGACAATGTACAAAAAGTGTGAGAGCAAATTGACGGCATCCGAAGTGAAGGTGCTTCGGATGACAGCAGGAGTAACAAGGCTTGATCGAATTAGAAGTAGGGTAGACGGGGGAGCATTTGCCACCGGGGTACCTTTGCCAACCGAGTTTTTTAGTCGATCTACCAAAATATAAAATATCGAAAAATCGATATTTATAGCACATCACCAAATAAAAAAATCCCACGAAGTTTGACAGTTCTCAAGTAGACGCCAACAAAGTTGGACGTGTGTGTTGTTTTTTTGACCTCTGGATCCAAAAATTATAAGGTAATCAGTAGTCGCATATTCGTAGTGTGTTTATTTACTTAATACTTTTTCTTGCAATTATTATTAGAATATGCATTTACTTTCGTAAAATGGAGCTTTTTACATTATCTTTTAATTGGAAAAAATAGTAAAAGTGAATTTAAGAAAAAACAGCTTGTGGGGGCCATTTGCCATTTTCTTGTGGGGAGGCAAAGCAACTTCGTGGGGTGCATTTGCCACTGGCAAAGTCTCCTCATGGGGTGCATTTGCTGAGTTGCCATTGCACCCCAAGAAGTTATTTTTATGTATTGAATTAATAAAATTGTTTTCTTACGTTCTTTAATACTGTGTATTTATTAAAATCTATTCAATTGTGTTTATTTCTGATACTTAGGTACCCGGCAAAGTCACCCCTATCCTCATGGCAAAACCTCCCACCCAGGGAGACTTTGCCATATCACATTTTAATGTCTTGAATTAATTATTAAAAATAGAAGTTACAAAAGCACCAATATGAAAAATATTTTAAATTGAAGATAAAAAGATAAGGAACATATTTGATATTAACAAAAATTAAAACACAGTAGAAATTAGGTGAAAGGTCAAATTTCCTAAATCCTGGCAAATGCTCCCCCGTCTACCCTACTAAGATCCGTGGAAGCCTTCATGTCAAAAGTACCATCTTGGACAAAATTCAGCACGACCGGCTCAGTTGGTATTGTCATGTTCAAAGGAGAGATCCGCAGAACCCCTTCCAAAAGGAAATATCGTACAACGTTTCAACAAATTCGCGACGAAAAAGAAAAGGCAGGCCAAAACACTCCTGGTACAAGCAAATGCAAAAACAGCAGCATTTGGTTGGCCTCTGACACGGAACAATACAAAACCGGGAGGCTTGCCGACGCTTTCTGATGTCAACGCGGCGTACCCCACAGGCGGATCACTAGTGTGAAGCAGAAAAGTGGGAGAGTTGTGATCGCTTCAAGGTCACTACTCAACGCCGGAAATGGAAAAGAAGAAGAAGAAGAAAAAGAATTCATGATTGATGTGCTCAATTTCTTACTGAGGCCTGTTTTTGACCCACGTTTCCTTAACGGCTCCACGAGCAACAAAAGCACTGCTTCAAAACCGCAATATAACTTTACCTCCTTAAGACAAAAACTCTCTGGCACATTATTGGAGGTTTGCAAAGGGCGAGTAGAATTAAGTTAATTTAATTTTAAAAAGGTACTGGATTTCGTAGAAGACTGAGAACTTGTGTTGCCGTTTTCTGATCCAGACAAGATTATTCGGTGCGTCCTACAAACAGGGGATTCATTTTCGAAATGCGATTGAAAAAACTATTCCCCAGCGTGAAGATTGAATAAGCAGCCCTTAGGAAAAGGAAGGAATTTTGGCTAATGCAGATATCATAGCCTTCTAAGCTAGGCTATTAAAAATTATGGTTGGTTTATGGCCGTGTCCACTGAAATCCATTTTTGAATGAAAACATGTCAGAGTATTTATTTAGACAAGTTTTTGATATTTATTGAAAAAAAGTTGAGTAAAGTTGGAAAAATATACTATCAGCTGTCTAAATGAGCTTTGGGCTTAAATCTTGCCTTGCTTTTTTATGAACTGGTTTGACAAATCAACGCAGCACTCCTCTTGACCCAATGTGTCGCTGCCACTGAAGTTTGTAGTAAAATTGGTATTACATAGTTTGTTGAGTGACCAGTTGTTGATAGAATACCCTTGCGCTCTGAAGTTTTATAGAGCGGGCATTTATAGCGTGATCCTTCCTTCAACTCTATCGTCAGGATAGGCTAAAAGAGTTTTGGTGAGTCATATGTCTATTCTTTTAAGATTAACATCTTTTTCTTTTAAGATTACCATCAAGTGAATTACAGGAACATCACCAATAAGGACTTTTGGTATTTGCTCATCCAAAATCTGTTCCTTACAATTCCATCTTGCACCTTCCAGAAACATGCCGTTGATATAAACGCCATCTTCTGGTGGCGAGTCCATACTGAAAGTTGAGAATGAGGATTCATATTTTGAAATTTTGAGAGGTATAATCTACCTTTTTACGTCCAGAACTACAAAATCAAACGTAAGTGTATCGATTGGAATTTTATATTTGCGAGCAAAGTTCTGCATGGCTCCGGTTAAAAATGCTTGAGTGAAGAAGAATCCTGAGATCCAAAACGTCGACGGTTTCCCGTTTTCATACCTAAAACCACAGAGAAGACATGAAAAAAATAATGAAACAAAATAGCCATTCTCCCTACCAATTCTGCAGCCAACTCAAACGCTTGTAAAAGTCTTGAATGTAAGAACCCAACGGTTTTAAACTAGGATATGACTTCAACATCCATTTGGCGGGAATTTTTTTGAATTGAATCGCCTGAACTACGTGTTCTAGTTCAGGTGTCATTACAGAAATACCCTTAATAGCTTTCTGCAATTCAGTACAGGTGCTTATGATTTCTTTTTGTAGTTTGATGAACCTTTCCATTTCCTGGACAATAACAGTGTTCATTGATTCATTGTAATCTACGGTATATTTTTCCTTAACTTTTTCTATGTCAAACTCTATTGGCATATTGCTATGTATTTGTTGAATTGTTGCAAGAAGAGCTGCTTCATTGTTTTCATCGTTTGCATCAGCTGAGGAGCTTCCAAACGTTAAAATCATCGAGTCCAACAAAGTGTTTGTCATTTGAAGATCACGCGTCATTCCAGCGTTACTATGAAGTCCATACACTTCTGGTGGTGGTAGAGAGGGTATGTAATCATTAATGTACCTTACAATTTCGCGGTGTTCGGTTTTCCTCGGCAAGACGTAAGCATCATCAGCTGCAAACTGATACTTCAGATTGGTAGCAGCTTCCTCGTTAACATAATCAGCTAGTATTGTGACGATTGCGCGGCGATCCCATGCATCAGTTACACGTCCACCGTAATTACATTCCGCGGTGAGGTATGAAATTGCTGCATATGGCACGTGGTCGTATTGGTTGAGAAACATCTACAAAGAGCAATTTTTATATCCAATTCACAATGTAAAGTCCACGCGCGACGTAAGCGAGACGAGTGTAGCACTAGATGCCAAATGAAAACTTCACCAAGTGGTTAGAAAATTTAGAAAATTTTTTAAGCTCCTAGGAACTAATCAGATCGGATTGGCCTCATATTAGGTTTGTTCGTTGAAGCCCTAGGGTCGCCATGGGGTCGCCACAAAGCGTTTTTTGACAAACCTAAATTCGCACTGAATGTCAAATTGAGTGTTTTTTGAGCCATAGGTTTGCCACAGGTTTTCCCCAAACTCGCCCTAGCTTTTTGCTGTGGCGATTTGAGGGCTGTCAAATGGCATGTGTTTTTATTTAAATGACAGGGATGTGTGGCGATTTGTGGTTTAGCGTTTTTTGAGGACTGGAAAACCCAGTTTTTTTTGACAACTCATGGGGTTGTCAAGAAAACTTGGGTCAACCCTGGGGAAAGTTCAACGAACAGACCTATTGTTGTCTGCAAGAAACTTGCAGAGACATTCTCTTTCGCTCCGTTTACGTCTCGTATTGACACAGTATTAGGTTCGTTTGTTCAAACCCTGGGGTCACCCTGTGGTCGCCACAAAGCGTTTGAAAAACTTAGATAAACTCGGCCTGAACGTCAAACTGAGTGTTTTTTGAGACCGGGTTTTCCCTCAACTCGCCCTAATTTTTCGTTGGGGCGAGTATGAGTAAGGAACAGGGCTGTCATATGGCATGTATTTTTGTTCAAATGACAGAGATGTGTGGTGATTTTGTGGTTTATTTTTTTTTTGTGGACTGGAAAACCTAGGTTCTTTTTGAAAACTCATAGGGTTTTCCATCCTCAAAAACGGTAAACCACAAAATCACCACACATCCATTTGACAGCCCTCAACTCGCTCGAGAAAAACTTAGGGCGAGTTGTGGACAAACACAGGTCAACCCTAGGGCTCAAAAAACAGTCAGTTTGACATTCAGGGTTTTTCAAAAACGCTTTGTGGCGACCCCAGGGCTTCAACGAACGAACCTATTGACACAGTATTGTGAACCCAGCATTTGTTTGCGAAAAACTTACATGAAGCTGTTGTACGGATATTTGGAAGTCAGATTCATTGAATCCATACTGAATATTCCAACCAAGTGGCCCGAACTTCCGACGTTCTTGAACAACGGCATGGAAAAAACAAATGCCAAAGAGCAGGCGAGTAAAGGCACGGTCCTGCTTTGGGCAACCTGGGTGTAGAAAAGTTTAATTTTATTTATTTTATAAAACGAGTAAGCTTCTCTCAAAAATAAAACTCGACCTGTGTAAAACTTGTCAACATTCATCGGTTCCGATTTATATGAGCGAATCAGGTTCTGCTGCAGTCCTGTTGGAGGCTCGTTTGTCATTTTCACTCCGTTTTGGAGTAAAGATACTGGGAACTCATCGCTCGGATAGCTTGTGAGCCACAAACGAAACGTTTCTTTAACAAAAAAAAGTAAGAATGTGATTGTGATTAAATTACATTTGATATTAACTTACGAAAAGTGTTAAAGCTGTCCATGTTTTCCCACATGTGTTCCAATGTGGGCATCCATGACGCAGCCAAATGGCAATTCTGCAAACAAACCCAATATCCCGCTTGTTGAGCTTCTTGAATCATCTTTTTGGCTATCGGCCCTTGCCCCTGACCTAGTGAGATACTTTTAAATGTTTCATCGAATCCCATGCGTTCGGCAAAGAGCAGAAGTGATCCCATTGGATCAGCGCCAGGAGAGAGAATGAATATCAGCGGCGTTAGACAATTCGATTCTTGGAAAGAGTTGGCAATATCGAAAGGTGGTGGTGAGACAAATTTAGCTCCAAGTTCAGCCTTTATGAATAGATTAATGGCCATGAAGACCTTGTCTGGCCTTAACGCTTGGAGAATTAAGATCTTCTCAAATCGAGTGCACTTTGTTTCCCAGATAGAAGGCAGTGGTAAGGTTTGTGGATCTGAATGATCATAGTACTCCCTCCATTCTTTCAAATTTGACTTAAAGGACTCCAGGAACGATTTGAAGACCGAAAGTTTTTCAAGTTTCCTAACACACATCCACACTTCGTCTGATATCCAAGAAAGATCTGGGTTCGGTTCGTCATTGGTTACCTCTTCCGTCCCTCCTGCAGTCAACAGATGCATCACATGACTCATTTCAATCTGACGTGTGTCCAGCATTAGTTTGGTGGTGAGAATAAACGAATAGAGAAGCTTATCCTTTTCGAAGATCGACCGACACACGTTGTTGTAAAGATTTTGAGTGATCGCATCCACCAGGAACTTTACTCGTCTTTCTAAAGTCTTGGATTTGTTTGCGTGCTCAATGGAGTATATGTACAAGTTGATGTACCAATTCAAGGAGAACTGATACATTGGATCTATATTGGGCAAGTCCGTGATAGTATAGTACAAGACCGATGAATGGGCGGCCACCGGTTTGTAGTTCAAGCGGAAAGCTTCAATTTTCTCTTCAGTGTCCTTGGACGCTGATTGCTTGGCAACAATGTCCAAGGAAATATTTTTAGATTCGTCTAAAATTTTGATTGCAGCTTCGTCTTCAAGGATGTCTCCTTGTGCAGTAGTAAGAGTTTTCAGAATCATGTCTTCGGCATCTTTTAAAGAAGTTTTATTTTTTGCCGCCTGTTCGGTCAGTGCTTCTCGCATTTCCTGCAGATCTGGACGTTCTTTGGCAACGACTATACTCAACAGCTGATCCTCCAGACCGCTCTGGGTGAGGGCAAAGTTAATGATGGTTACTTTGTTGTAGGTTTCGGGGAGGAAATGGGGATTGCGGAGATTGCATGTCATGTACAGACGGAAGTTCTTCGATATCGGAACTATGTTGTCTCCCAAACTGACAAATTCTTGCCCCCCTTGGACGAAAGTGTTCCTCAAGAGAATCGGATCAAGAGGAACCTCCAATTCTTCCAAGATGTTCTCTACAAGAACAGGATGACCAGATTCCAAAGACGCTTCAATCACTTTCATGTAGTCCTTCTGACTAAACTTGACTACATTCAGCTTGTTATTCCGTTCCATGTTCTTGATCCACTTGTTTGCTTGTCCTTGAGGATCAATAAACAAACTGTAGCGTCCGGAATTCGCTGCAATTATAGCGTTTTCCGATGAGAAAGTATCCCTTGGAAGACCGAAAATGTTCCACTGCTGAATGGCTATCTCAGTGCCAAGGTTACTGATGATGCTGTACACAGTTGAGCAGGGAATTTGAAGACTTTGACACTTCACAAACCAGTCTTCAACGCAACGGTTGCGGTAGGGAGCAGTCAACGTCGACAAGTACGCAATGACTCCACACGAGAGTAGAATGTCTCCTGGTAAATGGTCATAAGTGGCTTGGAGTCCTTCTGCCGCCTGAGTCCAACGATTCTTTTCTCCACCCAACCCACCAATTAGTGCTTCCGCTCGCTGTAGTTTGTCCTGACACAAGTCCGAAACATCTTGCGTTCTCTGCATTTCCAAGTTAGCCTTCGCCAAGTGCTCATTGAGCAAGGCAACTTTCCTCTCTAGGGCCTCAGCCATCTCTCTTTTCTCGTTAAGAATTGACATTGTGTCCGAATACTCCTTCTCAGCAGCTTGTAACTTGGCCTTTTTGGGTGCAACCACTTTGGCAACATTGTCGTACAGATCCATTGCAATAATCCACTTGCAGAGCCCCTCGGCTGCACTGGATGCTTTCGCTACAATCTTCGGCTGGAAGTCCTTGTGTGGAATGAAGTCCTTACGGATTTTCTTCATAATCTCCGGACTGATGTTATCCTTGTCAAAGTCTTTTAGTGCCTGTAGGAAATTCATGTCTCCCAGGATTCGCTTACTTGGACCCCAATAGTCGTTGACCATTTTTCCAGAAGCTGGATCGTTGATTCGATCAGCCGGAACACCTTTGATCACACACACTGCAGCCATTACTAGCTTTATAACTGAGGGAGGGTTTTTCATGGACTTGACCAATGTTATATCAGCTGGCTTGAGGGTATTCAATGCAGAGATAGCGTCCTCTAACACTGGAATGGCTTGAGCTAGGTCCTTTTCACATTCGTCTTTCAACGCCTGTGCGGCTTTTGCTTGAGTTCCAGCAACAATTTCATCTTTCTTGACTTGCTCAGCCGCAGCACTGGCCGCAATAGTCTCTGTGTTGATCTCTTCTAGCATTCGGCGAGAGGCATTCGCCATTTCCAGTAACTTTGGTTGTAAGTCATTTAACTGTTCCTGCATTACTGAGATTGCTTCTGCGGCAATCAACAGCGTTTCTAAGCCTCCGATGTAGCGCATCTTAGCTTCCATGGTTTCAGTTTGTTTTCGGCTTACAAGTGTTCGGAATGACCGAATCAGCTCTAGAAAAGATGCTGATGTTATGTACACAATACGATTCGTTTCGGCAAAGAAATCTTTAATCACATTATTCGCACTTAAGTGGAAGTACTGGCAGCTGACAACAATAGATTGCTTTACCTCCTCCTCAACATTTACATCCTCCATGGATATTTTTGCCACCATTTGAAGGGCTTCTTCTGGCCAGATCTGGAACCAATCAATGGTACAGCAGTTAACCAGGGATGGATACAGACGGATTCTTGTTCGTAGCGAGTCTCCAATGGGACTGAAGCAGAGAATGATGTGCAGCTTCTGCCTGCACCGATTCACAAAATATGAAAATACTTGCAGAGGAGAAATGTCTAGGTTTCGGTCGCCTCCTTGAGCTGCCATACGAACCATCTCTAGTAGTTCCTGCTTCTCGTCAATGGCATATATATTCGGCACCTCACCTTGATTCAAAAGACAGTCAATGTCTTGCAAAAACAGCTCCATTTTGATTTGGTTCTCAGTCATCAAGAAAACCGTGTGTTTTCCTACACCCCCGGCTTCCTTTAGCACATTCTTAATGTCATCATGCCAGTCACTGACTCCATAGTTCTTTGTTATCTCAGGTTGGAACAAGGATGTTCCACAGATAGTCGCTGCCAATTTGGTTAGGGACTGTCTACCTGACCCTCCAATACCAATCAGCAGGGCACTACCACCTTGGATCGAAATAATCCTGCAGATCTTGTTCAAATGTTGCAGTGCATATGTGAACAGGATTATGTCCATTTTAGTCCTTCGGGTGGCATTGTATTCTTCTAGACACTGGTATGCAACTTTGCTGAATGCTTCTAGCGAAACTACCTCCTCGTATTTCTTTTCATCAGGCTCATTGTCCTCATCCATGTACACTCCGAAGATCATACGATTGACTCCATCCAACGTCACCTGTCCATTATTCTCAGTGTACGGCTCGAAAATGGTCTCCATGCGCTCCTTAAAGTTATCCTTAACACATTCATTCAGTTTTTTAAACATCCAATTCTGATCTGCCTCATCAACTAAGCGGTCGTAAAATACCCTCATCGCCTCGTGGTACCAGAGACGGGCGAATATCCTTTTATTATCAACAGATTCCTTTCGGAGCAAGGCACAACCAGTTACCACTCTAGAAATGTCTCTAGGATTGAAAATGTAGTGGGACTTGTTCGGTGTGGCTCTCAGTTCGGTCTGGACGAACTTATAAATTTGCTGGGTGGCATTCACGATCTGTTGTGTGCTCTGCAGCACGTCATGACTATGACCCGCTTTCTTGAATCCATTAAGAAGGACATTGACAAATATCCTATTCATTGTGTCATCGGCAAATGTGTTGATGGAGAAAATATTGAAGTGGCAAAGGAATCGAGCGTAAACATCTTGGCGACTACCACCTGGCAAACCACAAGCACAAATGATCAATAGATCTTGAAGGAAGATCTTGGAAGTGTCTTTGAGATCACAAACGTGTCCATAGTCGAAATATTGACGAAGTAGTTCCAGCGGTGGCTGAGCCCCGTAGACCTCCTTCACTGGCATGTTCATGTCATCCACAAAAATGAGAGCAGTCTGTCCTCTAGGAGGACCGTACACTCCCCTTTTCCGTTTGATGAGCTTAATTAGGAAATTCTTACACATAAAAGGTCCTTCGAGACGGACAATTTATTGAAAACTCTTACCTTAGAAATTACAAGATCCTGGGTTTGGTTAGCAGTGATCATGACTGTAAAAGTCACGAATGAGGAAATATACTTCTCGGGCGACAACTTATTCATAAGCATGTTTTGAATATACGCACTCTTTCCCGTCCCAGTTGGTCCCACAAGCAGAAACTTCTTCTCATGCTGAAAATAAGGATTGATTTGAAAAGGAGCTCAAAGCGCAAAGGAAGAAAAACTTACTTTGATGTGCATTTCCAATAAGTGCATGTACCTGGCAGTGTCTATGGTTGGTATTTGAACACTCGAAGCCGACTCTTCGGGTTCCATTTTCCTAACCAGTTCTGGCCAGTACTTCCATGTTCCTTTCTGTTTGTACATATATACGTAGTCAGCTAAGAGACCTTCATTTGGAAGGCCTACTTCTATTTTACCAACAGCCTCGGATATCGGATTCTTATCCTCCTCATCCTGGCTCCAGAACTATAGATAAAAGTTGAGTGTAAGTTCTCAATGAAATAGGATACTCTTCAATGTAACTCACTTTCCTAAAGAAGGCGTCGAAGCGTTGTCGAGAGCCTGTGTCTAATATACCACCTATGCCCCATACTACAGCATATGTTGCCGATGCTTGGAAATAAGTTATCATATAACGTTGATAGTCATCTGGATTTTCGTCGATTGCTTCGAGCATGAGCATTTCGAATAAATCAAATGTGGTCCGAAGGACACTATACTCTCCAGGTCGTAAAAGCTGTGTGCACGTTCTTCTTATAAAAGCTTGACACTGGGAATAGAAAGTAAACGATGTTGAATGTTGTTACAATCGTATAGCAACATTCGGAAGAAGTAAACTACAACGGCTACGTCTGGAAAAGGCAAACAGGAGTTTTATGTCAGAAATGGACGCGCAGCTACAGCAACAACAATCACATCGCAGCAGCCCCGGATCTTCAATTTTTTATTGGCGGGGCAGATACTGAGAAATGCTGCCCCTACCAACCTATGTTTATTTTTACCTTTATCATCTTTATAATTTCATCAGATGTCAACTAATTGATTGACAGCTGTAAATAAGCCTTCCAGAAGTAATACCTCTACCGCTGTTTTTCCTGTGCTAATCCTATTTATTTACAGATTTTTATTTTATACATTTTTTCATTTTATTATTCGAGTTTTTTGTTCAGCAAATAAATCTATAACCTTGTCATAATTTAATTCGACTAGATAGGCTCATAGAAGACCGCAAATAATTTTTAATTAGTTTTAGTTTGCTAAAACTTCTTTCATAGCTTGCGGATGTAGTGCGAAGCGTAGAGTAAACTCGCAAGGTAATACCAAATATTTGGAAAAGCATCCTGCAAATCATGCGCATAGATCTGTTGCAAGAGAGAGGAACCGTTAGCTTTTTCTATGTCACCAAATAAAAGCGGAGCTTGCTCTTTAAAACGGGTTCCGTTTTTAATTTCTGATATGGTTCGATCAAATACCGTCATTATTTCTTTAGAAAATAATTAAAGAAATTGGAGTGTTTGTAATTCGTATTCACATATCTCATCGAAATGTTTTTTGTGTTTCGGAATTCGTTTGTTTCGCAAAATAGCGTCACATCACTTTTTTCAGCAACTTTTCTAGCCTCATTTATCCAATACTCCATTGGATTTTGTGTAAATTATTTAATAGGGCATTCTCAACAACATGTTTCGCCGACCATCTCGTCTGAATACTTCCTTTTAAATTTGACTTAACGTATTTTTTCATAATGTCCCACTTTGTATTGGAGCCAAAAAAGCAATATACTTTTTGAACCAGTCCAAAAGGGTTAGTAGCTTCTTGGCATGATGAGGCAGAATGAAGTCTTCAAGATTTAAGGAGTGAGCCAAGCCCGGTACGAACTTGTCCAATTCATTTCTTTCTGCAATCCTTTCTTGGACTCCTCTATGGATGCCGGCCATATTGGACCCATTAACCATTATCACAAGATTGTTTAGTTTAGTTTAGTTTAGTTTAGTTTAGTTTATTTTGCCAAAGTAAGACAACATTAAGTATAAAAAAAATAAAAGAGAGATTTAACAAAGACTGCACTACATAAAAAATAAATTAGAATACATTTGTTGTACTAAGTATTATATAAAACCAATTTTTTCATTGATAAAACGGATTTGCTATATAAATTGGACATTGTTTATGTAGGTAGTTAATTATTTATGAAAGTTTGATTTAATACAAAAATACACAAAAGAAAGTCAAGAAGAGTCTATTTAGGATTTTTCTCCGGAAGTTTTCCGTATTTATATTTACATTGAACAAGTCAAAATATTTGTTAAATGTTTTTGAACATCTGTTGAAACATTCATGAGAAGCATAATTAGTCTTTGAGTTTCTCTCCTTTAAAAATTTGGTATGTCATAAAATACGAACGTTAGGACTTACAGATATTTTGGAACACAAAAATGGTGAGTTAATATTTCCATTTAAAAGATCGAACGCAAATAAAGCTTCAGACAACTCTCTACGATTTACAAGGCTGCACATATTAATAAGATTTAGTCGATGTGAATAACGAGGTAAGACAAAACTGTCGGGGTTCCATCCAAGACCTCTCAGTGCGAACAACAAAAATTGCTTTTGGACAGATTCAAGTTTCTTGATATCAACAGCATACAACGGAGACCATATGTGGTGACCGGACCAATTAACAAAATAAAGCTTTAGTGATATAGGGATCACTAAATTCCTTGGATCTTCGCTTAACGAAACCAAGCATAGCCATACTCTTGGAATGAACTTTATCAATATGATGTTTAAAAGTTAGTTTTTTGTCAATTAAAACTCCTAAGTCTTTTACTACGTCAATTCTAACTAACTTTTGTCCGTCTATGGAGTAGTCAAAATTTATTGCACATGTTTTTCTTAAAAAAGAAATTATATTGCACTTCTCCACATTTAACATCATTGCGTTAGCTTTACACCACTTAACTAGGATGATTAAACATTGCTGCAATAATTGCGTGTCGGCAATATTTTTAACTGTATGAAACAACTTTAGGTCGTCGGCATACATCGAAAATCTACAACCTTCAAACAGTAAGGGCAAGTCATTTATAAAAAGGAGAAATAAAAGTGGGCCAAGATGGCTACCTTGGGGTACACCAGAAGTTACAATAATTTGACGTGAAAAGACATCACAAAACTTGACACACTGCGTCCTTTGCGACAAATACGATTGGATCCACAGTAAGAAAGTTTAATTTAAAAATAAGCAGATTGTGATCAACTTTGTCGAAAGCTTTGCTGAAGTCAGTATAGATAGCATCAACCTGGTTCCCTTTTTCCATTTCTAAAAGAATGAATGAGGTATAATCTGCTAAATTGGTAGTAGTAGATCTACCTTTAAGAAAGCCATGTTGATGCTCGCTTAAAACTGAAATCAGCTCTACGTTCAGCTTGTCAGTTACCAGTTTCTCAAATAATTTGGGAATAGCTGACAGGATTGTAATACCTCGATAATTTTTGATGTTGGATATGTCTCCGTTTTTAAATATTGGCGTTAGAAACGAGTTACGCCACGTATTAGGAAATATCCCATTGGACAGGGATTGGTTGAAAAGTTGAACCAAAGGCCTGGAAATCGTTTCAGCTGTGTTTTTTAAAAACAAAGGAGGAATGCCATCGGGACCACTACCTTTGTTAATATCGATGGTTCTAAGGTTACGGATAAGGTTCGGCTAACTTTGTGATCCGTAATGTAATTAAAATCATTGCTGTCAATGAGTGATTGGATTTGAATACACAGATTCAAAAAAAGAAGCAAAAAGTTCACATATATCAGATGTTTTCGAGCAAACACTACTTCCAAAGTATTTCGTAGAAGGGAAGTTAGTTACATTACGTTTATTGTTAATAAATTTATAAAAGTGACGAGGATTCTTTTAATAAGAGATCCTGATTCAACCACGTATCGGTCATAACATATTTTGTCATATGATTTGAATTCAGCGTCATAACTCTGAAAAGTTTCGTAGTCAGGAGAATTGCCCGAGGCTGTCCATTTACGATGAGCTTTATTTTTACGATTTTTTCAGTTAATTAACACTTTATCATACCAGGGAGGGGCTTTAGAAGAAGTGATAATCTTTTTAGGAACAAAATTTTCACAAACAGAATTTAAAACTTTATACAACTTAACGGCCTTTTCATTTACTGCAGAGGGTTCACTAAACCATTCAATGTTATTAAAATGTAAGTTGATTTGATGATAATCAGCGTTTTTGAAATCAAAGAATAATTTTTTCTCATCAATATTCGGACGAGTCTTATCGCTATAGAAAAAGCTAATTTTGAATGACTTGTGGAAAACACTGGTTTTGTTTAAAACGATAGATGAAGTCTCTTCTAAAACAAAGTTATCGCAAACATTAGTAAACACAAGATCAAGAACGTTTGAAAAATTATTTTTTAAACTACAAACTTGATTATATCCGTTTCTGGTATAAAAGTCAATTAAAAGCGATTGCTGCTCAGTCGTTATGTTGATTGGATCGAAGATTGAGTTATTATCTTCGCAAGGTATCCATTTCAGTCCAGGAAGATTAAAATCGCCAAAAAGAAAATAGATTGGCTACGACATTGTCCAATATCTAAATCATCAACATGAAATCAGACTGTGAAAAATCTTGATCCTTTTGATCTTGCCCGAGAACACTACTTCGGAAGATGCAGCAGATACTGGCGGATCACCCCCCCTGCGAAGCTAATTTTTCATATTATCTGCGCACATTGTTTTCCTTGCATCTTCTTATATTTAGCATTTTTCCTATATTCCGCTCCCGATAGCTTTTTTCTTATCGCGCTTATAATTACAAACTGTGAACGAAAATATTCAATTTCACTGATGAAAAATACTTTTAAAGTGAATCGACCGGAAAACAAGATTATTGCATGGAATAACAAAATTTTCAACTCAACGCAAAGTAGTTATACTATACGATTTGACTACAATTTCACTAACACCACAATTTACAAGCGGAGAAATGATTATGTTTTTTTAGGTGTAACTAGAACAGGACTTAATCACGGACGGACACGGATAGGTAGTTTTATAAAAGAATTGAAAAGCGATCGATTAACTGTGATAGATTTATTGATATGACAATTGCTCAATCAGTATAATGATCGACAAGAAAGTACAAAAAATAATAATGATAATAAAATGCGATCTGTCCACTTTGACTTTTGACTTCCATTTGACTGTACTTCCCTTCGCTCGCAACCACAGTTGCTGTTTTGAAACCGAAAAGTAGCTTCTTTTTCGCTTGCAACCCCCGTTACCTGCGCGAGATACGCTGGGTCCGGTATTGAATAGTGTGAAACGGTTTAGATGCTCTTTTTGTATGATGTTTGTTTTAGGGAGCTATGACTCGCTGTCGCACACACGAGTGCTGCAGCACTCTGTAATTCCTGTGGGCGAGCGGGAGCGAAATTGTTGAACTTGTCTTTGCCGCCCCTTAAACTTGCCGCCCGGGGCACGGGCCCGGCTTGCCCCCTCCCCCCTAGATCCGGGGCTGCATCCCAGGTACGGAGAAGGTTGTTCCAACGATGTTCATTTAGGTGCTTAGTAATACGGAAAAAGAACATCTTTGCAAATACAATCGGTAAGCATAGCCTAGATGAAAAATCCTCTTAAAACGAACACAGGTGAATCGATTTAAAAATCTTGTTATTTGTAGTTCACGCTTGTTGCATCTTAAAGTGTATAAAGGTTAGGTACATGGCGATCCCCAGATCAATCTACGGTCAACCAAATTGACCATGTTTTGATCGACGCAATGCACTCTTCCATTATGATAGCTGGCCTAAGGGCTAGCTTTGAATCGGACCACTACTTTGTATTTGTTGTAGCCAAGGCGCAAATGAGGATATCCTGTTCACGACTAGCGCCTACCAACGCTGTGAAGAGATGTGACGTCGGAATGCTAAAATCGGAAGAGATAGCCAATGAGTGACTTTTCAAATCGAGTGTCCCTCAAACTATCCTTGAAACCTATGCTGCCAGCATTAAGCACTGAAAACCACAATTCCAGCAAGCAATCAGAACCGCAGCGTCTGAGGCTCTGGGTTTCACTCGGAAGAATATATGCAACAAACGCAGCAAACTTCGCCTATAAGATCTTGTCTGCTGTAATATGTGAACGTCTGAAACCCCACGTCAACAACTTGATAGATCCTCATCAATGCGGTTTTAGACCAGGGAAGTCCACAATACATCAAATTTTCACAATACGGCAGGTCTTGGAAGGAAACCCGAGAATACTTTCAAGGCCGCGTATGACAGTATTTAAAAAGACGAACTGTACAGAGCCATGTCTAGTTTCGGCAACCCTGCAAAACTCGTACGACTATGCAGGATAACTTTGGTGAATTCATGCTGCTCCGTTAAGGCCGATAGAGAACTCACCGATACCTTTGATGTCGAAAAAGGATTTAGGCAAGGCGACAAACTGTCATGCGATTTCTTATACATCACACTTGAAAAGATTGTACAAAACTCAAACGTCAACAACAGAGGAGCAATCTTTCAAAAGTCTGTACAATTACTCGCCTACGCAGACGATATTGACGTAATGGGAAGAAAAAAGCGTTATGTCATAGGTAACTCTTGCCAACTGCCATGTATAGAGCGGATGGACCCAAACTCTCCAGCTCTTCGGGTTTTCGAAAGCACATTGCAGGGAAATCGCGGAAGGGGAAAACCTCGTCTTAGGTGGCGCAATCAAGTGGATGAAGACCTCAATCCACTTAGAGTGAGGAGAACTCGTCTGAATTCAAAATTGCTGGCGTGAGTGAGATGGTGGTTGAGGATCAGGTTTACTCCGAACTATGATACCCATCTAAGTAAGTAAGTAAGCAAGCGTGTCGTTGAGCTTGGGATCCTGGCATTGTTGGCAATACTTCTCATTAGACATCGCCTTATTTCCAGAAGAGATGGAATTTGATGAATTTCTACTCAAATCCAAAAGGAAGCTTTAGCCATGCTATTAATATAAACAGCATGAACATGAACGCTAACAAACAAACGGCTCTAAGGATATGACATCCAAGGACAAAGAACATTTTCTGAGCCTTCTCAATGCCATCGGTGCTGGGTAGAACGTTTCAGGATGCAGCGAGAAGAAAGGAAGGGAACAAACAAACGTGGAATACTTATTCAGACTGTTCTATAAAACCAAATCCTTTGTCCGAAATCCGAAATAATTGCATGGCAATTATTGAAAACCTCCGAACTGGTTGCATATATATAGACTATCATTGAAAGTTTATAGAATCATCTTCAACTCCTCACCTCTAAGTTTTACCAAACATCCAGTATCAACCAAAGTTGATGCGTTAAAATGTAAACAACTTCAAAAACATACTCACCGGTGGTAAAAGCCAACTGAACAACGCCATTACATACGCTTTTCCTTCTGCATCAGCCCACCTTTCATCACATTTGTTAAGCCACGATGTTGCAAACGTTTTCCAGCCTAGTGTTGCAGTTTCCATGTAAATCATTCCACATCGCGAAACAGTCGCAGGAGAAGCTTGAGCCAGATCCATAACTTCGAAAATCATTGACATTTCACTAGTCATCGTGATCACTTCGCCTGACGTCAGACACAATTTTTTGTTGTCATCCAAAACCGTGTTCATGTTTTCAATCCAAACAGCATCCACTGGACCGTCAAAGATTACCTGAGAACGCAAATATGTGAAACGTTTTCATATTTTTTTTTTAGAATATGTACATTTGTAACACTTACCCATTTACGATCCGAGGAATCATCCATTGCAAAGTTACGAAATATAGTTGCAATGATCCCATCTGTCCATTCGTACGAAACAGGATCAAATGCACCGTAGAGCTGATTCATTGTAATGGACTTTGGATTGACCACACCCATTTGCACATCCTGAAAGTATGGACTGATACCAGTGTCTTTCAATGCAGACAAAATCCTTGCTAGGACAAGTAAGGTCTTGGTTTTCCCAGCCATAGGCTCTCCGACCATCATGAAGCCATGTCGGACAATCATCATTTCATAGGTTTGAATGACTTTTGTTAGGAAGCTTTCTGTTGGTTGGAGATTCATTTCACCGCAGATGCGTTTAAAGGCTTCGGTGATGAGATTATAGTCCGGACTTGGCAAAGTCACACCAGGGAACAAATCAGATATGATCCCTTCGAACAAGGGAATATCGAACGACAAGAACTTGGGAAGATTGACATCCAGCAAGGATCGTAGTAGAAGAATGTCTTCGTTCTCATCAGGAAACATCTTCTTAATGTTGCCACAGGCTGAGAGGACACTTTTAACAGCTCGCATACCATAATCGTAGTGGTTTTGTGAAGAAAGCTGCTCTGAGCAGAGTCTATACGTTGTGACAATCTTCACCGCCAGATTCCTGGCGTTTTCAAATCCAAATGAATAGAGGGAGATCTCTCCGATCATGGCGTAATCGGGAACCATCATGGCCACTGAACGAAAGAGAACTTTTAAGTTGTCTGGCAGTTCTGAACGACCAGCGTAGCCAGGATTCATAGTGATGCATACATAGCATGCCGGGTTCAGAGTCAATTCTGTTCCTTCAAACATAAACTTTGTTGCATCACTCCGGACAGCTTGGATTATACACAAGATTTGCTGAGCCACCACAGACAGAACCTCCAATTCTATTCGGTTAAACTCATCAAAGCACGCCCAAGCTCCACAAGACGCCAGGCCTTTGAAGAACTTCCCCATTGCCTTATAGTCGAGTCCATCAGAACAATTGAATACTTTGCATTGAACGGCCAATGCCTTGGCTAAATCTTTTGTAGTTTCTGTCTTTCCGGTACCCGCTGGACCCTCTGGAGCACCATTCAAGTGAAGTTGGTATGCTCCAATTAGAGTTCTATAGCATCGATCAGTTAGTGGAGTAATAACGAGTCTGTCAGAGTTCCCAAGGTATTCATTCGCATAGGGTACTGTGGCGTTAATAATTCTCACCAATGTGTCATCTTTTTCCCAATAGTACCTTAGTTGCGCCAGCCATGCAAAGTCAGACTCATCGGTAATATTCGCCTCTACCAGTTCATTTATCACATCCTTGGCATGTACATTGATGACGATAAGCGACTTTATGGTAATCCTGGCCAAGTTTGAAAGTACCTTGCGACGAATAAGTGCCACGATGTCTTTCAACTCCACAGTGAGCTCCTTGTAAAATTTGGCCATACTGTTGGGGTTTGAGGACCGCAGGTTTTGATGGACACTAGCCGCCCAATAAATCTGGGAAACACACAGAACGACCATTTGTGGCCAATCCAAGACCCAGTCGCAGAGCTTTTTGGTCGTGTAGTCTTTGTAGCTCAATTTTGTTTGATAGCGCACTGCGGTAAGCATCTCCTCTTCTACTCCTACCAACCACTTTTCCACGCTTCCTCCGGCCGCCGAAGTGGACACCATTTCCACAAATTTGATGCTTTCTTTTTCAGCGCTATTCATGGATAGCACATTCAGTTGGTCATCAAACTCCAGACTACTTATTCCTTCGAAACACTTCCCAAGATGTGGTTGCACCCGTAAGGGATCCTTTGTCTCCGAAAGAATCTCAAGCATTTCATCGTTAGACAGGAAGAAAAATCTTGGAAAATATAAACGTTTCCTCTCCAAATACGCGTTCACACCGTTCGTTATGTTTTCAAGGAGCTCAACAGCCTTGTTAAGGGACTCGAGCATTCCCTCAGCTGGCCCAGTTTCCATGACCAATGGGTTGCCAATGATCATGGCCATATTGCTCTTGAAAGTTTGTTCTACTTGCTTAAAAAGTTCACCTTCCTCAGGCATCTGGGCTATTATGTCCTTGGAAGAAAATATCGGTAGTAAATACAGAAAGTTGGCCTGGACTTTACCCCATTGCTCCAAAGTTCTGTTCACTCGTACCAGTTTGTCATACCAAGCAAGTACTTCTTGCTCACAGGGCTTCATGAATGCTGACCCACGCATCGAGAGGGTCTTCAAAATATGATCATCGAGAAGAGCTTGGATGTCATCTAAATTGGAAAGAATTTGTTCTCCAGTTTCCTTGTAGAATCCCGTGGGAAATTTAATAGTATCCCACTCTTTGATCATGGAAAATAAGTTATTTTGCAACTGCAGCTCCTTGTTAGCGCTAATACTTATAATTTCAAAGCTGTCCAACTTGGCATCGAGCTTGTAATTCATTAGTTTTCGAAGGGTAGTTCCGGCATCTGGAGTTATATCAAAGTCTGCTATTTTAGACATTTCAGCCCAGTGGCGTTTGCGCAGAGCAGGATTGCACATTACGTTCACCATGAACACACCCAAGCGGAAATCTTTGATCCAGTTGATCATTTTAGCACACAGCTTCAAAGGCACTGGATGCTTCTCTGGATCCGGGTCTTCTGTTTGTCCCTAAATTAGGGAACGTAAGATAAATGGGTTAGTTTCTGGTTTTGATATTCTTAAAAAAATTCTTTGTTCTACAGAAGAATATCAGGGTTGTGTCTCTATAATTGTCCTACCGATTTTGATTCTCAGATGTCTTTTGTAATTGTATTTGGATCATTGAACAATCTGGAGTCCTTGCCAGTCAAGATGGAACAGCTATTACTGTCGAGCGTAGATCAGTTTAAGACCACAACAAAATTCGGCTGGCACAATGGACTGATTACATTATCAAAAACTATCATAGGATTTTAAAAATTTGCTTCTGTTCTGTGAACAATTTTGAAAAAGGTTCGTACGAGTTTCATCTAAAGTCTAAAAGTATCTCCGAGGGTCCAAGCTCTAGGGCTCCAAGCTCCAAACAATTTTCATTTAGCTCTAAGCTTTTAAACTAAGCCCTGAACTCTAGACTTTAAGCCCTAGACTCCTAAACTCCAGGTTTTATGCTCCGAATTCTCTAAGTCTAGTTTCTCTTCTCTGAGCCCTAGACAGGAAATTTGAAGCCTTAAGCTTCAATATCTCTAAGTCAGTTCCAGTTCAATTTCTCTAAGATCAGTTTCAGTCCTTGTTCAAGCAAAATTCAAAGTCTTTGACCAGGTCAAACACAAAGTCGTTGTTTAGTTACAACAAAGTACTTGGTCAAGTCCAAGTCCAAGTCCAAGTCCAAGTCCAAGTCCAAGTCCAAGTCCAAGTCCAAGTCCAAGTCCAAGTCCAAGTCCAAGTCCAAGTCCAAGTCCAAGTCCAAGTCCAAGTCCAAGTCCAAGCCCAAGTCCAAGTCCAAGTCCAAGTCCAAGTCCAAGTCCAAGTCCAAGTCCAAGTCCAAGTCCAAGTCCAAGTCCAAGTCCAAGTCCAAGTCCAAGTCCAAGTCCAAGTCCAAGTCCAAGTCCAAGTCCAAGTCCAAGTCCAAGTCCAAGTCCAAGTCCAAGTCCAAGTCCAAGTCCAAGTCCAAGTCCAAGTCCAAGTCCAAGTCCAAGTCCAAGTCCAAGTCCAAGTCCAAGTCCAAGTCCAAGTCCAAGTCCAAGTCCAAGTCCAAGTCCAAGTCCAAGTCCAAGTCCAAGTCCAAGTCCAAGTCCAAGTCCAAGTCCAAGTCCAAGTCCAAGTCCAAGTCCAAGTCCAAGTCCAAGTCCAAGTCCAAGTCCAAGTCCAAGTCCAAGTCCAAGTCCAAGTCCAAGTCCAAGTCCAAGTCCAAGTCCAAGTCCAAGTCCAAGTCCAAGTCCAAGTCCAAGTCCAAGTCCAAGTCCAAGTCCAAGTCCAAGTCCAAGTCCAAGTCCAAGTCCAAGTCCAAGTCCAAGTCCAAGTCCAAGTCCAAGTCCAAGTCCAAGTCCAAGTCCAAGTCCAAGTCCAAGTCCAAGTCCAAGTCCAAGTCCAAGTCCAAGTCCAAGTCCAAGTCCAAGTCCAAGTCCAAGTCCAAGTCCAAGTCCAAGTCCAAGTCCAAGTCCAAGTCCAAGTCCAAGTCCAAGTCCAAGTCCAAGTCCAAGTCCAAGTCCAAGTCCAAGTCCAAGTCCAAGTCCAAGTCCAAGTCCAAGTCCAAGTCCAAGTCCAAGTCCAAGTCCAAGTCCAAGTCCAAGTCCAAGTCCAAGTCCAAGTCCAAGTCCAAGTCCAAGTCCAAGTCCAAGTCCAAGTCCAAGTCCAAGTCCAAGTCCAAGTCCAAGTCCAAGTCCAAGTCCAAGTCCAAGTCCAAGTCCAAGTCCAAGTCCAAGTCCAAGTCCAAGTCCAAGTCCAAGTCCAAGTCCAAGTCCAAGTCCAAGTCCAAGTCCAAGTCCAAGTCCAAGTCCAAGTCCAAGTCCAAGTCCAAGTCCAAGTCCAAGTCCAAGTCCAAGTCCAAGTCCAAGTCCAAGTCCAAGTCCAAGTCCAAGTCCAAGTCCAAGTCCAAGTCCAAGTCCAAGTCCAAGTCCAAGTCCAAGTCCAAGTCCAAGTCCAAGTCCAAGTCCAAGTCCAAGTCCAAGTCCAAGTCCAAGTCCAAGTCCAAGTCCAAGTCCAAGTCCAAGTCCAAGTCCAAGTCCAAGTCCAAGTCCAAGTCCAAGTCCAAGTCCAAGTCCAAGTCCAAGTCCAAGTCCAAGTCCAAGTCCAAGTCCAAGTCCAAGTCCAAGTCCAAGTCCAAGTCCAAGTCCAAGTCCAAGTCCAAGTCCAAGTCCAAGTCCAAGTCCAAGTCCAAGTCCAAGTCCAAGTCCAAGTCCAAGTCCAAGTCCAAGTCCAAGTCCAAGTCCAAGTCCAAGTCCAAGTCCAAGTCCAAGTCCAAGTCCAAGTCCAAGTCCAAGTCCAAGTCCAAGTCCAAGTCCAAGTCCAAGTCCAAGTCCAAGTCCAAGTCCAAGTCCAAGTCCAAGTCCAAGTCCAAGTCCAAGTCCAAGTCCAAGTCCAAGTCCAAGTCCAAGTCCAAGTCCAAGTCCAAGTCCAAGTCCAAGTCCAAGTCCAAGTCCAAGTCCAAGTCCAAGTCCAAGTCCAAGTCCAAGTCAAATTGCAAAATAGCGCTGAAAGGACTCAATTTTAATAAACTTACTCGAAAACGGCACACGGGATTTCCAATCAGATCCTGCTTGATTTTGTTCCGGTAATACTTTTGATTTTTCAGAAACTCCTTATAAAAGTTGTCCGTTGTTTCTTCGACGAACTTTGGCTCCAAATATTCGAATGGCCCATCCATCCAAACGTAGTAGTATCTCAGCCATCGAATGCAAAGTCTAAAAAAGGAAAGGAATAACACAACCGATTTCAATTAAAAACCCATCACACTCACCTCATCAAGGTAGCAAAAGGATAAACAAATTCATTTAGCACCTCCATTGTGGGATATTGCGTCTGTGGAATCTTATAAAGCTTCTCTTCCTTATTGATCCACTTGATATAGTCATCGAAAGTCTTTAGTTGGTCTATGAAATTCTGCAGCAAAATGTAATATTCTCGGAACTTGTCTGTGTCGCACATCTCATCGAGAACTGTCATCTTCGGTATGAACTCAAGTATGTCCTCATTGAGTTTCTTGACAACATCCTGAAGATGTTCTTCAAACATGAACTTGTACTGTTCATGTTGTGAGGCATTCAATTCGAAGACTTCTTTTATATCCTGCAGCCAGTTGATAGTGCGAACTGTCAAGTCGATGTGGTCATTCGACATTTCTGTGAGTGATACTACCTCTGTGCCAATTCGTAGGCCATACTGAATCTGATCTCGTAGTTGTGCCATTTGTGTGTTTTTGACGTAAATCATGTACTCTGCCCCCTCAAGCAGTTCCTCGGTTGAACGGGGAATTTTCAATGCCTTAGCTTTGATGTCTTCGAAGGTGTCACAGATTCCTTGTTCTGCTTTTATGTGTTCGATGACTATGTGTTCGGTAATGCGTTGAATCAAATTCCCAGCCAATTCTCTTAGCTTCTCTATGGCGGGGCCGTTATTAATTAGAGCTATTTCAAAGAACTCCTTCATTGGTTCACTTCGCAACATGTCGACGTATGCGAAATACGTTTCGATCTTCTTAAAGTATTCCTCAAACGTCCTTGGATGGTCAAGAAACTCGTCAAGATCAGAGCGAATCTCACGACTGTAGAGGCAGTAGTACTTGCACTGAAATTTTTTGATGTACTTCTTCACAGGAATGTATGTGTGAATGAGTCGCTGTCGTAGTTTGTCGATATATTCTTCAAGATATGCGTTGTTGAGCTCAATGGGTAGAAAGTTACCGCATTGACCAGCTAGATAAGGATTGATCTGCGGCTTTAGAGGTTCCAGATCAGTGGAAGCTTTGGCTATTTCCCGAGCTATTGAGCAGAAGCCAGCTTCAATTGTTTCATAATTTGGACTCAGGTCTATAGTTTCATTCTTCTGATCGTAGTCGACGTTCAGTTTGAATTGCGGCATATCGCGTGGCCTGCCGCACAATTCGTACAGTGCGTCAAGAGTTCGCATTTTCAAATTATTTATCTGTCGGTTGATGAGCCCTTCGATGCAATTGAAAGCCTTTGGCCATCGGGACATGGGAATAGTTTTCTTGCGATAGTGCTTTTTCACGATCCCCACAATACGAGGATACCAATTCCAACGAATAAACGAGGTCTTCTTTTCGATGTCTGCTTTGCACGCCTTGACATATGAAATAAGCAGAATCGTTTCCAAGTCCTTACTCAGATGCAGATATTCCTTTCTACCGAAAACGTGGATGATCTCTGGAAAATCTTTTTCCGATAGAGCCAAAACTGCCCTCAGAAAAGGATACACAATCAACAACTTATCGGCGAGTTTCTTTCGATTCAAAATAAAAACTTCTGCATGACGTTCGGTGCGTCCGGGGTATTTAAATTGAAAGTCTGGTCTGGCCAAGTTAAAATCCTCCGGGTCTTCGTCATCAAATTCAGGATGGCGAAGGATCTTCTTCATACTAAATATCTTCATCAGTCTGTCAAATTCTGTGTGGACTTCCATCATGTAGGAGTTCACCAAGTCCGGATATTTAGTCTTCAACCGGGTTGAGGCATAACTTTTGATTTTGTTCTCAATTGACGTCAACATTTTCGGCACAGGAATCTGTCGGACATGAGTTTTTAACTGAGCAATGTGGTATGACTCTTTTTGGGGGCGGATGGGCTCCAGATAAATGCCAGCTCTTCGTGCCAATTTGATTTTTTCTTGTGCGGCTTTTTCTTTGAGCAGCGCAAAGTGACGCCTCTCCTTGACTTCAGATAGACGGAATTTCAACAGAGGATTCTTCATGTACTCCTCGTTGTCGTACATGGTGAGGTCACATGGCGGCTTGTACATTCGTTGGAGTTGTTTTGTAAACATTTTGCTCAAATATTTTTTAAAACTTTAACCGTCTAACGTCTGAAATTTCAAAACTGAGTATTGATACACGACTTATTTCTGAGCAATTTAAATAAAAACTATGGGCTCAGTGTTTATTTCACGTCAACAATTTGAAGTGTAGTTACCATTTTTGTTTACAAACAAAAATAATGGCTATCGTTACAGTTTCCAATAGTGACGCTTGAATCTTGAAACCTAGGACAATACAATGTTGTGCAGCCTGAATTTATTTTGAATCATGTGTGCTGTGTTGGGATATGGAGTACAAGACCCAATGGCTAATGACACCAAGGGCTAAAAACAAAATGTGTGTGGTAGGTTTACTTTGCTAACACAAGAAAATAACAACGAAGTTGAAGGTGGATGTTTTGGTATCCAGAGAGAAATAAGTTTGATATGTTTGGACTCACTGGCATTATAAAAGTGGGTATCACAGAGTAGAACCAGAGAGTCAACTGCGGCAAGGCAGTGCCATTTTGTTTACAAACTAAGTTAGACCGGAGACCCTCGACCGGAAATCCAAGTCGCCCTTTTTTTGGCGATAGGATTGAAATCAATTGAAAAGAGTGAAAAGGTTTTCGATATTTTGGGGCTTGTAACGATGGAGAGTGTCGAGGACTTCATTTAAAACAGACTGAATAAACATTATTTGCCTACAAAGTGAAAACAGCATAAGGAAAGTGCAAATAATGAAATTCAATTGCAGCCGGATATAGCCGTGAATTCAAATAAGAAGCTATCTTAACCCTTTACCGCATACGAAGCCAAATATGGCTTTGGCTTTTTGTATCCTTTTTTCTGTTCTCTGTCACAAGGAAAAGATCGAAATACAACACGATCCTCTTCTTTGTATTTCTATGAACACTTAACAGTAGTTTTTTTGTGTGTGCGACAGCAAAGAAGTATGCATTTCGTGATCAAAGGTCAGCCGGTCGGGTCGGTCCGGTGTATTGAAAACGGAAGTGTAGAATATATTAATAGTTTGAGTGTTAGTTATTGCTATTGCTTGGTAAGTAAAGTGAAATCTAAAATATATTTTTGATTAAATGTCAAATTGCGCATGCAATGAACCAATTTTTTATTGAAAAAAATGATTGGGCTGGTCTTGGGAGAGCAAAAGGTACGGAAGCCATATTTGGCTTCGTATGCAGTAAGGGGTTGCAAATTTACATTATTTGTTGATTTTTTATTATTTTTTGGTTGGGAGATTTTTTGACAACTGCTACAATACCCCGAATTAGCAGGTCCATTTATTCAAAAATGGACTCTTACTACTGGGTACCGCACCGTGAGGCTCAACAGAGTTCCAAATTCAAAAATGCCGATTGAAGAGCTGAAAAAAGGAGGATGTAGAAGCATGGTTGAAAAAGCGGCCACAATTGATGGAGTCAAATTGAGCTTGGTTTCTTGGTTTGACAACAAAGTTGTAAGTATGATGTCACCATATGTGGGCAGCGAACCAATTGTAGAAATACGCCTTTATTTTAGAAAGGATAAGCAATGCATAAATATTTCCGCTCCTAAATCTGTCGAGGTTTACAACAAGTAGGTACATGGGCGGTGTTGATTTGTTAGATTCGATGCTTGGACTACACCGTACTCCTTTGCGATCCAAGAAATGGTACAAAGAATAATTTTTCATGTGATAGACTTATGTATAGTGAGTGCATGGATCATCTGATGACGCGACGTTGGGAACGACTTTCACTTACCGCTTTTTGATTTCAAACTTGCTGTTGCGGAGAACTTATGCAAGGCTGATAAGATGGCTTTGAAAAGACACGACCGACCATTCAGCTCACTTAGTCTTGCAAGTTGCAACTTCTGAGACTATTTTAACTCCAACATCAAGTCGAACCACACAAACCATTACAACACCGACAACCACCCTGAAAAGACGGCATCCTGCAAGGCATCAAGACTTTCCTCTTTCTTCGGTACGTTGTGATAACTATGGTCATTTTCCACAAATTAAAAAAAATCGTCAAATTTGCCAAAATAATTGTAATGGACGTTCGTTTACATTTTGTCAAAAATGTAAAGTTGCTCTATGTTATAATGAAAAAAGAAATTGCTTTTTTCAGTTCCACGGTTCATAATCTTTGAAATAATACTTAAGTTATTTTCAATACAATAAATTATTTTGACTTGTTTTCAAATGAAAAGTTTTTATCTTTTGTTTTTTTTTTTCATAACCTTCTTGCATTGAATTGTTTTGTTATGTTTTTAAATCGAAAATATTATTATTTCTTGCCATTTTCTTGCATTCTTCTCGTAAAGTGAATAAATAAAATTTGTAAGATTTCTAACACCTTACTGCATACGAAGCCAAATTTTGTTCTTATTTTTTAAACAAAAATTAACTTTTTTGTGTTTTTTTAATGCAGAATGTTTTCAAACAGCACTAATAACAGCCATATTATTGAGAATTCGTAAAACTAGAAATGAAACTAGTTTCAGGTAAAACTAGTTTCGTTTCAAGTTTTGCAAAAAATAATCAAAACTAGTTTTAAAAAGAAATCGGTATTATCGATTTCTGGAGAAAAACTAGTTCAAGTTTTGAAAATGGATTCTCGTTTTGAATATCGAAACAAGATTCATATCAAGAGCTGCTTTGTTTTTGAAAACAAAATAGAAAATTCAAACAAGTTCCTACTGTAATTTGCAAGCGTTTGATTGTTGGTATAAATATATGAAAATAAAATATATGTAAGCATTGAACTTACCATTCTATTTCTCAAGAATAAGAACATATGGGTGGTCGACGCGACGCGACGACTGTTCAAGATCATTGAAAGTAAAATATAGACCGAAGAAAAAATGGAGACCCTGGCATCGGTTTGTTTATCAAATGGTAGAAGTGGTATTTGGTTCAAAGAGGCAAGTAGACAAGCAAAGCGACCTAAACAAAAAAAATCATTCAATGGATTACTGTCCAATCAGTGTGCAACACATTAACGTAATTCAGTAGGTATATAAATAGCACCTCTTTTAGTCCTATATTAGATGCACCTACCACGAATCATATCCGTCCTTCTAAGACGCTTCAAATTCATTTTGATGCATTTGCGGATAGTGCACGAGAACGTCGTAATATGATAACAACGGGGGGCTGAGGTTGATAAATTGAGGTTTCAGGTGACAAGCACAATCTTTCGGTTTAGATAGTTTTGGGTCAGAGTCAGATTTTCCAAATTTGTTGACTGGCACAGACACCCTGCCAATTGCTTTGACTGTGGCAGATAAATATCCAACGGCAGCAGTAGCTTACTCTTTCCAATATTGCAACGCTGAGCAGTGGGAAAATCTTTTGAATGCTGACTTCGAAGTCCGCAACACAGAGTCCGTGAACCTTGCTCAAAAATCTCTGTAACAAGCCGAGTTTACTTGCACAGAAATCGAAGCAATAAGTCCAATTGACATGCAGTCACATGCAGTTTTTCCGTAGCAGAAACCAGCCAAATTACTTCCAATCGTTGGAGTTGGAGAAACACAACAAAGAAGTTCTTTTTAATCAGCAAGTACAGTTGATTATCGGTGCACACAATGCATTAGCTTAGTCCTGCAAAATGCGTGCTGCAATTATTAGTTTCTGAGCCATATATCACCTATGTCGCAGTACCGGAAACCGGCCTTCACCGACTTTTGATTGGGTCAATAGCCTATTCGGGGTGATTTACTGTGTATGGGGTAGCCAAATACGGTATGTGAATAACCTGAATCCCCTACGAAGACGTTCATACTTGCCAAACTAACCGATGTCGAAACGAAGCTTCAAAATGAAAGCAGAAAATGATGTGAGGTAATAAAGTTTTGATGAATAATACAAAAACGTTTCGTCTTTACGTCTTCGAAGCAGTTGTAAGATCTCTTATATGCTACGCAGCACAAGTTTGGGGTATCTTCGAGTTCGAAGAAGTAGAAAAGCTTCTTAGATATTTCATCAAGAAAACCTTCAGACTATCGGAAAATACACCAACCTAACCTACATGTTGCACCTCGAAACTGGTTTACCTACGTGACATTTACACACAGTTCAGCTGCATTTCTCATATATTGGGAAAATCATGAATCAACCAAATCATCAACTCACCAATAAGATAGTTTTGTTTCTAAAAGACAGAAATCTTCAATTCTTTACGGAATCGACGAGATTGAATTACATCCATGTTGTTCAACTTCTCCAAAACAATGGAAGATTTTTTGGTGGCACCCTGTAGATGCTTTTAGGAAACATTGAAGAATCCATATGGAATGCTTTCAAAGAACAAAGTCAGCAAAGCCAAACAAGAAGTACCTATAGACTAGTGATAGTCATGACCAAGGTGATAAAAATTATTTCCATGACCGAAACAGTCTGGATTTTATATCAACAATCTTTAAAGCCAACTACTTTGTGCAACCTACGATGCAGAGAAGATATATGTCACTTCATTGGTATCTGCCCCATCCTGAACTCGATCCGAAGGTTATCTTGGGAAAAAATACTATTTCATCAAATCAAATCATAAACATATTAAATGGAGAAAATTGGAAAATCCTATACAACTACCTGAAACCCGCTCCTAAATATCGACAGCAAATTATTAACGAATCATTTTGATATTGTACTTTTGTATATATAGTTATGTATTTTTATTTCGCGATAACTAAATCAACAAAGAATTTTATTGCTTCATAAAATAACTCTTTTTTCGGCTGACGGCATAAGCCAATGTCTTTTTGTGAAAATTGTTAACAAAGAACTATGTATGTACATAACTATAAAACTATTTTTATTTATATCTCAATAAAATCACACTTTACTATTATTGCTTTACTACTACAAAAACGTTTCAAAACTAGTTTTGAAGTCCTCAGAACTAGATATTTCCAGTTTCATGAATTTCTAGTTTTATCAAAAACTAGTTTTACGATTTCGAGTTTTATGTGTCACTTTGTTTTTCAATAATAGGTGTGTTTTTTTTCTCAAGCCTATACGGCTTAGAAAAATTCACATGTTAAATACAACAAAAATTTAGCTATCTGGGCTTCACTTAGCCTCATAACTTATTCGGGCTTATTTCCTTAGCCCGATAACGAAAAATGTGCTACCAAACTATTTTTTTGGAAATGTTATCGAAAATGGCGAAAGCTGTCGTTGGGTGCGTTTAGTGTAGCTACATATGCTTACAATTATTAACAATTTCATGTTACTTGACAAAAATTTAGTTAACAAAAATGTACAATTTGTAAACTCACCGAACGCATCACCCAATGTACCAAATGACATTTTTCATTCAAATTCCTCGCGAAATCAGACTTGACATCTTGACAAATAAAAAATTAAAACTGGCTAGCTGGCACAACATTTCTTTATTTGTGAATTTTATAAAGCTAAATTAAGAAATGCCTCGTCGTGCAAAAGCAAAGTCCCACTCAAATCATGCTGGCTTAAAGTTTCCTGTTGGTCGTATACATCGTTTGGTCCGTAAGGGAAACTACGCTGAAAGTGTAGGAGTCCCAGTGCTGCTGCTATGGAATATTTGGCTTCTGAAGGGTTAAAACTGGCAAAACACATACAAGCAGTTTTGTTGCCCAAGAAAACGGAGAAAAGTGTTTTATAATTACTCGCGAAATGAATAAGACTTGGAAATAAATGACAAGTAACAAATAAAGCTGTATATTTTTATTGTTATAGTTATTAATTGTGGATCGCTGTAATACCCACCAGGTCCTGAGCATTCGGCATTCAGGATGACACTCCTTACCAGGTCTTCAATTGATAGGAACTGGAATAAGCAAAAAAAAAAACTTTAGAAACTGTCTCTCAGAAATAAAACCTATCAAAACTTGCTTTGTAAAGTTTTTACAATCGGTTCCGTTCAAGAGAAAGTTCTTGCACTCCAAACACTGATCAGATCCAACACGCCAGCATCCAAAATCCTTACATTGATCGGAACATTTAATTTTATCTTTTTCTGTAAATGGAAATGGATCATCAGATCTTTTTCACATTAGGGCGAAAAGGCTGCTCTAACTTACCACATTCAGTTTCTTTTCGATTCTTCGCTATAACAGCACAGTGATTGAGGGACTTTAGTATTTTGCTTAAAGCAATACCATTTCCAAAACACATTACATATTTCCTTCTATTGAATGAGCTCCAGAGTTGATCCGTTTCAGATTCTTAAACTCCAGACTCTCCAGCGAGGACACCACACAGAGTAGTTCTTGTGTTTGGGAATCCGAATGGATCTTTCGATAACAGTACAACCTTTGAACAAGTCTCTTTTCCCGGACAGGTTTTGGGACATGGTCCACTGCAAGGCACATACTCCACATTCTTGGCCATCTTTGTCGAGGGACAAACGCGAACACAGGTTCCATTGTTTTGTTATTTCATTGTCATTTCATGTGTCTTGACACAAGCGTATAATTATAGGTCCTTGGGAAAAAGAGATTGGGTGCCATCAAAATTCTAGTCACTACGTAGTGAATTCTTCTGATTGGTTAGAATCGACTACAAAACGAGTTGAAATTTCCCCTTCAACGTAGTTGAAAAATTTCAGCTACAAAGTTAGTCGGACGTTTGAGAATCAGCTGTTGGGTAAACACACGAAAAATTACAAAGTGCAAAATGAAATTTTTTCGACAATTTTTATCAAATTGAAAGCAGTGAAGAGATATGTGATTAAAGTTACTTAATTTAAAAGATAAAATTATTTAAAGTTCCCGAAACGCAATTGTTTCGTGTTTTTGTGTGCTTATTTTGACAGTTCAGGGTTGACTACAATTTTAGTGCATTTTGCATTCAGAAAGATAGTCGACTTTTCACTACGTAGTGACTAGATTTTTGATGGCACCCATTAGTACATTTGGAATAAGAAAGCTAGAGACCAGAATAACTTACCCTGGAAAAACAACATTCTAGACATCGACGTGACTGATTAAAACATTATGGTATCACCTTTCGGATATTTTCAAGAAAACTCAAATCAAAACCATGTAAGCTCCAGATTACCATCTGCATAATAAATAATTATAAAAAATAATGGCTGCTTCAATTTTTTTTTTATTTATTTATTTTGAAGCTTACACCCAAAAGTCATATGCCAAATACGTAGTGCTACCAAATTGCTAAATCGTGTTTTTTTTCTCTTTTTGATCAAGTCTTTATAGGCTTGAGAAAAAAACGTACCTAATACCGATTTGTTCAAAACTTGAAACTCGAAAACTAGATCTACGAAAAACCAGAAATAAGTGAATAATATGGCTGTAAGAACCCATAAAAAAAAAAATTTTATTTTTTTTGACCGCTGAAATTAATTCATGCGGTAAAGGGTTAAGGGGCTCGGCTAGTTTCTCATTTTCAAAAAAAAGATACTTTTTTTTCATTTTTCGATAGGTAAACATCTCAAAAATGATGTCCTAAAATATTGGAATGATATCCTGGATATTTTTGAAATGGCAGAGTATTGAAGAGACGCATCTCGGGCGCTCGAACTCCTGCTCTGAAAACTTTGAATGCGTTTTTCTCAAAACTGCCAGCCCTATTATGGTTGTCAAATATCAATACAATACTTAATAAATTTGCTCGTCTATCAATGAAATTGGTTAAGTGGTATTGTATTACGGATAACAACCATCGGAACTTTTGATCAGTTGTGAATGAAATGCTTTTTTGCGATCTATTGTGAACGTCTCTGGTTGCTAGTTCGGTATTATGTTTATCAACATTTTTGATACCTATCAATTTTTCTATCAATCGCAAATTCGTCGTTGATGAACATTTTTTTGGTTTATTTTACTGGAATTGTGTAACCAATACACAGGTACGTCCTTGACTAGCATAAGGGCTATATCGTGAAGTGTTTTTTCTGTGCCGTATAGCAAAAATTCATTTCAAATTGAATTTTGAAGTTAAATGTGCTTAGGGTTCATTGAATATAGAAAATTAAAATGGTCGCTTTGTACCTATATGTGGAACAATGGAAGAAAATTTATCAATTGACTTGCATAATACCGATTTATCAATTTATTGATAGAACTTATCGTGTATCAATTGATTGATAGTTGACAACCATAATGGGGCTGTGCATTTTTCAAATTTGCCCCTGCTGTAAATTACGCAGATATTTACGAATCGTCTTGAAATTTTATCTGCATACTCTCCATATGTTTTAACATACAGCCATTTACAACTTTTACGATTGGATGAAAATTGTAATTTTGGCAGCCATCGAAAAACGATTTTTTTTTTGTCGAAATTTGGATTTTTTATTTAATTTCTGCCATTTTGTCAATTTTCAATTTTTCACTATAAATTATAGATGGCTGTATGGGAAAAGGGTATACTTTAACGCCATCTTTTTATTTTCCTGTTACAGGTACCAGAAAAATTAAAAAAAAGCGGCAAATTGACGTCTTTTAATTGCTAGGAGTTCAAGAAATGGTCCATATCTCTCCTGGATTTCAATATTTCAACTCGAAATTTCGTTACAATTTACATGAATATATGTATTGTAATGCACAACTGCACACCCAACATTTAATACCAATTTCCAAACCGAAAACAAAAGCGGCAACACTATAATGTGAAGAAATATACCAGGAGGGGAAATGCTTGACAGCTAAATACTGGAATGGTCTAAAATGTAGAACAAAGACAAACTGGAACGCTCTAGATGTAATGTTATTTTATATAAATAGGCGGCTGACGCAACCAAAAAGTCAGTTTTGATTATAGAAAAAAGTTGACTTATCGTGTCAGACTAAGCATAGTCCAAATATAAGCAAACTTATGAGTCAGCGGAGATCTTCGCTCAACACCCTGGGCTGCTTTAGACATACTCATATACCCCTTATCTTATATGAGTACTCCCTGCCTAAAACTTCGTCTCCTTAGCCCTCCAACTACTTAGTAAGTCTTAGCTATTAAGTTTCTTAGTTTGTAAGTTAATAGCTTATACTCCCTGCCTCTACTAAGCCCTCCAACTAGTTAGTAAGTCTTAGCTATTAAGTTCCTTAGTTTGTAAGTTAATAGCTTGTATTAAGCCTAATAAATGGGGGTTTTGCCCCCACCAAAATTAAAAATTAAATTAAAATTATCCCTCGACATTCACGGCATTGCTTAGGTCTGTATTTTTAAGGTTCCCGTCCTTCTGTTCCCGTGGGAATATGCGGATAAAATATAGTACATGTTACGTATCCCTCCGAAATGTTTCATTTAAAATTCGAAAGAAATTTTGAAATTGGTCAAATAGTTTTAAGGATCCCGTTATCGTTTCCGATCCGTCTTGCATTCGCTATGACCATTAATAAATCACAAGGTCAATCGTTTAATGCTTTTTCCATGGTCAATTATAAGTGGCATGGTCACGAGTCAGAATATCATCTGCGTTATTTGTTCTCGCGCCTTATAATAAATCGAAAGATATCGTCTATCACAAGGTGCTTCAGTGAAAAGTGCAACACATGCACCAAAATAAATAGCTAATAAAGAATCATTAAAATACTTGATTTTATTGAATATATTTACTATCCTAAAAAAAAATTGAAATAAATAAAATTCAAACTCTGCTCATTTATTGCCTCTAAGGTAGAACAAAGTTTGGCGGGTCAGCTAGTCACTTTATAATGGTGTGAAGATTTTCAATTCACGTAAGTTGCTTCGGCGTCATTCGATGGATAAGGAAATGGCAAATTAAAGATTAATCTCAGAACAGATGACAAAGGGATTGTCACTGAAAACAGTGCTACCAAACCCGCTGCTAGTTGAAGTGTTAACTATTGCCGAAAATTAGTTTTCAGCCTGACTTATAGGAGTCCTTTTGATCTACGCTGAGTCGTTGCAACATTCGTGACCTCATTCAGATGGTTTGCTTTAATTTTAAGCGCAATCTATACTTTACTTAATCTTAGAAATTTTTGAATTAGACACTCGCTGCAGTTCATAATAAACTTCAAACAGAAACTAGAAAATCTTTCTAAATTTTTAAAACAGAAAGGACATTTTAAAAAAGTCATGAAAACACTAAACATCAGGACAGTTACTACCTGTCCTGATAATTAGATAAAAAAAATAACAATAAGAATTTTCACTGCAGCCGAAACATACATCAACCAAACAATCTAAAAATAAATTAAAATGAAATTCCAGCTAAGCAGTAAATGCTCTCAAAAATTTATCAAAAACACTTGTTTGCCACACGTTCCAACCCCACTTCCAAAAATGAAAAAGAGAATAACTAAGAAATTAAGGAAAAAAAAACGAGACTTAAATCATTGTGATTGTGTGAGTGGTACATGCTCGCTCAGTTTTCCAGATGAAAACTTATCTTTTTCCACCCCCGTCCATTGTCCTTTTTTCTATATTTTCCTTTACTCATTTGCCCAAAAAAGAGCGAATAATCTTATTCGTTTGACAGTGTGTAGGAATAAGGTATACTACTTTCGTCTAACTTCAACCCACACACACACAAAAAGACAACAAAAACTCCACGAAGGAATTCCTTGTATCCTTTTCTAAGGTTCTTGGCAAGGCTATTTAAATGCCACAATTCAGTCTACAGAAAACGCGTTCGTGAACAAGAAGTAGCCGGCTGTGGCTACACTCTCGGCGTGTAAAGTATTTGTCGGTATGATAAACAAGTGATACACCCTGTTAGAGTTCTGTAAGTGTGAAATTTTAAAATTCATCTCACCCGTTCATTTGCATATAAATTATTCATATTTTAAATTGAAATCAAAAGTGGTGATGATGAGACATAATAACAGGATATAAAGTTCAAAGGATGCCAGACTATGAAAATTTGGGTCCCAAGTCCATTTTCACTTATCGATTTAACAAAAGGATACACTACAAGAAAAACAGGATACTTCGATACGGACTCATTTTGAGTTTCAGTCTTTTTTTTTGTCATTTGTTTAAAGCGCAACACAAACACCTACGCGTGATTGTGATTTCCTCCCCCAAAAAAGCGGGCATCCCCTATTTTTTGTCCTTTTCCAAATTTTGGCTTCTGTTGCTCTACTCTGAGTGTATGTTGTCCTGGTGAGGTGCCAATGGGCAGACGGCGTATGTGCGGGGCGAAGAGCGAGGAGTGGGCTGGTGTGGTGGGTGAACTCAAGAAATTAGTATCTACCTGCCTACCTTGTTTCCGAGGGGTAGTTAGTAATCGGTAATAAGCCATTACCCCTCATGAAATATGAATAAAAATATGTATATTGGCGCACAGGGGGTTGCTGGGGTTGATCGAATTCACAATTTCAATACATTCCACCAGCGGCTGTATTCAAGCCTCTCACCCGTCGCACGTCGAACGTCGCCCGTCACTCGTCTACCCCCCCCCAACAAACCCTATTTGCCCCTGTATCACACTGAAACATATCACAGAGGAATAGAAGTTGATACATGCGAAAGAGAGGATTTCTGTTTCATTTTTGTTGATGGTGGCAACAGGGGGGTTCGTAGATTGTAGGATACGAAAAAAAAAAAAAATTCTTCGACAAGAACAAGAAAAATACAAAATCAATATATTTTTTGTTATTGTTGTTGGGTTACTGGCTGGCTGCTGCTTCTGTTGTTATTATTATTACACTTACACCCCCTTTTTGAATGTTTTGATATACGTACCTACACTTACACGCGTACATAACTGGAAAATAATATTTTTTGAGTGTCAGAAATGGAAAGAAAAATAATTTCATGCTTCTGACGAAGTCGAACGGGAATAATATCAAAAAAAAAAAAAACCAAAAAATATTTTACTGGCCCTTTTTACCCTGTTTTCTTGTTAAGGGGTGTGTGGGGTAGTGGGTGGCTCTTGATGATATTCTTTTACACCCATTCACGGCGTAAGAAGTGTTGGTCGGTTCGTTGGTTGGATGGATGGTTGGATGGTTGGTCGGTCGGTCGGACGGGCAGGCTGGTAGGCGGATGGTAGGGGGTAGGTGTATTCGATATACATACAATTTTTGTTTATTATGGACTCTCGAATACACTTGCAATTTTTTTTTTTTTTGAGACTTTTCATTAATTTGTTTTCGGTTTAGTTTATTTTATTTTGTTTTTTTTTTCTGTGTTGGAGCCTTTCGATGGAAAATCGGATTTTAGTGCGTACGTTTTCTTGTATGGGGGTTGATCAAAATGAATTGAATTCGGTGTATAAAGGAATGGAGTGGGAAATTGTTGTTGGGGGATGACAATGTTCCTTGTGGGAAAGAGCGAGCGCGCGTAAAAGTGAGAGTTGTCGTCTATAGAGATGGGAGAAGGAACAAAAATATGAAATTAATTTTTCAGTGGTTGAGAGAAAGTGAAAATGAATAAACGCGTATCATTGTGTGTGGGCGGCATCAGCGTCGGCGAAAGATTAATTAACAAAAATATACCCACAACTGCTATGAGTTTGTGATTTAAATTAACTTTGAACTTTTTTTAATTTCACAATGTCTGAGTGCACAACATGTGAATTTAAGAAAGTGTTTTAGTTTTCTTTTTGGGCATTGTTTTTGAGTGCCTTCATGTGAACTAAGTGAACTGAAGAAAAATGTGAACTTTTTTTTTTTGTTGAAAACTTCAATTGAAAACAATGAGACAAAAATGAACGATGAGACAAGACACGGCAGAATGTTTTAAGGTGTGTCACAGTGTTTGTAGTTTAATCACAATTTTGATAATGGATTTTATGGTTATGTTAAGGGTTTGTATTTAAATGTTTTTTTTTAAATGTAACTTTTTTGTTTAAAAACAAAGTTTTCGACACTTGTTTTTTTCGTATATGCTTTTGCATGAAGATTAAGTAAAATTTTTTAAACCAGAGTGTGTGGTAGTGGATGAGTTGCTTGCAATGCAACCAGTTGATTTAAAAAATGTTTTAAAATCGTACGACGACTGAAACGGGGCCGGTATTGCAAAATGAAAATGCAAAGAATGAGAATGTGTACTATTTTCTTTGAAAGGCGAGTTTTTAATTCAGTCAAAAATTAATTAAGGCTTACAGGGCCGTTGAAATTTTGAAATTTTGAATTTGATTTAAAAGTTTTAATGAAACAGCCGTCAGTCAGACAGAAAGTGAAGATGATTCAAGTGTGCTGAGCGTAGTTGTTGGTATATTCTGATTATGATCATAAGACCAACATACAGTTGCATTTGAAACTTCAAATAATCAAGTACAGGTCTTTATTTGCGACAAAATATTATCCAGGCATTGTTGGGCAATTTTATTGATTTGCATCATAAAAGAGATTTTATTAACTAACGAGCATCTTGTGGTATCTGTGGCGTGATGGGTGGCATATTTGACTATTAACCGGGAGGTACGTGGTTCGAATCCTAACAGAGACAAAATTTTTTTTCCACGGGTATCGCCATTCGCGAGGAATTGGCAAGTCCTCCGACAGTAAAAACATTGCCATGAAAAGCACTTTCTCGACTAGCCGTTCGGAACCGGTAGAAAATTGAAGGTCCCCTTCATTCCCTCACAAAGACAATGGTTGTGAGAAATGCGCTAGGCCCCGGGGCTTCTCGCTCTGTTGCGAAATCCTATTTATTTTTTTCTTTTATTTTGATCAATTTTTAGTAACGAAACTTAGCAGTTTCTGATGCTTCCCGGAAGGAGACGGACTATGATTTTTTGCATATTGAGTTTGTGACGATGGTTGTCAATTCCGTTTTATTTGGAACAAAGAAAATGACAACTTTTTTCTGTGGATCAATATTTTGAAATTGAATGGTTATTTTAATGATTTATATTTACAAACTAAACTTGAGGCCGAATTACGGCACCAGTGATCGAAATAGTGAGTGACATTTTTCCTTTAAAATTTGCACTGAATTTTTTAGTTGGTTTTTTATCTGTCGAATCAAATTCCATTAAATTACTGATGAGAGAATATCAAACTATTTTACTTGATTGCTCGATAACGTGAGTTATAGTAGAGCATACTCACGTATTTCATTCACTTATAAAGGGTGATTTTTTAAGAGCTTGAGAACTTTTTTTAAAAAAAAAACGCATAAAATTTGCAAAATCTGATCGGTTCTTTATTTGAAACGTTAGATTGGTCCATGACATTTACTTTTTGAAGATAATTTCATTTAAATGTTGACCGCAGCTGCGTCTTAGGTGGTCCATTCGTAAAGTCCAATTTTGGGCAACTTTTTCGAGCATTTCGGCCGGAATAGCCCGAATTTCTTCGGAAATGTTGTCTTCCAAAGCTGGAATAGTTGCTGGCTTATCTCTGTAGACTTTAGACTTGACGTAGCCCCACAAAAAATAGTCTAAAGGCGTCAAATCGCATGATCTTGGTGGCCAACTTACCGGTCCATTTCTTGAGATGAATTGTTCTCCGAAGTTTTCCCTCAAAATGGCCATAGAACCGCGAGCTGTGTGGCATGTAGCGCCATCTTGTTGAAACCACATGTCAACCAAGTTCAGTTCTTCCATTTTTGGCAACAAAAAGTTTGTTAGCATCGAACGATAGCGATCGCCATTAACCGTAACGTTGCGTCCAACAGCATCTTTGAAAAAATACGGTCCAATGATTCCACCAGCGTAGAAACCACACCAAACAGTGCATTTTTCGGGATGCATGGGCAGTTCTTGAACGGCTTCTGGTTGCTCTTCACTCCAAATGCGGCAATTTTGCTTATTTACGTAGCCATTCAACCAGAAATGAGCCTCATCGCTGAACAAAATTTGTCGATAAAAAAGCGGATTTTCTGCCAACTTTTCTAGGGCCCATTCACTGAAAATTCGACGTTGTGGCAGATCGTTTGGCATGTTTGGATGAAATGTCAAAGCATACTGAGCATCTTTCTCTTTGACACCATGTCTGAAATCCCGCGTGATCTGTCAAATACTAATGCATGAAAATCCTAACCTCAAAAAAATCACCCTTTAGCTCGATAACGTCTGCGGCAATTTGCCCCCTGCATTGCTAGTACCTGTTTTCTTCGATGTTGGCTAAACTTGTAACATCACTCCAAGGATATTTCATTTGTCAGTTGCTTTCATGCGTTGAAGGATAAAAGTATTTTATATACAAGGAATAGTAAACTCGATTTCACATTTAAGAATGCTTTGGGCATGGAGGCGCACCAATCGCTTCCTTATATGTACACTTATGGTCACACAATTAAGTCATTTTTATAAAATGAGGTCCACATATCCATAGAGCTTCAACTATGACCTTAAATAACTCAGAAACATTAGAGCTAGCAAAAATTCATGAAAGACTTTTGTAGAGCGTTAAATTTGCTATAAGAACCATCATTAGTTGACATGATCTGTTCATTATTTCATAATGACAAACATTTCAAATAATCAATAGAACTTTTCCCGTGTTACTTCCATTTAAAACTTTGGCTGTCGGGTGGGTCGGGTTAAAATTAAAATTAAGAGCTATAACTTGACTTGAATTTTTTTAATAGATTTAGTATAAGTTTAGGACTATCGTGGAAAAAATTCGGAAAAAACCAAAAAAAAATGGACCGCCCTAATGGCCACATTTTTTTATATACTATTGATTTTTTGATAAAGAAATGACTATTATTATAGTGGAATTTATTTTCTTTCGTTTTTTTAACAATTGTGATTGTAAATGTTTAGAATTTGAAAAAATTTTGTTTTTGTTGTAATATGTATTTAATATATGGATATGTAGACCTTATTTGATAAAAATGACTTAATTGTGTGACCATGAGTGTATATACAATGAAACATTACGAGCTGTGACCGGAGCTGATTGGTGCGCCACCAGTCAGAAAGAAAATCGAGTTCACAATTTTTTATATCAAAAAATCGATGCTCTTAGAAAATTATAGATGCCAAAAACAGCTGGTGTGAAAAAATCACTGTATTGGAGGGAACACGAACAAAATTCCTATGCAGTGTTTACGTTGTATCACATGCAAGACCTTTATCCATTTTCCTATTCTTCGGTTTTGGAGCCCAGATAACGCATTTAGATTTTTGTTTAAGACAAAAATTTTACAAGTACCCACCATGAACCACTTTTGTAAAGTGAATTTGAGTAGTGCAGTGCATAAGCATAAGCATAAGCAAAGTGACAAAAAATTTGTTCGAGCTTTTTTTTTAACTCTGATTTTATATTTTCAAATTTCGATAGCTCAGCGAGATTTCATGGGATCGCTTTTACCGACGATGGTTTTTTCTCAGAACTGATCGCTCTACAAAAGTGCCCATTGCAGCAAAGTTGTTACTCACACCGGCGAGATAGTACGGGCTGAACCTGATTTTTTCATAAAATTCGCCTTTTATCGCAGTCATCTCGTAAATAACAAGAGATACGGAAAAATTATAAATGACAAACTTGTAGAGATTTAATTTTTTACAAAGACCAAATTGCTAATATCAAGGAGATACTAAGCCTTGAACTGAGTGGAAAAATCCGGTTCAGTGGCCAGTACTACCTCTACAGTACTACTATTTATTCCGACAAAAAAATTAAGAGTGCCAATAAATACTACATTATATTGCTTGAACTTACTGCTCTAAGGTTACAGCAGAAGTTAATTTTTTCAGTTGACAGTTCATCAGCTGACAGTTTTTACATCACCACACCGCAGAATTGTCAATGCAGAACTGAACGTTTAATCCTTAGACTATTATAATCTGACTCTAAATTTGGATGACCGTTCAAGGCAAAAATGAATAAGTTTTTCTGTATACCAGGCATATATTTTCGATAAACAGTTCCACTTGGTGATTAACGCATGTATCCCGCAGTAATGTCCTTACATAGTATGAAACAAAGGATGGTTTTCTCTGTCTGAATGCTTTGATCTTTAAAACTACACAGCTGATTTTAATGCGCTTCTAGAGTAATCCGAGAGAAGCATGGCTGTTCAGATTTTCGACCGGATTTAAAACGGAAACCGAAATTGAATCCGTACGGATTTAAATAATGTGTTCTTTTTTCCGAACGGATTCACTTCTGATTTTATGCCACAAAAACGTTTTGGAATTTAAATTTTTGTGTTCATTGGAACGGTTTACTACTTTAGTACATTTTAATGCTAATATAGTTTATTATATTTCATTTTTAGCAATAATTGATATTCTACAGAATTTATGAACAGAATTCAATTCCGCTAACAAAATGATAAGCGAATTGAAAACGTACGAATTCGGAATTGAGAACCGAAAAAATCCTAAAACGGGAGGATATTGTATCCGAACGAAAATCAGAACAGGGGACAAAGTGTGTATTTTGTGTGCAGATATTCCGTTTCCATATTCCCAGTGAAACGTTAACGGGTACGGAACGGGGATCGGAAACGGAAACTTGGAAACTGCTTATAACAAATTTCAAAAGCCTTTCAAAGTTAGAACACTATTCTTTGCCATCTTCCCATGGGAACGGGAGCATGACTGGAAACTTAGAAAATGCTGGACCGATTTCAATTATTTTTTTACATTAGCAATGCTGCATTTCCCTCGAGAAACAAAGATGTCCTTCGCGTCCATCCCGAAGACCAGAGTTACAGTCGCGGGCATAGTGACCCGGATGATTGCATTTGTAGCAAAGCATGCTGATAATGATGACATTGTTGATTTTTATTTCTTAACTTTATAGAAAAACTTTTCAACGAACTGCGTTAACCACACTTCACTGCAACTAATTCAATTAACAAAAAATAACAACTCCCAAAAACTGTCTCCACCACCACGGCACAAAATGCAAATCGAAATGCTGTCAGATCGTACATTCAAAAAGAAACATTGGAAACAAATTTACAAAAATTTTAGTAAGTTGTCAGTCGAACATTTATCCAATCCAAGCATCTTTTTTTTTTATATACATATGTATAATAGAACATTTAAGGAAGGATTGCAGTGAGCCTTAATAGGAAATAAAATTTCATTTAGTTTTGATACCGGACTATCTACCAGCGTTAAAAACTAAAAAATTTACATTAAATATCAACCCTTACAAATATTTTAAATACTTTTTTGTTAGCTTCATTTTACATTTTACTTCCTTCCGCAACAATTTAAGTGCGGATTTGAAACTTCAAAAATTGTATGGATGTACAGTGGATTTGGAAATACGACTTTATCAACCCGTATTATCGACAATCTTTCACTTTTTTACCACGGGACTCGATGCGTATTCGGTAATAGCGAAAATGACAAAACTAGTACGGATTGCACTATCTGCAGGCCATTTATCGGATTCTAAAATCGGGGTGTATATTTAATCCCCATTTTGAAATGACGAGTGGGTCAGCTAGTAGACTTCATCCTCATAAATAATTAAATAAAAAAGTAAATAGGGTAGCGCAACTGAGCGAGGAGCCGCAGGGTCTAGCCCATTTCTCACAACCATGCCTTGTGAGTGAATGGAGGGGACCTACAATTTTATGCCAGTTCCGAACGGCTAATCGAGAAAGACCTTTTCATGGCAATGAACTTGCTAAAGGAGGACCTGCCAATTCCGCGCAAAGGGCGATACTCGTGGAAAACATTTTTGCCTCTGTTGGAATCGAACCTCTGGGTTAAGAGCAGATATGCTAACCATCACGCCACGGGTACCAATTACATCTTCCTCATATTTCCACTTAAACGGGAATGAAAAACGAAAAAAAGACTTTCGGACATTCAGCTTAACTCAGCAAGTGCTCTTGACAGTTTTAGGTTTTTTTTTTACAATTTCGAGTGAACAACGCTTCGAATAGTAAGGCCAAGCCTGTGCCGGCCACCGGGCGGGTCAGCTTGTAAATAAATAAATAGGCAAAGTGAAAAACGACTTTCCATGGCAGCAACATGCCAAAGAAGAGCAATTGGATGTTTCTGGGATTCAAACATCGAACTCCAACGTATCAAACGGATGTCCTAGCAACTACGCCACCGGTACCACTTACAAGTCCGGCTTGTGTAAGCGAAGCCTACCTGGTTGATGCTGAAAAAGTGCTAGAAGTATGTCCTTTGCAGCAACCACTTGTCTCGCTTAGTGTAATTAAAATAAAGTAAATAGGATGGCCAATAGAGCGGGAGCTCCGGGGTCTAGAGCATTTTTCTTAACCATACCTTGTGAGAGAATGAAAAGGACTTACAATTTCTTTGCCGATTCTGCACGACTAATGGAGAAAGCGCTTTTCATGGCATGAAATTACTATCAAAGAAATTGTCAATGATGCCTGAAGGAAATTCTTTTTTCTTAATATTTCTGGGACTTTAACTGCCCAATATGCTAACCATTATGCCGTGGACACGGGCATCACCACCAATAATTTGTTAGCAAGTTTTCAAATTAAAATTTTTGGAACGCTTTCCGCATAGTATGAACATATAAATGATAATGGCTGGGCTTATCTTTTATGTGTCTTCTTTAAAGGGTTTATTGAACTTCGAACTGGGTTTTGAAACTTTGAAATATCCACACCTTGTAGCCATTCAAATTATAGAATATAGGTTAAAAGTTCTTAGGCCAAAGCCTATTTTCTATTTTTATATCGTTCTATTTTTTCATCATTAGAAAACAAGTTTTTTCCTTATACTATTTATTACTGAATAGAGATTTGAAAGATTGTGCATATACAATAAGGAAAAGTCGATTGGAAAATTGTACATTGCTGACTTTTGCCTCACAGGCACGACTGACCTCATTTGCATATTTCGACTTTAAGATTGAGTATCCTTCCACATAGTTTCATATTTTGAAACCATGTTGAAAAAACAGATTCGTTAACATATATAAAGACCTGAATAGTACCTAATTGTTTTAGAAATTGTTGGGGCGGTAGGTATTGTAGCCCCTGTCAAAAATAAGTTATTACATCCATCAATTGTTTGACTTGACAATTAAAGTAATGCATTTAACGATGTCATTTAGCAGGCCAGCAACTAATCACTGTTTACAACCACATCTAAACTGCATTTATTGAAAGTGAAAACGATTCTGATTTCATGGCTTTTCCCTTACTTATGATTCTGCGCACTTAAAGCCAAAAATGCCGGCTTTCGACTTTAACTAACACTGCCATTCAGGGGAGAATGGTCAAGGTTCCATTCCAAGTTCCAAATATACGACACCACACCGCCATCAGGTTTCTTTTACTTTTACTTTCAGTCGTGTCGTGTAATCATACACACATATTTATCCCTCGTGGATTCTGCTTGTGTGAGTGTGTGTCTGTTTTTGAAGAATCATCCCCCAACGCTTGACACACTCGAGGTTGTAAGTATTTTGGTATACACTCGTTTGCGGTGGGTGTTTTACAATGTTTACATTCTTGTCGTTTCAAAGATAATATTTGAGTTCTATAAGAGGGCTCTTACTCTTACTCGTACACCTAGTATATTCTGAACTTATGGTGATGGCTTTAAAAATTTGTACGAACGATGGAATGTTTTGAGTTGTACTATATTTTGAGGAGTGAGTTTACTCATTTGAATAGGCTGCTGGCGTTTGAATTTGTTTTAAGGCTTAGGGTCACTCACCCTTAGTTGAATTTTAAACACGCAATCAATTTAAAAGTAAACACCAACGCCTTAACCTGGCAGTTGGTCACTGAGTGAAGGCTATACACTATAAGAGTGGAGTTTGATATGACATCTGACGTTTTAAGCTGGATTCCGTTATGATTAATATGAGGGTATTGCGTGCGATGATATGTATGTGTGTGTGCATCCCTTTAGTTTTTTTTTTTTACACTTCTTTGGTGATGAAAAAGGTCGTTGCGGTTTGATGACCAATAAATTACTAAGCGTTTGCTCTTTTCAAGAATAGATGTTAATAGAAACAACATAACGTGTAGTGTTTCTTCTCGAAAGGGTTGAATGGTTGGTTATGTTGGCTCTTGGCTCATGGTTGTGGGGATAAATTGCAGGTTGTGTAGTAAAATCACTATCACCACTCTGAAATTAGAGGAATTAATTAATGTAAAGCTCTGCTTCTGTACTTAAGTGTTGCGTGTGTGTTATCTTTAACACTATGCGAAAGATTGTGATTGACCTTTTATAATTTTTGTTTAAAGTATAAAAGTCCTGCAAACTTATGTCAGCTTAATGAATATCTGATGAAGCTATTTTTAGTTCTTTTTCTATAAATTAAAGTTACCTGAAACTCTAAGTAATAGCTGGTGTAAGGAACCTCAATAGTTCTCAAACGCAGATAGTAACTTAGTTAGATGGACATTACAGTTTGGGATGAAACAGGGCAATAATGGCAATAATTGTTGGCAATAAATTTAGCCAACAATTTTGATTTCGGGTGACCTCTCTAGAGTTTTGCACTCAAAGTCGGTTGAGGTCGTCTTCCACTTGATTGCGACACCAAAGACAACGTCTCCCCTTTATGCGACTTCCCTGAAATATGCTTTCGAAAACCTGTTGAGCAGGAGCGTTGATGTCCAACAGCCATCGTAGTCTCGCGGTGCGTTCTCTTCTAGCCATGTTCATGCCGCGGTCCAGCTCATACAGTTCGTTGTGTACGTGGGCTACTAACAATCAGATCTAGACCCACAGCAAATTCGATAAGCCTGAGTCCGTTTTCAAAATTTTGTCATACAGACAGACCATACCTATGCTTATGAAAAAGCTGCAGTGGTAGAGTGCTTAGCGGATAGCCCGGGGTCCAAATCCTGCGCCGGGCATCTACTTTTCTATCAGCCTCCTAGTTCCATTTAGACGCCACCCTTGAGGTTCTTTGTGATACTCAAACCTTTTTTTTTACTACCGCACCGCAAAAGGTTGGAAAATTGTTACCTACCGTGGCATTTCAATGGTTTATTATTATAGGCCGCTCTTTTTAATAATAACAAAAAAAAAATATATGCCTGTCGCTAGTATTCCCAAAGTTGTACTCCTTCCCTAGTTTTGCGCTTAAATCACCAAAGATGATTTTCACGTACATAATGTCTAGGGCCCATATGTTTTTTCGATGAGCTCAGAGAAACTATCCCTGGAGTTATTGTCCTTCTCTTCTCTGGGGGCGTGAGCGCATATCAGGCTAGTGTTGGGAAATTCAGCCTTCATGTGGGTTGTAAGTATAAATTCATTAACTGAATTTTGGTTGATAAGGTTATCCCTGAGTGCACCTCTAGCGACCTATCCGAACTCAAAAAAACCGTTGCTTTCTATTTTTAATGTCAGTAGTCGGTGTTCATCAGCCATCTGGATTTGGACTTCATAGTAAATGGCGCAGTTCTTCTTTTGTATGCTCGACATATTGCATGGCAGTTCTTGGAAGGTGATTTTATCTGCTTTGCAGCCAGGGCTTCCGCTAACTCTCCGGCTGCACGTAGTCTGGTAAAGGATCTTACATTTGTTTGGAGATCTTTGTCTGTTTTTCTTTTGCTAGAGTTGTCAACAACGGTCAACCTCTACTGCGCCGTCCCTCGGGATTGGAATCGAAGACCTTCCGTGCCGGAGCGTTGGTGTCCATTCGCTCTACATGACCCAGCCATCTAAGCCGCTGGACCTTGACTCGTTTGACCAGATCAGTGTCGCTGTACAGTCCGTACAGTTCGTCGTTAAATCTTCTTCTCCACTCTCCATCTATGCAGACGGGATCAAAAATCACCCGAAAAATTTTTCTCGCGAAGCATCCTAAGGCGTTCTCGACTGCCTTTGACAAGGTCCATGCCTCTGCGCCATATATAAGAACATCAGGGATGATTAGTGTCTTATACAGGGACACTTTAGTTGCTCGAGAGAGGACTTTACTACTCAATTGCCATCTTAGTCCAAAGAAACAGCGATTGGCAAGAGTTATTCTTAGTTTGATTTCAGCGCTGGTGTCGTTGTCTGAATTAATAGCTGCGCCTAGGTAGACAAAGTCCTTAACTACCTCAAAGTTATAGCTGTCTATCGTGACGTTCTGTCCAAGACGTCGGTGTTGGGTGTCCTTTCTGGATGACAGCATATTCTGGGTCTTGCCCTCATTGACCACTAAACCCATCTTCTTCGCTTTCGTCTCAATGCTCAATAATGTTGAACGCTCTGCTAAAATCATCAAAACCTTTGAAGAAGTACATGTCGCAAGGACATTTTTGCTATAAAAGTGAAGAAGAAACAAACTTGTAAGAAAAATTACACAAAATTACACACGCTAAACCAAGCCAGTTTGCTTGTGTAAAATGGGGATTCACAATTTTGTTTAATTGCAACAAGTTTGTTAATTGTTACAAATTTGTTAATTGAAGATTACAATTTCAATTATGTGTTGGCTGAGCAGAAATGGACATCTTTTCTACAAGTTTTGTTTTTTAAGACACAACTGAAAGACTATAAACAAAAATGTTCGGTAAAAATTAAAAAAAAAACAAAATTTTATTAAAAATATTAACTTTGCAAACTGGAGAAATGTGACGCAGTATAGTAAGCATTAAAAATAATCCAGTGCAGCAAGGCCCGTGCAGCAAGGCCGTGTCAATAAGTTCATTTGGTCTATTTTTAAAGAAAAGCAAATGACGGTGTGAAGAGGCAGTAAAAACCACAAAAAAAAAGGCATTTTTGCCAATATAAAGCTGCATTTACACGAGTCTGATGCTTCAAGGCTTCTCAAAATGAAATTTCCTTCATAGACAGAAACTACAACTCGATGGATGCGCCTTTAATTTTTACTTGCGATTATATATACTACAAGGCAAGTTTTGCAATCGTGTGGAATCATTTTCATTCATGATAGAGAATGCGAAAGAAACGTGTCCCGCTATTCTGTCTGTCAGTCTGTCTGTCTATCTGTCTGTAAATGGATGGAACTGCTTGACCGATTTTCTTAAAAATTTGCAGCTAGCGACTGTAGATTAGTTTACAAAAGGGTTTTTTGAATTGGGTCCCTAGGTCTTGAAATAACGCTACCTGCTGTACAACCTTTATGATAATACTTATTTTTCTCGCAACCGACTAGCGATTACGGTTAAATTTTATGTGAGATATTATTTTTTAATTGTCTTTCTTATGATTTAAACATTTTTTTTGAAAGTAGTCTAAAAAGAGTACCCCCCATAGTAGTTTTTTTTCCAAACCAACAACCCTCTTAACGACTACCAAGATTTCGACGAAATTATATATTTTAGAAGTCCTAGACTGTTTAACAAAGACTGCGTATAAACATTTGAAAAATTTTTATTAATTAAAATAAAAAATTAGATTTTTTCAAAACAGTTGCTTTGGTTTATCATTTTTTTTTTTCGAAAGATCTTTAGACAAGATTTTTAGACTTGCGTAGTTGATTTTTGAAAAAAGTGAAAAATAAAAAAACTGGTTCTTAAAGAAAACTGATAGTCTGGTACAACGATTTTGATTAAATCTTCAGCGTATAAAAAATGGTGTTTTAACATTTTCGCTAAAAACCTTTAAAATAATTTTAGCTTTTTTCAATATTTTGTGAAGTTGAATTATCAATGTTGATGCTGATGCAAAAACGAACAAGGGCTGCTTACGATCAGTATAACGAGATCTACAAGGAGAAAAGAAGAGAGGAACACCGACTTCTCAAAAAGAAAAAGAAGCAGCATGAGAAGCGCTCGTTTGAGGAAATAAAGAGGTGCCATGACAGGAACGAGATTCGGAAGTTTTACGAAAAGGTAAAAAAAATCCTGCCAGGGTGGCAAACCTCGAACTCAAGCCTGTAAAGACCAACAGGGAAACATAGTTATAGAGTCACAGTCGCTACTGAGGATCTGGAAAGATCATTTCTGCAGACTGCTTAACGTCGATGAGGACACAAATTCCGCTGTCAGGCAGATTGCCCCATTCAGCTTGGACGATGATCAAGAATGCCGTCCTCCCGACCTAGAGGAAGTTTAGCTTGCCATATGCAAACTTAAATCAAATAAGACTGCAGGTGCAGATGGCCTTGATGCCGAACTCTTCAAGGCAGGTGGAGACCAGTTGGAAAGGAGCATGCACCAGCTGATCTGCATGATATGGTCGGAAGAAAGCATGCCCGATGAATGGAACCTCAGTATCGTATGCCCGATCCTAAAGAAAGGAGACCCTCACAATTGCGCCAATTATAGAGGGATAAGCCTACTTAACGTCGCTTATAAGATCTTGTCTGCTGTAATATGTGAACGTCTGAAACCCCACGTCAACAGCTTGATAGGTCCTTATCAATGTGGTTTTAGACCAGAGAAGACCACAATAGACCAAATTTTCACATTACGGCAGATCTTGGAAAAAACCCGAGAACATAATATCGATATTCACCATCTTTTTATCGATTTCAAGGCCGCGTATGTTAGTATTTGCAGAGACGAGCTGTACATAGCCATGTCTAGTTTCGGCATCCCTGCAAAACTCGACTGACTTTGACTTGACTTTGGAGAATTCACACTGCTCCGTCAAGGTCGGTAAAGAACTCACCGAGACCTTTAATGTCGAAAAAGGCTTTAGGCATGGCGACAAACTGTCATGCGATCACAATAGACAGACATAACTTCGAGGTAGTACTGGACTTCGTCTATCTAGGATCCGCTGTAGACACGGACAACACCATCAGTGCGGAGATCAAACGGAGAATAACTCTTGCCAACCGTTGCTTCTTTGGGTTAAGAAGACAATTGAGAAACAAAACCCTCTCTAGAAAAATCAAGGTGACCTTGTATAAGACCTTGATCATCCCAGTCCTGCTGTACGGCGCGGAAGCATGGACCTTATCGAAAGCGGATGAGGAAACCCTTGGTCGTTTCGAAAGAAAAATTCTCCGAATGATCTTTGGTCCCGTATGCGAAGACAATGTGTGGAGAAGAAGATACAACAACGAGCTGTATGAGCTGTACCGCGACATGGGCATAGCCAGAAGAGTACGCATCGCGAGGCTACGATGGTTGGGCCATGTAGAGCGGATGGACCCAAACGCTCCGTCTCGTCGGGTGTTCGAAAGCACATTGCAGGGAAATCGCGGAAGGGGAAGACCTCGTCTTAGTTGGCGCAATCAAGTGGATGAAGACCTCAACCGACTTGGAGTGCGAAACTGGAGAGAGCTCGCCCGAAATCGAAATCGTTATAGAAGGATGTTGGTTGAGGCCCAGGTTCACCCCGAACTGTAATGCCCACCTAAGTAAGAATTATCAATGTATAATTCGGAACCCTGCACCGTCAATTATATTATGATGTGCGAATACTAAGACTGTACTCAGCTTCCCTCGAATACTCCAAACTATGCTATCTATGTTGAGTCCGGTTTACCTCAGATTTTTATACAAAACTTGAAGGCTAGTGCAGACTTTTTAACCAAAGTTATAAATAGAGCTGATAACAACTTACACAAAAGAATACTGCTTGTTTCTCTTCGGTGTGGTTATACTCCTTTTAAGAATTGGCAAGAACTTGCTTTGGAACATAGTGTTCCTTTAAATTTGAGTCCAAACAATGTAGGAGAATGGCAAAATATTTTCTACGATTGCATTGCGAAAGTAGACGAGCGGAGGTATCGGATGCATATTGATAAGGCTAGGGAGTCTACTTCTAGGGCTATATATAAAACTTTAAATTTAAACCTTTACGAAAACAAAATTATTTTAGAAGGGAGCTTTCTGCATCTGATATGAGCCTTATATTAAAAGTCAGAACGGAAACTTTTAAACTTAATTTTAGACCATATCACAGTGATATTAACCCCATTAGTGGAATATGTAATTTGAATCAAAATGAAGACGTCTATCATTTTCTAGCAATATGTCCTATTTTACAAGAAATTCGAAGATTTTATTTCAATAAGAATTATCTTACGTATGACGAATTTGTCACTGTTCTCAATGGAGAATCTGGATGGAAGTTGCTGGTACGATACATTTCTCACGCAAGTAGTTACAGAGGTACATATTTGAATTTGTCGTGAGTAATACACACTGTATATAATTTTGTTTTAGCTAAACTAAAAGCCCGTTTTTTTAAAATCGATTTTCACATTTTTCGTTTTAGCTAAACTAAAAGCCCTATATTTCTAGATCTTGCATTTTTTTTTCTTTTGCGTTTATGAAATTTTATATAATACTGTTATTTTTTTCTGTTAAAACATAATATCTACTTTTTATTTTAAAACTGTAATAAAATATGTAAAACTGAAAAATGTAATATGTGCTTAAAATGGTACTTTATTAATTATTTAATCTTGACTTTTTATTTAACTTTTTGATTTCTTATCTTATTGTCCATTACTTAAAATTGTAAATAAACTTTAATTAACCTTAATTTGTAGTCTCTAAATATGATTTCTTTAGAAAGCGGCAGACGGCTTAGTAGCCATGCTTTATAATCTTTTATAAAAAAATTGTACTTATTTATTATTTTATTCAACAATAAAGATTCATCTATCTATCTGTCTATCTATCTATCTACTCAGCCTCAAAACTTTTATATTGTACTTGGCACACAACCGCAGGTTCGTACAACCTAGTTGTGTATATTTTTGTTTTAATTTCTCGAAAACTAAGAAAAACTTTTTCGTTTGGTTTTTATATTAATAAAAGCATTGTTTTCTTATAAGAAAAATGACCCTTTATGCGGCAAAATTTTGTTAAAATCTTATTTAAAAGTGGTTTTTTTTAGCTTCTGACTATGAGTGAGGCATGATTTTTCAAAAACCATTTACTAAATCAACTCAAACTAAAGTGTTAGTTGCAGAACAAAGGATTAGCCTTCAAAAACATTTCAGTATGGGGTAGCCTAATTAGTGGCTTGGTTGATTTTTGATAATTTGTTTAACAATTAAATCAAATTTTTGTAAAATTGCCCCTCCCACCTGAGTGAAGGGTGATAGAACCCCTCTTTTCTTAACCCAACGAGTAACCATGCCTTGTAAGGGAATGCAGGGGACGAACAATTTTCTGCCGATTCATAGCAACGAATTTGCTATCCTCTCGATACCCGTGAAAACATTTTTGATTTCTGTCGGGATTCAAACAACTACTAAAGTAGCGGACCACTTAAAATGAAGTCTGTTATTCGAAGACCCTTTATGGAGGGTATTTTTTTTAAATTCAAAATTTAAATAAAACGCGTTGAAAAAATTTTCATTATCATGGTACATATTAGCTTTGAATAAAAAATATTCTTTTGCCATCAGTGCTTAAAAACGATTTCGCGAATATGTGCCCCATACGATTCGCTCAAATGAAGCGTAATAAGAAAGATGGATTTTCTACCACTAGAAACACTGCTGCCATTTTAAAGCCTGTCCTCTAAGACATCTCCCGTCATAAACTTAATCGTTGGCAAACTGAATCATGAATCATTTGCAAACTTTGTTCTGATGATGTTCATTGTAAAATGGCAAAACAAACATACTGACCGAAAATATTCCGCTAACTATCAAATTGACAATAATTAGAAATATAGTGTTGCCAATTCAAAACCCAAACCTCTGAAAGAAACACCCGTTATAAATATTGTGTCCATAAATCAATCCACTTTTAATTAAACATCGAGCAATAGTGAGCAATGCGCACCAAGAACATCAGCGAAAGTTATTAAAACAAAAAATGCAAAAACTTAAATTTTTTAAGTCACGAACTTTGGGACCAAGAGTGTAGCCAACGAAAAAATGTTGCTACTCTATTAGAAAATCATTCAAATTTACCTGCCGACTAAGAAAATTGAGGAATATTAATTCCAAAAATATCCCAGACCATTTCTTCCACCAATTTGTTCAACGCCATTTGTATAGTTGTGTGAAATACCGAAAAACGTTTTGACTTTTGAAAATGTGCGCATTGAAATCTTGAGTGCCATTTTTAAATAAATTCGTGCTTCGAAATAAAAACATAAATCAATATTTGCCTTGTTCCTTTTATTAAAATGTAAAATTTCATTCGTGATTGTATGCGTGTTCCATAGTCTGGTCTCCATCCTCCCTATCCCCGTTTAGGCATTTTTTCTAATAAGAAGATAACTTATTTAAAATTCTCTTTTCGTAAATTTCGTATAATTGAAATTCTTAAAATTCTTTAATCTCCTTTGTCCCCCCCCCCTCCTTTTGATATTTTAATTTAAAGAAAATTTTCTTTTTGGTTCGATAAAAATCAAAAATTCTTTGCTCGAATTTAAATATAGGCAAGACAGAACTTACTGCTGTTTGCTCATTAAAATTCGGCTCCACATCGTAGGTACCACACTCGGTACTATGTTCAAATACACAATATTTTGAGTCTGCTTCTACACCTTCTCCGAAAGAAACTCCAGCTAACACTCGCATACCTACATACCTATCCACCTTTAGCTGGTAAACACTCATTTCATACCTATATCCTGTACCTCGTATTACTTTTATATTTCCGATTTGCTTCAGAAAAACCCTTATGATTGGAAACGAAATGGGGTGGGAAGGGGGGTTGAATAAAATTCTTAGATGGTTTTTTTCCAAAAAAAAAAGAAGAAAAATATTTTCCTTTAACTTAAGAAATGTTCTTCAACGTTACCCACCCTCCGAGAGAGAAAGAGAAAAAAAAACAACAACTACCATCCTTAAAGCAACCCTGTACTATCACCCCACCAACCCCCTCTGCCCTCTGGCTGAATGAACGAACATGTATACTATTCATATCCAGTTACAATATTATTCTGCAAAGTCCTGATATACTGACTTTCATTTATTTATATTTTTTTTTTTTTGGTCCTTATGCGGCTTTCCTTTGTGAAAAATACTTTCGAGCATAAAATTTTCTTTTTTTTTCCTTTCCAACTAAGAGACGACGACGTCGACTACGGCCGTGGTCGACACGAAGAAGACGAAAGAAATGTGTGTCTAACGTGGTGGTGGGTGTCTTCGGGTAGTGGGAGGGTGAGAAGATTTTGGGAATTTTAGTTTTTGCAGTGTGTAGTGTATGAACGTGTGGTTGATGCAAACCCCCGCTTCTTCAAGTTTTTGGGATGTGAAATACTTTTGGATGAAAAGTAAAAGTTTCATTTTGCACGCTTTTTTTTCTATCTCTCTCTGGCACACGTTATCTCTCTTCTTTTTTTGATATTGCCTCCCCTTTGGTGTGTACCTATTTTTTTTTTGTTTTTTGATTTTAGGACTCCTTGAACCGAAATGAAATAGATGAAAATGAAAACTACGGACGGCCGGGGGAAGAAACGGTAGCAATCTAATGGCAAAAGAGATGGAAATTCAAAGAAAAAGCTGCAAAAAGTGTAGAAAAAAAAAATTGTTTCTCGGAAGGTATTTCTCGTGTATTCTCGTGGAAGATGGGAGTTTGAAATGTATATATTAGTTGCATACACAATGTATAGGTACATATGTGAATATGTATAGGCTTTTGACGGCACGGTGTAAAGAGGAAGAGGATTTCGTGGGTGGCTTAGGTTGTTATAGTCTTGTAAAATCACAGAGAGGTGCCTCGAGGAAGAAAGTTCGGATTTATCCTTTTTACTCGGCAAAAAAAAAGAAAGAAAAAAAAAACAACAACTTGAAGAAAAGAAAAATACTTTTCTGTTCTTAATTTAATACCAGAGATGACCGGGGGAGTGAGACCAAGAGCGGCGAATTGGGTGGTGGAGGAAGTAAACTTTTATCTTTTGATTACATACGCTGTGCCAACCACCCGGAGTATACATCAACGGATATGAGATTTTGTGTGATGGATGCTAAGTCCATGTGTGATAGGCATACGTAAGATTAAATGAGAATCGCAATTTTTTTTTTCTTCTTTTTTCGTTTTCTTATTCTACTTCTTCGTTGTTTTAACGATTTTTGTTTCTACAACGATTCGAACCAAGTACGGCAGAGGACTGAATTAGAAATAATCTATTCCCTTAAGAAATAAATTAATATAATTATTTTTGGAAGAAGTGGTGCATGCATTTGTGTTGCTAATGCTGCGAGTTGCGTAGAAGATATGTGGAAGAATTTCAGTTTCGAGAAATTCAAAATATTGGTTAGAGAAAACTGAAGACTGAAATTCTTGGGTTCTTTTTGTACTTCAAGATAAAATAAAAGAGATGGTCATGGCAGATATGTTCAAGCGTTTCATTAGTTTGCGATCTCGTGATGTTTTGTGAGAGTATAACACTAATTTCATTAACTTCATAGATCAAATATCTAAGGCTTTTGAGTATACTATATGGGTGATTCTTATATAGCTGTGATTTTTATAACTCAAAATTTTTAAAATCAAAAATGCTTTAAAATTTGTGATCTGGGTGTTATTGGTCTTTTATTATGCTCAAAAATAAGCCTGTAACGTAGCTCTACTACAACTGCAATAGAAAAGAATCTAGAACAAAAATTAGAAATTTCAATACCACGGTACTGACATCAAAATGAAATAATCAGAATATTTGGCTAAATCTCTAAAAATAATAAAGCAAATAAAAAATTATAGGATTTTGATAATTATACAGAGACATTTACGGTATTTTCTTTCTTGATTTTAACAATCTTTAAAATTTATTAATAGTAGAATTAAAATAACAATTTTTATAATAGTCTTAGAATAAAACAAGGTTTAGCATTAGTTAAATATTGAAATTCATAGAATTTTTAAACAAATTAAAATTTAAATCTTATAAAACTAGATCAATTAAATATGATAATAAATTAAAACATCAAGGAAATATTAATTTAAATATTATTTGCTTTGTTTACCATGGTACTGACATCCACGGTACTGACAAATGTCAGTACCGTTTATGTATAATTAACCTATCTTAATTCTCACACGTAACTAAAATGATTGGCCGAATAATTTTGAATTTACACGTGAATTTAAATAATTATTCAGTAAAATTGACCTGAAGATAGTATTGACACGCCTGAATTTCAATACCATGGTACTGACCGGTAATTTTATGACATACCTTTTAAAAAACACAACAAATTATTTCTGTTTTAACATCGAGTCTAAAAACAACCACACAACTATGAATTGTACACAAATAGTCATTCTTCAGAATGCCACTAGAGCGAGCGGCAGAAACTGAATAAGAGATGGCGTTTAAGCGGGAAATATTTTAATTTGAAAATTGAAGAAAACTCCAGGACTTGAACCAATGACCATTATTCCATTCTACTAGGCAATATTGGGATACAATTGTAGCATAATTTGATGATATGTACAATAGGTTCTAGTTATAAAAGCATAACTTTAGATTATAATACGACTATTTATAGAAATTTATGTATTAAGTTCGAACAACGAGATTCAGACATGCCACGGTACTGACATTTTGGATATAATTTTGCAAATTATTCGTGATCCATCAATACTTATGCTTCAATATACATTGTCGGTAGTAAGATACTATCAAATTCATCATAATTATTATTTTTTAATAAAAAAAAACATACCAAACAATAATTACAGTACTAGACATAAAAAATCACAGTTATATAAGAATCACCCATATACCTAACTGCATGGGTTCTGGAGTCAGATAATGGTTTTGAGTTTGCTGGATCTTCATCCAAACTCCTTACACTTTTACCAAACTAAACCGTGTTCAAAAGTCTTAATATCATGAGCGCAAAGAGAAAGTGCCGGTTCTCGATAACATCAATTTTAAATGACTGTAATGTATGGATATAACCTTTTTAAAAAAGGCGTCAAAGGGATCTTTCGGAACAAGATCCTACATTCAACCAGCTGAGTTCATCTTCATGGGCTATTTATGACTTAAATCTCCCAAAAGCTGCCTCCTGCTATCTTAGAAGCATCTTCATATCAACAGCCATCAACTTACTCTCATGCTTTTAGTGCGTAGCCTAACACTGAAAAACGTAGTCTTTTTTTACCATCGTCAAGTGCTCGTTGCAGTATGCTATAGGGGTTTTTCTTTTTTGGTTCGGAACAGTGAACTGAACTGAGAACGAACAGCGTGAACGTGTTCTGAACTGAGCGTGTTCAGTGAGCTGCGCTTCAGACTCTTGCTCTAGATGCTCCGTCATTTTATTTCGAGTACGTAGAGTGCGCTCGCGTAGTGTTCTGAAGAAAAAAGAAAAGCATTTTGAGCGTTCAGATGTTGCTGAACTAAAAAAGAAATACTCTTACGTTTTTGACGTTTCACTTATCTGTTCGGAACTAAAAAAGAAAAACCCCTTATGCTTTTGCATACGACGACTCTATTATCACAATGCCGCCTTAGTTTTGGTTTCGATGTGCCGTTGGTTTGTGTACAAGATAACGTAACGTAAGTCGAACATAAAGAAAAAAGTTGAGTTTGCTGGACATTAAAAATAGCAATACAATCATAATGTTAACTGAAGCGAATACAAAGCGCTAGCAAGTAACGAGGTCGAAGCAGTAGCCGAAGTGTGATTGTGATTCAGGAATATTGTTGTTCATACGTCTCCGACATTTGATTAGATAGTCGATAAATGTGCCTGTTTGGGTAGGATTGTCACTGCAGTGGTTCCCTGCTACGCCTAGACAGTTAGAATTAAAGTGAGTGCATCGAAACCAGCAATACCTAGTGCCTGAATTACAACGCGCGCCGCTTAAGCTTCGGTTTCGACTGTCGTTTCAATCAGCTCAGTCATAGCAGATCAGTATATCCTTTCACAATGTTGCTTGGATTTCGATGTTACCATGGCTCGTGCTCAAGACGTGTTGGCGCTTTTTACTAACCTTTAACACTTGCATTAATGGTGAAGATTAGATAAGTGCGCACATATATGCTTGCTCTAAGCTTAGTACCACTGAATTCTCTGAGATGAAAAAAATGACAGCGTAACGCAACACCAACGCACAGCAAAAAATTTGGTTTGGTTTACCTTTTACTTGCCTTGACAGTAAAAATATACAACAAAATCAAAGCGCACACAAAGTTCTCGCTCGTATCGGTGCCGAACCCGAACCCGAAGCATGATTGATCTGTTTCAGGCATGAAAACTTTTCTGCAACTGTGCACTGAAGATCCTGAGGTTTAGACGAAATCAACTCAAAAATGGAGCTTATACGCTAACAAAATGCAAAACAAAATTATTTTAGGAAATTTAGTAAACTTTAGAGCATACAAGTATAGAAGCATGTGTTCTTGCAAATATTCATGTACTACCCCGAACGCAGTACTATTGCTACACATCAAACCGATCCTGGATCAAGCAGAAATACTTGTTTTTGCTCAGGGAACTAGCAAGGTAATGCCACAGACAGATTGGAAGAAATTTGAGCAGTTCGAAAGTTCGAAAAAAATAGATTCTCAGAGCTTTCATGAGAGTATCAAAACACTATGTCAGAAAGACAAGCGAGTATTATGAGGACTGCCATGGAAGCATGGGATACGGTATACCAAATTGAGGTATGGTAAGTATGTGCGCGTAGACTTACAGTTTTCAAACAACTGCTCATGGAAAAGGACCGACACATTGTCATTCCCATCAGTAGTGGAAACGAATCCTAAAGCGATTACCATTCAGCAAGAAATTTATGAGATCTCTAATGGAAGAGTGATGCAGGGAGAAGCTGTCGCACAGCAACACCCTCATCTTCTAATAGAACTTTTTAAGGAGGAAAGCATAGACATCTGTTTAACGCAATCAACACAGCTCAAAGTGCAGTGGACATAGCATAAAGAATATGAAATAAAAAAAAAAAAAATTTAAGATACAAATCTTTGCTGCGGGCTTCAAAGGGACGCTGTAGAAACCTGGTGGTGAATTAATGAATCAATAACGTGATGAGTGTAAAAAAAACGGTTTTCAACGATGAAAAAACTCGTCTCGAAATGAGATACAGAAACAGCAAGAATTAATACACTCAACTTCAAGGTAAAACCACGGAGAACGTGTATCGGAAGCTGCAAATGTCTGCCCCTGCTGCTGATGCAAACAAAGCTACTCAGGAAATACGACCTAATAACTTGAATAAGAGGGAAACTAAATTCAAAATAGCCGCTCAAAGAAGGAACAATGCTCAAAAAACTGTTCGCCGAAGTTCATTAACAATATTGTCAAGGACAGCTTCTTGTGGTGACGACAGTATTGTAATGATCCTTTGAATCAACTGTTTGCTCGAGAACATTTTCAGAAGCTAAATCTTTGTCGAAGAAGTTTGCGAGGGAGGTAGTTAATAACTCAATAAAAGGAAAAGGTGACGGGATATCATATGAGTTTTGGAAAACAATGGGAGTCATCAGGCTTCGGTGGCCCACGATTCGCATCTCTAAGCTTATTGTTGGTGATAGTCTACCTAAGCAATGGAAGAACGAAACCAATCAATGAAATAATAATTAGAGATACACGAATTTTTGATGAAATTGAGCTAAATCAGCCTCAGGACTAAACCATCCTCAGGTTTTGACTATCGTTGAACGGGTAGCTGACTGCGAAAAATATTGAGGCTATCCGATGATAAATGTTGGTTCTGGCGGGTGTATCAACTTTGAATTTTTATCAAAATCTAACTATACCCATGGCGTGATAGTTAGCATATCTGGTCAACCCAGAGGTTCGTGGTTCGATCCCAACAGGGGTACAAAAGTTTTTCCTTTTGCGAGGAATTGGCGTGTCCTCCGTTAGTAAATTCATTGCCATGAAAAGTGCTTTTTCCATTAGCCGCTTGGAACCGGCAGAAAATTGTAGGTCTCTCCATTCCCTTACAAGGTATTGTTGTGAGAAATGCGATGGGTACTGGGGCTCCTCGCTCAGTTCTATCCTAGTGATAGAACTTCCTGATTCCTTGAATCTTTTGAGATGGTTGGTTGACCTCGAAAAGCATTTTACCGACAACCACGAGATTTGATATGGGTGGCTCTCAGAAATGGAGGAGGTGCGGATAATTGAGGATGTGAACCATGGCTTATTAAATGTCCAGCTGTAGCTACCAAATTAGTCCCAAAAAGACCAAATATTTGTGTTGTCTGGTGTTCTGATCCAGACATTTCTACTTAAGAGTTTAAATATCTCAAATTTCTGGTAATAAGACGACTTGAGATAGAGTAATATGATAAGCGTAGTTTTAATGAGGTGGAAAGAAGCTCCGCTATCTTCGGTGATCAAAATGCATATGTATTTAAAGTCTATCAAGGGAAGAATCTAAACCACGGTTGTGTGCTGTGAAAAGCTCTCTCATACGGTACACAATTATGGACTATTCTCAAAAAGAAATGAAGAAGCAAAACTTGATATAAATAAACACCGACAAGATTCGTGCACTGTCGGTATTGTAGTGTTCAAACCAGAAATCCGGAGAGCCCCGTCAAAAAGTCAATTTTATAAGATGTTCCGATTACAATCAGAAAATAGATAAGGCAAGCCTAACTGAAAGGACAAACTAATGTGTTACATCAGTAAAAAGTTGACCTCCGACATGGAATAATCCAAAGCCAGGATGCTTGTTAACTCCTTCTGAGGACAACCTTGTGTCCTACACAGGCGAATCCTACAATGTAAAGGATACAAGCTGCCATCTTTTCGAACAAGAACAGTCCAAAAATCGGCAGTGAACACAAAAAATAACTTCAGTGTTGCCACTAAACCGAAAATTGCTTTTGCTAATCGCTGCTACTTTGTAAAAGGAAAGGATATTGAGAAATAGAAGTCTCCTTCTAAAAACCATGATAACCCGTTTAAAGGCCTTGATCATCTCAGTCCAGCTATGTGATGCAGAAGCATGGACCTATTCTAAACAAATGACGAATTTCTTGGCCGTTTTGAAAGTGAAGTAATTCGATTGATCTTTATTCCCTTTGAAGACGATGTAGGGAGAAGAAGATTCAACAACTAAATGTATATGAGCTGCATTGCGATAGGGACATTTAGAAACGATGGATAGCAAGGCTCTGTCTCGACGGGTATTCGAAAGCCCATTGCAGGAAAGCCATGGCAGGAGAAGGCCTAGTTTTAGGTGCTGCAATAAAGATTAACCGTCCCCTAACTCTCTTAGAGTGCGAAACTGAAGACAATTCGCCAGAAATCAAAATTGATGCCGAAAAATGTTGGTTGAGATACTCTATTCACTCCGAACTCCGAACCCCACCTAACTCACCTATGTAAGTTAGGAATAAAGTAAAGGCATAAATAAAAAATAAATAAGTTGGCGCAATAAAGCGAGGAGCCTCGGGCCCACACCATGCTTTCTGAGGGAATGGAGAGGACCTAAAATTTTCTGCCGGTTCCAAACGACTAATCGAGAAAGCGCTTTTCATGAGCAAATATGACAGTTTTCTTTTACCTATTTGAACAATAAGCTTTTTTTATCTTCTGTGTGGGACCCAGGAGCGGTAAGTTTGGTTTTGATAAGGGGGGGGGGGGAGGGGGGCAGTTTTCCTTCCTTTTCAATGATTTGCAGTTATTGAATATAAACTCAATCAAATATAAGAATACATTTTGTATTTAAAAGAATTAGAAAAATTGTTTAAAAAATTAAATTAGTTTAAAACAGTTAATTAAATGCTAAAATCCAACTTTTTGTTGGAGACGGTTTTTGAAAACCTTGTTATTACTTTTCAACATCGATCGGGATTTATCTGTGGATGCGCATAAGTGGCAGACCGCAAAGGCGATTTTCACTCATTGTGGACCATAAATATGTTTTAAGGCGCCGCAATGAAGAAAAAGACCGATCTGCCGAAGAATTCGTAACCGGAAGCGTTGCAAGGATTAAAAGAAAGCTGTGTATAATGCCAAACACATCCTTATTGCATTTATCCATCAACTCAAGAGCAGTAACGGGAAGATTGTTGTTTTGCTCCATTACCGTTAATCATTTTTCCCGCCAAAACACCAGCTCATCTTTGAGCAAAAAACAGACTGTGTCTGTATTTTACTCTGAGAGTTGACCAAAGCGATTTATTAGCGACTTAACGGTGGTATCCAACTCATCAGTATTATATCGAATTGCATTTCCGGAATGAAAATTGTAAGTTTAAATACATCTAAGGTTGCCGGTCGAAATCTTTCATGCAAATCGGCCAGGACAAAGTCAATTAGAGGTGCATATAACGAGATTATGTAGTATACCTCAGCTGAATTAGTGTCAAAATTAGCTCGGTGAATTTGGCATCCACCATGACGTGGAATACGAGGAATTCTCAACTCAACATTCAACTGATCGCATAAATTCTTTGCACGCTGCCAGATGTTGTGGAAACTGGTATCTATGTTCTCCCGGCGACCTTAAAAAATCGTGTTCTTCACCAGCACTGCGCTGCTATTCAGGCCAAGAGATTTAGATTGTACTAACTTGCTCAAGGACTGTGTTAAAGACAACACATCACTCAAACACAAAACTGATACAATAAACTGTGAATTGCATAAAGATGTTATAAGTAAGGAAGCCTTGCCAGTCGTGGTGCTTGGGTCACGCCACTGCGATATCGTTTCCAACGCTTCCACAATTTTGATGAGGTCCAAAGAAAATTGAAGTACACCTTCATGTCGTTCTACCCACTTTGTTTCGCAAAGTGATGTGAGGGCACATCCCAAGGTGTTCATAAGGACAGTTTTTCGTTTTGGGTGCGATTTGAAGAAGAAGATTACCCCTTTCATTATTGCAGCAGCGTCTCGAATGGCAGGTGCTTTTGAACTTTGAGAAATGGAGTTATTAAGCTTATGACTGTAGCATGGAGTCCTAACAGCATTTTTTCGTTTCTCTCTGAATTTCCATGATAGCACCTCGAACTTCTGAAAGCATAACAGCACATCCGTCTGTCCCTATTCCCACACAGCATTCAAGAGGAAGTTTGAGCTTTTTCTTCAGTTGCAACAATACAATTTGGCCGATGGCTTTGCCAGTTAGAGACATAGGCGGATCCACGGGGGGGGTTTTCGGGTCCGGAATCCCCCCCCCCCCCCAATCGGGAAAAAAAAAATGCCAAGACTCGCAAAATATATCGACATTCTTGAACGAATTGCTACTGATAACCTGAAAAATATCGTCAGATTGATGTTTGCATATGTGTCTCTATCCGATAAAAGTGACTTACTTGGCAAAAAATCGGTTGTTGGACCATGATTGCTTACACAAGTTCTTTTACTGAATATTCATGAAACGCAATCAGAAATTGTAACATCGCTATTTTTTCACAAAATATAAATTCAGAGAAACGATTTTTCACATTGGTTTGAATGGTTCATCAACGGCTTTCAGAGCGTGCCGTGTAAGCTTTCACTTTTGCCTAAAAGGTGCCTTTTCTCGGATCGCGTCACATATAAACTTTTTTACATGTAAATTTTTGATCAAAAGATACTAACCAGTAAAGCATTTAGAGCATTTTGGATGTTCTGGCCGTTGGATCTGGATTCGTTGCCTCCACATCTTTTCTGACAGAAAATGTTCTTTCGATTAATCCGATATATTTTCGAAAAATGTGTAGAAGTCAGCGCATTTCTTTTCGTTAAATTCTTGTTTAAAAAACAGTTGCCCGAAACTTTGGAAAATGGATTTGTGTTCCGAGAACCGACTTTTGAGTTGAGAAATGAACGTATCAAGAAACCTAATGTAGGAAGAAATTCTGTAGTAGTCTTCAATATTTTGTGCTTGAACGTTGCAACGATTTTTTTGTTGATTGGAACGGCGGCGGGCGGCGTGGCAATTTCATTAACTGATTCCATAATGTGACAGGCGATTTGGAATTCAAAAGTCGAAATCGCTGTCAAAAGATGCAATGCATTTTGCGAAGTATCTCGATATTTCCACGTTTTGATTTCTTCCAAAGATTCAATAACAGCCGGTTGTAATTCAACGTACGTTCCAACTACTTCATGAGACTGAGCCCACTTGGTAGGACAAACAGACTTCAACTTTTGTTTTTTTTTCTCATTTTTGTTTGTCATTTTTGAAATTTCTTGGTGTAGAACGTCTTGTCTTTAAGGCCAGTGAAAAAAATGCTTCAATCGCTCCGATAGTTCCTAACGCATTTTTGATTCCTGACACTTCGCACGCTGCATTGACTGCCAAACTAAAGCTATGTGCAGCGCAATGTACATAAATTGCCGGGGAAAATACGATCTCAGATGAGCCTGTGCACCAATGAATTGGACACTCATTGCCGGAGCTCCATCGAATCCTTGGCCATACATATATGAGCAATCGACGCCAACATCATGTAAATAATTTCTGATTGAATCTGCTAAACCTCGTATATATAAATAAAATTTTGAGTAATGGACCCCCCCCATGCCCAAATCCTGGATCCGCCACTGGTTAGAGATAACTCCTTAGACTTAGAATTTCCATCCAATTTCTCTTCGACAGCTAGTTTTCTTCTAGTTTCCCTCCAGCTTTCCTCATCAGATTCGTATTCTTCATCAGTTCTGATGGAATAAGCTATACCTATATAGTGTTGTCACATATGCAACCCAAAAAATATTAGTATCAGCACCTACATTTTTAACCGTGTAGTTCCTCAAATGCATCCACGAAAGAGACAAAATCCTCACGAATGCTACCATTGTGAACGTAGCGTAATATAATACTCAGTTGGGTGAGGTGAGATGCATCAGTTGTTTCATCAAAAAGTATTGAATAATATTGTGAATCCCGAACGTTACTCAAAATTTGATCAAAAACTTCTTTTTTGTAGCGAATACGTACAGTTTGCTTCAGACTTAACATTTTTATTGACAGAGAGAGGGATCCGCGCCTGGTGGGACCTACGGCCGTCTGGACAAGAGGACATTTGTGAGGCACCTATAAGCCTTTTGTCGTAAACCAACTGTTTTCGGTTTTCGTGAGAACCCTTTTCTTTGAATTTCTTTATTTGATCATGATAAGAAATGAGAATTGTTTTCTAGAATCCTTCGTACGAGTTTTGTCACAGGGTAAGCGTAAAGAAGAAAAAAGCAGAAAACCCACCTTTGCACACGCAGTTGCTATTAAAAATTCAATAAAAACAGATAACAACGATAACGCGAAATCGTAAAATAAATGTTTTTAATCATATGCACAATTCAAATCATACACCATGACAGCAGATAGATCTTATCACAAAAGGCATTACAGTAATTCAAATAAACGATAGTCAACCCCCCATCTACGAGGGTGTGTTACTGTGTACAAATTTTGAACGGCAACCACCATGCACCATTGCCTTGGTTGAGAACCGTCCGAGAACCGACCGACGACGCGACAATAGTGACCAAAGATACTTTATTTTGTAGTGCAATTGTATCAAATCAATTCTAAAAGTGCATACTTAATCACTGCGCATTGATCCATTGTCAATAGCAGTACTTTGTTCCAAATTTCCCAAGAAGTATAGTGTGTGATGGAAAAAAAGGAAAAACTAAATCTGAAATACTCACCCCTAGATTCTGTTTTTTTTTTTGTGAGATTATAACGATTTTGAACGAAAAAAAAAGTGGGAAACACACAAGGGGCGGAGCATATAGTTTTCCACTTTTTGAGGAAAAACTTATCAGTTGTGAGGTTTTGGGGTGTTTTATCGGTTTTTTGAAATTTAATTTTTGTTACTTCGAATTTGAGTTCCCTCTGTTAGGAGACTGGGAAGAGGGTTATTGATTGCGCAGTTCGAATTTCTGATTTCAGTATTTGCTTACACTTTTTACAAAAAGGACTACGTTTTGCGTCGCGCATGATCGACCATTAATTTCGCAAAGTTAAAAGTTTTTTTTCGGTTTGTTTTGGTTTTAGTTTTTATATAATTCGTAAATCAAAAGTGAGAAACAAGTTCAATGGTGCTTAAGAAGTTGGCAAGGCCTTCAAAACGAATGTGTCACGTCGCAGTATGACAGTTTGCACTTAAAGTGAAAAAAAGTTGGAGTGAGAAACCGCTTCGTAATAATAAAAATAAATTGAAAGCTTATACTAAACAGCGGTGGCGACAAGGACGACGACTGTCGGCAAACACTAGGAACCCTACATGAGTACGCACTACTACCCGATATATACCTACATATATATACTTACAAATGTATGAACCAAAAACAAGAAAAAAAAGAACAATTTCAGGATGTATGTGTTGGAAATTTATATTCTCATTCTCCAGAGATGCTTGCCATCAGAAAATTGTAGAGCCACCCACAACCACCCACTTGTCTTCCCTTATTAGCAGCCTGCTTCATTTGTTGCCTATACCCAACGTCCTATAGTCAGTCCTTTACACATAAACCTCCCATCCTTCCCTCCACGTGCTATGTAAGATGTGAGGTTGGGTCAGCCTTGGTTGCTTCAGTTTCGGTGTAAAACTATCTTCCATATGGAAACTTAATTTATGTTTCCAACATCGCACAGAATTTGTTTCATTTTCTAGTGAAATAAAACGAATTTATTCTATTCCTCCTTTTTTCGGTCAGTCAATGTGGAAAATAAAAATGAAAAAAAAAAAATTGGGGACCAGAGGGAAGAGAATTTTTTTTTTCCACTGAAACCCATAAAATTGGATGACTGTGTGTTTTGTATAGATATATGTACTCGCATGGGAAGAAGGAAGGATATTGGTAAAAAGTTTTCTGTTTTCCAACTTCATATTATGGTGGCCCTTAAGAAGGAAGCCTTACAGTTAAAAAAAAAGGATGCTGAAAGCCTGACAGAGTGTATAACTTAAGGAAGATTTTTGTGTTTCCTTTTCTTGTGAGCAGGAAATGGTGTGATATTATGGGCGATAATTACAAAGACAAATTCTGGCCGAGAAGGTTCAATTTATAATTAAAAGCTGGGGCTTACACAGTTCGAGCTTTTTGAAATTCCTTTACAGATGCTATGATGTTGTTATTTATGGATGACTATTCGAATATTTTATCTTTATCCTTAAGGATTACTTTAAATCCGGTGTAGGAAAACAATTTCATCTACACTATGGATACAACGGAGAATTTGCACTTCCTTTGTTTCGTAGTTTGTGTATACGATAGCTTTACTCTGAATGAAAGTTGTGACGCCTCATTTGTTTCAAAGCAGAGTTTCAGCTTTCAATATAAGTAAGTGATCGACGGATTGCGATTTTTGATAAAAATAAACAAACATGGTGGCTCAACACAGCGAGGAGCCCCAGCGCCTAGTGCATTTCTCTCAACCATGCCTTGTAATCGAATGGAGGGGACCTTCTATATTCTGGTGATTCAGTGAAAACGCTTTCATATCAAATGGCTGACTCCTCGCGAAAGGCGATACCAGTGGAATACTTTTTTTGCTTTTGTTCGGTTTCGAACCACAAATCTCCCGCGTAACAGGCGGACTCTCCGCCATGGGTACGACGGGTGATTTTTGATTTGATCAGCAATTAAGCTCAATAAAACTCAACGTTGGTCCAAATGTGATGCAACTTCTCCAAAAGTAAACCTCTCTCTGTGCAACTAATTCAACATTTAAGAAAAAATATGTTGTTCCCCAACCAACTTACTACATGCTACCAAGTACCAACCCTGCTCTTAAGACATAGTTCAACTTTGAATTCACACATCCCGTATGATCGTTTCCTATCAGAAACAAGAATACTAAAAAACTGAATCAGTTTGTAATTATGTATCAATAGCAATCAATAAATCAAATTTCAGTATAATTCAATCAAAGCCTCAAATTCACACATAAATATAACCTAACAATGATTGACTTGTGATAGGGGTCGTCCTCACACTTGTGCATCTTTTTAACCAACACTTTTTTCTTTTTCTCATCTTTTTATAGTAATTACAAAGATGGCTGCATCGATATATGCAACCCCACCACCCGATTTGAGCAGCGAGGACACAGCACACAGCGACGCATCGAATTCTTCACAAATAAGTAACACCAGCTCTCAGCACAGTAGTTCGAAGCAATCGGAATCAATTGAAGGAGCGAATGGAGAACGTCGATCAAGCACTGGTGGAGGAGGAGGAGGAGGTAGTAAAAAGCATCACAAACGTAGTATCGCTGATGTTTTAATGGGCCATAATCAGGCGTTGATGGCACAAGCACTCACATCATCTAGCTCGGCATTTTTGGAGGCTCTTCAGTTTGATCAATCAAAGAAGCGACGAAAGCAGTCGATGCCCATACGATTGGCGGCCTTGAATTTGAGTGCAAATGGTGGCAACAAGACAACAGGTGACCAGGCAGTTGACAATATGTTGGATCAGCAGGAAGATATTGCAATGCATGACCAGAAAAATGGAACAATAAAAGAGGAGCCAAATCAAGAAGAAGACAACATTCAAAGTGAAGACTTTGAAGATAAACTGACGAAAATATTTCTTCCGAAACTGGTTGGCCAGATGAATCCTTTCGATTTACTACAAAGAAACATATCACCACTGGAAAATTTCCAGGAGAACACAAAGACAAGATCTCCCGAAAGGGATGACAAACATCATCAGGAACAACATGATAATGGCATGGAGAACTATTCGCAGATATTCTGCAAGGAATGCGGCGAGAACTTTGACTCTGACTTAAGGCTGAGGTTTCACATTATGCAAGAACATTCCACACCTCGGCAACAAGATGACTTTAAAAGAATCACATCAGAACAGCAACATCACATGGACATGCTGTCGCCAGTTAAAGTGAAGTTGGAGAAAAAAGACGAGGAAGAGCAGATGAATTCATCCATGCAAGACAACCGGAGCTCACAGAAACCGGAGCAATGGATGTCGGCTATGCCAGCTTTGGGATTTCCCTTTCCACCAGAGGCAGCTGCAGCTGCATTCTCCAGTGGGTACCTCTCTCAGCTTCCACTTCTTGGAGTACCTTCAGGTTTTCCATCTGTAGATGGGCTCACTCGTCCTCCATTGAGAATATTTAATCCGGAGGCGTATTGTGACCTTTGCAACAAAGAATTTTGCAATAAGTATTTTTTGAAGACGCACAAAGCTAATAAGCATGGAATATATGATCCTTCGTGTACTTCCACTGAGTCTGGGATGACGAGTGCTCCTCCGATGGGAACTATGAGTCAAGTTTTTCATCTTCAACTGCAGCAACAGCAGCAGCAAATGGAACAGGCTGCTCAATTTCAAGCGGCGCAACAACATCAACAGCAGCAACAGCAGCAACAACAACAACAGCAGTTGCAACAGCAACAACAACAACAACAACAGCAACAGCAGACAGCTCCCCCAACTCCAATGATTCCATGTGACGTTTGCTCAAAGAAGTTCACAAATATTTTTGCCATGAAGCGTCATCGTACTAAAGCCCATGAAGTTCCACCACCAACTTCAATGAATTCTCCAAACCCCACAACCACAACCATCTCAACAACCAGTTCTAGTCCAGCAGATCTGAAACACGATACCGAACCCATAACTCAAGGGAATTCCAATGAAAAGGAAAGTCTGCCAGAGAAGGAAACATCAACGTCATCGTCATCTGGTAATATCCGTTTGCCAGAGGGATTTCGTGAGGATTTTTCAGTCGAACAGGAGGATGTATCATTCACTCCCCAACCGCGTAAGCTGTCTCCCTCATCCCAGCAACAAGCGCGTGACTCGAATTTCTCTTTCGACAAACTCAAACGTCTGGGAGTTATAAATCCTGAGGCATTTTGCGATCTTTGCTGCAAGGAGTACTGCAATAAGTACTTCCTGAGGACGCACAAGTGGAAACGACACGGTATCTTTATGCCACCAGATGATGCAAAAGACGATATAAAAATGCAGTGGCCATTCTTTGCCATGCAAACGACTCCACTCAACTTGATGATGGCTAATGAAAAGCTAATGGAACGAAAGATTCTTCCTTCAATGGACACCGAAAAGGATTTAGTGAAGCGATTGAAGTTCGACACAGAATCAAAGGCTTTGAATGGTCAAAATGAAAAAAATGAAGGACTCTCACCGTCGGCAGAGGCTGTCAGTGAGCAAGTGACACAGCAAAGTGAGTCTGATGCCGTTGGTCTGAATCTACAGAAGCTACAGTCCATGATAATGCAGCTGAATGATTTGAATGGCAAGCGTCCAGTACCCTGCCACTTCTGTGGCAAGGAAATGGAAAATCAGTACGTACTTCATGCCCATATAGCGACCGAACATTCCATGGACAGCAATAATGGCAACAACCTTCCACCTTTCGTGGGGATGAAGCTCTCTCCCTCAACGTCTCCAGCAATGACGGGAATGCCCAGTGAAGTGTGCAAGCAGTGTGATAGAGAATTTTCGACTCTTTTTGAAATGAAGCAACATATCGCTGAGGCTCATCCATTGCCCAGCAGTTTAAGCAACAACAGTCCGCTACGTGATGGTTTTGTCACCCCCGAGCGACCAATTAACGCGAGTTCCAATGGCCCCTCAGTAGCGGGCGTTGGAGCTAGCCAGGTACCAGGAACTCGAGCTCCATACACAATCACGCCAACAAGCAGTTACTGCGAAATCTGCAACAAGGAACTATGCAACAAGTACTTTATGAAGACACATATGCAGCGCATGCATGGCATCGAAATCGAAAATGGCGCCCAAATTGGAGGAGTTGTGTGCAACATATGCAACAAGGAGCTCTGCAGCAAATACTTCCTGCGAGTGCACAAACACAACACTCATGGGATCGTTGACGAAGGTTCTCCTCTGCCACAGTCAAGACAGAGCAATGGCGTAGAGCTTCAACCAGAACAACAGGACATGAGCAATAGTTCCTATCCCACTGACTCAAAGGCAGCGGACCTTGCTGGTGTGGATTTCAATACAAGATACTTCACCCATTACACCGAAGTCTGCCCTCTTTGTAGCCGTCGATTCCGCAGTGCGAAATGGCTTCGAGCTCACTTAATGAGCGATCATGGTCCATCTGGAGTGGACAAGTTGCGTGAGATGGAGGCACAACTTGGAGGCGGTTTTAGTAAGCCCACGAGCCCGACCTTGAAAATTCCTAATGGCAACAGTATTCCACAACCAAACCCACTAAACAATATCAATCCAAATCTTTTAGCAAAAAACCCGTTCCCAGGACTTTTTGGTTCGGAGAATCCTCTCCAGTCGCCACGTTTCAAAGAATACCAGTGTTCGCTGTGCTCATTTTCAACTCCTTACTATGCGTTCCTGTTCATTCACGAAAGATCTCATTCAATTTTGAGTGGCGGACCAGTAACATCTTCAGTACCTCCCTCCTCGCCACCTGCTCCCATCAAATCCGAATCAGCGGTCTCAATAGCCAAGGAAATAGCCGGCACTGATATTGCTGGCGATAACCAATCTACAAGTACAACCACCAAAATAGCTGTGTCCTCGTCGTCTTCATCTTCATCGACATCATCGGGGGGAACTCCGACTACAACACCAGCTTCAACACCGGTACCGCAAACACCACAAGAAACAGCCAAACGAGACTCACCGGCCGGGGTTAAAACGATTCAAGCAACTTCTGTAACCGCTTCATCAACAGCAACAACATTATCACCATCATCCTCAACAAACACACCAATGCCATACAATATTGATGTGAATATCCTACAAGAAGTAGCAAATAAGTCCAACCAACCGGTAGCTTATGCAGTACCGAAGGATTCAAATGGATCCTTTGTTGCAGGCAGCGAACTCATGCAGTCCTTTTATGTTCGAGAGAGTTCAACATCAGAGGGTGGCGATGGATCAAACAGGTTTGTTCCAGCTCTTATTTATTTACCAGTTAGAGAACGCATTTCAGGTCCAATTACCGTGTCATTTACACTGACACCAGCATAAGCCATTTTTTGTTTTTAATTTATAGAATTATTGTCTATACACAACCATGTTGCCAGATACAATTTTTATTTAAAAAAAAGGACATGTATTAAGATACAATATTTACCATCACACATTCTCACACACACGCAACAAAACCTAAAGACTGAGTGCGGAAACTTATTACTTACACATTTGTCAGTCATTTTTATTATTATCTACAAGACACTGCGAACGATATGATAAAAAAAAATTAATTGCATCTGGCAACAAAATTAAATTATATTAATTAATGTCTTCTTTTTAAATTCTAATTTTTTTATTTTTAAAATTTAAATTTAGTGATTAATGAAAAAAGTTCCTAAAAATATATAATAGAGTATAATTATATAACTTAAAAATTATAATAATATTTAATTAAAACAAGGAATATAAATTTTGCAGATAGTTAAATCAAAAAAAGCTTGAAGTTAATAGGAATAATATAATTTTGATTTAAATATAAAAGAGGAAAATATTCTATTAAATATTTTAATTTCAATTAGAAGGGAAATATACAAACGAATAATGATAACTTTATTTTTTTTTTTCAAATATATCTACATAAAGTAAAGATGCTTGCTCAAGATGATTTTTGTTTCCATAATTAAATGCATACTTTCATGGGTCATACTGGAGGGAAGGTTTGGAGTGGGCTAGTTATTTTCTTTTGTAAAACATAGATTTTTAATATCCTTTAAGTCGAACTGAAACATTGAATAGGGTGTAAACAAATCTCGAATTTGTGAGGCTAATAATTCAAAGTTGAGGAATAGTTTTTTTTTAAATAATTTGGCAGGATTTGAAAACCGAACTGGATTTTCCAAAGTTATTGGTTATGTTATGAGAAGCTAAGCCCTTATCGACAACGTCACATCTCAAATGAGATAAGATTGTTTTAAAAGCCCGAAGTGTCTACTTTTGAAAATTGTTTGCTTTTCCGAGTTTAGAGTACTTGGAATGCAATTTCCTTAAGCGAAAAGTAAAAAAAAAACTTCTAGGCGTTGGATAAAGAATAAGATCATAGGCGACAGTTGGTTTTCATTCACTCATACTAATATTGTTCTCTTAACAGTATTCGCTTATTCCAAAGAAAAAGACAAGTGCAGAATATCCAGAATATCAGGAGTGTAACACCATTTTCTTCTTTAACAGCGCCATGAGTATCGAGATCTCGAAGGATTCGCAAGGCTGTCACTTATCTGCTTCACACTAATAAAAAGCCAATGGGTACTGCCGTGTTGACTTATGTCACTTTCCATTGGACGAAAAGAACCGTCCAGGAGCGTCCAGAAGCATTCTCAAACCGTTTCATTGGTGCAAAAAGATCGCTTCTCATGATTCTGAGGACTGACAGCCGCTTCTCGATTTGAAGTGAGAATCAACTCAAGAAGCACTAACTTATGTTACTCAAATGCCAAAAAGAAAAGTTTCTTTAAGAAATATTTTTTAAGAGCCATAGGTGTTTCACTCACACAAAGAAAATTACGTTAAACTGAATAGAAACAATTTTGGGTGTTCCATTGGTTTTTAAAATGAGTGCTTCCCCGAGTGAAACCAATGGAAAGCGGCATTAGTAAACGTCGCGGCGGCGAATCTCCCAGTTTCCCTATTTTCGGTTGTTGCACATCTGAGGCCAATCAAATGCTGATGTCGTTGCATCATTTGAAGGCTTTGACTTATATAAAAACATCTTGTTTTTGAAACATTCTCAAAAGTCACGAGCGTTCTAGAATTGATAAAAAAAAATGTTAGCTTGTTAGGACGGTTCACACTGTACGTACAACTTGTCATACATGCTTGGTCCGATAGATGTCGGATGAGCGGATGTTGTCAGCGCTTACGTTGTCGGACTTGTCGTCGAACATTAATTTTCAACGATTTTTTTAAGTACTTCGGAGGTTATTGTAGCAGAAGTTACACCTATACACGTATCCGTGGCGTGATGTTAAGCATATCTGCCTGTTACTTTGGTGTTCGTAGTTTGAACTTCAGAAACAGCAAAGAAATGTTTTCAACATCCTCCGATCGAAATAAAACACTGTCTTAAAAAATATTTTCCAACTCAGCCGTTCATAGTCGGCATACTAATTATAGGTTCTTGAAGAAGGGCGGCCGTGGTGCAGTGGTAGAGTGTTTAGTAGATAGGCCGGACGCGTGGGTTCGAATCCCGCTCTGGGCATCTACTTTTCTTTCAGCCTCCCAGTTTCATATGGACGCCGCCCTTGAGGTTATATATGTGAAATTACTTTATTGTTAGTAGAACAACCACAAACCCAAAGTTGTTTATTTTAACCAAGGAATCTAAAAACGACAAAATTTTTCTTTAAAAAAAATGAAAGATCGATAAGATCAAGTCACCTCTATTGACTCTATAATATGCGTCAGTTAAAACCGAATAAAATTAGCGTCTTAAAAGGGCACAGCAACATCTAACTGATGAGCTCATTGACGAACCAGGGCAGGGGCCTGTAATAAAAATCTACAAGTCTACATGTAGTGATCCACTTGTAAGTAAAATGTCTATAGCAGTTGATGAAGATCAAACAATCTTGTAGCTTTGTATTATAGAAATTTTTTACATTTGTCATAATTGTATCACAAGTACTTGTAGTTTTGTGTTACATTCCTCTGTGCGAAACGCAGAAATGGAGTTGAGGTCGTTTGAACTTCTCGATCTTTCATATATTCTTTGTAAGAATTTTTCATTTAAGATTTTTTGATATATTTAAAATTTTAAAATATCTCGTTTTTGAATTTCTTACTTGAAATTTTTCTCAAGTCTGACAATCTTTACATTGCCAGATTTATTTGTCCAACATCAAAATTATTGAAAAATATTTGAAAACGCCCAAAAAGTCAAACAGCGATCGCTTGGGGGCTCGCAATATGCAACATTTGTCGTCCAGCGAGTTGTAAAGTGTGATCTGTGAAAACAACATGAAAAAAGCGATTCACTAGTGTAAAGCAGATAAGTGGGAGAACTGTAATCGATTCGAGGCACGTAACGTCGAAAAAGGAAGAAGGAGAAGAATAACTCAGAGACTGTTAAGAACGCTAGTACATCAAACTATTAAAAAGAATTTGCTTTAAGCAGATAAAGTTTTGAAATAGTCTGCATGAGACTGACGGTAAAATACCATAAAATAGACTGTTCTTACATTTCCCAAGTGATAATGCTCCTCCACTGCTAGTTTCATTAATCTAAACATTTCACATTTCCAGTGAGGAACCATTTAAATACATTTTTTGTTTGTTGACTGAAGTCAAAAACTGACTTAGTAATTAACTATCGAAGCTTAAAAAAAGAAAAAGAATTTGCTGCATCATCAGCATTCAGCAATGATGTCTTTTTGAAGTTTATGAATCTTACATTTATTTTAGTAATTTAACTGTTTTTATTAAGACCTGAAGTGGTGAAACCCTTTTACTTGCCCCAATCGTGAGGTATCCGCCTGAGGGTGATATTGTTTGAAAGGTGTTGTGACAAGAAAGTGCACAACATGATCATTCAGAATGTTGAATACTATTTGCAATTAATATGATTGACTATTTTGAACGAAGAACAAAATTAAAATCTTAGTCTTGAGCTATTTTTTCAGTGCCATACCATCCGCTTAGTTGGTTGTTGCCGCGATCACCTAACGCAAGATTTTACTATTTTGAGTTTAAAAAAAGCAAATAAAATGGTGGAATAGTAGACAAAGGCCAAAAAAATGATTTGCCTCCCGGATGGGCTTACAAGGAATCCTATGACTCACAATTTCAATCTCATGACCTTAATAGAAAAAGATCGAGCTACAGATTTTGGGGCTTAGCTCCTCGTACTAAAATTCTTTTGATTTTTTGTCAGTCCGAAGCTTAAGTTGGATACGATTACTACATCTATTTCCATTCTCTTCTCCACAATCACACTACATTGATTGGAAATGTTTACTTTGTTGGTACTCATTTAGCGCAAAATCTCTCACCTTCCAGTATGAAAAAACTTACTTTTTTTAATAGTAAAGTTTTCATTTAAATTGTATGCCAAAAATTAAACTAAATACAATTTCTTTAAAATCTCTTATGTAAATATATTTAAAACTTAAAAGAAAAAATAATAATCAAAAGGTATCTCAGGGCAAAAGTACAATTTACATCCAGTAAACGTAATAATTAAATGAAACCAAAAAAATAAAATATAAAAACACATATTAAGCTACCTCATATACAATAAATAATAATTCTATTTTAGGAAAATTACCTCATTTATAAACAAGAGAAAAAAACATTATTTTTAATTTTGTATCTATATAATTTCTTATTATAAGTTTAAAAATATTTAAGTATATACAAATGTCGTCACATTCCCCAAAAACGAAAACAAAATTGTCACATTGCTAGTCTTTTTACAACTTACTAAAAATATAACTACAACAAAATCTAGTCATGATTCTACACCAGAATAAACAATAAGACATTAAAATGAAACCCAAAATGAACTCAAGACTGCGCTTAGCGCAGCTTAAGATAATCTTCTTTTTTTTCTCACACAAAATTTCTTCGTTAAGTTTCTTTCCGTTTGTAAATTTTTTAGTACTTAAGGTGTTTTTCTGGAAACGAACATTTTCGAAGAAATTTAAGAAAAGAAAAAAATTAAATAAAGAAATTATTCTGTCTTCGGTAATTGCTATTTACAATTTAAATTGAAATTTAAAATGCTGTGTGCCTTATAGCAATTGCTGTTATCTGTAAAATAAAAAACAAAATAAACAAAAACAAATTTATTAAAACTTTTAAGAATGCAAATTTACAAATAGAACAATTTTTGTTAAAATATTTTATTTTAAGTTTTATTCTTAATTTAAATTAAATAAAACAACATTTTGAAAAACTTATCATTTTTTTTTTTCATTTTTATTTGGATTTTCTTTTGTTTTGATTTCATCAATGACGACAAGCGTTAATGCAATTTGATTGGGAGATTGAATCATTTATCATCGTTTCATTTTTTTTTTCTAACAAAAACAACCAAAACTACAAGCAGTTAAAGCAAATTGAATGGAAGTACTCAATTTTAAAATTGATTGATTGCAATTCGGGTTTAACTTCAAGGAGGTGTCTAAAGGAAGTGTGTTTTTTTTCTTTTTTTTCGGTTTTTTTTTCACCCCACCCCTCGCTTTTTATGACTCGTGTTCAACACACGTTTTTGTTCAAATTGAAGTTGAAAAAAAAAAACAAAGAAAAAACGAATGATCAGCAGGGAGAAAAACCTATCCCACTGTGAGCAACATCAACCAGTCCCCTATGCACAGAGATAGGAAAAACCGTCTCTGTAACAATGCAACAAAAAAATCATTGCAATGTGGTTTAACAAAAAGTGAAAATAAATAAAATACGGGTACAAATGTTTTCCTCTGGTTTTCACTTTTTATTAAAAAAAAAGAAGAAAGAAAGCAGTGAAGTTAGGGCATCCGAAAGTCAATGGTACCAGCATTTTGTTGATTTTAAAGATCTAACCAAGAGATGTGACAATTATAAGGATCTGAGTGGATGACAAATTTTTAAAGACTGCCTTTACATTAATCGCTCAATTGAGATTAATTTGACTACGAATTAATGTGGGAGAGTTCCTGTACTGGCGCGACTATGATCAAGTGCTGGGAAACTTATAAAATCAAATTAAATAGCACATATATCGGGTTTTCCGAAAAGGACTTGATTATAAATAGGGTGGCGCAACAGAGCGAGGAGCCCCTGGACCTAGCGCATTTCTCACAACGTCTTGTGAAAAAATGTGGTACCCGTGGCGTGATGGTTAGCATGTCCACCTGCTAATCCAGAGGTTCGAGGTTCGAATCCCAGCAGAGGCAAAAATGTTTTTCCACGGGTATCGCCTTACGCGAGGAATTGGCAAATCCTCCGTTAGTAAATTCATTGCAATGAAAAGCGTTTTCTCAATTAGCCGTTCGGAACCGGCAGAAAATTGTATGTCCCCTCCATTCCAATGGACTTGATTACATGTTCTTAAAACGCAAACCATTTGAGATATTTCAAAAACTTCGTTATCGGTTTTAAGTGCAATCAAAACCTTTATGAATCGAACGTCTTCGTTCGTATGTCCACGGGCATGTTTGCAGTGGTCGATTAGTTGGACCCAATGAAACACCGTGGAATTGACTGATTGTTATCATTTGCTACGGACGCCTCAACGGCAGTGATATTTTCGACACTTCGAACAACCCGTTTTCTAACTGACACGGCAACATCACAGAAAGTATATCGCTGGCGTGAATGCAGGGCCTTCTAAATGCAGAAAATTTAAAAGTGTTGCTTTTTACATTTCATAAATTGTACTGTCTTACCGACCAAATTCAGAATCAAACTAGTTTATCACGATTTGACAAAAAAAATGTTTTTGCTAAAAATCGCAGTTACAAGGTTCTGCACTGACGCCGACGATATTTAAACTCCTATTACAGATGACAACCCAACTGAAAATTGGGTTGTGTGCCCGTGTTATATATATATGAGAAGACAACCCAATTTCAGTTGAGTTGTCATCCATAACAGGGGTAGTAGATTCAAGTTGTACTAAACTTGTGGTTGTCAGTCTATTAAGGTGTGAATAACAAGCGAGTTAACGCTTTGAAGGTTGCGGTCACTGAATGCGAATTTCGGAAGCAAGTTTTAATTATTTGCAGACGTACTGTCCCATGGTGAAAATGTTGAATATACTGAATTTGTTGACAATGACAATTCGTAGATTAAAGAAAGGGTGTGTTCAAAAAGTTGTCAAGCCCCTACTTCAAAAACACTTTAGTTTCCAAACTCAACTTTATTCTCATTAAAAAATGGGTACCTACACTTCTTTTGCCATCTCGAAGGTAGAAAATCTCAAAATGATTCTGACTACTATAAAAACAAGACAACTCACCCTCGTAGCAGAAGCAGTCCCTTTTATGGAGTCCTTTCCGTGGCAGTGTGATCGAGATTTGTTGTGATGATTCATAATGAAATTCATTTCGTGGTTTTTGCCCACTTTGAATGCATCATGTCAGTACCATTTCAGCAGTTAAAGTCGAATAAAAAAATTCCCTTTCTCTATCTCCCTTAAAATTTTGTCTAACCTCCCTCCGCTAGCCTATTAAAATTTTTACTATGAAAAAACTTCAGTTCCGGTCAAGCGCACCTTTCATAATCCAACATCAAACAAAAAACTGGCAGCTGCACTTAAAAAAAATTAGTAACATTCTTTCGTCGTCATAAAAAACCAATCACAATAGCCACAAGCATGGAAATCACCATGACTACCCTGGTGCGATGCGTCAATAACTTTCCCAATCATGGTCATCCGATACACTTACAAAGGCTGGACCGTTTTTTTTTTTATAGATATTTCAAAATCTATAATTATTTTCGTCCCTGTCACGTGCCTTGATCAAGGGATGCAAATTAATATTTTCCGACTTCACTTTACCAAGGACATTCGATACCGAACACCGAAACTCTCTTCGAATGACCCTAAGGTCAATGCCAATGAAAAATGCATGAATGCGTTCATTCAGTTTAACAATTCTGTTCTAAAGGAACAAAAATGGAAATTTGTGAAAATGTCCTTAGATCCCACCTTGCACATGTCCCACATGCATTTGCTTTCTTTCACACACAGTGTTGGCCTTTTGTCTCGCCACTTTTATTTTTTTTTTTTTGGGTACACATTTTCTTTTCTTCCTTGTTGTAACTCCCTTAATGTATTTTTTGTATTTAAATATGTGAATATACAAGGGTGTCGTGGATTTGTGTTTTATTACAGTTTTTCGAGTAAAAATTTCAAATGTTCATCCAAAAATCTGCGCACCCTCGTCGATTGAAACAAAATATGTATCGATTTCCTTAATCGCATGCATGAAAAATCGAAAATAATTTATGCAAAATGGCAAATCAAAATGAAGGCCGTATGCAAATTATTTGTTTAGGGATGTATGACATTTAACGAACTCGTACACGCTTCCTTTTGAACAATTCAACTTTCAATCAATACTTCCAGGATAATGTTTTTCTCTCCACCTAAATCAAATTGGGTTAATTATACGAAAAGTTTCTTATGTTTATTCAAAAAAAAAAAATCAAAAATCTAAAAATAAAACAAAACGATATATGTCATGGCTAAACATTATATCAAATTTGTATAAAAATGATGAAAAATCAACAAAAATCTAATGGAATAATTAAGTACCTTAACATGAGCAAACAAAATCAAAAGGATAATGCGAAAACAACTGTTTCCATTATCCACATTTTAAAATATAATAAAGCAAAACAAAAACTGTTTTTAAAAAATAAAAATTAAATTCTAGTCGCTAAGAAGGAAAGAAAAAACATTTTTAGGTAATAAGAAAACAAAAATAAATTACAAATTATTTAAATATTTGCTACAAACAAAGTGTTACATTTTTAAAAACACATTTAAGAAAACATAAAAGTAAAAACAATATTTTTTTTTTGTATAAAAAATAAAATTATAATTTATCAACACATATTCATTTGAAGTTTTGGTTTAATTTTTGGTTCTCTTTTAATTTTTTTTAACGAAAGCCAAAAGCAAAATTTGAGCATCCCCTCCTCCTCCGTGGTGTGTGTATATTGACTAAAATGTTTCTTTATTTTTTATTCGTTATTTTCCATTTCAGTAGACAATATAGTAAATAGATGTCAGTTTTTGTGACATTTCCTTTCAATGATGATAACCATCGATGTGAAATAATACAAAAGAAAATTGTGTATGGAGGTGGTGCAGGGAAAGTCAAAGAAAACTAATGAGAAATAAGTTTTTCGTTCATGTTCTTCTCTTCGTTTTTTTTTTCTTCTATTTGTTTGTTAGTTGTATCCCCTCTGGCGATAAGTGTGTATGTGTTCATGTGTGTATATGGAGAAATTATTTGAGTTTATCTGATTTGATATCTCCGGATATTTTATTTGTTGCAAATTGTGTGTGCGGAATGTAGGAATACGTACCTATAGATAACTACAAAGTAATCTAAATGAGATTCTGGAATTAAATTTTAGATATTGATATCATTGAATGAAATTCTTTTTCCACAAATTTAATACTTTTGTGCCTATAGAATGTGGTTCACCAACCCATAAATAGATGAAGTCAGTAGGGTTTGAGGAGAGAAATCAATATTTCGAAAGCTATATATTTGGCGCCCTAGCAAGGACTGCTTTGCAGTTACTTAGTTGCAGCTATAGGTACAATGAACTAGAGTCTAAAATTACTGCATTGCAGATAAACTATATTATCTTTGCAGTGATTGATTTCTTCAATTTCAATGATTGAAAGAATTTTATGAGGAAAAGGAAATTTAACGGATTCAAATTCTAACTCATAATCTTTTTAGAAATTGACCCATCATCTTGAATACTCTCGTTTTCATACCCGCATTTTACTAAGCAAACTCGTTCAACTCTTCATTACAGTTTTGCCTCCTAAGGGGTGGTTCAATTTTAAATCATAGGCTATTTTGGTGATCCCGCGTTATTTTTGAAAAGCTTTGGCAGAAATGAAAATCACACCAAACAAAATATCAAGTTAGTGGATGACACTCAATGGTCCACATCTTTGTACAGACGTACATATTGCACAGACGACAATGTTGGTGCTGTAACCAAGAGCTTCGGTCAACGTTGGACGTTTCAGAGCCGTACTAAGCGACTTTTTTTTTACTGAAGTTGGATAGTTCATGCAGTACAGCCCATGTCCTACGATTTGACCCCAATGGAACTTTCTTATGGGGAATAGTGAAAACCCGATGCTATGCCAATAATCCAGAAGTACTTAAGGCTAATATAATCCATTAGCTACGGCCCGAAAGCAACAATTCGGTCTTGGAAAATTGGAGTGACAGAAAGCGCTACTGTGAAGCCATCCGAGGCAGCTACTTAAACGAACGACGCTGTGTGCCATAATTAGTGGAAATATTTGCTCTTTCCACCATAATACGTGGAAATAGATTAACTTTGTTAATTTTATTGCATTTTTGAGAAGAAACGTAGATTTGGCGCGTTTTTTTTTTATAAAAGAGGAGGCTTTATGCTAATCTGGCAATCGCTGGCAAAACCACTGCGTAAACTTTTCCATCTTTCCTATTCTGCTGGAATTTTTCCGAGCAGATAGAAAACTGCATTTGTCCAGCCGGTCCCAAAAAAAGGCGAATCTTCCTCCCCTTCCAATTACCGTCCAATTGCACTAACGTCCCTTCTTTCCAAGGTCATGGAAACGTTGATAAACCGTCAACTTATGAAATATCTTGAAGAACGAAAGCTTCTTAATGACCGTCAGTACGGCTTTCGTAGCAAACGGTCCACTGGTGATTTGATGGCTTATCTCACCGAAAAGTGGAACCAATCTTTACATTGTTTCGGAGAAAGTAAGATTATTGCGCTTGATATTTCTAAAGCATTTGATAGAGTTTGGCATCAGGCTCTTTTATCGAAAATGCGTGCTTTTAGTATCGATGAGTCTCTTCTTCGTTGGATTAGAAATTACCTTTCAGACCGTTCAATACAAGTTGGGTTGGATGGCTTCAAGTCTGATACCCACTTCATAATTACTGGTGTGCCCCAGGGCTCCGTTTTGTCTCCGACTCTCTTTCTCATTTTCATAAATGATCTCTTGTCTGAAACTTCTAATTCTCTTAACTGTTTTGCTGACGACTCGACCCTCAGCTTTTCATATTCGTTTCCAAATTCACGTCCCTGCTCCTCGGATGTGGAACTGGAACGGTTGCGTATGATAAGTTCATTGAATTCTGACCTTGACAGAATTGTTGCATGGGGTCTTATGAACCGAGTAGAATTCAATGCTTCGAAAACTCAATGCTGTCTCTTGTCGTTGAAGCTTATCATTCCCCCAATGCCATTATCCATGAATGGTACCTGCATCCAAGAAACCGAAAAGCTGTCAGTACTCGGTATGTGTGTAAGCGACGACCTTCGTTGGAATGACTACATATTTGAAGTCGCCAAAAATGCTGCAAAGTGCTTAGGCTTCCTAAAGCGATGCGGAAAATTGTTTACCCTTTCTGATCTGGCTACAATCCATAAGGCCTACATCCGCCCTAAACTAGAGTATAATTCTCATATCTGGTCAGGTGCTTCTCAAACATCCTTGCGCCTACTTGATAGGATACAAAACAGAGCGTTGAGACTGATAGGTGATAGTTCAATTGCAGAATCGATTGATTCTCTGGAACACCGTCGAAATGTTACATGCCTCACTCTTTTTTATCGTTTCTTTTACAAACAGTGCTCTAGTGAAATAGCCAGTTGCATTCCTCCCCTGAAACAGTTTAGCCGCAATACCCGCCTCGCAAGGAATGCTCATCAGTTCTCCCTTCAGCCCAACTTCGGTCGTACAGTTAAGTATAGAGATTCATATTTTGGCCGCTCAACCCGATGTGGAATGCTTTACCCAACTCAATTTTCCCCACGCAATATAATGGGGTTGGGGTCAGAATTCTGCCGGGGTCATAATTCTTTTTTCAAAATTCTGCTTTCAGAATTCTGCTTTTCAAAATTCTGCTTTTCAAAATTCTGTTTTTCAAAATTCTGCTTTCAAAATTCTGCTTTTCAAAATTCTGCTTTTCAAAATTCTGCTTTTCAAAATTCTGCTTATCAATATTCTGCCAATTATAAAGAAAATGAAAGTTTGGAAAATGTTAAAAAGCGCGCGCTTTTTAACATTTTCCAAACTTTCATTTTCTTTATAATTGGCAGAATATTGATAACAATTGTTCTTACTCTCTCCTAGTTATTTACTTTCTTAAACTCTTGCTTATTAAAGAATTAGAAGGAAAGAAAAAGAAGTTGAATGATTTCCTCAGTGTCACTCTCTCACTAAAAAAAAAAAAAATTACATAACTCATTTAGTGTCATTAGTGTTTTCGCTTCGAAAGTGTTAAGATTAAAATATAAAAATGAATGTGTCAATCGTTAAATCAAATAAAGGAAAAAATAAATTATGTGTGGATGGATATATGTTCTACTTTGAAAAGTTTAATAAGTGTAAGCATTATAATTGGGCATGTGCGAATCGTTTAAAAGATAAATGCGGATTGCGAAAAATATTGTTCTATTTGGTCTTGTATAGCTTTATGTTATGTTGTTTTTTTTTGTTCATTCATGATAAAGTTTCTTTTTTATTGTTTTTTTTTGTTCATTTTGTTTTTGTTCTGAAAATAAAAAATAAAAAAAAAATCAGCAGAATTTTTTCCTTTTAAATAGGCAGAATTTTGAAAAGCAGAATTTTGGAAAGCAGAATTTTGTCAGCCAGAATGAAAAAAAAGCAGGATTTTGAAAAGCAGAATTTTCATTTTAAAAGCAGAATTATGAAAAGCAGTATTTTGTAGCCAGAATTTTGACCCGCTCCCAATATAATGTACAGAAATTCAAGAGTGATGTGCATCGGCATCTCCTTTCTTATCCTTTCCTTATTTCCTAACACCCGCACTGTGTTCTAAACATTATAAGGGTAGTCATATAACCCCTTGAAGTGCGCGTAAATTATAAAAAAAAAAAAAAATCTGGAGCAGTCAGACCTTATTGCCGGTTACGGTTAATTGCAATACCTGCCTTCCCTTTTTTGTGGTGCAGTATAAGGTGGTTGTAATTTGACGTATAACTTCCAGGGCGGTGAGTGTCCAGTTGAAACTGGGCCATCAAAGAAAAGTAGATTATTAGAACGGGATTCAAACTCACGCGTCCGACCTATCTACTGAACTGCAGAGTGTTGCGTCTTAAATATTTGGTGCATCCTTTATAAAGTCCCTGCTATAGCCACGATCAGTTAGCTGTCCTCAGTCTAATTTTACATTAGGTAAGCGTTTGTAAAAAAATTTATAGAATTGGTGTTCGTTTTATTTTAATACTAAACTGATTTTTAATAAAATTGAAACCATTTCTGCAAAATTTTCAAACAAATCAGGGATTGAAAAACATCATTTTCAATCCCTGATGTGATAGTGAAATTGGTAAGATTGGTAGGGTGGTGATACTACAAACCGCAGCACGTCACCCGGACTTCAAAGGATCTATCGTATTTTGCATATGATTAAGAGGCTAAAGTAGTTAAAAAGAGGAAGTTAGAGTTATACTGTGTGGTACCTCAATGAACCAATGAATTTCAGAATGAGTTTTAGGATTTTTATAAATTTTAATTTTAACACCTTTACTCACATTAACCTGTGCAATTTGTAGTTTTTTTGTCAATTGCTTTTGCTTTTCATGTGTTTAATTTCTTGTAATGAGTTTTAGGATGTTGTTCAATGGTACACTTTAGTCCACTCCGTTCGTCGATAAATGATTTTACTGAGGCTGTTTTCTTCGCATTGGCCAAACTTAGCTACAAACAGAGGCAGTAGAGTAGACAGTAGAGCTTCATTGTTTTTGTATACTTTTACATTGACAGACATATAAATACCCAATCTCAGCACGAGAATGCATAGTGCAGTTGGGAGTTAGGACCCAAAATAAGCCGAGGGCTGCTTTTCATTGAAATGTCTGGCCATAGGCTATCCGGAGACAACAACAAGTTTCCATAAATGACCATCTGCTACTGCTGTAAGCTACTTTCAGTGAGTCTGTTGAAAAATTTGTTCATTTCTTGGACTAAAGTCATAGTTGATCGTTGACCCAATTTTGGCCACTTTGTTTCAGTTTATAGAACAGTTTCCTTATGCAATGCATTTCGAGGCTACAGTTTCTTCTGCCGTGATTAGTCTTGGAAATATAGACAAGAGGACGTTCATGGTCGCCAGGATGTCTATGAAAACGCACGATAATTCAAATTAATTCCGAAGACGCTACAACAATGCGGTAGATGCCAACAAACATGAAGCCATGTGCCATGCAAGGTGATAGGATTATGTGTTGAATTTTACGACTCCTTACAAACAAAACTGATTCTGTTTAAGTTGAGTTGACGTTAAGTCTGCTGCATTTCGCCAGTCTTTAAGTACTCGAAAAAAGTGGTTGTGAAGTTCTCGGGTCATAATTACGATGTTTTGAATTGAATGTAAAATCATTCCGACGACTTAGAGAAACACGGTCTCAACTCTTTTGGCACTAGGATTTGCAAGTTTATACTCACAATGAGTTTCAGGCGGAAATGCTTTTCTATTGGTCTCTTTTTGATCGTCAAAACAAGGGAGGATAAATTTATTGGCCGAAAGTAAAATGGTTTGTTAGTTTAATTGCTTTGAACTGATATGGGGTAAGTTTCAGTATTGGGGTCAGTGTTGCCGAAAGTACTCCCATAGGAGTATTGTACTACTTTCAACACCTCCGTACTCCCGTACTCCTCCTTTCACATTCGTACTCCCATTTTTTTCAAAGACCTAAAGTATCTTACACTTGCAGTAAAGTGTAATGTCAACCTTAATAAATTTAATTCACTGTGAATTTCGATTGTTTTTTTTTTTTAAGAAAATCCAGATATGTTCACTTAAGGGTGTATGTGCCATTCGTTACATAGCCCAAAGAAGCAAATCGAATTTAAAGAGTTTCAAGAATACTTTAATGTTGAAAAACATAAAATTCTAAAAACTTCTTTTACTAGGTGGCTAGCTCTTAAACAGGTTGTGGCAAGAGCACTAGACTTCTTGCATTGCTACATTACTTTCTGGAAAATTCTTTTGAATCTTCTGACAGTAACCTAGATCTTGTTCACAAGATTTAAGGAGAGCTAAATGATACCACTCGTTTGCATTTATTATTTCTAGCCTATGTTCCTTAGTTAACTAAACAGCTTAACTTAGAATTTCAATCAGTCGGTCCGGTTTCATAAATTTTTGCCAACCGTTAAAACTTTCTCCAAAACTATCTTATAAAATTTTATCAGATCGGTGTTTTTACGTAATCCAAATTTTTCGGAAAATTATTTAAAAATAATTGATTCTGTATACTTTGGGTTAGGTTTGGTTAGGTTAAAAATGGCTGTCAGGAATACAACTGACACACTTAGACCAATATTAGGTCCATTGTGATACCATAAAAATTGTGTGAGGGAGTACCTCACTTAACAAAACCATTTGGAGCTTTTAATAAAGCGAAGGAGATGCAGGGGATCTGTGTTCGCCAGATCGCTTCGATCATCAAGAAAATATTTTCCTAGATGCCGTTTTCTTTTAAAAGAAGAATGCAGGACATGAGCAGAGGAGGTGCGGAATAGTCTCTTTCTCCTCCTCATCTAAGCAACTTCTGCAGAAGTCATTAGAGGGAACGCCGAGTCTTATGGCGTGTCTTCCTATCAGACAATGTCCGGTGATGACATTGATTACGGAGCTAACGTGCAATCTGATTATGGATTTTGTTTTCTTGTGCGTTTTGGATCTAGTTTTGGCCATATCCGTTTTGTTGCCACCCACGTGGTGATATTGTTCCACCTATAATTTGTTCTATCCATTGCCTCTTGCTTTAGCATAAGTTTACATGTAGCGATTGGTATACCAATATTCAACCTGCTGGTTGAGATCGGTAGAACGGTTCCTTTTCTGGCGAGTTCATCGGCTTTGGAGTTACCCACGATATCTCTGTGCCCCGGAACCCAAATAAGGTGAATATTAAACTGTTCAGCCATCTCCCTAAGAGATAGACAACAGTTAAGGGCGTCGGGGCTAAGGCTGAACTTTTTATTAAAACCAAAAAAAATTAAAAAAAACTCAACTAACTTAAAGGTGTTTGCCGAGAGTATTATAAGGCCCCGTGTGTTCAAATTTCACAGCGAATCGATTTTGACGACGAAATTTTGAGATCTATACAAAGCGTTGACCCTTTAAACTTAGCAGAAAGTGCAACTTCAATAACTTCTTCTATTCCTGATTTAATTATTGAAAATGAAATTGAAAACCTTGACATGTGTGGCGAACACTTCTTAACCAAACTATTGTTTCTAATTCCTTAGAAATAGAAAAATTTTGGTCAGAAATTTTTTCCTTAAGAAATGTTCTTAATGAACCACTGTTGTTGAGTCCACACAGCAGCGCAGCGGCAGAACGAGTTTTTTCCCAACTGTTTATCATTAAAGATAGAAAACGGAACAGATTGGAACTTAATACATTAATGCAGTTATGAGCTGCAAGGGATTATTAAATGCAGTTGATTGCTGCAAATGGATTCCTTTAAAACAACTTTTGAAATCTTATTAAAAGTGTAATAATAGTTTATTTTTGTAATTTTTGTTACACTTACACTTTTATATGAATCAAAATACCTTACTTGTGTCAAAGTCACATGTATTTAATGTATTTTAACGTGTACAATAGTTTCCTAGTCTTGATTAAAGAAAAAAACAGTGAATTGACCCAATGTCATTAGACAGATTTTTTTTTATTATTAAAGAGATATATGTTTCACCATTTTTTATTAGAATTAATAAATGAAAAGATTAGTAAAGTTTTTAACAGTTAAAACACTTATTTTATTTCCTCAGATGTACATTTCAGAAGCAATGCTTCCATCGTCAGTGAGATTTATAAAATTAAATTAAATTAAATTATTTGTCAAAAAACTAATAATAAACAAAAATGTTTCTAAACAAAATAACAGTTGAGTTGAGTTGAATCTATTAAAAAATTTTTTGAATATTGAATCTTTGATTGGTCCGTCATCACTATTCATTAGATTATTTTTGTTTTTAAATATGTAAAATGATTCAAAAGCATCTAATTCATAATTACTATTTACATTTCTTATTAGTTTTAAATTTTGCAAACTAAGGCTATGACTATTTTCTAGCATATGTTCTGCAACACTTGAAAAATAAAATAAGTGTTTTAACTGTTAAAAACTTCACTAATCTTTTCATTTATTAGATTAAAAAACACGTGGAATATCTCAACTAAAAAACTCATAAAATTAATAATTTATTTATTTTTGTTGTGTTTTTTTTTATTTCGCCTAATTGATTTTTTTTATTTTTAAATAAAGCTTAAACAAAAAATGTATTTATGAAAATGTCTGTACTACTATTTTTTTCAAAATACTCCCCTCTTTTGACAGCAGTACTACCTTCAAATATTTTTACCCGGCAACACTGATTGGGGTAGTAGGTAGGCTCAATGATTACAAAATGGTCGGTACATATTTAAATCTCGAAGCGGTTTTTGCATAGGCTGTCCAGTCGCTGCAGCAGCCACACAGACACTAAAATTTTCCCTAGCGTAACATACGCCTTCCACACAAATAGCTACTCGTGACATATTGCTTGAGCTGTATACGTTAAAGATTCATTTATTTGGTAGTTAGTCTTGGTCTTCCAACTCATCTTCCACTCTAAGGATTCCATAAGAAGAACTGCATAGATATTGTTCAACATCATTATTAAGCTCAATCAAGATATGTCTGATATCAAGACTTTTATTCTTAGATCAGTCTTATTTATAGCACACCATGAGATCTGATTTACTTGCGACGAAGTTTGGGATGGTGTCAAAGGTAATGTTGAAAGCAGAATCCAGTATCCTGGTCGAGAAGCTAGTGAGACATTTCAAAGTTTCACTCTCATGCTACAGTACCGTCATAAAATTATTACTTTCTCTGTGCGCTGTATTATCATACTGAAATTCCATTCAAGGCGAAGCATTTCCAATTCTTTGTTTTGTCCTATTGGCAACATCCAAACCAGTTCATACCATCTGTTGATTCGATACTCCTCCAAATTGTTAAACAACGTGCCCTTTGTCAAAAGCCCCTGAAAATAATACGCTTATGGCGTCCAACGTACAGATGCCTTTCATTTGTTCCACCCTTGTCAGCTAACGCAATGTCTATTGTAATTAAGAGAAGAGTTGGTGGCAACAACTCTCTTTTTGCACCTCGAATGAATCTGAAAGTCCATTGTGCAACTCAAAACACCTTTTGCTGTTTTAAAAATTACTAAAAACAGCGACTACAATTATATCGTTGCTGTTAAATCATCTTCAAATGCATTTACCACAAATTTTGTAGAAAGCATAAATAAAATCAGCAACCTGATGCGAAAACTTACTTGTGTGTCTGTCTGTTGGGTGGAGGCTTCATCCATTCTCTTATCTGCTCGAGTGTGGAAACAGTTTAATTTGCTATTTTCATCATACAAAACGGTTTACTTTAACCTCACGGGTTATTTTTGAAAGCACCTTTTGTTGGGCGGCTTTTTCAAATGCTAACTGAAGGCTCCAGGCCTAAATACTGTTTCACTGTACTATCAGATAACAACTTTCTTTTGTAGAAGCTTTTCAGATGTTCGTAGAAAAGCCGATGACATGACATAGTAAAAAACCTAAGTTACCAGTAGCCAGCTGTTTGAAATTGATCCGAGCGAGAAAATACAGGACAGACACAAAGGAAATATTCCGCTTCCGATTCACAGAATGTGTTATGACTAAAGCCTTTATCTATGGCAAATTGGAAATGTCCCATGGCTCAGGAGCTTTTTGCAGTCTATTTAGCTGAGGGAGAAACAGTATGTCGGCAATCTACGGAGTCATGTCATCTAATTGTGCTTTTCCACATCGAATTCTAGATGGAAACCCACACTGAGTACCTCTGAGCTCTGATATCCTTGCTTGGCGATCTCATTTCCATTTATACGTGATCTAGGTATTCTGCTTATCACGATTCACGAGCCATTTGGTACACAGCAATGGTTGTTTTATTGCACAATCAGAACTGCAAAAGATGTTTATACCGTTGCTGTCTGATAAATAGCCGAATTTTTATGCGTTGGTATCCAAAACTTTACGATACGCTATGGGGTCGTTAATAGTATATCGTCTTTTCACATTGACTGTCGCCGACGCGATGCTTTAATTCTGGCTCATTGGAACATATGCCTACAAGGGGGTCGATGTAACTGTGAAGCTATGAAGTGAAGTGATAAAAAATATCACAACTTCACAGCGAATCCGATTCTCGTTCTGTGAAAAAATGAAAACAAACGTCAAAATTTCTTCACATGATAATTTATTTATCACAAAAGAATTTGTCCGTGAAATTTAAATTTGAAAATGGAAATTCAAAAAAGAGGGCAAAGGGCTTCAATAGCCCAAAAACAGTTCTTAATAGATTTTTTGGAGCAAAGACAAGAACTGGCAAATGACAAGAGCAAGTACATAATTTAAGATAATCCTTATCTACGATGCAAAACAATTCCATTTGCAGGCCTTTAACTGTTGACGGTTCACATTTTCGTTCAAACGAGTGGACGGAACTAAGTGCACAGTTGAACAGCTTAGGAGGAACCTTAAAAGAGGGACCGAAATGGAGGAAGTATTGGAAAGATCTTGTGTAAGTTTTATAAGTAAAAATATTATGGCAGACATGAAATCACTAAATGTGTTTTCCGTAACGCACAGAATAAGTGTTCGAAGCCGCGACACCACCGCGAAGGAAAAAATCAAAGACCTCACAGAAACAGACGTGCGAATAACAAATATTACTACACCAGAAACGATAGAGTTGAATGAAGTGCTCCTCTGTTGTATTTTCAAATGGACGTTGCCCATCTTGGAGTGACCGCCGCAATATCCTCATTTTCTTCCTGGGCTAATAATTACATATGTATATAAAAAATAGCTTCTTCATAAGAAAAGACATTTTCGTAATGAAATAACCTTTGTTCACTACGGCCTCTATTGAATACCAACTGAATAATTATGCCTGACAAAATTTACGCAAAAATTACAACATTTATCTTTTAGTACTTTTTAGTACATACTGTCAGAGTGATTTATCATTATGAGTTCGGGAATCGCATTACATTTTTTTGTGAATTGATAAAATGAAAAAGCTCTGTGAAGACTGAAATGAGATAATTTTTATCACTTCACAGCTTCACAGTTACAGAATCGACCCCCAGGTGACCTCTGGAGTTCCTGAAGGAAGCCATTTAGGTCCTTCGTTATTTTTAATGTTTATAAATGATCTACCGGCTCTTTTGACGAGTTCGTGCTGTCTCATGTAAGCCGATGATATCAAAATTTTTATATTTATCAGTAAGCGTTTGCTAAGAGCCTTGATTTCTGTGCTGTTATCTCTTAGTGCCATGTGCCCGCTGGAAGCGTTGCTTGAATTAAGTGATGATTACGACCAGTTTCATCTAACATTTCAAGCCCGATGAAGTTATTTCTTCCAACTTTTCTTTAGCGCGTCATGAACTGGTGAAATTGGTTTTTTATTTGAACGTGAGGATAAACAAATTTATTTTAATTCAAGTCTTGGGTGGAAGCAATGGTATACCAACCACAATCTGACGAGCGTTGCAGAGATCGACGAGCATATCAGCGTTAGCTCTTATCAATGTTTGTCCGAAAAATGTTCAAGGACAAACCTTTTGCGGATCAACTTTGACATTGAAATCACTAATTACGATTATGATATCGCCTTTTAGAACACTACACAAAGTTCATATAGAGACGAAATGAGTTCTTTTTAGGCGCATTTCGGTTCATCCTAATTTCCTGTGATATTTGATGTCAAACGGAGCTATCGTATCCTTAGCAGAAGTTTGATTTCATGTTTAACTGTGGTTTGGTTTAGTCAACAACGCCATTCGATCTTGGACATAAAATGTTCTCAGCCTCACCTGAATACATACAGGCAACAGCATTTTCGTCAGTCATTAGTCGGTACAAAACTTAGAGGGAAACTTGGTAGGTAATTTTGCACTTTAAGACCCAAAAAGCTGACTGCTATGTCGAACCACTGAACTTTAAATTACTTGCACACCTGCATTTTAGCTTAAAATTCATCAATGAAACTAGCCAACGCAACGTCTTAAAATTGATTTGGAACTATAACAGCTACTTTCCGATGCCAATCTAGAACTCTCATTCTTCTCGCCCCTTACGACCTCAGTTGCAAACGCTTACCAAAAACTTACATGTGACTATAATCAACAGCAATTGCACGTCACATTTCTTTTGGATGTCCTACTTTATGTTTTAAAATTATGTGTTAAAAATAAAACAAGCGAAATTGCATAAGCTCCTTCAAAACATCATCTCTAGCCCCGAAAAACCTACTCCTCATTTCGTTGCTTTTTTAATTTAAATAAAAATGTGCTGTCCAGGCCAGAAATCATTACCGATTCCGACAAGAACGAATTGCTGAATCAAGTTGTCACAAACAAATTCAAATTATCTATCATAATACATCTTGACGAAAATTTGTCTATCAATCCTTCGCATCCCTTAAAAATTCCACAAAACCTCATCCCTCGCTTTGATAAGATCTCCACCATAGCCAAGTCCCTTTACGGCTTTTGTTGTAGGTACAGACATAGTTTCCATATCTCTGTTCAAGTTCCATCGAAGTAAATTAAACAAGAAAGAGCCCCTGCATAACATCTCCGAACTCGGATAATCCATCTCATTTTTAATTTTCCAACCGAAATGAATGTTTATCCATCATCGGATATTGCCTCAATTTGCCTTACGGACGACAAGATTTCTTTCTTCTTTCAATACACAAACAGATCATAACATATTATGAAATCTCCCCGTTGTTGCCCCACAGTATAAATGTATGAGCTCGCTCCTTTCGTACACGTACGAGTATGGAATAAATTCCATTCTTGTACTCACAATTTATGTCTCATTACGAAATTGCTTTTCCGTTTTTACGAGAGCTCGTTATAAAGTTTATTATCCGAAGGCAGTGAATTGTAAAAAATTTCCATATACTTTTTTGTAATATATTTTGACACATTTAAGTGGAAAAACCTTTTATCTACTCATAGACGCAGCGCTGTATTTGTATATTGTTGAGAAATCTGATAACATAGGACTTCAAAAAGAAACCCATGTCAATTGGAAAGTTTTTATAGTAAAAATCAATATCTCATTTAATCTAATCACCTTTCGAAATATGACGGGAGCAATAATAAAAAAAACAAAACAAAGCTATCCCAAAATTAGAATAAATTATAAAAAAAAAGTTTTGATACCATTAACACAAGGCTAAGCCATCCTGAAAACCATGTAGGTATGTAAATACTCCACACTATCAGAGCAATAAAAAAGGAAAAAAAAGTGAAGTAAGGAAATATGTGTGGCACCTGCTATTGGTGCCTGTAGATAACCCCTCGCTGTCGTGCAATTAGAAAACATTTTTTTTTTTTTTTGACAAATGCCAAACTCAAATTTAATTTAATGGAATAGAATATAAACACACAAACACACTGAGCCGTTCTCATACACGCATAAAAACAAAGTTTTACGATCCACCCCCTCCATCAACGTCATCATCATCATCATTGGCACCATCAAAGGTGCAATCAAAATAATGGTGCGTGATTCGAAAATTTCACTTTCGAAACAGACTTTCACAACAAACGAGGGACCATGGCATTATTATTTTTATTTGAATTTTGTTATCCTACTGCTTTGTCCTTTATTTTTTTCTACAGTCGCGCGCTGTTGAAGTTCATTGAAGGGTGGAATTTGTCCATTTATTTAAATTGCTTACTCTCTGTGTTTGGTGTGTCATGTGCGTAATATGTAAAATATGAATTATGATTTTGAAAATAGGCGTACGTATTGTTGGCGCGCATATGTGTGGTTTGGTGTTGTCATGTCCTCAAATCGACTTACTGTTGGCTGATAGAAGGGCAGCGAGTGCGTAGTGTCGTAGACATTGTTGACAATGGGGGTGGAAATCGATTATGAATGTTTTAATTTTACATTTTCTTTTTTTTCCAAAACTCAAATTGAAATTTTTCGTGACTTGAATTGAGGTGTGGAACTTTAAACAAGGGGATAAGAGCTGTCAAAAATGGGACAAAGTTGTAATTATGTCACGTAGGGTTATGTTATTGTGTGCGGAGGGTGTCTGAGAAGCAGGTTCAGAATTAAAAAGGCAATTGTGTCTGCGGGTAACTGGCTATGCCTACTTTGTTCAGAGAAGATTGTCATTGTACACTGAAAATGGAGTATTCGCTTTTTAAGGACTATTCCTTTGGACAGAACCAAAAACCCACGAATGAACGAATATTTGTTTGTTTTGACATTCACTTCACATAGTTGTTTTGCATTCGCCGCAAATGATGTTTGACTTTGAAGTTTGCAGACCATGTTCTTCTTTCTCTTCTTTCTATTCCGACGCTACGAGTACGATCTCTCACAGCTTCACACCACAGCACAGTGATCCGCTCTGATCATGAACCAAAGAAGAATGTCTTTCGAGGTTAAGCACGCGTGGAAAATGTATTCGTTGAATTGTGGATTGTATGTGGAACGACATTTTGACAGTTCGCACCAACTAGGTTTTTATTCGTGGACGAAAAGTTTCTTTTCTCAATTTTTCTAGTTTTGGATTCTAAAATGAAAGTTTATGAATCTTAAAAGGAGTGTAAACTGTTTTCTTGAGAATTCGTGAAAAATCTAGGATTATCGCGCTAAAAATCACTTTTTATTTTATATGGGTGGTTCGTTGGTCGTGTTCATGTGGGTAGTCATTTATACTCTGATTATAGTGAGTTTCATTTATCTATTTATTGAAAAGCTTTTTTAAGGTTTCACGGTGTTTCACGGTATTCCCGAGTGTATCGGCACTTCCGACTTCAAATAAGTTTTCCCATAGGAACTATACCGAAATAAAGTAAAGTGGATGGACAAGATCCATTCTCATTTTTTGGTCTTCTTCGATGCCGCGCAGAAACAAAGGCTCATCAGATGATCAGCATAATCATTAAGAGTAAACGCGGTGTGAAAACGTTCCATCTTTAATCGATTTGATTGTTTTAATGAAAGATTGTGTGGTACCCGTGGTGTGATGGATAGCATGTCCGCCTGTTAATCCAGAGGTTCGAGTTCGAATCCCACCAGAGGCAAAAATGTTTTTTCTACGGGTATCGCCTTTCGCGAGGAATTGGCAAGTCCTCCGTTAGTATTCATTGCCATGAAAAGCGCTTTCTCGATTAGCCGTTCGGAACCGGCAGAAAATAGTAGGTCCCCTCCATTCTCTCACAAGGGATGGTTGTGAGAAATGCGCTAGGCCCAGGTGCTCCTCGCTCTGTTGCGCCACCCTATTTATTTATTTTTATTTTTAATGAAAGATTGTGTCCACTATGAACTGTATGGAGAGCACAATACGTTTCACGATCTGAACCATGTTTTTCAAAGTAAACGTCCCCAATTTGCAAGCCTTATTTAGGCGGGAGTCGATTCATGGAAGGATAAACCAAACTAAGGACAGTTTACATAGCAGATGACGAAAAAGCTGTCAATGAAGTCCGTACGGCCAACTTATGGTTACTTACCTGAAAAAAACAAGTATTTTATTTATCGTCAGGTTCATCAAAAACGTTTTTGTTGAAAAAAATATTCGTGTTCTCCATTTATCAATCAATGATTGTTTTCGTGTCTGACAGGCGAATATTGTGAAAACTCTTATTCAAAACTAGTAAGCTGTTGATGTTATCTCTGATAAAATGAAGCACCACCAGAGTTGCGCGCCCGTAGTCCGAAACAACGAGAGTTTCTATCTAGTGAAACAATTTGTTCTTTCTCTGTTACCCACATTCTCAAGCATTGCTGCTTTGAAAGGAACCTGCGTCTGCTTTGGAAATGATTACAGACAAATTTTAAAAAGCTGACAGATCTTAACCTCTGGGGAAGGGATGATATCTATGATTCTATTGTTTTCAGATTCACGGAGACAGGGGACATTGTAGGATTTTTTTCTTTCCAAAAAGGAGCAAGTCGATCTGTCATAGTTGATGAGTTGATGATGGCGGTATCGAACACGGGCTGTAAAAACGATTTCACCAAAAATCACTCTAGCCCACTACTTTATTTCCCACCTCCGTGGCTTTGCTTGGCTAATAAACAGAGTCTTCAGGATCATAAGGATTAGCCACTCACATCCTGGATGATAGTCGGTCACTGTCACTTCCATCGTACAGTTCTAAACATCATCTTCATAATATGAACTCAAAGGCTTCATCGTACCAAGTTGAACCAATGAGTACAAAGGGCGGTGAGAAATAAAACATGACTAACTGACCATACGACTGGCTCATACTACATCAATGACCTTAAGCATGTTCATATAAGAGTAACAACGTGTTGTGGATGTGGTCGGTCCTTTTTTGCACGCGACCAATTAGTAAGGCCTTGAACCACTTTAAAAACAATTCCTTTTTCATTGAACACATTTGGGGTTTCCTTCAATGAGCTCAGCTTTCATTCTTTTTCGATGGTTACGAGGGAAAATAAATATTCGGTGGTATATAAGAACCATCACCGCCCCTAGGTTTTTCTATAATCTAAGAAATTGTACTCGCTTTGTATTACATATGTATGAACTATTATGATATGAATTATTGTGAACTATACTATACCTTTCCATTTATGAAATTGTGACTTAACCTTTATATGAGTTGTCATACTTAAGATGGAAATTAAAGCATTCTATTAAACGTCATACTACAGTGTGGTTCTTCTTCTTCCTGGACATACCTTTTTGAGGTTAGGCAAATATATATTAGTGGCGACGAAGATTTTAAAAGGTTAAGAAAAATCTTAGCGATGCCTGAAACCACGCCGGATATCATACGGCAACTAACAGCTGCACTACAAAATTTACAAGCTAGTCCTAGTTCACCAAATTTACACTTCGACCAATTTAACGAAAATGAAGAACCTTTCAACAACTACATTAAAAGGCTTGAAAATTATCTAGCATTACGAAATCTCACAGATCCTACAAAGAATCGGTAATTGCTCATAAATTGTATTGGCGCCAAGTACATACTACCAACGGCCCCAGAGGAGCCGGATGCAAAAACTTACGACCAACTAGTTGTTCTTCTAAAAAATCACCTTAGTCCAAAACCAAATGAAATAACGGAACAGCATAAATTTTTGCTCAGACTCCAACACGAGGGAGAGTCTATTTCTAATTATATGGCTGAGTTAAAAAAGCTAAGCGCTTACTGCAACTTCACATGTGAGGCATGCCAAAAATCTACTCTTTCAACCCACTTACGTTCACAGTTCATTCGATGCCTAAGGGACTCCGACATAAAGGAAAGGCCCCTGAGAGAAACATTGACCACAATGACCATGGATAAGGCTTTTGAATATGCACTCTCTATGGAGACTTCAAAGACAGAGAACCGCAATATGCTTAATATTCACCTAGTGCATGCGAAGGATTCGTCAGTACAGAGAACAAGACGAAATGCAAAAATGAGTCTAAGTAAAAAGCATGCTCACCATGCTCAGCCTAATCAAATAGATAAAAAACGATTTGCTATAGGTGTGGGATGGATGATCACATTGCAAACAAATGTCGTGCAACAAACTTATTCTGCAAAAAGTGTCACTGCAGTGGCCATGTGATCTCAGTGTGTATGAAATCGCAATCCAGAGACACTAATACGCTTCAAGTTTATCAGGATTCTGAGGAAGAGTTAGATGATGATCCTTACGAATAAAGCAAGTTCTGGTACTCCTTTTTTACTGCCGAAATTTACTCGAGGCTGTTTTTGCGACTGGTGTGGTAAGATTACCCGTTTCGTCAATGTTAAATATTGTGTTCGGTAATAGGTACCCATATTTTTGTATATGCATTCTTCATGAAGTTGAAACACATTTGCAAAATTTATCTTAAAGTACCCATAATGGCAAATAAAAAGAATTCCGATAGTGACAAGATTGAACCCCATTCTTGATGTTTCCAGTTTTCTGTCCAATGTGACCAAGTCATCCGTTTTCGGCTTCAAAATAAAGTTATTTTCGTATAGTTCCCGAAATTTATTCGTTGGAAAACCAAACACATTTACAGTCAAGGGGCCATTTTCGACAAGGGGCCGTCCATAAAATACGTTCGCATACAGGGGGAGGGAGGGGTCCCGCTTAGTGTGACAAGATGTGACAAGGGCAAGGGGGGGTCTACACAACGTAGCGTTCGCTCTTCATCAAAGAACTTTACTACAGTATTTCTCTCGACTATTTTTTTTTAATCGTTGTCATGATAACGTGAAACTGAGGGAGGGGGGTCAAAAAAACCTAATTTTAGTGTGACGTATTTTATAAACGGCCCCCAAGTTACCTGTTCATCTTTGATAAGAAAGTAGAAGAACCCGGAAAGAAATCAGCTTTGATTAAAAATCCTTACATTATGGTTAGAGACTTTTTAGCTTTTTTTTTTGTTGGAGGTTTTTAAAATACCAGCTGCAGCACTCAGACCTAAATACCGATTCATTGTACTACAACTTTTTAGCTTGCAAATCATTCTTCATTACATTACTCCCAATTTTGATGTTCTTTCACAAAACTTCGAACCATCTAAAACAATTCCCAATTGATGCTGGTTGAAAAATGAACTGAAATAAAACGAACGGAAATGGGAGGCTCCTCTACTGGCTATGTCTTGCCCATTCAACATTTCGTTTCTTAAGAAAATTATAATGAATTTTAAGTGATAGGTACCAACCGAAGCCAACGGATGTAGTAAAAAAAAAGTAAGATTAAATTTCAAAAAAATATTTTTAATTTCACTTGAAAATAGTTTAACTCAATGAAAAACCATCTTTCACCTAAATCAATGGGCACTTTTAGCTTTTGTCCAAAAAAGCTTTTTCCTCGAATGGCAACTATGAATTAAAAACTAGGTCAGACAGATTTATTCTCAGTCGTGCCAATTAAAAACGGAGAGCGCCTATTATAGCCCGAGTTCCTGTTATGCGATGCCCCATGTTTCACTGACTGTTGCCTTCCTCAAACGCCTTGGATCTGCATGTCCTCCTCCAATCTTATTTCTTGACAAACAAAATCATAAAATAAAATTTCAACGTTCCCGTAAGTTCCCTTCATCGCTGAATTTTCGAAAAAAAACCGACCCTTGCATGGACAAACGATTCATAGCGTATTTTGGATTGCTCTGGAGGTAGGGTCCGTAACGACTATGGTCTAAATTCAAAGTACTTAAGAAACATGCTCAAAAACCCGAAAAAATACAATTTATAAAACGATATTAAAGAAGATATCTTTCAATCGCATGAAACAATCTTTTGACGTTACAATCCGGCGAAAGACGATTGGTGGAACTTAGGCCCTGACTGCTGTCTGCATATGAAGTGAAGAACATACAAAAGTGAAGAACAAACATGCGTTGCACCGATCTACGTCGCATAGCTTCGTCGTCGTTTCGCGTCGGCGATAGTAATGAAAATTCTTGCATTATACACGATGAAGGTAGGTTTGTTGTGTCAGTAAATACTAACCCAAAGCAAAGTCCTAATGACATTAAGAACTTTAATCTTAACTTTTAATTTGGCACTAGAAAAGTCATCCCAACCCAGTCGCGTTTTGGTCGCCTTTCTTGTCGGAGAAAGATGTAGTTGGAGCATTTCCTAATTTTTTATTCAAAACATCGCTAAAGCTTGGCTCTAACGAGGGTTAAATTTTCATTACTTTTAAAAAAATTTCAATCATCAATCAAAAAAGGCTGCTGGTAGGTTTGCTGTTCAAGAAGGAACTAAAAACTCTCACTGACGAAACGCATTCGAAACCAAATCGAAAATTCAAATCAGAAAACATGACCTTTTTGACAGTCCTCGCGGTAGGCAATGCATGTCACTTCTTAAGATTTCTGTCACTCTATACCTGACAACGTTCGCTTTGGGTAACGTGCAGCTTGTATAGCTTCCTCAAAATCTTTCACTTTTTGTATTCAAATCTTTTGTGTGTAAAATGAATTTTTTCCATATGCACATGAGATTTGAAGCCTATACTCCAACTTCATGGACAGTTTTACTATGATTTATTCTTTATAAAAAGTTAGCAAAGATCTACAATATATGGACATGGTAAAGCACCGTAATGATTAGTTTTAAGCTTTCCCCGATGCCAAGGTAATCAGAAGCAATCTCATTACTATTGAAGGCATTTTCGCAGTCCAGACCTTGGAAGTTGCTGAGAGTGAATATTTTTTAAGGAGTCTCTGCAAAATCAAGATTTATGGGTTGAGTTCAAATCAACTCCAGAATCTTGCAGCAACTCCACGCTAAACTCAAACTTAATCCACGTGTTAAAAACCTGGGTCTTCTTAGGAAAACCAAATTTTTTCCACGGAAAGTTCACGATTGCTCAAAAAGGAAGTCGCAACACAGTTTATTGCTCAATGACACACTTACTTAGCAACATAAAAGTAAATGCATATAATTACTATTCACACAGGCCTCCCAATCAAGCCCACCCACCTCCCAGTTCTAATCATAATTAGAAACTCAGCACCTCACCACTCACCCCATATAGCATCTCACAATTACTTCACGCTGTGACCATACCCCAGCCTGATGTTTCACCCAAAAAAAAAAAAATATTTATTCCATAAGTGTACAAGAAGGAGTGCAAAATGAAAAACACTTACACAACCTCAACACGGAAAAAAAAAATAAGAAAATTCCTTTAAGTGCTAAAGTCTTACATTTTTCCCTGGAGGCAGAGTTCAGAAAAACTGCCTGCAAACTTCCACATAAAACTACTTCCCAGCACAGGGAGAGCTTAAAAAAAATTCTAGAAAAACGAAATATATTTGGAAATTTATTATTCTCCCTCCACAACGAAAACTCTCTCCACATTACACTTGTTTTGAACAAAAAAAAAAAAAAAAATACTTAACAGGAAAGCAAAGTTTCACATCCTATTCGTCCATCTCCGGCCAAGAAAGCCAAGAACACCAGTCCCAATGCCAGAAGCCATCCTAAATTTGATAGAAAAAAAAAGACTCACAAAAGAAAGTATCAGCCAGGAGCACACAAAGCACTCTATGTGTGTAAACCATACGTATATTGCTACTGCTGTTCGAAACTGTCGACCATCTCGAGCGGAGATAATGGGTTCGAAAAGGGTGGCAGGCGCTGTAGTTGATCGCTCATATGGTACAAGGACCAAGAGGAGGAAGAAAAAAAATGTAATTTTCATCTAATTTTTTTTTTTTTGTATTTTTATTTTTCCTTTTCCATTCAAGCAGCTTTTCTTAACGAAAAGAAAATTTTTCCTTTTTTCTGACCTTAGGAGAAAATTAGAAAGAAGGCTATGTGTGTAGGTATACATACATATATGTGCCTTATTCCCGTTTCTTTATTATTATTTTTTTTTTTGCCTTTATCCCGTTCCAATTTGTGTGTGAAGTTGAATTTTTGGGTGAACACTGAACACACATGTGGGTGGTGGCGGCTGGTTAGTTAAAAAGAAAATCTTACTGGTGACGGTTCGGATGGTTGATGGTGGATGTGAGAAAGTATAAAATGCTATAAATTCCATGTGTATGTTTTATACATGCGTGCGTTGTGCACACACACTTTGAACTTAAATAGTGTTCAAAAAGGAGGCAGGGAAAAGTGTTGCAAATGAATAAGTGCTTGAATATCCAGAGGCGCATTTGAATAGAAGAGGTTCGAAAGGCTCTGTTTTTTCAATTCGCCATTGTTTTTAGTAGCTCATCTTTTTCGACTGTATAAAAGTTTTCATTCTAAAGACTTGTTCACAAATCAAGGTCACACATGAATTTAAAAGTTTTAAGACCGCCCCGTCACATTCTGTCACAAATCTGATTATTCCCCTCAACCTATATATGACAAACGTAAGCTATGGACAACTGCTAACCATGCTTCTGGAGAAATTAAGGAGTCGACTTTAAGCCAAACTTTAAAAAAACTTATTTATGCTCCTAGTATATATGTATGTTCAAGCTTGCAAACTTTAAAAATATTGGTACAAGCTTAACTGTCACTTCGTGGCACAGACGTGAAGATGTTTAGACGACAGAACGTATTTTATATATTTATGTCCTGTCGTTGCAAGATTTAGGGCAACAGTTTTTCAAAAAGAGTTCATAAGTGTTTGAGAAATCAAAAACTTAACAGCTTCGCACATCAATTGGTTTTTGCATAACCTTAAACGTGATTTGGGATATTTTTAAACTCTTTTAAAACCAGAAACATCCTTTAGTCTACTGTAAATGAACACTAACCCATTTAGTAACTCATTCGAAGATTGATTTGGAAGTGGGTTTTCCAAGGAAAAAGTATTTGAGAAAATGTGTAACCGCATGGCTCTTTTTTTACATTTACTTTTACCGGATCCGCTTTTTCAAAGCATTTTAAACAATAGAAAGTTTTTCAACCCCTATACAAAAAAGTACCAAATTAAAGTCAATCATTAGAAAGAAAATCGATCGAAATCATTGATATTCGTGTTGGGCGCCATTTAATGACATTTTATTCCATGTCACTCTTCACTCAAGTCACACGGTCTTAAATAATCGAAATTGCTTCATAACCATCAGTATACTTTGTACTATAAGCCCGATCGAAGAGGCAGAGGAAGGACTATTCCACTTTCTATGTGAGTGTCCTAGCTTGGCACACACTAGGAAAAAGCCCTCGGAGAATACTTCTTCTACGAACTGGGTGACATCTCTAACCTCCCATTCGACAGCATCCTGCAATTTTCTAATGGCTCCAAATGGTTCAGTGGGGGCTCTCAACCCCAATAACTTAGCCACCATCCCAACCCTCTACCTCTCCTATCTCCCCACTTCCTCAACCAACCTCTGTTTCCCGGGGAACACAATGGATCCTTCAGATCCGAGTGAGGTGCTGTCTCTGGTGGCTGCACCCCCCATCTAACCTAACCTAAGCCCGAGCGTAGAAATGAAGGTCTTGTTCTACTTGTTACACCATCTTCTACTACTCAATTTAAATTGAGTACCTTGCATTCAAACAAGGGCAACCAAAATTTTTTGTGGAAAATCAAAGAAACTCTGAGACAAATTGTTTCACAAATGATAGTTCAAAAAAAGTGAACACATAGATGTTTTTATGGCAGTAATTGGTTATGTTGGCTTCCCACTTAAGTTTAATCGGGACCCGCCTCTCTTCTTCGATGTAAGGTCCTCAATTGTATACTCTTTTTCGAAATAGCTTTTTCTCTCACAGCAGAATTCATTTTGATGTGATTGAATTTTGTGAAGTGCCTGAAAGGCTCTAATACCAAACAACATTAAATCCAGCCATGGATAATTTGATGCATGGAGACTGAAAATCAAAAGTTACCAACCATGGATGGGGTTGCCTAGGGGATTAAAAGAATTTCTTCATCTTGCTCCATCACGGATCCTTTTTCATCCTGAATAAATATATATTTATATATATACACTTTTTTTCATTATTGAAAATCAATAGGCTTAGCAGCGTAGAAAACAATGTTTTGTTCACTCACCCCCACCGACTTGTCACTATGAAGGGCATTTTGATGAGCCAAACATTCTCATTACCGAGCCCGAAGATGGACTTATTTGTTTTATTTTCATTCATCGACAGTGAGAGTGGGAGTGAGAGGTTCTCCTCCTTCTAGTTTCTATTGTGTTGAAAAAAAAAAAACAAAAAAAAATTGGACATGATGGTCATAAATACTCATCCCTATAGAGATGGATGATGGAACAAGTGTGTAAGGACTAGAGCCATCGGGAGGTGCTGTCGAATGTGAAATCAAACTCGGATGAAGTGATGAGAAACACTTTTTTGTAGCTCGTCTTCATTTTTCTTTCCAATTATTATTTATTCCTATACTCTTCTTCCCGTTTGATTTTTCGTTTGGATTTTTTTCTTTTTCTTTCTTTTTTTTTTGTGTGCGATGCTGTCTGATTGTGTTATAAATTAATCCATGTGAGGATACATACGAACAGTACAAATGATATGTGGAAAAGGAGAAAGAAATTCGATATTTTTTTTCCATTTTCTTAGATAATATTTAATAGAAAATTTTTATCATACGAAACGAACATACATAATTTTCACACTCACTCACACACACAAATACTGTAGAACAATAAACATATGTGTATATGCGAAATGGTGATTATATTAATAATCGCCAGAGAGAAAAGTGGCAAGCAAAAAAAAAAAAAAAATTATTATATGCGAAGAAAAATTAAGAAAAGCAGAGATGTATATCTTTTGTGCTGGCAAAACCATTAACTGGAAGATACTATACAACACCATACACCACCTCGCCTTCGGTTAAGGATGTCCGTTAAAGGACAATCAAGAGTTAGGTGATATGTGCGATTGTGGTGTGGGTGGTACTGGTGCTGGTTCTGCTGCTGCTCCTTGTATAGAGTGCCGTCGAAAATTCTCACTCAGAGGAAAGGGAATGAGATTGACTTTACGTAAAATCATGATGAAGGGGATTTTGGATGTGTGCAATTTTTATTTAGATTCGATATAAATGAGTGACTCTGCTTATTGCCCAATACTTTCGTTATACCTACTGAAAGATATGTGTGCCACAGTGCCAGAGTGGATATGAATGGGTTTTCAATGATGGCCAAATGAGAATATGGCAATTTATTTTGTTGGTCTTCGTTTCGTTGGGTGTCATTTAATATCTTTCTCGTTGGGGTTGCGGCTGGGTGGTTCTTAATGAGAGAAAGCGAGAAAGAATGGGTTTTCATTAAGAAAAATTAACACAAAGAGGGTGAACTTTTAATAAATTATATGTGCAATGCGCAGAATACGGTTCATTTATCTCTGTGAAGTTTTGTTTAAATTCGTGGCTCTTATCATAACTTCCGTGTATAACAAACAAAATTAGTAGTTTTTTTTTCAGAAAACAGCTTGAAAGACCCAAACAAATACAAGGGGTTATGTCTGAAGGGCCTTGAAATATTATTTAAAAATAAAATTAAGGGGTTACTCGATAACTATGAAACTTTGAACGTAAAAAAATTAAAAATTAAACTGAAACGCTTTGATTTATAAGAAAAGCAGGTGTAATCTTTCATCAGCTGCAAGACTGAATTATTCAATTTCTTAAACTCGCATCTACAATCACGATTCGCTTCTAAATCATGAGTGAAATATTTCGCGTCGTATTTAAGCCAGGCCAGAGTGAAAGACATTTTATTGATTCGAAAGTAATCACCCCTATTATGAAAGACGTTACACTTGAGTGACAATAGTCACTTTATTTGTCGAGCCACTTTTTAGGCGTTTAAGTATCGGTATTACGTACCTTGAACGCCACTTACTTACAATCCAAACGCCTTCCACATGATCAGCTGATCAGGACAGATTTGGATTTGAATAGAAATTCTTGTTTTGTATTGAAATTTAAATTGTTTTTGAATAACAAATGAAAATGAATAGTATTCCTCTGTTAATTGCAGTGAGTGTAGCGAGGACAACGAAGGGCAGAGGATATTAGAAACAAAAAAAAAATAATCTAATAAGAGAAAGAAGAATTCTTTACAACTACAACTACAGTGACTTTCATTTGCTTTTTATTGAACAGAATCTGTTTAATTCTGTTTACACATGAAAAAATTCTGTACACACATGAAAAATACGCCATGTAAGGATGTCGTTTATCAATTATTTTAACTTTTGCCATTCTTTTTCAGTTCTAACCGCTAACTGCTATCCATTCTTTTTTTTCTTTTTTTTTTTTGTCCTCCGTTTGGGAGACAGTCTAATGGCACTTTCCATTGGTTTCACTCGGGGAAGCACTCATTTTAAAAACCAATGGAACACCCAAAATAATTTCTGTTCAGTTTAACGTCATTGCCTTTGTGTGAGTGAAACACCTATGGCTCTTAAAAAATATTTCTTGAAGAAAATTTTCTTTTTGACATTTGAGTAACATGTGTTAGTGCTTCTTGAGTCGATTCTCATTTCAAATCGAGAAGCGGCTGTTACTCCTCAGAATCATGAGAAGCGATCTTTTTGCACCAATGGAACGGTTTGAGAATGCTTCAGCTCCAATGGAAAGTGCCATAAAATTTGTGCACGTTGAGGATTTTGCTGTATCAGATCGATTAATGTTTTGATATGCTCCTGATTTGTTTTTTTTCACCCTAAATTCAGTCAAAATAAAAGTTATTTAAGAAAAAAGAAGAAACCAACTACAACTTACATTTTTATTCAAGTAAAACAATCTTGGCGTTTGCAAATTTAAAGTTGCCAAAAAATAGCGTTTTACTAGTCGTTTAACTGAAATAAAACGACAGCTGCAATACCGAAGAATGACAGTGTGTCGTTCAAAAAAATTACATTCCACTGAACGTTAAATGTCAAATGGCGTAACGCTAGGTTAAACGACTACATAGTGACTTTCATAATACCGAATTCCCTAAATGAAAGTTGTCGTTCAAGCAAAACGCCTACCATAATAAGGGTGAATGTTTACGATTGGGTAGAGTTCAGCAAAGTACGAAGTTCAGATAAATGCAACTGTGGCTGAAGAGTGAGAAAGGAACATTTTCATTCTTTCAAGTCTTACAGAGTACTTAATGAACTTTCAGAGAGCGTAAGCTCTCAACAAAGTGACTACATACGAACATACGATATCTTCAAGCAGCAATTGTGTGGCTTCGGCTTGGATAAATCAATTTTAAGTAACTTTAGTTTATTATTAAATATTGAACTCACCACCGACACTAGATCAATGACGACTTCTTCCCAAAAAAAATCTACACGAGATGTCGCATCACTTCATTTTCGTTTTTCGAATGTACGTATTCCTTCTCTGCTGGCACATTGCAGCGGTTGAGGGATGAGAAATTGAAAGGGGTTTGATTCTATTTAGATCCATATTTATATATGAAAATTAATAAATTATTGTCACTCATTTAAAATCAACCGCATCACCAACACACAATCATTGAACACCACATTGGGCGCCATTTAAGGAGGGTTTTCTCTTTTGATTTCATATTTGAACTGTTTATATAAATTTGTAGGGTTCTCAAAGGAAAAGAATGATGCGAACAGCAAAATTTAAGGAAATGAAGAGAGCAGTCCATTACACCGCAGCAAAAGATGTTTGGAATTCTACAGAAAAGTATAGTTTCTTTCATTTGATAACTTCATTTATCCTTGCCACGCATTTCAGAAAGTTGACTTTATCAACAAAAACCAATTTGAATTATGCAGAATCAGCAGGACTATGCCCAATAAAGATTGCTTAATATATATTTTGATGGTTTTACAATCATTACTGATTCCATTCTCAAACTAAGGACAAATTAACCAAACCACTACTTTGGAAAACATAAAAGTTCTAAAATTGTCGAAATCAGAATTCAAGGGTGTGATTTTATTTCAAAACGCTTTCATAGCCACCTATCGTCTCCATTTAAGTCCTTAGTGGTTTAGAAATTTTTTACTCTGGGTTGTTGACTGAGTTATGTGAATATGCTTTTCACACAATGATACGCTAAAACTTATTCAGCCGTATTTATAATCGCATTTTAAACTCCGCGGAACTTTAAAACACGCTTAATCGTTGATTAAAACAAAAATCGTATTTATAATCATTTTTCGGCAGTGAATAAGGGCTGATTAGCTTAAACGCAGAAATGTGTGTTTTAAGCGTGTTTTAGCGTATAAATGTCATTTGATTTTGAGTATTGAGTTGTCATACAGTGGTTTATTTACATTTTTGAGAATTTTAAAAATAACTAAAATGGAAATGTACTCAAATTACATAAACTTTATAAATAATTTGGATGTAGTAAATGTGTTTTCAATTGACAGAAATATGCATTGTTTTCCTTTTTTTGTAAATTCGTTTCTTACAAGTTTTCCAGTTCGGAAACGTTTTTGATTTTCGCTTTTTGGACAAAACAACAAAATTAAAGCCAAAGAATAATAGAATATATACATATATATAGAACAATGTATATTGCGTGACCAACATTTCATCGTCCATAGGTTAGAAAATATAAACAAAAACAAATTTCTGTTGTCAGTTCAACCATTGAGAAACCAAAATAAGAGAGTTTCTTTATGATTTTGACATAAGGGATGATTAACTAGTATGGGCGAAAAAAATGATTATAAATAAGGATTTTTTATTCACTGATTAAAGTCTTAATAAGTTCTTAATCACTGAATAACTAATATGCGTTTTAAGCGTGTTTTAGCGAAATCTAATAAATACGGCTGATTGTTATTTGCAATCAAAAAGCTCAAAGGGTTCGTTTCGTTTTTTCTCACGTCCTTATGTTGCTAGCACGTTTGCGAAACAATCCTCCTTCTCAAAATATTAAAAAAATTATGCGTTTCACATGTTTTACCATTCGCTTTTTCCGATTTGAGAAGGTGATACCTTTATTTGAGACGACAGGTGGCGCACAATGAAAGCGTTTTCCCCACTGCGGTGTTACTATAGCTTACAGCTTCTTTTGGCAATCAAATAATTCTCCAAAAACACTTTTGTTACAAATCGATCTAGACAAAATCTGAAAAATTCAAAATGGCGGTGAGTTTTTTCCATAGTAGGGCTTGGCAGCCAAAACTGCTCAGTTTAATTCTTCAATGAATTTTATGGAACAACAAGCTTACCGAGAAATATCAAGACCTCAACATTAAGAAAGAAATGGTGGAGCTCTTTTCACTATAACTGCCATTCAACTGGGACTATTCTGATATTGGCATTGTTCATAAACATATTTATTATTTAGTAAAGTTTGTTACCACTGTCTTCACCCCTTCTTTACTATCCTTATAAGGAAGAGCAGCCAAATGTTGATTTGACCATATTGCACGATTCAGTAGGTTGTTGAAATGGTCAACTAATCGTGTCTTAGTACTTTCCGAGCTGGCTACATAGAATTGTTCAGAAATTGGAACTGGATCCACTAAATATTGTCCGATTTCTTTATACTCCATGCAGTGGTTTTCAGCTGAGGAGAATGCAGACCTTTTCTCAATTTGGGGATCGTTGGGCGCCATTTAAATACTTAAGGCAGTAGCATATTACAATTGCACTATTTCTTGATTAAAATGTTTGTTTGAATTGCTTAAGTCACCAAATGGCTAATCGGTTAAGGGTACAAATACAAACATGGTTAAAACTCCTTTCCCATCTTCTAAATTTGAAGACTCAATTTATGTGTAAGACTGCAGCATTTAATAGCATAAAAGTAATCGTATGATTGTTTCGAAATGTTTTCTTTGCAAAAAATTTTAAGAAATTCACAGAATCCTTTTCACAATATGTTTACAATCATCGTTCTATCTCAATGCATCATTTTACCGCCCATTTCTTTCTTTTCCTATTTATTTGGTCCGAAATTATCAGTCGTTTGGTAGGAAATCCATAGTTATTTAGTGAAAAGTGTTGAGGAACCACATAAACAGATGAAAAATGGTAGATATATGTACGTACAAAAATGAAATGTGAAATCAATGTCAACATTTGTGACAGTGGCATGGGAACATTCCACCTTATTTGGGCGCCATTTATTGACTTTAACTAGTTTATACTGCTAAGCAATGTTTCTTTTCTAAATTTCAAGTCCAATTTCTTAATTTAACCTTTGTAAACACTACAGTCAGGAACTATATGAATCCATATGAGTGCAAACTTCTTCTTGTAAAGAATACCTTGCTTCGTAAAATTGCAACGAAGTCATCATATTGCTCTTTTCTATTTTCTTTATTAAAACTACAGATACCTCGTAACATTTACAATAATAAAAGCCTTACTCTCATTGTGCTATCTCAATTTATCATTTCATCGCCCATTACACTCTTCCCGACATAATAAAACACCAGAACCCTCTGTACCCAAGCTTCGTTTGGTCTGTTTCTAATCCATTAATTACATGGTAGTTTTACACATATTTCCTTTAATCCCTTATTTTAATTAATGTGATTTGGTACCCGTTCTGCTTTTTTGTTGGTTACCTTTTGTGTCAACAACGGAACCTTAAATCTAATATGACATGTGCCAACGGCATGCTTTTTCTTTGCTCAAAAGTGCACTGCCATAAAAAAAGGTTATTTTTTCCGATAAAACACTTTCTTTTTGAGTATTTTTTTTATGTGTCTACAAGTCTACGTGGTATATTCAAAATGATTTTCCAATTCACCCTGTTTTCCATCAATAAAATCGACTTAAAAATACAAAAAAAAAAACAATACTATTCAGAGGGACATTGAGAGGATTTGTCACACAGCCAGCTGGTATATGGGTGCCAAGGATTACCTTTTCTGCGCGTTCAATGTTTACCCAGTGTCAATATTCTGGCATCAATAAATATAGCAGAAGATTTTCGAGACAACCCTCTTCGATATTGTCCCGATAGATGTGACATCGGGTCGTTGGTTTAATTTTTAAGTTCTCCTCGCGTGTCAACCTTCGCCCTATACTCAAAAAAAAAAATTGGAAGATTTCACCCGTTTTTGGGTAAAAATTGCCGAAATTACAAGCGAATCCTTATTATTCTTGTTGTTTGAAAAATATCTGCAATGACGCATAGCGAATCTATTATTCGGCATAATGACGACCTTTTTTCTCCCAGATTAGTCACATTCACCAAACCTTCTTCGAATTCTAACTCTTTCATTTTTAATTCGACAAGGGGGTTGCAAAATGCACTGGACTGTGGGTAACGCGAGTGCAGGGTTACGTTTGAGTACAGATACAAACACACCCGAAGTGTCACCGGTCGCTCGGTGGCAGAGTTATAAAATTTTTTCATCCTTTAATGGGACACAGGGGTGGATACAAAAAAAAAATATATATCAATTTTGGGTTAAATTCTTCCACAATTCAACGAAAAACGTTTGGAATTTTTCATTTGAAAAGTGATAGGGTTAGGAGGAGAGGAGTTAAATAATTTTAATGTGTTTCTGCGAGTGCCACAGCACACGCGTCTATTTTAAACACAGAGGCAGATGTTTTGTAAATGAAAAAAGGGTTGCAATATACGTTTCGAAATGTGACAAATATTATTGGAGAAATTGAACACTAGCGATGTATGTGGGGACGTCTGTTATTTTATTTCAGACTCGCACGCGTATCAAATTCGGCAAACAGAATTCAGATCTGGAGTCGATTACTGCCAATAGGTAAAGGAAATTAAACTGCTTTAAGCTTTTGGCTCAATTTATGTAGTTTTTTTATACAACTATTTTTCGAACACACTTTTTAAACTCCTATTTTTATTTTACTTTTAAAAATAAATTTTTACTGAATGAGTAAAATATCAAAAATAAAATTTATATACTTAAATTTAAAACAAAAAAACAAATTCTAGTTCATAAGAAACGAGCGCAAAATCAAAATTTTTCTTAATAACTTAAGTCAAATGAATGAGACAAAATCAAAAAACAACAAACTTCTATATAAAATGTATTTACCAAAATTATTATATTTAAACACTTAAATCAAATATAAAAAAAAAAAATATTATATATTTAATGTAACTGTATAAACAAAAAGAGAAGAAATAGAAAAAAAAACAAACAATTTTACTATGCTTAATAAAATATTAAAAACAAAAAAATATTTAAAAACGTAATAGAATAAAATGAAAAATAAGAAAACCTATATCGGAGGCACAAAATCAAAATTAGTATTAGATACTTTAAGAACTACCTATATTATATACATATATACTGATTAAATAAAAACAATTGTAAACGTAAAACAAAATGAAAATATTATATAAATATAAAATGAAATGCAAAACAAAATGAAAATTTAAACTGAAACTAAAAATGAAGAAAACAAAACAAAAAACAAATTATGTGTTATTTTAATCTGAAATAAAAATTTAAGGATACCTGTGTCCTGAATGTTGGAAAAATGTAGACGTAAACTGTTTATTTTTTATTTAATTCTTACACTTAAATCCGTTTCTTATATGTAGTTAGATAACATTGCTCAGAAGGTAAGTTTTTCAAAAACGCAAATAACTACGATTTATCTCTCAACAACATTGATTTGTTTAACTTATCTTATTCGCCATGTGAAGTCGGTTTGTTGTACAGATTTTAAATTAAACTGAAAAAATTGGTATCAACTATAAAGCTCATCAAAAAAAGACAAACAATTTCGAGGAATATCCTTTTTTTCTGTAGAAGGTTTTCAAAATACTAGCCTCAGACCTAAATACCGGTCCATTGTACTACCAGATAGCAACCTCCTATTTGTTATAGCTTTCCAGATTTTCGGAGGGAACCCAAAAGACGCTGCCATGATGCGATAAGCGATAAAGAGCTTAAGTTTCCAGCTCTTGCCATGTCTGAGAAAGAGCTCTGCAGTGTCCTAATCTTCTCCACAAAATTCACAGAGCGTTGTATCACTTAAGCCTAACACATTTAAGTGCTTGACAAAAGAGAAGTGCTTACTGGCAACGCCAATAAGTTCAATAAGTTTTCTACAGTCTTTTCTGCTACGAGATAGCAAAAATGTTGCAGTCTTCTTATTATCGTTCGGGAGCATACGTTTGGTCTGTCTGCATCCAATGGAGGCATGCCATCTTCGGTTGTGCTCTTGACAGATCCAATTGTTGATTGAAGTCCTCACTGAGGCCGCTGACAGACCTATTGATGTTTCAGGTCTTGAGAAAGCTGTCTGAGATCCTTGTCTAGCAATTTTATCTCATTTCCAGTTATGCCGTGACGGCCTGAAACTAAAATGAGACTCAAGGAATCTAGTCTTCCGACCGCATTCACAGAGCTCTTGCATTCCTAAATCACTTTCGAAGTAGTTAGAAGGCTGAAAAGGGCCTTAAGCACAGCTTGGCTGTCGCGGCAAACACTCATACTTCCCCTTATCCAGCCATTGTTCGTAACGTGACTTAAAGAGCCATTCAAATAGCATACGCCTCTGCTTGGAAAACGGATGCGTATGAACCTGAAGAGGCGTGCAACAAAGGCATCAGCACCAGGAATAACCTTGATCTGGTTTCGATTTCTTTAGTTGGAACTCTTGATGAGTTTTGTAGTAGTGATATTCCACGTGTTTTTTAATCTAACAAATAAAAAGATTAATATAATTTTCAACAGTTAAAAACACTTATTATATTTCCTCAAATGCACATTTCAGAAGCAATGCTTCCATCGTCAGTGAGATTTATAAATTGGAACTCTTCTGAAGTACGCTAAAACTAAACTGTAGCACACTAATAGATTACGTGTGATGTCTCAATGGCTCCTCTTTAAGAACTCATATCTTTTTTCGGACTTTGACAAAAAGATTTTGTGATTGTGCGTGGAAATCTGAAAGAAAAAAATACATTTGAGTTGATAGTAGGTATTTTATAGAATGGGCAATTGAACTAAATATTTTAATTCAAGACTTGGTGGTTGGGCGTGTACTATTCATGAAGGCTTTGATTTGTGTCAACTTGGCGTCACCCAGGTGTTGCAACTTATAGTACAGGTCAACTGTGCCTCCTCACGGCAACCAGTAACCACTAGGTTGGATACTGTATTTCGCAAACTGGAGGTTACTTTCGAAACTAGTAAGTGCGAGTGTTAACGAAAGGACGAAGAAAAATAGAGCAACACTATAACACTCTGCGAATAATGACTGACTGCCCCAATCTCAGTGGTCTACCAGAGCTTATGTGGAATGTCACAACGGATGAATTCGAATTACAGAACTAATGGTTTTCAAAAAGTAAATATCCCTGAATGACCTACTCTGATATAATCGATTTTAAGGTCCTTCAGAGTCTCTAAATTCTAGGACAGGGTATTGAAGTAGAGATGGTGACAGATGAGCTCCTGGCGAGCCAACGGAAGCTCTCAGAGTACTGACACCTGATTATCCGGCCCTTTATGTCCAGGGATATCTCAAAAGGACCTGATAGCTGTGCGTTAGCTACCTAATTAATGTAAAAAGCAGCTGGCTTGAAAACAACCAACAGATTTGGATATCAATAATGATTTCATTATTCAAAGACTTCTGGATTCTTACGTTAAACTTAAGATCTCTTAACGGGCCACGTGCAGCCGGGGAATTAGCAGACGCCCTAAACTGCTGCAAAGCAGACATAACCACCATCCAAGATGTGCAATGGAATGAGCCGGTGATATATCTAGAAAATGAAGAACTGAGACATTTACTTTGACGACAACTGCTGCAGGCAACAGAAATGGTGCCGTGAAATAAGGCCAAATAAAGAGACTTGGAGCTATTTCGCTTTCTTAAAGTGAAATAAAGCCAAATTTTAACGTTTTACCTTACTTCACTTTGTCAAAAATTTGGCAATATTTCGGTTTTGATTAGGCTCGAAAGTAGAAGTACTAAAAACTTACGGAACAGTCTTTTGGCTACCTTGTTTCTGTCCATAAATATCCCAGAAATGCTGATATTTTAGAAGCTCTAACACGTAGTGCATGTCGCCATAGGGTAAACATTTTGTAAACTGTTCCTATGAACAAATTTCCTTCATTGTATTTAAATACGAGAAGATATGTTTGCTTGCTTTTAGTAGTCATGAGAATGTAAGTGAAAATGGATAAGCCTGGAATAAATGATAGAGCTACTTGCTTTAACATTTCAAATTTGTTGCTCTTATTATTTTTGCAGTAAGGAAAAATAAACACATAAAACAAAAATAATAATAGCAAGAATTTCGAGCGAATTTTAATATACAAAAAAAATACTGTTTGACATTTTCTCTGGTTTCAATTTGATTTGGCCTTATTTCACTTTCGCAAAGCGAAATAAGGCCAAATTAAAGCATTTGGCCTTATTTCCCTTTCAACCAGTTAGTCTATTTGGCATTATTTCACTTCAAAAAAGTGTAATAATGCCAAACGTTAAAAGTTGGCTTTATTTCACTTTTAGAAAGTGAAATAAGGCCAAATCCTTCAATTTGGCCTTGTTTTGCGGCACCAACAGAAACTACGCTTATTTGGGTACGAATTTTTAGTTAGAAGTTGAGCCCACCTTTGAATTGTTCTTGGGAACTATGTTTCTTAGACGTGTGGGTTTCAAAAAGAAATAAAGAACATATAAGTTAATGTTATGGCCAAGAATTAAGCTTTATTATAAAGATAAAGATTTGCCATTATGTTTTAAAAACCGACAAGTGGCCCGTCCCCTCAGCCGACTCGAATAAATTCCAGTCGAGATTCTTAATTTTCGATCAATTTTAGAAGCATACTAATAAATCGTTTCGGCCTTATCTGCTGAGGCAAGCGACTTAACATAACTCAGCAAAAAATAGTACAACGATGTTAAATACACCGATCTTGGAAGTAACTCACAGGTTTAAAAAACAAAATTATTATAATTGCCCATTAGTCGTGAGGCAAAATTGAAATCCACACGTCTAAAAAAACTTTTAGTTAAGTAAGTAAAAGGCGTATTGATGAAGCCTTCAACAGCACAATCTGTAACATTTTCGGTCCACGTATAGATGTGATCATGTTTCATCACAAATTTACAACATGATTTTCAATAATCTGATTTAATTTCGAACCGTTTTTCAGTTTTCTAACATTCTTGGCACATATAGACCCGCACTATCTGTGCGAAAGAATTAGAACTACATACTGTAGTAGATCCACCCAACTTATGTATATATATCTGAGATACCCATCCCTAGCGTCGATTCTATAATCAGTGTTCGATTTTGTGGTTAGCTTTGAAGCAGAAGAGGCAAAAATGAGTTTAACGATTATTAAAGGTTAAATAAATTATATGCTGTCATCAAACAAGGGCAGAGAATATCGAGGAATCGGACAAAACGACACAATAGACAGACTTAACTTCGAGGTAGTACAAGACTTTGTCTACCCGCCATACAAGGTGTCCCGTAATTCGTGTAACATACTTTGGGATGTGATTCTTGGTCATATTCTAAGAAAAAAAATTGTTCTACAGTAAAGTCCATTTCTCAACTTTGACATCACTTTTTGACAATTTAAAAAAAGGCTAACTTTGGTGTGCCCTAACCTGTGTTAAATTCGATTTCTCTGTCAATGCTGATGGTAGAGACCTAATTTTAGACTTAATTTTTTGTAGAAATAATAATCTTTAAAACTGTATCTAAATAGGGATGCTATATGCTTAGGGTTGCCAGATTTTGATTTGGGGTAATTTTTTTCTTCAGAAAATGCCTTTTAAACATAGAGTTTCTTTATTTTTTACAGATGAACAAAACAATTATTAAAAAAAACTCATTAATGAGTGCACTCAAAAACCCATACTTCTTCTTCTTCTTTCCATTTCCGGCGTTACGAGTAGTGATCTTGAAGCGATCACAACTCTCCCACTTTTCTACTTCACACTATTGATCCGCCTGTGGGGTACGCCGCGTTGACCTCAGAAAGCGTCGGCAAGCCTTCCGGTTTTGGATTGTTCCATTGTCTGAGGCCAACCAAATGCTGCTGTTTTTGCATTTGCTTGTACCAGGAGTGTTTTGTCCTGCCTTTTCTATTTCGTCGCGAATTTGTTGAAACGTTGTACGATATTGCTTTTGGACGGGGTTCTGCGGATCTCTCCTTTAAACATGAGCCGGTCGTGCTGAATTTTGTCCAAGATGGTACTTTTGACATGAAGGCTTCCACGGATCTTAGTACTTCTAATTTGATCAAGCTTCGTGAGTCCTGTCTGTCATCCGAAACATCTTCATTTCGGCTGCCGTCAATTTGCTCTCATACTTTTTGTACATTGTCCAACATTCTGAACCGTATGTCAGAGCTGGACGGACAACTGCTGTGTAGAGTCTTCCCTTCAGCTTAGGGGGCATTTTTTGATCACAGAAGATAGCGGAGTTTTCTCGCCACTTCATCCACCCTACGCTTACTCGATGATTGATGTCGTCATCACAAGTTGCTTCACTATTGATCATAGATCCCAGATATTTAAACTTTTCACACTTGAGAAGCACATTTCCATTCAAATAAATATCTGGAATAGGCTTGTCTGGATCAGAAAAAGGGCAGCATATGTATTCAGTCTTTTTAGCGCTAATACGGTACCCATTTCCTTCCAGAACATCAATCCAAACGTCAAGTGCTCGTTGCAGGGATGTAGGATCCTCGCTTATGATGGCTCCATCGTCAGCAAAGAATAATTGTTGTACTTTATTGTCCGTTACTTTTCCTTCGAGCAAATAATCCAGAACATCAATAAAGAGCAGTGGACTCAAGACATTTCCCTGGTGTACACCTACTGTTATTTGGAATTCTTCGTTGACTCCAGCTGGACATCTCACTTTTGTAACTGCTCCCATTACAAGCACTTGCAATAAAAGTCCATAAAAACCCAAAACTTCATTTCTTACCTGTTTTAGATTTTTTTATTAATGAGTTTTTTTATTATTGTTTATCTGTAAAAAAAATAAAGAAACTGTATGTTTGTTTAACAGGTATCTTGTGAGGGAAGTTTTAAAGATTATTATTTCTACAAAAAATTAAGTCTGAAATAAGGGGTCTACCATGAGTATTTACAGAGAAATCGAATTTAACACAGGTCAGGGTACATCAAAGTTAGCCTTTTTTTAATTAACAAAAAGTGATGACAAAGCTGAGAAACGGACTTTACTTCACATCCCAAAGTAAGTAACACGAACTGTGGGATACCCTGTATACGCAGAACAAATAATATCAGTGCGGATCGAAGAATAAATAGGTCTGTTCGTTGAACTTTCCCCAGGGTTGACCCAGGTTTTCGTGACAACCCTATGAGTTGTCAAAAAAAAGTTTATGGAAAACCTAGGTCAACCCTAGTTCTCAAAAAACACTTAATTTGACATTCATGGCGACTTTCTGTTTCTCAAAAAACGCCCAAGGGCGACCCTAAGGCTTCAACGGACAAACCTAATATTTGCCAATCGCTGTTACTTTGGGTTAAGAATCCAATTGAGAAATTAAACCTTCTATGGAAACACCACGTTAACGCTTTATCAGATTTTGAATATCACAGTCCTACTACAAGGCAGCATGAACGTTATCTAAAGCGGATTTGGAAATCATTGGTCGTTTAAAAAGAAAAATAACTCAAAATGGTCTTTGATTCTGTACGTGAACACAATGTTTGCATAGCGAGAGAGTACCATCTTGAACAGGTAGAGCGGATGGGCATCAACGCTCCGACCCAACTAGTTTTCGAAAGCACATTGCAAGAAAATCAAAATGAAAGAGAAGACTTTGTCTTAGGTCGCGCAATCAAGTGGAAGAAGACCTCAACCGACATAGAGTGCAAAATTGGAAACAGCTAGCTCGAATTAGCTTTCGAAAGATGTTGGATGAGACCAGATTCACCCCCAACTTTAATGCCCACCTAACTACACAAGTAAATTTTTGTCTACATATTCGTTGTGGATTTTGGAGTGTCAGTGAGACAACGGGTTGGTCGAACTGTTGAAAATATCACTGCCGTTCAAGCGTCCGTTGTCCGTAGCAAACGATCCAAATAAGTCCAATTGGGTCCAACGAACCGACCACCGTAAACGTGTCCGAAGTGGCCAGTTTCATTCATAAATGTTTTTTTTTTTTACTTCAAGCCGATAGCAAAGTGTCAAGTACTTATTTGAAAACCCGATATTGCTATGAATAATATATTTATAAATTGGTTGGTATGTGCGCTAACAGAAGTCCTGTTTTTTTTTCTTTTTTCAAGTCATTAGGTAAGAGAGCGAGAATTCCATTGGCATATAAACAGTTTTTTTTTGCTGTTAAAAACTGTAGTCATCCTGTAAATAAAAAGAATGAAGAATGTATATCAACAATGTAACATCCTTTCAACACTCTCTGTGGCAAGTGTTGGCTACTTTAATTAACCATTATAGTATTCAAAATTAAGCAAAACATTTGCTTAGGAATGAGGCATAGTTTAGTGGATTTGTATTTAAATTCAAAACTGCAAATATTGTATGTTTTGGAAAAAAATATACCTGACAACACCAAACACTTAACGTTGTCTTGACTCAGAAGTTAGAACTCGAACCAATTGTTCTGTGCAAGAATCATAAATGTTGTAAGTGTTATACATAGCTTTTCTCACAACCGTATTCAATATTCCAACCACTTACCTTTCTTGAGAAAGTGTATCTGAGCTCCTAACCATTGAATGCTATGTGCTTAGCGATGCCACCATCCAAACTACCTTACCATTACTTAAAGTCGAACACACAAACCACTACTAGTGCACATTTTGAGAGACTGTGTCTTTAGTTTTAGGACATAATCATAATGGTACTACCAGGCTGAATGAAGGAAACTTTGTAACATTGAACATTGTCGTAACTGCTCTTTCACTAAATTGTGCATATGATTATTTCGATCCCACCTTATGCTATGTCTCTTCAAATGAAAAACAAACAAAAAAATACAAGCCATCATTTTATTAATTGGAGTGCACACACATCAACCGGAAGAACACAATTTCAACTTCCGTTTAGTATGTCAAAATATCTACTGCTATGCCATGCCCAGCCATACAACTCTTGCTCTCGTCGTTGTACAACCATTCTCATTACCCCACACACGAACGTGCGGCGACAGTCTCGCTGAAAAAAGTAGGCCAGTGCTTATGGCTGTGCGCTTATGATTCGACCCGAGTGACATCTATATATTGGACCTATAATTAAAATTTTAATTAAGTGTCTCAGCTCTCAGTTTTTTATTTTTCTTTTATCATTATCTCTTTCTATCGTCAATGGTTAAACGTGTGTACTTCCATTTTTTTTTTTTTTTGTGTTTTGTGTACACCGCCACACACCACATCAGCACAGCGCTAGCAAAGGTGAGTGCCCCTGTGGAATGTGCGAGCTCTGTCGTTTTCCTCTTCATCATCTGCACACAACGTCGATGATGGTGGCTTTGGTTATGTTGGCCTTTTGTGTATATTTGCGTTATGTTTGATGTGTGTTTGTTGCCCTACATAAAGAGAAGAGAAAAAGAAGAAAAACAAACAAACAACAAAATATCTTGGGCAATGTAACGATAGACACATCAGGCACACCAACAACAACTACTGCCATTGGAATGTGTCAAATGTGGGAATGGAATGCGTCAACGGATGCGGTGGTGTTGGCTTGACTCCCAGCAGAGCTACCACGCTCGTTAATGTTGACGTAGACGTCGTTGTCGATGTCGATCAATGTTGACTTCATTGACAAAATCAGCTTTCAAAATGATCTCACTTTATAAAAAACAGTCAAACCAAATCGAAAACCGGTTTCGTTAGATATTTCTCGTACTACACACACTCATTTCCTTGGCATTTCTTATTTTAGTTTTTTTTTTTTTTTTTTCATAGAGAGGAAATGACTTTCGCACATCCGTTGTCGATGTCAGGCATTCCATTCACAAGAAGCAAGCACCAAAGCAAAACATAATAAACACTAAATGGTTGACCGAAATAAGTCATCATCACCTACTAACACTTCGACTGCGTGATGACATGATAACCACTCACTTACTGCCCACAATCAGCAACGCACGATCAGCGATTTTTTAGTTGAAGACTAATCTTCACTTCCTTTCAAATATGAGATAGAAAGAGAAAGACACAATCAAACGGTTTCCGCTTCAAAGTCCGTCTGATGTACGAACCCCTCTTGCTTATAGAGTCTGTGATGTCCATTCACTGCTGAGTTGTAGCGATCGAAGAATGTATTCCTCTTTCCTGAGAGACAGATAACTCCGTTATCGAAGGAATTCAAATATTAAATAACAAAAAAATGAATTAAATTTGTTCAAATCGTATACACAACTAACAGCGACGACACGAGAAAGACGCGTATATTATTGTTCGATCACATTGCATAGTCGGACGGGCAACCTTTAAGTTAAAAAGTTCACGATTAAATGATAGAATGAAGAATTTGTGATAGGGAACAAGCGTTCGTTGCTCACACAGCAGAGTAAGGCGATCAGCAATTCGTCCGCACACGCCGCGCGTCTCTCGTCGACATGTATTCAGGCCCCTGAGTCGGGGCTTGGAGCCAGCAGTAGCAGCACACACACACAGTAAGCAGCGCCAGCGTACTGAAAAAATAAAAATGAAAGAAAAAAAAAATAAAACAGTAAAAGAACTTTATCTGCTATGTAGCGCAGATACACATTCCTACACACGTCGCCGTCGCCACCGCGCCACATAAAAGTTCCCCCCAGCACTCCCGATCAACGATCACATGTATGCGCGATCGCTCCACATATATCATGCTCTATATGTGTAGCCGTGCAAGTATAAATCAAATGCCATAGCGAGCATATTTCCATTTTTTTTTTTGTTAAGTGAGCGCCAGAGCGAGAAAGAAGCCCACAGGGCACCGAGAGCAGGCCAGCAAATAATAGTGTTGGTGGGCTTTTAACTTATTTAAGTTGATTTCCACTAGATTTGTTTTTTTTTTTTCTTGTTGTTTTTGTACTGTCGACAACGGCGACGACGACGACGACGTCTTTTGCTAGTAAATAGTAGACACAGACCAAAATTAGGTCAATAATTTTCATTCACATATTTTGATCATATGGTGGAGATTGTCGTATTAGGGAGAGAGATCATAGATCTTATGGTAGCGACGGACTTCTACTTGGCGTCTACTTGTTGTTGTGTTTTTTGTTCATGTGATCGTGGAAGATGGTGGTTGGTTATTGATTTAATGATAACACAAAATTGGATCACAGTAATGTATGCATGAAGTTTATTTAGCGGCATTGTAACGCACAAAGAAACCAAAATCTTCATCTCTAACTGTCAGGTTAAACGTCAGTGTCATTTCATTTGCTATTGTATAATGATCACAATTGATGAGATGAAGTGAGGTTTTATTTTCACTAAATTTGTTCGAGACATGGTCCACTAGTGGACGAAACTTTTTATAATTGATATTGAGTAATTTTTGATCTACTAAAATCATCGTTACCAAAACAGCAGACATTGGACTCTCTCATTTTCCATCATAGATGTAATCGTAATGTGTACATTTTCATTGAAAGGGAGGCCAACGAATCTGTTTTTTGAATGAAAGATGTAAACGGTAATCTGCCTAAAGCTAATTTCACAAAATGAAAGATTAGTTAATTTTTTCAACAGTTAAAACACTTTAAAAAAAAAGTCTTTTAATTGTTGAAAAAATTTACTAATCATTCGTTTATTAGATAAAAAAACACGTGGAAGATGTCAACTATAATACTCATCATATTTCACTATAAAAGTTTCATGTTTGAAGTTTAGAATGAAATGCGTTAAGTGGTAACTTTATTAAACAGGAGTTAATTAGAAAAGTAAAGTCTGCGCATTAGCGAGTTCTGTTCGAAGACACACTCAAACCCAATCGGAGAAGGCCAGACTTTTTAAAAGAGAGTTTAAACTTGATAAAGCACCACTGCCATCAAATGAAGAATATGACACAATTGAATATTCAATGAGTTTATAGGATATGACAGTTGTCAAATTTTGAGTAAAATATAAAATTCTAGAATGATTCAGAAGATGCGACGATTGACGCAACTCTCACAACTACAGAATGAATCAGAGTAGAAAAACGTTTTCAAACAACCTTATAGAATAACTGACATTCATGGTGACTAATTTTCCAGTGCATTGCACTACTTATATATGCTGCCATATTCAATCAGAAATATCTACTAAATGACGTCAGATAACTTATCGATGCATTGTTATTGGTGTCTCGTCGTACGTCATGAGACAAACACTCAATCATTAATAATAAAATTTACTAAGAATACAGTCATTGAATTTGATTGACAATTGGCGTGCGTTTGAGTTTCTGACTAAGCAGTTTTGTTTGAGTATTTGGTAATTTCTGCTTCATTGGATAACTTCGTGTGTGTAGATAAGGGAAATTGGAGATTTACTTGTGAAAATAAGTGAACATAAGAAACACTTATCCAGCTCTTGAACATTTCTAAGTTCCCTAAGATAAAAAAGAGTAAATTTTAGTTAAGAACTATATTTGCAAATCAAGCAGCATCCAGATTTTTTGACAGTTCTATTTCAGTTAATCTAAGCTTGCAAGTTAATATTTTGCGTCAGCATCCATTAAATGGATAAAACGTTACTCCTTTTGATTGATCTGTGTTCACTTTTTTTTTTTGCATAACATTTTGAAATTTATCAGTCACAAACAGATAAATGTATTCGTTTTCCAAAAATAGAATGTGGCGCTAAATTTATTGACATTCTTCAAAGTAAAACAAATAAAAAATAATACAAATTTTCTTCTCTTTTATAAAATGAAATAAACCTTGTCTGCTTGATCTAACTTTAGAACAACAAAACCGCAAGAGATTGTCAATAACCACAAATATTTGAACAGAGACAAGTTGAATTGTTTGAGAGAACAATAAAATTTCAAAAATACAAGCACGTGCTGTGCTTGCTTGGTGATTTGAAAGTAGATTAGAAGAAATTCTATTGACATCAGACAGGAGAAATATATACAAAAAAAAGAAACTAAATTAAATACGAGAAATTCGAAATTTTGTGAAAATATTGTTAAAGAGTTCGCAAGAAATCGCACTTTTTTCATATCAGGTCACGAGGGAAATGTTTGTGGTTGACAAAATGATGAAAACTTGACCGAACTGCGGTACAGTCCCTCTTTCAAATCATACTAAGGAAGCATTTGCTCCTTTTTCTTCAACGGCCAGTATCTATTCAAAAGCTGAGGCAACACAAAAAGCTTTTTCACTGATTATGATAACAAAACTGTCAGAAAACACAGCTACGAGATAGATAATCCTGCTTTCATGAGCTGCTGCTGCTGCATTTTGTCTATTCAAGAGCGTTCCATAACGATTCAATAGCATTGATAGTCAAATAAAGCTCTTACTCTTTAAGTGGCGCCCAACAAGAGACTTCTAGAAATCACAAATATGACTCTTAATCAAACTCCTTTCAATTGAATTTTGTTTAGATGTTACGATGAAAATTTAGAAACAAAACCAACCAGGCAAAAGTATCAGAATATATGCAGTAGTGGTAATATCAGCTTATTACATGGGTTTCAAAGTTCGAGTCCCAGAAAAATCCTATTTTTTCGTGGTATATTCCTCTTTGCTAGGAAAAAGCAAGTCCATCGAATGTATTTCCATTACCATGGACATGAAAAGCCGTCAGGAATTGAACAAAATTATAAGTTAGCCTGCATTCCTCCTCGCAGGTTTGGTGAAGAGAAATTTACGCTAGTCCTTAGTCCCTTTTGCTCCCCAGGCTATGTTTACCACCCAACGAATTCATATACCTATTAAGTCAAGCTATAATTGTGAGTTGCAAAACGTATGATGAATAAATGGTTGGATTGCCAGCCAACAAAAAACCACAAATACAGCCCAACAGGGAAAGCATACTGAAAATGTCTCCACCAACAGACCAAGAAAATTAACTATCAACACTATAGAAGTTCAAAACATAACAATTAATTAATTCTCTGGAAATTTGAAGGGTGTGGTCTTCCAAAGTTGCAACCATAATTTCCTATTTTCCCCATCATTACAACTCAACTCCAAATTGGTCAATGAATCATCTTTAATGCAAGCTATTTCAAAACCACCACTTTTCGTTGGGACTTTTGAGAAAAACGAAGACATTGTTAGGTGATTTCTTCATCCAGACAAAGTATTTCTCACAAAATGGGAAGAGTAAAGAGTTAACGGGAAATATGTTTTTACCAATGAAAAGGAATCACAAAAATAACACGTTTGTAAGCTCCATCGAACTTTTCATCATAAAAAATAAAACTAAACACAATTTGATGAATTCCCCAAAAGATTATTACTATTATGAATAATTAATGATTAAATTTAGTATCTACACTACATGTCAATGAACGCACCCCTCTCTAAAAAAAAAAAAAACCATAAATTATAAATCTTGATTTCCAAACATAAAACACACCTTAAAAAGAATATCTCAATCTATAATCATATTAAACTATTGACAGGTTATTTAATTCTTAATAGTTTCACATGTTCATAAAAGCAACTTAAGAAACACACCTTTCACATTAAGATTGCTCATGTCAATTCCACTGAAATTTTATCTGTCACTCCTCAGGACTTTGATTGTGATAGATAAATCACCATACAAAAATCATAGTAATAACTAACCATTTCCTGTCATAGTGCAAAACGATTTCATTCATACACTGTCCTACTTTTCAAAATCACACTCACACATCACAATCCGCAATCCAAAACTCACACTCTCAATCTTACCCAGTGAAACAAAATAATTATCACATAAGTAACAAGGATTTCCCGTAACAGTTTTCACATTAATTACATCACTTATCCGCCAATGAGTCGTTTTTTTTTTCTGTCCAATTTTTCACTATAGAAAATAGATCCATTGATCAATTCTAGAGGCAACACTCAACATACAGTCCTTTATAATTTATAACACACAAGACACAACCACTATTGCGAAGAGTAGCTGTAGCTGATTGCTGTTCTGGCTGCTACTCTTGCGCTGCTAGCTTATGCGAGGAGAACGAACATGAACCCGAACGCAACAAACAATCGTCTGTCAATGACTGAATGTAACCGAGACTCGTAGTTACTTTACTACTCCACGAAACGAGTGACTCATGTCAACGGAATTCAATTCATTGTAAACTTGTTGCTACTTATAAGTTTTCTATTACAACACTCACACAGACATAATGTGGATGGTGATCGGCGATCTTGTATGTGTGCATCCTTCTTGAAATCGCTATAGCATAGCCACCGTCCCATCATCCATCGTCAGACGTGAGAGAAAAACAGTGCAAGGGAAATTGGCTTACAGTCGCGTTGGAAAATGTTCCTCCTCTTTGGATTTTTTTTTTTTTTTTTGAAGATCATCGCACTTGCATAACCGAATAAAATATACATTCTGCTCACAAACACAGACGCTAATTCTTTCTTCGAAATGAATAAAAAGATGAAAAAAGCCTTTTTATCTAATGGACGCACATTCCTATCTCACAAACACACTAGTATCTCCAACTTCTATCTCTGCAACTTGAATACAATACAAAAATACAGAGGAGACAAAATAAACTGTGATGAAGTAAGACCCAAAAGAAAATCTCCAATAAGCGCACTAAGGTCTAAGTCGAAGCTCTGGTCGCCTTCGGTGAATCTGAATTTGTGGAGCCCGATTTTACTCAATGAAAAGTTGTTTGCTTTGAGTGTGTTGGTGTTGTGGTGGTTTGAAGTTTGAACCCACATTCAGCATTCCATAATGTTATTGCCCAATGTGGTTAGTATGTGATCAATGATGGTAACGCTCTTGATCGCGCTCACGACGATCATGGCGGATGATGGTAGAGGTAGGGTTCATTGGAAGGTTAAAAATCAACTAAGGTGTGACTTCTCATACTGTGGTTATAAAACATAACAAAAACAACAACAAAAATAGATACAGATACTCTATACTTTTATTGGACATTTTGTGTATGACGTTGTGCATTTTTGATGAATGGAACGGAATAAGGTTGCGTAAAGGGCATAATGTTAATTTTTTCTTTATGGAATGCAATCAATTTTGGATTTCGTTTTTGTTGTAGTTTTTTGGTGGTTGCCTGACATGGTGGCGCTGACTTCTTTTGGAATTTCGAGAATGTTAATTGTAGCGAAAGGAAGCACTAGCTGTAGTTTAAATTCCATTTTCAGATTTCTTGCACGTTTTTTGGGTTAAAATTGAAAAAGGTGAAAGGGATTGAATGTACCTCTAAATTTTTGGGTGGATATTCGTTTGTTCGTTGTAGTGTTGTAAGAATATTTGTTTTCTTTTCTTTTTCTTTTCTTATTTGTGTATTTTCCGTTTAAGAGGCATATTTCGTTTTGTTAATCTTATCTCTCTTGCTTTTGATATTTGATTGCGTGATGAAGTTATTTGTGTGCGAAGGGCAAATTCCAATCGTGCTATGTGGAAATTTTGATATTTATTTCGAAATATTTTGTTTTTGGGTTTTTTTTTTATTTGCTCGTCACATTTTTTCCAGATTTATGTTTTGGTGCCTTTGAGTCGAAGTAAGTTTAACGAAGTAATGAGGCTAGAAGAATAATATCGACCAAAAAGAGTTCATCGCATTTTGGAGCTAGCAAATTTGTGTATCTATCGTTTTTTTTTTTTTGCAATTCTGGCAGTTGAATATATAAACAGGGTAGCGTAACAAAAACCTTCGGGGCCTAACTTATTTCAAAGATCCAGAGGCTTTTGACAATTGCTAAGTTAGCTCGCGTATTTATGATCGCAGTGTGTAATTTACTTTCGGACGACTGGTGAATTCTCGCGAATCTTTGAAAAATTAAAAAAACCATGAACCTCCCAGCTTTACAGACAGATATGCTAAACCTTGCGCACGGGCATCACATCTTATTTTACTGTATTTATAAGTTTGCCAAATTATTCTGAGGGTCTACATTCTACAACGAAAAATTAAGTGTTGGGCGCCATTTAAGAACATATCATTTCGAAACAGGCTTCTGTGGCACTTCGTTTGTGTCCAGATAAAAAACAAACCAATCAAATGAGTGCAAAAACTACGGTTTGTTAACAACGAGTTTCTTCAGTATAGCTCAAATCAGTTAAGACTATCAATTTATTACCCCGACACGACGCGTTAGTCATAATATTCTCAAAAGTCTACAACAAATACAAGTGTTGGGCGCCACTAGCTCCCGTGCTACATTTTTTCTAATTCAAGATAAGAGTACAGATAATCAAATAAACGCAAGAATTCCAATATATTAATTAAATTCATTTGTTTCTGATATCATGTGTTTTCTATGAACATTTTATGTGATGATCACTCACCTAAAGTGATAAAGAATGTGTGACTAAAAAATTGATTTTATCAACGGTGTGGCTTTATTGAACGCCATTTGATCAAATAATTGTAAATTAGAGCCAATTCCAAAGTTCTTAGTCAGTCAACACAAGACACCGTCTCCTTAGGAATAAAAAAAAAAAAAAGTTATAAGTGTTGGGCGCCATTTTTGAAAATAAAATTATTTGCCAGCCGAAGCTAAATGACTTGTTTTTGACCATATTAGGGAAAGATAATCAAGCAAAGGCAAAAATTATATACATTAAATATACTGATTAGATTTCATATGCCATATGGCGCCAAGAGAGTATGGTGTTGTGATCACTCACAGAATGACGAGGATATGTGACAAATAAATTGATTTTATAGAAGGTGTTTCTAAAGCGAAACGAGAAACAAAGGAAGAAACCTATGAAATGATGGGTTACATTTGGATAAGGAACTAAAAATGTGGAATGATTTAAGAGATTGCCAGGAGAAGTGTTGGGCGACTCTTAAGATGAAAAGATATTCGGAGTTTCCTTTATACCCATATAGAAAGATAAAATAATCAAATGAATGCAAGAACTACGAATTCGTTGGCTAAAATCTGATGTTTTAGACTGTTTTTGATACAAGCAAGGTATTGTGGTTACCCCATTGAACAAATTTTGTTAATAAATAAAACTCTAGGATAATTGTGTAAAAACTATTCTAAAAAGTGTACGTTGGGCGCCAGTTAAAGCAAAATTATCTTTCGGAGCGAGATACATTGGCTCATGTTTTTTGTTTCATGTTGTATCCAAAGAATTCAGTATTACAATTTTACTGATACATTCATGAATCTTTTCTTTGAAAAGGAGAACCAAAGAAGGAAAAATGTGCGACGTGTTGGGCGCCATTTTCGTAAGCAAATGAAAATCAAAGATAATTCAAACTTCCAAGCTTGAACATGAGCCTGAACTCAAAAAAGGTTTGTTACCAAATATATTGATCAAACACTTGCGACAGAAGTCGTTCTGAAAGACTGTTACCTAAATGAAAATCTCAATTTTTATTAGCAAATCTCAGTTTTGATACAAGAGTCTCTTCCCAAACGCAAAGAGGGTTTTATATTTCTATCTACGTAGCTACGTTATCTTAATAATTGACAGAGCTAACAAACATTTCTGCACTTAAAAAGAAAGTCACAAGATAACAAAAAGAAAGGTCAAATAACAGCTAAAGCTGACCTGAACACTTGACACTGATAGTTAAGACTTTCAAAATGCATTGAGAAGCGAAGGGAACATACACATATGTACCTACATATTTGCCTAAGAATTTCCTAAACCAAATTAAACTTCATAATTCACTATGACATTTGTATTCATAGTAGAAACGCTCGCTTGAATTTGAAAGATTCAATACAACACAGTGTATGCATCTGTTTAGAAGCTCGTAAATCAGCTGTTAAAATGTCCCAACTAACTGACAATGACAGCTGTTCTTGCTGCTAATGCAGTGTAAGAATCTTACAATGAAAAACATCTGACTTTCTGATTCATGAGAAAAAAAAAAGAAAATATTCATCGCCTCATTCTCAGACCTAATTTTTATCAGTACCGTGGAACTATCAGTACCCATCTTTTTTCTCTTCATTTTCTTTTTTGAATACAATACCCGCGACTGCAACGGCACAAAAGGTCAATTAAACCCCCATAAACACACCCGCTAGTTCATAATTTTCTGTATTCGGTTCCCAAATGCTGGCTTGTGAAAATGGGTAGTAGTGTATACGTGTACTCCTATCCGCTTGGCAAAAAGTCATTCGAAAAGAGATACAAGTATGCATTTTGTTGCTGTTGTTGTTGTTGTTGTTGAATAGAATGCAATGCCGTCCTCTGTTATGCTTCAATACAGCTGACAGTTAATTTATGCATTATACCTCTCCAAACTGTTCTATGGCATGCAAGATTGCAAAAAAAACCAATTCGCTGCAAAATAAAATTAAAAAAAAAACCCAGGCTACCTGAAGTTGGTTTTAGAAGCAGACTTAAGACTTTTCGTCACTGGTTGTATGCGTGTCGGTAGCATACACAAAATGTAATTGCATTGAATAAGAAATTAAAAATAGAAAAAGAAAAAATCTTGCAAATCTGCACATAAATGCGGTTGGGTGAAGAGCTAGCGATAGCGAAGGCGACGGCAACGGCGACGGCGAAAGCGGTGCAAAAGAATAACTAAGAAAGCAAAAGAAATCGGTGAAACAACGAAACGGAAAAAATAATCAAACAACAAACAAAAAATATAGCTGTAGTGGAGTGAAATTACAGAGCAAGATCAATGGCCAGTTGGACGGACACACAAGGAGCACAAGAGCACGAGGAAGCGCAGGAGGATGAGGCGATTGAATCGCTAATATAGTAGGAGTTGGGAAAGAAGGAAGATACAAATCGCGAAAGCAGAACACGAAACAAACCAAAAAAATAAAAAATTATCCCATCGGAATTTAAACTACATTGTGTTCCCATGTTCTTCGTGCGGCTGTCTCTTCTCGTTTCTCATCACTGCCCCATTCAACAAGCATAGAAATGATGATGAAACTTTGTAAACTAGACTCGCCGCATTCACGCTCTCGGGCTGTTGCTCACAGAGTTCAAAGACCTGAAGTACACCCAGCCAAAGGCATAGCCAGGGAGCGCAGCGCAGTTGTGAAGTATGTTTTCATTCATAAAATTTTACTCGATTTCGTAATTCTGTCTCTGTCGCGACTATACGATAATACCCAACCACCATCAACAAGAAACATGGTCCTCCTTCTACCTACCCTCTTACACCAGCGCAGCGTAGCGCAGCGCAACAGCGCACAGCATACAGCACACAGCACACCTACTTCCCTTCATTCGATTTCTTCTCTGCTTCCACAATCACGTTACACTTCTTAACTAAATCAATCAACCGACATTCACATTCCTTTCATCGTAGTCGTCGCTGTCCCGTTCTATTCATAGGAGCGGCTGCGAGACGGCGACTTTCTTCATTTATAGTGACGTTCTGGCTCTCTGTGGACGGTGGCATAGACCGAATATTTTATTTTATTTGCTTGTGTTGCATTCTATATGCAGACTTTATGCTGGTAGTGTGTATCAATTAGCTATGGCAATGTTGAGTTTGTATGCAACTGCACATGTGTGAGTATCGTCAAAGTCCGTGAGAATGCAACATGCACTTCTTGCCTCTCGTTCCGTTTATATATAGCATCATGCTGCTGGCAACATTGCTGCAGTGTCATGCATATTGTGGGCTACGGTGACCACCCCTTCATTTTTCTAATGAACAGGTTTGTATTTCAAAACAATATTTTTAGTATGCATTATTTTTGATACAAAAAACATATTACTATTCTGTTAAAGGTTCTTCATTATTAATTCTACTTCTGCTTCCTTGATGCATTCAGTATCTCATTTTGATGAGCTGCAAGTAAGTTGCAGTAGTGATAAGAACAGAACTTTGGACAAAATAAGTGAATGGTTGAAACTATAAGAAAAAAAAAGGGTAAAACTGTTCAAATTAGGTTAGTTGCCAAAAGATTTTAAAAATTGGTAAGTTTTAATCATGTCTGGCATGCGGCATGCTTCATCGGAAGTGGTTTCCAGATTCTGAGTAGCTTTATTTGTACACATATACTCTTAGATAAAGAAGAAGTCTCTGTATCTCTGTATGCATCCACGGTCTTGGGCTTTGTAACACGACTTCAATCGATCCATTTGAGAAGAAACGACTGCTATGAACTCGTTTAAGATGGACCAATAGGAAACGCAATTACCTTTTCATCAGAAACGACTGAGTGGTTTCGTTTTGAACGAATGCACACAAGTAATACGATGTGTTTTTTCATCTTAAATAGCTCGAAAGAATCGTGCTAAACGAACGAACACGAATCAAGATATCAGTTTTAACCTTTCAAATGACTCGTCTTGGATGCGCTTAGAAACTTCCAAGATAAAAACCATCGAAAAATTTAACTTTCCTTTGGAGGCTACATTACAAGTTTGTAAAATAAATAAATAGGGTGGCGCAACAGGAGCGAGGAGCTCCAGAGCCTCGCGCATTTTTCACAACTATGCCTTGTGAGTGGACCTAAAACCTTCTGCCGGTTCCGAAGGGCTAATCGAGAAAGCTCTTTTCGTGGCAATGAATTTACTAACGGAAGACTTGCCAATTTCTCGCGAAAGGCGATAGGTTCCTGTGGAAAAACATTGTTGCCTCTTTTGGGATTCGAACAACGAACATCTTGGTTAACAGGCAGACAAGCTAACCATCACACCACGATTACCACAACTTTGTGTTTTATCAAAATGTTTCCAATGAAAGCCATTATTTTTAAGAAAGTGGAGGTCTTTCAGAAAGGGAGTACTCAGATCACGACTCAATAATTTTGGTAGATACCAACATCTTTTCGATAAATAAAAAAATTACACTTTTTTATAAGATGATAGACAGCTGGTGTGCTGTCTCTCCATCAATCCTCTTGAGATTTAGACAGTTCTCTTTCCGAGACGTAGAAAATTGATTGGATTGACCAAACTGGCACTTAACTCTTTGAGTCACAGTGGTACTGCCAGAGTACCACCTATTTAAACCGTACTCCTGAGTTTTTGGGGTAGCTAAACATGAATCTGAGGTTATATTGGCGGAATTCAAAATGGCGAACCCAAGATTGTGGGCATAATATGTGAAATTGAACTTATATTTTAGACTAACCTGACAAACATTAATTCACTGCATATTTTGGTTTTTGTACATGAGGGTTTTCAGGTAACCAACCAAAATGTTAGCAAAATTCAAAATGGCGGATCCAAGATGGCGAAAAATATGTGTGAAATTGAACTAAACATTTCGACAAAACAAATCAAACTTTATGCTTACTACGCATTTTAGTCTAAATATTTGTATTCGGGGGTTTTCGAGGCCGTTGATTACAAAACTACTATTAGGTTTGGAAAATTCAACCTAAATACAATATGAGTTTTCGGGATCACGAATCTTAGGTTAGATTTGAAAAAATTAAAATGGCAGAAAATGGACTCAGATTTGTGATCAGCGACCCCAAAAATCCAAGAGTACAAAATTTCTGGTCAAAATATGAAGTAGAAAAAAAACATGACTCAAAGGGTTAAAGGCGTTAACATTCTAAGACAGTTATCATAGAAAACAAACTTCTTCGGTCCAAATATAAAGAGTCGAAACTTTCTTAGGGACTGTCAGTTTTCTGGCAACGAGAGGGAGCTATTCAGTACAAGGAAGCCATTGCCCAAACAAAGGCCTTTCACTGAAAAGAGGGCTTTAGATGTTAGCGACTATGATAAGACCAATCAAGTCTTATGTGTCAGTTATTTTTGGGAACCAGCTCAGACGAAAATACGTTATTACTTCGTTTGCAAAATTTTTTAGAGCATTATGTGGGCTGTACTGGGACCTTCCTTCAGCTATCGTAGCCATCCAAATGACTATAAGGCACGATGCAAAGAAGGTCTTGGCTGGGAAGAAGCATTTGCGTCTGTTGCAACAACCAAGCTATACTCAACATTCAAACTATTGCCAGTATTTGGTCTGCTGGGAACCTCAGTGAGAGCTTCAACCAAAGATTAGATATGTCAAGTACATAACCGTAGATGGAATGCCTCCGTTTGATGCACACAGACTAAACTTGTGTTCCATTATGTTAACATGAAAGCTACAATATTTTTCCTATACCGTAGTAGAAACTACAGGTGAAAACTTGTTATCCTTGCCATGGTGCCTTTCTCATATAAGCATGAGAAGCTTCAGTATAAAGTAATACCATAATCCTGTGGAAAAGATGCATTAACACCACAGAGGACTTCTTCTCAGACTGCCCTGCATTTTATCGAATCAGTGCCCCTGTTCTGTAACTATCGGCTCGATAAAAGCAGGCGATAAACGGTGGAAAATGGAACGAAATCCTATTAAATTCATAGAATTTCGTTCCATTTTCACACAGGGACACAGTGCCCCTGTTCTGTAACTATCGCCTTGGCGATAAACGGTTGAAAATGGAACGAAATTCTATGAATTTAGTAGGATTTCGTTCCATTTTCCACCGTTTATCGCCTGCTTTTATCGAGGCGATACTTACAGAACAGGGGCACAGGTTGGAGATACTCGGCGCACACATGGTGAGAGTTGGCAATAGAGGCTCTTGAAGATGTCAGCATTTTCTGGCTTTTCTCCGAAAATCAGCAAATCTATAAGAGAAGAAGGTTAGGTTCCCTTCTGCCAGTACAATGAACCGGTGTGGTAGTCTTAGTGCTGCAGTTAATATTTGAAAAAACCTCCGACAATTCAATTCAAGATTCGTCTTGTTTTAACAACAAGTTAGTAAGTCCTAACATATTTATCAAGAACAGACATAAAAAGACTGTTTAGACTATGCTTTTTAAGCACAATTGTTCATGTATAGCTTGAAGAAGTTTGCCTACAGTACAACTTCAAGTCTACCTTAAGAAGTGAAAAAATTTAAGAAATGTCCAAGTCCAAAGCATATAGACTTATACGACTTTAAATGACCGGTAACCACAGGTTATAGAATCACAACCTACATATGGATTCCCCTTCCGCTCTGCCTACCTAAAACATGAAACAGTCGTTTCCTTATTTGGAAAATCCACTTATGAATTCAAAATCCAACCTAAAAATACTTCCAGTAGCAACAGGCAAATGAAAAACGATTTCGGAAGGAAGAGGCGTCAGCGTCGGCGGCGTAGCGTCGGTCGATCGGTCGTTTTACTTCCATTTACATGTTCATATATGTAGCTGTAGAAATGCGGATGGCAGCTGTTTTTGACGGATGAAAAACAAAAAACCAATTTAAATTTTACAAACGAGGGAAGTTTTAACCCCAAAAATAGTTTTGAAAATTCTCAACATACACAAACAACACACGCACGAGTTGAGATCTCTCCTCTCGCAATAAATATTCTTGTCTTGCCTCCTTCTTTGATGTTGTGCGCAGACTAACACACTCAAACATATGAGGAAAACGGAACAAGTCTAAAAGGAAATTTCCTAATAACGTCTTCCGCATCCGGGCTGGGTTATGTGATTATGACGACAGCAGCGAACGGAACGGAACCCCAAACACCACGTGTTTATTGTTATTTATCTTGGCTTTGTTCCTCTGTCTCTTTTTGTCTCTGTTTTTTTTTTTCTTTTTTCTTTTGCGTTGGTTTTGTCATAGCTTACTCTGTCGGTTCTCCTATATTTAATTACTTCCTCTTCCCCATAGTCCCAGTTAGGTTTAATAGTGCGCGCACAAAGTTGAACGAAATACAAAAAATGAAACACAAATAACGTACGTGAGTGCAACTAGTGGCGATGTTTTTCTTTTAGAACTGTTTTTTCCTTTTTTTTTTTTTGATAAAACCGTCCTGAAGTTAAGGGCCCGGGGACACGCGGGTGAACGACTTTCAAAAGAAAACAGAAAGCGCTTAATTACGTTTAGGTACCGCATACCTTCATACACTCGTATACCCCACACTCGCATGCTAGCTGCGCGTTTAATTGGGGTAGTTGTATACAATATAATTGGCAACATGAGAAGAGTACCTACACGGCGGAAAATAAGTACGGGCAGGCATTTTTCATGCAGACACATTACTATAATTTTGTAGTTAAATCGGAAATTACCGATATAAAGTGGATATGGAATATAGTGTAACTGTTTGGTATAAAAAAAAAACTATATCCAGAAGCTAGTGTTTTTTCCTTTTTCTCTCTCTAAACTGCATAAAGGGCGATGGCTGCTAATGAATATTCATTAAAAGGAAGATAATTCAAAACGCTATGGGTGAAGTGTAAGAGCAGTGGGCTTTTGATTTTTGTTATGGAGTTTAGTAATCTGAAAAGTTATGCTGGTTTTTCAATACGAAAATATGGGAGGGGGGGGGGGGGGGGGGGGGAATTGTAGCGTTCCTCGGTGAAGACTACTGCAAGAAGTAATATGTGAATATTATTCATTTGAAAACTGTTGTGGGTTTACTAAACGGGGGTACCTACAGTGGCTATATGTTATGCCTCATACCTGAAAGGTTACACCAGGGTTCGAACCTCAGTCATGAAATTTCGGAGCGAATTTAAAAAAGTGTTGTAAATGCAAAATTTCCAAAGTGCCTTATTTTTGAAGAAAAGGCAGCTTTTTCTTAAAAAAAAAAGTTTATTTAAGTAAAGGGTGGCCATCTAATGGTTTGTTTTCTCATTATAGGTTGTTTTGACACTGAAAGTTGCTTCGATGAACTTATGATAGAGAGTCAGTATCATACCTCCGCAGAACTAAAGAAGTCGCTCTAGATTTGAGCAATGTAGGGAAATGTTGAGAAATTAATTCCAAAATTAGTGCTGTGTGCAAAAACGATTCGCTTTAAAAAAAACTGTGCAAAGTGAAGCACCCAGCATTCTGTTGTTAGTAAGCAAATTTGTGTAAATTTGTGGATGCTAGTAGGAGAAGGTCCCCGTCGCACAGTCTTCACAGACTGGAATGTAACAGGTGCTAAACACCTTTTTTTATCATATTGAAGACATGGACTTAGAAGACCTCGGGTTCATGCAGGATAGCGTGATATGCCACACAGTCTAAGCTGTAATCAGTCTTTAAACCGCAATCACTCTAAATTGTGTTATATAAGTCATGTCTTCGGTATTAAATGGCCGACTCAGAGCTGCAATCTGATCTCTTTCAATAAAATTTTTTGCGCGGACTGTAAACGACCGATGTTATGTCAAGAATTTTGAAACCATTCTAGAACGTATCAACTTTTGCGAGGAACACTTTGAGAATTACACTGCCATTAAAAGCAACATTTCATTTAATCAGTCGAGTTTGGCTTAAAATTGAGGATCCTTTAAATGAGCCAGGCCCCGAAAGTCCCGAGTCTTACTGCTATTTTTTTCATTCATTTATTTACAGCTATAGGTGACCTGCCCGGTGTATCTCGGATCCTAAAGTAATCTAGTGTATAGCATGACTCTGCAATATTTAGATGAAATGAAATCTGTTACTGAAAAATATTGAAGTATTCTGACGTTGAAAGAGTTTGGGAGAACTGTTCAGCAGTATCTTCCGTTCCTGTTCCAGTCGGCACATTGGGGATGAAATGTAGTCCATGCTACTCGGGATCGGGAGTAATGTAGCATTCTTGAAATTGGTCCATTTTTTTTTAGTTCCCAGTCGCGTTCCCTTAAGCGTAGAAGTATGGGAATGGAATAAATTCCATGCTTCTTGAGGGATATGATAATGAAATTTAGTTCATAATACTCGGGGTTAATGAAGCATTCTTCCGGTGGTAGAATTTTTCAAATCGGTCCAGTATTGCTGGTTATCACATCCTTGAAATGTAAAATATAAACAAAACAATTAAATTAGGTAAGAGGCTCCGTGTGAGGAATGGAAGGGACCTCCAATTTCTTGCCAATTCCTAACAGCTAGTCGAGAATGGCAATGAAATTACTTTCGGAGAACTTGCCAATTCTGCGGGATTCTAACCTTGAACTCCCACGTAACAGGCAGACAAGCTAATCACTTAGCTTGCTTCAAGTTAAGTGCGGCTTAGTCTCTTATTTGCCAAAAATTATGGCCGTGGTTGATTTGTTTGCGTTTGACTGTCCGCATAAGAGAAAAGGAGAAAAAATAATACAAATTAATAATGCAATTTATTTTCGACAACGGTAGAGTAATTTTGGAGGTTTCTGATAAACAATCACAAGAGCGATAATAAGTCGGTGAAGTCGAGAAAATAAGTATTTTTCAATTATGTTTGTTACTATTACTCACATAAAATTGTAACTATGAAAAAAAAGTTTCAATAAAAACTCAATTATCAATTATCATTCATGTTTTTTATTGCTATAAGATTTGCAAGATTAATTCTGATATGTTTTTGAAAACCCTCCTGATGTTTTGCTGAATAATTATTACAACGTGTTTCACCACAGAAACTCCAAATTCAGAGGTAGGGATTTCTTTATCAGTTATCACTGACTAGATGTTAGAATGTTTTTATTGCGTTACCTAGTTGTGCAATGTCGATTACCCTTGGACCCAGATGGCCCATCTATTAAAAAAAAAATCGTACTGAAGAATCGTGTTTAAAAATCCGACTTTTCTGATAGGACAGTAAAATGGCTTTCCTTCAATTACTAAAAACAAAGTTACAAATAAAATATTTTTACGATAAAGTTTATGATAATCCTTTTAAAAGTAACCCAATACAGGTTCTGATAATTGGCTAGACTAATAGAAGAAAAGGTTATCATGAAGCCTAAAGCTTTTTTTTTTGAAAAACTCCCAGAGCGAGTTCAAGTAGTGAACAGGGCTGCGGAATGGTTTTCTCTTTTAATGACAGGGATGGTGATTTCAGGCAAACATTAAACCAGTTGACTCTCTGTATTACACACTCTGTGATTATAATGCTCCAATGTAAACGTTGTATACAGAAATGGACTTCACAATATTCCCTCTTTAGCTAAACATTTGTTTAAAACAAAAAAATTATTAAAAGAACACACACGGTCCAAGTCATTTCAATCTTTTTTCAATACTTAGCACTAAGCGAACGCTCTGAATTGCTCATAAAATATCTTAAAGTCATAGAATAACAGCAAGAATCCAAAGCCTCTTCTTTTATTACCCCACAATTTCTTTTTGTATATATTGTTGTTTTGGTAACAGGAAATCCATTTAAAGTAGATCTAAAACTTAGGTATAAGTGTCTTATATAATTCCTAAGGCTCAACTTAAAGTTGTGTTAGTGTTTAAATGGCACCCGAAAGCTCAACTTAAGGCCGTGTCAGTAAAATCAGCATCTAAGTAGATTGACTCGGTTGTGCTAGTGAGGTTTTCTCTCTTATAATCATTTCTCGAAGGTACTTGATACGAAGATAATATCAGTAGACTTTTCATTTTCGTTCCCATCTGCGCGCCCGTAAAAAATGATGAATTGAAAAATGTGATTTATTTTCTATAGGGGTTTTTTTTTTTTAAGTAACAGTAACAGTGAACTGAACTGAAAACGAACATAGTGAACGTGTTCTGAGCTGAGCTATATGAAGTTGGCTGCGCTCAGACTTTTGCTCTAAATGCCCCGTCATTTTATTTCGAGCACGTAGAGTGCGCTCGCGTAGTGTTCTGAATAAAAAAGAAAAGCATTTTGAGCGTTCAGGTGTTGCTGAATTGAAAAAGAAATACTCTTACGTTTTTGACGTTTCACTTTTCTGTTCGGAACTAAAAAAGAAAAACCCCTTATATAAGCCATATTGACACTCATCCACAGTGACACGTGGCTATTTGAAGAAGCTTATTACGAATATAACAACTGGCAAATATTAGATCTGATGAAGACTTGGTTGTTTGTTTCCATTTTTCATTTATGAAATGGTTTGCTCACGTCAAATAAAATCGAAGCAAAGCACCCATATTAATTTTTTAATTCAATCTAAAACATTTTCTAATGCAATTGCAAGCATTGCTTTTCAATAACTGAAAAATTATGTATTTTTAAAAAAATTTTAAGTTAAAACGAATTTATCAATCTCCAAAACGGCAATACAATTTGAATGGACTGTCAAAACAGCCATTTCCCTATATTCCTAATAGAGTTCCAAATCACCCCGACAGGGAGAGCAAATCTCAATTTGATGAGTCCCAATACAATCGATTTAATTTACACATGTCAGTTTGACGTTTGCGGTGAAGAGCACTCAACTTCTTCTGATGCATTAACTAATTAGGTCTGTTCGTTGAACTTTCCCTAGGGTTGACCCAGGTTTTCTTGACAACCCGATGAGTTGTCAAAAAAACCTGGGGTTTCCAGTCCTCAAAAAACGCTAAACCACAAATGACCACACATCCCTGTCATTAAAAAAAAATACATGCCATTTGACAGCTCTCAACTCGCTAAAAGCAAAAAGCTAGGGCGAGTTTATGGAAAACCTAGGTCAACCCTAGGGCTAAAAAAACACTCAATTTGACATTCAGGGCGATTTTGACATTCAAAAAACGCTTTATGGCGACCCCAGGGCGACCCTAGGGCTTCAATGAACAAACCTATTGTGAGCTTGTAAAGCCGATTAAAGACAATATTTGAATGACAAAAGAAACACAGATTGCAAGTTTTGGTGAATTTGGAACAAAGAAAAAAAAACATAAATTTTCTTTGCAGAACTGAACTGAAATAAAAGATCATTTCAAAAGTCAAATAACAACAATTCATTTTCAAGACTGTAGTACGAGTGAATTCGGTTCGCCTGACACATACGTACATATGTTGTACCTGAGTATAATCAATTTACTTAAACTTCATTATTCATCATGATTTGTGTTGGAAACATAACGACATCAACTGACCCAGTACCGAAAAGTGAATACGAACAGCTGGTATAAAAACTGTAATATGCAGCAGAAATACGCAATTATGTTACTTTTGAGCGATACGTGCTCTAATTATTTTCGTAACGCAATTTAACAGAGAAGTAAATAAAAATAGTTTTGAGTTCAAGTGATGCCAAATCTTGGTTTAATGAGACCAATAGTAAAAATTGAAAAATGTTATTTGTGATATGTTAGTGATCTAAGTAAATACATAAATAAAAATTAAGTATTGCGACTTATCACCTAACCACAATTGAGATGCCACCCCTGGTGTGCTTGGCATATTCAAAACAACCCCTTAACTACATTTTGAAGAAATACTTAGATAAAAAAAACTAAAAACGAAGTACGATATATGAGTAGTTGGATTGATAATGATCATTTCAATGATGTTTTGAAACATACTTAGCGTAACTTACAACTTTCGAGCTTATCACAAAAAAAACGAGCTTTAAAGCTTTTTACTTGTCAGTTGTCACATCAGGCATGTTTATCAGACACGTAATATTATATTTGTTTTGATGTGTCATAACATCGTTTGATTAGAGGTTCCACCAAAGTTTAAAAAAAAATTTATATTTAAAAAAATGGGGTTACATTTATAGAGAAACGTACTCGTAACATAACGTAATAAATACGATAAAGAAATATCAACGGAGCAAACTCTGGAAAAATGCAAAATTTTTTTGTTTTCTACTTTTCCAGGAATGAATAACGATAAGCCAGTGTGACAAACAAAAAAAAAAAAAAAGATTATTGATAGGACTGACCTTTTGACTATATCTCCCTCCTTACGCGGCCGACGCGACACTTTTATGGAAATAACAGACCAAACACCAAAATGTTCTTAGATTTGTGTTAATTTTGACTTAACTTCATAAGCAAATTGTATCTTTTCGGAATGTAAGTGCGCTTAAATCGAACGAAAATAAATAACTAAGCCAATCCATTTAAGACGCAGTTGCAAACTAAACAAAAAACTCCCCACACTTTATAAACGAAACAAAACACATTTTTCGCTATTCCGTGTATTCGTTTGGTTTTGGTGATGGGATTCTACTTTTCTGTTTTCTTTATTTATTTTTTTTGTGTTTTTCAATTTTTATTATTATTTTTTTTTTTTTTATTTTGTTTCTCTGTCATTCTACTTCTATTCAATTACCATGCGCCATCAAATGCGGAAACGATTTAAGATGTTTTATTTTTATTTGTTGTTGTTGTTGTTTTGTTGTTGTATGTTTGATGTTATTACGCCTCATCGTTCCAAAGATAGAAAACAAGGTTTTGTATAATAATTTGTATTTGGTAGCCTAGGTACCTACCTACCTATAGTCTTTTTGTTTACTGCAAAAAAGAAATGCCCAAAAAATGTAGCTATAGCTTCTAACTTACGTCATAGCTCATAGCTAGTAGATTGAAAAAGCTTTAAGATTTCAAAGCAAATTTTCCTTCCTACATATTTCTTGGAACCACCAATCGTTTCTCTATATTAAAAATCAGGGTGCGTATATGTTACAAAAAGAAGAAAAAAAAACTTTGCTGATTTTCTATTAAACAAACTAACAACTGACCTCAATTTTTTGTATTTTTATTCTACGCTGTGGAAAGACAAACACAAAAACATCAGATGATATCAGAATAAAAATTGAACGAAAAAAAAACCACAAAATTTCTAATGCGTATTAGTATGATTCTAAAATCAAAGTACATAGGTAATATAAGAGTGTTGTACGTCAAGAACAAATGTGTTGCTTTCATTTATTTATATTAGAGTCTCGAGTATAGTAAATAGATATTCAAATATATGCACATATATTAGGCCCACTATTTCTTGTGTGGTGCCTTAGAGTGGGGTAAATAAATTTGAAGTAGGTATGTATATCTCTTTCTTTGTAGATTTCGAGGAGTGTGCAAAAAAGTCAAAATTTGCTAAAAGAAAAAATAGAATCAAACATAAAGTATTATCTGTTTCTGTAGATGAAAACTTTAGGTTTTTTCTGATCAAAAAAAATGTCTTCCACTGCAAAAAGAGACTAGAAGTTGTTAGCAAATTTAAGTATAGAGGCTTCCTTCCCACCAACACCGCGTTGGAAAGATCACCGAGTTTCCTCTTCAAGCAGGGGAATTTTGGCTAGAGAATTTTCAGGATCAGAGCTCTTATTCGTTGTGATGAAAGTGTTCCGTCGATCGTTAAAAGCGAATAATTCTCCGAATATACACCTATTAACCAACACTTGTGTAAAATAGGTATATAAATTTTTTTTTTCCTTTTGAATATGAATCTACAGTCCCAAAACATACATCGAAACGAGCCAATAAACTTTCTACATTTCTTTAGTTATTCCATGTGTTGCGAAATATAGCGAGCTTATCAACTTGTCTTTTTGTTCGTGTGATTTTTTTCTTCTTTTTTTTTTTTGTCAAGACAGAGAGAGAAGTGTAGCTCGCTATGAGCTATGTACACATATCTACTTATTTTAGTTTGTCGTAATTTTCAAAGGTCATTTCATTTCAATTTCGGCTGCCTTTTTGGAAGAAAGAATGTTTTACTCTTTCAACACACCCTGGAATAGAACTGTTCGATTTAAAAATTAACAAGAAACAGGATTTTGAGGAAAGTGTTCTCATGTAAATACCTACCGTTCGTGGATTAAACTCCTTTTGATTGACTTTTCAACAAAATCTTTTCTTTCTCTGAGCTGTTCCCATTACATAATAACTCACTTGAATAAATAGTCTTCTCTCATCAAAGGATTGTTCAAAAATATAGGTACATACTCTCCCTCTTGTCAAGTCATTTGTACAATAGACGTCTATGTACGTAGTTTCAAAAGCACTTATCTTATCTTCATCGTTCCAGTTTTCCTTTTTTTTTTTTTAAATACCTACATGTCTTCACAGTTCTTGAGAGTTCAGTGTCTTTTTTTTATTTTGACATATCAAAGTCCAAAAAAATGACATTTACACAGTAACACATAGTTTGTTGGTATTTGAGAGATAAATTAGAGCACTTGATGTCACTGTCAGTCTGATGATGACATTGTTGATTAGAAAAAATTTATATAAATTCACACAAAAACGAAAACTTCAAAAGATTATATCCATTTTGATTAAATGAAAACATTGCAAATGTCAGTTTCACACCACTGAATGGAGATACGAGTAGATGCATCACCCCACAACAGATCACTCTTCCATTGAAAACAACAACAATAAAACAGTTTATTAAAATGAAGATAAAAAAAAAACTAGTAAATTAACCAACAGTGGGTAAAGTAATAATCATTCCCAACGAGACGAGTACGAACTGATATATTTCACAGTCAGATTGTTTCTGATTTTTCGAGCTCGTTCCGCGCAAGGTCGGAGCTAAATTGTAGTCGTCTGTCATCATTTGTGTAGATACTTTGACGGTTGTTTTATATGTAGTCATCACGTTGTGGTTGTGTGTTGTGTGAACTTCACAATAAGCGCAAAGAGATAGACTATCTAAAGTCGATCTGTTTGTATGAGACGTTACGATGCCTTTTTTCTGAACACACACCAACAGAATGTCTTTATCTATTTAGAAATTCCAATTTTATTTAGGACAAACCGATACACACGTCTAAGCAGACTTTTTGTTGTTGTTTTTTTTTTTTTTTTGATTTTGCAAATTTCGAGATACAAAATGGGGAATCGATTAATTCTACTGAGGATTTGGATTCATTTTCCACATTTAATCCTTGCCTCGGAGAAGGATACATGTTGCAAGAGACATTCTACACAAAAACCACTGATGTGTGTGTGAAATGCACGTGGCATATGCATGAATTTGTGTTATCAAGAGTGTCCACGTGCTTTCGTTGAAGTAAGGGTAGGGGCGTGTTCTAAATTTTTTTTTCTTTTTTTTTTTTCATTTTCTTATTTTAATGCTTGTACTTGTTGTTGTTGTCGCTGTTGTTTTGTTGTTGTAATAAAGAAGTATGATTCTTTGAGTTTGAAATGTCGAAATTTAGGTTAAGATTCTGTTTGAGATCGTGTGATTATCCTCGTTACCTTCAATTCTTAACTTCATTGAAGAAAAGGTTTGCATTTTTTGATTTTTGTCAATTTTCTGTTTACATTTTGTCATTTGCAGTAAGTACATAGGTACCAGACCAGATTTCAAAGACGGAAACGGATGCTGGTGTGAGTGAAATATTTTTTTTTCTATTTACCGACTGTTAAAAAGCACATGTTATTAATGAAAATAAAATGGAGGATATCAACTTTTTGCAAGTTTTTTTTTTCAAGTGTGGAATGTAAAGTAAAGAATTAAAATCGTAATGCGGAAATGCTTTAATATGTAGATACTACGTAGTTTACTTTTTGCGCATCGAATGACACAGGCAGATATTTTTTCTTACATGCCTATCTACAAGAGAAACTTTATTCATTCATGTTTTACGTCGCACTTTGTATAATGAAATATAAACTACAAAACCAAGACTTCGCACTGCGTCGTGTCGGTAGCGTCGATTAGGTAGGTAAACATGTTGACGTGTCACAAAGTAACTCGACAAATTTAACCTTAAAAGTTTAAAAAAAGCACGTGATGACTTCCGCTTTTTTAAATAAAATAACAAAAGCAGTCTGACATTGGATCATTGGTTCCCAAATGAACCGATCCGCATGCAAGTTTTGCTGGTGAGTTTTATTATACCCTCTCACGTTTTGAAATATCCTTCCCAACTATTTTCCGTAGTGTATTTTTATCATTGGTGTGTCGAATCTTTAGGCATTATAAAGGCTCATGTTCATTTTTAGCAACTTCTCTTAACTGTTCCATAGTCCTTAAGTGTCGATTTTATGTAGAACGAGAATAAAGTGCGAGAGCTCGGACCTACTATATTTTGATTCGTGACAAATAAATTTTATTTCACAATTTCTTCAATTGGATATATATAGAGATGAAAGTTTATGTTGAAATCATTTTAAGCTCTATTCATTCCTTGAGAATTCATGAAGAATTTACGGATGTATAGTACTTTAAAGACGGTCTCTTATCGTACACTGAAAATGTTGGCTAATTCCTTTAATTGTGTTCATAGAAACACAGATGATGATTTGCCGAAAGGGACATGTAGGTACAGATAATGAGGCAGTTAATCCTGCAACTAGATTCAAAAATGGTGCTTGAATTCAATTTTCTTGGTTTATTCACTGTCCGCGCTTATGTGAACAGTCCTTCAAGGCTGTGTTTTGTAAAGTAAACAAACTGCAAACACTGCTGTCGATCGATTGCGAATCATTTAAAACCTCCTCAGATTTTTGCATACCTTCGACCTTTAGTCGATATATTCTCGAAACTAAGCCCTTCTATGGCGATTTCATTTCGGTTTCCTCGCAGTCTAGACTTTCATGTCGTCTTTCAGTGACAAATTTGTATCCAGATTTCAGAAGGTAGTAAACCTAGGCCCAGATTCCGTAACTTTTTAGACAATTGTCGTTCAATCGTCTATCGTCACATCACATCCCAAGATTGTTTTACATAATTTTATTTTCAGCGTTGGAAATAAATAAGTAGATAAATAAAGTGGTGCAACAGAGTGCTTAGCCCCGGAGTCTAGCCCATTTCTCACAACCATTGCCTATGTGAAGGAATGACGGGGACCTACTACCGATTCCGAACGGGTAAAGCTAGCTCTAAACGACGAACAAGCTCGCCGAACATGCTCGTTTGCATTATCCCCTACACGGCGAACACATTTGCCGAACATTAATTTCGTGTTGATTCTTCACAGCGTAAACATGCGACGTTCACAGCAAAAACTAGGTTTGCTCGCGAGCATAGCCCTACATGGCGAACATCGAGTCCAACGAACATGACAAAATCGGAATTTTTCGCTAACAGCTAGCAGCGGCTCGCGAGCTGCTCGCGAACCAGCCCCTAGACGACGAAAATGAGGCGAGCACGAGCATGTTTGACGAGCATGTTCGTCGTTTAGGGCTAGCATCGAGAAAGCGCTTTTCATGGCAATGAATTTACTACCGATGGACTTCTCAATTCTTCGCGATAGCCAAACCTAATTCGAACCACGAACCTCTGGGTTAACAGGCAGACATGCTACCATCACGTCACGGCTACCACTGTGGTACCACGAGCGGTGAAAATGCAAATCTATTTTACTACTGTCTCCAAATTTGGTAGCTTTTTTTGGGTCTTAAACACATTTTTTTAAGTACCTCAAATTAAGACTATAGTCGTTAGAAAGGTAACGGAATCCAGTGCTTGGTCCGTCTGGTGTCTGTATCCCTACTGCTGCCCTATGTTACCTCACTCGGATTGAAGTATGCATTTCACACTCCTAAATGTGTTTTTGGAAATTCAAGCATACGGAGAAACCATTCGTGGCTAGGACCACTATGCCTTTGTAGTAACGATACGAATGGCGACATCATATTCCTCGCTAAGCCTCAAAGACTCATACTGTCAAGATTCATACCGGTTTAACAAAATGGCGCTACTACAGCTGTTGAATGTATCAGAATGTTGTTAGTCACCCATGCTGCTACATCGCCCTTAGGTCGTAGATTTACCTTCGATATGGTTATAGGTTTATAGTCTGATCGCATTGTCGGGAGTCACTGATGCCTCATAAGTCACAATTTTTTACTCAACATTCAAATTGTGCTCTGGTTCTCAGCAGGTTGCAACTTTGTGACTCCTGACTTTTTGGTAGAATCGGGCTGTAAAATTTATGTAATCCAATTCAAAATATTGAGTAAATTCAAATTCATTATTACGAAAGCAATGCAACGTACCCCTTACCTTATGATATAAGATATTTTGACGCCTATTTTATGTCCAGAACCCATTCTATTTCAATAGGTAAAAGGTACAGAAAAACGCAATCGCTGATTTTCGCTAAAGTTCATCTTAATCCTTCACGTTGTTCAATGTTGCGTTAAAACTAAATGGTTAAAGCATCAGTGGTCTCACAGTTTTACATATTTAGTAATTGGTTTTGAGTATATCCAAAAGAATAATAAATCAAAAAAATCTTGGCGTAACTCATCTGGACAAACCTGTTCAAAAGTCTTTTTGCCAGAATATACTGAAAAAACATCGAAATTCCTATTTAACCTCAATAGGAAAATCCTTAAAATTTCCACAGGACTACCAACCGACCACAGTTCTTCAAAGAAACATCATCACCAAATGAGGCTGGTAGTGGAACCCATCTGTAGACTATGCCACGAAAATGAAGAAACATCTCTGCACTTTATTACAGAATATCCAGCACTTTACCGCCTTAAGGTGCGTCCACACTATGCCGAGCGGCATCAATCGACACATGCCGATCGGCAATACCGACTTAGTGTGGACGCCCCGATCGGCCTCCCGCCTTACCGAAAGCCGAACCGAATGAAATGGATCCGTATGCCGGTCGACATAGTGTGGATGCACCTTTAGAAAGCAAATACTTGACTATGAGATCAACCCCCAAGATAAACTCAAACTCATTCACCCACTGAAGATTGCTAACTTCTGGTTCAATTCAGGAGTGGAGGACTGCCCTGAAACCTCACATGGGCTGGCACAATAGGTTTCATTCAGACAAGACCAGAACTGAACAAGCTCTACCCGTTCCCTAATTCTAATCTAATCTAAAGGAATAATAGAAGAAATAACAACGAAAGTGTTGAAAAAACTTATGTGAAGCGGATGATGAATTAAATGAAGAGAGTTATGTCTATCAATATTTTTCATTAGATCGGTTGAATTAAGTTGTAGGCAGTTGATGATGTTTTTCTTCTTCCTTTTTCGACGTTATACGAGCATCATGATCTCAAAGGGATCACACTTCTCCCATTTATCTGATTCACACATTAGTGATCCGCTCGTTGTGTTCGCCACCACTATGGGCATTTCATATGATAAAAGGTGAAATAAAAAAGAAAAGAGCATACACTATAGATATAGATCATCTGTGCAAGGAAAAAAGAAAAAGAAAGGAATGCAATAACATTCCCTTAGTATGGACACTTCAGTTTGTGCTGCAAACAAGCTTATTCAAAAATGAGTTTATATAAGAGCGTTAAAGATCCCCTCGGTAGGCTATACCGGATACTCTTATCTGGACCGTTCTAATTTTTCATTTCTGGTTCTGGAGTTCTTCACCTTTCGAAGAGTCACAGGAATAATCAACGCTGGCCTTAAAAAGCTGAACAACAGAGCTAGGAAAGCCCAGCGCCTTAGCATATTCAAAACCAATGTAGGGACTTCGAACGGTTAAGTAGTGAGGATAAGGAAGCGCTTTTCATAACAGTGTAATTACTCTAGGGGTGCTTTCTAATTCCCCGTGAAAGGCGATATTCACGGAAAAACAGTTGGATGAGATTCCATCCCCTAACTTATTAAGCCACGGGCATCAAAAAGTGTTGACGTGTTTTCTATTATTCCAACTTTTTGCTCGTATATTTTGGCCTCTCACTTTTCTTCCCGGTCACAATTGTTTGTTAAATTCATTTAATACTTGCATTTGGGGTGAGGAGGGGGGGGGGGGGTTGTTCTCAGTATTTCTTCTTTCAGCATAACAATACCAACTAAACCGGTTGTGATCTGCTTTCTGCACACGATTGTATTTTTAACGTGAATGCTCCGACTGATCTTGGTACTTCGACTTGGGATGATACATATATAAGATTGAAGTCAAAATAGTTCAGATTGATGTGAAAACAGCTTCTACGTGAAACCAAAGTAAGCTGATTTTGGTATCTATGGTTCTAATTTTTCATTTCTGGTAGGACGTAGGTACATATTAAGAAAATGTTCGGGAAATTAAAAAAATCTTTTTGGAAGGTGCGGTGTCTGTGGCGTAGATGTTGACATGTCTACCTGTTACGCAGGAGGTTCGTGGTTCGAGTTCCAATAGAAAACAAAACTGTTTTTCCACGGGCATCGCCATCGCGAGGAATTGACAGGCTGGATTAACCGTCAGTAAATCGATAGAAAATTGAGAGTGCCCTCCATTTCCTCTTAAGGCATGGTTTTGAAAAATTCGCAGTATCCCTGTGATCCCGGCTCTGTTAAGGACTTTGGCAGAAGTATGGGTGCATTTCTTAAACAATTTTTTTCTTTCTACGTGAACAGCAACATGATTATTTCCTTAGCACGCTTTTAATGCGCTATTTGCTCAGAAATGCACTCCACCATATTCTTGCACTGACCAGGATCTGAGACAAGTAGTCTTGCTCAGAGTTTACACCTAATCTAAGTTAATTAAAGACTATTTGAAACCTTTTTGAAATGACTATAAAATTGAGTACCTATTCTTCAAATTTGGAGGCTGTTTACAACTTGTCCTTTTTCTTACTACGAAAGTATGTGATTAGATAATACTGACTTGGACTTTGTGAATTTTACAAAACGTCACAACCGGCACTCATGACTGTGTGAAATAAGTTTGAGGGTCGAACAGTAGCTTCCTATGACTCTTATCATCTTAGTCATTATAAATGATGGCACATTGAACTTATCAATACCGGATGAGGAACTCTGAGTCTTTTTAAACTTTTGATACTCCATGCAGTTCGAAGTGCGCTATCGGTTTATAATGACGCAGCTTCAAATCGAAATTCAGTAGTTACTTGGCTTTGAGAGGGCCAATAAAATGAGTCAGATCGCTTAGTAATGTGTTGTATTTAGTTGTATAGACTTTCATTGGGAAAACATAAAAGAAAAACTGCTTTTTTAGGCATCGCATTAGTTTCGAGAAGAACCTTAACTTGTCTAATTTAGATCAAGCTATTTAACAGCAGTTAAGAGTATCTCCCAAAGACACAACCACCACCTCCTTGCCTTTGAAATATTTTAGTGGCGGCTCAATAGAACATACCTTTACTTATGAAAAATTGCATATAAGTTCAGCAGCGGATATGAAGGTGGCGCCCGTGGCGTTATGGTTGGCATGTCTGTTGGGTACTTGGTAGGTTCGTGGTTCGAGTCCTAGAAGCATAAAAAAATGGATATCGGCTTTCAAGTGGAATTGGCAAGTCCTCCGAGAGTGACTACTGTATTCACTGCCAAGAAAAGAACACCTAGAGTTCCGTTATGCTTCGAAGTTCCCCGAGCTTTGGTACGACACCTTATTCCATTTACTTATTTTGCACTTCCTTTTTATACACCAAAAGTGTCGCTACCAAGGATTGATCGATCCACTGACCGTCGCTGATTTGGCATAAAAAGAAAAGCCGATAAAGTTGTCTATAGTCACATCAGCCGAGCTTCTATCATCATATAAGTAGGCGTTCATAATCAGTTCGGGTCCTAGCAACCGTTACTTGTAAGTAGTTGATGGAAAATCTTTCTCATAGCCATTTTGTCTAAATGTCACAATAGACACACATAACTACGAATAAGTGGCAGGACTTCGTCTACCTAAGATCCGCTTTAAACACTGAAAATAACATTAGTGTGAAGATCAAAGGGAGAGATACTCTTGCCAGAAGGCAATTGAAAAATAAAACCCTTTTTAGAAAAACCAAGACTTTGATCACCCTAGTCTTTCTATACGCTGAGGAAACATTGTTGGAAGAAAAATACTCCAAATGATCTTTGGTCCAGTATGTGAAGAAAATTGTGTGGAGAAGAAGATACAAGAGCGAGCTGTAGTGACTTGGGCATAGCAAGAAGAGTACGAATGGCGAGACTATGTTGACTGGGACAAGTAGAGCGGTAGACGGGTTGGACACCAACGCTCCTGCTCGACGGGTTTCCAACAGCACATTGAAGGAAAATTATGCGGAAGGAAGCAGACCTTGAACGGTAATACCCACCTGTGTAAGTAAAAGTAAGCCATTTTGTCGGGTTATTTGGTTAATGATTTTAAAGATTCTTTTTAAAAGTTTATCGAGATCGCCAAATTCGAACTTTTTTGGGAATTGTTTGGGTAGGGCAGAGTTGTATAAAGCGATCATCGGCCTCTTTTTGCATCTGATCCTTGCAGGTTCGGTAGCAAACGTTTCTGGCTATGTCTGGATGCTCATAGTTCACTTATATCACAATTTATTAAAGGGACAACTACACCCATTTCGATGAAGACCTCTGGATGAAGACCTCAACCGACTTGGAGTGCGAAACTGGAGAGAGCTCGCCCGTAATCTAAGTCGTTATAGAAGGATGTTGGTTGAGGCCCAGGTTCACCCCGAACTGTAATACCCACCTAAGTAAGTAAGTAAGTATGTACACCCATTTCGATTGCCAACAATTTGGTAAACTTTTCCAACTATGATCGTTTTGCTTAGATAGTGTTCGGGAAAAACCAAGTTGTGAACTCCGAAGTGAAATACTTCCTGCTTTTATCATTGAGAGAGCAGTTTGAGGTCGGTAATACCATTTCATACCATTTAGTATAAACTGCAAAGGGACCTACCCAGGCAGTACTACGAAATACTAAAATCTTATATCTCAAACCGGCTCTTCAGAGTACGGTATGATCAAGAATATTCAAAGCTATGTAAAATACAAGCCGGTGTTCCACAAGGAAGCGTCCTAGGACCTACCCTGTATTTGCTATATACAAGGGATATTCCAGTGGATAACAACACCATTGTGGCTACTTTTGCAGATGATACTGCAATTTTGGCATCCAGTAAGTGCGTCGTCAAGGCTGCTGAGAAATTGCAAAATGCCGTCGACACCGTTAGTGATTGGACCAAAAAATAGCGTATCAAGCTCAATGAAGCTAAATCTGCACATATAAACTTTACAAATAAAAAGTTAAGCTACGTACAAATATTCATCAACAATCAAGCTGTACCTTACGCCAATACGGTCAAATACCTTGGGATGAATTTGGATGCAAAGCTAAAATGGAAAGAGCATATCACAAAGAAAAGGGAAGAGCTCAACTTGAAGTATAGAAAAATGTACTGGTTACTCGGTAGAAATTCTGACCTATCTGTCGAAAATAAAATAATGCTTTATAAACAAGTACTTAGACCTGTTTGGACCTATGGAATCCAATTATGGGGCTGTACAAAGAAAACAAATACTGAAATCATCCAAAAATTCCAAAACAAAGTCCTTCGTGGAATAGTAAATGCACCATGGTATACAAGAAATAGCGATTTACATCGTGACCTACAAATAGAAATGGTTACAGAAGTTGTAAGAAAACATGCTGTATCACACAATCAGCGACTGCATAGTCATATCAACTCTGAAATGGAGTCTGTATTAAATACGAAAGGTAATGTTCGGAGATTAAGAAGAACCAAGCCACACGAGCTAATGGTCTAAAAGTCATGGGAAGCATTAAAAGTTTAAGCTTCCATTAAAGCGATTATATTATTGAGAAAGAAAAATCTGTTGTCATAGATTGGTTCTGATTACGAGGAGTTTTTAGTGAGGTAAGAGTCTCACACTACTTGATATCGAATACTGCCAAGTGTCTTTTGAAGATTTCCTCGTGACAAAAAAAAAAATACCATTTTCATGGACAAACATTTTTTGTAATGAATTTTAAGAAATAAAAAATTAGGTACTTACTTATATCCTGACGAGTTTCGTCATTCGTTTCATTGTCTTGGAAAACGCGGTGACCTGGGATAAAATAAATGTAGAGTGGCTTTAATGCTGTGCTTTAAAGCAACCCTGAAAAAGAGGAGGAGGCGATAGTACTGGACCACTGGGACCAATATATTGAACCATTGTGCCCTGGTAAGCACAATTTTTGAAGGGTAATATATGAAAATAAAGTGGTTGCGATTTAACCTTCAACTGGAAGGTTGGCGGCTAAATGAAACTGAAAGGCTGAAAGAAAAGAAAATACCCAGCGCAGGATTAAACAAATTACTTTACCACAGGACCACCGACATCCTCTAAGAAAACAGCCCCTAAACTGACTGAACAGAATTTTTTCTTGTGTGTTATCCTCGTGGCATCAGCCTTTAGCATGAGTTCACACGTAGCGATGTGTATGCCGATGTTCATCCTGTTGGGCGATATTTAACTTATAGAAGTTCATTTTATGTTGAGCTCTTCGAATTTGCAGTTACTCGTATTGTCTATGTGAACTGTAACCCTGAAAAGGTGAATGTCACATTGTGTTTGTAATAAGAACTTTCATCAAAGTTGCGCGGGCGGTTATAGAGTTTGTGGAAGGACTGCCGTTTGATTTGAGGACTGTTCGATTTATCCGAGGAGATGCTGATATTTCGCATTGATATCCACGCTTTCTCTGAGCCATGATAGAACCTCTTAGTTTGACAGAATTTTCGATTGGAACACGCTAACCCTTTCAGACCAGAATGACGTTAATAAACTTTTATGAGAAAAATTGAACGAGTCGAATGAATTTCCAACTTTTAAGCCATCTACTATGCAAAAAAAGGTCGTCAATTGATTATGAAGGGTGGTGGGTAGGCTGGGATAAATATATTCCAATAGGTTTACTTAGTTAGACATATGTGTATGACTTAGCCGGAAATGAGTTCTGCGGGACGTATACAGCCCAACGGTTCCAAAATTCGTTAAGTGGCTTGGGAGACCGAATGAGAAACTAAAGCGCCCAACGGCGACGGCGTTTCTCTGGCTGCCGCACCTACAAAAACACTTTGATTTTAAAAAACCTTAATATGTTAGCTTTTTTAAACATAAGAGCATTTTAATCATCTGCAAGAGCTTCGCAGTTTCCATACGAACTATATTCTCAGAACTGAGCTTTGATATCGGACTGATTACAAGTCATTGTCAGATGTTTGGCTCTACTGAGTTAAATAAAGGCCGTCACCAACTTCGTTCTAAGTTTTCGTGGCATCTGCACAAAAGTGACTTGAATAATCTCGTAGTAAGTCCTTACCGTTCAAGTGGAAGTGGATCTTGGAGGCATTTTTAATGGGTTTCATCTTACACAGTCTTATTTATTTGATATCCATTTCAGCATTTTATCAAGAATAAGTACCAGACAATATCAATAATCGAATATAGAGGAAAGAATAAGGAAAGCCACCGTAGCCCTCTTTTTCTGTAAAAAGCCATAAATGGGGATTTTTCCCCAAATCACCTAATGGCTTTTTACTGCGATTATCAGACCAATATTTACTTACGGAGTTTTGATATTGTGGATCGCTCTATAGATAAAGTGATCAGCTGCGATAGTCTAAAGAAGACCCAACGATCAGCCTGTATACGTGTAAAAGCGGAGCACTATAGTCAACACCCTCAGCTGCTCTTAACATACTCCTCAATTTCACACCATTTGATATTTTAAGCAAACAAATGACCACCAACGCAGCCATTCGCATATTCGAGTTATCTCTCAATGGAAAATAACAACATTGGTCACTCAAGAGCCCTGAATTTGTTCAGATCAATCCCCTGTCACTCCGACTACACCATCTCCGAATTGGTCTTTGAAAACAAGTCCAAGTCAAAGTCCTTATTCCAGCTAGGACAATTTGCGAAGACGAAGAATTCTTAAGAGTTGATACAATTTATTTCTATACAGAGTACGGGGTGTAGGTACTCAGATAGACTAGACGTAAGTCTCTCATTCCACCTTCCAAACCACTGAAGCGTGTTCCAAGCGGAAATTCTGGCTATCAAAGAGGTCCTATCGTGGCTAAAAGAAAACGTGATATCCTCTGTGAAAATCCGTATCTTCTCAGACAGCCAAGCAGCCCTCAAATCAGTCGGCGCTGTATCCACGAAATCAGTGACCACCCTCAATTGTCGCCTATCTTTCATGGAGATGACTGAACAGTTCAATATTCATTTTTTTTTGGGTGCAATGCCGGGCGCAGAGATGTCCTAGGCAACAGCAAAGTTCAGCAGGTTGAACATAACACGAGGAATAACACCAGTACTTGTGTAGCACCTGTTTAGGTCGATATGGCCAAAATTAAGCCTAAAACCCACAAGACACTAACAGTCCATAAGCAGATCCATTGGCTCCGTAATCGGTGTAATTACCGGACATTGCCTCATAGGTACACTGAAAAAAATATTGGTTGTCATATTGACAATCGGTGGTTGTTAACTGAAAATTGTCATATTGATGAACAAAATAATCAATATGAAAACCAGTTTTTTGCATTTGATGATTGCAGTCATCAATTTCGGTTATCAATTTGCAATTGTCAATATGATGATCGTTATTTTCAATATGAAAACAAAGATTGTCAATATGATGATCGTTGATTTGCAATTGTCATATTGACAACAATTTATGATAATCGTCACTATGCGGTTGTGATATTGACAATCGTGGTTGTTAATATGATGATCACCTCCTTGCAGTTGTTGTTGCCAAAATAAAGCAAAAGACCGTTGTCATATTAACAACTTCGGTTGTTAATATGATGATCGTCGTTTTGAGGTTGTCATATTGACAGTCGTGGTTGTTAATATGATAATCACCTCCATGTAGTTGTTCTTGCCAAAATAAAGGAAAAGACCGAAACAAAACGGTAAATCTAAAGACAAAAACTGTCTGCTTAAAAACTGTCATATTAACAACTTCGGTTGTCAATATGATGATCGTCGCTTTGCAGTTGTCATATTGACAATCGTGGTTGTTGATATGATGATCACCTCCTTGCAGTTGTTGTTGCCAAAATAAAGCAAAAGACCGAAACAAAACGGTAAATCTAAAGACAAAAACTGTCTGCTTAAAAATTGTCATACTAACAACTTCGGTTGTCAAAATGATGATCGTCGCTTTGCAGTTGTCATATTGACAATCGTGGTTGTTAATATGATAATCACCTCCATGTAGTTGTTGTTGCCAAAATAAAGCAGAAAACCGAAACAAAACGGTAAATCTAAAGACAAAAACTGTCTGCTTAAAAATTGTCATATTAACAATTTCGGTTGTCAATATGATGATCGTCGCTTTGCGGTTGTCATATTGACAATCGCGGTTGTTAATATGATGATCTTATTTTAGCAGTTTTCGCATTGAAAATTGAAATCATCAATATGAAAACCCAGACAAAAATACAACGTCAAAAAATGTTGTTTTAATCTATATTTTGAGTAAAGCGCGTCATTCGATTCGTAAAAGTTGACGTAGTAGTGTCGCAATACCAATTTTGTGTGTACCGAATTAATTATTAACAACCACTATTGTGAAAAGTGGGTGAAAAATTAGTATCAGCATCAACTATATAATCTCTAAGAAGTTTACGGAAGATAAATTTGTGATTAATAATAAATATATAGTAATCAGGTGAGTAATTAGTTATTTCCTAATACTTTTTCTTGAATGTGTAGTTAATTTAATATTATTTATCATATCAAGTATTTATTGTTCCTTGAAATGGAGTGCTTCATTTGTCGTCATAAATTCAATGCCTTTAGTTAACTCATTAAACATTTAAAAAAAACATGAATTATCCTCAAACAGCTTACTCAAGTGCTTTGAAAGATCGTGCGGCCAGTGTTTCGAAAGCATTGATAGCTATAATCGTCATGTCAAGCGTAAGCACCTAATTTCAATCGAAACATCGCATCGGAACAAGACAATAAGATGACATCGAATTGCGAAGCCTTTTGAAAAGTTGGAATCAAGAGCATTGTTATGATATTTTGAAAAGTAAGTGGACCATTTTCTTATACATTTACATTATTTTATACATTCTTTGTGCTTTTTAATCGATTCAATTGATTTTAAGATAAAATAAGATTTCTTTAATAACTTTCATTTCAAACATAGAATGTTCTATAAAATGTTTTTAAAAGTGTGTTCCAAAAATTTGTTTATGCTTCTATTTCTGAAAATAGCATATTGTTCAGACCGATGGAAAAAAAACCAATTTTTTTCTGTCCACATAGGTTTTGTTGAATATTGAATTTTTATTTTATCTAATTTGATCTTTTTTGTTTCGCTTAGATCGATAAGGACTTTTCCATTCTGTTAACCGATCAATTCTCTCTCTTTGAGAAAATTTGTATCAGAAATTAAAAGAACTTCTCATGCTTATTATAAAGGACAAGAGAACGGTTGATGCCCTCAAAAACATTAATGATGTTGATTTCGAGAAAGGTAAATGTCAAAGTGGTGGACACAATTTACATTTATAATTTTTTATATCTTTTCAAACTTTCAGATGACTTTGTATGATTTGTCGTTAATAGTATGCATTACTATCTGGTGCCCTCCAAACACGTTCCAAAAACTAAAAAACCACGTTCCAACGACCAAAAGTATCACTTTTCGAGGCATACTATTAGGGATTCGCAAATCTCTTTTCTCTTCGAGGGAGAAAGTGTCCAACAATTGGAGGACCATATAAAGTTCTTGAAAGATCGTGGGGAAACCATTCAGCCTTTCGTCATGCATCTGCGCGGATCAAATGAGTTTGTATTCTATTTAGATGACTATAAATTTAAAATTAGTAATGCCTTACGTGCTGTAGACATCTGTTTTAAATGTTTTTATATTTTTAATATACATTACCCACCAGCTTGTGAGAACGTGTGGCAATTTATATAATTTTTTTTATATGAAAAAAGCCAAAAAAGCTTTACCACAAAAATTGTACCCACTGCTTGATGCGCTAAATAATAATTTTTTTTCTAAATAAATAGATATCTAAACACATATAATGTTTAATGTATTTTTATAAATGAAAAGATTAGTAAAGTTTTAAACAGTTAAAACACTTATTTTATTTCCTCAGATGTACATTTCAGAAGCAATGCTTCCATCGTCAGTGAGATTTATATGTATTTTTATAGTTAAATTCGGTTGCATTTCAGGAGGGAAGTTCATTAAATGGTTCAATTAAAGTGCTGAATAGTAAGTATTTGTTTGCTAAAAAATGAGGAGTAGAAAGTTTAACTCATTTTTTAGAGAATATTGTGGCTGTGAATATGATTACTGTGGTTGTAAATAGGATGATCTCAGTTTTCAATACGATTATTCCGATCATCGATATGATGTTCGGAATAATCGTATTGAAAACTGCGATCATCCTTTTGACAACCACAATAATCATATTGACAACTCAATCATCCTATTGACAACCACAATATTCTCATTGACAACTGCGATCATCATATCGATGATCGGAATAATCGTATTGAAATCTGAGATCATCCCATTGACAACCAAAATAATCATATTGACAACTACAATCATCCTATTGAAAACCACAATATTCTCATTGACAACTGCGATCGTCATATCGATGATCGGAATAATCGTATTGAAAACTGCGATCATCCTATTGACAACCACAGTAATCATATTGACAACTACAATCATCTTATTGACAACCATAATCATCATATTGACAATCTCGGTAGTCAATATGATGACCACAGGGTTCAGTATGATCATAAAAGCAGTAGTCAATACGATGAACGCGGTTGTCAATGTGATGACAGCGGTTTTCCAAATCATCATATTGATGATTACGGTCGTTGGCTGAAAAATAACAACTTTTTTCATCAATATGATGAACAAATTCATCAATATGACAACCATTTTTGGTTCAGTGTAGACACGCCAGAAGACCCGGCGTTCCATCAAACGACTTCTGCAGAGGAAGAGATAAATCCATCACCGCCTCTGCTCATGTCCTGCCTCTTCTTCAAAGAAAACCGCATCTATGAGAAAACTTCCTTGATGATCCAAGCCATCTGGTGAACACTCAGATAACCTTCATCTCTATCGCTTTATTGAAAGCCCTAAACAATTTAGTTAAATGAGGTACTCCGTCGAACACTTTGTATAGCATCACAATGGACCTTATATTGGTTTTAGTGTGTCACTTGTTTTCTTGACTAGAATCTGAGAGTTTTCAAAACCGGGAACTGTTCAATGCGAGCCAACAAATATGAAAGATTTTGAACAGTGTCTACGAAACCTCTTCTAATTATTCGAGCGGATTTCAATTCGATTATTCAACGAAACTAATTCAAATCGATTCACATTCAAATGAACTTAAAATTAAATATTATTTGAATTTCCTCATGTAGCATATTTCATCAACCACCCATACAGTTCTTGTACCAATATGTCACTTTTTATCAAATCTACCACCACCAAACTCAAAACGGCCATTTATTTTTTAATGCCACTCCACCGCTCTATGTAGTGTAAGAAATTTTTTGAAGTTCTATTCATTTGTTTGCTTATTTGCCAAGTGCGTTATTTATGTAGATAGCTACTTTTGTCACTCACACCGGTTACAAGGATGACACAATATATTATCACTTTCATGGAAAACCAGCTACCTGGCATATTCCTGATCATCTCAGAAAAAAAAAAAAAAATACAAAATCCACAAGTGTTTTCCTGTTGTTGATTTATTTTTATTCAAACATTTCCAGTGAATATTTTTGTTGCATTTTATTTTCCTGCCTTTTTATCTACCCGCGCAGTATTATTTTTTTTTTTTTTCTTTCACGATAAAATGTATAGGTATTTATATTTGTTGTTGGAGTATTGAGGTCCTATCGTTTCTTTGGATAATATCCCATGAGCACTAAGTGGTTCATGACCATTTTAACGGAACAATTTTTCCCATAAGAGAAAATTGAATTGCTTCCTGGAAATCGGGTTGAACAGGACGAGATGAAATACATATTTTTTTAGTTGTTACAATCGTCGAACGTTTAACCACCATCATCGTCGTTTATGGGAGAAATCAATGGAAAAAGGACTTTTTGTCTCAAATATTTTAAGGCGCCTAAAGTGTTCATTATAACTTATGAAGTTGTTAGTTTAAGGAAAGGCATTTTCTAAACACGGAATTTGAACTTTCAAAAGATAGGTTTTTCCAAGAATCGATTGTTTTGCAGAAGACGAGCTTTTAACAACAACCCTCACTAAGTAATTAAAATCAAATGTTAGTGAAATGGCCATCGTTAGCCGTAGCAGCGAAATGGAAATTGAAAATTGGGAGTTTAATTTATTGATAAAAGACAAGGAAAAAGTGCAAAATAGAAATACGTCCGAATATGTATGACAAACAGAATAAGAAGAACAAACCTATAGATAACTCCGTTGCACTCAGCTAGACTCCGAAGCCTTGCTGGAAAGGCAAAGCAATCGAGACATCTGACTCAGTTGCGACAGTATGGATTCCTACGGAAACTGCGAAGCTCTTGCAGATGATGAAAGACTCTTGGGTTAAAAAAAATCTAACATATTGAGGTTCTCGCAAATCAAAGCGTTTTTGTAGTTGCGGCAGCAGGAGAAACGCTGTTGGTAGCATACAAACTGCAGCGACAACTGCAAATGTATGGATTTTCATTTGTCGCTTCATTGTGCGTATTCTCATATGCCGCTGATAATTTAGTTTTGACATCTGAATTAGACGCTGCCGCGATTGCACAATCGATTTGGTTTGGGAGATCCTTTTAGCGGAGACGGTTAACTACATCTCAAAAGAAAAGCAACTGAGAAAACTACAAGTTAACTACTGGCGGAAAGAATTTCATAAGACGCAGCGCTAGAGAAAGTTCTCTCTAGTCCTTCGAAAAGAGAAGAAGGTCCAGTCACGTGGTTGCTAAAACGAACAAAAATGCTTAAACCAATGTCGTTTTGCTCATTGAGGTTGTAGGAATGATAACAGTTGGCATTATTGCTGCAGATGGTGAAATTAGCGACCTTGCAAGGCATGAAACATGCAAAAATTATTTGTGAATAATGACGTCTTCGAAGAACTGTACAAGATCACTGAGGAGGATCCATTGATTCAACTTCTGGGATCCTATCATAGACTAGGGTGGCTAACGATGAAGTGCGCTGACAAAACAATTGCGTAAGAAACAGTCTGCCTCAATTCGCTTTGGGTGAACGAAAAGCTACTGATGGTGGAAAACAGTGCGGTCTCCCAAATGAAGCCGTTACGCAACAAGAACCAAATTATTCCAACCAAAGACAGCAAAATTCTGGGCAAGGTTTTACTCTGACATCTGACTTTCTTGATAGACGAACATTCTGCCTCACTACTTGAAGATCTGAGTTGCCAACCGTTCTTGAATTTCAACAAAGTCCAATTCAGAATCAAGAAGAACCGGAATCCTCATCATTTTGGCCGACAAACCAACTGAACTGGTAAGACTTCCATCTCTCTACCGACAAGCCTGCAGCTACAACCTTTTCTTTATCCTCAACCCCACAAAACCTGCTCTGGGAACTAATAGCCTTCCTGTGAACAGGTGAAGAGAACCTTCACTAACCCTAGAAAAATATGAAAACACAGATCGACAAAAGCCCCAAGAATCAATGTTTGCATCAACATCGAAAAATATAAAAGCACCAAAACCAGTATCGCAAGAGCAATCTACCGGGAATTATCACAAACTAGACCAGCTCTATTTTGAGTTGTCCAGACTCCAGATTAACCTCCAACACCCAAAGGAATGCTCGGAAGTCTTAAACCTGACGCTGAGGAAACAGGACTCAACGATGTCCTTGTGCAAGAACTGTGGGTCAGCGGAATTGGTTTTGCGCCTTCAAACTCATTTTTACTATATAGAGAAGTTTATATGGATTTTAATAAATTTATACATTTATAGTCCTGCGTCCCCTTGCAGGATCAGCTTGGTGAAATGCTGTTCTATTACTATTAATCCGATGGCTTAGTCGTTCGTTGGTAATATAAATTTACAGCTGTTATTATTATACTAATTTTGTATTAGTGAGTGAAAAAAGCCCATACACCGTTGGACGTGTCGAACAAACAATAGGCTCCGCCCACTGCTGATCAAAATCTTTAGCATTTCTGCTTCAAACTTGATAGATGAACTTCTATATTATACGAATCAAAATCAACATAACTAACGCAGCAGGTTGAGGTAACTAAGCGATGGATTGAGGAAAACATATTTTTGGATCCTGAAAAAACAACTTCACGTTTTCCTTCGAAAAGTTCGTGTTATTTCAATTTTATCTAGTGTCCGAATCGTATAATAGGAATTATACTTCTCATTTTCGTGCTTATTTCACTCAATTAGCTCAGTTAATGGAAAATTTAACTCTAAAGCCTAGAATTAGTTAAAACATGAGATAGACACTAACTCGGCCATTTTGAAAGCTCTACATCACCCTGTGTTTGTTCTTGATTGTACAGTTTAAAGAGAAACAAAATGGCGGACGAATAATTTAATTTTTGTATTTACTTGGCGTTTGAGATTTCATTTGGCGGTTATTCGGTTACGGCCAATACTTTGAGACGTGACAGTTAGTTTATGTTTTATTAATAATTCACATTCCTCCTATATACAGAGGCAAATATCTATAAAAAGCACTGTTTGAGTAAAAAAAGCTAATTGATTCTTTATGCGATCAACATACTCTTTCCAAGTTTATTTAAAACTCACAATCCCTTAGCAGGATTCCCAAGGCGTCAAACAAGAAATAACCCATCTATAAAACATTCTTCGGTCCTTAAACATTTCTGCGTGGTTTCCAAGCGACACCTTTCGATGATGGACAATTGGACAGTTTTAAAAAACTCAGTACTTTTAATATGTGCTTGGATACTATTATTCCCGTGTACGTGTAAAAAAAAAAAAAAAATATGATCTGATATTAATGAAGGCTTGAAAATGGAAACTTGCAAAACTTTTCAGGTTTTCAGCGCCTCTTTCTAGTTTCAGCGATTCCCATATAACAAACTTTTCGGTAAGTATTAACAAATGTTCGAGAATAATAAGTTAATCGAACACGAATAACAAAACAGTCTTCATTTTCTCAGACAGCCAAGCTGTTCCTAAAGCACTACAAGCTAACCTGCGATAAGATCGAAATTAGTTCAAGAAACAATTACGTCACTCTCCGATCTAGCTATGAAAAACTTTAACTCTATGGATCCCAGCACACAAAGGCAATGATGGTAACGAGAAGGCAGACATCCTTACTAAATATAACGCTTCTAAACCATTCGTTAGTCCTGATTCCTTCTGTGGGGTGACCATCCGCCCTAAGCGGGAGTATAATTCTCACATCTGTTCCGGTACTCCTCCAACATCTTTGCCCCTATACTTGATAGGGTACAGAACTAAGCGTTGAGATTGACAATTATTGCGAATCGATTGATTCTCTCGAACATCATCGAAACGTTACCTGTCTCACTCTCTTTTATCACTTTTTGCATTCCTTCCTTGAAACAGTTAAGCCGTAACACCCTTGAGCCCAACTTTGGACGTAAAGTTTGGTTTGGAAATTCATATTCTAGCCACTCAATCCGAACTGTGGAATGCTCTACCAGACTTTGTTTTTTCACAGCAATATGATTGGCAAAGTTCGCGAGGAATTGGCAAGTCCTCCGTTAGTATTCATTGCCATGAAAAGCGCTTTCTCGATTAGCCGTTCGGAACCGGCAGAAAAATTGTAGGTCCCCTCCATTCCCTCACAAGGGATGGTTGTGAGAAATGCGCTAGGCCCAGGGGCTCCTCGCTCTGTTGCGCCACCCTATTTTTTTTTTTTTTTATGATTGGCAAAGAGTAAAACTCAATGTGGATCTGTGTCTACTACTCAAACATCTCCTATTTTCCCCCGCACTGTGTTTTAAAACAATATAAGAGTGAACGCAAACTATAGAAAAAAATGTGTATTGCAGTTCTTAGCTTGCAATTCAGCATTGGTTTTATCAAAAAGCTTTATTGTTTTTCGTAGTCGGTTACCCAATAGTAGTAGTAGTAAATAGATTTATTTTCTTATTTAAATCGTTATGTATTACAAAATCAAAGTAAGCATGGCAATGCCGTCTGCCCGGTTGACAATCCAAATAAATTAGTTGTGTAAGTCTCTTAAATATCATAAACAATTTTTTTTTTGATTATTATTAATTTTTCTTACTTCAAAAGTTTTCGAAGAGAATTCTGTTTTTGTAAGCGCTACTTTGCAGTACATGAAAAGTTTATGCACCTCCATTTCGTTTAAATACTCTATCATTTCACTGTCGGTTAAATAATTGCAGCCGAAGAAAAAGCTCCTAGTTTCTATTAAAACCGGGCATTTTCCTAGAAAATGGAAAATATCTTCTCTTTCCCCCCGATTACACAGGCTGCATAAGCTGGGAAGATCCTCTCTATGTGGCATATAATTCAAATGTAGAAGTTCTGCACGAAGTCTCACCATCATCGAGATATGCTCCACACTATTCTGGTCTCTGAAGTAGTTTCTTTCTCCTAGGTTATGGCATAGGCGACTGTAAACAACTCGGTGTACAGAGCTGGTGGCATCTTCGATATATTTCTCTCTAAGCTTTTCATCCACCATTGTAATTAACTTATAAATTTGACCTTTCCATACGCTAACATTTTCAATGTGCAAGTCTAGCTCCATACCACACCATTGCGCGAGCTCGTTCCATTCCGCATACCAGCTGTATTTCCGGTTGATTACGTATAAGGCAGCTTTCTTGGGAAGTCTTTCATTATCCATGTTCAAAACTTTGATAATATAGTCCACCTGGGCTTTGAGGGTTTTGACGAAGAGTGGTGATAATCCTGTTTCCAGCATTCCAGCATCAAGGCGTAGTTTGGTGTGTTGGACGGGAGGTGGAATATCCTTTTAATGTAGAACCTGAGCAACTTTTCCACACTTCCATATTGCTTGTTATCCCATACCTGTGACGCATAGAACATAATCGATTCAGAAACTGCTTCAAATACACGAAATTTACAACTATGAGCTATACTTGTTAGAAAAACACTTTTTCCACGTGGCTCCAATAGCTCTCTTTGCCTTAACTAGTTGTTCACTGAGATGCTTTTCCATGCTTAGGTTTTTTGTCAAGCACACTCCTAGGTATCTAAATACGTTCATGACTTCAATAGGTGTTGAATTGTAGAACCATCTTTCGTTTTGGCTATTTCTTCCTCCACCATTTCTGAAGATCATTATCTTTAATTTGCTTAAGTTAACTTGAAGATTCCAAGTTGTACAGTACCTATACAGTTGATTGATCATCAATTGAAGCGATTGGGGCGAGGTATGTAGACAATAGTACTATGTCGTCAGCGTAAAAGAGGGCCTTTATATTGGTCCCCGCAAATTCTACACCTCCGGAAATGCAATCCGTTAGATCCTCTATAAATAGCGCAAATAAGAGAGGGCTCAGTGCACACCCTTGTCGAACGCCAGACTCCGTTTGAAACCATTCAGATAATTGTTCCCCATTCCAAACTGCTGCCTTAGTCTCCTTGTATAGATTCTGTAAAACTTTTCCAAACTTTGTGGACATCCCAAGTCCATAGAGCTTGTAGATAAGAGCTTGCCTATCCACCGCATCAAACGCTGCTTTGAAATCGATAAAGAAGCTGTAAAGCTTTTTTCTGTTTTGAAGGAAAGATTCTCCGATGCTTTTTAGTACAAAAATATGATCGACCGTAGAGTACCCCGTCCTGAAACCAGCTTGATATTCATTCAATAAATGGTTTTGTTTGATCCACGTATTGAGTCTCTGTTGCAAAATTGCGGTAAATATTTTGTACGAAGCATTAAGAATACTTATCCCCCGATAGTTCTCCGGATTTTGCGTACTTCCTTTTTTGTGAATTGGAAAAACTAGGGATTCTTTAAACTCTTGTGGTACGGTTCCAAGTTCCAAGATTCGGTTGAAAGAATAATTGAGCTTATTCATAAGTTCAAAGGTTCCGTGCTTATAGAGCTCAACAGGTATTCCATCGGAGCCTGCTGCCTTGCCATCTTTTAAATTCTTCAACACGTTAATTATCTCTTCATGAGTTATTCGCGCATCCAACAACTGATTTCCGATCCTTGGTTCAGCGTAAGCAATGTTTACATTACTGGAGTGGTGATTTAAAAGTTCCTTGAAATGTTTGTAGAGTACACTTGGTGTGAGATCTCGATGAATCGTAAACTTATTTCCGTTCAAGTGTTTTACCAAACTCCAAAAATCGGTAGATTTCCTGCACTGCGCAAGTCTCCTAGACTCCTCTACGACATAATTATTTCGCTTGCGTCTACACATTTCTTTGAAAATCTTATTTGCTTCTAAGTATTGACTTTTGAAAAATTCATTGTCATCTACACGAAGTGACTTCAACCATGCAAAAGACCTCTGTCTAGCACTAAAACACTCTCCATCAAAGCAAGGTTCAACTGGTATCAACCTCTTCCTGTTCATCCTAAGGGTTGGATAAGCAAATCTTATACAGCTTGTGATCGATTCCAATTCGGAATCGGTACTTCTATTTAGCAATAGATTTAGATTATTCTGATAGCTTTCTAAGTTACTGGAATTCCACTTTAGTTTTGGTAGCATTTGTAGATTTCTAGTGCCAGATTCTTCATTAATCTCAATTTGGAACTCCGTACTAGTCGGCAGATGATCAGAGAATGTTTCTACAACTACTTTGAAATCTCGCACATAGTCAGCCCATTTTCCAGCTACCATACAGTAATCTATGACCGATTTTCCTTGCCTTCCAACAAACGTAAGTTCACCAAACCTATCAGATGCCGAGGTCCCGTTGACAATTCTCAGTCCAAAAGTGTCACAGAGCTCCAATATTTTTTTCCTCTTGTATTACACATTTCATCTTTAGATTGACGCAATATTCCAGCTTCTTTGTTTTCCAATCCAGCTTCATTTCCACATCTACTGTTAAAGTCGCCTACTAATAGCACGTTTGGATTATCATTTAACATCATAAACTCGTACAATTTCTCGAAGTCAGATTCCCATTTATTACAATTTAGGTATATTGGCAGGGTTATAAGTTTTGGGGTTCCAATATTTAAGTGTACAAATGTTATTTCATTCCTGGTTTTAATATTGTATATCACCTTTTCCACAGATTTTTTAATTCCAAAAATGCAACCTCCACTCGCTCTTCCTCTCGTGTGCGTTCTTACAGCTGGGATCCATACAAAATCAAAGTTATTGAAGTTATTACCAAATTTAAAATAATCTACTTCAGTCACAAAAGTTTCAAACAAAAATATAAAATCATAGCTGTTAACATAGTAATAAAAACTGCTAAATAAGTTTTTATTGGCTAAACCTGATATATTATAAGCAAGGTTACCCAATATATGATCAATGATCTTCAAAGTGTAGGACATCAGTTAGATCGAACGGTAGTAGTTATCATCTTGGAGAATACAATGAAGTAGTTTAGTTTTAAATTCATTTTTATTGTATATCACTTATAACTACTTACTTGCTAACAAAAATGTTTGAACTAGCTTACATAATACAATGAAACAAATGAAATACGCGTGATATGCGGTATGATCACTTTCTCTCATAAACTGACCTAAGCTCTAATTACTTTCTCTTCAACTTTTAGTCCAATTCCTTAGATTTGGCCCGTTGCGTTGCTCATTTGTGTAAGAAAAACCAGGTTGTGTGTTCACATTTGTTAAGTTCTAGTTAACATAATACAACGTTTCAGACAGAAGTTAAAACGTAACCATATACTAACGAGCATTATTATCCATAGTAATGCTTATCCGGGGCGCCACAGTCCCACGAAAGGTTGCATATTTAAATCATTTTAATCTGACATTTAATGAAAAAAAAAAAAAAATAATTAAAATAAACGATCACTTCCATTAAAAACATTCAAGTACAAGTCAGTAATCTCCTCATCTTGTTAATAAGTACACCGACATTAATTTTTTTTATGTACGAGTATACACCATTCTATCTTAACATAGCCTATAGATCCGTGATAAAAGAAAAATGCAATGCTCAATGGATCAACAAAAGAGGTTGGCTCGCAATTATACAAATACAACAATGCTTTGAATAAACGATGGAGACAATAATTGATTGATTATCTCAACGATAGAAACTTAATGTTAATATATGATTTCCTGTGGCAAAATATATGCAGGGTTATATCTTTAGGAAATATCGTTTCGTATACCTTACCTTACCAACTTCAAACATTGTTCTCACATTAAAAAGTGATGTTTTGTATATGTAGAGCTTATTCTTGTGTAAGTCCGAGTAAACTGAACAATGATGTGGCGCCATCTTTACAAGGGCGTTCATGAATACTTTTTGATCAAAAGAGCATACGACGCTAGTTCCTTGAATCTTGAAGTTCAGATAGCTTATGCTCGTAAATTGGGGCACAAAAGGAAGAAGGTTCGCAAACTCGAATAATTTATATCGAACTTTTTGGTACGCAAACAAATACTGGCTTTGATAGATCCCAACACAAACTTTTCTGTGTAACCAGTGAAACTATTGATAGCAGATTCAATATCCCTCCACGTGAACTATTAGATAAGTCGGACAGAAGAGACACGAAAAACTGAAAAGTGATTAGAAATATGAAGAAACAAATGCTTGTTGTAGTTGTCCTTGTGGGAGCGATGATCATAAGTTCACACACCGCAACATTTTTTTGTCTGCATGTCTGTGTTTTTAAGAAGTCTGAAAGGTCCGCGAGAGATATCCACATCTCTCAGCAACGGAGACGATGAAAAGGAGCCAACCCAAAAAGTGACCACTGATAACAACACCGATTATGACTACTTTTTAAAATCTATGCTTGCATCAGGCGATGTCAAAACGCATTATTATACAACCAATCCAACGGACGAGCTCAAAACCTAAACTTTGTGGAAGACGTATGCTCAGATACTCTCTAAAAAGGTCCTGTAAGTTGACGAAATGATAAAAAGGTGGAGGAAGAGCTGAAATTTAAGGGAAAAGGTAAAAGGGTCAGTCTGTGTCAGTCCCTCTCCCTCTCCCTCGTCAGCCAACTCAGCTGACCACTCTTAAAATTCAAAAACCACTCTTAAAGTTCAAAAACCTAGCTGCGGGTGATCTGCTTCAGTGTTGGATGGGTGCTACTTTTTCTTATTTTTTCTTTTTCCGGCGTTGCGAGCATGGTATTTCCAAAAGGATTTGTAAACAGCCATTCGTAAGATGTGGGAATGCTAATCCGAAATGATGTAGAGTTTGGAGTAGAGATCTTCTGGATGTTAGAAATCTTTATGGTGTAGTTACGAAGGAAGAAACTTTCTAGCCACACGGTGTCAGCTGATACAGGTGTGTTCCTCACTGTAAAAATTGAAGTGTTGTTGTTGTTTAACTTTGTGATCCTTGTATTCCATTCAGAAATAGTCCAAGAGGATCCCAAACGGTTTATGGTGGGCTCGGTGGGAGGGGAAAAGGTAGGTTCCAATTCGGCTACGGAGGGGGCGGTGGGAGCTGTGTGAGATGTTGTTGTCGTGAGGTTGGCGTCAATTAATTCATCAAGTATGGACATGTTGGGTTCAGTTGGTCTTTCCGGTTGCTGATCAGGTGTATAGCTTTTGAAAGAAACCGCTCTTACTTCGTCGGATAGATCTGTGATCAATACTCTATTTAAAGCAAGATCATTGGTTACTTCTTCGAATCTATCAGCCAGTTCAGAGAGCAATGAATCATGTTGACACGGAAGGGGAGTGGGGTTAAGTGAGATCGTTTGCAGATGAGATTCAACAGAGTTTAAGGCAGTTTTCAGAGAACTCAGCTGATGGATTGAAGAACGAGGATAGACATTCGCTCAGAGTTTTGCGAATTTCAGTTTTGAATGATTGAACGCTCTGCTCAATTCGATTGTCGCTAGAGATGTCTGAGACGAACTGAGTCAGAGTGACAAGTTGCTTCTCAATAGCTGTGAGTTTACTCTGGTTCTGCAGTTGAGCATTGGTTAAATTCAACTCGTCGGCATTCTTCAAAACATCATCGAATCTGGCCAGTTCTTGTCTACCCTTTTTGTGGTATGACTTCATATCAGTTGTCATCTGGTTTATGTTTTCACTCAGACACTTTATCGACAGCATTATGTGAGACAGCGAGATCTGTTTGCATTCGTCACAATAGAAGGTAAAGTTGCGCAATAATGAACTAAGATGTAAAAGGAAATCCTGTGGTGGAGTTTGTATCAAGAACCGCTCAGGAAAGAATGCAGAAAACCTTCCAACCGAGCCTAACAATCTAAAATTACAAAAGACTGGGATTCCTACAATGAATCCCTCAAAACATTCAAAAATACCAACTGAGGAAAAGACACTCCAAAGGTTTTGAGACTAAGAAATTAAGAAAAATTCTCTCAAAGAGTTTAAACATTCCCAACAGCTGACTGCTCCTGGACAAAATCCTTCGAAGAAAAGCTTACTTAGCTCCTAGACACTCACTTTCCAGCGGTAGCTCTCAAAACATATGCAACTCTGGTTCTGCAGAACCTGCGGTAGCATAAAAACAAACAACCTCAATCTGATTACAAGGGAGAAACTGAATTAGGCCATCAACAGCTTTGACACATATAATTCCGAGGGACAAGATGGTATAATTCCAGCCGAAATTATTCAAATTTCAAATGTCTGCGGATAATCCCTGTCCTTGAAGTGAAAAGTGATCCCAAACGGCTGTACCACCTTGAACTACACCCCACACAATGGAGAAGGTTTAAGGTTGTATTTATGCCTAAGGCTACGTTTATGACCGAGCGTAATCGCAACGCGCGATGCGATGAGAATCGCCCAATCGCTTGTCACATTTTCGCTATGTTTATCGCGTGCGATTGAGTGTTTATAGTAGCGCGTAATCGCAAGCGATTGAAAGTTAACAACACAACTCAACATTTTTTTTATTCACGTTGGAGCAGTTGAGAAAGCAATATGCGTGCATTAACTCGCCAAACTCAACCAATTTCAATTTGAAAATAATTTCTTTTAATACATAATAAATAATTATTGCTGAAAATTTGGTTGAATTTGGTTTAATATTGTGGAAGTTACAGATTTTGAAACATAGAATTTTAAAACATGCAATCACTTTTGCTTGCCACTGTATATAAGAACAAATCACAACAGCGAAGCGCGCATTTTGTAAATTTTTGTTAAATGTAACAATAATTAAAAACAATAAAAAACATATTAAATATACGAGGGCAGTCCGATAAGTACTTAGCCTCTCCGCCCAATAGCGCCACTATCGCAAGAGAAATTAACTATAGTGTAGTACATTTTTGTAGAAGGCTACTGTCGAAATTTCAGCCGAATTGGACTCGTAGTTTTGTTTTAACCGCGTGTGGAAGCAAACGTGTCAGCGGATTTTAGAAAAATGGAAAAAGAGCAATATTGGTCAGTGATTCAATTCTTGTTTTTGGAAGAGAAATCACGCACGAAATCAAAGAGCGGTTGGATGCTGTGTATGGTGACTCTTCTCCTTCGATGGCGACCGTCAAAAATTGGTTCAACGAGTTTCAACGTGGTCGCACGTCGGTTTCTAATGAGCTCCGCCCAGGTGCCCCAAAAACGGCTACCGCGAAGGACAATGTGACAAAAATCCACGATCTCGTATTGGCAGACCGCCGCAAAGTGGGGCAGAAAGTGCCTTTTAACGGCGATAATTATAAACTTTTATGTTGGCTATGATCAAATATACTTTCTGAAAGGATTTTGGTATGCTGAATTCAAATCCGAAGTAAAAACAACGGTACTACTTCAGGTTTTTGAGATAATGCCGTTATAAACTTTTTATTGAAGTTGTTTGGTATTTTTTGTGTTGTGAGAAACTTAAAATAATAGAAAGTACAAAAATCAGTTATGATCTCAGTGTTTTTCTTATTTTGAACACAATTTCCAAAAATTTGTTTTTAGTGGATTGATCATATCTAAAAAGCTCTTTACATATATTAAGGGTTGAAGACATTGCATGCATAATGCACATTGGGACTCATCCATAGCGACAACTGGCTTGTCGAAGTACTTCATATAGGTTCAAATTAGAAGTAGTGATTTGCTAACATTTTAAAATGAAAATGATAGCAAAGTAGCAGTAATAAAGCACCCATATAAGTTTTTTTATCCTATTTAAAACATTTTCTTATGCTATTCCGTGCATTGCTTTTCAACATTTGATAAGTTATCTATTTTTAAAAAAGCTCAAAGGAAACACGAATCTGTATGTATATCTCCAACACCAATTATTTAGGCTGTCAAAACAGCCATTTCCCTAATGTTGTTAATAGAGCTACAAATCAGCTCTGCAGTCTGCAGAGAGAACGAATTTCAATTTGGTGAGTCCCAATAGGCCTTGATAGGTCTAAAAAACTGAAACAAACAAACAAAAATACTTTGTGAAATGAGATTTATAATTTAAAAAAATCGTTTATATTTTCTTAATATTGTTAACAAATTATTTGTGTAATTATTACAATTCTGAGTTCGATAAATAATCAATCATTTCAGTCTGTGGTTGGATAATGAAGCCGGGCTCTAAAACATTTTGAAAGCTTCAGAATCAAAAGGTTTTTTTTTTTTAAGAATTTCTTATTCCCCGATTTGTAATAAATGAATCTGAAGATATTAAAATTCTGTATCAAAATATTCTATACTCATTTTGAAATCCTTATTTTGGGCTTCTAAACGCTTAATTCTCAAATGGGCACTTTTATTCTATGATCAAGTAGTAATATTTCGGTGAATTTCAAACATAGAAAGTTTTCTGATACAGCATTTTAAAGAAAATTTTATTTACTTTCTTTTTTTGGAGCAATGTCTGTACCGATCTGCGACCAGAAAGAAATGCTATTGAAAAAACTAAAAACACTAAAAAATTGGAGAATTTTGAATTTTATTTTGTCGGGGAATTTATCATTTTGTATGGAAATTTTTTTTTTTATCATTATTCAAAAGATGCATTTCGGTGGAAAAATTTGCTCTCTAAAAAAAACCCCTGTAAGTGCAACAAAATTTTGCTTCGTTTGCGAGATATATAGAAAAAACGGATGAGGATGCTTCAGAACCCATAACTCTGATTTGCACCATCTTATTCAATAGCTTTCTGAGTGTTTTTCTTCATAACTAAGCCATTGATAGATTTCTGCAATAAAAACTCACCCTTTTTCGAGTTACATAATCAATAGGCTATAAGGATTATGAAAATGGTTTAATATTTCACACACTTTTAGCACAAAAAAATTGAAAAAAAATATTTCATGGAAACATTCCGCACTTTTTACTTTTGTTTTCGATAAATAATATATTCAACTATGATATACAATTTAAATTTAATTGGAATGTTTCCGTAATCAAAAAGTACCGCTATTTTACAAATTTTTTAGTATTCTTATCATAAAACGCTTCTTTTTTTTATTTTTCAGCCAATTTTTTTACATAGTATAGCTGACAAAAGTGCCGTTATAATGAATATACCTACTTAAACAAACTCTATGCAAAATTTCTAGCAACAATACATTTTTTAAATATTTTCAAAACAATTTTAACTGAATTGTCAACTTTGATGTTGATTGGTACAGTGATGGAGACACTGACTGAGAAATCGTTTTTTGATTCATGTGAGGAATTTTTTCAACTAATAGAAAAAGTTATTTTCAAAAAAATTGGTTTCGTTTTGAAAAAATTTCTTTTCTCAAAACGAAACCAAACGCTTTTCCGAACCACAGGCCCCATAGTGCGCGAGATAGCTGAGATAGTAGGCATCTCGAAAGACCGCGTGGGTCATATCCTGCATGAAATTTTGGGCATGAAAAAGCTGTCGGCGCGATGGGTGCCGCGTTTGCTCACTTTGGACAACAAACGCAACCGTGTGACCACTTCAGAGCTGTGTTTGACGCTGTTTAAGCGTAATCCGAAGGAGTTTCTGCGTCGTTTCGTGACCGTCGACGAAACATGAATCCACTGGTATACACCAGAGACCAAGGAACAGTCGAAACAGTGGACTTTACCTGGCGAACGTGCTCCGAAGAAGGCGAAAACTGTCCCATCGGCCGGAAAGGTGATGGCAACCATTTTCTGGGATTCACAAGGTGTGATCTACATCGACTACCTGGAGATGGGTAAAACAATCACAGGACAGTACTATGCCGAATTATTGGGCCGATTGGACAGAAAAACGGCCCCCTTTAGCGTAGAAAAAAGTGCTCCTCCACCACGACAACGCACCGGTTCACACTTCTGCCATCGCCGCGGCTAAATTGGTCGAGTTGGGCTACGAACTATTGCCCCATCCACCGTATTCTCCAGATTTGGCCCGGTGTGACTTCTTTTTATTTCCAAATTTGAAAAAATCACTTGCCGGGCAGAAATTTGTATCGAATGAAGAGGTCATCACCGCCACCGATGCCTACTTTGCAGAGCTCGAGAAAACGCATTTTTAAGATGGGTTAAAGAAGTTGGAGCATCGCTGGGTCAAGTGTATCGACCTAAAAAGAGATTATGTTGAAAAATAAATCAACACTGTTCCAAAATTTTGGTTATTGTTTTGTAGGCTAAGTACTTATCGGACTGCCCTCGTATTTACTCACGTCCCAAGTCACATTTTTTTTCAACATCCTCCCAAGCTTTTCTTATTATATTTCGATTGTGGTAATCTGCATGGCGCAAATTCCATAAACATTGATTATCACGCACACACTCTATGAAAATGTCCATGCTGTTTCGCTGGTTTCGCTCAAATGAATCAAAATATTTTGATTACAAATTTTCGTCGCTTTTATCGCTTGTAATCGCTCAATTCGCTTTTCGCTAAATCGCTGTGTCGTGAACACCACCATATGCACTAATATAATTTATCGCTAGTAGCGATTCTCATCGCATCGCGCGTTGCGATTACGCTCGGTCATAAACGTAGCCTAAGGCCGGAAAATCTTCTTATATAAGCCCAAAAGGTCTCAGACGAATCAGTCTATCATCATTCCTTCTTAAAACGTTAGAACGGGTGATTGATATCATCCTGCCATCTGCAGAACAAGACGCCTACTACATGGCAAAATCTGTAGAAACGCCCCTACACACTCTGATTCGTACTATAGAATATTCCCTCCATCACCAAGAACATACTCTGGCCGCATTCCCTGATATAGAGGGTTAATAACTTTAGCATTGTATATAGATACTATATAGTATTATTATGTAGACTTTTTGACTGGTAGCGAACCTATTTTCTTCGGTCCAACTTAGCAGTCTCCGTTCCAAGCCATTTATTTCACCATTGTGTGTAGAGAAGCGAATGCTGCGCCACCGTGCTCCTCCGGTCTAAAGCATTGTTAAATCGTGTTTTGAACTAACTATAGTTTCTATATACAATGACTTTAGTAACCTGACAATAACAATGGCACCGACAAATCTTAAAGCAGATAGTTCAATTGTTGAACGGATAAATCATATGAAAATCAAATCGGCTCTAGGAGACTTTTCTACATAGAGTTCTATCGGCAAGACGGAGTCCTTTCTTCTCTGACGAACTTCAAGTAGCTTGGAAGTGGAGGGTTTCGAAGTTATTGCATATTCAGATAACCTCTCCATGGCGGTATCAGGAAAACATGCTCAAATCCTTACGGAGCTGATGCAAACCGCTCTTAACAAACCAGTAAAATGAGCGGAAAGAAGTGATCTAGGAGTAAACACCCAGAAAAGTGAACTCGTTCTCTTCACCAGGAAATACAAAATTCCCCAACAAATAACTCCATCAATAATTAATGTAATCCTACTTGAATTTTTAGACGAGGCAAAGTATCTTGGTGATTGGTATCATCCTTGACATAAAGATAACTGGAAACTGAATATTAAGGAAAGAGTAAGGATAGCCTCCGTAGCCCCCTTTTCCTGTAAAAAAAGCCTTTGGTAATAAGAGGGGGTTTCCCCTCCAAAACACCCACTGGCTTAATACTGCGGTTAACAGACCAATGGTATGGTGGGCCGCTGTAGGTAAAGTGACTGCGATAGTCTAAGGAAGGTCCAACGATCAATCGGAGCAATGCGCTCCACACTCAGACACACCCTCAGCTTCCCTTAACATACTCCTTAATCTCACACCATTTTAGATATCTTCAGCAAACAAATAGACGCCAGAGCTTGTTCAGATCAATCCCATGTCACTCCGACTACACCACCCCCAATTGGTCTTTGAAAACAAGTTCCAAGTCTCTATTCCAGCGAGAACAATTTGAAAACCCAAGAATTCTTGAGAGATGATCCAATTTATTTTTATACAGATGGCTCAAAGACCAATGAACGGGTTGGGGTATAATCAGACAGACTAAACGTTGGTCTCTCATTCCGCCTTCCAAACCACTGTAGCGTGTTCCAAGGCGATCAAAGAGGTCCTATCGTGGCTAAGAGAGAACGTGATATCCTCAGTGAATATCCATATCTTCTCAGACAGCCCAGCAGCCCTCTAATCAATCGGCGCTGTTTCAACGAACTCAGTAACCGCTCTCTATTGTCGCCTATCTCTCATGGAAATGACTGAACAGTTCAATATTCACCTATTTTGGGTGCCATGGCACAGGGATATCTTAGGTAACTGCAAAGCCGATGAACTCGCTTGAAATGTGAGTGGTTTGCTCGCAACCGCGGTGTAAAGTCCTCCCTTCAGCTGATTGAGAGTTTTTCTACCACAGAAGATGGCCTCTACGCTTAGATATTCGATGATTGATGTTGTTATCACAAGCTGCTTCACTATTGATCATTAATCCCTGATAGTTAAGCTTCTCACACTTGGGAAACACAATTCGATACAGTCTTTTTTGGACTAATGTGTTGTAGCCAGTAGCCACTACCTTCTAAATCTTTTACACACACATTGAGAGCTTCTTGCAGGAATGTAGGATTCTCACTTATTATGTCTCCATCGACCGCAAAAAACAGTTGATGTCCTTTTGTGTTCAGTACTTTGTCTTTCAGACTATCTGGTTAAAAACTGTAATAAAAAGCAGAGAACTTATGACGCTTCCTTGGTGTACACTTACCGTGACTTACCTACTTCGGTGAATCCATGAAGACATCGAACCATTATCATATCATCAATCATCCGCACATAGGTCACTGGAGCTTCTCGTTGTCTGGGGACGGCCAATATTAGATTTCGTGGTTGTCGATCGAATGCTTTTCCGAAGTGAACCAGCACAAGATGCAAATTCAAATCGCATGATTTTGATGTCCAATTAACGTCGCGAAAACCTAAGATTATGCGACCAGAAAACTTTTAAATAACTGTCAATTTTTGAGTAAGGATGGACATGCAAATCCAAATACAAAATGCGATAGATAGAGTGGGCTTTATGACACGTTCAATTGCTGCGAACGCATAAAAACCGATAGATTCGAATCATCGGCAACACTTGCACTTGCAAGTGCTTGCTCGACTGAGCACACATGCACAGGCTTTACGATCTCTTTGAATTTCTTACAAATTTGACCGATTGCTTGGGTGGTAAGTTTTAATAATATTTACGCCATGTTCGAATTATTTTTTTGTGTTTTCACAGTTTGCGCGCACATCAAGGAGCTTTGAATACCCTTATAATGTCATTATACACACTTCAAGCGACCCATTACCGTTAAAGGCAAGTATTCAGCTAATTTGTACTTTGATACATCAAATGACAGCTTGGTACCCGTGGCGTGATGGTTAGTATGTCTGCGGGTTAACCGGAAGGTTCATGGTTGGAATCCCAACAGAAGAACAAATGTTTTTTCGCGGGTATCACCCTTCGCGTGAAATTGGCAAGTCCTACCATCGCAAATTCATTGCAATGAAAAGCGCTTTCTCGATTCGGAATCGGCAGAAAATTGAAGGTCCTCCTGCGTTCCCTCACAAGGCAATGGCTGTGCAATATGCGCTAGAGCCCGGGGCTACTCACTCTGTTGCGCCACCCTATATTTTGTGTTTTTATATATAAAAGTGTAGAAAGTAATGATGACGCTGACTGCTTGGCAATACTTGGCTCTCATTCTCAATTCAATTCAAAGGCCTTGAACTTTACTTACAATTTTGGAAAGCGATATTAATTGACCTCAACTCTGAAAACAACTGCTAACCACCCCCAGTCATAATCAAAAAGTCACGAATATGTTTAAAAGAAATTCTTGAGCAGAGCATTAGCCAATCTCTCTCCGGCATTGGCCAATCTGACACTTGTTCTATTTGCCTTGAAGACGTAGAGAAATCGATATGAAAGTTATAGCCAGATCGAGGCAAAAATCGTTTGAACAATTGCTCGCTAGCCCCCTTCTCTTACTTTGCGCTTTTAATACTCGTACTAAGAAAAATATTCGCTGCAGCTTTCCAAGTCTTTGGTGTCTCAATTTCGGAACATCGCTTTCACCTCAGTTGCACTTCATTCCCAACCCATGCCCTTTTCCAACTATTGCTGTTTACAGACAATCGTTTGCGATCGTTTCGATAGTCACTTTACTGTCTAAAGACCTCAATTGACTAAAAGAAAATAGTTTTTCATGGCTTGTCATAGAAACCTAGATATTGGAATGAGCTCACCCTAAATCGGAATTGTTGGCGTAAATTGTTGCTTGAGGCTCAGGTTCACCCTGAACTGTAATGCCCACCTAAGTAAGTAAGTAAATCGCATGTCAAAGCTCTTAATGATCTTTTTTAATTCAAAGCGATTCAGAAAAAGTTGATAAGATAGTTTCAGTTCATACAAACCTGCCTAAATGTTATATTCCTATATTCCTCAATTGGGCGCCATTTACACCCATTTGATTTGAAACTGAAGCTGTGAACTTGTGGTTGAGTTTGCGACTCAAAAAAAAGCTTTGTAAAGCAATAAACTGTGTAACAATTGATAAATTCCCAGACTATAGGTATTCATCGAAGCTAAAATTTCAAGTTTGAATGACACCACTGGGTAAGCACTTTAGTATTTTGTAGATTCTTACTCACTTCCTTTTAGGGTGAACCAAAAAATTTGCATGGTGATTCAAGCTACACACTTTTAGCAATATCGAGTTGACAATAACAGCAGTTGGATAGATTCTTTTAAGTTTAGGAAAATGCTCTCCACCAAGATACAAACTTGGAGATGACTCAATCATTTTCGTGTGAAAACTGAAGATGACACTTCATCCCTTCCAATATCCATTTTTGATTTACTTGTCATAAAAAGCCTAAAGCAAAACCAAACTATTGTATTCTTCATATTCTCGTCAAGAATTCCACAACCGATTTCATTAATTAAAGTTACAAGTGTAAGAGCATGACTAATATTCAAATGAAGTTCGTCAATGTAACATTGTAAAGCGTCGCGCTGCAGGTCGGCCACGACTTTAAGGCCCAACAAATACCAATGCACCATACTTTACTATATGCAATCACTAAGCCTTTACAAGATCGAAGGTTGAATCTATTAATAAAAGTTTTGCTGTGGCTACGGCTGCAGGATTTGTGAATGGGAAAACAAGATACACGAATCATCAGATTTTTTTTTCTATTTGATTCTCGGAATGCATTCTTAAGCCATGATAAAATCTTGTGCATTAGTGTCGTTAGAAAAAATTGAATGGAAAACCTGGTTACATGACGATGGGTGACTAAAAAAAAAAATTCTTTTTTTTCTTTAAGAACATTCTCACATTTTTTATGGACGGGCTCGGGAGAGGTGGACTGGTGGGATAACAAATAGAATAACTATTTGCTTATGCATGTAGGTGATTATATAACTGGAATTTTAATTGGTAAGAATTCTAATGCTGCACTGTCCGATGTGGCGCTATAGAACCTGAGCAGTCAATGGCTAAGTGTTACAATGACAAAGCATTTAATTTGATGTTCATAGGTAAAATATTCTTATCTTCAATTATAGTGTCTACCTATACTGTGTGTGTTTATTAGCATAAGATGGATTCCTCTGAAAAATCATATTACACAACCATTTATGGGCACAACATTGTCATTCAATTGTTTCTGCTTTTTCATATGAACTAGACTCTAACTTTGAGACTTTTCTGAAAGAAAAAAGGCATAGCTATCGGTAAGCCCCTGCCTTGGGAATATTTCCTTGTGAATGGTTGAAGCGCCAGTATAGTATCATTGACATAGGTTAGGTTAGGTGGAAGTGGCTGTCAGCCAATGAGTACATTGCCTGACACACTTAGGCCGCAAGGGCCCATTGTGATACCACAGAGATCAGCAAGTTAATCACCTACTGATCTCAGAAACCCGATGTAAGATTAACGAGTTGATCACTTATTAATCTTCCATTACGAGACTAGCCGGTGAATCACCTGCTAGTCGAACCACGCGGAACTTTTAATGTATTTCGAAAGACTTTTAGGGTCTATGTAAGCTAAGTCGCTAGTATCATCGAAGAAGAATTCACCGAGATGAGTTTTCCTCCTATGAAGTAGTGCAGGGCATGAGCAAAGAGTGTTGAACGGTTTCTTCCCCCTCCTCGTCCATGCAGCTTCTGCAGAAATCATTGGAAAACACACCAAGTCTTTTGGCGTGTCTCCCTATTAGACAGTGTCCCGTAAGAACACCTATGGTAGAACCTAGATACAGGCGGTTCAGGGCTAACAAACTCTTAGAGCGTTTTGAGTCTACACACGGCCAAACTTTTTTGGTTGCAAGGCAGTTGTTACTCTCAGTCCATCTAGTGTTTGTTATCCTTGAAGCGTCTTGTCTAAGTAGGAGTTTACATGTAGCGATAGGTACACCTATGTTGTTCCATTCTGAGCGTAGGGAAGTGGTCGTGCCCTTTTTGGCTAGTTCGTCTGCCATACAGTTGCCTGGTATGTCCCTGTGCCCTGGCACCCATTAAAGGTGAATGTTAAACTGATCATTGACATAAGAAAAACCTAAAAGAACTTAAATGGCAGGTTTTATCACTTTTTGGCTCAAAAGAACAGCTAAGATTGAATGAAGGAGATAAGTAAATAGATTTGGCGCCATAACAGAGTTTGGAGATACTCTAGGCTTGGCGCATTTCTTAAAAATTGATATGCCCACTGTCGTACCTGCTGTCGTACCTGTGTACAACACTAATTTTTGTAGTTGACCTCACTGGATCTCTTGATCCTTAAAGTCTCTTTGACTTTCTTTGATAAATTGAATGGTTCTGAGATCTGAGCCTCGAAGTCCAACGTAACAAGCTCGAATACTAATCACTACGCCACAGACACCAAAAGAAGGGAAAGAGTGTTCTTGAAATGTATTCCCATAACACGACATAACCATAGGTTCATCCATCATCAACACTATTTGAGCAACTATAAGCTCATTCCAGAGCTAATCTTTCTGATTCAGTAACAAAAAAGAAACTTCAGCTTCTTCTCTTCTTTTACGGCGGGCAATATAAACAATATGACCTCGAAAGGATCACAGCTCTTCCACTTCACAGCTTCGCACTAGCAATTCGCCTGTGGAGTGTATACCGCATTGACTTGGGAACGCATCAACATAAGTCACTCAGTTTTGAACCATTTCATTTCATGTTTGCTTTCGCGAGGAATTGGCAAGTCCTTTAATAGCAAATTCATTGGCATGAAAAGCACTTTCTTGATTTTCCTTTATCCCGTTCATTCATAAGGCATAATTGTAAGAAATGCGCAAGATGCGGGGGCTCCTCGCTCTGTTACGCCACCCTATGTATTTATGGATTTGCATTTGCCATGTTTGTGTGGCAGGAGTTTTTTGACATTGTCTTCCAACTTTCTTCGCCTTTACGACGGTTTTCTTTCTTCAACATGACAATTTTAGCTCGTACTCTATTTTCGGCAGATGGTTATTGTGATAAGAAGACTCTACACTGAAGGGAAGACTCTACACAGCAGTTGTCCGTCCAGCTCTGACATACGGTTCACAATGTTGGACAATGTACAAAAAGTATGAGAGCAAATTGACGGCAGCCGAAATGAAGATGCTTCGGATGACAGCAGGAGTAACAAAGCTTGATCGAATTAGAAGTACTAAGATCCGTGGAAGCCTTCATGTCAAAAGTACCATCTTGGACAAAATTCAGCACGACCGGCTCAGTTGGTATTGTCATGTTCAAAGGAGAGATCCGCAGAACCCCGTCCAAAAGGCAATATCGTACAACGTTTCAACAAATTCGCGACGAAAAAGAAAAGGCAGGCCAAAACACTCCTGGTACAAGCAAATGCAAAAACAGCAGCATTTGGTTGGCCTCAGAGCTCAGACGTGGAACAATCCAAAACCGGGAGGCTTGCCGACGCTTTCTGAGGTCAACGCGGCGTACCCCACAGGCGGATCACTAGTGTGAAGCAGAAAAGTGGGAGAGTTGTGATCGCTTCAAGATCACTACTCGTAACGCCGGAAATGAAGAAGAAGAAGAAGAAGAAGGTTATTGTGATAAGAACGTTTAATTCTTTATCTTCTTCTTCGTCCTTGACGGAGCCACATGCATCGTGATATCAAAGGAATCACAACTCTCTCACTTATGAATGAATGATAACCCAGTGGGTGTCTTCATGTTCATCTCAGCCTGCGTCTGTAAGTCTTTCGCTTTTAAATTGCCCCAAGTCAGATGCCAGCTCTTTGTTGGTATATTCGTACTTATTTTTTCCGAGAGATATTTGTCTCTTGTCCCGTTTTTCTTCTTTCCACGCCACGATCAAATCGGAACTTCTTATGATGTTGAATTTTTGTGGCATTTTCCGGATCTCTCCTTTCTTCTTCTTTTTCCTCTTTTCTTCTTCTTCTTTTTTCTTTTCGACGTTACGACTTACGAGCATGGTGATCTCGAAGGGATCAAAGCTCTCCCACTTTATTGTTTCACAATAATGGTCCGCTCGTGGGTTTCCCTGTTGACCTCAGAAAGTGTCGGTAAATCTCCCAGTTTTGGATGCTTCCATGTCTGAGACCAACCAAGTGCTGATTTTGATGTATTTATTTGACTCCCTTTTCCATCCTTCGTGACTGTGTTTGAATGTTGTATTACATCGCCGTTTGGACAAGGTTCTCTGGATCTCTCATTTGAACATGGCAATACCAACTGAACTGGTCGTGCTCTATTTTATCCAGGATGGTGTTTCTGACGTAAAGGTGTCCTTGGATCTTCATACTCCTAATATGATCAAGCTTTTTCACTTCTCTTATTTTATGGAGCATTTTCATCTCAGTTGCTGTTAACTTACTCCCATCAATTGAACATTTTACAACATTGTGAACGATATGTGAGTGATGGACGCATAACCGGGGTATAGTGTCTTCCCTTCAGTTTAGGGGACATTTTTCTATCACAGGAGATGGCGGAGTTCTCACACCACTTCATCAGACCTGCGCTTAGATATTCGATGATTGAATTCGTCGTCACCATGTGCTTCACTATTGATCATTAATCCCAGATATTTAAATGTCTGGAAGAGGCATGCCTGGATAAGAACACAAGCAACAAAATCGGGAATCGGTCTTTTTTTGATTATTACTGTTCCCACTACCTTCTAAAACGGTTGCTTGTACAATAAATGCTTGTTACATGGATGTAGGATCCCCACTTATCAATCGTCAGGAAAGAAAAATTGGTGTACTTTAGTGTTCTGTACTTTATTATTCAGCAGGTAGTCAAGGACTGTAATAAAGAGTAGAGGACTCAAGACGCTTCCTTGGTGTACAGCTACTATTACTTGGAATACTTCGGTGACTCCAGACTCCAGAGATGAATGGCCAATGGCTGATTCTTGACATGTAGGATGTAGGCACTTCTTAAGAACAAGACAAGAACAATAAGAAGATACGCACCAGAATCTAACCAAGGAAAAGAAAGAAATTTCATAGACTGCATTCATTGCAGGAAACGAAATGTATGTGTGTGCAAGAAAAGCCAACGCTGGCGTTGTATCGAAATATATTCAAAAATGCAAAACTTTTCAGAATACGTGTGAAAGACTGAAGCTATTCTGTTTTTTTTTTTTTTTTTTTTTGATTAGAAGTCATCACGGCATCACGGAGAATGAGGAACTTGCAAGAAAGGATCTCTGAAATCCTTTACAATGCCACCAGCATGGGTTCCAGCCACTTCACTGCTGCACACTTATGATCCCATCTTTCTATGACAGTTTGTCCATTGGACCTTTCACTGCAAAGCCTTACAGTAAAGTTGTTTTCAACCTTTTCAACATCAAAGTTCAAAACTACTTCATTCGATGACGCTTCATCACTTTTCGACTATCATGGAATGTAGGGACTTCAGTGCGATTAAACGATATTTCAAGGAACTGCAGCTTTGTTATTTCGAAAGACTCGAGAAAAATGAGCTATGAATTGGAAAAGATTAGTAAATCTAAAAGCAGTCAATGCTGCATTTACCTTTGTGTCAGCAGATTAATTAAGCATCTCAGTAGCGTAATCCTTTTTAAGATAATTGAGCAAATGCAACGCAACGCATGCTGTTCCAGGCCCGTTCAATGCAGCAGAAGTGCGAACCCGGTCGTGATTGATTAAATATCTGATGGGCTTTGAAAGAAAAATGTTTGGTCATATTATCCCCATGGATTATGTAGTTAAAGCGTCTATGACGAGCATCAGCACCGTAGGCCGGCTGGAAAAATTGATTAGCATGATGATCGTATAGACAGAAATGGACCAGTCCTTCGCGTTTTCGATTTCTGACCTGAAGTTACTAAGCAGCAAAGGGAGAGTGCTGCACGGGGAGCATTGGGTAGCATATCTGTCGTTTACGTGGAAGATGAAGTTTCGAATCCCGGTAACATGAAATTTCTTTTCCCCGGTTATCGCCTTTCGTTAAGAATCGACAAGTCCTTCGAGAGAAGTTACACTGCAATGAAAGGAAATTCGAAATCGGCATAGAGTAGTAGGCGTCTGAAATGCGTTTGGGCCAAAACTCTCCCTCTCTCTGCCTATCTATTCATTTTATTTTTTTAGAGGATAGCTCACCTTCTATAGCGTCCTTTGTACAGTTTTACTTTCTATCTGTAATCGCTGAATTTCCTGCATTTGTCGAATAGTGCTCACTTTTGAGTAAGTTTTTATTGAAGTAGTCGAACTGCGAGGATCATAGCAAATTGGTATCCTGGGCTTGAGGACGTTGGAACCTAATTGGTTTATGAGCTTTTGCAACTATCTTACGCACACACTCTCAGATCTAGTGTTCTTAGTTTTGCTGCTGAAGGTGTTCTTTGTTGATTCATTAGACATTGACATTTCTGATATATTTTTACATTTAAAAATGGCTGCCATGATTAAATATCATCGTCAAAACCCCATTTGAGTAGAAAACAATTGAGAAAAAAAAAATCTGCTCACTTACTACACAAGAGACACCATTTTGTTAACACAAATTCATCTCACAGTCACACTAAATGGAAGTCATCACCTACTTGTATGGTTACCAGACTGCTTTACTTTGTTTGTCGTTTGAGAAAACTAAACTGTCTTAAAAGGTTGATAATAATTACTGCTTGTAGCAGCTTTACATAAATATCTTTTAAATGACAATCTAGTGACGCAAGTTAAAAACTATTACAACTACCAACTGGGGCCAATAAAATATTCTAATTGACAACTAGATGACCTTCCAAGATGTCTGTTGAAACTTGCAAAGCCTAACACTCTGACTTGCTGCTGGGCTAGCTGCTAGAAAACAAAGCGAAGAATTTGGTAATGAATAAACTGTCAATAAATCTGTCTGAATGATAATTAATTAATGACATTTGTGAATACGCATCATCGTCAAGACTGACTCTGCAAGACAGTCAGTCACCAGATTAATAAATGAAACCCCATCGTTCAACCCCGCTAGCTTCTTCTACCTACCTGCCCATACCTATACCTACCTACTTTTCTCAATCAACCTGGTTAAATGCCTGATCTCTAAATGGTCAAAGTCAAAACTAATTTTCTGTTTGTTTGTAATTTTATTGGATAATATAAATAACAAAAGAAAAAAATGTGTGGAGAGGGGCACCCTAAGGCAACAACAAAAACAAAAATGAAAGTTGGGCAAGAGTATGAGAGGCGCACCGTTCGGACCAATAGGAGATCGGATTTCTTTCAATTGATCTGTCCGAAATGTGTGTTACCAAAATTTACAATAGGCCCCAAAACAACAACAACAAAATCAGTTTAAATACGTGAGAAGCCTGCATACACTTCAAACACAGTTGCTTCACATTCATATACCTCACAACAGAAACAGATACAGAGCACGCAAAAGATGCGTAGAAACTTTATGTCGGATTTATCAAAATTTTACTCAAGCGCCCCCAAAAAAAAATATATAGGTATGTATGTATTTATAAAACAAAAAAAAAATAACAACAACAAGATGCCCTCAAAAGCGAGCTTTTAATCAAACGAGCGCCACTACTGTGATCGCATTCAAACACAGCGAGGGGACAGCACTCCATAAAGTCGGTTGAAACGGGTACACTCTAATGTCGTGTACCTAGTCTTGGTCTTGGCCGATCGTTCCTGGGATCACATTGGAATGCGGGCTCACGGGTTGATATTCACACTTTTACGATGTTTGTTTAACTTTTTATGGCTCTTGGAACGTGTGTATTGGTGTGTGCACACATTGAATCTATCTTCAGAATGTAAAAAGTCAATACCTGTTTAAGTTCACATATCTGATTATATACACGCAGACACCAGAGTATTGGTTTTTATGTGTGTAGTTTGGTATAAAGAGCCCCAAAACCAACACACAAATGCACACAGTTTTGGACCCGTTTTGTTTTCGTTTTGTCTCGTTCTTCTATTCTTTGCAACGTTTTCGTATCACTGTGTGGGGTTAACTAGCTGTCTCAAGTGCACATTCCTGGGGTCTGAAAGTTCAGTTCATTCACAACTTTTATACCACAACATTCCATTAGAGTTGGACCAGCATCGATCGTTTTATGCTTCACTGCTGTGTGCTGTGCCACCTTCGAACTGGGGTCACCCGCCGTCTCTTCTACCACCGCACGCTGAACGCAGGCTGCCGTCGCAGTTTCGTGTTCATTAACAGAATCGATCGCGAATGACTTTTTGGGGCCGATGGCGTATTATGAAGAGATGTGTGTGTTTTTATTTTTTATTTTTTTATTTTGTTTCTTTTATGACGCTTATCAGACTGGGTGGTATGGGGATGGGTGTATGTGTGGCACAATTACAAGGGAAATGTCTTGATGCGTCTTAGGTTTTTCATTTAATTCGTAAATATATTTTTTTGCTTGAGGTTGTTGTTGTTTTTGTTTTGGTTTATTAATTTTTTTTTGTCGCTTAGGTAAAGTATACGAGAGCAGGGCTGCCAACACTTTTGGTTTATCAATGAGATGTTTTGGTTAGAAATAAATAAAATAAATAAAAAATGGTGGCGCAACAGAGCGAGGAGCCCCGTGGGCCTAGCGCATTTCTCACAACCATGCCTTGTGAGGGAATGGAGGGGACCTACAATAATTTTTCTGCCGGTTCCGAACGGCTAATTGAGAAAGCGCTTTTCATGACAATGAATTTACTAACGGAGGACCTACCAATTCCTCGCGAAAGGCTATACCCGTGAAAAAACATTTTTGCCTCTGCTGGGATTCGAACCTCGTACCTCAGGGTTTGTTAGAAATAGACTACTCAAAATTCTGCAACAACTTGGTTGCGTCGTTGGAATCTAATCATCTTCAAATGATAGCGTTCTGGGGTCTGTAACACAAGACTGCAAGTACTTGTAACACAAGCGAATTGTGACAAGTGTAAAAAAAATTCTTTAACACAAAGGTAGAGATCCTGCTCGCTCTTCTACAAGTGTATTAGACTTTTGACGTAGTCTTACTAGAGGATCTTGACTTGTAAACTTGTAGTTTACAGGCTCCTAGCATTCAAAATTGTCGACAATATTTTGAATAGTTCAAATGCAAAGGTTCTGAATGTAGGTATACAAATAAGTCGTGTAAGTTAAAAAATTTATAAAGTAAGAACGGCTGGACAGATGTATATGATATCTGATTAATTGGGTTCGTCTCAGTGTCTCTAATGAGAAGCACTATTTAAGTATCGGAAATTAACTTTGAAAAAAAGTGCAGTATAAGCTAATCATCGCATTCTATCACAGTTGAACCGCCACATTGAAAAAAACAGGCAAGGATGCGGTTCCTGATCATACGGGTGTGCTCTATACTGATGCTCTTGAACGCATTTAGCTCATCTAGTACTACATTTCCACCTGGAGTTGAACTAGGCTTTCTTCTAGGATGGTTTGTGCTAACCTAGAAGTGTTTCCATCTGGACTCTAGCTTGTTGTTCCTTGTTCTGCTTGATTTTGTCTATAAACAAGAAAGAGTCATGTAAAAGAATGCCACCGACTCATGACAGCACGTCTGTAGAGGCACTGCTAGCAAACGCCACACTCACTTAAATGTTGGAAATAGTGCGTTCAGCACCATTTTAGCCACTGGGTTTCGAGTAGGTTTCATTGCAACCTATAGCAATTGAGTGGCTGTAGTTTCCTGATTACCTAGTTAAATTGCCAGGTGAAAATACAGTATAAAGTATGATAAATGCTTCTATTTGCTGTTCTTTCTGGTCAATGTTCGTGGAACAGCTTCACTTAAGTCACTGCGAACTGTTAATGGTTAAGTATGCCCAACGTATCGCACTTCATGTAAAGAGTTCAATTTGCTTGAAAACAGAACTTATTAGGACTCGACATGCATCACACATAGGGTGGCACAACAGAGCGAGGAGCCCCGAAGCCTAACGCATTACTCACAGCCATGACTTGTGAAGGAATATACGGGACCTACAATTTTCCGACGATTCCGAACGGCTATTTGAGATAGCTCCTTTAACGGCTATGAATTTACTATCGGAAAGCTTGCCATTTCCTTGCCATTACGCCACGCACACGACCATTGCTGAAGTGCCTAATTATATCTGCATCTCCAAGTCAGATTCGCATATTTTTTTATTTCATCATTTAAGCATGCTTCTCATCGAATCAGAAGATGTGTTTCATCGGCTTCGTGTCAGCTGAAGTGATCCCGATCTTGAGGCTTTCCTTATGATTGAGGAAATGTGGATTAGGAATTCCAACGACAGATTGCGGAATTAATGATGGACTTAATCGTAAATATGATCGACAAGAATTAAATCTTCTTCTAACTTTTTGACGATTCATTGGAAACAATAAAATATTCATACGAAACCTTTCAAGCGATTTTTACCAAAGTCGAAGACAGATACAAATTGGTTCTTGTCAAACGGCTCTTGCATACCATAATTACGTAGATCTATAGTGGGAGCAATCAATAAATTTAAAACTTGTTAGTAGATTAGATCCTCTGCGGTGTTTTCCATTTCTTTCTTCTTCATCTCGCTTTTTCAGAGTTGCGATCATCGTGATCACGAAAGGATCACAGCTCTCCTACTTATCTGTTTTCCACTAGTGATTCGTTAACTAAGCGGACATTACAGTTCAATGTGAACTTGGGCTTCAAGCAACATCTTTCGAAAACGATTTCGATTTGGGCCGAGCTCTCTTCAGTTTGGCACTCTATGTCGGTGTAAGTCTTCTTCCACTTGATTGCGCCTGGGATTTTGTCTTCTTTTTGCAACAAGAAAAATCTGCCGAACAACTAAAATATTGCAAAAATTCATAAATTAGTAAGTTTTGTAGTTAGACTATTGCGATTTCTTCCTCCCCCTACAATTGGTGTCAGAAGTTTCAAATAAAAAAAAAGAGATAGTGCCGCGCCTACAAAAAAAAGTTTTACAAAGACAGCATTTATAAATCTTTGAAAGACCGAAGGTGAATTGCAAAGATCCAAGAAGAAAACCAAAGAGGCTACAATCGTAAAAGAAAAGCTGCTGCAAAATACAATTTGGGTGATCTAGTGGCAATCAAAAAAACTCAGTTTGCACCTGGAACCAAGTTATACCCATTGTAATTAGGTCCCTATGAAATTGTTAAGGTCAAACGCACCGACCGATACGAAGTTCGTAAGGTGGGCAATCACGAAGGACCGAATTCCACTTTGTCATCAGCCGACTTTATGAAACTCGGCGCAATGGAGATGGTAGTGAATGCGATGAGATTGAAAGCGATGAAGAAGAAAGCGAAGACGAGATCGATGATGAAGATGATGCTACTAATGGAGTATGAAGATGTCAGTTCGTCTGAGACAGCCGACAAGCAGGATGGCCGAATGTAGGATGACTACATCCAAACAATTCAACTTTCAAATTACCAAAATGTGTCATTACTTACCCTAATTGTTTTACTCCCTATTAAATTATCCACCTTATTTAAGATGGCGATGGTAAAGTAGTTGCCCTTCGGTAAAGACAAAGCAAAGAAACAAGAAAAAAAGTTGACCCCAACTCTCTATTAAACCCTTTAACTTTTATACTTTAATAATTATTATTAAATTACAATTATTCTTTAAACTCAAAGTGTGTTTTTCCATTTCGATTTCTTCCTCCCCCTACATGTATGGCCAAAAAACTGTGTAGGTATTACTTGAGGTAGGAGCTAATGACGAACATTATGGGGACACTATATATTTCTTCCGCAATCAATAGAGGGAATGCTATGAAAAACTTCTTATTTGACAACTTCGGAGAGCTAACGTAGAGCCCTATGAAAGAATTCTTAAGATGACTGAATCGCCGACTGCGAACAGCTTGGGGTGAAAGCTATAATGGGAAAGCTGCAATCCGATTACAAGCAAAAAGCGCTAACTATGGAAAAGCAATCGGATGTTTTACTCAGGCCTCAAACTCCCATCTAACAGGCAGACGTTCTAATAACTACACCACGGGCACCACTCATTTCAGTTCAAAAGCCAAAGAAACCCATAACCTAAAAAATTACCTAACTTAACATCACTACTCGAAACATGCGTGAGCCCCTGTTACTCTCTTTTTTTACTATCATTCTCTTTTTCTTCAAATTTCTTTAGTTTTGAATTGTAAGGTTACAATTAAGGATTTTTACAAGGTGCTCTATAGCTACGGGAAAGGAAAAACTTTCTTTTACACAGATACGGTTCAATTATTCTTCGGTAAATCGTTTTGTAAAGCTCATTTAAAAACATATACTTAGGATTCTAATCAAACTCCTTTTTGAGAACTATTTGGTTAAGGCTTTATACCAATTCATTACCGTAACACACATAAATCTAAACATACAATCTCAAATAAGTAATAATTAATTAAATGGCGCCCAACAGTGAAGCAATCAAAAGAAATTTCAATTTGGTGCTTTTTAAGGATAAGTCTTTGGCATAAAAATTATTTCATTAAGTCTTTAATTCAGTTGAGCTTAAGTCTAAAAGAGCAAAAGTGAATATATTTAGAAATCAGATTCAAAATTTAAAGTCTCCAATTAAAAATATGTAAGTAAAAAGAGTGGCGCAGCAGAGCAAGGAGCTCCAGGGCCCAGCGCATTTATCATCACCATGCCTTGTGAGGGAAAGGAGGGGACCTACAACTTACTGCCGGTTCCAAACGGCTAATCGAGAAAACGCTTTCATGGCTATGAATTTACTATTTTAGGCCTTGCCATTTCCTCGCGATACTTTTGGAAAATCAATTTTGCTTCTTTTGGGATTTGAACCACGAACCTCTGGGTTAACAGGCAGACATGCCAACCATCGCACTACGGGTACCACTAAGTCTCCAATCAAAACCTTTAAAAAAATTAGAAAATGGCGCAAGACAATTGCTTTTTCTCCTGTTTGCGGATAAAAAGACAAGCTATCCAACATTAATAAGCTCAATTTCATAATGACTTATTGAATTAAATGTTACTTTAGAACAGAGTTGGGAAATGATGATTACAAAAAATTTCAATTACAATTACTTGTAATTGTAATTGAAAAATTTCAATTAACCATTACATGTAATTGTAATTGAAAAATTCAATTACCCATTACTTTTAATTGAAAAGTTTCAATTACTTGGAATTCAATTACTTATATGTTGTAATGATTACTTTTTTCAGTAATCATTACACAAAAATGTAATTGATCATCTAATTTGCTCAGTTACATTTTTAAAATTTAACAAAATTGAACAAAATTAAAGCATTGAAAAGGTACTGTGTCAAATTCTTTCTTTTTTTTAGTGAAGAGTAGCATTTGGAGAGACTGAATTCAGAAATTATAACAACAAAAACTTATTGTGTTTCAAAATTTTTTACTAAAAAAATGCCGACCTACTATTTTGATTTAAAACAATATAACCATTGACTATGAATAAAAAAAATTTATATTTATATACGTCTTTGTAATTGAAAAGTATGTAATGCATTACAATTGAAGTAATCAATTACTAAAAAAGTAATTAGCGGTGTGTTTTTTTCAATTACTTGGAAAAATGCATTACTTTTTCCATTACATGTAATGGGTAATTGAAAAATTTCAACTACCCATTACATGTAATTGTAATTGAACCTGTAATTCATTACACAAAGTAATCATTATTTCCCAACTCTGCTTTAGAAAACCCTCACCATGTCAGTCCTTTTGTATGGTGCAGAAACATGAACTTTGACAACAGCGGATGAGAGCACTGCAATCAGAAAAGTCAAGGAGTAATGACTTAGGGGAGGGGTAAAATCTGGGAGGCGGAAAAAAAGGCTTTTTTTACGAGTTTTTATGAAAAATCTTATAAAGTAATTTTATTTATTGATTTGCTACATTATTAAGTATAGTCTCAAGTATCTTCTATTATTTTTTCATACAAAAATATTGAAAAACAAGCCGATGATAGTGCATTTTCCGAGACGCCTCCACTTTTCGATCTTTTGCGGTGTGCAAGATAACTTTTGACAGGATCATCTAAAATCAAAATTCTAAAAAGATTTCGTTAAAAGACAACGTTTTCCAGGTAATAACACGAGGATTTTTTTCCAATTTTGAAATTTTGGTGACAATTTGTGAAAAGTCGTTTTTTACCTTAAAATGCCACCATCTTGTAACTGTCAATTCCGGAAAAATGAAATTTATTTAAAATCCTCGTGTTATTATCTCTAAAAATATATATTAAAGAAGTGTGCAATGTTTCAGAAGGATCGGTGCAACAGTCGCCGAGATATTTTACACACCGACTTTGAAAATACTAGTTTCGAGATAAACGCGTTTAAAGTTAAACGCGAAAAATAGCACACTGAATGGTTCCACTCGAAAATAGAGTGAGTCATTAGAGTGAGCTCCCCTTCCCTGAACACAAAAGAAGACCTCGAGCTGCCTTGAACCAATCATAAAAGGTTGGTTCAATTTCGTCCGGCCGGCCCCCCTCTATTCGCTCGCCACGCATACCTACTCTAAAATCATCTAAAATCACTGTAACATTTCGAATTCAACTCAGAATGACATGAGATTTTGACACAACATTCTTGAAATGTAGCATAATAAGAAAATGCAATAAAAAAAATCGATTTTTTCAAAACGACCAGGGTTTACCCCTCCTTTAAATGGGCCATGAAGAACTGACAACAATTCTCTCGACAGAAAAGTCTTCGAATCCATACCCGGAGCATGTATCGTCACAGAAGAGAAAGGCCGCGGCTAATGTAGTGAATTACATCCACCAACTTGGAATGCAAAACTGAAGAAAGCTAGCTACAGACAAGAAAGAGAAGCTTGGTGAATGGGACCAACCTGAACCGTCGCTCTACCCTAAGAAGGAAAAGAAGAACTTCAAAGTTAATTAAGCGGTGCGGCGTTGTACTGGAGGTTAGTGTATTGATTGAACTTGCTGAAGCTATAACTGGTGTTTCAAATGACTACCTATCAATGACGAAGGTAGAAGCTCGAAAGCAATTTTCTATTCGAAATTCCATAGTAACCTTCACTCAAAGCAAGTTAAATTCGAAGATTTCAATTGATTAACTTTCCAGAAAGTTTTAGACTACTTCTTGGATCTGGACTAAAGTCGAACTGTTTAAGATTCGTTTCATAGTTCTAATATTACCGTTTTGTAGACTAATGCATCTAATGCGAGATAAGAAAGTAAGGAAATCAAAAAATGGCGCCCAACGGTTGGTTGTCTTTTCACTACTTTTTCTACAAGAGTCTGGGTTATTTGGCAGAGTATTAGGTGAGCTATTATTTTCCGAGACTGTTCAAGTTCACTTTTTATTTACTAATAGTTTGACTAACTGGTGATCAAGTCGTAAGTCCAGGTTCGATTAGAGGGTGTTTCAACTCTTTAATCCTCAGAGGGTGATCAACCTTCTGTTCTCAGTGGTATCACAATGGACCCTTTGCGGCTTAAGTGTGTCGGTGTTCGTATACCGGCAGTCACATCTAACCTAACCTTACCTAGTAATGGATTGATGTTAAACACTACATGTTAACAATTCCAGATACGCTATAACTATGGTGTGTCAAATGATTACTTATCTACGACGAAGGCAGGAGTTCAAACTTCAAAAGCGGAAGACTATGTGTGTTAGTTGAAAACCTTGCTGCAACTGAGATTATCAGAGCTATGAAGCTGTATAGGTATTTCTATCTGATACAATCGAGTCTCAATCCTCCCATAAATATTTCCTTGTACCTTCAACGTTTAAGAGAGACAAAGAACAAAAAAAATCAATCAGAAAGCCGTTATTGAAGAAAACAGTGACAGGATCAACACTTCAATAAATTTTAATGAAATAATTTAAAAAAAGACACAAGAGCTTTTGTTCTTCATACAAACCTACAATGTTCAAAAAAAATGTAATCGATCTAAGGCAATGAATTGACTTAATGTCCATAGTAAACAACAATCAGGAACAATCTCTAAAAGACCACCAACCTTTCTGAAGCGCCACACCGAACAACCTTGTTGAAATATTTCATGACGTTCGTTTTATTATTGAAATCCAATGCTGAAGATACACCCAAAGATATATAAAACAATCAGTCAGCTTCATAAATTCCTCAGCTATTCCAATAATAATTACAAGAACAAAAATACAAAAATAAAAGCAAAAAACAACATCACTAACAACACAAACATTATCACCCTTACCGCTTACCCACCTGTAGTTTAAGGTATGCCGTATGCGCGCGATCAAGCAACGATATAATACAAGAGCCTGATGTGTCGCCCTTTACGTTTCGAGGACAGCGACTCTCCTAATCTAAACTATTTTATTGTTATTTGATTAAAGCCACTCCACAGTCGACACCCAGATGATTTACGTGTTGATGAACGCATATCTGTCGTCTATCATGGTAAGTACGCGTGCGTTATCATATCGCTATGTTGTAAGGTTGCAGTTGTCCATGCCGCGCACCGACCCCCTCTGTGACATTCCAGGGCATGGAATTCCATGGCATTGCCTAGCGGTATGTACCATTGCCACTTACTTCAAACATGTTTTACTAGTTTTTTCTGTAAATACCATAATGAAATGAGATTTCGAAATGATTGTTGTCTTCTGAATAGTGTGTTGTGTAAGTGCAGCTTCTGTGTGCTAGTGTTGGTTAGATTTCTTAAAGTCTGGAATTTCAAGTATTCCGGCCACCAGCGCATTGATTGGGGGGCACAACGTGCGTACTTGGGGCACTCACAGTCGCACAGATGAAACGATCCGACTTTTAAAATGTTTGCCTGGCTATGCAACATGTTTGTGCAGCATTATATAGCACAGTACGCAGCGCCACTCTTGATAGACATCGTGTGAGTATGAAGAGTGCGGAGAATGGCTACAACACCATTGAACGAACAATGAAATTTGACACTTTTTGGAAATTAGACCGGATGGGGGAGGCAGAGAAGCCATCCCTTGGGCTCCCTTCTTCTCTGCTTTCTTATATGTATTAGAGTAAGTATTAGGTATGTTTTTAGAGTGTGTGCAATGAAGACCGACGAGACGCGTCGTATGTCGACAGCGTTACATGATGAGTTGATAAAATTGTTAACGACGACGCACGTCGCCGTCGTCCAAATTTCCCAATAAATTCCATAGAACTTTTTTTCACTTACATTGCGACGATGATTAACTGTTTATTGCTCAATAAGAATCAGACACACACACACACAGTTCATTGAAATGGCTGGCATTTCTCACATATACCTGTGCAATAGCATCTATCTTCGATGCAAAGACGACGATGGTCTTCTAAGGCTAGAGAGCTACAAAAATCGTTTTGTAATGACTTTTGCACGCAGCGGATAAAGGTGCGGTGGAACGACTTGCCGCGTACCGTTGAGAAGGCGTCCTCTTTGGCATCACCATCGCCATAGCCATCGCCTTCGTCGTCGTCGTCGTCATCATCATCGTAGTCGTCAGGCGTTCTGTGTCAATGTCTCGTGTTTACTTCGAATGGTGGCATCCGAATGCCAGGGGAATGCCTTGGCCAGGCCAGCAGTAAAGTTGGACCATGCACCATGATGATGATGGCATTGGCATCCAGCAACAGCCTAGCAGTGGAACAGACCAAGTCATCGTCTTTATTGGAATGCTGGTGATCCTTTTTTGTTTTTGTTTGTATCTTTGCCTTCTTCATCATTTATGTTGTTGTTGTTGTTGCTGTTCTTTTCTGTTTTGTTTTGTTGTAGATGCCTTTCTCTGTGTAACCTGTTTGTTTAGTTTTTGCGCGTAAACAGGTAATAAAATTAAATTTCGAGGATTCTTGTCGTGTGCTCTGTGAACTGTGAGACGGAACTAGAAAGGAATTCACATCTACACAGGAGTCGTGGAACAGAATTTTCAATTCGATATTCTTCTTTAGTATTTCAAGGCAACTATAATTCGAAGATTTCCATTGAATAACTTTCCAGAGAGTTTTGAATTTCATGGACTTAAGTTGTACTGTGCTCATATAAACGAACTTATTATCATTGCCCTAGATCATACTCAAAGATTCGCCAACAATGCATTATTATTATTTAGAGTCGATATAAAGTTCTAATATTAAAGTTTTGTAGACATCTAATAAGATATACAAAAGTTGAGAAATCGAAAATTGGCGCCCAACGGATGGTTGTTTTTTCATTACAGTTTCTACATGAGGCTAAGTTTTTAGGCAGAGTATCAGCTCAGCTGTTAGCTTCCGAGACAGTTCAAGTTCACTTTTTAAATACTAATGGCTTGATTTCACAAGACTACATTTTTGAATTATAAAAAGCATTCAAAAGAGAAATAAACTTCCAAAAAATGTACATATGTTGAAGATCTGAAAGATCACCTCAACTCCATATTGCGTTTCGTCCAGGTACGGCAATGGGCTCATTAGATACTTGTAGCCGTACCCTTCTAAGACGCAAACTCTGTTCGGAGTTCACCGACAATTATAAAATTCACTGCACTCACATGCTGTGAATTTTATTTCGAAGCGAATGTACAAGACATTTTTACAATTTCAGATTCCCTATTTATTTCTATTTGCACCTTAAAACAAATTCAAAATGCTGTTTTAACAGTTTCCGTAACAGTGCATTCACTAAACTTGGTAGAAAATCGCCAAAATAGCAAATTGAAAAATGGCGCCCAACAATTGATTTTTTTTCAACGCTAATTTTCTCTGATGAAGAATTTTTGTTAAGTAAGTAATCCATTTATAGACTTTATAAAGTAAACACAATAACATAATAAGAAATGAATTAAAAGCAATGGCAATGCCGTCAGCTCAGTTGGCAATAAATATTTTAACAACTTAAAATTTTGGTAAAGAAGTTAAATTAACAATTTTGTTTTAATCAAATTCAGTTATCGATAACATTCGATATTTATAAACATTTTATATGAATAAATGAAGATTTTTCCAATTCGGGCCATTAACCAAATGTACTGTTTTCTGCACTGTTAAAGAACTTATTCCTAAATATAGTCGCCTTTGTGCTGCATAAAAGGGAACACTCCAATAAGGTGAAAGCAGTTCGGAGTGTGCTCCTATTATTAAAGAAAGTATATGTTATTGGAAAACATAAGGATTGCCTTTGCTTTCAAAATTAGCAAATTTATTTGGGGGAGAAAAAAATTGTAAAGTGGCGCCCAACGATTGTTTGTTTGTTTCTTTCTTATGCTGAAGATAGTTGCTGTTTTCTTACATGAATACTGACTTCTTTTAACTTCGTGTGATGTGATGAAGGCTTAGAATAGTATCAAAACCAAATGTTGGCAATGTAAGTGAAAGGGTTTGATCTAAAAGCATTGAGAACACTTTTTTAAAAAAAAAGAGGAAGCTTGTGCTAATCTGCAACACTCAGACGTTGTTTCCGGTCCATTGTACTACCAGCGTAGGAGCCTTCCCTTTTTTGTGATGCAGTAGATAAAAATAAGGTGGTTGGAATTTCACATATAACCTCAAGGGCGGCGTCCAGACTGGGCGGCTGAAAGACAAGTAGATGCCTAAAGCGGGATTTGAACCCACGCGTCCGGTCTATGTACTGAACACTGTACCACTGCAACTTAACTGTAGTTTTTTCGTACTTCAATATTTAAGAAAAAGCCTTGAAACCCAGGTTCCTTCGAAAAGCAAAAATTTCGCTGAAAAACAAAATTAGGCTACGTTTATGACCGAGCGTAATCGCAACGCGCGATGCGATGAGAATCGCTACTAGCGATAAATTATATTAGTGCATATGGTGGTGTTCACGACACAGCGATTTAGCGAAAAGCGAATTGAGCGATTACAAGCGATAAAAGCGACGAAAATTTGCAATCAAAATATTTTGATTCATTTGAGCGAAACCAGCGAAACAGCATGGACATTTTCATAGAGTGTGTGCGTGATAATCAATGTTTATGGAATTTGCGCCATGCAGATTACCACAATCGAAATATAATAAGAAAAGCTTGGGAGGATGTTGAAAAAAAATATGACTTGTTACGTGAGTAAATATATTTAGTATGTTTTTTATTGTTTTTAATTATTGTTACATTTAACAAAAATTTACAAAATGCGCACTTCGCTGTTGTGATTTGTTCTTATATACAGTGGCAAGCAAAAGTGAGTGCATGTTTTAAAATTCTATGTTTCAATATCTGTAACTTCCACAATATTAAACCAAATTCAACCAAATTTTCAGCAATAATTATTTACTATGTATTAAAAGAAATTATCTTCAAATTGAAATTGGTTGAATTTGGTTTAATATTGTGGAAGTTACAGATATTGAAACATAGAATTTTAAAACATGCACTCACTTTTGCTTGCCACTGTATGCAGTAACACAACTAACGGTTCTTTGTTGCTCTTTTGTTTTCGTGTGCATATGAATATCAGCACGCTCATGCGATAGTACTCTTTAAATTTTTCAGGAAATTGTAAAAGGCGTACGTGTAAATGATTGAATTCACCATAATATTTTCGTAGTAGTTTGTGGATAAGATGATAATCTTATTTTCCTTCGGCTTGAATGGTCACAATGTTTTTAACAATGAAACAATTAAGTTAACATTGGTTTTTCCCGACGTTTCGGCAAGGTTTGTTGCCTTCTTCAGGGGAAAGTTTACAGAAGAAACAAAAAGATTTTTTGTAAATTAGATTTACAGTGTATGATCAACTTCAAAGTGAAGTTTGAAGTTGATCATACACTGTAAATCTAATTTACAAAAAATCTTTTTGTTTCTTCTGTAAACTTTCCCCTGAAGAAGGCAACAAACCTTGCCGAAACGTCGGGAAAAACCAATGTTAACTTAATTGTTTTATTGTTAAAAACATTGTGACCATTCAAGCCGAAGGAAAATAAGATTATCATCTTATCCACAAACTACTATACAACTCCATTGGTCAATAAATCATCCTTAACATAATATTTTCGTTCCGTGGCGATTGGGTGCACTCGAAAATTTTTTGTTTTATTTATATTTTTTAAATATTTTTTGCGCAACAAATAGCTGTTCTCTAACAATAAAATTTTGCGAGTTAATGCACGCATATTGCTTTCTCAACTGCTCCAACGTGAATAAAAAAAATGTTGAGTTGTGTTGTTAACTTTCAATCGCTTGCGATTACGCGCTACTATAAACACTCAATCGCCCGCGATAAACATAGCGAAAATGTGACAAGCGATGGAGCGATTCTCATCGCATCGCGCGTTGCGATTACGCTCGGTCATAAACGTAGCCTTAAACTTGAAGAACTCCATTTATTTGTATGTTTACCTGCCATAGCCGGGCAGATCCGAAAGTTTTGCTGTGAATCAATACTTGGAAGAAGCTCAATCTACAGATTCTCTACAGTCTGTACTTAAGTTGCTCAATTTGTACTTAAGTTGCTCAGTCTTTTTAGGGTTAAAGTACATGAAAGTGATAGTACCCAAAAATATTACTTATCCGTCTCAGCTCAAAGCCTGACCTCTCAGAGTAGGAACGCAACAACAAATTTAATAAAAATTTGTAATGAAAGTAATGAACGAAACCGAAGTAGACACGATGCAGAGCTCAATAAATTTTATTGTTAAAGATGAACCCAACTTCGCTAGTAGCAGAATAATTTGCTTTTCATAAACTTGTTAATACCATAATCTTAATCTTATTTTTAATGAAACTAACATCACAAAATCACAAACCATACTGGGAAGCTCATCCCATTCTCATTCTTATGGTCATTTTTAGTATACGTTTTTGTTTTTTATGTTTTGTACTACAGCCAAAAATTTAAACTAGATTTTCTTAACCCTAGTCTACGTTTTGGGGTTCGCGCGAAACCCAACGCAAGTTTGAATGCTTATAACTTTTTTCTTAATCATATTTTCGACCTGGGATGAAAACTCAGTGAACGAATTTCATTTTTCTTTACGTTTTTCGTCGTATTTTCATCATAGCGATTTAAGATAATTTTCTGGAATTTTTTTCTGAAAAAAACCCACAAACCAAACTTTCGGTTCGTGCGAACCCCACTATGATTCCGGCTTGTTATGACAGCCTGAAATAGCCTTCGCAAGATTGTGTTGTGTTGGTAATAAAACGACCTGTTTACATAAATGGTTTTGGAACATAAGATACCAATGCCATTCTCTGCAAAAATCCAAAAATGAATGAAATGGACAGTACTGATCTGATCTGGTACGGTCAATTCAATTCGTTCAAAAGTATTTCAACAGGCTGGAGAGTGTTTGTCCTGGCTGATAATTGAGCCCAGCGACCAATTGAATCGTCGAAACGGAGGAAGATATTCAGATGTTCAAAACGTGTACAATTCATCACGGCTCGAAGAATTGATGCCCATTGATAGTATCCCAAATTAGATGTGAATACAAATTTTGGGGTTCGCGCGAACCCCAAGTTTGGTTATTGCATTATTCTTCGTGCCGTAAACTAGGGTTAAGTTGATATCAATTGAATCGGTCACTTCTAAAACCACTTAAGTCACATTTTTTCCAACATACTTTTTTTGCTGAAAACGGTTCTCTACCTGTGAGGAACCATTTTCAAATATGTAAAATGATTAATATCGGTTTGGATATGAAAGCAATTTCGAAAAATGTTCATACTATCAGTAAAATCATTTATAGAAAGAATAAATAGAAGAGGCCCTAGATGACTTGACTGAGGCACACCTAATTAAAATAGATGGAAAGAATATTATGAGACTTTACTTGGTAAGATGTCATCGTAAGAAAGGAAAGGTGGTAACGTGACGTGATCGATCGCATGTCTGCCTGTAAACCCAGAGGTTGGTGATTCAAATCCCAACAGAGGCAGAAATGTTTTTCCACGAGTATCGCCTTTCGCGAGGAGTTGGCAAGTCATCCGTTAATAAATTCATTGCCCTGAAAAGCGCTTTCTCGATTAGCCGTTCGGAACCCGCAGAAAATTTGTAGATCCCATCTATTCTCTCACAAAACATGGTTGTGAGAAATGCACTAGGCCCTGGGGCTCCTCGCTCTGTTGCGCCACCCATTGTATTTTTTTTTTTTTTTTTAGATAAGAAGTACCCTGTCGGTGAGCTCAGGTGGGAAGCCTATAGCCTTTAGTTTGAGCAGATATATCTTGTGTGAAACTTAGTAAGAAGTATTAGAAAAATCAATGTCATTTCTTTTTTCTATTGCTAAAGAGCATTTTTGAATTGATCTTTTCTTTAACGAGACCGTTGCGTTGTTGTTGTGTGCAAGTAACTCTTTTTTACACAGAAAGCCAGTTGGAAACAGATTAATTTTTCGATAGACAACTGCCGAAAAAAGCATTGCTGTTATATTGGCCATCAGTGAGTATTTTTTTGAAGAAATCTACTTTTTATCTGATTATTTTCCGCTTGCATTAGCGATTCACATCACATTTTTTAAGCTTAACCACAATTTTGAAATATACTATTGTTGGGCGCCACTTGTTATTTTACTGTATTAGTATATTTTTCATTTCTAATTTCATAAACATTTTCATGTTCCTTTGGAAAGAAACAATACATTCCATTGCCACTACATCCGTTTTCCATCCATTTAACCTGTTTACAACGGTTAATTTTGCACACAAACCTTCGAAGAAATTCCATTCTCTATTGGTTAGTTACGCGACGGTGCGCTCACCTCTAGTGAATCCGTCTGCTTTTCTTTCTCTCTCTCTCTCCTCTCTGTACTGACCACGTTACCAACAAATATAGAAATTCCTACGAGTCGGTCTTTTGTACTAAGCGAACGCGATACAAAAGCAAAGGCAGGCGACGAAGATACAACAAGCCCGAGAAAGAATGAAAAATGAACAAAACAACAACAACAACGACAAAAAAAAACAACAATGTGGATATCAAAGGAGAATAAACGTATTCTAATTTTAGCATAATTTACGGATTTGTGTTGTTTGGGTTTTCAGACTCTTTCCCTTTTTGCGCCATACCAATACCAAGTGTGTGGACTGGCAGACTCTCATACTCGGCAAATGCGATGGACACAATACACGCATCATCGGGACTTAGACCTTTCCAGGAATTTTGCAGCTCTGATTCTTTTTTACATTATGAATTAGTTTTAATTAAAGTGCGGACGCGATTATGATCACCGTCAGGTTTTTGGCTGAGAGTTTTCTCTTTTTGAATTCTTCGTCTTCTCTTGCATCTCTCTCGTGGTATTGAAAAACTTGAAAGTTACTCAAGGAAGGATGTGCTGTTTCGGTAAAGCTAAAAGAATCATCTCATCGCACAATACCTATAACCAGCCATACTTGGACTGGATGGACTTGGCTTGTTTTGTATGCGGCATGAGGAAAAGGATAGAATTATGATGCAGCATGTTTATTGGGGTCTGGGATAAGTGATAGTGGTGCATTATTATATGGGAAACCTACCTGTTACCTTTAGTATTTTATTTTATTGCACTCGAAGGAGAGGGAAAAAACAAGACCATACACAGCTTTGTTTTCTTGTTGTTGTAAATAAAAAACAAGAAAACAATCAGTATGAATCAATGTGGTCAACCTTTTGATCAAATTCCCGGAAAGATATTCAAATTCATTCAATGCGGATGATCCACTCTAAAAGCGATTTCGGTTTGATGGCTGCCTTCCGGTAAGATGATATGCTTGGTTTGGAATTGCATAGTTTGACGTGTAAGAATATGATTTCCTAGAATTAAGATATTTGGACTCATGAATTTTAGTGTGCAAATGATGTTCAATGGGCTTGAATATCAGTGAAATATACAATGTTGGCTTGATTTCAAAGATTTCAAACGGGTTATCTTTACGGCTACTGGTAGTAAAAAGTGTTGTTAAGGCCCTAACCTCTTTGGATAGTATCTGCCCCGAATTTTGAATAGCTTTTGTCTATTTGAAAGTAGAAGTCAAAATAAGTCTTCTCTGTTAAGGAGAATCCGAAAATAGGTCGATTTAACTGGCGCCCAACGAAAAAAAAAATCAAGTTTTGAGTTATTCCCAGAAAATTTCTAGTACGTAAAACCTGCGACGTTGGCCACTCTCATAGGTTGGCCACCTGAACAAGTTGGCTAAAATTTTAATGCACCAAGAAAATTGCATACAAATGTTGCACAAAATACCTTTATATGTTGTCCATCTGCCTATCTTGGAACTTGGCCGCAAATTTCATCACCATATCTTCTCTCTCGCAAGGAATAACCTCCTGAAGTTGGCCAAGGGCGATTTGTAAGCGATGAATATCATTTTTTAGCTTTGTCCAATATTTTCGGTTAATCACTGAAAAAAGCGTCTAGACATAGGAGTAAAATAACGAAATGTTTGTTCTTGTTACATCGTGTACACCGAATATGATGATCTGTTGCTACAGGTCGAAGGTGCTTTTATCACTCTTGCCAAAGGAGTGCGGGTCAGGAGCCGAATTTTCCAAGTCAATTGATGTATTGGATGCCTTAAGATGGATTGTGTCTGCTTGGGATAGAGTTGAACAATCAACAATTATGGCATATTTTAATCGTGCGGGATTTCCAGTCGATGCCAACCCAATGGAAGAGTTTCAAGATGATCTCCAAGTAGCAGAGACTATTCAAAGCTTAGCGGAAAACGTTAGATCAGAAATGGTTTCGGCAGAAGAGATAGCAAAGGTAGATGAAGGCATAGTTGTATACGAGATTCTGGCAGATTCACCAACGAAAGTATTGTTACAGGTTCTGCAAAAGTTGCAGTCTCCTGATGCAGCTGAAAGAAGTGAAGAATTTTCTTTGGAATCCAAAGATGAGAATGTAGAATTTCAGACTGTAACAGTCAATGTTACTCTTAACAGCGTTAATCAGCTTCTTTTATACGTATCTGCGAACCAACCAATTTTGATCGCAGAAATGCTTAGCCTCAAAAGCAAAATCGAGGAACATAAGGCAAAGTCCAAGATATTGAGAAAAGATACTCTGAATCAATATTTTCTAGCCTACACAATTCAAGCCCCACATGTAACTGCTTACTAAGTTTAGTTTTTTCGTTTCTACAAATGCAATGGGTTCCTAAATGCAAGTGGTTTGTTATTTTCTTTGTCAATATTTTGATGTTATGTAAATTTGTTGTAATAAAAACATAACTACATAAGACGTTAAAAAACCATTTTACTTTTTTATTTAAGAAACACGAAAATTACAAAAAGTCACACCCTCATAAGTTGGCCACCTGTATAAGTTGGCCAAAAAATCTTGCACCGCAGGTGGCCAACTTACCAAGGTTTCACTGTATAAGAAAAATTATTTGCGTTTATGGGGGAAAATGTACAAAAATGACTGAGATTGCACACACTTCTAAATACTACAGTTGCGATTCTGTTACTGTCGCAGCTACAAATTCGCTTTAGCTTCAGAGAACTTTAATTATTAATAAAATTGCTACCCAATACGAGGTGTACAGACTCATTTTCTCTATTTTTGAATCGACCCATAAAAAACAAAGATCATGGTACTCGGAGAAATTTTTGTGGTCCATTCAGAAAAAATCAAAATTTCAGTTATGTTAAAAAAATCATCCTCGAATAACATTGTATTCTCTAGTCGGGTGTTAGGTACTTTTTAAAAACATGAGCTGCCATTTTCTCTGTTGTAAAGTAAATCAGTTTGTTTAAAAGTTTTTATAGCACGTGGCGCCCAACATGAGGTCTGCTGGCATTTTTATGCTATAAAATTACACTTTGCCATACTCTACATGTACTCGAATGAACTCGAGTCATTTTAGGGCGTTACAATTGAGTCATCCCGCTGATGAAAAAAAAAACTGCAAAAATTGCAGCGTTTTTACACATTTGTGGAGACTCTGTCACTGTTGCAACAACAGAATTCCTTTGGCGTGGAGGAGCCTTAATTATTGATAAAATTGTAACCCAACACAAAGTTTAAAGACTAATTTTGTCTATTCGAACAATAAGCAACAAAACTCAACGCACTCGGAGAAATTTTTGTGGTAGGGGAGAGTGGGTATGTATGGGACACAGGAGGAATGGGACACAGGCATTTTCTTCAACGTCGTATCCTTTTTCTCGTTTCTGTTGATCACAAATTTGCTCTTTAATCTGTATCTACCGGTCAACAAAACAGGTCTTGTGCGCAGTTAAAATTACGCAGTCAAGAAGAAAAAATGGTAATTATTGCATAAAAAGTTAAATCATTGAGTGAATTTTGTGTGAAAAAAACTAATAAGTGAAGGAAATTACTGTACAAGGAGTGAATTAAATAGGTATTATCAAATATTGTGAAGTGAATTAATTTTTATTTTGTTTAGTCTGTGCCGTATTTTAAGTGTTAGTATCCTTTATCTTTCTGAAGTGCCCTACAGGATGATTGGGACACTTCTATGCAGGAGGAAGGGAACACTGTCCCACGCTTATCGCGATGCAAAAGTTTCAATAAAACGAACGTTGGTAAATTTTATAGCAATCTGTTAGACGTCTATTCAAGACATCCACTTTGTCCACACAGAATCTGGAATTGTGACGAAACAGGACTGCCAACTGTACACAATCCTCACCCTGCATTTATTTTTTCCCAGAAATGTTGTTTTAGATGCTATGATGAAAAATATTTCGCAAGTAGAATACAAGTGTCCCATTCCACCACATAGCTGTCCCATTCCTCCTGAAAGCAAGAGGAATGGGACAAGGCTTGGTGTTGCCTGGAATGAATTTTATCATTTTTTCTGGTATTCTTTTGGTTGCTTTTTTGTTTTGAATAGCTTGCCACAATGTTATCATATCTTAAAAGAAACTGTCATGTGCAGATATGATTCATAAGTTGCCAGCAATTGACATCTTACTGAAAAGTGTCCCATACATACCCACTCTCCCCTACATTCAGAAATTAATTAAAACTTCAGTTTGATTAGAAAACGTCGAATATAGTATTGAATTTCTTTAGCCGGGTGGTAATTGCCAGTAATTTGTTTTACCTTTCTCTCTGTTAAAAATCAAATCAGTTTATTTAAAATTTCTTAAAGCACGTGGCGCCCAACACGAGGTCTACTGGCGTTTTTATGTTGGACAAAATCTACATAAATATCGGGTGTTTTTTAGAGGTTGGTTTTTCGATTAGGGATAAAACTAAAATTTTGTAGTCAAATCGGCCAACTCTAATGCCATTTTATCATGAACAGGTTGACAAAAGAAGACCGCTGGCAAATCGTGTGAATATATTTCGAAAATAATGGTTCAGTTCGCGAAGTTCACCGCAAGCTCCGTCCATTTTATGGTCGACATAATCGTCCATCAGAGCAATTAACCATAGATCGTTTTCGCACTACGTTTACTTTTATGTGATAATACGCATTACGCATCCGCAGAGACGTCGAACAGTGCGCACCAAAGAAACAATTGCCGTTGTAGAGCAAAGTGTTGAAGAGGACCCAAAAGAATCGATTCGCCACCGCACCGTGCACAGCAATTGGAGCTTTGTCCATCAACTTTATGGAAGATTTTTCACAAAAATCTGGGCTTACGACTTTACAAGACCCAGCTTGTGCAAGAATTAAGGCTGAGAGACCATGCAATGCGTCGCGATTTTGGTGTATGAGCCGAAAATGAGATCATTTTCTTTCTCATTTTTGGTTGAATGGTTACGTCAACAAGCAAGATTGCCACATTTGGAGAAAGGAAAATCCTTAACTCTAACTTAACTTACTGTTCGGTAAGCTCTATGGGCTGGTGGAGTCAATGGGCTATATTTCTTTCGAAATCGCAATTGCGGGCGATTTTAATGTACACAATTCTCGTTGGCTTCGCCATTCTGGACAGACAACACCCAAAGGAGAATATGTTGAAATCTTCGCTGAGTTTAACCAATTAACTCAACTTGTTGATGAGCCCATTCGGGTTCCAGATATTGAAGGCCATACGGCCAACACTCTTGACCTATTTCTCACTTCTCATCCCGAAAAATACAGGGTTATAGTATCATCTCCTCTAGGCAAATCGGACCATTGTGTCATATCGGTAGATTTTTCGTTTTCCTTCACAGTAAAAAAAGATAAAGTCCCTAAAAGCACTGTTTGGCAATATGAGAAAGCCAATTGGGACGGCCTGAACAATTTCTTTCGATATTTTATTTGGTCATTGTGCTTTTTCAACGGAAACGTTGATCCATCAGCTGATATGATATCTACCGTAATTCGCAACGACATGAGAAATTTTGTTCCTCACAGAACAAAAAGTATCATCCCCAAAGAGAATTCGTGGTTTGATTTAAGCTGTAAAGAGGCGATTAAGCATTGAGAAAGTAGTTTTCGAAAATTCAAAGACAACCCTACTGTAGAAAACCGAAATTTGTTCAAACGGGCCAGAAGTATCTGTAATGCTCAAATACAAAAGGCTAAGTTTTTGCATGACCAAAAAGTTAGGCAAAAAATACTACTATGTCCAAAAGGAAGCAAAAACTTTTGGTCTTTTGTGAAGAACATTAAGAACTCGACCACGTCATCGGTCCCAACGCTCGTTTTCAATGACTCTCCGTATGTCAGCTCCATCGATAAAGCTAATTTGCTAGCAGCTCAATGAGCTCAATGTGATGAAGCAGATATTTTTTCGAACTCGCTCGGTAGCGAGAGTCCTCAAAGATCTCAACATACATAAATCCGCTGGTCCAGATGGTATCCTCGCCGTTATTCTGAAGATTTGTTCTTCTACGCTGGCAAAACCACTGCGTAAACTTTTCCATCTTTCCTATTCTGCTGGGATTTTTCCGAGCAGATGGAAAACTGCATTTGTCCAGCCGGTCCCTAAAAAAGGCGAATCTTCCTCCCCTTCCAATTACCGTCCAATTGCACTAACGTCCCTTCTTTCCAAGGTCATGGAAACGTTGATAAACCGTCAACTTATGAAATATCTTGAAGAACGAAAGTTTCTTAATAACCGTCAGTACGGCTTTCGTAGCAAACGGTCCACTGGTGATTTGATGGCTTATCTCACCGAAAAGTGGAACCAATCTTTACATTGTTTTGGAGAAAGTAAGATTATTCCGCTTGATATTTCTAAAGCATTTGATAGAATTTGGCATCAGGCTCTTTTATCGAAAATGCGTGATTTTGGCATCGATGAGTCTCTTCTTCGATGGATTAGAAATTACCTTTCCGACCGTTCAATACAAGTTGTGTTGGATGGCTTCAAGTCTGATACCCACTTCATAAATGCTGGTGTGCCCCAGGGCTCAGTTTTGTCTCCGACTATCTTCCTCATTTTCATAAATGATCTATTGTCTGAAACTTCTAATCCGCTTAACAGTTTTGCTGACGACTCGACCCTCAGCTTTTCATATTCGTTTCCAAATTCACGTCCCTGCTCTTCGGATGTGGAACTGGAACGGCTGCGTATGATAAGCTTATTGAACTCTGACCTTGAAAGCATTGTTACATGGGGTCATAAAAACCGAGTAGAATTCAATGCTTCGAAAACTCAATGCTGTATCTTTTCGTTGAAGTTTAGATCATTCCCCCAATGCCATTATTCATGAATGGTACCTGCATCCAAGAAACCGAAAAGCTGTCAGTACTTGCACCTGGTATGTGTGTAAACGATGATCTTTGTTGGAATGATCACATATTTGAAGTCGCCAAAAACGCTGCTAAATGCTTAGGCTTCTTGAGACGATGCAGGAAGTTCTTCACCCCTTCATCCGCCCTAAACTGGAGTATAACTCCCATATCTGGTCAGGTGCTCCTCAAACATCTTTGCATCTTCTTGATAGGGTACAAAATAGAGCGTTAAAATTAATAGGTGACAGTTCAATCGATTGATTCTCTTGGACATCGTAGAAACGTCACCTGTCTCTCTCTTTTTTATCGCTTTTTTCACAAACAGTGCTCTAGTGAAAAAGCCAGCTGCATTCCTCTCCTGAAACAATTTAGCCACAGCTCCCTCCTCGCTAGGAATGCTCATCAGCTCTTCCTTGAGCCCAACTTCGGGCGAACAGTCAAGTATAGGGATTCTTATTTTAGTCGCACCACCCGTATGTGGAATGCTTTACCTGGCTCTGTGTTTCCCCTGCATTACGATTCACAAAAATTCAAAAGCAACGTGCATCGGTGTCTCCTATTAAATCCTCTCCTAATTTCCTAAATGCCCGCACTGTGTTCTGTAACATTATAATAAGGGTATTCATAACCCCTTGATGTGCGCGTTAATTATAAAAAAAAATAATGCTGGCTAGTTACCATTAATGGAGAACGGTATAGAGCCATGATAACCGACTATTTTGTTCTCAAATTGGATGGCATGAATGTGGATGAGATGTGGTTCCAACAAGACGGCGCTACATGCCACACAGCGCTCGCCACAATCAATTTATTGAAGGAAACATTCGATGAGCGAATAATTTCGCGGAATGGACCTGTCAATTGGACACGAAGATATTGTGTTTTGACACCACTGAGTTACACAAACCAGAAACGTTAGGAGCTTGGAAGCCAACTTTCGTGGCGTTATTGCCGACATACGGCGTCAAATACTCGAAAAAGTGATTGAAAATTGAACCTCTAGAGTTGATTTATTCGAGCCAGCCGCGGCGTGCACATGCCCGAAATCATATTTAAACATTAATGACATAAAATTATCCTTCCAATAAAGCCAAATTGGTGGACATTAAAACATTTCTTGTGTTTTATTTCAATTCGAAGTTCTATACCTCTAAAAAAAACACCCTTTACACAAATGAACTCGGCTCATTTAAGATCTTTGCTGTTTAGTTATTTAAGTTCCTTAAAGTGCAATAGGCTTGCTTTCCATGCACAAAACCGAGAGAGTAATTCAAAATACAAATAAATTCTGTCGCTTTTTCCAAGGAATAGTCACATAATAAATATGACATTTATCGCAAGAAAAATCGTAGAAGTCTTTACGGATGATTCCACACGAATGCTTAACCGACCATTTCCGAAATTGAGTCTACTTCGTAACTGTAACTAAATTCGAAATCCCTATGTGCAACTTAATCTTTAAAACAAAATAAGATCCCCTATCGCCAACTAAAGCTACCAATTGCCGGTCCTCCCTCACATCATCAGTGAATTTGACGGCTATCCCCTCTCATTCATTTCACTGAAATATCAATTAAGGCAGGTATGCGTGGCGTTCATAAATTTCTTCTATATATTCTTCTTTTAGACACAAATAAATAACAGTGCCTTGTCCTCACCAGACAAATGTGTCCCCACGTCTTCACATCTTTACAAAGTAACATAAAATACCGAAGCTAATCTCTCAGTCGCATAGATGTAGGTATGAAACATACGCAAACGAACAAAAATTTTCGTCTAGATTTTCCCTGTCGAAAAATTCCTTGAGAAAATTCGGCTCCTCTCAGCTGTGTTATGTCGAGACTTATGTCTGATCAGATTCTATAATAAGATATCGACAAAAATAAAAATACTTTCCAATGAGATAAAAGAAGAGCCATCCTCTTCGTTTTGCCCCGCACATACACTTAAAGGGGACAGCCCTTTTCCTCATACGTGTGCGCTGCCCTGGTCGTCTTTGATTAGTCTGGCCTGGTCCATGCGGATATCTAATTTAGGAGTCGGTTTCCTTTCTACTTGCACGAAACACAAATAACAAAAAAAAAAAAAAAAGACTCTTCAGAATGTTTTTGAACATACTCGTACACTGAGTGTAAATAAGAAACACGGGGGTATTTCCTAGTATCAATGCGCTCATGATGCTGACTGCAAAGCCATGCCACCTTGGACGATCTCAGCTATCGGAGACATGTGGTGACACAAAGTGAACGCCACATAATGCTTCAATGCTGCCGCAAGTACCAGTTGAAGATCCACCAATTTGGCTTAGGTGAGAAAAGATGTATCTATGAGAGCACGCGCAGATAGATGCTATTTGAATAGATTAAGTTGGAAGAGAAAAGACTGGATATAGATATGTGCAACACACCAAGAGTCATAGAACCGTGGCGGCCAGACACTGAACTATTTTTCCCTATGTGTATTTTTCTCTATTTTTAAGTTGCCATCATCTAATAAGAATCAGTCGAAGATATATCTATTAATACCATCCCATCATTAGATATCCACCAAGACTTTATAGTCTCGCCAAGGAAACAAAATGCAGAAAGAAAAATCAAAGAAAGAAGACGTCTGCCTATAGACAAATATTTTTAAAACAGGGAAACAACTAAAACTGAAGCGTTTTGTCTAAATGTTGATGGTCGTCGAGGGACAGACTTAGCAGAAAGCAAAGAATAGCAACAATTGACTGAAATATAACTGCTTTATATCTTTTTCGTCTGAAAATAGAGAGGGAAATGAGCCAAGGAAATTTGTTTTGTGGGCGCAATACGTACGTTTTCGCAGACTTATTTGAAAGCGCTGTTTATTTTTGAGACCCACACAGCAAAATAATTTAGAAATATAAAAGTGAATTTAATTACCTCTAGACGAGGTCAATGGAACAATTTCGAAGAAAAAAATAAAATCAAATCGAAAGTGTTGCCGAAAAGCTGTTTTAGTACCGCCCAATAGAGTTTCTTTCCTTTTCTTCTTCTTCTTTCTTCTTTTCATTTCCGGCGTTACGAGTAGTGATCTTGAAGCGATCACAACTCTCCCACTTTTCTGCTTCACACTAGTACGCCGCGTTGACCTCAGAAAGCGTCGGCAGGCCTCCCGGTTTTGGATTGTTCCATGTCTGAGGCCAACCAAATGCTGCTGTTTTTGCATTTGCTTGTACCAGGAGTGTTTTGGCCTGCCTTTTCTTTTTCGTCGCGAATTTGTTGAAACGTTGTACGATATTGCCTTTTGGACGCGGTTCTGAGGATCTCTCCTTTGAACATGAAAATACCAACTGAGCCGGTCGTGCTGAATTTTGTCCAAGATGGTACTTTTGACATGAAGGCTTCCACGGATCTTAGTATGTACTTCTAATTCGATCAAGCTTTGTTACTCCTGCTGTCATCCGAAGCATCTTCATTTCGGCTGCCGTCAATTTGCTCTCATACTTTTTGTACATTGTCCAACATTGTGAACCGTATGTCAGAGCTGGACGGACAACTGCTGAGTAGAGTCTTCCCTTCAGCTTAGGGGGCATTTTTCGATCACAGAAGATAGCGGAGTTTTCTCGCCACTTCATCCACCCTACGCTTACTTGATGATTGATGTCGTCATCACAAGTTGCTTCACTATTGATCATAGATTCCAGATATTTAAACTTTTCACACTTGGGAAGCACATTTCCATTCAAATAAATGTCTGGAATAGGCTTGTCTGGATCAGAAAAAGGAGAGAGTTTCCTTTTCTAATAGAAAATTTTGAACGTTATGTCGGTCGGTATGTTTTCGAGGTTAACATTCAAAACAGAGCTTAACATGGATGCATTCTCAAGTTCCACAGGACTTGCTTTGGAGAAATGATTTCAATTCACACAAAATGGCTAAACTTGAGCAGACAAACTTTGAAGCAATGGCCGCTGGCAACTTTAAAAGCTAAGTATGGTACTCCAGCTTCTAAACTTGATAAATTTTACGGTCAAGACTTAGTGACGATGCAAGTGTCAACTTTACAAAACAGAGGTTGAGTTGCAAACTTTGGATCTGCTTACTTTCCTTGGAACCCCATTTTGTCCCCTCCCAGTAGGGCAGTAGCAGTATAGGCTGAGGAGCTGTTGGCGGTTTGTAAAAGTTGGAAGCTGGGGCCTATCATGTGCTGCGAAAACGCTAAAAAAGCCCTTAAGGATAGCAAAGCAAAAAGACTGAAAACACTCCGGAAATCAAACGGTTCCAGGACACCCAGTCTTAAGCTGGAAACTCATTTCCCGATCGACGCAGCTGGTACATGTCATCGTTAGCTGTAAACAACTAGGCCATCAAATATTATGTGGCATTATTCGACAGCTTCCAATCACCTGCAACTTAAGATGTTTATCGAGCTATGTTCCTACATTCTTTGAAAAGATTTGCTGTCCATCTTTAAAAAGATGCGGTCTCTGCCACAATTCGCACTGGAGTTTTGAGGATCTCTCACCCAGCATATCTTTTGCCTCACGGCAATTGCATATGCCGCCCGATAAGATGATTCCAAGGCTTAAACTGCGTCAAAAGTACATGGTTGACTTTATGTCGGTTCAGTAGTTAGTAGGTACTGGTTTGCTTTATAATCTGAGCCAATTCTTCACGAATTCTTCGAATTCTTTGAATGCCGATGATGGATCTAACACGACTGCACGATTCATTAGGCACATAGTATGTGTCTGTCTTCCAAGCGCACAGGTATGCTATCCAAATGGCTATACGCTACGTTAAGACTGATAATTGGATGCAGAAAAATGCTCGTGAATATCTGTGCTTAAGGCTGTACCCAGCTTTTCTATAAGTCATACTTCGAAAGTAATCCAGACGTCTCTGAATGCGGTTGGAAGACTAAATTCTTTGAGTTTCGTTTGGTTTCTCGATGAACACGCTAAGTAAGGTTCTGCGCTTGAACCAGAGCTTTTCGATTGGTTTGGATCTGTCTAGAGCACAACCGTATGATTTTCAACATCAATAAGAAAACTGCAACACTTTTGCAGTAGCAGAAAAGACTGTAGGAAGCTTATTGGAGTTACCATGTGGCACTTCTCTTTTATCAAGCATTTAAGTGATATCAAACTCTGTGAATCCTGCGTGGAAAAGATGACGTCCGACGCGACGTGTCTTGCGTTTTTTCAAATCAGGTTGCAATTTTTAAAGTACAAATGGTTGGTATTTAGGTCTAAGTATCTACTCAAGTTAGTTGTTTAAAAATCGCAAGCAATAGTAGAACTCTTAGAAAGTTAATTGCTATTGAAAGGCAGGCTTAGGAGCTACAGCTGTCATTGAAAATGTAAAGCTCTGATTTTGGGACTGATAACAAACTATATTGACTTCTTTTGACTGGAAAGAAAAGTAATTATTGAACGTTTATTGAAGTAAAAGAAAAAGGTTTTAGATATGTTTTAAAATATATCGAGTATCATTAGCTAATTCGATGAGAGATGAAATTTATTTCGATTACAATTTAAGGCCATATTCCTCTTTAGTCGTCCTTAAACCCAAGACAAGCTTTCTGTGCTTAAAGAAAGCCTAAGCTTTCAACGACAAATGTTTAACGATAGCTATATAACAGGTACCTTTAGCTTCTGTCACGTGAACAAGCACCTTTCCCTGTCTTTTTCAACATCAAAGCTTTTTTGGGAAACGTAACATCTACATGAGCACAAGTGGTAATGACAGCAACAAAAAAATTCTTAGAGCTCCCGAACGTAATATATAAACAGTACTCAAGAGAAAGAAGTCGGGGGATTGGCGCTACAATTACTGATATTATCATACGCAAATAAATAGCTGTGGAGGATGGCAATGAAGATGACGGCATGTCATCTGTCAGCGAAGTACCGTGCGATGACACTGACGAGTACGAATCTGAAGGTGTAGAGGGCCGTTACACCAGGAGTGGTAATTCGTTCTCGGTGTTAGCGCAAGACAAAGAGGAGGAGGAGGATAATAATAAAAAAGCTAAAAAAGGAGATTGAAACTATTAAATTACGGCAAGAGGATACTCAAATAAGAAAGGTGACAGTTACCGCTAAAAGCTACCTCCTAGAGGCAGCAAGTGCAGCAGCAGTAGCAGAAAAAGCTGCACAGTCAAAAGAGCTTACAGTAGAACTAAGTTATAGCTGAAAATAAAAAAACTACGCCCCGAAGCAAAGTAGGACTGCGCCATAAAAAGCTGTAGAAGCCAACAATGGAAACTGCAAGTAAGCAGCCTCGTAAAACCGCGGCTATAAAAGCCGCGAAAACGATCGCTACAATGAACAGCAGAAACTCCAGCAGAGGTAGCAACAGAAGCAGCAGAGCAGCCACAAAAACAGCAGCAGCGTGTGCACAGTGTAATGTGCAATAAGGCTAAAGGATAGTTTATTTTTGACTAGCCGGGCGGGCCTGGCGTAGCTGGGATCCTACGGTGATCTAGTGTATAGCATCGACACACGGTGCCATTATTAAATGCAGGTATGATAAGAGTAGGTATGTTACTTTTTGGATAAGCGGAGCCCATGGCGTAATGGTTAGTACTTCTTAGTGCTACGCGGGAGGTTCGAGGTTCGAATCCCTACAGAAAACGAAAAAAATGTTTTTGTACGGGTATTGCGTTTTGCGAAGAATTGACAAAACCTCAAATAGTAAATTCATTGCCATGAAATGGGCATTCTCGATTAGTCATTCAGGATCTGAAGGAAATTGCAGGTCCCCTGCCTTCTCCCTTGCATTCCCTCACAAGGTATGGTTGTGGGAAATGGGCCGGGCCCAGGGACTCCGCCATGTGTCAATTACACGTGTTACACGTGTTTGGCTACGTTACAGATTTTTCAGGTTGCAAAACTTTTAGCTCTATAAAACTGGCAGGGCTAAATGAGCTAAAATTAAAAAAAAAAGCTCAAAATTTTTTGCTAATTAGTTGCGAAAAAATCGATTTTGTTGCTCCAACCGATCCCGAGAAATCGACAAAAATGCTAGCTTCACATAAAGATAGCCTGAAACATAGCGAAAAAGGGTAAGAATTGGGGAAACAAATAGATTGCAATTTGTTGCTAATTTGTTGCTGTAAGACCGTGCAAAATTCAACTGTCGAAAAAAATTTTTTTTCATACTTTTTAAACAATTAAAATTTGTGACTGTTCATGCTTGCTTAACTCTCTGTTTTTCGGGGATAAACAAGCAAATTGATTTTGTTGCTCATCGTAGCATCACTTATCGATGCCTGGAGAGTCAGCCACAAAACTGGGACATCGAGGACAACCTAGATCTGCCACCACCAAACAGGAACCTTCTTGACAGCGAGATTGATGCTGCAGTGGGCCATCTAGAAGAAGCTGTATCTAGGGCGATCAGCAACCAAAAACGGCCCAGGACGTCAAGGGATAGGTACCAACACCTACCGGAATACATCCAAAATCTATACGGGCACAGACAACGTTTAAGGAAGAAACTTCAAAGGATTCACCAAAGTCAGATGAATACAGCAAACAGGTGTTACCAAACAATCTGGAATGAACTGCAGCAGGTCAACATCATGTTCCGGAACTCGATCCAACACCACAACAACATTCACTTCCAGAAAAGGTTGGAAGCGATTAGACCCGGCCCGGATATGTTTGGAAACATCAATAGAATCATTGGAAAGCAACAAAAACCCCCCGAAATGCTAATTGTCAACGATACGGAAGTCACAGCCACCCAAGGCAAAGCTGAAGCTCTTGCCAACTACTTCGAAAGAAACTTCAAACCAAGCCCGCCCACTGACCAAACATTTCTGCAGGAGGTGGAATCTTCAATGCAGCAAACACTCCAACCAAGCCCGGATATAGTGATCTTCGACGATGCAAATCCAGCTGACAACCCGACTAACAACATTCGTCTCTGCAATCTAGAGGAGGTAGCAGAGATCATCGGCAATTCCAAGCCAAAAAAGTCAGCCGGACCAGATGGCATCTCTAACCACATCCTCAAAAGGCTTCCCCATGCAGCGATGATTCTCCCCACAATCATCCTTAACAACTACATCAACAACTGCTACTTTCCCCGGAACTGGAAAACAGCAAAGATCGTGGCAATTCCCAAGAAAGGCGCTTCCAATCAAATCTTCAACTACAGGCCGATTTCCTTGCTGAGTAACATCAGCAAAATACTGGAAGAAGTAATCCTCCGCAGACTCAAAATATTCTGCAACGATAACCTCCTCATACCTGACATGCAGTTCGGCTTTCGGGAGAAACACTCGACGTTGAATCCACTCCTTAAGTTTCAGCATGACATCACCACCTCACTCAACAGTCATCGTGTCACCGTTGGATGCTTTCTGGATGTCGAGAAGGCATTCGATAGCGTATGGATAGATGGATTAATACATAAACTTTACTCGTTTCAGCTTCCATTGCCACTAATCAAAATTCTCTGTTCTTTTCTTTCTTTCAGAAAATTTTTCGTACAAACTGCAAATCCCACACCAAGAACATCGGAGCCGGAGTCGCCCAAGGTTCAAAACTCGGTCCCTTCCTCTACAGCCTGATGACGTCAGACCAACCAACTCCAACTGGATGCGAGAAACTTCTTTACGCCGATGACTCGCTAACCTACGCCACATCACTCTCACCATTGCTCGCAGTCAAGAGAGTAGAGGCCCACGTCAGCAGTCTGTACCACTACTACAAAAAGTGGGGCATTCGGATCAACTCCTCCAAATCGGAACTGGTGTGCTTCAGAAGACCCTCAAATGGCACAGGTGGTCGGTCTGCCACCAAAAGCAAAAATTTGGTCCTGAAACTTCCCGATGGATCCACCATTAAATCCAAACCGAATGTCAAATACCTGGGTATCCACTTCAATGAGCTGCTGAACTTCAATCCACACAGCAGGAAAGCTCTCAAAAAAGCCAGTTGGGCTTTCAGCCGGGTGCACCCTCTGCTGAAAAGAAGAACTGGACTAAGCCAACCGACAAAGTTACTGGTCTACAAGCAACTTCTGCGACCAGTAATTAGCTACTCTTTCCCAGTCTGGTTCTCAATTTCGAAGACAGCCATGAAAGAACTCCAGCTCTATGAAAGGAAGATACTCAGGATCTGCACCGGCCTCTACTTTGACCGACGGCGACGAAAGCACTACAGGAATGAGCAACTGTACCAAGAAGCCAACATCAAACCTCTGGACAGATACCTGGTGCAGTTCACAAAGAAGCTAATGCAAAACGTCACCAACCACCCGAATCAGCTAATGAGAAGGATGACCACAGAGCAACGACATCCGGAACCGAGGTACCTCAGTGTGATGGAGACCCTGGACGACAACATCATCAAGGACAACGAGGGACCTATCTCATTTTACGCTGACACTGGGTCAGCACACCGCCGTGGCTAAATTGCCAACCCCCACCTCTCAACAACAAACCCGTCATCGATAACCAGGAATGAACTACTTGAGAAGACGACAAAGTCAACCGACTTCTAATTTTATTACTTTTTTGTCATGTAAATTATATTATATTCTATAATATTTTAAGTTAAGACAATGTATATCGTTAGGCCCCCTATGTGCCAACAAATATTATTATCATAGTATCCTAATTAGTTATAAGTCAAATTGTATATACTGTTCAAGTAAAAACTAAAAATGATATCCAAACAATTACTATTCAGCACAGTAATCAATTACATATTGAAAAAAAAAAAATACGATTTTAACAACAAAATCAATTTACCTGTTTATCCTGGGAAAATGGAGATTCAAGCAAGCATGCACGGTTTACAAGGATACCGATCAGAAACTCACCCGATCTCCCGGTTTCTACTTTGTTGCTGACTCTCCAGGCATCGATAAGTGATGCTACGATGAGCAACAAAATCAATTTGCCTGTTTATCTCGGAAAAATCGAGATTCAAGCAAGCATGAACGGTTTGTCGGGATACCGATCGGAGACTCAGCCGATCTTCGGGTTTCTATTTTGTTGCTGACTCTCCAGTCATCGATAAGTGATGCTACGATGAGCAATAAAATCAATTTGTCTGTTCATCCCAGAAAATCGAGATTCAAGCAAGCATGAACGGTTTGTCGGGATACCGAATCGGAGGCTAATTAGCACTATTAGCAAAACTAGCTTTTTTCAATCTTTGCTCGTTTAGCCCTGCCAGTTTTATAGAGCTAAAACTTTTTGCATATGAATCTCTAAATTTCTAGTCCTGCTATACCTACATATATGGTAGAAAGATCAATCACACTGATATACTGAGCGGGAGTAGAGATAAAGTTGGCTGATGTGTTTTCTGATCGTATCCATCTGGAGTGCTGGTTCTACAGAATGCTACGATAGAGGTGATATGATTTTTATTTTTGATCGATCTTTATAAACTTGTATAGGTCGGGGCAGGTCCTTACATTTTTTAATCTCTCTGTAAGTTGATTCACAAATATGGAGCCTAAATGTGAGCACTGACCTACAGACGCAGATTCCTGAAGTTATTTAAGATTCCAGATTTGAAGAAGTCTGTAATAGGGCGCCATTTAGTAGCGTGGAGGTGAAAAAATCTGTTTTTCTTTGCCATACTTATATAAAGATTTTACAGTGCTGTCGTTTGTAGCAAAAACAAAATATTTTACAACTCTCCACCAACATGAAACCACTTTATCTTTCGGTAAACTGAAAAAAAAGTCTCCCACCTGGACCTCAAAGAAATTTGCTACATGTCCAACGTTCTATGACATCTACCCTTTTCGTTTCTAACGTGAATTCCATTAAAAATGACATCGCCCGCCGTGAAGCTGTTCGGTACTTGATGGCCATCTGTGCAAAATACAACCTCATCTCTGACCCAATCCATCGTGCTGGATATCTGTGAAAATTATTTTCCCAAGCATTTTACATTCCTCCTCGTTCATAGTTCTTAAGTGACATTGTGAAATTATTCCCCACACACTTCACAGCTTCGTAAGCCGACACCATCAAACCTCATTTTCTTCTTCCTCCTCCCCCTCCTAAGCCCCTCTTCTTCCTCCTCCAACTCATTCTTCTTCTCCTTCTTTCGATCTTTGAGGTTTATTGAAATTGGCTAAACTACAAGTATTCCTCATTTTCAAACAAACCAAATGGAAAAGTAAGTCTTAAAATGGCACTAGATGATTGGCGATGATGATACCGAGGACGATAGGAAATGATCATCAAAACGATAATATTGATGGTGGTGATTTAAGGAAAATCTCAATAAGAATCTTCGTCAGAAAAACTAACTTACTAACACATACACAGGCACTTAGAACTTACAGACACACATCCTCAAACGTGATTATGCTCTTTTGAGAGTATTTTTTCTTTGCAACTTTTATTTTGCAACATTCCAGTGAGTGTACGGCAAGGCAGTAAAAAAAAAACAAAAATAATAAATAAATAAGATGGCCAAAAGGCCTTTGCCATTACCGCCACCACCGCTTTTCATTTCTACCTCCATTTTCATCCCTGGGGGCAGAGAAGCAGAGATCTACTTACCTAGCAGTACCTCGACGGTCTGCTTCTCCGAAAACCACAGGGTTGCCAGTAGTGAATTTAAAACAACGCAATTTTTGTTTTTGTTATGAAGACTGTTTTGGCTCTGGTACTATTTCTTCTTCTACTTTTTAGAACTCACTTACAATGTGTGTTGCCAGGATTGGGGATTTTCAAAGCGAGTAACGTTAAAGAATAAGCACCCTAATCATTGGATTGAGTCACATTACAACTTGCTACTCATTTGTCTAATTGTGAGGTGTTTCTCATGAAGTCTCAGATAAATTCTTTGGCTTGGCTCTAAAATCACTGAACGGCAATCTTTTCTCCAGCTCCATTAAAATGCAAAAGAAAAGAAAAAAAACATCAGTACGGACACCACCTATGGGCTGTAAAGGCCCCGGCAGGAGAGCAAAGAGAGGATAACAGTCTCAGCGTATGTTTGCCGTCGTTGTATTGGAATAGTCATCATAATCATCTTCATCATCATCATCAGCCAGCAACAGCAGCAGCAGCATCAGACCGGCAACAATCCAATGGGCCAAGTAACGACACTGTGGAGCTAGTTAGATACGTTTAACCTGATCCAACAACCCATCAGTAACAGCACAAATCCTACATAGGCACCAGCATCAAGCTACAGCTTGGAAGGAGTAGCATCGTCTGGGCTGTTTGGTTGGTTGGTTATGCGGCGCGGACGATGAACGGATGGCCGGACGCGGACGGTTGGTTTGGTAAGGTAAGACGATAACTTTTCCGTATGAAATCAACTATTACGCTGGAATGCCTGGGAACATTTTGAGAAAGGAATTCCATATGAAGCTTGAAAAAAAAAGAAGCAGAACAGGCAAAATTTATAAAAGGAAAAGAAATCGAAAGACACAGCCAACCACGAATTGTTTCTTTCTGTTGGTTCCTTTCAGCATCTTTCTCTTTTTGCAAGTCTGTTGACTGGTGGTAAGTCATGGTACTTGGTTTGGTACTTCTCGAGGAACCTATTATAAACAACACTTTAGTCGAATGGAATTCAATAGATGTTACCTATGTGTGTTAAAACCTACAAGTATCATTTGTAGGAGATGTGGGACATCTTGGATGATAGCAATCTCTGTATACACTTTTTTTTTTATTCATCCTTGAGCAGGAAGATAAGATTGGACATATAATCTTTACTTTACTGACATTCCTTACAACCTGAATTTCAACAGGATCTGCTTTGGGTTTTTTAACTTGAGGCGAATTCCTAAGCATGTGGGGAGCTCTGCACTTGTTTTCTATATTAGCACTGATCTAGCCTCGAGGATTGCCAGTCCTATTAGCCATTCACCGATTCACACCCCCGCACTCATATTAGCTTTACAAAGCTAGGTCAGTTATTTCGACTTGACTTAACTTTTTCCATCACAGTAAAAGCTCAGGTTACGTCACCTAAAGTATGCGTTTCAGAAGTGGGTGCAACAATGTAAGCATTTACAATTTCAGATATGAATCTGTAAACACCGACCGGACATTGCAACATTGCACAAGCCTTTAAAACGTTTGACTATTGAATCGGTGAATATGCGTCGCTAAGCAAGGAGAAAAAGCCAGGGGGTCTAGCCACCTCTTTCTTCGAGTTAGGAAGCGATTCAAAACAAGTAACAAGCCGTAGAAGCTCACACACAACGGACTCAGTCCTCATCATCGAAATAAATATGATCAGAGGAAATGGCATCGAATTCAAAGGCAACGTAACATTCTGGTCAGACTAGATCCAAGGCAAAGGATGCACCAAGTCTTTCAAGCTTTTCAAGCGTCGAACACAGATTCAGGGGCTTTGAAGCAAAAGCCGTCAAAAACGACGCAACTCTGAGTGTCTTCAGCATTTGGACGACATGCAGTGCTATGTCAATCACAATCTTTCTATTTTCAGTAACATCACATCCCAACACATATATGTACTTATTCCAAGAAGCCGAAAAGCTGTCAGTACCCGTATGTGTGATAACGACGACTTTCGGTGGAAAGACCACATATTTGAAGTCGCCAAAAATGCAAAATGCTTGGGTTTCTTAAAACGATGCAAGAAATTTTTCACCTACTCTAATCAAACGTTATTGCGCCTGCTTGACGTATTTCAAAACAGAGCACTAAAATTGATGAATGACAGTTCAATTGCAGGTTCAATTGATTCTCTGGTACATCGTCGTAACGTTTCATGTCCCTCTCTTTTTTGTCGCTATTTATACAGACAGTGCTTTAGTGAGATAGCCACTTGCATTCCTGCCCTTAGACAACTTAGCAGCAATATCTACTCTCGTCGCAAGGATTGCGCATCAGCTCCCTTCAGCCCAACAGTCGTAGAGTTAAATACAGAAATTCGCATTTTAGCCGCTCCACCCGAATGTGGAATGATTTACCGAACTTATTTCTCCACACGCATTACAGTGCACAGAAATTCAAGAATAATGTGTATCGGGTAGTCACAATTCCCTTGGAGTGCGGGTGAAATATAGAAAAAAAATGTGGAGATCTTAATGTCTAACACCCAAGATGACCGTGACAACACACCATGCCGCAAACACTCTGGAAAGGGGGCTCGATGATTACTCCGTAAATCAATCATTTGTTGCGTTTTACCAGCTGAAGTCAACATGCATCTAAGACACTATCAAAGCCAGACTTCTATCAGGTAGCCTCCATCAGCTTTGCCAACGGCAGCGTGATCTTGAAGGTGACGAAAAGAAAGATGAGCAAGAACCCTGAACTTTATCTACATCGTCCTCGAACGGATGATACATACATGTTGATTGTACTAAGTACATACTTTCTCGTGGTAACCACCGGGCACTGGTCTCATCCAATCCATCCGGAGGTGACTTGAGAAATAAGCAAATGTGAGTCTAGATCAAAGAGCAGCGCTACAATGCTCTGCGAGAATTAAATGACTGTTCGTAATGATTCTGGCACCCCAGAGCTCAAGAGAAACTGCAAAAATAAAAAAATAAATAGGGTGGCGCAACAGAGCGATTAGCTCCGCAGGGCCTAGCGCATGCCTTGTGAGGGAATGGAGGGGAACCTACAATTTTCTGTCGGTTCCGAACGGCTGATCGAGAAACCGCTTTTCATGGCAATAAATTTACCAACGCAGGATTTGCAAACTCCTCGCGAAAGGTAATACCCGTGGAAAAACTTTGTTACCTCTGTTGGGATTCGAAACATATGAATCTCGGATGAATTTGGCTTCCAGAATAAGCGGAAGATATCAACTACATCAAAACAGAAACCCTTGAAAGAACTACTCCAACGTATTTGGCTCAGTATTTTTACAGGTTTTTGCTATACGAAGGACGAAGACGTGAAATGTATTGTCCCTTTACGTACTGCATGCAGCCGGACGACAAGCAGAGGCCATAGACTACTTCAAAGCAGATATAATCGGCCATCCAAGAAGTGCGATTGCTTGAGCTATTTTTCATCTACGTTAGGCCAACATAAATAGTTTGTTTCTTGAAGCCCTGGGGTTGGTTGCTCTGTGGTCTCCACAAATCGTTTTATGAAAAGTCTCAACTCATCGTGAATGTCGTAGCACTAGGTAAGTAGCACTAAGACTTCGTTTTAGCGATTTATGGCAACGAACAGGGCTGTCAACTGGTATGCATTTTTCTTCAACAGACAGGGATGAGTAGTGATTTCGTGGTTTAGTCTTTTTTGGGAACCGGAAACACAACTTTTTTTAACAACTCATAGCGTTGGTGCGGATTTGTCGTTAGAGTTGGACTCAGTATAACGTTATCAACCGAAATCCGGTTAGTAAGCGTTGTGTCACCAGGCACCTACGAGTCCACATCCCCACTGTTTCTATGAGCTCTTTGAGAAAACAATTGTACTTTAGCACTTTAACGCAGCACTAGGGAAATAGGACAGTCGATAAGCACAGTCTGTATTTCGGAAACTCTGAATACTCCGAAAACGCTTCTTTCTTCTCAAAATTCACAAAGGTACAAATCGTCAGTTAAAATTCAGGCGCCAGATTCTATAAAAAGCGAAACGAGAGCGATCAAACGTTTTTCAATAGGAAAGACATTGCAAATCGTTAGCACACACGAAAACGTTGGTTCGCTTTTTACTTACAGAATGTCACCCCAGGACTTTGTAAGTATTTTAGGCATGTTTGGCAGAAATCGCAAAGAATGCGGTCACGCAGCACCTGGTGTGTATGTAAAATATTTTAGACTCAATTCTTTTCTACGAAATATTTAGAACAGCACAAGTACACTGAAAATGCCCAAAGTTGGCACTTGACAGAAAAGACTTTCGACGATTTGAAACATGAACATAGTACGCTGAATAAGCAAAGCCTAAATGCGGCGATAAAATGGAAAAAACTTCTCTTGTCCATTGCGGTTACTTTGAGCTAAGAAGGCTGTTCTGACATAAAGCTCTTTATCGAAAGGCAACGCTTTTATAAGTTTTATCAGCCCAGTTCTGCTATACTGCTAAAAGCATGGCGACCCTAACTAAAGCGGACGGAAAACCGCTAGTGGTTTTAAAAAACAACATGTAATCTTTTGTTTCATTTATGAAAACGAAGTCTAGAGTCGAAGATTCAACAACGAACTGTATGAGCTGCCTCGTGACATCGGCATAGCTAGAAAAGTACGCATCGTGAGACTACTAGAACATGTTGAGCGAATGAACACCAAAGTTCCGACTTGAAAAACTTGCGAAAGCACATTGCAGGAAAATCGTGGAAGGGAAAAACTTCTAAAGGTGCAGCAACCAAATATATGGGGACCTCTCCAACTGTGGACTCCAAAGACTCTCCTAAGCTATACTGAAGACAGTTCGGTCGCAACCACAATTGTTGCCAAAAGATGTTGCTTGTCTTGTATCAAAAGCAATACTGCATTACTTTGCCAACCAGTATGAACATTTAAGTTTCATCGATTCTTAACTTTTTTTAAAAAATTAAAAGAAATGAAGAAAAAACGACGACCAATAACGGGCTATTATATCATAAAATGTTATTCTCAAGACGCAACCCTTTTAACTCACTACGAAATCTTCATTGAGTAAAGGGCTTTTTTTGATTTACTTTTGTACACATAGGTAGGTCAATGAGGAATAAAATTAGTAGTGTCCGACCGAAGCTTCGGCTTCGGCTTTGGCTTCGGCCACATTCGGCTAAAAAATCTACAATCGGCTAAACCTTCGTCTTCGGCCAAAATATGCCGAAGTTTTGGCCGAAGCCGAAGGTTTAGTTTTTGGCTGTTGTGCGTTGTGGTAGGGGCTGAAAAAAAATTCATTTTTTCGTAGAACGTAGAACAGTGTTGAGTTATTTGTTGTTCTTTTCCTTAATTTCAATTGAAATTATATTTTTATGAAAACAAAAATTATCGCTGCTGGAGCCCTGTCATTTTTTAGGCGTTTAAGTGAAACGCCTATCGCAATAAGGGTGATTAATGCTAGTTCAAATTGTTATTATTTTTGAAACATTAATTTAATTTATCCCGTTAATTTGGTTACTGCATGCACACATTAGATTCGTTTTGAGCTTTACCCAGAGTTGACGAAGGTTTCCTTGAGAACTCTATGAGTCCTCAAAAAACACTAAACCACAAAATCACCACAAATATTTGTCATTTGAATAAAAATACATGCCATTTAACAGCCCTCAACTCGCCCCAGAAGAAACCAAGGGCGAATCTTTTTGTACCAAACCCAGGTCAACCCCAAGGCTCAAAAAACACTCAGTTTGACATTCAGGGCAAACTTAGGTTTTTCAAAAAACGCTTTGTGGCGACCACAGAGTGACCTCAGGGCTTCAACTAACGAACCTATTCTAGAAAAAAATCATAATTTTTTTCATTTTTAGTCAATCTTTAACGAAAATTCTTCAAGTTATTGAAGCTTCGGCTTCGGCTTCGGCTTCGGCCGAAGGTTAATGTCAAGCCGAATAATCGGCTTCGGCTTCGGCTTCGGCTACAAATCGACCTTCGGTCGGACACTAAAAATTAGCCACAAAGTTAGCAAAAATCATCATCAATCAGACCACCTAGAAAAAAACCAGACGCTCGAAAACAAAACTTTTATCTCGAATAGGAGCCTTCCACCTCGATGCGAAGAATACCGATTCTTAAAATCTTGTTGGTCTTCATTGAATAATGCTGAAGCTGAATAATGCAAATTACCCATTCCCAGCACCCACATTTTGTACATAGAAATCTCTAATATGGAGTCCGCGCAATAACTTTCTCAATATTCTGTGGAGATCGTAAATCACACATCTTGGTGGAATGTCCGTGCGCTCAATAGGAAGCCATCTTAATAAATAATCCATCAAATGTTTAAATTGTCCAACATGTCAAAGCAAATGCTTTCCCCTACATTCTTCATCAGCCATTTGCCTTCCCACCCCCATCCACACCCCCTCCTTCTAGCTTACGACACAAGCACAAGGGGAGTTCAAATATACGCACATTCTTTTCTACTTCTTCCTTGTTCTGGAATCGGCAAAACAAATCTACACCCGTTCCACTATATCCAATGTGCTTGTGCATTTGAAATTCCAGACCGCACGATGTCTCTCTTCCTAGATGCTCTGTACGGGCTGTGAAAGAAATGAATAGCACAAGCGATTACTTGACAGATTAGAAATAGAAGAACAAGAGGAAACACTCCCATAACTTCAAGATTAAAAAGAGAAGAAGGGAAAGGAGACAAAGACCATGGCAAAACCAAAAATGAACAAACTAAGACTAGAATTGTGGAATGCTCTTCCGTCTGAATAGCGCGAGAAATGGCCTCACCAACAGGCACACTCACGCACACACGGAAAAAGACACGCTTTCGCCCCAAATGGTGATCCCTGCGCTTTCTGGATTCCTAGACAGCATCCACCGCATTTGCAATCCGAATCTTATTGTTGGCGTTTGTGTACCCCGCATGTCGGTCTCGGTCTCTACATTCTACAATTTTAAATGGGAGAGTTTGGAGCGATGCAATGGTAGCGCTCAGAGAGATTTCTGCGGCAAAAGTTTTAATACTTACTCGGCTTCCAGAATTCACAGTTGTGTCATTGATTTGGTGCGGTGGTGGGCGATTTGCTATGTTCTGTTCGGCCATCTCCACCGTCGTCTTTAAATTGGTTTCTACACTGAAAAGAAACTTTTCTCTAAAACAACCAACTATAAGACGAAGACGAAGACGGTGAACGACGAACGACGACCACGACGACGACTACGATAATGATGATGATGACGATGGCAGAACCAAACTAGATGGAGCCGTCCGTACATGCAGTGGCGGCACAGCAGTCACAGAAGCAACACTGCCGGCGGATTGGATACGGAGGAGATGTAGGGCAAGAAACGTGGAAAATTCTTGGAACGTGTGTGGCGAACGAGTGTATTGACTTCAAGACCTCGTTTGGACGATTGGTCTGCTGTCCGTACGTCGTAGTCGTCGTCGTCGTCTTTTACTTCGTTTGTCCATTCCAATCGTCTGTCTGCTCCATCCTTCTTTGGAATGTCATACAATGTTTGGCTGCTGCCACCACCGCCGCCGCTATAGTCCCTGCTGCTGTTTCGCAATGGTAAAAGATGATGATGCTGACTGGTGGTGGTGGATAAAGGTTATGCGGAGGCTACTTGGTGGTGTTTGCCGATTTCGCTTCTGCTTTGTATAAATTGGCCAATACAATTATAGTATTTATGTTTTTTGATACCTCAACCAGAAAATTGATTGGACGCGCCATGGACAAATGTGAAATTTGAGAGGCTCATTACTGATTAGCATGGAAGTGTTTCTAATTTTTTTTTTTTCTATCGATTTTTACCCAAATTGGCTTTTTTTTCTTCACAATAGGTATCAAATTCGACAAGCATTCCATTGACTGTTTGATCTCAAAAACCTAAGATAGATATCAACTGAATGAGACTATTCGACTTTTTAGCAGCAACGAAACTCGCAAGCAAGTTTACAATTAAAATGAATTTTGATTTACACATTTTCTAGTGTTTCAATCCGACCTTTTAGGTCTCCATCTCTGGTGGTGAATGATTTGATGCGTTTGACGCTGACCAAATCAAAAGGAAAGACTGATCGGTTGATGAAAGGCTTTGCCTATTTATATTATGTACCTGAAAAAAAGATCTCTAAAAATTTGAGCCGTCAATGTTAATACTTAGAACTCCACCAACGCTTTCAAAGATTTGCCAAATAAGCTTTGACTTTAGTTTTTCAAAACTGTACAGTGTACAGCTCAGAAGAATTTTATGATACAATCTTTGTCGATGATGGGATTTCTCTGGAATTGAATGCTCTGCAAGTGGGAGTGAAAAATAAAAAGCACCTTTATCAGCAATCAAATAAGTATATATTTGTGTCTTAAGGAAAATAACTGCTTAAAACTTACACGTCCTTTTTATAGATGGCGAAAAATCTTATATCTGACTTTTCATGATGCGCAGACAGACAGACATGTCATGTATTTAATGGGTAACAGAACAGAATTCGAGGAGCCCTGAAACCTACTGCCATTTTTCAAACATACCCTGGAGAGAAATGGAGAGGACCAACAACTTTTTTCCGACTCCGAACGACTAAGTTAGAAAACGCATTTTGAGGCAGTCTAATTACTTTTGATTGGGTCATGTAGAGCGGATGGACCCAAACGCTCCGGCTCGACGGGTTTTCGAAAGCACATTGCAGGGAAATCGCGGAAGGGGAAGAACTCGTCTTAGGTGGTGCAATCAAGTGGATGAAGACCTCAACCGACTTAGAGTGCGAAACTGGAGAGAGCTCGCCCGAAATAGAAGTCGTTATAGAAGGATGTTGGTTGAGGCCCAGGTTCACCCCGAACTGTAATGCCCACCTAAGTAAGTAAGTAATTACTTTTGAAAGACTTGCTAAATCCTTGAGAAATGCGATGCCCTAGGCATATCCAAGTCTCATTTATATTAATAACTAGCTGAGCCGCCCGGCGCGCGTTGCTCGGGTCTGTAGTTATAAGGTTCCCGTTCTCGTTCTTCGCTTCCGTGGGAATATGGGGATGAAATGTAATCATTTTTACTTCACTTTACTTTCTTTTTCAGTATCGTCACGTAAATTACATTGTTTCTAAATTTTCTAACCACCAAACGCGTACCGTTGAACAGTTTTGGTTGGTTTATGTTTCGAAGCGTGATTACTACGGAGCCAACCTTTAGGCGCAAATTGTGCGGTGGTAAGCCAGGCACATCCAAGGAGTTTAAAAATTCAATTGGATAGTTGGTGACTTCATCTTCATTTGTGACGCAGTCAATAGATTTAAATGAATGCATTGTTCCAATGATCTTATTTTGAATTATGTAGTTCAGGTCATCTACATCTTTATTCTTAGCTGCTTAAATTGCTTGCTCACTCAACCATTCATTATTTTTGTAGTTTGAAATAATGTTCGGAAATACATTGTTGATAAGTTCGTCTTTTGGTGAGACAAAACGACAGAAATTATTTGTAAATGATATCAATCCGCTCGATTCATCGACAGGTACTTGACCATTACCGATAGTCAGCTTAGAGAAATCTTCAGCAGATGTATCATTAAGCAATGCAACTCTGCAGTTTGTTGTCAGCTGCAGTTTCTTCACAAAGCGCCATAGATTCGACGGTTTGAGGCAAGCGCTTATTTCGTCGGCAGCCGTAGATCTTGGAATTTGGCGGAAATCGCCAGACAGTAAAATCATTGCTCCTCCAAAGCATCTCGAGTCATTGCGAAAATCTTTCAATGTTTGGTTAATTGCTTCTAATGCACGTTTGTGCGCCATTGTGCATTCGTCCCAGATGATGATTTTTGATGCCGATAAAACTTTGGCCATTGCTGAGTGTTTTGCAATATAACACGTTGGTTCTTCAATAGTTTGAAGATTGAACGGTAATTTTAATGCTGAATGATCCGTACGGCATTCTTCTAACAATGTGGCTTCCAGAAGAAGCAACTGCAACCGCTATGTTGGATCTCGCACGCCCGAACAGTTTCTAAAACTACTGACATGAGGAATACTTTACCAGTTCCACCAGGGGCATCTAGGAAATATAACCCACCATTTTCATCATCAATTGCCTTCATTAAAGTATCATAGACTTCCTTTTATTGGGAATTCAACAGGGGTACATTCGTTTGAACTACTAAATATAATTCCTGATGATCATATTCACGTTCCCGTTCCAATTCTCGATTAAATGCATCATTTATTTCACGATTTGGCACTGGCATCCCTAACCTGATTAATAAACTACCGCACATGAGGTAACACATATCTTCGATCAAGAGTAAAGCACGAGTATGTATCTTCTCATTCATCTCAATATCGTAATTTCTGGAACTGACTCGAATTTGCATGGGTTTGATGGAAAGCATGTCGAAATTTTGATAGCGAATAATGTGCGTATCTGACTTGGAGATGCAGAGATAATGGCTTCAGCGATTGTCGTATCCCAATGGGTATCGTTTTCTAATAAGGTTAGTTCTTCACATGCAGCACGATATGTTGAAAATATTACACCATTAACAGAGCATTCCAAGTATAATAACGTGGCATCTCCGAGTAAAGCAAAGTTCATGCAAACGGATCGCTTTGGCAGATCGCAAAGAAATTGGTCAATGTAGTTGTAATTGGAGGTGTTTCAGCACGTTGCATGCATAGCATTCGAAGCCGTGAAATATACCCATTGACCATTCTCCAGATGCACCGCCAAATGCACTTCACTTTATTAAATAGGCAATGGCTATATTTAAAAGATTATATTGTATTTATGTATTTAATATTGAAAATCAAATTTATTTCTCACGATTAGTCAATATTTTTTTTTTTTTTTTTAAAGAACAGTGTTTTAAATATATCAAAAGCTAACGCATTGCATTGATGTCGTTCCCATAAGAATATAGGGATAAAAAGTATCCTATGTCCGTCTCCTGGTCCTAAGCTCCCTCCCCACCAATTTTCAGACAAATCGGTTCAGCCGTTCTTGAGTTATGAATAGTGTAACTAACACGACTTTCTTTTATATATATAGATTAAAAAAAATTAAGTCAACTTTTTATAGGAGTATACTTAGATACATTTTCAGCAGTATTTATAAAATTTGCTTAGAACATCCTTTGACTGCTGTCAACTGGTTAGACGGTGTCTAAAGAGTTGGACAATCCATAGCCAATTTTGTATTTATAAGTGCGTTCCAACAGTTGTCTAAATAACCCCTCACACTGTCAACTTTGAATGAAAAACTAAATTGTGGCGTTCATGATGTATCCGTGCAGTACCATTGCTAGTGTTTTGATACACGAGGACAACAAATAAAAGGTTTTGAAAGAGTGTGGCGTAGGACTTGAACTAGACCAAAAAAACAGCTGACTTTCTGTTTCAGCTTTTCCAAGTCTTATAAAATGATGAAATTAGTTCAATTCATAAATGAAATTGTTGAAAGTAGTATTTTTGCACCTCAAACTACTTATTTTTTCAATGTTTTACAACATGCTCAACAAAATTGTTTTTTGCTGTATCAAATGTCACTTTAGCCATAGTTTAGACAACCAATTTTGGTGTTTAAAGTTAGACATTCCTTAGACAGCGATGAACGAGAACGTTTAATTTTTTTCAACTTTAATCGCGAATAACTTCTGAAGGAAGCACTTTGTGAGAAAGTGTAAAAAGATTTTTTTTTTTTTTGAAAATTATATTTCCTTTAAGGAACATGTTTGCATTTTCCACTTATTGAATTGTACGTGAGTTAAGAATCTCCAAAATAAAAGAGCAAAATCAAAAAAACATACCTTTTTTCAAAGCTTGATTACTCGGAAACGGTTAGTCTGAGAAAAATTTTTAAAAATACCTTTTTTAAAGAAAATCCAATTTTCTACAAAATTATTTGTCGTTAAATTTTTTGGGCTCAAAATAATTGAACAGTTTTAACGCTCAAGTAAGGTTAGGTCTAAGTTCTAAGAAATATAAAACACGATTGATAGATTTCTAAATAATACTTTTTTTTTTTGAGCTCAAACTATTTTGGATTTTTTTTTAGCTATACTAAACAATATTTTCAAAATGGTTTTAGAAACTAAACAAAAAATTTTTTTTTTGGCCCAGTCTAATGTACATTATTATATTAAGTGCGTTTTTGTCATTGATTGTCATACAATCACAGTCAGTTCTTCAGTTTATAATAAAAATGTCAATACTTTCATAAGAATAAAGCGTTTTTATTGATTTCAAGAGAGAAGAAACCCACTTGTTGAATGGCCCTAACCAACAAAATTTAAGATTTCGACCTGATAAAAGGCACTGACGCCTTCTGATCCTGATCGTTTCGAAAGAAAAGCACTCAAAATTATCTTTTTTGTGAGGGCGATGAGCGGAGAAGGAGATTAATCAACGAACTTTTAAAACTGTACCACAACATGAGCATGAGCATAGCTATAAGAGTATGCGTCGCGAACTTACAATGGATGGAACATGTTGAGCGGATGGACACCAAGGTTTTGGCATGACGTGTTTTCGAAAACGCACTTCAGAGAAGTCACGGAACGGGAACACCTTGGCCCTATGTCATAAACATTGGCAAGTGACAACTCTACAAATTTGTGGCACTTATCTGACAAGTTTTCATTTCATATCGCATTGACTGGTTGCATATGACAATTTTGTCACTGTCCGATTATGATAAATTTGTCATGATAATTTTGTTATTGTCACATTTTGATAATTTTTTTTTTAAAGAAACACCAGAAACTGAATTGAGCTACATTTAATAAACTTTATTTATTTATAGACGTTGCATCATTTCCTATTTAATCACAAGCAAATACCCAAAATGTGGAAAACACTGATATTATATTTTCAACAGGCCAGAGGGTCTCTTCTCCCATAAGGTGTTCTACCGTCAGATTGCAAGATCTTTTGACGAAACGCTGAATGGAACTTTTTGACACACCCTGCTCATCACCAATCACATAATACTTCGCTTCACTTCAAAGCCACATAAAACATGATTTCTTTTTGTGGGATGCTGGAGATGCCTACCTATTTTATTCAAAATATACTCCATTGTACTTTTGCCGACGCGAAATTATACATTATATTGAAAAGCATTTAATGCAGCAAAATCATTGTTACTTCTGTCATTTGAAATTCGAGGATGAAATATTTCACAAAATTTCATTGCAGATTCATCATGACTATCACTTGAAGATAGCGACCGAAAATCAATTGCCTATTGCAATTGCCAATTACAAACTCTAAAAACTGTAATTTGTTTTATACCGGTTTCACACTGCACCGAAATCCGGATTTCAAGCGAAAAAAGTAGTAAAAAGCCGAAATCTCAAAAAAATCGACTAGTTTCCCCATACAAAATTTACATTTTTTCGGATTTCCACAAAATCTCCTCCAAAATGTAGTAAAAATGAAAAATCGTGATATGGAACGAGCCTCGGAACTGCGAACGAAAGTGAACCATCACAAAAAACAACAACAATGCTTAAGAAACCTGACACTTGTCAACAAAAATTTGCATTTTTCATAGTAATCGAACACTTCAAATGATGACATGCGGTAGTGTCACAGAAGTACATTTGTTTTTAGAAAAATATTTCTCTCGTAAGTTTTGTTGCTCGCTTTTTATATAATTAATCTTGTTGATGTTTTTTTACAGAATCTTTAAGTTGCCTCGATATATGTGTATACTTAATTATGGTTATTTTTACGTACATTACAATACCAATAGTGCAACTTCGTGGTTCGAGCTTCTGCCTAAGAACTTGCATGTTCTTAAGCGCACTGTAGAAACCATCAAATATCCGCTGAAAAAGCAAACTAATCACCATCGTTCGATGTTATCGGAACTACTTAGAGGAATTATTCCCAAAGACTGGCGGGGCTACACTATTACCGCTGGATGTTAGGTCAGTCAATGGATTACTGACTTTAGCAACCGTGTTCAACAGTTGCAAAAGGTTTCTCTGTTAGTCTCCCAAGCTGGCGCCAAGGAACTTTAGGTAAGAATATAAATGCATTTTTGCAGGCATACCAAGTCTTACTTTTGTTGTGTTCGTAGGGATTCCCAGTATGGTTGGGCGGTCTGTTGAATCCTGAAGCGTAAATTACCTCAACAAGGCAATGTGTGACACAGGTTAATAGTTGGTCCTTGGAAGAACTCGCCTTAGAAGTGACCATCACTAAAGCTGGAACGAATTCGATCCAAAACACAGTTGCTTTGGTGTAACCGGACTCAAATTACAAGGCGCACAATGCAAGAATAATGAATTGTTACTTGCTTAGAATTGTTGTTTACTGTCGACTTGACTATTGCTGCAGTACAGGGTCAACACAGCTTCTATGAGCGAGATGTAGCCGTGCTTACTTTTACTGAACTTAACTTCATAGTAAGGACGCTAAGAGCTTGGTAAAGCCTATTCCAAGCATTTACCACTCTAATCAAATCAATCTTCCTACCAGCCTTGGTTTAAAACAATTTCAAATCAAATTAAATTTCATGTATGAGCAATAACTTTCATGGCTATTGCCGTTTAGCTTTAGTTTAGCTCGAAATAAAACCTACATTCAAAACAAAAAGCGAAGTTTTAACCTTTTGTTGCGGTATATTTTACCACAACAAGTTAGACCTTTACTTTTCTCCCTCTTCCCATTTTCACCCCTCCTTTTGCTGTGGCTTCAAGGTGTTGGCAGAGTAAAAAGCAACCCTAGTCCATCAGCTAGTGGTGTACTTCAAAGCATTTTGGAAAAGCAACCCAAATAGGTACCCCTTCATTGAGCCAGTGGACGGCTGGAGACTCAAGCAGCAGCGATAATAAGAAACAGGAAGGTTCTGGAGAAAGTCCATTGCAACAGCAGCAGGTTACTGTGAATCTAATATTTGTACTAAAGGTAGAGATATGGCTACCCATCTCTAACACAGTGATTAGATATCAGTCAACGTTCATTATAACGTTCACCACCATCAGAATTTGGCATTTGAAGCCTTTTCCATATAAACGGCCTAGAGCCCAACGTAATGGCTGAGTGCCCACCGTAAAGGCCGAGTGCCCAACCTAAAGTGCTTTACCTTAGCAAGAAATGACTCTTTATAGAATTATCCCCATTCCCCCAAATCTGCGCGAAGGTTCACCGAAGTAGTTTAGTAGTTTTCGCGAAAAATGACGAATCCTTGTTAACTGAATCCTAGCTTAAATAGTTTTCTTGCACAGTGTAACTTGGGTCGGTTGGGCCGAGGGAATTTGTTTAAAGAAATAGTTTTTCAATTTTCTATTCTGGAATGGATTGAAATGGAACAGGTCTGGATTCGTTCATTCAGGCGAGTTGTTGCGAATCTCTAACGACCGAGAGATTCAGCAACAAAGTTGTTTAGAAAAGAGCGATGGATGCGTTTCGCCTACGGCGCAGACTCCAGCGAATTTGCTGAGAGTACTGCAGATACCCCGTGACGAATCTCCACGACTCTGATTGGTCTAAGTGAGTGGAATTTGCTGAATGCGCCGATGAACGAAGAGACCACCAAGAAGATGGCACTTCTTGGTTGACCTCTGAAAAGGACATAGTGCCAGAAAGTTTAAGAAAATTGAAAAAGTGTCGGAAAGTTTAAAAACCGAGTGATTTCATTTAATTGCAAAAAGTGCAAATTGAAATTGTGGTTGTGTTGGCAGAAAGGCCAAAAACACTATTGTTTATTGTGTGCAGGAAAGCTCCACATAGGCAGGAATTCAGGAGAGTTAGTGCCAGTACGGGCAAGAGAACTCAGGCAGGATTCGTCAGAAGAAAGCTAAGTATTTCTATATCTTAGTGTTTTAATTTTATAAAAGTGGAAAAAGTGTTAGTACTACGTTTGTTTTGGCTTTGACTATTGAGTCGTATTGTTGTTTTCGGTAACCCTTCGCTTTCGTAATTTATCCTGAGATTGCAGGACGCGCGACCTTCATTTAACCTTTTTGTCTGTTCGGGAAAATTCCCAAAGAGTCGTTTGTTTGCGGGTGCATTGAGCACATACTTTGTTGTTTGCATTTTAACCTGGGTAAAACCCATCTTCGTTCATTAAATATCATACCATTTAAATTGTTAACTGGCCTTCTGCCAGATTTTCTATCTATTGTACACCCCCACTTGTTTATGAAAAAATTTCAGGTTTTCTACCTATACCCGTAAAGGATTCCTGAATAAAACATATTTTATTCCTTTTTGGAAATCAATCGCGTTGTTCTTATTTCAATTGAAGATCATTTTCAGCATTAAAGTTGGTTTGGAAATTCCAAGCAAAAATTTCCTGGCGCCCTTTATTTTGTGAAACACCCTACTTGTGTTTTGATAGAACATTATTTATCATTTATTCCTGTTCGTATCAATCCTTCTATAATTATAATAACTAATAAAACTACCTACGGACCACCCCTTGCTGAGCAGCTGGCATTGGCAGCATATTATCTTGCTACCTGTTGCACTCTTTTCCTTTAAAATCCACTCAGCTGTCATTTGACAGTTCATCCTAATCTACATCGCCGCGGCACATCGGTGTGCATATTTTGCTTTTTGTGTTATAAATAATTAATTAATCAATCGTTGCGATTAATTAATATATTAGTTTGCTATAATCCAAGTTGTGGATATTGGAGTTGTGGTAATTTGTTTGTCGGGAAAAAAGTGCAACAATTGGCACTTATACAATAAACCCAAGAGAAAATTGAAATACAAAACTTGCCAACTTTTGTCTCATAGAATGTTACCCCCAGAATAAAACATTTCGGTTAAGCTTCGACATAACTTTGTTATTTTATTTAAGCTTTTTGACATTCATATCGAATCCCTGTTCGAAGCAATAAAAAAGCCTGCTTTTTGCATTTAGGGCTTATTGACGCTAGGCGTGTTATGAATTTGGATATGTGGTAAAACTTTTTGTTGAGCTTGCAACTAATACCTAAGGTTCGTCCAAATAATCGACCGATGTAAACTGCCGATGGTGGAATAGTTGATCATTGGAAACTCTTACAGCCTCAAGTACCTCGCGCAAGCCTGGTGGAGCACGAAGCTGCTGAATTTGCTGCTGCAGTTGTTGTTAACTCTTTCTGTTGGTTGAATGTTGATTGACTGAAGTTTTCATGCAGTGTTGGCGGCGTTGTTCGATTCCATTTGCTTGCAGTTGGTTTTGATGATTATGAATCAGATGGGGATACTTGAAAAGCAGTCCTACAACACATATGTGGCCACCACTTGCAGCCTTTTTCAACCGACGTGACTTTGGCATGATTGTTCAAATGATACAACCAATTATGGTGAACTTGATCCATGATATATGAGATTTCAAACAGAACAATCTTAGCAGATGACCAGGTGTTGAAACCACGATAGCTACTATTGAATAGTATTTTTGTTAGCAGAACTCGATTAATTTCTGTTGTTCTGCAGCAAAAGCGCAAACCACCTTCTAAATTTTAAATAAAAATGCACAGAAACATTTTTAGCAATAGCTTTCTGAAAATAATTTTTCTCAACACAACTTGACAGTGACAACTGTCAAACAAAATCTACTCTAGTACTTCTCCGCAGTGTGAATGGGTTGAATTTAGTACCACCCAAATCAAAATCAAAATCTGGATTTCCGTGCGGTGTGAAAAGGGTATTACTTTTTCTGTTCAGTAAAAATTTGTCTCTACAAATTTGTCAAAAGATTAGTGACAATTTTCTAATAAACCCTGAAAATTTATTGTCATGACAATTTTTTTATAATCCGAAATAACGACAATAGCCGAGTTCACACTGTACAATTAGTTGGACATACTTCGTTTGATGTTTCACACTTATCATAGCTTGTCGTCCAACTTTATGTCACATACTCTTCCACTCCGTCCAACTTCTAAATTTTCAGAAGTACATATTTGAAAACCATCCAACAAGTTGGTCAAGCGGTCGTCTGAGGGTTCACACTATCAAGCATTGGTCTTTCAAGTCAAATTCTGGCCAACTAATTGTACAGTGCTGTGAACTCGGCTAATTTCACAAAATTGTCAATTATTTTATGACAATTGTCAAGCGGTCATTTACAAATTGTAACCAGTCACCTGTCGCAATCGTTAATGTTTATGAAATAGTGCCCTTGCCTTACCTATAGCGCATTCAAGTGGAAGGGGACCTTAACGGACCTAGATTGCAAAACTAGAGGAATCTTGCCCGAAGTCCAAAACGTGAAAAATGTACTCTGAGACCTGAATTGTTCTGCTTAAGTGAGTAAGTAAGTGAGTATGCTCTATTCATTGTCAAAAACACTGCTTACAATGAAGAACTCAAACTTTAGGAACATTTTTACTATACGATGAATTTGTTGAACATCAACCATCCGTAAAACCACTGTCAAAAACAAGACTAACCCGAAAGTACAATTATTACCCTAAAAAACTCTTATTGTGACCTACTAAACGCAGACCATTGACAGCCATAACAAATCAAATCACAAGAAGCTAAGCTGCCAATCCTAGCAAAAGAAATTTTTTTACGATTCGCTACTGTCGATTTCTCTCAATGAGTGAAATCAAGTATCAAAACAAAGATACCTACCTGCTACTAAACGATTCTATCAAAAAGGTGAATGAATCGCCATATCACGCGTCGTCCGTTAGAAAGCAAATAAAATTCTAAGAACAGAAAACATAAGAAAAAAAAAATACATTTAACGATCACCACAGTGATACCTTCACCGTTTGACGAATAGATAGCCCATAAAATATCAAGCTTTTGGCATTTCCTTACGAATGAGGACTTCCCGCTTCTTAATTGCACATAAAATAAAACTAAATTAATGTTAATGTATGCATCTTTTCGAGCCAATATGAGGTTTCAAATGCTTTCATAACCAACAAAACAGAAAAAATGCCTGGAATTCCTTATCGCCTATATGGTAATTCGTTTTTTTTTTTTTAATACAAAACCCAAATCAATATCATAAAACTAAATACCATTTCATGATGACAATTTCTTCCTCACCACACATTCATTAACAATACGAAATATATTCAATGAAAAAATGACTGTCCCCTCCAATCAAATTATAACAAAAACGGTGAAAAATAAAACGGAAAAACTATAACTTCACAAATATCCACTCCAATTTTCACATTTGAATATTTTAAAGAATATTATGTCGTTTTTCCTTAGAGAGAAAAAAAAGAAGAAAAATACTGAAGAAAAAAAAAACGAAGAAAGGTTACTTACCAGTGGAAAAGAAATGAGGAACAAATTCCAAACCACCAAAACAATAACAAACCCGAAAAACGAAGTCAAAGCCCATAAAAAGACGTTTTCAGTTTTATTAATGACCGTGGGAATGCAGCCAAGAAATTCCAATGAATTCTGCTTCTTCTTTCATTTCTTCTTCGTCATCGTCGTCGTCGCCTCCACCTCCACAGAGTACTACACACCTTTACCATCTTGATGTAGATGATGATGATGATTTTTTCTCTTTTTTGTTCACTTCGCAAAGGGTTTTCATGGTATAGTCAGCAGTGCTGACACTTAAGTATTGTGATCTAGAGTGTTGAAAATAATACTTTACTCTGCTGAATTTTAATGTTTAGTACGGGCCGTATGGGAATCTTTTTTTCACGTTCACGCTCTTATCACACTATTCAAGGAATATGACCCCTAAATAAGAACTTACCTGTCCTTAAATTTTTATTGTAAAAAGTCAAAAGCCTTAATACACTGCTCTTTCTTGCGATTATAAATATTATAAGGCAAGTTTTGCAGTCGTGCAGAAAAAATATTTGGATAACAACTAAATATATGACATTACGACGATATAGAATACGAAAAAAGTCCTGTTATTTTGTCTGTCTGTCCGTATGTGTATCTACAGCTTGAATCGCTTAACCGACTTTCTTAAAAATTGACAATAAGGGTCTGTGGGGCAGCCTACAGAGGGATATTCTGAGTTGGGTCTCTAGGTCTTGAAATAACAGTACCTGCCATACAACCATTACCTAACAGTTTACACCCCCATAGCCAAAAATTCGCTATTATTATTAATGTTTGCACTTTGAAGTTGTTGGGGGGCACCCTCCAACAATACCATGTTTCTCCCATCCCCAAACAAATCCTGTGCTGATGAATTAAATTCAGCAATTTTCGTCACATGGGAGGTATAACTTTTTTGAAGGGGGTGGGTAAATACAACGTGTTTGCACTATGAGGCTATTGTGGGGTACATCCCCTACCCTCACCTACTTTTCTCCACGCCGAAAGAACTCCAGTAAAATTCATCAAATTCGTCAAATTTCATGAAATGGGGGGGGGGGTGTAACTTTTTTGGGGGCGTGACCGCCACCTGTGTGCACTTGAAAGTTGTTGTGGGGGCACCCCCTACCAACCTCGACTTTATCCAACCCCCTCCGGGGGTGGGGTCATTATCTACACCTTTACCAATTTTTTTCAATATTTTTTGTGATTTCTTACAATTTTCATAATTAATGTGTAGTTGGCAGCCCTGAACCCCCAAAAATTTTATGAATCGCGAATATTAAAACTCAGCTTTAAGATTTTGACATTGTACTTAGCACACAATCGCAAGCTCGTGCGACCCAGTCGTGTCCATTGTATTAAATAAAAAAGCAGGACATCGATTGCCTCCTTTACATATTGTCAACGCAATCACATACAACTTGTCTGGGCTGCAAGTCAAAGGACTCGTAGCTGGCAAAAGCTAGTCTTAACAACAAGTAGAAGTAAATGATCTATAGAGAAATGGACTTAAGATGGTTGATGCTGAAAACGGTAAAATTACTTCCACACGCTGAGCAGATGACTGAGTTCAAGATTAAGGCAATCTTTGTTGTTTATTGGAAGAGCAGTGGACAAATAAATTATAACGCGGAGACAGTCAGTCTTAGACTAGAAACTCATTTCTCAGGAAACCAGATATCAATCGACTCACACCAATCTATTTCACTTAAGGCCCCGACCCATAGAATCCTCATAGAGCCGGATTCAACTGACAGCAGTGAGTTTTACCGGACACAACGGTTTGTGGAGACCCATAGAATCCGTTGCGGTGTGAAGAGAAAACTTCAAATTGGTTTTGACTGCGCATGTCATCAGTTCTCCCAGACGCAAAAGTTAAAAGTTGGGCTACTTTTTCCGTTGCGTCCGTTGCATCCGATGCTTATGGGTCACCTCTCATAATATCGTGTGTATTTAAACGAGCTGTTAGTTGAATCCGGCAGCGAACGGACGCAACGGATTCTATGGGTCGGGGCCTTTAGATCAGGTGAACCCGATAAATCCACTCGACACCAGCTGGTACATGTCATCGTTAATTGCTACTGACGAGGCTATTAAATATGCCGTGGCATCTTTTGACCGCTTCTAGTAACCTGGCACTGACGGTATTTATCCTGCTAAGTTGCAGGAAAGTATACATTTTTATCTAGCGATTTTTTTCCTTCTGCTACATTCTGATGCTACGGCTATTGCTACTGCTACTGCTACAGCTACTGCTACTGCTACTGCTACTGCTACTGCTACTGCTACTGCTACTGCTACTGCTACTGCTACTGCTACTGCTACTGCTACTACTACTGCTACTGCTACTGCTACTGCTACTGCTACTGCTACTGCTACTGCTACTGCTACAGCTACTGCTACTGCTACTGCTACTGCTACTGCTACTGCTACTGCTACTGCTACTACTACTGCTACTGCCACTGCTACTGCTACTGCTACTGCTACTGCTACTGCTACTGCTACTGCTACTGCTACTGCTACTGCTACTGCTACTGCTACTGCTACTGCTACTGCTACTGCTACTGCTACTGCTACTGCTACTGCTACTGCTACTGCTACTGCTACTGCTACTGCTACTGCTACTGCTACTGCTACTGCTACTGCTACTGCTACTGCTACTGCTACTGCTACTGCTACTGCTACTGCTACTGCTACTGCTACTGCTACTGCTACTGCTACTGCTACTGCTACTGCTACTGCTACTGCTACTGCTACTGCTACTGCTACTGCTACTGCTACTGCTACTGCTACTGCTACTGCTACTGCTACTGCTACTGCTACTGCTACTGCTACTGCTACTGCTACTGCTACTGCTACTGCTACTGCCACTACTACTGCTACTGCTACTGCTACTGCTACTGCTACTGCTACTGCTACTGCTACTGCTACTGCTACTACTACTGCTACTGCTACTGCTACTGCTACTGCTACTGCTACTGCTACTGCTACTGCTACTGCTACTGCTACTGCTACTGCTGTTGCTACTGCTACTGCTACTGCTACTGCTACTGCTACTGCTACTGCTACTGCTACTGCTTCTTAAGGGAAATACACAACAAAAGTGAGTTCTGCAATACAAAAACACACATTGGGCGCCATATTTTGATAAAGTATACGTCTAGGTTCAAACAACTTCCTGTTTTTAAGTGAAATAATTTTTTTGGACAAAGGCTTCAGCACATAGAATGTTTTTAGTTCACTTTGTTAAGCAACAATTTATACAGCCGGCATTCCGTTGCTTCAAACTGAAAATATGTTTTGTATAAAAGTGGGAACAATGCCTTGGTCAGATTCATTTGCTTATATCTTTATCCCGCACGCCAAACGGACACCGACAAAATAATGAAATAAAATCGAAAGAAAACTTTAATTCACTTTACATTTCTGATATCTTTGAACGTGTCAAGCAAGCATATCTATGTGTGTTTGTATGTGAATCCATTTGAAGCCTTTCATTCATACCCATTTGCCACTTCCAGTCTTTTTTTCAATGTAGACTGTTACCTATACGGCTATCTATGCCGCACTAAAATCCAACAAATGGTACCTACCTACATTCAAACGAAAGATCAGAGAAAACCAACGAACAACAAATTCTTTCACTTCGATGACAACAATTCAACAAGAACCAACGATGAATCGAATACAAAAGAAGTAAAATTAAAAGAAAAAAAGAGTGTGTATAGTATATCTAAGGAACTTACCGCACGACCTGCAGAGTGAACACACCATACACCACACACACCCATAAGACTGAGTGGAAGAAACACAAACCTCTGCGGATGACGAAAAAGACGACGGACGATGAAATCGGAGGAGGGCAAGGAACCCACGGCGATTCCGAGAATCCATAAGCCATACAGCCGCCTATAAACGGTTTCCTGAATGTGGGTTAAGCAATGCATTACAAATCTGAGAAATCTCATCATCATCAACATCATCATCACCCAGCTCCGTTCGCAACCGAATCGTTTTCGGTTCAACCGACCGACCGACCATGCGTCGCGTCGTGTCGGTCGGTCGCTGAGTCATTATCGTCGTCGTCAACAGCAATTCCGAATGAAACGTCAAAAAGTTTTCCATTCCAGAGTGTTTTCACGGATGTTTTCATGGGCTAGACTGACCATTTAACAACAACGTTGGTGGTGTTAGGCTGGTTGTTTTCTTTCTTTTTTTTTGATTTTGTTGTGATTTTCATTTCTCGAAAAAAGAAAGAAAACAAAAAACAAACTACGACGCGATGGAATTTAATGTAACGGCCTAGTACGGTGTATTCCAATCAGACAGCCAAGTCGTGTTTAACCAAATATCAGCGAATTAACATTGAAATTCCATTGCATATCTAATTGTTGACCATTTAACGAGTTGACAAGCAACCTATGTATGCATCATGAGAAAAGAGCATTTCCAACTTAATGGAGGCACTGACTTCTTGTGCTCTTTAGTTTTAGTTAAGGGCTTGGGTGTTGGGTATTTGGAGAAAAAAAATTGGAGTCAGATGACAAGTAATAAAAGAGCGAATTCTGAAGATATGGAGTTTTGTTTAGTTTGAAAACTAAGTCATAGCATTTATGAAGAAAAGGGGTAAGCTTCTTTAAAAAAAGAAGTGTAAATGTCAATCAATGATTGACTTATTTATTCTTATGATCAAATAACAAAAACAAAATAATTTCAAGAAATGCTTTTGCAAATAGTTAAAAATTCATTTTTATTGTCATAAGCCCTACGTTGGGCGCCATTCCAAAAGAGAAAAAAAAGAGAAAAATTGTCTCAACTTAGTTGAAGACCGTAAATTGAATCTTTTTGTATAAAAAGAGAAACGTACAAGTCTACTTTGCTACTCGTTAAAGTAAATCAAACAGTCATTTGATCTGAATTGTAATTATTCGTTTCATAGAGCGTCAAATACAGACCGACACCTTATCACTTACAGCAGTGGAGGAAATGAAACCTAGATTGATTAATATTTGGTAACCAATTACATGAAATCTCGGGTGAAAGACTGCAAAGTGATACTAGGAGAAGCTGACGCTCAACAACACCGTCTTCTTTTAACAGAATTTTTTACGGATGCGGTGAAGGAAGTCAAACAAACAAAGGCTCCTAGGAGAATCAAGTGGTACAATCTGGAGAAAACCAAAGGACAGCAATTCATTTCGTATATGCAAAATCAGCTGTGTAGTACCATCGACGCAGTTTCAAATGCAATCACGGCACAAAATATGTGGGATCGCCTACAACGAACCTGCTTAGAGAGAGCCAAATCACTGTTAGGAGTCTCAAAAGGACACCACCAACAAGCTAAAAAAACCTGGTGGTGGGATGATGAAGCTAAAGCAGTGATTAGAAAGAAGAAAGCAGCTTTCCAAGCTTGGTCGAAGTGCCCCTCAAGAAATACAAATGAAAAAGCGCGTTTCAAAACGGAATACAAGAGCTGCAGAAAAGAAGCGAAGAAAAAGTGCGCCCAACTTCAAGCAAAAAGCACGGAGGGCCTGTATCGAGAGCTGGAAGAGACTTCTGCCTCAGCTGCTGCAACCATTTTCAAAATAGCCGCTCAGAGAAGGATAAATGCGCAGGAGATTCGTTCGCCGAAGTTCATAAATGATGCTCAAGGACTGCTACTTGTGGATGACGACAAAATTCTTCACAGGTGGCCACAGTATTGTGATGATCTTTTGAATGAACAGTTTCCTCGGCGCCACTTTCCAACAGCTGCACTTAACTTTACGGAAGTATCCGACGTCACAGTCGAAGAAGTTAGGGAGGCAGATAAGAACTCCAAAAAAGGCAAAGTGATTGTGCCAGACGAGGTACCATATGAGTTTTGGAAAAATATGGGAGACATCGGGTTGAGATGGCTCACGATTCTCATCTCCAAACTTATAAGAGGTGATAGTTTGCCTAATCAATAGAGGGAAAGTTTTCTTCTTCCAATGTACAAAAGAAAGGGAGATACCAGAAGCTGTGACAACTATCGTTCGATCAAGTTGATGTCCCACACTATGAAGATCGTTGAGCGGGTTTTGGATAGCCGACTGCGGAAAATAATAAGGCTGTCTGATGACCAATGCGGGTCTGCCGCGGGGAAGTCAACTACAGACGCAATCCAAAGTATAAGGATCATTATGGAAAAACACCGAGATGCCTTAGAGGATTTGCATGTTGTGTTGGTTGACTTCGAAAAAGCATTCGATCGACAACCACGAGATCTGATATGGGTGGCCCTCAGACACCGAGGAGTTCCTGAAGCCTATGTGCGAATAATTATGGACATGTACGATGGAGCAGTTACAAAAGTGAGATGCCCAGCTGGAGTCACCGAAGAATTCCAAATAACAGTAGGTGTACATCAGGGAAGTGTCTTGAGTCCACTGCTCTTTATTGCTGTTCTGGATTTTTTGCTCGAAGGAAAAGTAACGGACTATAAAGTACAACAATTATTCTTTGCTGACGATGGAGCCATCATAAGCGAGGATCCTACATCCCTGCAACGAGCACTTGACGTTTGGATTGATGTTCTGGAAGGAAATGGGTACCGTATTAGCGCTAAAAAGACTGAATACCTGTGCTGCCCTTTTTCTGATCCAGACAAGCCTATTCCAGACATTTATTTGAATGGAAATGTGCTTCCCAAGTGTGAAAAGTTTAAATATCTGGGATCTATGATCAATAGTGAAGCAACTTGTGATGACGACATCAATCATCGAGTAAGCGTAGGGTGGATGAAGTGGCGAGAAAACTCCGCTATCTTCTGTGATCAAAAAATGCCCCCTAAGCTGAAGGGAAGACTCTACACAGCAGTTGTCCGTCCAGCTCTGACATACGGTTCACAATGTTGGACAATGTTCAAAAAGTATGAGAGCAAATTGACGGCAGCCGAAATGAAGATGCTTCGGATGACAGCAGGAGTAACAAAGCTTGATCGAATTAGGAGTACTAAGATCCGTGGAAGCCTTTCATGTCAAAAGTACCATCTTGGACAAAATTCAGCACGACCGGCTCAGTTGGTATTGTCATGTTCAAAGGAGAGATCCGCAGAACCCCGTCCAAAAGGCAATATCGTACAACGTTTCAACAAATTCGCGACGAAAAAGAAAAGGCAGGCCAAAACACTCCTGGTACAAGCAAATGCAAAAACAGCAGCATTTGGTTGGCCTCAGACATGGAACAATCCAAAACCGGGAGGCTTGCCGACGCTTTCTGAGGTCAACGCGGCGTACCCCACAGGCGGATCACTAGTGTGAAGCAGAAAAGTGGGAGAGTTGTGATCGCTTCAAGATCACTACTCGTAACGCCGGAAATGAAAAGAATAAGAAGAGCGTCAAATACCAAATAACAGTATGTCGTCGGCTTGCAACTGAAATTCATTAAGTCAAATAATATGATATTTAACTTGAAAATTTTCAGTTGTAAGGCGACTATGTGTTCGTGAAGATAGTTCTTTTACTTGCGGGGAATTTCAACACAAGAGATGGATAAATTAATTTGGCCCTGCGGTGTTTTAATGATAAAGTGCCTTTCCATACTTGGCTCTTTAGCAGATTTTGCTCTGAATGCGACCACAATAAGTAACACCTAAAATAACACTGTGAATGGTAGATGGTTTTGGTTTTCTCCAAAGGGGCAATTGTAACATACTTTCTAAGCCTTATAAAGGCTGAATATTTTGTAGGAAAACAATGAGAGATGAGATATCGTGACTGCAAGACAGATTCACAGTCTCAAAATGTGAAGATGTTCTTTCATTTCAAGGATTTTCCCATTAAATCAGAGCGAATTCTGTTCCATTTGAATTAGTATGTTACTATCATAAAATGATTAGAGCACATTTGGTTAGAAAAGATTAAAAACGCTTCATTGAACACAACTAGTACAATGTTTCTTGCAGTCTTGCAGTCTTTTTTTAGTATTTCCTCTTTATTCCAAAGAAATGTTCAATGTCAATAGTTTAGAGGCACTTGATAGAGTGTTAGCCTTTTTGTACTACCTTGAAATAAATCCCCACACAATGGAGAGAGGTCAAGGTTGTAATTATAACTAAGGCCCAAAAATCATCCCACGTAAGCAAAAAAGATCTCAGACCGATCAGTCTATCACCATTCGTTCTTAAAACATTAGAATGACTGATAGATGTCCACATGCGTACTGCTATAGATCCAAAACTGATATCTACAGCACAACACGACTACTGCAAGGGCAAATCTGTTAAAATTGCCCTTCACGCTTTAGTTCGTACTATAGAACAGTCCCTCCATCACAAAGAATGTACTCTGTGTCGCATTCCTAGACTTAGAGGGTGCCTTTTATAACGTTAATACACTACCAATCAAAATGGCACTGACAAGTCTTAAAGTGAAATGTTCAATAGTCCAACTGATAAATCTTGTGTTAAAAAGTAGGAGAATTTACTCAACTTGTAGGGGGTAGGGGACTTTTCTACAAAGGGATCTGTCAGTAGAGGAACACCGCAAGTCGAAGTCATATCTCCTCTTCCATGGAACCTAGTCGCTAACGAACTTCTGCTTAGCTCAGAAGTGGAGGATTTCAGAAGTGGAGGATTTCAAAGTGATTGCATATGCAGACGACGGCAACGCCTCCTTTGCGGTTTCAGTAAAACATGCTCAAGTCATTACGGAGCTGATGCAAACCGCTCTTAAAAAACTAGTAAAATGAACGGGAAAAGTTTTCTAGGGGTTAATCCCCAGAAAACTGAACTCGTTTTCTTCACCAGGAAACACAATATTCAACAACGATTAACTCCATAATTTAATGGAATACCACTTAAGTTTTCAGGCGAAGCAAAGTATCTTAGTATCATCCTTGACAAAAAGCTATACTGGAAATCGAATATTCCGGAAAGAACAATAACAGACCAACACTTACTTACGGAGTTGTGGTATGGTGATTCGCTCAGAAGCAAGTCCAACGATTAGCCTGTATGTGTTTCAGCGGAGCACTATACGCACCACTGAGGGTGCCCTTAACATACACCTTAATCCCATTACGCATCTTCAGCAAACAAGTGGCCGCCAACGCAGCCGTTCGTATCAGAGCTATCTCCCAATGAACCAATAACAACATTGGTCACTCCACAATTATGAACTTATGCTTAGATCAACCCCCTGTCACTCCGACTACACCACCCTAATTAGTCTTTGAAAACAAATTCCAAGTCTCTATCTCACTGAGAACAATTTGGGAAGACGAAGAATTCTTGACAGATGATTCAATTCACTTCTACACAGATGGCTCAAGAACCGGAGAAGAGGTTGGTTGCGTGGTGTAATCAGACAGACTAAATGTAAGTCTCTCATTCTTCCTTCCAAACCGATGAGCGATAGAGCGTGTTTCATGCGAAAATTTAGGCGATCAAAGAGGCTAAAAGAAAACGTGATATCCCCAGTGAATATCCGTATCTTGTCAGACATCCAAGCAGCCCTCAAATCACTCGGCGCTGTTTCCACGAACTCAGTAACTGCTCTCAATTGTCACCTATTTCTCAAGGAGATGGTTGAACAGTTAAATATTCACCTTTTTTGGGTGCCATGCCGGGGGACAGAGATATCGTAAATAACTGCAAAGCCGATGAACTCGCCAGAAATGGAACCGGTTTACCCATCTAAATCAGCAGGTTGAACATTGGTATACTAAAGCAAGATGTCATGGATAAAACAAATAACAGGTGGAATAACACCACTAATTGTGTAGCAGCTAAGCAGATATGGCTAAAATTAAACCTAAACCGCACAAGACACTTGCTATTCAAAAACATTACCTCATAGGTGTCGACACGCCAGAAGACTTGGCGCTCCATCAAACGAGTTCTGCAGAAGCTGCTTAAACGAGGAAGAAGAGACAATCCCACACCTCTTCTGCTCATGTTCTGCACTCTCCCTAAAAAAACCTGAGTCCAGGAGAATGCTTCCTTGATGATCCAAGCGATCTTGTGAACGCAGATACCCTTCACCTCCATCGCCTCTGTGGTTTAGTTAAGTGAGGTACTCTCTCACACACTTCTTATGGTATCACAACGGACCGAATATTGGTCTAAGTGTGTCAGGTGTTTTTGGTGTCAGCCATTTAAACCTAACCTAGCCTTTCTGCTGAAGTCTTATTCTACATAACATTCTTTAGTGTAGGCCAACTACTGATTTCTTTTTAAATGATAGGTTACTTTGACACTGACCACAGTTTCCCCTACAGAAAGACAGTATCATACCTTCGCGAAACGTAATGAATCACTTCGCGCTTGAACACAAATACGTACAGAGCGAAAAGCCCCGGGGCATAGTGCATTCCTCGCAACCTAACCTTGTGGGGGAATAGAAGGGACCTACAATTTTCTGCCGATTTCGAACGGCTAATCAAGAAAGCGCTTTTCATGGCAATGAATTGCCAGTTGTCCAAGGCGATACCCGTGGACAAACATTTTTGCCTCTGTTGGGATGCAAACCAAGAACCTCTGGTTTAACTGACAGACATGCTAACCATCACGCCACGGGTACCAGGAACTTGCTTGTAGCAAATACATTGAGTGTTAGTTAGGCTCAATTTGATGTTCTTTAGTCATCTCTTGTAACAAAATAGATAAATAAATAAATAAATAGGGTGGCGCTACAGAGCAAGGAGCCTCTGGGCCTAGAGCATTTCTCACAACCATGCCTTGTGGGGGAATGGAGGGGACCTACAATTTTCTGCCGGTTCCGAACGGCTAATCGAGAAAGCGCTTTTCATGGCAATGACTAACGGAGGACTTACCAATTCCTCGCGAAAGGCGATACCCGTGGAAAAAACATTTTTGCCTCTGTTGGGATTCGAACTTGAACCTCTGGATTAACAGGCGGGCATGCTATCCATCACACCACGGGTACCACAAAATAGATAGACGCTGAATTTTTGTTCAAATTTCTAACCCATCACTCAACCGATACAAATTCAAAATTGATAACGCACTTAAGAACACCACATTGGGCGCCATTTGATGATATATGGAAGTTGTTTGGCTCACCATCGAAAACAGTTCGTATCTATTTTTGATCAATCATAGGATCACTTAAAGAAGTAAAAAAGAAGGTTTAATTTGTATTTTTTTTACTTTTAATCGCTTACAAAGAAAAACATAAACCCTATGAAATATTGCAGGCCTTTTATTGAATTTTCATGATTAATACAGGGAATTAAATATTCAAAAGAAAAAAAAGAGAGTACTTGCGTAGTCTACGTCACCGAAGATTGCACATCCATGCAGTAATACGAAACTTTTTGTATTGTATCGTGTAGTACGCGGAGGCTTCAATAAACCTTTCCTATTGTGCTATTCAGATGGTTGTTCCATATCAAGGTACGGTTGAAAACCATGCCCAGTTTTCTAGCAGAGCTTATGTAATCAATGGGTGTGTCATCAAGCTTCAAAGAACTTAAAGTCGATTCAGCAAAGACTATACGAAAGATGGGTATAGCTTTTAACTTGACAAAATTTAAGATTAAGGTGTTTTCATTGGGCCAACGGGAAATGAGTGGCAAAATTTACGTTCATTAGGGCAGGTTTCTCCAAAAAACGTATTTTTTTTCAATGCGTTTTATTTATAGAACAAAACATGTTGAGTAATCAATTTTTTTTACATATGAAACCACATTTATGAAATCACTTGAAAAAAAATTTTTTTTTTCAAAATGGCGGTCCTGAAAATGGCTGCAAATAATGACTCATCTGATTCGTAGATGAATGACATCATTTCTTGAAAAAGAATTATCTGAAAGCAAAAAACAAAACGGTTTCATGTTCTGTGTCGAATTGGCTATGGCCTCAGACAGAATGAAACACTTTCAATGAAAAAAAAAACAAAATGGCGGACTTTTGAATTGTTTTTACAATTTTTTTTTTTACTTTTAATTGTTTATAACTTTTTTTAATAATAATGAATATTTTTGGTTCTGCTTGAGGCCATAGCCAGACATCTTAAGAGTAAAATGCCGTTTGGTTCATATCGATAAAGCAATAGTATTGAAATGAGAGTGTCATCCATGCAAAAAAAAGTGGTTCGTGGAGCGAGCGGCCGGATTTACCGCAGCGCTCCCCACTCGGTCTTGCTGACCTTCGGGATTATAAATAAATAAATAGGGTGGCGCAACAGAGCGAGGAGCCCCTGGGCCTAGCGCATTTCTCACAACCATCCCTTGTGAGGGAATGGAGGGGACCTACAATTTTCTGCCGGTTCCGAACGGCTAATCGAGAAAGCGTTTTTCATGGCAATGAATACTAACGGAGGACTTGCTAATTCCGCGCGAAAGGCGATACCCGTAGAAAAAACATTTTTGCCTCTGGTGGGATTCGAGCTCGAACCTCTGGATTAACAGGCGGACATGCTATCCATCACACCACGGGTATCTACCACCTTCACCTTCGGGATTAATTCTATACTATTTCTACGAGTATACAGTAGCAATTTATGAAAAAAAATTTCGATTTTTTCAAAATTGTTTGGAGTAACCTGTCAACTGCTCATTTTTCGGCGACAAAGGTCGACTGTTCAGAGGTTGGACATCATCAGTATGTAGGTATAGTTTGCAGTTTTTTGTAAAAAGTGAGATTTCGTTTATATACTGCGAGAAAAGAATTGGTCCAAGTTTCGATCCTTGTGGCACACCGGTTAGAATATTCACATAGTTGCACTAGCGATCATTTGCGACAACACTTTGTAGTCTTCCACTGAGATAAGAAAGGATTAGCTTACATAACTCCATGGAGAAATTATATAAATTTGCAGCTTTTTGCACCATATTGAATGGTTGACAGAGTCGAAAGCATTAAAGAAGTCCAATAGTGTAAAAAGTGATATTTGGTCGCCATCCATCGCAGTTCTTATTTCATCAGAAACTATAATTAAGGCTGATTTGCGGCTCCGTTGCGGACAGAAGCCAAACTGGTAGGAACTCAACAGATTGTTGGAGGACAGATAAATTTTCTACCTCCTTAGAGACTGCTTTCTCTAAGACTTTTGAAAGGAAGGAAAGAATAGCTATTGGTATTAGTTTTCTGGCGAATAAGAATAATTTTAGCTTTCTTCCCTCCCAGAAAAAATACAGAGGTTGTCAAAATGGTGCTAAAAATGTCCATTATAAAACGCAGTATCCAAGTTTTTAAGAAAATACCCTCGACCCAAACGCCAATTATGTGGGATATAATAAAACTCTGCTTTTAATACCTCTTTACCTACCTATAAAACTTAGCAATTGAGAACATTTACATGTCAATATTACATGCTTACAATTTCCTTATATAATAATCAAAGCGAGCCTGTAATCAAATACTTTCTTATGTAACTTATAGTAAAGTTCTTCAATTTCGACTTGAGTATTCCAATTAAAATTGGGCGTTCTCTGTCACTTATGTATTCCGATGCATTCATCAATTCCTCACAGTCAGCCTACCCCCATTAAGAGTAATTGTTTCCAATCTAAAATGAAGCAATTAATAATATACGCATTAGAAATATCACCCCCATTGGACAAATGGTAATGTCTCTTTTATTGAACCCATTTCTCAGTGCCCTGCCATCATCTTTAAATGCTCATTAATTCTCCTTCTGTGTGTCCATGTGTTTTTTTCATATGTCAACTTTTCTTTTCTTTCATAGTTTTTTTTTTTTTTTACTTTGTTAAAAAATCAAATTACCATCGCCCCTTTACTCTGCTGTCAGAGACATTACTTTCCCACCGAACACTCACTGTCCTCGATCATCATCGTTTTTCTTCTTGTTGGCAAACTTTCAGACATTTAAACACCTCTTCGATTGACGTCTAAGCGACACACGCCTGTCTGTGCGAAAGGAACTGCTGAAAAGCCGAAAGTAAATAAAAAAATTTTGAAAAAAAGTTGATATCACTCGAAAATGTCTGATTGTAAGATTGTGATGCAAAAAACGTGTGTTATAATTTTATGTAGATAAAAATATAAAAAACCATATGCCTTCCTACGCAATCTAAAATCACTGTCCACCGCACCTGAAAATATTTTTTTTAATGTTGTGTCTGGCGACTTTTTTTCTTTACATTTTTTTTTACTTTTCTTTTCGCTTTCGATAAAAAAAAATTTGAACAGGTCCAGATACATAGATACATGCATACATATTGACCTGTCAATAAAGAAGAGTCGAAACAATTTTTATTGTTCATTGTTCATTGCCGTTCTTAGTTTTGAATAATTTCTGTGCAACGATTTTGCAGATGTCTTCAAAACTCATTCAGAAGATGTACACATACATATGTACATCAACAAAGTTTATCGAGAAGATCACGAACATACCATGCACATTTTTGTACATTTGTACATGGGTATGTAAGTGTAAATCTTAGTAAAAAAAAATAAATAAATAAATAAATAAATATTAATAGATCATTTGGATTTGGATTAAAATTTCGGCATCGTTTGACCCATCAACGTAATTTACTCATACACAAGTATGTATATACGCGTGGCCATGTATCTATACAAAAAAGCTAAGCCGTTAAATGAAAATTATGGAATCCTTTCGCTTGCAGTTCAGGCACGAATGCTTAACGAGAGAAGGATACAACTTTTGTGTATCCTGCTTGGAAAATAAGAAGGATTCAGATACAGATTTAGTAAAAGCTTTCCACAGGGTGCCCCATAAACTTATTTTGAAAAATTTCGGGAAAATGGTTTTCAATAGGTTTCCTAATTGGCTGTATAATCGTATTTATCTTACTATAATAATAATAATAATAATAATATAATAATAATAATACTAATATATAATAATAATATTATAAAGAGGAAAGGTTTGATTGTTTGATTGTTTGTCTCGAATAGGCTCCGAAACTACTGCAACGATTTGAAAAATTCTTTCACCGTTAAAAAGCTACACTATCCCTGAGTGACATAGGCTATATTTAGTTAAAAAAAAAATAGAGTTCCTTACCAAAATTCCGATAGCTAATATTCTTACTTAGTTGTGTACATTGTTATAGTAGGTAGTTGTAAGTAGCTCAAAGATATGACAGGTATTTATTTGGTTCAAAGTCGTTTTTTTGTTCTATCATTTTAAAATGCCCAAAAGATCAAGATCTCAACTATCTAGAAAGAATTCAAAGGCCAAAGCCAAAAAATATGTCGGAATAAATAATCTTCAACTGAAACTGAAAATCGTCTTTTAAGTCAGAGAGAATAAATATGTGGCGCAATCGAGTTCCAGAGGGTCGAGTACCGAGCGTTCACAACGGCTCGCTGAACAAAACATGAGAAACTCTCAAAGACGCGCTTATTGATTATGTGGGACGAATGCACGAGTACAAATAGAGGCCGTGAACAGAACCTTACAGGATCTATGGAACTAATCTGCAGTCATGAACGGGATTACTTTTGTTTTTGCGGGAGATTTCCGACAAACTCTCCCCGTTATTAACAGAGGTACGCGAGCAGATATCATCAAGGCATGCTTGAAATCGTCACCCTTATGGGCTTCAATTGAAACATTGAAATTACGAACGAATATGAGAGTTGAGAGCTCATGTTCATAGCATCACTGATAGCGATTTCCCACAACAACTGCTAAAACTTGGAGAAGGAATTTTTCCCACTCCAAATTTAAGCGATCATTGTGACATTCTTCTGGATGAGTCTCTAGGTCAAATACCCAATAGTTTGGAAAACTTAATAGATGCTATATACCCTGATATCGAGAATTTGCACAAAAAGACTATGTTCTATCACATAAGAATGATACTGTTAATGAAATAAACAGTCTAATAATTCAAAAAGTTCCCGACCAAATAAAAACATACTCGTACAAATCGATCGACACTGTGACTAATATTTAAGACGCAGTCCATTATCCGCAGGAATTTTTAAATTCGTGGACTGCCACCACATAAGTTATCATTAAAAATTGGAATCCCAGTAATGCTTTTAAAAAATTTAAGCCTCCGAACATGGGACATGGGACATGGGACATGGGACATGGGACGAGGCTGCTTATTAAAGAGTTAAAGGACAGTTTGATTGTCGCAACTATTATCACTGGCCCAGCAGCTGGTCAACTGGCTCATATACCGAGGATACCAATGATCCCGACTGATCTGCCAATCCCATTTAAACGGCTTCAGTTTCCGGTGAAAACATCTTTCGCATTAAAAATTAACAAGTCCCAAAACCAGACCTTCGAATTGGTAGGGATCGACCTACGAAAGAAATGTTTTGCTCATGGTCAACTGTATGTTGGACTATCGCGGGTCGGAGCTCGGAGCCCATGAAAATCAATTTATTTTGTTGCCACAAGAATCTAAAAATTAAATTTCTTATTTTTTTTTTAATTCAACGCGAAAAATTGTGTGTAAATGTCATGTTTAGTGCCCGTGCGAAGCCGGGACGGGCCGGTATCGGTAGTCTAATCGAAAACAGATAGTCAAAATCGAAGGAAAACTTTCGTTTCACAGAAAAGTTTTTATTGAGCCTGTCTCAAGGTAGTCATTTGGGACCGCTTCTTTTCAATTAATTTTTCTATGACAGTCCAGAATGCCTGAAATTTAATGTTTTGCTGCTTCGTTGCTAAGTTTATTGAAGCATAACACAGAAGTATTCAAAAATTGTTATACTTGGAAAACGGTTTATACATCCTTGATAATATCTACATATATATTGGAATATTGAAGCATTAATTTTTACATTTTATCAAAGCTCTTCTGACAGAATTGACAATATTCAAAGAATATTAGCGCGCGGCTATTTCAAAAAACCCAAGAACTTATCTACCAAACCACAGGAGAAACTAAACGAAAGGACATCACAACCGGAGCAGCAGAGGGACCTATAATTAGAGTGGACCTTTGGAATATCTTCTTGATGCTTGGAGATTGCTTTCTAGTTGGATTCGCTGATTACGTTGCTGCGGTGATAACTACGAGGGACACCGAAAGTACACAAAAGAAACCGAACCAAGTGATGGACAGTGGATGGAACGTGGGCTGTTTCAGGCTACTGTGAGGACTGAAGTAGTGCTACTAACGAAAATCGGCTTCGCCGTCTAAACCGCGGTTGTAAAGAACAAAAAAGTGGTATAAGATACCACGAAACAATGCTCGATATTAAAGTGAAACTGAGCTTTTCGGGACCAGATAAGGGCGGCCGCAGAACGCGCTTCCAAAGTAACAAGCTATCGTTCTAGGCTGCAAATGTACACCATCGTCGAGTAAACGGAGGCTTTTGATGATTTGGGCTGCAGCACTAAAACATGAAAACTACCGGAAACAGTGGTACAAAAATGCGCGGCTTTGCGAATAGCGAGTGCGTATTGCACAGTGTCTGGAATAATCGGAAAGACGGTGAAGTAAACTACTATATCACACAGTTCCCCACCGAAAACGGGTACTTCAGTGCCTACTTGCACAAAATTGGAGAAAGAAGGGTTTTCGTGTCAATACGGGGGTTCGTTGACAGGCGACATGTTCGAGTGCAGTGGATAGAAATCTCTCCGTTAGAAAACCAAAAAAAATTGAAAAAAATCAACGAAAATAACATCATGGCAATGGGAGAAGAAGAGCACTAGTGGCGAACCAGCACGTATCTGACTTCTTACACGCCCAAAAATAAGTACAAACTTTATCTTCATTAAGTTTCAGTTTTCTGATTTGTAAACGATGATGTGATCCGTGTCGAAAGTTTTAAAACTATTAAAAAAAAGGAACTCTGAGACTCTTTCTTATGATCCAAAATTGTTGATTTACTGCTATGTTATTCATTAAAACTCAAATAAAAATTTATAAAATAGCATACTCTTAGGCAGGCAATAAAATATATTTCCCTAACATATTGATTATAGTTTGGCAGCAAAAAAATAAGAAACAATTCAATTTGTTTATTGCATCTTTTTGGGATAAATTTTTAATGCCAGATATGCCATCGCTCACTCGGGCAGCTCCATGTAGATCGGTGCTCACAAGGTAACTTTGATGTTTTGGGTATACAAACAAAAACTGTTACTTTTCATAAAGTGTACGGTATATCATTTTTACTTGCGATCATAGGTACTATATGGCAAGATCTGCAATCGTGCAAAAAAAAATGTTTGAGATAACAGTCAATAGTCAAACATGACATTACGAAGATGGAAAATACGAAAAAAGTGGGTCCTGCAATTTTGTCTGTCTGTCAGTTTATGAATCTACAGCCTGAACCGCTAAACCGATTTTTTAGAGTCTTGTGGGGTAGCCTACAGAGAGATATTTGGAATTGAGCCTCTAAGTCTTGAAATATTGAAAAAGGGTACTTGCCATACAACCTTTATGATAATACTTATTTTTCTCGAAAGCTTCTCTAACGATTTCGATAAAATTTTGTTTAAAGGATTAGTTTTAGATTGTCATTCTAATGATGCAAAAAAAAATGTTTTGAAAAGTCTAAAAACGATACCTGCCATAGTACCGGTTTTTTTCAAAACCGACTTTATCGTTAATGGCTTACATGATGCTGACGAAATTTTGTATTTTAGAAGTTCTAAGTTGTTTAAAAAAGATTGCAAATCAATATCTTTTTTAAAACAATTTTAAATTTTGAAAAATTTATAAATTTAAAAAAAAAAATTGATTTTTTGAAATAACTTCAAAACTTTATCTTTGATTTTTTTTTTCAATTTTTTGTCGAAGCAACTTCAGGCAAGATCTTAAGTTTTGCATACTTTACTATTAAAAAAAGTTAAAAATAAAAAACCATTTTTGGAAAAAACTGGTCCAACGATTTTGATTAAATTTTCAGAGTTTATATGTAGGTATTAAAACGCCAGTTTTTTTTTCCAGTTGCTAACTGGATCTAAGATTTTCTTTTGAAACCATTGGAATTTAATTTTTTTTTCAATATTTTGTGTAAATAAAATAAAATAAAAATAAATAGGGTGGCGCCACAGAGCGAGGAGCTCCTGGGCCTAGCGCGTTTCTCAACACCATGCCTTGTGAGGGAATGGGGGGGACCTACAATTTTCTGCCGATTCCGAACGGCTAATTGAGAAAGCGCTTTTCATGGCAATGAATTTACTAACGGAGGAGTTGCCAATTCCTCGCGAAAGGCGATACCCGTGGAAAAATATTTTTGCCTCTGCTGGGATTCGAACCTCGAACCTCTGGGTTAGCAGGTGGACATGCTAACCATCACGCCACGGGTACCAGCCACAATATTTTATGTGGCTTAATTAAATTTTCATAATTAATATGAAGTTGGCAGCCCTGTACCACCAAATATATTAAGAGCGAGTACTAAAACTTTTTACAGTTTTTACTTTTCACAGTTTTAAAATTTCGATATTGTACTTAGCACACAATCCAAAGCTCGTGCGACCAGTGATGTCATATTTTTTCATGTTTTGTTTTTATGTCTGGCAATCAAGGGAGTCAAGCGATCGAAATTGAGTAACTCAGTGAGAAATTTGCAATTCGAAAAATGTGCTAGAAATAGTTTATACTTTTTCAATACATTTTTAATAATGTGTGATTTAAAAACTAAAACATGTAAGAGAAAGATGTGTAAATTTTATTTGTTTGTTTATTTTTTTCAAATATGAAAAAGAAATAAACTAAGCGGATTGAAGCCGAATAATTTTTTCCAAATTTTGTATGAGTTCCGCCTCATATCTTCTGTTCCGGCAAAATTTTAGCAGGTCTGTTAATTTTTCACAGCTAAGACATATTTCCTCAGTATAAACGTAAAAGCAGAAGTGCTAAACTTTTGCCGGAAACATTTTCTAAACGTTTTTGAAAGAGTGCCAATTGTTGTTTTTGGGAATATCCGTGATGAGATATGCGTGGCTCCGTAATTGAAAGTGAATTAAGCTTAATTAGGCCAAAATAAAACGAAAATTTTAAGTAAAATTTTTGGATGCCTTTTCTAGATGTTGATACTTTCAAAAACAAATTCAATTTATTTAACAAATTTTAAAGCGGATGTGTTTATTTGTTGTCTTTTTATTTATGTTTCCCTAAAAAAGAAGAAAACATTATAATATGTAGTTTATCTATTTCACTATTTTAAATTAATTTTGTGTTATTTGTGTAAAATCTATTTATATACTAGTTGACCCGGCAAACTTCGTACCGCCTCAGAATAAATAAATTAAAAAGTTGAATGATAATTGTATATCTCAACTTTAATAAAAAAAAACCGGTCAAAACTTAACCGCATCAGAAGGAACTCGTAATTAAAAAAAGAAAATGCCCGGTATGTTTTATTATTTAAAAAATTGTTATAGCAATTTTTTATTTAAGATTACAAAAGTTTGAACCCAATAATGTCATTTGAAAATAATTATTATATTTTTGAACGCTGGTCAGGAAGTGTTTAGAATCAATTCCCATCCCAGAAACTAATGAGCATAATGGATCTGGTTATGCAACCAATTGTGCCAATTTTACTTGTGCATACCAGCACAACATAACTCGGTAGATTCACCACTGTACTTTATAACTAAATAAATTGGGTGGCGCAACAGAGCGAGGAGCCCCTGGGCCTAGCGTATTTCTTACAACCATGCCTTGTGAGGGATTGGAGGGGACCTACAATTTTCTGCAGGTTCCGAACGGCTAATTGAGAAAGCGTTTTTCATGGCAATGAATTTACACTGCTGTTCACTTAATTAGACGCAAAAATTTTTTTTTACATAAGCCTAATTTTTTTGTAAGTGTGGGTAGCAATTGTCAAACAATTACAATTATTTGAAAGCTTATTAAATTCTCAACAAAATAACTCTAAAAAGTCCAAGGTGAGTGGAAGTAAACGGACATTTTTTTTCACTTTTGTCTATGCTTCAAGAAAAAGTACAGTTTTTTTTTGTTCACATGATTAGACGCACCTGTAAAATCAGTTAATTGGTCACGATCTGTTCCGTAGATTACAGATAGCTGCAAAGTTTAAGCAATAAAAGAGTGTTTGCCACTGATTTCAGTCCAAAATGTTGGAAAAAAAAGTTTTAGCTGCAGAATAAAAAGGGAAAATTGACGTGTTGCAATCCGAAGAGTTTTCAATGAGAAGAATTGCAAAAAAATAGGCCAAAGTGACCATGTTGTGAGGAATTTTATTAAAACCAGTGATTCATACGATAAAAACTGCAAAGGAAGGACAAAAACGGCTTTAACTCCTCAGGATAAGAGAAAAATTTTAAAAACTGCATCAAATTCAGCTCTCTCTACCAGAAAAATAAAGGAAAAAGCGGGGTTAACAGCCAGCACATTAACTGTTCGTCGAGCTATTTTAGGTGCAGACCATCTTCAATTAAAAAAAAAACAAAAAAAATGCCTCCACTAAACGCCATAAGAGCAAACAGCGGTTGGAGTTCGCACGCGTTCACATGACCTGGGATAGCAGCTTTGGAAATGAGCTAAATTGGCAAAATGCGGTTTTTCTGACCAAAAAAATTTAACCTAGATGGTCCTGATGGATACAACCACTGTTTCCCTGATTATTTTTTTGGTCAGAAAAACCGCATTTTGCCAATTTAGCTCATTTCCAAAGTTGCTATCGCAGGTCATGTGAACGCGTGCGAACTCCAACCGCTGTTTGCTCTTATGGCGTTTAGTGGAGGCATTTTTTTTGTTTTTTTTTTAATTGAAGATGGTCTGCACCTAAAATAGCTCGACGAACAGTTAATGTGCTGGCTGTTAACCCCGCTTTTTCCTTTATTTTTCTGGTAGAGAGAGCTGAATTTGATGCAGTTTTTAAAATTTTTCTCTTATCCTGAGGAGTTAAAGCCGTTTTTGTCCTTCCTTTGCAGTTTTTATCGTATGAATCACTGGTTTTAATAAAATTCCTCACAACATGGTCACTTTGGCCTATTTTTTTGCAATTCTTCTCATTGAAAACTCTTCGGATTGCAACACGTCAATTTTCCCTTTTTATTCTGCAGCTAAAACTTTTTTTTCCAACATTTTGGACTGAAATCAGTGGCAAACACTTTTTTATTGCTTAAACTTTGCAGCTATCTGTAATCTACGGAACAGATCGTGACCAATTAACTGATTTTACAGGTGCGTCTAATCATGTGAACAAAAAAAAAACTGTACTTTTTCTTGAAGCATAGACAAAAGTGAAAAAAAATGTCCGTTTACTTCCACTCACCTTGGACTTTTTAGAGTTATTTTGTTGAGAATTTAATAAGCTTTCAAATAAATGTAATTGTTTGACAATTGCTAACCACACTTACAAAAAAATTAGGCTTATGTAAAAAAAAATTTGTGCGTCTAATTAAGTGAACAGCAGTGTATTAACGGAGGACTTGCCAATTTCTCACGAAAGGCGATACCCGTGGAAAAACATTTTTGCCTCTGTTGGGATTCGAACCTCGAACCTCTGGGTTAGCAGGTGGACATGCTAACCATCACACCACGGGTACCACACCACTGTACTTTAACGTCCTAAAATATTGGCAAACGGTTGTCATGTCCCTGATTTGTGGTTACAATAATTTATTTCCGGATCATCATATCTGCGGGATCGCTCAACTTCGTTTTGTTGTGCTCGCTGTTGTTGTGTCTGATGTGCACGAACTCGTTGCATTCTTATTCTATATTATTCACTTCATTTCCATACATTTTTTTTTTGGTTTTGTTGGAGGTTTTTAAAATACTAGCTGGAGCACTCAGACCTAAATACCGGTGCATTGTACTACCAGATAGCAACATTATATTTGTTATAGCTTTCCAGATGTTCAGAGAAAAGCCAAAAGACGCTGCCATGATAAGGAGCCTAAGTTTACCAGCTCTCACCATGTCTGCGCCGAGTATCTGTAACCTCATGCGAGAAAAAGCAGGACATTCACAGAGGAAGTGCTCTGCGGTGTCCTCATCTTCTCCACAAGATTCACAAAGTGTGGTATCACTTAAGCCTAACACGTTTAAATGCTTGGCAAAAGAGAAGTGCCCGCTGGCAACGCCAATAAGCTTTTTACAGTCTTTTCTGCTACGAGCTAGCAAAAATGTTGCAGTCTTCTTACTAACGTTGGGGAGCATACGCTTGGTTTGTCTGCATCCAATGGAGGCATGCCATCTACGGTTTTGCTCTTCGCAGATCCAATCGATGCCCTCACTGAGGACGCTGGCAAACCTAGCGACGGTTCAGGTCCTGAGAAAGCTGTGTGAGATCCCTGCCTAGCGAGTTCATCGGCGATCTCATTTCCAGTTATACCGTGATGGCCCGGAATCCAAATGAGACTCAAGGAATTTAATCTTCCGATCGCATTCAGAGAGCTCTTGCATTCCTGGATCACTTTCGAAGTGGTTAGAGGGTTGAGAAGGGCCTTAAGCACAGCTTGGCTGTCGCTGCAAACAAAGATACTTCTCCCCGTCCATCCATTGTTCGTTACGTGGCTCAAGGCCATTAGGATAGCATAAGCCTCCGCTTGGAAAACGGATGCGTATGATCCCAAAGATGAGTGCAGTCGTATGTCTTCGTTCTCAACAAAGGAACCAGCACCAGAACACTCGTCGGTTTTGGAGCCTTCTGTGAAGATACGATAACAGTTCTTTCCAGGCTCAGATTCTGGAGCGAACCAGTCCTGAACCGAAGGAAAGCTGACTGAGTAATTTTGACGCAGTTTGAGCCTTGGGATCATCGTGTCAGACGGCATATCCATTAGAGGTGAGTCAAAAGATATGCTGCTTGCGAGTTCCTCAAAGCTCCAGTGCGAATTGTGCCAGAGACCACATCGCTTTAAACGAGAAATGGTCTTGAGAGTACATCCCATGATGTAGGTATCAAGGGGACTAAGATTCCACAGTGCGTCGAGAGCAGCTCTCGGTGTGCTGGGGAAGGCCTCCGTAACACCCAGACAAATTGTTCTTTGAAGTAGTTTGGCAAACGAGGCAATAACGTATTTACGCGAGAGCTTATTCCACCAAACAACAGACGCATAGGAGATGATTGGTCTTATCATAGCCGTATAGATCCAAAGGACCCTTTTCGGTAAAAGACCCCATGTCTTGCCTTTTTCATTTCCATACACTAAAGAACTTATTTCTGATGTAATTAAACAAAAGCATAGTTTCAATTTAGTTTTTAATTCATTACAGTTAAGGGGGGAAGCTGGTCTAGAATTTTGAAGAAATCCAAGTTTTTTATTTTTTGTAAAAATAACATACCAAAGGATCGATGCCGGCAATAATGTCTAAATGCCCAAACTTTCCATTCTGCGGCAGTGCCCCTCAGGTATGCCATATGATTTTATAGTATACTTAAAACTTTAAACGCGTTTTTCTCGAAATCACTTTTTTTGAACTGGCCGAAGACATTACTCGAGCAAATCTTCACCGATCTATACGAAATTTTGACAGTACATTCGAAATACCATTCTCCGGATTCTCAACCCAATGTCTCCCATATTTTTCCAAAACTCATTTATGGTCCCTCGTCTGGCCCAATCACTTTTCCTTTTTTGGAGTTCTTATCTGCCTCCCTAACTTCTTCGACTGTGACGTCGGATACTTCCGTAAAGTTAGGTGCAGCTGTTGGAAAGTGGCGCCGAGGAAACTGTTCATTCAAAAGATCATCACAATACTGTCGCCACCTGTGAAGAATTTTGTCGTCATCAACAAGTAGCAGTCCTTGAGCATCATTTATGAACTTCGGCGAGCGAATCTCCTGCGCATTTTTCCTTCTCTGAGCGGCTATTTTGAAAATGGTTGCTCCCTTATTCAAGTTGCTTTGTCTTAGCTCTTGGATTGCCTGATTTGCTTCAGCAGCTGGGGCAGAAATCTCTTCCAGCTCTCCTATTTACCATACTGCTTTTTTTCCCAAACTTACTTTAATCGAAATATGAACGGGTTTTGCCATAGGCATCTTGACTGAAGTGAACTGTTCCAATGTTACACAATAAACCATAATTCAGTTTCCATGAATGGGAAAACATTAAATTGATTCGTAAGAAAAACGAGTCAACAGTTCCAGAAAACTTTGTACTCACTTCAGTAACGTTGTGTCTATAAATAAACAGTGGGAGTGACATCAAAAGATTCTATAAACTGATAAAGAAGCCGCTGCTTTATATTTCTTTATATTTGCTTCTGATTGAACAATTTTGCATAATCGACAAACAAAAAATAGCAATTTCATTGCTAAGAAAATAATCTGACAAACAAATGACCTTTCAAAACGAAAATAAAGTTGAAAATCTTTCACCACGATATGGGTGTCTGTTGTCAACAACCAACACTCTCCAATCATTCGTTTACTCTGTTATAGTGTCACAGATAACAAGTTGTAATCATAGCCGAGATTATAAGCTTTATGCCTATCATTGAGTATAGGTATAGAGTTTGTCAACGTAAGACTATTGTTGTGTCAATATTATTGGAAAAGACCCCCAGTGATGCAAACAAAGTAAAAACAACCGATTATGTATTTATAATTGTACAGTGGTACAGTGTTGTACTGTTGTGCCCCTTTTTCACTATACAAATATGTAACTACATATAAAAATGCTTTTTGTCTGGAAATTTTTATTTGCCCCAACCGCTGAAAAACAAAAAAAAAACATGAAATACAAATAAGCTTCGGCCTTTCCAAATTGAGAGACTAAAGTCCAGTAAGCGATAAATCAATTGCAAAAAAAGCGTGATAATCTTTTTCAACTCGAATTTCGTCATTAAAAAAAGAGATACTCATACGCCTGAGTGAATTCCAAACAATTGAAAATGCATTACGAAGGAACCTATCTGGCTGCATAAACGAGATGATCAAAGACCAAGAGCCCACTGCCTACTATAGCATCACTTAAAAAGTGAGTTCGCTCGGGAAAGTATTAAAAGTTCACGTTGCGTCGGCGTCGCGTCGGTTAGAAGCGTGCATGCGTCAAAAGAGAGGTTACTTAAAACACCAAATAAGAAATAGGCGATCGAAAGTGTTCTACCCGATTGCAAGACGCTTTATTATTATTTTTGAATTTTAGAAAACTGTTTGCTGTGTTTTAATGATTCTCATGAGCAATTTTAATTCTGTTGTTTCATAGGTTAAAAAGAGAACGGGACAGCATCGACACACAAGTAAATACTTAAATTAAAATACGAAAAACATTGTACGACCTTATTGCTTTCAAGATCTTCTTCCAAAACCATGATAGTAACTCTAAGTTTTCAGCACCATGTCTTCGCCAAGCGTCTGTTAACCTGTGCCCCTGTTCTGTACTGTAACTAACTATCGCATCGATAACATCGATCGAGAAACGGTGAGATCCGGAGCGAATTTCGTTCCATTTTGCACCGTTTATCGCCGGCTTTTATCGAGGCGATAGTTACAGAACAGATTCGAGAAAATGCAGCACAATCGCAGAGAAAGTGCTGCGCAGTGTCATCTTTATCTCTACAGTACAGAGGGTAGTATCAGTAACGCTTTATGCCTGAAGCAATATTAAGTACCTGGTGAAGAAATAGTTCCACAGTCTTTTCTGCTGAGCGATATCTAAATGTTCTGAGAAAGCTATTTGCTATTGTTTTATGTGATAACGTAAGCCCAAACTTTGGAACCCAAACAATACTCAAAGAGTTAAGTCTTCCGACTCTGAATTCAGAGAAGTCCCGGATAGTTTTTGAAGTAGTTAGAGGGTTTAGTTAAGCTTAAACCTCAGCATCGCTTTCGTTGTAGATACTAACAATTTTTCCCGTGCAGTCATTATTCCTAAAGAAGCTAAATCCATTTTAATATAACACACATCTCCACTTTTGTGGCGCCCGTGGCGTAGTGGCTAGCGTCTCTGCCTGTTACGTGGGAAGTTCGTGGTTGGAATCCCAAAAACATTAAAAAGTGTTTGTCCACGGGATCCGCCTTTTACGAAGAATTGGAAATTTCTCCGATTGTAATTTCGTGACATGGAAAGAGCATTCTCAGTAAGCCGATCGGAACTAGCAAAAAATTGTAGGTCCTTCCATTCCCTCACAGGGTTTGGTTGAGAGAAATGCGCTATGTTACACCACCCTATTTATTATTTTATTTTTGCACGTCTCCGTTTGGAAGACTAACGCGTGTGTGCCATACGAGATATAATGTCATCGCTCAGGGTGTCTGAGATCTTTCCGTGCGGATCCCATAACCATCTTTTCTTGGCGTGATGTAGTCCTGAGCTGAGGGTCAAAAGATATTCTGAATGCCCGATCGTTGAAAACTACAGTGTGAAATATGTGCCAGAGACTTCTTTTGTTTAAAAGGTAAATGTTCTTTATAGTTCATCCCATGATGCCGTCATCAAGAGGAGGAAGATTTATTCGTTTGTGCTTGAGTGTCGGAGATGATTCGATAAAGCGATTAAGGACTTCAATATGAGGTGGATTGTTGTTATGTTGTTATTGAGGTTATTATGAAGTGAAACCGTATGCATTTTTCACTGTGGACTAGATTCTCACGGTCTCGATAACAATCGAAGAATCACAAAAAAAATATTTTTCTTATGGTATACACTTGGCTGTAGTGAGGTAAACTGCCTCGCGGTGAGCAGCACCATAGCAGTGAGCAGTATACCTCACGAACATTGTGCAGGGCAGCACACGATACCACAGTCCAATGGTAAGCAGCACCATGGTAGGCTGTTTTGTTTTTATAAATACGATAATGAGGCAATAGAAAGCACACACATTGTACAGCGAAAAGAAGTATGAATAGGGCGAGCAGAGCACGTAAAATTCAAAACTTACTTACTTACTTAAGTGGGCATAACAGTCCGGGGTGAACCTGGGCCTCAACCAACATCCTTCTATAACGACTTCGATTTCGGGCGAGCTCTCTCCAGTTTCGCACTCCAAGTCGGTTGAGGTCTTCATCCACTTGATTGCGCCACCTAAGACGAGGTCTTCCCCTTCCGCGATTTCCCTGCAAAAAACCCGTCGAGCCGGAGCGTTTGGGTCCATCCGCTCTACATGACCCAACCATCGTAGCCTCGCGATGCGTACTCTTCTGTCTATGCCCATGTCGCGGTACAGCTCATACAGCTCGTTGTTGTATCTTCTTCTCCACACATTGTCTTCGCATACCGAACCAAAGATCATTCGGAGAATTTTTCTTTCGAAACGACCAAGGGTTTCCTCATCCGCTTTCTATAAGGTCCATGCTTCCGCGCCGTAAACCAGGACTGGGATGATCAAGATCTTAGTCTAGAGAGGGTTTTGTTTCTCAATTGCCTTCTTAACCCAAAGAAGCAACGGTTGGCAAGAGTTATTTTCCGTTTGATCTCCGCACTGATGTTGTTGTCCGTGTCTACAGCGGATCCTAGGTAGACGAAGTCCTGTACTACCTCGAAGTTATGTCTGTCTATTGTGACGTTTTGTGTCGATGTTCTGTGTCCCTGTTTGATGACAGCATATACTTCGTTTTGCCCTCATTAACCATCAAACCCAATTTTGCAGCTTCTGTTTCAATACTCGCAAAAGCACCTTTGATATTACGCTTTTTTCTTCCCATTACGTCAATATCGTCAGCATAGGCGAGTAATTGTACAGACTTTTGAAAGATTGTTCCTCTGGTGTTGACGTTTGAGTTTCTTACATTCTGTTCAAGTATGATGTTGAAGAAATCGCATGACAGTTTGTCGCCTAAAACCTTTTTCGACATCAAAGGTCTCGGTGAGTTCTTTACCGACCTTGACGGAGCAGCGTGATTTCTCCAAAGTCATCCTGCATAGTCGTACGAGCTTTGCAGGGATGCCGAAACTAGACATGGCTCTGTACAGCTCGTAAAATTCAAAAACAGAACAGAACAGAAATAAAGGCACTGCCATTTACAACCGAGCAAGAATTTCAACTGGAGCCTACGAGCATATACCATCCAAGGACTAAAGACGATTGAGGCCTATAAAATGATAGGAGTAGTTAGTATCGACACTAAGTTTTCATCTTACGTTACCGACATAAAAGACGATCTTCGAACACTCAAAAACTTCATCAGCGTAAGGACTTACGGGCTACTATGTCATCAACCAAACCCATCTGGGCTGGCTCAAGGGTCGAAGCTAGAACCTTTTTCAGTATAGCACCTTCACCTCGGAGCAACCTTAACCAGAAAACGCCACCAACATTCTACATGCACTCACTATCACGTGTGATCGCAGCTCGTAGGGTTGAAGACCACAGCATTACAAACGATGGAGAATCAAAATTAACTCAGCGAAGTCCGATGTCCGAAAGTCACTGATGCGCAAAAGAAGTGAATTTAGCCAAAAAACAAAGCGCATGATTAAGTATCAATTGTAAATATCCTTTCGTTCAATAAAAAAAAAATCGTTAGATCAGACAATTCAGTCAGCTTCAGCTGGCACCGGCAGTAGGTACTATGCAGACCTTCGAAGTAGGATTGGTAAGGAGTGCTTATCATACTTGACATTTCTTAACCACCCTTTCTCTCTTTCAGCTGTGCCATCTGGGCCAATATAATACCAATTCTTGCAAACCCATTTATAATCAGATTCATTATATTCGCAGATTTCTCGATTAGCCGTTCGGAATCGACTGTTAGTCCCTTCCATGCCCTCACCCCAGCTGGAAAGCTAAAAACGGTTGAAAAAGACACTGCCAGTATCTTGCGATTGTAGCTTTCTGATAACATTTTCAGTTCGGTTCAGTTCAGTCCTGTTTCACAGTGTTGGTTCGTTCAACAACAAGGTATAGTACTCCGAGTCGAAACTGAACCCCGTAATCGAACATCTACCATGTAAGAGTGCCTAAAGTGCGATAGATTGATCTGGGGATCACCATATACCTTTATGAATTTTGAGATACGGGAAGCGCCTACTGCTAACAACAAGATTTATTCTTGCAGCAAAATTGATTAGCCTGAGTCCTTTTTCAGATGTTTTGTCATACATGCTATACCTATACTTACCGATTGTATTTACAAAGATGTCCTCCTTCCCTAGTTCTGCATTTAAGTCGCCAAGGAGCTCGTAAAGATCTTTGGAATTCTTGTCTTTCTCTTCTGTGGGGGTGTGGGCGCATAAAACGCTAAGGTTGGTAATTTTGTGCTGATGTGGATGGTCATTATACGCTCATTAACAGAAATTTGGCTGATAACCTTATCCTTAAGTCTTACTTAGGAACCTTATCTGACGACAAATCCGCACCCAAATAAGAATTGTTTCTGTTGTCTGTATAGCAGCCGCCATTGTTTTTCATCTTTATGCCCGGCCCATTCCATCGAACTTCTTGGATGACGGTCTGTCTGCTTTGAAATAGCAGTTTAGGCCATCCGCCAATTCTCCGGCTGCTGATCTTACGTTCCACGTGGAAATCCAGAACTCTGACTCCTTTTTTCGTTTGCTTGGGTCGTCAACGTTGGTTGATAAGCAGTGCCGACCTTGTCTATAAGTAGAACTCACTATAGAAAACTCATTGCACATGTATTTTTAAAAAATAAGTAGTAGGAGAACTTCGGTACCTAGATCATTTCCAAAACCTACAACTTCAGGCCCCGCACAAAGCTTTCGTTTAAAAAGATCAAAGTATATCTAAGACTTATTTGATTTTTGTCTTCGATTTTCCTCATTCTGAACCACTGTACGTCTCATTTTTATTGATTATGATTTGATTATCTACGTCTAGTTTCGATATTCTATCTCATTCAATTCACTTTCATTTGCAAGTTATTTGTTGTGTACTCTGTTATTCATTTTGTTCACTTATTAAAGTAAAAACAAATTCTTTGACGAATCAGATACATACAACTTTTCTCAATAAATTTCCTTTTGCTTTGATAAGGAAATAAAAGTCAACGCTTAAGCGAAGCGGTGTACGTGTTTCTGAAGTAACAAGCAAAGCAGAGTAATACTTCTGCACTGGCTAATCAGTTCTCGTTGGTTGTAGCCACTGTTCGGAGCTTGCATAATAAAGATACATTTGGACGTTAGGAATTCAGTTGAATCAAGTTTGAATTTTTTTTTTTTTTTTTAATATTTTGTGTGCGTGAAAATAATAATAATTGAGTGCACAAAATGAGTCTTAGTCGGTTGCGGTTGATTACGTTCGATGCAACAGATACACTGCTTAAATTTCGCACTAGTCCGGGAAAGCAGTATGGAGAAATTGGAGCTATGTTTGGTGTACGAGCAGAGGATTCAGAACTGGCGCTTCATTTTAAAAATAGTTGGTAGGAATGATTCTTTACTTAAGTGTTCAAAATTTTTTTTTAACTGGAGTTGGTTAAAAAAGTGTACCTAATTCTTTACAATGAGTTTTATGTTTTTTTTTTTAGTCTGAGGCTTAGTTCTCGACTGTATTCGAAAATAAGTTAAGGCTCGTCTATGTCACGTAATTTCAATTCGAAATACTTCGTATTTACTTACCGTTTTCGTTGTTGACATGTTTCCAAAAACATATCTTATTTCTAAGACATTAAGTGTCATGTTAGTGATCAAGTATTTTCGAAATACAAACACTCTTATGCATCTGTCCACCCGCCAAATTACCAATTAATCAAATAGCTGTTGGAATTTTTATTAAATCAATAAAATAACACCAAAATCAGTGAGATTGGAACATAACACTCGTTCTTACACTGATAAAGTGCTATTGATTTGTGTGATTAGAAATTTTGAGTTGTTATATCAACGATTAGGTAGAACGATTATTAAAACGGCCAATTATTTTGTGGTTCTAGTTCTTAAAGCCTTAGATGTAGTTATTTGTTGTTTATGGTACTCGTAAAAAGCAAACTGGAAAGCAAAACAAATATTTAAGAAAATGTATTGTTGCTAAGTGGTGGGCTATCACGCACATAAGGTCAAAAGGATGAGGAATATTTTTTTTATTGTTTGTTGCTAAAAGATTCGATGAACACCTTAGAGAGGTCACATTCCTATTGTTGTATAACTTCACATTTTTATATTGTACGATGCTCTGGAGTGAATGTACGTATGTTTGTGTGTCAAAAGGAAGATTAAATCCAAATCCAAAAGAAAATAGTAGATTTCTGGAAACATGAGTACTTTTTAAACATATTCAATTTTTAAACTTGTAATCAACAGGTGATGAATAAATCAACAAGCAGTAAGTTCGAAAAACGAAATTATAAAAAAAACTTCACTCTACGACGCCTACCTAAGGCGGAAGTGAGCTTAGCTTAGAGAGTACCTAATTAACTCTCTTCGTCATGAATTCAAATGAAAGTAAACAGTCAATGAAAACTAATCTTAACGCACGCACATAAAGAACGCCACAAATATTCTTAGAACAATATAAGGGAAGCATATTTCATATAACAATAAAAACAAGGTAAATTGCCTTGGTGACAGTTAAACATTCATAAAAAATCTTCTATGCTGAGCCAGGTTCTAAACATCTCTTTTTAGAGATTTTTACCGAGGCCGAAGCCAAATACGAATGGATTTGAGCCAAATTATCTGTTCGCTAACGGCTCTTGCATGCCATAGTTAGATACATATGGTGAGAGTTATCAAGTAATCACAATAAATCAGTGAGTGGAGACTCACTGTGGTAGTCTTCTTCTTCTTCCTTTTCCGGCGTTGCGAGTATCGTGAGCTCGAAGGGATGCGTCGACAATACTTCTGGTTTTTGATTGCTCCATGTCTGAGGCCAACTAAATGCAGATTTCGTTGCATTTGTCTATAACAGGATTGTTTTCTGAACGTTGTATGATATTGCCTCCTTGACGTATGTTCTCTGATTCTCTCCTTAGAACATGACAATGCCAACTGAGCTGGTCGTGCGCTACTTTTTCCAAGATGGTATTTCTGACGTGAGGCTTCCACGGATCGTTGTACTTCTAATACGATCAAGCTTTGTAACTACTGCTGTCATATGGAGCATCTTCATCTCAGTTGATGTTAACTTATTCCACTTTCCACTGGACTCAAAGAACCGTTTATGAGCGTTCAGAGGCAAACCGTCCAACTCGTGCAAAAAGGTCGTATTTCATGATTCTGAGAAATGACAGCCACATCTCGATGTGAAGTGAGAATCTATTCAAGAAGCACTCCACTAATTCATGATACTCAAATGTCAAATTGAAAATTTTTGTTTTTTATGAACTCAAAGGTTCGTTCAACGCCTTTGGGTCCCCTGTGGTCGCCACAAAGCGTTTTGAAAAACCGAAACTCGCTCTGAATGTCAAAGTGAGTGTTTTTTGAACCCTGGGTTTGCCCTGGGTTTTTCCTCAACTCACCCCAAGGTTTTTGTAAGGGTGAGTTTAGATAATGAACGGGGTTGTCAAACGGCATGTATTTCTGTTTAAATGACAGGGATGTGTGGTGATTTTGTGGTTTAGCGTTTTTTTGAAGACTGGAAAACCCAGGTTGGTTTGCTTTTGAAAATGAGTACTTCTTTTAAAGGAAACCTTTGGAAAGCGAAATTAATGTCATACTTTTAGAAGGTACATTTTCCAACAATGTGAGCAGTGTTTGAGTACTGGATTACGGTCTAAAGTCTTCCCTTCAGCTTAAAAATATGTTTTTGAAAAAATTCAAATTATAGTTACTAGCATATTACTAAGCACAAACATTGAAAAATGAGGCGATGGATTCTAGTCAGTTCCCTTGCAAACAATTACAAGAAACTATTTATTTCTCGTCTCCTTCAACTAAAACTACCAAAGCAGAGTTGAAAAGTGAATCCCAATATCATATTATTGATTAATCGGACATTAAATTAGATGATCGTCGCATACGCATTTTTTGGTCGCGTATTCTTGTTCGTTTAAGCCCTGATGTCACCATAAAGCGTTTTTGAAAAACTCGAGTTCGCCCTGAATGTCAAACTGAGTGATTTTTAATCCCTGTGTTTGCCCTCAAATCACTCTAAAACAGCCCTAGGCTTTTGCTAGCGTGATTTAAGGTAAAGAACAGGGCTGTCAAAAGAGGGTGAGCTTGTGGTAGGTATAGCGTTCTTTGAGAACCGAAACCAAAAAATATTAGTGTAGTAGCAACTAAATTCAAATCCTTTTGCTTAATATCCTTTCAATTAAATAATTCAATAATCGTTTTTATCATTTCAAACTGGCGTAGTCAAATGTTTTGTGTTGGTGTACGTGAAATCGAGATTCAAAAAATCGCTTTTTTGGAAAATAGTAATACTAATCTAGTCTATTCGTTCAATTGATCGGTTTTCGATTGTGTACCAATGGAAATAGACATTAATTTGGTTCATTTTGAATTAGTTTCTTAGTTAATTAATAAAAGCTATCGTATCCGGATAGCTTTTTGTTGTTGTTTTCGTGTTAAACATTTTATTTAAAGGTAGATACGAAAGTTTTTAGTCATGTGGTTAAAAACCTAAGCTTGCCCTGAATGAGTGCTGAGCGTTTAAACCCTGTGTTTACTTTCAACTCGCTTTAACGTGGCCCCAGGTTTTTGCTGAGGAGAATTGAGGTGACGGACAGGGATAATATAGTTGAGGAACACCTAGTTTACTTAAAATATCGTATTGCAAATTCTTGATAAGAATCAGACCAAGAGTAAATCATGAACTTGCAATGATGACCAATTCCTTTGTTTCGAATATGAAAATCAAGAATGAATAAGAACTGCCCAGTTGTAATTTAATTTTAGTTTTCGCTTAGATCTTGACTTGAACATTAGATCCGGTATAAGAAATAAAACTAGGACTTATGTATTATACATATATGCATAGGTTTTTGAAAGCGTATAGAGTTTTCAATCAAACTTGAGTCATTCCAGGATAAATTTCAATGAACGAACCTAGTACATACCAATAACATTTTATTCAAGTTTTTTTTTTTTTTTTTTTGTCAGGAGTAAATCTTCAAAAGACACTTAGTAGTATTCGATACCAAGTAGTGTGGGATTCTTACCCACTAAAAACTCCTCATAATCAGAACCAATCTATAACGATCGACAACAGATTTTTCTTTCTCAATAATATTATCTCTTTAAGGGAAGCTTAAACTTTTAATGCTTCCCATGACTTTTAGGCCATTAGCTCGTGTGGCTTGGTTCTTCTTAATCTCCGAACATTGCCTCTCGTATTTAATACGGACTCCATTTCAGAGTTGATATGACTATGCAGTCGCTGATTGTGTGATACAGCATGTTTTCTTACAACTTCTGTAACCGTTTCTATTTGTAGGTCACGATGTAAATCGCTATTTCTTATATACCATTTTGCATTTACTATTCCACGAAGGACTTTGTTTTGGAACTTTTGGATGATTTCAGTATTTGTTTTCTTTGAACAGCCCCATAATTGGATTCCATAGGTCCAAACAGGTCTAAGTACTTGTTTATAAAGCATTATTTTATTTTCGACAGATAAGTCCGAATTTCTACCGAGTAACCAGTACATTTTTCTATATTTCAAGTTGAGCTCTTCCCTTTTCTTTTTGATATGCTCTTTCCATTTTAGCTTTGCATCCAAATTCATCCCAAGGTATTTGGCCGTATTGGCGTAGGGTACAGCTTGATTGTTGATGAATATTTGAACGTAGCTTAACTTTTTATTTGTAAAGTTTATATGTGCAGATTTAGCTTCATTGAGCTTGATACGCCATTTTTTGGTCCAATCACTAACGGTGTCGACGGCATTTTGCAATTTCTCAGCAGCCTTGACGACGCACTTACTGGATGCCAAAATTGCGGTATCATCCGCAAAAGTAGCCATAATGGTGTTGTTATCCACTGGAATATCCCTTGTATATAGCAAATACAGGGTAGGTCCTAGGACGCTTCCTTGTGGAACACCGGCTTGTATATTACATAGCTTTGAATATTCTTGATCATACCGTACTCTGAAGAGCCGGTTTGAGATATAAGATTTTAGTATTTCGTAGTACTGCCTGGGTAGGTCCCTTTGCAGTTTGTACGCTAGCCCCTCATGCCATACCTTGTCGAATGCTTGAGCAACATCTAAAAATATAGCCGAACATACTTGTTTTTCTTCTAATGCTTTTTCAACTGTATCCGTTATTCTATGAACTTGGTCTATCGTGGAATGTTTATTTCTAAATCCAAACTGATGATTTGGGATTAGATTTCTTTCTTCTATGACCTTGCTCAGTCTTTTCAGTAGCAATTTTTCAAAGACTTTTGCCATTATTGGTATAAGCGATATTGGTCTGTAAGACGTCACTTCTGTTGGTGGCTTACCTTGCTTTGGTATAACAATTACTTCAGCAATTTTCCAATGATGTGGGACATATTGGGTCTTTAGGCATGCATTTATTATGAATTGGAGTTTTATGAAGGCTTTTGATGGCATTTCTTTCATAACCTGAGCAGTTATTAGATTGTACCCAGGTGATTTTTTGTTCGATAGTTGATTTCGACACACACTTTTTATTTCTTTGAGTGTGACAATTGGTATGTCAACTTCATCGACTTTATCAATAAACTGTAAGCTGATTTCAGATGTATTTGCCGGGAATGGCTTAAAAACATTCGCAAGATGTTCTGCAAACAGGTTAGCTTTTTCTTTCGGATTTCCGATCCAATTCCCGTTTAGAGATTTAATTGGCGGGTTTTGTAACTGCGGTCTTTTCAGGCGCTTAGCTGCTTTCCAGAGCGAATAATCAGTTGAAGCATCAGTCGTTAAATTTTTCAGGAATCTACTTAATGAATCATTTTTGAATTCGTAGATTTGTTTTTTCAGTTCGTTGCTTAGCCGGTTAAACGCTGTTTTGTCGTCTGGAAATCTAGTATTTTGCCATTTTCTTCGAGCTCTTCTCTTCTCCAATATCAACTCTCTTATCTCGGCAGGGTATTTTGTTTCAGTTTGCTTCCTACTCGAGCAAGTTGGTGTACTTTCTTCTGCAGCTTGTTGAACATCGGCAATGAATTGTTCTACTTCAAGGTCGATTTGCTCTTTTGTTTCCATAGGGGATCTGAGATTTATATAGCTTTCAAGCTTTTCTCTGAATTTACTCCAGTTTGTTTTATTGTTTACTAGCTTAGGATTACTTTTTTCCATTATCTCCGATTCATTAAGTGATAAAATCACCGGTGTATGATCTGATGATAAGTCATAATTACCTTAGACTCTTATATGGTTTGGTTTGATACCTTTAACTATGAAAAAGTCAACAAGGTCTGGTATTTTACTTGAATCCGATGGCCAGTATGTTGGTGATCTGGATGAATAAAACTCACAATTGTATTTGAGGCATGCTTTGTAAAGCCTTCTGCCTTTTGTTGTTATAAGTCTGGATCCCCAATGGGTGTGCTTAGTATTAAAGTCACCACCAACAAGGAAGTTATGTCCTAGTACATTCAGCAGTTCTGTATAATCATCTTCAGTCGGGGAACGCCTCGGCGGGCAGTATATTGATGCCAACTTGAAGTCTTTCTTTTTCATACCAATACTAATTATTGTTACTTGCATATTCTCGTTTGTAAACATAACTTCTTCATGGTGTTTTAAACTCTTTTTTATGAGGATTGCCGATCCACCTCTAGCCTTATCAGCTGGATGAGGAGCGTGGTAGCAAATATAGTTTGATATTAAATCATCAAGAACCAGCCCACTTGAGAAATGAGTTTCGGACACCAGACAAATATCTATGTGTTCGATGTCTAAGAAGATTTTTAATTCTGATAAATGGTGTAAAAGACCGTTTGCATTCCATGTTCCAATTTTTAGTGTTCTGTCCATCATTGTTTTTTAAGAGTGACTTCTTCACTTAGCCGTTTGATGTTCAAATCCTGATTGTCAATTCTTTTAAGAATAAGTTCAAGGAGTTCTTTAATGGAAGTTTCTTCATTCTTCCGCACGTTTTTAACAATCTGTGAATAGGATTTTTTTTCGTCGCTTTTGCTTTTAACAGCTTCCTTCGGAAGTTCTTTCTTACTTTTATCTTCAGCTTATTCAAGTTATCTTCAGCTTATTCAAGTGATCAATTTGCTGATAGGAACCAACTTACGTTTGTTTCTCATCACTTCCTTAACGATATTTTGATATTTTTTTTTCTATTTCTTGTTTAGAACACAGTGCGGGTGTTAGGAAATAAGGAATGGATAAGAAAGGAGATGCCGATGCACATCACTCTTGAATTTCTGTACATTATATTGCGTGGGGAAAGTTGAGTTGTGTAAAGCATTCCACATCCGGGTTGAGCGGCTAAAATGTGAATCTCTATACTTAACTGTACGACCGAAGTTGGGTTGTAGGGAGAACTGATGATGATGAGCATTCCTTGCGAGGCGGGTATTGCGGCTAAATTGTTTACGGGGAGGAGTGCAACTGGCTATGTAGGTATTTAATTGAGCTTTTAGTTGAATCCGGTAGCGAACGGGCGCAACGGATTCTATGGACCGGGGCCTTGAGCCAGTTGTGCTTTTGCACAATGAATGAGTCTGTAGCTCATGATCCGTTTATTATGATGGTTTTTGCTTTGGGAGAGGATTTGTAGCGTGTTTTGTAGCCTTTAAAGGCGGAGCGGTGCTTTTTGTCTAGAGCTTAGTTTTGATCCAAGGTCGACATAGGAGGCAACAAAAATACAGTGTTTTGAAGTTAGTTTTATTTTGAGGTCTGTAAATTTAAATGAATTGAATATGATTACTTTTTTTCTTCGTTTTCCAGGTTCTTGAATTCATGATGAGGTTTGGTTAGAAGCTCGTGAAAATACCCTCGGGTCTAGTCCAGAAACAGGCTGCCTAGTCAAAACAAGGGCTTAAGTTCTTAATAAATAGAAGTTACCTAGTTCACAGCGAGATAGTACTGGACACTAAGCGAAAAATTACAACAAATAAGCGCTAGGAATCAGCAACTACATTTCTATCTCCAAGTGACAAAAAATACGCCTTTGGCATCTTGCTGAGATTTGCCAAACGTTGTACAAAGTTTGCATTTAGAAATGTGAAGAAAAATGAATTTTTCGATTTTTAAATTCTTTCGATTTACCAACACATTCAATGTTGAAACATGTTGTAATTCTTCTTCAAATGAACCACTTAAAATAGACGTGTAGCCTAGAATTTTTGCTTTTTCATGGTTTCGATTTCGATACTATTTTCGAGATTAAAGAAGTGGAACTTTTCTCCATAGTCTGTGATGGGATAGATTTGAAATTTTATAATCACGTTATATTATATTAGGTACGTTCGTTGAACTTTCCCCAGGGTTGACCCAGGTTTTCTTGACAACCTTAAGTTGTCAAAAAACCTGGGTTTTCTAGTCCTCAAAAAACGCTAAACCACACATCCCTGTCATTAAAAAACAAAAAAAGTTCATGCCATTTGACAGCCCTCAACTCACCACAGCAAAAACCTATGGCGAGTTGAGGGAAAACCTAGGTCAACCCTAGGGCTAAAAAATAACTCAGTTTGACATTCAGGGCGACTTTAGGTTTCTCAAAAAACGCTTTGTGGCGACCCCAGGGCGACCCTACGGCTTCAACGAACAAACCTAATATGAAATGGTAGGATTTTCGTCCGACTCTGATATGCCTCTTAAAAATAACGGCAATTGTAACAAAAAAAAAAACAGATTGTCAACCATATCGAAAATAATAGGTTTGTTCGTTGAAGCCCTGGGGTTGCACTAGGGTCGCCACAAAGCGTTTTTTGAGAAACCTAAATTCACCCTGAATGTCAAATTGTGTGTTTTTTGAGCCATAGGTTTGCCATAGGTTTTCCTCAAACTCGCCCTACCTTTTTGCTGTGGCGATTTGAGGGCTGTCAAATGGCATGTGTTTTTATTTAAATGACAGGGATATGTGGCGATTTGTGGTTTAGCGTTTTTTGAGGACTGGAAAACCCAGGTTTTTTTGACAACTCATGGGGTTATCAAGAAAACCTGGGTCAACCCTGGGGAAAGTTCAACGAACAGACCTAATAATGATTTTACATCTTTTCATTCATGTTTTTGTTAAGCTACATGCAGACGGCAAATAAAAAGCCGAACATATTTGCGGTTTTGACGTCACATAAAATGTTGAAAATTCAACGCAAATGCTATCGCATTATATCGGTGTTTAGACCACGTGCAGACGATGTACAGAATCTTACCCAAAATCCGCATATTAGTTTGATTACGTTGATTGGCTCGCACATCAAGTGTCCGCAAATGAGTTCACAAATTTTGCGGTCGATGCGAAGTGTTCACAGGATATGCAGAAAAATCCCCCACTTGCGTTCATATGCAGATATGCGTTAATTTAATAAATCGTTTGAAATCTGTGTTTTGCTCATGGTGTGCGGTTGTTGATGAATCTTTAACCGTACATAAATTTGAAACTGCTGAAATCATTTGAAAATGTCGGAAAGAAAGTGGGATACTCGGCCCTATCGTGGTAACCATCGGAGCGGAGTTTTCTCCGCAACGCATCCTTTTTCGAAAATTGAATTTTGCTTCGAAGTAGTTGTCGTCGTAAGAAATTTTTCACAAATGCGGCAATGCATTGCATTCCCGAAACTAAAATCTCGGCAACAAAAACTTATCGGAGAACATCGGATCGTCCGATCGGAGAACTACCACGAAGCAAAATGTCTCCGATCGGAGAGAATTCCGCTCCAACGGTTACCACGACAGGGCCGACTATTGGTGTCTCGTCCTCATAAACGATTCGAGAATATTTAAATAAACTTATAAAGAAACCTACTCACACATTAAAATAACATTTTCTCTTAACAAGGCAATATTTTAATGCTAAAATCATTTTTCTTTTACAGGCGTCGAATGAACAGAGCTCATCCTAATTTTGGAAAATACTCAAAGCTTGGATGGCAAAACTGGTGGTTGCAGCTGATTGATAGTGAGTTTGATAAATTTTCTTGATGCCTCACGAAACTTTTTTATTTACTTTTAAGAAACGTTCGAGGAGAGCGGAGCGAAAATCGAAGCGGATAAGTTACCAAAATTCACAGAAAATATCCTCGATCTTTACAAAACCAGTGCCGCTTGGCAACATGCCAACGGTTCCATTGAACTACTCAAATATCTGAAGATGCAACAGCAATTGGGAACCAAAGAAAAAGGGAAACCCCCATTCGCCCTTGGCGTTATTTCGAATTTTGATCCTCGATTAGACGTTCTGTTGAGAAACATGAAGTTGAGGCATTTCTTTGACTTTGTCGTGTGCTCGTACGATGTCAATGCTGAGAAGCCAAGCAAAGAAATTTTCAAAATTGCCATGAAACAATCTGAAATGGAGGACCTGAAGCCGGGAGAATGTCTCCACGTCGGCGATACTCCCATAAGTGACTACATTGGTGCCAAGGAAGCCGGGTGGAACGCTGCTCTTATTCACGAGAAAGATCCACCATACTTGGCGAAGAAGTATGGAGAGAAGATACAAGAGTTCTACGTATTTCCAAGTTTGTTTGACTTCCACAAGAAATTGTCAAACGATTTCATATCATGGTAGGAACACCGTTTTAGGATTTAAGAACCATTTTGACTGAAAATATAATTTTATTTAAAAAACGAAGTTTGTTTTTCACTACGGCTTAATATCGTTAAGTAGATTCGAGTGTTTTTCAAACAGCTCTACGAGCGGATCTTGCTTTTTGTTCGATTCTCTGTCGTATTGGGAACCTATGCTCCACAGTGACTCCAAGTCATAATTGGTTCGGGCTTCTGGAGAAAATATGTGCAGGGCAATATTTCCCAAATCCATGGCCATCCAGTCTCGGCTCTTTTCGCCTTCAATTTTTGGTAGTATATCACCTTGGACGCGTTTTTTCTTGAAGACACGTCGGACAAACTCAGCTGTGGCCAACATGTGTCGATAACTTCTTCCTGTGACTACAACCAAATAGTCGACATATTTGTATTCTTTAGGAACTTGACAAACAAAGATATCTTCGGCGCTTTCCATTCGGAGAACATAAACTAGATCTTCGATATCGAACACTCCATGAACTCCACCTAGGAAAGAACAACATAAAATTATGGCTCCATAACACATAAATACATACGTTTCAGGTTTAATCCCAGAAATTCTTCGTTTATATCCGGTTCTGGTTCATCTTCCACTTGATAACGCTCCTTTTCTTCCTCGACGTCAAAAATTTCGGGTGAATCCTCGTCACGAAAGACTTTGTATTTGTTGCGTATACCCGATGGAATTTGTTTGTCATCTTTAGGTTTAAGTGCTTCGGGATTGTTAAATTCATGGTGGAAGTATTTCGAGTGGGAAATTATTGGAATACTTAATCGCACATCACGAATTAAACGAAAAACTCTCGTAGATATCATAGCTTTTGGTTTTCAATAGAAAATTCAAGCGAAAGAAAAGTGACATTTGAGATGTCAAATATGAAGTGCGTTCGATTTGATATTCTTGCTGTCTCTATTAAACCACGTAAGCACTTTATAAATTCCAATCAGAGAGAAGAAATCTTAAAACTCAGCCAGACGTTGCCTTAAGGTGAATTTTGTATAAAGTCAGTGGTGGAAGCTGCACTAATAGCGGCAGTAGTGAGATGTTGATAAAAGGCAGTGGCGGAAGCTGTAGTGGAGGTAAATTTCGTTTTATGTATCCGTATACAAGTTTGTAGGGAGATGTCACTATGTATATATTTAACTTTTGAACAGACCTTTTCACTAATTATTATTCAGTAGACTCAAAATTCTCATCCTGGTAAAGTACACGAACGAGCAACGTCAGCAAATTTTAAAAATTTCTTACCAAAATTTGGAGTTGTATGAAAAACCTGAACTGACGAAACAAGTAATGAACAGGGCTGTCAAATGGCTTGTATTTTTTTTTTTTTTTTTTAAATGACAGGGAAGTGTGGTGATTTTGTGGTCTAACGATTTTTGAGAAAAGAAAACCCAGGTTTATTTTGACAATATGCAGTGCTATCAATAGCAATGTGCAACAAATTGCACCGTGTAATAACACTCAAAATTATCATATTGTTCAACGAATCGACCGCAAGTCGATTAAGGCCGACCGACGAATTGGTGAAACAGAGAAGGGGAACAAGAAAACAGTCTAATTTATTCGCACGAAGTTTCAACAAATCGACCAATGTAAACTTCGTCAAGGAAACATGGGTCAACCTTGGAGTTCAACGAACACACCTTATATGTGCCAGTTCTGACTGCTGTAGGGCGTTCTTTTTATCCTTCGATGTTACGCGATGCTGTAGTGTCAAAATCATCGTTGTTGTTGTGTATGTTTGACTTTGTTACAAAATCATGATTGCATTTAGGAACGACTCGATGTTACACTTTGTTGGTCTGTCAAAAATATGAATAAAGTATTTCTTAAAATACGAACCCAGCTAAAGGAAACTTGTTATTGATGAAGAAAAATGAATTCTGAAATGAACAAGATTGAAAATCAATAACTGTTCACAGAATTTGGAAGATTAATGAAAAAAAAAAACCAAAACAATTCTGACCAACAACAATTTTAAAGGGGTTTGACAGATCAACATCGAAACTCAAGTCCCAGAGATGAGTTGGAAAAAGTTACGAAACGTAACATTCTGACAGTTCAACATTGCATTTAGGAACGACACGATGTTACATATCGTAACTTTTTTGCATTTAGGAACGACATAATGTTACCCGATGTTACATCGCGTAACATCCAAGAAAAAAAGAACGCAGTACTGGTCTCCCCGGTTCCCGTTGCCGTTGGATTATTTTGAATTTGAATGTTTGCAAGCGCGTATTTAATAAAAAAAAAAACTTTCATTACTTTCCTCAAAAAAGCAGTGTTTTTATTATTAATTAATTTTTTGTCGTCGCGTAGGATCGGTCGTTAAATCGAAAATGGAGTTCGGTCCTAGTACTCATCGTCTATTAGAAAATTCCCAAGGACTTATTTTAATAGAGAATAAAGATCTTCTCCTTCAGAACATAAATAGTAAATATAGTTTTGTTTAAAACAAGTACATATATATAACAAAATGGTTCTAATATTTCGCAGCTTCAATTGTTGTCCAACTACCATACGAAGAAGTATACATGTTCTATGGATTACCTCCAAGAGAATTAGTCTTTCCCGTTGCAGGTTACACAAAATTTTCTTAAGCTACCTACTAACAAAATAGTTTTATAAATAAAAATGTCTTTACTCTTGGCGCAATGACATCAACAACATTGGCTTGTGACAATTTGGAAGTGCATTCCACAACACCAGTCAGTGCACAAACCGCATCGTGCAGCAGAGTGACAGAATCACAACAATGCCACAAGTGGGATGAGTCGCAAACTAAATTCTTCTTGAATTCGTATAAGAAGCTACAAAATGCTGTAAGACGGTTCAGGTCGAAAAAGCTATTCTGGACCCACCTGGCGACACAGCTTGAGCGAAAGTTTCAAGTTAAACTTAAGCCAGAACAGGTGGAGTCTAGATACAAATGCATGGCAAAGAAGGTTGTACTAAACAACAGCACAAGCGGAGCTGTTCGGGAAGAAACTCCCAAGGAGGATGACATGTTCGACATCGTACAAGATGACGACTCACTGGGTGTCGATATATTGATGTTTACAGCGCAAACTATTCGAATAGCTACCGAACGCTCGTCGTCTTCACCCGATTCAGACATAACATCAAACTTATCCACCGATTCATTTGATTCAGATCCAGATGATGGGACTAATTTCTCCTGTGGATCCCATTGCCGAAACAGAACAACAGTGCAGAATGTAATGTTAGGAAAGTTTCTTACGCAAAAGCAGCACCATTTCGAACAGAATGAAAACAGAAAGAGAAAAAGGGACGAGATGGTAACTGAAATCTTAAACAAAATTTTGGGAAGAACACGACAGAAGAACAACGAGTAAAGAAACAAGAAAAAAACATGATCAAAATGTAATATGTGTAAATAGGTATTTGTTGAAAGAAAGAAAAATTAAAAAATCAAAAAGTTTACATTAGAATTTATTCACTGCTTTCGATTTCTACAGAGTTTCACTAAAAGGTACCTTCGTTTTATTTCTTTTTTATTTGTTTTTGCCTTGTTGGCTGTCTGGATAAGAGACCACTTTTATTTTTGCTCTAAAAAAGCAAAATAATACGCCCAAGCCCAACACTTTTATTTTTACGTATTTACACCATTTGGAGTTTGAAATGGAAAGGTGAATAGTAAATTACTTTATGGAAAGGACATTTACAGTTTCAAATTTGTTTTTAGAGGTGTACAAATTTAAAATGAAAAATAAATTGGTGCAAAAAGATCGCTGGGATTCTGAACCATTTGAATTGACTAATCGACAAAGCACTTTTCATGGCAATGAATTTACTAACGGACAATCTAACCATCACACCACGGGTAGCAGAGTTTTGCCAATTTAAAAACCAAGCCTCTAAAAAACACTTAATTATTCGAGTTTTATGAAATAATTTTTGTTTTGTAGTAAACTTTGAAAGTAACAAATTTGCATACAAACTTCCATACAAAAATTTACATCGAAATCGACATAAAAGAACGGCTGTAAACTTACCGTTAAATGAAACACTCACAATGACGAAGAAAAGAACTTTTGTCTTTTCCCTTCTTTTGCAAATCTCACTGAAAAAGGGGCCCTAGTGATGTACCCGTTCGGAGCGGATAGCTGTCCGCAATTTGTACCGATTCGCGGTCTTCTTCTTCATGATGCAAATCGGAAAAACATTTTTTTAGTTTTTAAAACTTAAACGCTTCAAGGAGCAAACCTTTCTTTTGCTTGAAATTTACAAATTGAAAACAAAAAATTACTCACTTATTCTTTACACTTCCAACGGATGATTTCTCATTTAAATGAAAGTACTGTGTGTGTGAGCTTAAAAAAAATTCAAAATATTTTTTATTTATTACTTTAGAGACTACAGTTTAACTTTTTCTATAAGACTAGCTAGCATCCTAACAACAACGCACCTCAATTCAACGTCTAGAATTAAAATGACCCTTTTGGTATCCATCTGGCATATTGTATCCTCTCTGGAAATTGTTAGGAACGCTATATCTCGGAGGCCGGAAACGTCTTGGCATAAAAGGAATAGGTCCTGGCATCGGTGGCCTCATAATAAAAGGGAATCGTGCTGGAGGTGGTATCATGGGCGGTCCCCATGCTGGTGGCAACTAAATAAAAACATTTTAGCATCAAAAACATATTTTCTTTAGAAGGTCTTCAACTTACATATGGATACTCTACTGGTACAGGAATCGGAATGAATTGTGTTGCTGGTGGTGGTGGTCTTCTTTCCTCAATAGACCCATTTCGATGTCGCTGTGAATTCCTTCTTCTTTCCCTCGATCTTGTTCTACTGCGACTATATTCACTCCGGTGACGCGAACGATAACGTTCACGACTTGGTGTTCGTCTGTCGTTATAATTGCGATGGCGCCGATAGTATGAAGGTGATCTACTTCTACTCCGAGCACTTCTAGTCCTCCCTCCCCTTTCACGACTATGACTGCGAGATCTTCTATATGATCCGCCGTAGACTCTTCGAACGCGTTCCTTTTCCCGATTTTCGTCAAGAAAATAAGGAACTTTCTCTGGAGACTTCCTCTTGTTTGTTTCTGACTTTGATCTTTCCTTCGTTCGGTTACGAACACCTGGGCTGCTCGAGTCCTAAGTGGTTTAATTTTGGTTTGATATTTAATAACAATGTGATTAAATGAGTTTTTTTTTACCGATGACGAGCGCGAAACCGCTGATCTCTTGGGCTTAGGGCTTACGGACCGATTAACATTCAATTCTTCTCGAGAAAATAAAGGTTTGGCACCTTCACCTAAAGGAAAGAAGAAACATTAAAGAACAAAAAACAAAAGGAAAAGTCCTTCTGATAGTTTCAAAAACAATATTAAAAAATAATTCATTTCTATTTTTTTTTTTTTTTTTTGTTTTCAAGCATTACTTCGCGAACTTCTTACGTAAAATTGAATCTGTTGTTACATTTTTCTAATTTTTATCTTTAAATAATTTTTTTTTTGACATTTAAAAAACTAAATTAATTTGAATCAATTTCATTTAACGCTGATAATTTTATGCCAATTTAGTTACGTTTAGATATTCAGGTCTCGGTATTTTGTGAATGTTGATTGTTGTGTTGACTCGTGTTCTCTAGCGACTATCCAGTTGATTGTTGCTTCGTTGATTGCAGATCAGGTTGTAGTGATGTAGCTAAAAACTCTTCAAATATTTGAGAACTAAAAAAGAACATTTCTTGATTAAAGCATAAAAAGGTTATTACTTGTAGCATGGCTGGTCATGATAATTCAACTATACTTCTTTGAAGAAAATTAAAAAAAAAAAAATTTCAGTATTCATTGTTCATTAAATTTTTTTTTTGTGAAACTAAAGAAAAGAGAGAAATACAACACCTCTGGAAATCAAGAAAAATTCAAAAGTTCGTAAGTATAAGAAGAATTTTATACCGACGCGACGGTTTCCCATGTATAACATTTTTGTAAGAATGAGAAATGAACAATTTTAGGGCTTAAAGCTAGAAGCACTTTTGTCAGAATTTTTACTCCAGACCTGATTCTACCAATTGTAGGCATTGCTCTATTCTGCTACAAGTTTTATGTTTAGCAATTTGAATAATAGGTTCCAAGTCAGCACAAGATTTAAAGGTGTAAAATAACACTCCCGATACTATAGCCCTCTACATTCACAATTAAAATACTTTGGGTTTTGTTTAAATTCATTTTGGTTTTACACTTAGGTATTACATATATATACAATGTTCATAAATCACGAATCGAAGCAATACAGCACAGATTCATACGCTTCGCTCTCAAAGGTCTTCCTTGGCAAGATCCTTTCAATCTCCCTCCTTATGAAAATCGTATTCGCCTATTAAATCTTCAAACCCTCTCACAGAGAAGAATCAACATTAGCCGCGTTTTATTATCACAATGATCCGATCCGGATCAGATCTTGATAATAAAACAGCTTTGGATCATCATATTTCCAGTTGGAAGCTGTGAGAGACTCGCTCTCTCAACTGACATTTCAAAAGAGTTGCAGAGTTGCCCTACGAACTTTTTTTTCAATGGTTAATTTTTTGTTCTTTTTTTTAGGGAAAAATGATATTTATCCACTTTGTCAAATATATATTTTTTTGCACTAATTCTTATTAATTTCACGAATATATGTTTTGTTTTGTAAAACTTTTTCATTATGTCATGTATTATACAAAAATGAATAATTGTGAAGTTTCTCGGTATCTATCTAAAATATATTTCATTTCACACAGATAAAAATGTTCATGTGGCAATACTGTTGTTATTGGAAATATTGGAAATGATACCAACGTTTCAATGGAAAGTCTCCTCTTGTGTGAAATAGAAGAACTAATTTTTAGATCACAAAAATAGATCCAACTAAAAAGCAGGATTTCGCTTTGTTGTTGTAACGCTAATAAACCCATGATCTGATCCGGATCAGATCAATAATAAAACGCGGCTAATGATTTAGTATTTTTTTCATCAATTAATAACCGGTATAATTGATGCTCCCGACTTGCTCTCCCACATAAGATTCAACTATCGCGGAGGAACTCACCAACTACGTAATTTAGAGTTTATACATCGCTCCCACCACCGAACTAACTATGGAATGCATGAGCCATTAGCACGCATGAGTAGGTTATTCAACTCTAATCCTTTTATTGTCGATTTCAACATTAGTAAAAGTAGTTTAAAATTAATATTAAGAACCAGTGTACCATCTGCATGATTATTGTTTAGTAGATTTTTTTATTTTTGTAGTTTAATTTCATTTTTTATTTATAACCTTGTTTCACTAGTTTAGTTTGTTCTCTTAATGTTAATTTAATTTAAGTTTTACTTTGTAATATATTTGGAATGTTTTTTTATTTTTCCTCGTATACGTTCTCTTTGTGCTTGTGTTGGCGTTATTTACTAACCACTAACACTTGCATTAATGATGAAGAGCGTAGATAAGTGTGTACAGACGAGCTTGCTCTAAGTTCAGTGCCACTTAAGTCTCTGAGATGCAAAAAATGTAGGGTTCTGCACATCTTTCCGATTTAAAACAGCGGTCCTTCAATCGTGAAGGTAAAAAAAGCACAATAACCTCCGTATCAGCACGTGGATACCTTAACGACTTATTTGCAGCTGCAGAATCAGCGGACCCCCTGGACCAAGAAATGCGATAGAATGGCCCAGGCATAAAAACTGCTACAAATAACAGAAACATCGATTATTTGGTACCGGATTTGTCGTTAGAGGAAGACTCAGGGATAAGATTATCAGCCAAAATCAAGTTAATGAGCGTATAATGACCATCTAATATACGCCCATTCCCCAACAGAAGAGAAAGAGGACAAGTCCAAAAACTGTTTCTATGAGTTCCTCGAAGAAACTATTGAACAGTGCCCTAGGCCTAGACACGACGTGAAAATCGTTCTTGGCAATTTTAATGCAAAACTAGGGAAGGAGGACATCTTTGCAAATACAATTGGTTAGCATAGCCTGTATGACAAAACATCCGTAAACGAACCCAGGCTAATCGATTTTGCTACGGAGCTACATAGATCTTGCTGTTAGTAGTACACGTTTCCCGCATCTCAAAATTCATAAAGGTACATGGAGATCGCCAGATCAATCTACCGTCAACCAAATTGACCATGTTGCTATCGACGCAGGACATTATTTCAGTGTGAAGAATGCAGTGCCTGCCTGCAGTCAAACAAAAAAAAACACGACAAATGTTGATGCAAAAGGGAACAAGGGGAAAAGAAGGGGAGTACATCGAATTCTCTAAAATGAAAATTGTGTTCAATGGCAGTTTTTCAGATCACAATAGCACAGAAGCAGTGAAAAATGTCAAGCAAGTTAGAACAAGCAACCTTGTCAAAAAAAGCAACAACAAAAACTGCGGTGCAGAAAACGCTGTGCTAAACTGTTCTAAAACAGCTCATTGAACACAAAAAAAGATCAGAAAAGAACAGAAAGTTTCTCAATGAACACCAAAAGCTGATCTTTTTTGCCTGAAACTTTTCTAGAACAGCTCATTCAACACTCTTAAAAAAAGTAGCATGAGAAGCGCTCGTTTGAGGAAATTGAGGTATGCCATAACAGGAATGAGATTCGGAAGTTCTACCAGGGTAGCAAAGCCGGAACTAAAGCCCGTTAAGACCAGCAGGTAAACATGGTAATAGAGACGCAGTCTCTACTGAGGATCTGGAAAAACCACTTTTGCAGACTGCTTAACGGCGATCAAGTCTAATTCCGCTGTCAGGCAGAATGTCCCATTCAACTTGGACGATGATTAAAAATGCCGACCTAGAAAAAGTTAAGCTTGGTATATGCAAACTTAAATCAAATAAGACTGCAGGTGCAGATGGCCTTGATGCCGAACTTTTCAAGGCACCCGGAAATCAGTTGGAAAGCAGCATGTACCAGCTGATCTGCATGATATGGTCGGAAGAAAGCATGCCCGAGGAACCTCAGTATCGAATGCCCGATCCTAATGAAGTGAGACCCTCACAATTGCGCCAATTATAGAAAAATAAGCCTCCTCAACGTCGCTTATAAGATCTTGTCTGCTGTAATATGTGAATGTCAAATTTTGTTATTTGAACCAAATTTTCACATTACGGCAGATCTTGGAAAAACACGAGAATAAAATATTGATATACACCATCTTTTTATCGATTTCAAGGCCACGTATGACACTATTTACAGATACGAGCTGTACAGAGTCATGTCTTGTTTCGTTTACTCACCGAGACCTTTGATGTCGAAAAAGGATTTAGGCAAGGCGACAAACTGTCATGCGATTTCTTTAACATCATACTTGAAAAGATTCTACAAAACTCAAACGCCAAGACCAGAGGAACAATCTTTCAAAAGTCTGTACAATTACTCGCCTACGCAGACGATATTGGGTAATGGGAAGAAGCGTGATGTCATAGGTGCTTTTGCGAGTATTGAAACAGAAGCTGCAAAAATGGGGTTGATGGTTAATGAGGGTGAAACGAAGTATGTATATGCTGTCATCAAACAGGGACACAGAACATCGACGAATTTGACAAAACGTCACAATAGACAGACATAACTTCAATGTAGTACAGAACTTCGTCTACCTAGGATCCGCTGTAGACACGGACAACAACATCAGTGCGGAGATCAAACGGAGAATAACTCTTGCCAACCGTTGCTTTTTTGGGTTAAGAAGGCAAATGAGAAACAAACACCTCTCTAGAAAAAACAAGGTAACCCTTTTTAATACCTTAATCATCCTAGTCCTGCTTAAGTGGTGACCTTATCAAAAGCGAATGAGGAAACCTTTGAATGTTTCGAAAGAGAAACACTCCAAACGATCTTTGTTACCGTATGTGAAGACAATGTGTGGAGAAGAAGATACAACAAGGAGCTGTGTGAGTTGCACAGCGACATGGGCGTAGCTAGAGGAGTACGCTTCGCTAGACTACGATAGTTGGGCCATGTAGAGCAGAGGATGGACCCAAACGCTCCTGCTCGACAGGTTTTCGCAAGCACATTGCAGGGAAATTGCGGAAGGGGAAGACCTTGTCTTAGGTGGCGCAATAAAGTGGAAGAAGACCTCAACCGACTTACAGTGCAAAACTCGAGAGAGCTCTCCCGAAATCGAAATTGTTGGAGTAAGATGTTGGGTAAAGCTCAGGTTCATCATGAACTGTAATGCAAACCTTAGTAAATAAGCGCGATGTTTGAGCTTTAAATTTATCCGCGTCGTTTGAAAACATTGGAAAACACTGACTTATTTTCGATGGAGCGATCAGAGCCCCGATGAGGCCATTGATGTGAGAAGTAAGTAGTACAAAAGTACCTACAACGAACAATATAATATGTATGCTAATGTCTAAGGTGAACGCGGAACTTGTATCAATGAACAGTCTCATCGGTAATTAAGTTAAATTTTCATTTGTCTATTACACTTCCTAAAACAAATATGTATATGTATATGCAATTGTCAGGGTTGCGAGTTTATGAATTAAAAAATCCCTAAATCATAAGCTACTTGTTGACTTCTAATTTACAAAAAAAAATGTAATTCGCGAGCTAGTTGTTGATTTTGAATTGAAAAGTTTTCAGGTCATAAGTTAGCTGGTGGTTTATGAATGAAACTTTTTTCAATTCACAAGCTAGTTGGTGAGTTGAACTGGTGTCTTATGAACTAAATTCTTCTCCAACTTCGTCACGCTGTATCTCCGCTAGTTTTGATCGTGTATAAAATCTTAGGATACCAAAATGTATGTAATGTTGTCTCACAGTCAGACAGTCTCACACAGTTAGTTTAACCTGGGTTCCAGGACATCGTGACATAATTGGTAACGAAATGGCGGATAAGCTGGCTAAAATCGGGTCAGCACTCGAATCCAGCGAAACGAACACCTCAGTTCTAAGGCCACTTGAGCAAGAAAAAAACAGAATCAAACACAATTTTCTAAAAACCGCCAATGGCAGGTGGTCATCTTTAGAAACATGCCGAGTCTCTAGAAACCTTTGGCCAGATATGTCCAAAAAAAAACAGAATTCCTACTCCAGCTAAGCAGACCTCGGCTCTCTCTGTTGATTGGCATTCTCACGGGACACAACTCGTTGGGTACCCACATGATGAGAATGGGCATTAGCACATCCGACTTATGTAGAGGATGCCAAGATGAGGAGGCAGAGGAGGGATCATTCCACTTCCTCTGTGAGTGTCCTAGCTTGGCCCACACTCGGAAAAAAACAGAAAAACAGAAAAAAACGGAGAATACTTTTTCGACGGACTGGGCGACATCTCAAGTCTCCCACTGAGCAACGTCCTGAAATTTACTCAGGGCTCCAAATGGTTCAGTGGGAGTTCCCTACCACAATAACCATTTACCTTTCCAATCCTCCCATTTCCTCATCCTCTGATTTCCCGGGGAGCACAATGGATCCTTGAGATCCGAGTGAGGTGTTGCCACTTGTGGCTGCACCCCCCATTTAACCTAACCTATCTCCGCTAGTTTTGATCGTGTATAAAATCTTAGGATACCAAAATGTAAGTAATGTTGTGTTCTAAAAATAGTGTGTTTATAATTTTTTTTCAAAATGAACATTTCCACCGAGATAATCGCAAAGTTGCACTGTTTTCTTCAGACTCTTGACAGTTTTTCAAAAATTACTTTGTACATATTGGTTACAGTTGACAAAAATGTTCCTGTACAAAAGTTTAAGAGAATACCCTCAGTCCCTCACCAACAAAACACAACACTCCTCAATACTCTACAACAATTATATAAGAAGAAAATGGCATTTGCAACGCAATGGTTTTTCTTAGTACTTTTGAATTTAGCCTCTCCAAACATTAATCTTCAAAAAACAAAAAACAAAAATTATACTCTTAGTTTTATTGGCCTAAACTTCGAGGGACGCAGTAATGTGAAATTTAAAAAAAAATCGACTATTTTAAAAAGCATACCAACATTTCAACTCCATATCAAAAATAGTTTTTGAGTTTTAGCTATCAGAAGAGCAGCCGCAAATATGGGTTCCAAACTTGCGGTAACTGAGGAAGGTCATAAAGGAAGTTAAAAGAATTTTTGTTTCTCTCGTTTACCTTCAAATATTGGCAATTGTTTCAACATGTTTAATAGGTAGCGGGTTACATGTATGTGGCTGGCACTTATATGTTTTTAAGCCAGAAATCAGGAAGTTGAACTTTAAACGCGAACTAATTTTCAACAAAACAAAAACTCTTTAAACATCACTTCAATTCACTGAATTCAAGAGAATAGGACTTCAATAAATTTTAATTCCCATTTATTTTGAATTCACATTGCAAATAAATACTTTTCCGAAGAAATTAAATCTTTTACAGCTCTGATCCGCACGTATAATACACAAAAGCGCGTGTCGAGCAAAATGCCTATCTAACGCGCTATCATACTCCAAAATCCGACTAGTAGTTTAGCCTGTGTGAGGATTTGAAAAGATTTAATTCACAAATCACCATCTGTCTTACCAGTTAAAATTTTTTAAATTCATAAGTCACTTTAAAGTCTGTGAATGAATTGAAAAAATTTAATTCATAAAACACCAAGTGCCTTATGAATGAGTATTGTTTTAATTCATAAGTAGCTTATTAGCTTCTGAATTAACAATTTTTCAATACATAAGGCACAACTAGCTTATCATTAATAATTTTAAATTTTTTTATTCATAATTCACATATTAACTTGTGAATGAAAGAAAGACTAGCTTAAGCAAAGAAAAGAATTAAGCTTTTGCAACCCTGGCAATTATTGTTAAATATATTATGAAGTTCTTTGTAAATTAATAAACTTACCCAATCCTTTTCAGTCCTTTGTTCATAAAATTTTCGAGAGCTTCCAGTTGATTGAAGATAATGTCCAGTTGGAGATGCTCTACTGCCAACTACTTCAGTTCTAGTTTTAGTGTTCAATGATGACTTTTTAACCATTTTGTATGTATGTATTTTACATTTTTTTCACAAGCGGATAGACAAGAAAAAAAATACTTTACAACCATAAACCATGCTAGATAATTACCAATTCTTCTTTTAATAACAACTTCGTTTGGATCAACAGTTCTTTTGACTGAATATGGCACTTTTTTGCTGATACCAGTTGGAACCTTTTGTTGAATTGTAAATTTTGTTGCAGAAGATGCCGGTGTTTCAGAAGATGCCGTAAAAGTTGCTGGTAGATTTTTGGTTGGAGTTGATTTGCGATTTCTTCGGAATTTGTCTGAAATGGAGTTTTTAGATTGCAGTGGAATTGTGTTGTTTGATGAAATATGTATACCCATTTTTAATAAATTTTATTCAAGGTGCTTATGCGACGAGTGAAACTTTATACTTTTAAATTGTTTGCAAAATTAAAAATGCATCACTTTTCATTTTTCGCTGCAATTGAAGTGCAAAATTACGAATGGCAATTGGTTGACAGTGAAGTGTGAGCGTGAAGCAAACACGGACGCTTGGTTTTTGACATTTCTCTTTTCAATTTTTGTTGCTGATTAGTATAAGTGATGCCAGATTTGTATAAAATGTGAAAATGAACTTGTGTTAAAATTTTTGTGATGATTAATGCCGTTTTCGTTTGGTAAAACTAGAGTCATTGAATAATTATATATAGAAGTGACACCGGAATAAATCGCCACTAGGAGTTCTTATGCCGCTAGTATCGATATTGGAGCTAGTTAGTTCACCAACCTTTTGCAAATTTAGTCCCAAAGGATATTTTTTATTATTTTTTCGCTGGTTACCGAAGAGGTTGTTAAGATTAAAAATAGGTTTGAAATGATGATGGGGATTTAGTGTATTATGTATTTGATTATAATCAATTATAATAAATCCCTAAGGGTTCCTTACGAAACATATTTCAAAATTTAAACTGCCAAATTTCCTTCATTTGAAAATGGTTTGTGTATCAAAATAGAAAAGCAGAGACAAAAACATAAACAATAATAAATAGTGTGACTATTGCTAGGTAACAATCTTCTTATGCCGAGTTTGAGAAAGTTGTTTATTTCGGGTGTCAGCTTCTATATATAGTTATTCAATGCTAGAGTCCCTTTTTTTTAGAGTACTCTGATTTTTACTCTGAAAAAATTTCTAGAGTAGCAAAACTTGCTCTGAGGGTAATTTTTGACAGCAAAAAGAGTACCCTTAGAGTACTCTTTTTTCCCAAACGAAAACGGCATAAAGCAATGCTGGATTTACATCTGCTAATACAGAAGTGCAGAATTATAAAGCGGGACGGATATTGGGAGATTGGGACTCATCGAATTGAGATTTACTCTCCCTACCGGGCTGCGTTGGAATTCTATTAGAAATATAGGGAAATGGATCTTTTGACAGTCCATACAATTTGTAAAGGAGACTGATAAATTAGTCTATCCCTACCCCAGTTAGTACACAGTTTGATTACAAAAGAAAAAACAATTGGGTGGTGAATATCAGTGCGTTTGGTTACTCTTTGTGAACATTTTTGCTCTAAAAATTAAAACAAAAAATATTTTGCTGCTCAAATGCCAAACGTTCACAGTCCATTTACAAGTGTGAAGTTGTGTACTGGCGAGAAATACCAAAAATTCATTTTCTCCACTGTCAGCCGTTCACTCCACGAGGAAGTGAGTAGGTACTAGGAAGGCTAAGGATTGTAGATTACAAAAAAAGAACCAATAGTATTTTTCGAAGTTGCCTTTAATCAGCTATGACTTGATGATAGCTTTTGGATTCGAAAATGAAGTATTTTTGTGCCAAAGCATTTTTTGGTTTTATTACTTTACTAGCTGAGCCACCCGGCGTTGCTCGAGTCTGTAGTTCTAAGGTTCCCGTTCTCGTTTTTCCGCTTAAGTGAGAACTTGGGGATGAAAAACAATCGTTTTTACATTGGGATTATGTGGTATCCCAATGACGAAAGAATTTTTGAAATCTGTCCAGCAGTTTCTAAGTTTTTGTTCCCAGCCCCGTTCCTGTGGGAATCTTCCGTTACCGTGGAAATATGTGAAATATAAGTCTACGTCACTGAGGAATGATGTAACATCCTAGAGTTGGTTCTCGTTCCCGTTTCTGTTCCCGTGGGATTATAGGGATGAAATATAATCTAAATTACTGATGGAGGGGGATAATGTAGCAATCCTAATGCAGGAAGGGTTATAGAAATCTGTCCAGTAGTTTCTAAGTTTCCGTTCCCAACCCCGTTCCTGTGGGAATATGGGGATCAAACCTTGACAGGAACCATTTATAAGTCATTGTCACTGAGGGATAAAGTAACATCCTAGAGTTGAAAGAATTTTTGAAATCGATCAAGTAACTTTAAGGTTCCCGTTCTCGTTCCCGTTTCTGTTCCCGTGGGGTTATAGGGAAGAAATATAATCTAAATTACTAATGGAGGGGGATTATGTAGCAATCCTAATGCAGGAAACGTTATAGAAATCTGTCCAATAGTTTCTAAGTTTCCGTTCTCAAACCCGTTCCTGTGGGAATATCCGCGCAATTTTTAAAATTTTTTATGTCATAAGAACCTTCTCCTGACAATAACAAACACAACAAAAAAAGAATTGGCCAAATTGGTCTAGGCGTTGTTGAGTTATGCGCTTACCAACACATTTTGCGATTCATTTTTATATATAAGATAAGATGGAACTATTTTAATTACGTTAGGTTTCAGACGTTCTTATATTACAACAGACTAGGTCTTATATGCGACGTTGAAAATGCTTATTCCTGTCATTGCTGGAATTGTAACGGTCGCCCTTTTTTTGAATCAGGCATACGATACTGATATTCCATACATCGGGCATACTTTCTCCCATATCCTGCGGGTCAGCCTCTGGTGCATGCCTCTTTCCAACTGAATTCTTGCTGCCTAGAAAAGTTCGACATCGAGGCTATCTGCACCTGTAGCCTTTTTGGATTTAAGCTGGCATATGCCAAGCTTGAATTCTAGGTCGAGAGTAGGGCATTTTTGATTGTCGTCCAAGTTGAATGGGGGCTTTCTGTCTGACAGTGAAATTATTGTCTTCATAGCCGATAAGCAGTGGTATTTCCAGATTTCCAGTAGCGACTGCATCGCTATTACTAAATTACTATGTTTCCTTGCTAGTCTTTACAGGCTTGAGTTGAGGTTTTGCAGACTGGCAAGACCTTTTTGCCTTTTGGTAAACTTCCGAATCTCATTCCTGTCATGGTATCTCTCAATTTCTTTAAACGAGCGCTTCTCATGCTGCTTCTTTTTATTTTTGAGAGTGCAGTGCTCTTCCCTCCTTTTCTCACTGTAAACCTCCTTGTACTGCTTGAAAGCAGAGCCCTTGTTCGCTGTTGCATCAACATTTGTCGTGCTTTTTGCTTGGCTGCACTAGCTTGCCTTGCTTCTTTATCGAACTAAGGAGAAGGAACTGGCAATCTCTTGAGGTTGTAGCTTTACGACGTCATATCTCTTCACAACGTTAGTTCGGGCGAGTCGTGAACAGGATATCCTCATTCCTACAACAATAAGGTAGTGGTCCGGGTCAAAGTTGGCCCCTCGGAAAGTTCGGACATCTATGTCACTGGCACTATAGCAGTCGCCATAATAGATGTCTTAGTTTTTCATCTCCTTCATGCCCCGTCCACTTTTTGGATGGCGGTTATGTCGGCATTGTAGCAGTCGGGGGCGTTCGCTAATTTTCCAGTTACACGTAATTTAAGGGATCTTACATTCCACGTGCAGATCCTGGGGTATTTATCCTTTTTTCGTTTGCTTGGGTCGTCAACGTTGAAAGCATAATTGTTATCAGAAGCTATTGATCGTTTCGGAATCGTGGTTAGTTTTGTCGGGTAGTTAACACCATGTACAACCCACTCCAACCTGGAGAGCCAGGTCCTTTCGGGATCCTTTTGGACATAAAGGGCCGGATAATACGGTGTCAGTACCCTGATGCAGGGGTGTGAGAGCTGCCGTTGGCTCGCGAGGAGCTCATCCGCCACCATCTCTACTTCACCTTTAGACCTTTAAATCAAATATGTCAGAGTAGCTCATTCAGAGAATTCTGCTTTTTTTGGCAGCTGAAGTCAAACGTTGATTCTGTAAGTCGAATTCATCCTGTGAGACATTTCCAAAAACTCTGGTAGACCACTGAGGTTCGGCAGTTGGCCTATCTATTGTTGTGTTGATCTATTTCTTCTTCGGCCCTTTGTCAACACTCGCACTTAATAGTTTTGCAGGTTCTCTTCGGGTGGAGGATCCCTGTTCCCAGTGGCTACCACGCAGAGGTATAGTAAGCACAATTGAAGTGTATTATAAGTTGACAAAAATCGAAGCCTTTCTGAATAGTACACGCCCAACCACCAGTACACGGCCACCAACTATCAGGCAAAAGTACTTAATGGTTATGTTTTTAGGATATACTTCTTCTGCACTTTTGGCAACTGTAGATTCACGTAAGTCCACTGATAAATGGCTTAAATAACAACGAATGCTTTTTTTATATATAAAATGTACTAATATTGGGCAAAGAACTCTAAGCAATTACTGGTTCATTGTACTACCAGGGTAGTAGCCGTCCATATTGAATTGGAAGTCCCGTAGTAAAAGGCTTTATCTAACTAAATAGTTAGAGGTTGAAAAATTAAAAAAAACTAGCTTATTTGTTTTTTTATGCACTGACCATAACTAGTAGAACTACAGGAGCAATTTTTAAACACTTAAGACTCTAACACTGGAGCACTGCCACCATCTTTGCTGGAATGCTATAGATTTGGAGTCATTCCAGCAATTAACGGAGTAGTTTACGTTTAGAAGCTCATGCTTTCGAATCTTGTTTAGCATTTTAAATTGTTTGAGATAAAAGACTCCCGATTTGAAATGAAAGAAATCTTCTTCCCTATTCTTTCCTTTTTATTCAGAACACTGCGCCGGAATGCACGAGCTTTCAAAGGAACTTTTTCTTACATCCGATGAACAAAAGCTTTCAATAACTTTCGGACTAAAAGGACAGGAAGTCAGTTGTTGAATGCTTCTGAAAAAGAAACTTTCCGAAACTACGAAGCATCCTTTAAGCCATTACCCCCTAAAGTTTGTAAAGCACCTACAAATACCAAATAAATAGTTTTCTAGTTAAAAGCATTAAGCTCCTAAATGGTTTTTAGAAGTGGTGCCTCCTACTTTATTTGGTTGGTGAATAAATTTAAATCACTTCGTGAGTATCTCGGATTTTATTTCTTTACAACTCACTTAAAAAATTTTATCAAGATTCTAACATAAATAAATTATCTCCGACACTATTTAGTTGGTGGTCTATTATCTCGCATCGCACAGGTTGGCCACATCCCTTAATTGTGCAAACCAAAAACCAAACGGCTATTCGCTTACTGTGAAGCAAAAACATACTTAATAAAAATAAATCTCATACTCTGTCAAAAGGAGCATGAGTGAGCTACAAAACTCTCGTGTACAACAAAAACACTTTGCATAAGACGTATTAAAATAAATTTGTGTATTTCCAAAGAATTGGTGTTTGAGATAAAATGCGATCGCCTTTTTTCTTAAAAAAGGTGGTGGTTATTTTTATATTTTCCTCCTGTAAATGAAAAAAAGGATGTCGCCACCCAGATCAGGAAGCTTCGGGCCACATTTCAGGGACCAACCATTTTATGCAAATTCGAATATCAGGCTAAATGAGAAAATTTCATGGGAGTGCAATTACTTTGCAATTCGCGATAGGCGAAACCCATGAAAAACATTTTGATGATGGTTCGAAACTCCCACGTAACAGGCAGACATGCTGATCATTCCAATGATGGAATTTGAAAATTTCAAAAGCAATAACTGAAGCAAAAATAGGTTTCAGTTTTTACTAAGTCCTAGACAGCTTTAGCTAAACTTAAACATGCCAACGCGTCTGCTACGTCCGAATGGCATCTGGTTTTCTATTGAGACTGCCTCGTGCACTTTTTGTATCAATTAGGTTCTATTGCGATTTTATTAATGACAATTAAACCAAGAAACGAATCGAACGCAAACCCCACAAGAAGTCTCCTTGGCATTTGTCAGCCGACATCATAAACCAAGCACTTAAATGCATATTCACACTCACCCATTTCGCCCTCAGCTTGCCCCAATTGAATACACCTCCCAACATGACAAGTTTGCTGGTTATGCTGAACTGCGCATTGCATTTTAATTCACAATATGCATCACCATACAATACCATTCATTAAATTATTTGATGTGCATATACGAGTATGTATGCGGATTTATCAATTGCATTCTTTACGATGAAGATCGTCTCCCTTACTGAGCAACTGCCGTTTTGTAAATTAACTCTTTCGTTGGACACACTTGACCTATAAAGTTATGAAATCAACGCAAATAACCTATGTATGGAAGATAAAATAAAACTCGAAAGAATTCCCGTTTCATTGAAAACAAATTTGAAGATGATTTTATTGGCGTGGTAACAACATCTCTAAATTTTTTATACCAAGTTTTCATTTCAAGATTGCTTGTGGTTGGGAACTGATCTGTCTTTTTTGCAACGTAGTCTAAGTCTACCATCGTGAAGGCTTAAAGTTCGCCACGAATGACAATGTTTGTCCAGGGGTGGGAACTAAGTTCTGGACACGACTAATTTAGTAGTGCTACTTAGTGTCAAACCCCTTAACGATTGTTTTTGTGTATTTCATATTTGGAGGCTTGGTCTCCTTATCAGCTGTTTAGGATTGTTGCAAAGCAATAGGGTAGAAATGGTTAGTAGTATGAGCAATCAACTGAAAACTGATAAGAGCATTTTATTAGTTTCCATACAATGTCTAATAGTAGTGAGTAGTGTTAGATGACATTCGATTTGTCAGTTCTGATTGAGACTTCAACTAGCATTGGAATTGGAGTTTTTTTCTTTTACGATATTAGCTATGAGAACCCAATTGAGCCACAACCACTACACCATATAAATATACTTACACATAACTCATGTTAAATATCAAAATTTGTTTAAGTATGATAAGGAAGATAAGTATGACTATAATTGCGGTATTATGTTGTTTTGTTATAACTTTCTCTAAAACAGATATACACATAAAGATGATTTTTTGTTAAAAATGAAATGGATAAACTATGTGATATAATGTAAATTTTACTGTTATTCAATAAAAATCTGTATCTATCTATCTTACTTACTTACTTAGGTGGGCATTACAGTTCGTGGTGAACCTGGCCTCAACTAACATATCCTTCTATAACGATTTCGATTTCGGGCGAGCCCTCTCCAGTTTCGCAGTCCAAGTCGTTTGAGGTCTTCATCCACTTGATTGCGCCACCTAAGACGAGGTCTTCCCCTTCCGCGATTTCCCTGCAATGTGCTTTCGAACACCCGACGAGCCGGAGCGTTTCGGTGCATCCGCTCTACATGGCCCAGCCATCGTAGTCTTGCGATGCGTATACTCTTCTAGCAATGCCCATGTCGCAGCACAGTTCATATAGCTCGTTGTTGTATCTTCTTCTCCACACATTGTCTTCGCATACGGGACCAAAGATCATTCGGAGAATTTTTCTTTCGAAACGACCAAGGGTTTCCTCATCCGCTTTCGATAAGGTCCATGCTTCCGCGTCGGCGCGTACAGCAGGACTGGGATGATTAAGGTCTTCTACAAGGTCACCTTGGTTTTTCTAGAGAAGGTTTTCTTTCTCAATTGCCTTCTTAACCCAAAGAAGCAACGGTTGGCAAGAGTTATTAAAGAGTTAGACGAAGTCCTGTGCTACCTTGAACTTATGTCTGTCTATTGTGACGTTTTGTCCAATTCGTCGGTGTTCGCAGTCAATGTGGTTCGAATCCCAACAGAAAACAAAAATTTTTTTCGACGTGTATCGCCTTTCACGAGGAGTCAAGTTGTCAAGTCCTAAGATAGTGATTGTTACGAAAAGCGCTTTCTCGATTAGCCACATCGGCAGAAATTTGTGGGTCCCCTCCATTCCCATGGTTGTGAAAAATGCACTAGGTGCCCGGACTCCCAATTTATTCATTTATTTTACTATGATTGAAAGTGAATAACGTTGTATTTGAGAACATAAAATAATTAAAATATGTTTATCCTGCTGGTAGTCTAGGATTCTGGAAATCTTACCTACGTCACTGCTCCTTCATACATGGCTTTGATCAGCAGCTACACATAAAATGTTCATTCGTTGAACATTACCCAGGGTTGACTCAGGTTTTCTGGACAACCCAAGGAATTATAAAAAAACGCTAACCCACGAAATCTTCAGTTCTGTCATTTGAAAAAATGCATGCCATTTGACAGCCCTATTCGATAGCTGAGCTCTTCCATTCAAAAACCAAGAGCTACCTGATTCAATATAAGGATACTGGCTCCAACTGCAACAAAAAATACGACAACCTACTCATTTTGTTGTCACTTACAATAGAGTTCATCCAAATACGGTCCTGTTTTTGAGATTTTCAACACCTTTATGCTAAAACAGTGCTATCTGATTTGTTATCAGTTAATTCGTTTGTTTGTCGTTGTTACACTTGATTTTCGCTTAAACTAACCTTAGCATGAAACGAAATTACTAATCACGATTAAATTTTCCGGATCCAATTGATTAAATAAATAAAATAAATGTTATCAATAGCACTAGCAAAAAACTATGAACAACCGATGCGATATGCCGCGAATCACGAATGAATTTCGGGATCTTGATCAGTGTCAGGTTACTGATTTTGTTCAGTTCGTCGAAGAAGCTCTCTACTGGCTCTAACCAGTAGAGAGCAAACTCAGGGTTAAAAAAAAACCCTCAGTTTGAAATTCAGGGCTGATGGTGTGAGCCATCAGCTTGATCGAACTGTAGCTATCCAAACTTCGTGTATCTCCTCTCTGTTTGAACATTGGCAATGTTGAATCTTTATTGCTAAGACAGACTAGTATATCAAATCCTATAAGCTTGGAGATGAGCCATTTAAATACGATCTTTTCTATCTTTTGCCAAAACTCGTATTGTAACACGTCTGGTCCAGTACTTATGTCATTCTTTAGAGTTCCTATAACTTCCACACTAGCTTCTTTGACCGTAATGTCGTGTATTTACATTGGGTGAGGTTCAGCTTCCCCAGGAAGTTGTCCTTTAGCTTCTCCGAAACGATAATCTTAATTCTTTGAGCGGCTATTATGAAAATGGGTCCCTTATTTAAGTTTTTTGTCGTATTTTTTTTTAAATTTGATTTGCGTCAGCATCAGATGCAGAAATTTCTTCCAGCTCCCAATGCATGCTCTTTGCTTCATTTCTCTTATAGCTTCAGGATTCCACTTCTAAGTGAACCATTTATCGCTTTTATTAGAGGGGCGTTTTGATGATGCTTTGAAAGCTGCTTTATTCTTTCTTATCACTATCTAAGCTTAGTCATTTCACCAACATGTTTCTTTGGATTCTTTAGCTTGATGGTAGTGTCGCTTTGATACCACTAGCAATAATTTAGCTCTTTTCAGCATGATTTTTGCATGTATTCCCACATACTATGGACAGCGTGTCCCTGCATTTTTGGCTGGGTTGATAATGTTAAATACATATCTGCATATTTAAAATGAATTGCTTGCCTCTTCACTTGCCCAAATTATATCACTGTATTCCGCCATTTAGTTTCTTTGACACACAAGGTGTCTACCTTCTTCGCATCATCTCTTCTAGTTCGAAACTTCGGCCAATCATATTTGCAACGTTTCAACTCGCGACTTTTAAGCCTCATCCAATCAGTTGCAACATTTTTGCTACCTCCGAAATTCCTGTAGCTCTGACCTATTCATACTGATAGAGATTACTACTGACCTACTGTGCCTAGTCGGGTACTGCCATTTATATTTGCAACCGCTTCTATAATGCTCGCAATGTTAAAAATTACTTGAAACGTGTCTGCATTTCTCGGCACGTGCACGCTCAATTTTTTTTTGAATTTGATTTAATTCTTTTAATACAATGATGATCTCTAGTTCAGATCAGCAAGCACACTCCTAAGAACGTTTTAAGGTGGTTCGGGTGTCGCTAAGCTCACTGTGATGTCAATAGTCTGGATGTGATTACTCTTTTCGAATGACAACCGAAAAGTCACTGCAGTGATATTCTAAGCCTTAACTTTTGTTTTTGAATATTTTTTTTACCTCTGAACTGCTATAAGGTTAAGTTTTAGGTCGAAATAGATCACTTTCGGGGTCAGTAAGTTGATTCAGTTATTTTATTAGCTAGTTTTATACACTTTAGTTTGCATCTACGTTTGCAGATATAAGATAATAAAAAAAATTAATTTAAAATCAAAAATATTGCTAGACATAACCCCTTTTATATCAAAACTTGTGGTAAGGTTTTAGTTCGTTGAGTTTTCTAAGGTAGCGACTAAAATATCAAATCAAAATTTCACTTATCGTCTATGTACACGTTATTTAGTCGTGATTCATTGTTTTACTTATAAACTAAAGTCTAAAATTAATTAAAAATCAAATTCCACACGAGGACATAGTTCAACAACGAGTATGAAAGCAACGAAATTCTCCTTGATGCAGACATGTTGCGATAGTCGATGCCCCTGATGAACCATTCTCAACATTGCAATTATTTAATTGCGCTTTAAAGAAAACTTATTATGTTCGATAATGTTTGAAATTGCTTCAAATAAATGTTTCACACATTTAAATACATGTTCATATAGAATTTTAAAAATGGCTGCGGAATAGGGATTGAATGAGTCGTACAAAATATGATATGAAGAAATTTTAAGTGAAACTATAAGTTTTACAAAAATTTCCTTTTCACTCTGTCCTGCTCTTCTCAATTCTAAGGAATGGCAAAAAAAAGCTTGAACTAAAATTTTGACAAACAGTTTAAAGTTTCTATAACCAATAAATGTTTATGCACAGTACATTTACAGATAGAATAGTGATCTAATGAATCATTTTGAGCACCAAACAATACTGTGGCATTTCTCAAACCACTGCAGAACAGTTTGAGAAGAAATCCGTTTGGCTTTTAAAACAATTACACTTTTATCGAATGATTCCTTGGGATTTATTCCCACTTCATTCCAATCAAGTTAAACATTATCATCACGTAATGGCTGATGCAATAATTTTTATTATTTTCAACTTACATGCTAAATACAAGTCGTGATGCGTGTCTCGCCCACTCCTTAGCAAAGCTAATCGACACAGTTTCATACTCTTTCATTCAAATTAGAAAACTATGTTGGAGATAACGACGGTCGAATTGCAGAATAAATTACTTTTTTTTCTCTTTTCTATTGACAGGCTGTCAAAAAATTGGCGTCTAATAGTGATAAGATGTTGAATTGGTATGAACTGGAAATGATGAAATATCTACACACATGTCACCGGGTCAAGGCGTGAGTAGTAGGTGTATACTATAATGGAACAGACTGAGCGATTCTATTTTAGTATACATATGTAGATTCTTTCGTGATAAAAAGCATCCGAGATCAATGTTTGAATTCAAAATTTGAAGGTCCAGCTTGATAGTTAAGCCTGAAATTGTAAGTCCTATGATGCCAATAACTTGTATCTGTAATTGAATATTTTTTACACAATACTTCCCCTTTACTGACATTATCGTTTACAAAAATCTGTCTTATGAATTTTAGGTAAATGAACTTAATGCTTCTGATTGAATGAACAACGATTTTGTCACAATTCAAAATGATATCAGAATTAAATATCAGCTCAAAAATTGTCTCAACGATACGAATTGAATGAAAAAAGTCCCGCATCACGTGCTGTATTGATAAGACTAAACGTGTGCGGAGTTTTTGGCATAGGAGGGTAGGGATTTCAATGCCTTTTTTTAATTTTTGTTCTTTTATACTGAACTACTACTAATCGAAGTACTTTGATTTAAATAAGATCCAACAGCTTCTTACAATATATGTACATTGGATTATTTTTGTTACGTATACGTCACAGTGTCCCTTGTGTGTACGTTTTTGATTGGAACGAGTGAAAGTAAAATGAACAGTTTTTTGATTTCACATTTAAAAACACGCGAAACCTATGCACAATAAATGGAAATAATAATAGAAAATAACTAAATAGCAAAAATATTCATATATTGATACATATTTGAATACGAATATAAGTAAATTAATGTTTTTCAAGAGATGCGTCAAACAAATTGTTAGTTAGTGAGTCTAATCTTTACAAAGCGTGTTTTTTGCTACATGTGAAGTTACGATGGTTATTGTCTATAGTTTGACGATTGAGAACATCAAAGTGTTTGTTTTCAATTCTGTTCTATAAGGTTTAGCAATTCATCATGAATCATGAAATTTACTTTGAAAAAATATAAATCTGTTTGCAAAAGGGCTTTCGACAAGGCGACAAACTAAAATACGATTTCTTCAACATCATACTTGAAAAGATTCTGCAAAGCTCAAACGTTAACACCAGAGGAACAATCTTTCAAAAGTCTGTGCAATTACTCGCCTACGCAGATACGATATTGGCGTAATGGGAAGAAAGAAGCGTGATGTTATAGGTGCTTTTGGGAGTATTGAAACAGAAGCGTCAAAAATGGGTTTGATGGTTAATGAAGGCAAAATTAAGTATATGTTGTCATCAAACAGGGACACATAACATCGTCAAATTGGACAAAACGTCACAATAAACAGACATAACTTCGAGGTAGTACAGGACTTCGTCTACCTAGGATCCGCTAAAGACGCGGATAACAACATCAGTGCGGAGATCAAACGGAGAATAACTCTTGCCAACCGTTGCTTCTTTGGGTTAAGAAGGCTATTGAGAAACAAAACCCTCTCCAGAAAAGCCAAGGTAACCCTATTTAAGACCTTGATCATCCCAGTCCTGCTTTACGGTGCGGAAGCATGGACCTTATCGAAAGCGGATGAGAAAACCCTTGGTCGTTTCGAAAGAAAAATTCTCCGAATGATCTTTGATCCCGTTTGCGAAGACAATGTTTGGAGAAGAAGATACAACAACGAGCTATATGAGTTGTACCGCGACATGGGCATAGCTAAAAGAGTACGCATCGCGAGACTGCGATGGCTGGGTCATGTAGAGCGGATATACCCAAACGCTCCGGCTCGTCGGGTTTTCGAAAGCACATTGCAGGGAAATCACGGAAAGGGAAGACTTAGTCTTAGGTGGCGCAGTCAAGTGGAAGAAGACCTCCACCGACTAAGAGTGCAAAACTGGAGAGGGCTCACCCGAAATCAAAGAAGGATGTTGGTTGAGACCCAGGTTCACCCCGAACTGTAGTGCCCACCTAAATAAGTAAGTGTTTTCAAAGTTAATAGAGCGTTTCCTCCATTTTACTGTCAATATAATCGGCCTAGTGAGTAATCCATTCGTGCAGTTTTTGATCGTTTACTTCTTCTGATTCAAAACCATTAACAAGACAGAGAAATGTGCGTACCAAAAAGAATATTATTGCTGTAGCGCGAAGTGTTGGAGAAGACACCGATTGTGACACTCTTACGGTGAATGACGAGCACATCAGCGCATGCTCGTCTCTTTAACTAACTTTATTCCAGAAGTTGCCCTCTTAACAATGGCCCCCTCCCTCAGACGACTTAAAATGCCACTGGATTATCTTTTATTCTAACAAATCAGAGCAGCAATTGAAGCATTTTAAACCAACCGACCAGATTTATTGGAAAAGTTGTGGAAAATTTGAGTTTTTAAAATGAATTGTACTTATAAAATAAATGCTATGAAATTATTAACCATACATAGAGTGGTACAACAGAACTGGGAACACCGGGGCCTAGCGCATATCTCACAACCATACCTTGTGAGGGAATAGACCTACAATTATCTGCCAATTGCAAACGTCTAATCGAGAAAGCGCTTTTCATGGCTATCGGAGGACTTGCCAATTCCTCTGCGAAAGAGGATACCTGTAGCAGTTTTGAACCACGAACTCGCCCCGAGTAACAGACAGACCAGGGGCCGATTTACCGAACACGTGATAGAGTAATACGTGACTGAATTGTGTGCTTTTGGCATTACTTATCAACCACGTTAGTACCACAATTTGACATTCTTTCATCAGTATTTGAACGAATTGAAGTCGATAGATGAACAGTAGCCTGATGTTGTGTAACATAGATCGAATTTTGAAAGAAGAAAAGTACTCACTCACTCGATCAATGAAGTGGTAATTCCACTCAAATTATAATAATAATTCCAAAAATATTTCTGTCTTGCATTATTATTTAAAGTTCTCAAGTCCTCAAAAAAATACCTGTTATGTAGCTATTCCTAGCAGCATCTAAGTGAGATGAGCTGAACTTTTAGTATATGCATTGAATGCAAAAAAAGCAACATTGAAAAGAAACTTGATATAAATGGTTTGGCTTTACCGATCACGTTCTTAAGCAATCTACCTTAACTTTAATTTCGCAATTTCGCGTCGGTAATCGGACAGAAGTTATTTCGACAGATAAAGTACTCACTGGTTAAAGCTGATAAAATTCTTAGCCAATTTAATCTCTTCATTATGTAAAATTCAAATAAAATCAAATGTAATAGTTACCTAAATGGAATTTCTAGATATACTGAGAAAATAATAGATACAATTTTTGTTTTTGTACATAGAAACATATGAAACAAATTTGAAGAAGAACTTAGTTCATTTCAAGCAGTTCGAAACCATTACAACAAGTCACTAAGCGCTGCAAAATCAAACTTTATTAAAATGAGAACTTTACCGCAAGTACACAGAAGGACATGTAGAAAAAGTTAAAAAAAAATCTATTTTAGGGAATAACACTGATGCAATATCAAGTGTTCTGTGATAAATGATAGTGCAATATTGAGCGATAAATGCAACGATTTCTTTGTCCACAGTCTATTGATGACCTAACTCGATCTGTGATATTTTGTGATTATGAACATTTATAAGAAGAGTGCAATGCAGACTTTAAGTTTGTCAAACTGACTTAGAAAACATAATCAGTGCATTGGATTTGATAAATAGAAGGAGATTTTAATTTTATGGGCCCTTTCTTAAAAGAATCAATTCAACTTTCAACTTAGTGGAGATATTTTTCCACAATCCTGGAAATAATCCCTTGTAATATCGGGCGCTACAAAAGTTTTTTTTAAATAAAACAAAAACGGTTTTGAATATCAATAAAATTCTTTATTCCTGTGAAAGAACGTTTGACGCCATTATGTATGAAATTCGATTTCTTTTTGCATGACCACCACGAGCACGCTTGCAGAAGACCAGATGCTGAACCCAATTTTCGACGGTTTCAAGCATAAATCGGCCGATACTGCTGCAATTTCACTTTCGATATTCGTACGAAGTTCATCAATCGTCGCTGGCTTGTTGGCATAGACCATAGTCTTGACGTAGCCCCACAGGAAATAGTCTAATGGCGTCAAATCGAACGACCGAGGTGGCCAAGCGACTGGACCATTTCGTGAGATAACACGTTCTCCAAGCTTGGTTTCCAATAAATTGATTGTGACATTCGCTGTGTGGCTTGTCCTGTTGGAACCACATGTCCTCCAAGTCCATATCATCCAATTGGGGCCAAAAATATTCGGTTATCATTGAACAACGGTAGCGATTCCCATTCACAGTAACGTGCCGGTCTTGATCGTCACGGAAGAAGTACGGCCCATAAACCACACCAAACCGTAGTTTTTTTCGGGATGCAATGATGACTCATGGAGTACGTGTGGATTGCTGCCTGACCCATACCGCATATTTTGTTTATTGACGAAGTCATTCAGCCGGAAATGAGGCTCATCGCTGAAGATGATTTTTCGATGAAAATCCGAATCATTTTGAAGTTGTTGCTCAGCCCAGTTCACGAACATACGACGCTTCTGGTGGTCAAGCGGCTTCAGTTCTTGCGTCAGTTAAATCTTGTGAGGATGTAAGCCAAGATCTTTTTGCAAAATTCGCCACAACGACGTCACAGATATGCCAAACGCTTGAGAACTACGTGTGAGAGACACATTTGGGCTTTCTGCAACTGAAACCTCAGCGGCAGCAATATTGTCGACACTACGGGCACTTCTTTTGACTCACTGGCACAGAACATTTTGTACTGTGCCTGTGGATTCAAATTTTTCCACTAGACGCTCAATTGTTGATCTGCTAGGACGATTATGACGACCATAAATTGGACGTAGCGCCCTGAACGTTGAGGCCACTGACTCCGAATGTCGGTAGTAAGTTTTAATAATTTCGACACGTCGTTGGCTCGTATAATGTATAATAATAATAAAATGGCAAACCTTATTGAAGAGAAATGTCAAAAGAACGGCAGAAATATGTCGTCGTTTGTTGTCCCTGTTGCTCTACTTTTGAACCGTTGAAAAACCCTTTACTTATTAAAAAATATCAAATCCAAAAATGCTCAGTGACTTTTGACTAATATACATGATGCCGTTATATGAGAAAATAGTTAAAAATTTAGTAGTAACTCAGCTCTAAAATTAGAAAACAAAAATCATCTTAATACCTATCAACCTGGTTTTCGAGCTAACCAGTAGTGTGAAATATTTTAAATTTTGTTATAACCGAAAAGAAATTTGCAATAACTGCTGTGTTTCTAGATTTAAAAAGAGCCTTTGATATTGTTAATCATTTAATTTTATTAAGAAAGTTAAAATATTTTGGAACAAAAACTATGGAGTTCAAATGGTTTAAATCACTTATACAAGGCTGAACACAATGAACCTCATCGAATGGGGAACTATCGCCATAAATTGATGTAAACATAGGAATACCTCATGGTACAGTTCTTGGAGTGTGGTTATTCCTCATGTTTATAAACGACATCATGCACAAAGTAATTAATTCATCAAAATTCGTGTTGTTTCCTAAGGATGGTCTTCTATATATTGCTGGAAAAGACCTAACCGAGTTTGCAGAAACCCTAAATCATGATAGGGAAAGAGTTAGTGTGTGGATGAAAATTAATAGATTGGTCCTCAATGTAAGTAAAACTGAATGTATGGTGTTTTAAAATAGTAAAAAAAAGTATAACAATGAGTATGGCTGTAAATTTGTCAAATGTATCAATTAAACCTCATTTGAAAAAGCTTTTGCGAGCAATCTTGTCACAGTCTCAAAATACAAAAAGAACTCTTTTATGAGTATACATATGAACAATGCAATAAGCCCCGCGGCAATAAGACCCGTCGGTCTTACTGCCCAAAAAAATTTATTTTTATTATTATTTCCACTTTGAAATGGCAATAAGGCCCACCAAAGGAAAGAATTAAGGCCCATGTCTTTTGTTGCCATTTTGAAGCAGCATTTAAATGAGTGTGATGCACATGGGATCTTAAAATTAGTTTTCCTTCTTAGAAAGGATTACGAACATAGCGGATGCGATAAATGCATATATTCTAGTTTCTTTTTATTTGAAGAAAGCAACATTTTGAGGTACCGAAAAACAAAGCTCCAATATTTGGAAACTTATTTCAGCTTTCCATGGATATGAATTCATAGCTCACGTTGTCCTTCCTCTTTGTTTTGGAAGTAAGGCCCACGGGGGTTATTTCCATGATGAAATGGCAGTAAGAGCCGCGGTCTTAGTTCTCTTTTCTGCGAACTCAAATACCATTTCGTAATGGAAAGAAGTCTCACCGTTTGCACTTAAACTTATTTTCAATGTGAATAAACTGGCACAGGGACGTAACTCCACTAGACATAAGTCCATGCTCTGATTGTGGATTATGACATACCAAAGAGGAACACACGTTAAGAAATATCTATGGAACTATGAATCATGAATGAATGGTGAATTTCTTAAGGGCCTTATTGCACTGCACCATGTCTTTCTTATTGCAGGATAGCAATACGTTGTTTCAAAAGTGCTGCAAGCCATTAAGCAGGTACAATTTTAAATAGTGCCTGTGGCGTAATGATTAGCTTGTCTACCTGTGGTTCGTGGTTCGAATCACCTTTCGCAAGGAATTTTTAATTCCTCCAATTACAAATTCTGTGCCATTAAAAGCACTTTCTCGATTAGCAATTCGGAATCGGTGGAAAATTATAGGTCCCCCTATTCCTTCAGAAGTCATGGTTGTAAGATATGCGCTAGGTCCCGGGGTTCCCTACTCTGTTGTGCCACCTAATGTATGTGTGTATGTATGTATACGATAAGTAGCGAAGTTCATAGACCCAATGTAGCTACTCTCTCTCACTCACCCTAGGGCCGCCATGTTTTTATGGTGTGATCATGCTAATTGTCATTTACTGAAAGGAAGTGTTTGTTGTTCTTAAAATATAAGGGCGGGAAATCACGTGTCTAGTGCATGTAAATAGCGGTAGCACGTTTTTATTGGGCCTTCTTCCCAATAACATTTCAACTAAACGCACTTTCTTAAACAATTATGTTAGTTTTCTTTTAGAACACCTTACAAATATATACATGCCTACGACTTTCAATGTACAATACAACATATCATTGAACAACAAGTAAAGATGAAGCATACATACCATACAATTCAAAGCTTGCCACGTTGACATTAATATCCGTTTTATGTTCATAAAGTTATAAAAGTACTTTTTTTCTAAATGCATTCCTTACTGATAAAGTGATAACCGATTGACATGATGGCCAGCCTCATACTTATCTCTGTCTATTTCAAGAGTTCAATATTGCGATTTTTGCGATCAATTTAAAATGTTCGTTCTCATTGTCGGTTCCGGATACTTCTACATAAATACATACATATGTGCGGACGATTGAGAGCCCCAATTCTTGAGACAAGTTCACAGTCGCTTTCGCGTGCATATTTCATAAAATAAATACGATTTATGTTGGAAATCTGAATTTTTAATTTGTACACAAAATGTGCTTACTATTCTCACCTACCTTAACATAAAAGCATTTCGTCAATCAAATCATCGATTCCTTAAAGGATGAAGCTTCAATTATCTACCCAAAAGTTGGTCTCCTTTCGGCGTAATATTCTTATGTTATCAACTAACTATACTTTACCCAAGAGTCATTCAATTATGTATTGTTGTTTTTAAAACACTCAGTTTGTAAACTTTCATGTTCTTAATCCCAAAGGATGACTTCTGTAAATATACGCAAATTTCTTTAATGTGCTTCAATTTGATTCCCTACATTCTGATTTATTAATGTTAAATGTTCAACAACATAAAGGCGAAGTAATTATAGCGATGAAATTGAATCAGCATCGCATTAAGAAATTCGGCTGTTATCAATTCAGAAACACTAGAAACTGATTCTGAGCAAAGAGGCATACCGCTCGTAACACCAGATAACCAGTCAATTAGTCCGGCGCTTACTATAAAGAAGACTGTAGTGGCCGGTAGCAAGTACAGTCATTGTGAATCCGTCGCAGTGTAAGCATTTAAATACACCCTATCATACTCTCAAACAAATATTGAAGAGGATACGAGAACAACGTCTAAATACTACCAGAAATCAAATCCCAAAGGTCTCGGCAACAAATTATATGTGAAACTATCAGAAATTTGAATTTATTAATAAAAACGGTTATTCCGCGCCTGTGCATCTACAAACAAGTTCGTATACCCACACAAAGGTAGCAGAGTGCTCCTACGTACGCATAGAACGAAGAGGACTAAGTTGTGTTTACACACCTGTTGTGTATATAAACTAAGAACAGGATTATTGGTAATTTCATTCAAAATTGTGACTCTTGCCGGTTAAGAAGAACAGTGTAGTGTTTAGTGGTTTTGTAGATTTAAACTGAAATTGCCGTCGGCATTCCTACCCATCATTCAAAAACCTTAAGGTGGGTAACGCACATCTTTTATAAAACACATAAGTTAAAACAAAAAATTTTAAGTTGATTACAAAATATTCCATTATCAATTCATACTAATTGGAGGGTTAAATGCAAAAATAATAATTAATTGTTGGCCTTTGGATCTCTGGAAAACGAAGTGGAACACTGTCCTTAGCTATATTACATAAATATTCCTTGAATTACTACGAAACTGATAACTTAGTGTCACCTTTTGTGTGTGGTTTTGCTCATGGTTTGGAAATTCAATTCAATTTAAATTGAAGAACACATCTTGATGGAAAGTTTATTCGGTTTTTTTTTATTTTGGCGATATAAGAAAGATTAAAAAATTATCGTGACTTGTCACCGAATTTCGATCTGAGCGGTTAGCGGAAAAATGATCATCAGGGAAAAAAAAAATTAATTAAAATTTAATCAAGTTGTATGGTAAAAGTTGAGGTAAAAGTGTAAAATTTTGTTAGCAAAGTTCCTTGGATTAAAATTGCTAAAACTATTAATAATGGAAAGGTGGGAATTTAAGGGAAAAAAGTCTGGTAAAGACGGGAAAAAGATAGAGACAACCAAAATTTTCAGGTTTTTCAATATTTCCATTTCAATTTATTACATAACCAAATACGCTACTGAAACGGAAAGAAAAATCTCATACAAAAATGGCCATGGGGAATCGTAAACGGAAAATTTTGCTCTCCTTTTCGTTGCGCAGTACGCTGCTGCTCTGCCAAATGGGCTCTGCATTTGGATAGTGGATATTAGAGTTTTTACTATAACTTTAACAGTTCTCCACACTTTTTATTTATAAATGATAATCCCGGTTTGGTAAATGCTTTCGAAACTTCGACAGATTGTTTTTTTTTCTACCACAACACTCGAAAAGCGATGAAAGTAGATAAAAAAAATAATTAAATCAAGAAAAACAAATTATAGGTAAAAAAAATTGCTTCTATAAATTAGTTTCTTAGTTACATCTTGATGCACCTTTATGTCGTTTTCCCAAAAAAAAATCCGGAATGAATTGAAGAGTTGGAATGACGAATTTGACAGACAGACTCTTCAATTCACTCCGAAATGATTCGGAGTAAAGTTTGGCAGTGAAAACCAATACACAAGCAAAATTTTATCTGACTATTTTGTTAAAGCAAACAGCATTTTCTATTTGATTTTCGTCAGCTCCAAAAGTTCGCTGATAGCCAATAAATTTTCTTTTCAAAACTACAAAATAATTTTTAAAATTCTAGTGAACGATTTTTAGTCTTGTTTAAAGCATTTAAATAAAAGAAAATGGAGCAATTTTACCACTACAAACGCAATCACTCTAAATCTGTTAATTTAGCTTCAGACGAACTCCCAAAAGTCGACGAAAAAGGAGTGAAAATAATTTTGGAAAACGACATTACTTGTAGCAAATTTTCTAATAGCTGGTAACACTCTATAAAGATTTCTTTCGCTATGTTTTCGTTCATGATTTCGTCGTGGATGTGGAGGCCAAAGAAAAACTCTGTTTCGCATCAGCAACGTACTTGGCTTTATCGTTTACAGATAAGACGTTATTAATAGCCCATTCCCACCGGGACAAAAACGTAATTCGCTTACGAAAACAAGCTAAACCGTTCCCACCAGTTTTTGTTTGACGTCTCGACCAATTTTGCCCTTTTTTTGAGAAAAATCACTTTTATTAGTTTTATTACACTTATTTATTAAAAAATAAATAAATTGAGTCGAACACAAAAAATTGTATATCATTAAATACTTAAAATCCATGTGCTTGAAGTGACAGTTGTTTCGTTTGATCAAATTCAGCACACAAAATAGCTTTTATCCTGTAGAACCACCACTAGATTACCTATGGGTTTTATCAAAAACGACTTGAAAACATATTGCTTATGAAAACATTTGGTTTTAGAAAAAAGTATGTAGAAAACCTCTTAGGTTTTGGTAATTTTTGCGAAAAGTGCGTTTTATCCCGTCTTTTATCGAAGTTTGCAAAAGAATGAATTAATAGTTTGGGGTTTTGTATTTCACTTCGATTATTTAGATCTGTTCTCTTAATGATAATATGTCTTGCTTAATCAAGTTGTAGTCTTTGATTATAGTACTTCACGCAGACTAGTCTCTTTGATGAAACTAAGGATCTGGTTTACATTTATGGATTTTAATTTTCTCTCACCAATGTATGATTCTAGGCATTTATGCTTTTGGTGCATGAGAGCATCGTAGTGTACGAGGCGATGGTCCGTAGATTCTTCCTGACAAGTTACAGCATTTGCATTGATCGTCGCTCTCTATGCCTTAACCTGAAAGTTCCAATTGGAAAGTCAGTTACCATTCTGCTAGATTTATAACGTCTTTGTATCGTTTCATTTTGAATGAGCCAAGTAGAAACTAGGTTTGAAGCATTTTCGGAAGTTTATTCCAATGTTTTTCTCGGATGGTTCTCTTATACTCCTCAAAAGGATCCCGGTCTTCTGAGAGGTGACAGACTGTTTTGTTTTTGTAATCTCTGTCAACGTTTCTTACACCGACGCGCCCGCCGCGCAGTGCTGACTGGAGGATCGACAGTGATTGGCAGCTTTCGCTTGCTTTCTGGTATCATCAAAAGACATTTGACATTATCTGAGAAATTTGTGATGCTTGTGGTGGAATAGTAAGAGAGCTATACTTTTATGTGGGAGGTCATTTTGTTTCCGATACGGTACAAAATGCTTCTCTGATGGGTTCGTCTATTTAAGGAAAATGACAAGTCCTTCTAGGATTAAAAAAGCGCTTTATTAACTAGTGTTTTATTGATGCTTGGAAAAGGCAGACAATTGAAGTCCCCAACTTCATTCATCATATGGAAAATAGAGAGATTTTATTTTAAGAGCTTATTAAAACAGAAACGTACGTTTGACCAAAATTTCAAACGTTCTTGAAAAATGAATTGCGTGGAAATCTCGAGGTATGACACATTTCAAAAACCTAGAATTGTAAGACGATTCCGGACATGGCTGTTAAATTGGAAAGCTATAATTATTGCAGTGTGTTATTTGTGTGTTGTTTTAAGCACGAAACTTCTACGTAAAAGGCAAACATGCTATCCACTACGCCAAAAAGACCCTTTTTAGTTCTTAGGTTACTAGAAAACCTTTCTTATAATAAGTTTTAGATTTGAGTTACTTCGCACCACAGGGATACGGCCCGAGTCAACTTCTTATCTCGTTTTTCTCTATCTCTTCTGAATTATTTCATAGGTTGTTGCTTTGTATATTTGTGCAATCTATATCTATACACATAATAAAAACGTAACAGTTTGTTTGTTTGTGCACGCTAATCTCAGAAACGGCCTGTCCTATCTAGATAAGGTTTTCAGTAATATATTGTGGTAAGCTTCACTTAACATTTAGTTTTTATTTCATGTCAATCGGTTGATAAATAAAAAAGTTATGCCAATTCTTGCGGACGAAGTCGCTGGCACACCTATAGTTTTAAATAAAGTTGGGCTCTTTCTATCCACAAAAAGAGTAACAAACGACATCAAAATAACTGAACCAAATTACAAAAACTTTTATGAGAAAAATTTTGGATGGCCCAATGAATCCGTCGCCAGAAGTTAGTGGTTCGAATCCCATCAAAGGCAAAAACTGTTTTTTTCACGGGTATCACCTTTCGCGAGGAATTGGCAAGTCCTCCAATAGTAAATTCATTGCCATGAAAATAGCTTTCTCGCTGTTAGATCCCCTCCATTCCCTCCATTCCCTCAGAAGGCATGGTTGTGAGAAACGCGCTAGGGCCTGGGGCACCTCGCTCTGTTGCGCCACCCTATTTATTTATTTATTAGTCAATACTGAAACTGAATGTGAAGTGAAAAAAAAACAGAGATGGTGATAGTGATAACCCAAGCTTAAATAATTCACTGCAGTTCTAACAGAAGGCAAAATAATTATAAAATGAAAAACAGAACATGAGAGTTCAAAAACATCGAAAATGATGATGTTTTGAAACTTTTTCCAAATACAATCCTATAAATTAATACCAACTGCAAAAATTAATCGATTAAGATTCGATTGGAACAAAAATGATAGCAACAATTTATTGTAGCCTTGGAATTATTCTCTGTTTTAATTTGACTATAATAGTATCTCTTATCGCTTTCTACGCATTACATTTAAAATGTACGGTACATTATATGCATATGTATAACTTCCATACATACATACATGCACATGTATGTACATACATATTTGTCAAAAAACCTTGAAATGATAAAGCACAAGCCTCCGTCCATTGGCTTTTGGGTTTCGTCAGCATATTTAGATTTTTAGAATATGAAAATATGCGTATAAATTTAAGACATCACCGAAAACATCACCTCATCTGCCTTATCATTCGGCAAATATATCACAATGAAAACATTGCAGACGTCAATCCAATGAAATACAAGAAACAATCTGGAATATACTTGAATTGTCAATTAAAATTAAAATTGATAAATAATTTAATCTAGCCAAGCCTCCTTGTTCTTAGAATCATATTGAGACCTCCAGTGTATAAAGGCACGCACCATTCGTCCCTCAATGAAATAAATGAATTTCGACCCGCACCTCATCCCACCGACTTACTCACGTCACACTTATCAATCGTTTTCAAATAATTCAAACTTTCGGAGTTCAATAAGCTATCGCGTATAGTCATAAAAATTACCACAAGTAATTAATTCATTCAATAAAAGAACACCAACAGATATCATTTTGCCTTAGTTTGATTTGTCTTTTGAACAAACATTTGTCTCGTTTGTGAACTGAATGTGTCTTTCTTCGTAGAAGTAAACTGATGCATTTCGAATGCATAACTCTTTGGACATGTGCCTGTGGGCAAAAGTTTGCGAAGCCCTTTAGGGCTGGAAAGAGTTTAGGTCTTGCAAAGTTTTTACTGGGATTTTTTTTTATTGTAGCGCTTTGAATAAGGAAACATTTATGTATGTTAGCCACACCACGTTTAGGATTCTCAACGTGACGTCAAATAGTAACATACATAACTGCAATTTCATTTTGTTCTCTTTTCAATTCGCGTAAACTTTTATACGCGCCGTTTTTTGATTGCCTGTCTTCTCATTAAAATACGATAGTGGTAATTGCGACGCAATTTTTATGCAAACGAACAGAATTCAAAATTTTTTGAAGCAAGTGTGATAACAGTTCTAAGCTACATATGTATAAAGATGTGCTGTGAAATAAGTAGAAATTATTTCATCATTTTAGAAACATAATTGATTATGATCATAATAAGTAATTAAAAATATTAATTGCAAATTAATTTTTATCGATAGTGAAAATTTGCATAATCGTTTTTGTTTGAATAACAAATCTTCCCAATCTTGCTTTGGGCTATTTAAAAAAATATTTACAGCAATCTAACCAACGTAAGCGTAAAATTAATCGGTCATGCTTTACAGTAATCTAACCAACGTAAACGTAAAATAATTGCATAACGCAACTTTCGCACGAGTCTGTCTAGTTGCATCAAGTAGTGCATCAAAGGTCGTTTGCTTTGTTGATAACAAGAAAGCTTTATATTTAGAAGACAAATTGTACAAAACTATCATTGAAATTCTTGATAAGTTTTGACGTAGGAGCAGTTTGGAGAACTAACTAAAAATATTTTTATATGAGCATTGCTTTTACACAATTCTGAGCAAAGCTTTAAAAAATATTTCAAATAATCTTACGGTTCAAAGCTTATTTGAACTTTGATGAAGGCAGTTGATGGCCTTTGATTTCGTAAAAGTCATAGGGAATGTTAGAAAAACAAAATAGAATAATCTTGTTGTTCAAAAGGGACCTAAGTATTAATGGTCACGGCTAGCATGTCTGGCTGTTACGTTGCAATTCGAAGTTCGTATCCCAAAAACATCAAATTTTTTTCACGTGTATCGCTTTTACTGAGAAATTGTCACTTGTGTCTTTATTTAACCCTTGGGGTCGTCCGTTATGCTACCCTATTTATTTTTATATATTTTAATATTGACGTTAGTCCTACCAACAACGGGCACTATGAAGTACAGTTGAAACGAAGAAATAGCACGACATAACTGAGCATCCTTTCTTGATGAAGAATGGAGTCGACCTTTTCATTTTTGTTGATTCCTATCGCCTAAGTGAGGAAGCGCTTTTCATGACAGTGTAAATACTTCCGGAGGACTTGCTGATTTCTTTGAAAAGGCGATATCCCTAGAAAAACAATTTAATGGACCTGGAACTCGAACCGCGAACTCCCACGTTACAGGCAGATATATTTATAAGAACTATTACGCCAGTGACAACACCTGTTCATGAATCAGCCGATGTTGTTCAAAAATAAAGAAAACCCTTTTATACACATATGCAAGTTATTGGCAATACCAAATCCATGTCTATCAAAGTTATCATAAGGTTTGTTCGTTGAAGCCCTGGGGTTGCCCTAGGGTCGCCACAAAGCGTTTTTTGAGAAACCTAAATTCGACCTGAATGTCAAATTGAGTGTTTTTTGAGCCATAGGTTTGCCATAGGTTTTCCCCCAACTCGCCCTAGCTTTTTGCTGTGGCGATTTGAGAGCTGTCAAATGGCATGTATTTTTTTTAATGACAGGCATGTGTGGTGATTTGTGGTTTAGCGTTTTTTGAGGACTGGAAAGCCCAGCTTTTTTTGACAACTTATAGGATTGTCAAGAAAACCTGGGTCAACCCTGGGGATAGTTCAACGAACAGACCTATTTTCACGTAAACTGACTGATCGAAATGGGTTCCTCCAGTAAAGCATGCGCAGTTGATTCTTGAATGTTTCAAAGCTTTTACAAAGTTGGAGGTCATTCACCATTATACCAAGCTCTTGAAAGAGTATTCATTCTTTTTATAAACAGTTAAAGTATTAAACGCCATTGCCTGTTTCTGTTAACTAGTTTTTTTTGTTGATTTAAGGTTCTCCCAACCCAAAGCGATTTTGCAGTTGTGACAGTCTCAGAAAAACCGTTGACAGTATATCTGTTGTCGCGACAACTACAAATGTATAAAAACGCGGCATCGCTTTAGTAAAGGCACTGTCATATAGCGCTATGTAAATGTAAAGGATCTCCCAAGCCAAAGCGTTTTTGCAGGAAAAATTGTCAGAAACGGTGTTGGCAGCACTTCTGCCACCGCGACAACTAAAATGTATATGGAAACGATGGGATTTTTTTTGTGGTGTCAGTTTGGGTATTCTCATATGTCGCTGTGTAATTTGATTTCGACAACTGAATTTGCGACAGCTGTCGCAACTACAAATTGCCTTTGTTTTTGGAGAGCCTTTAAGAGGGCCAATAATAAAAACCAAATAAAACTCCAAAGTAAAAACTATAATAAAAAATATTAAATTTTCGGTTACAAGTTCTTACATTATCCAGTTTTTTTAATTACTACTAGTTCTTATTTCACAAACATCTGATCAAAGCTGACACAATTATAGAAAAAAAGTATTGTAGCTTACCAGAGCTTAAAATTCCTGTTGCACAGGGACCATAGAGGAATAAAGAACAAGAGGGAAACAATTTACTTCTCCTCCCCTCAACTTCCTGTGATACACGTATTCAGCTAAATATAAAGTGGTGGTGTTTATATGAACAAGCAAAACATCGTTAAACTATCATCTCTTGAGCTGTTTTGCTTTCGTAGCAGACAATTTTATTACAAAACCAAATTGGAAGCAAAATTACACGTAGGCTTTTAATTGTAGATTATTCTTACAAGCTGAACAAATTTTGTAAATCTATTTTCTATAGGGAAATGAAAATTCATAAATTAGTTTCATTTCAACAAATTTGTTACTTGTAATTTACAACTTTAAGGAGGAAGTAGGGTTTTCATTTTCTTTCATTGTTTTTTTTTTTTGTCAAAATAATGTTCGATTGAAGCAAAATTGATGACGTTATGAATATTTTTATAACTGAACACGCTTCTGTTACTTGGCAACTTTAGAGGTTTTTTTCCCACAACTCACGTTTTCGAAGTCGGTGTCCCTCATAACTTCAAAACTACTTTACCGATCCTTTTTTCGAGACGATTCACAAGAACTGCTACAATTGCCGTAGTTTTTGATATTCCCTTATGAAATTTCAACACAGAATTCTTTGAATATCATATTTTAAAATAGCATCAAATTTAATAAATAGATACTGACTGTGTTGTCAACTAAAATTCACAAAAATGTGCGTTTTTGGGGTGAATTAAAGCTAATACCCTCTTAAGTGAAATAAAAAGGAAAATGTTCCCACAAATTTTTTTTTTTTTAGATACAACAGTAAAATTTTTAACAGGAACGTTCGGTGAAGAAAACATTAATAGAAAATATTACAAACTTTGTTGTAAAAAGGCTTGTAATTACAAATTTGTAAGTTGGTGAAGTAGGTCACAGAATGCTCGACGAATTTTCGAATCACAATAGGTTTGTTTGTTGAAGCTCTTTAAAAACCTCAACTCGTCCTGATTGTCAAACTGAGTGTTTTTTAGTACTTCGATTCTCCTAAACTTATTTTAGAGTAACCCTAGGCTTTTCTTGATGTGAATTTACGTAACCAACAGAAAAAAACCTAGGTCAGCACAGCTTAAAAGCTCAACGAACGAAGCTATTTTGGATCCTATAAGGTTAGCAAATTTATGTAGTTGAAAACAATACTTTTACCTACATTCTTAACTTCATCAAGACATTTACGAAAAAGACGAATGACAGAAAACAAACAATTCTCAATGAGCTGTTGGACAATATCACAATAATGTGACTGAAGACTGCTTTGATTAGGCAACAGTCACTTGAAGAAGTAAAAAAAAAGGACAAATGCCTTTCAACTAATAGAACACTCATTACTAGAAATAAAAAACATTAAATAGGCCCGATTCTATTTTTATCGAACTTATTCGCTAGGAGACAACGTCATCGGTGTTTACATTTTAAAGTCAAAAGCTTCAAACTCACTTTGCAGTACACAATTTATAGTCCTACCCAACGCAATGCTTCTTAATGTGCTTTTTGTATAAATAAAGCAGATTTAAATCTGAAAATATTGACAAGACGATGTATGGCCAAGTGTCAATTAATACGAACATTCTTTGTACTTGTCCACAGGTTTCCTTACCATTTTCTTTAACATGCCATGTTTTTTCCCCTTTACAGGACACATCGCATTTTGAGAAAGAAAATAACAATGGCACTTCCATCAGTAAATAATTTTGCCTTCGGCATATTCATAACTTTTATGTTGTGTAGTGGAATGTATGCTAGACCAGAGAGTAGGTCATATTATCCAGAAATGGATATACCACAGTACATAATGGATGAAACAGAAACAATGGATGAGGCTGTTTACAGCGACATGGTAAGCTTTATTATGACATCAATCTAGATTAATCAACTAAAGCAAATTATTAACTCCAGAAAAAGTACCCAGGAAATAATCCAACATTTATGGCTAAGTGGCCATATTTGAGGGATGTGCTTCCGCCAAATTATGCCGATGAAGACGAGGAGATCCCCGAACGTATACCAACACCATTGCCGTTGAAGAAAATCACCACAGCCAAAAACAAGAAGGATCATGCCAAAAAGAAGAACATTGTTTGTGAGTATAAAAATATCCTAATAATTATTAGCATGAAAAATACTTCTTTATTTACATTTCCTATAATGTTTTCATTTTTTTTTTACTTTTTATTTAATTTTTCGTTTGGGAATTGGATTGTGTTTCTTATATAAAATGTCAAACTTTTGCAGACGGAAAAGGATATTGTAAGTATTGATTAGAAATTTTTTACTTTGATTTGGCATTAATGTTTTCGAGCATTGATAAGCATTAGTAAAGAAATTTCCATCAATATGTACAAATATGTCGATATTTTCTGTACAAATATTTTTGTTTTCTTTTTAGATATGCAACCATGTCCCTTTAAAATATGTACAATGGGTCGCAAAAGGAATGCCAGATACTTACAATACTAATTAACTTTTATCACTTTGTGCAGCCATCAATTAAAAATTTTACGCATTTGATAACAGTTTCCTTAATTACAGATCAGCTTAACTTTTGTTGTTCTGTCTTTACTTATGTACATTCCATTAGAATTTAGGTATTTTATGGAAATATTAACAATTCACCTCAAAAGAGTACTTAACTACATAAAATATTAGCAATACAACTAAAGAACATTTCATGTAAAGTAAAATTGTTAAAAAGATTGAAACAAAAATCCAAAACAAACCGAAAGTATTTTTTATTTGTTAATTTATCCCAGTTTTAGTCTATAAGATCAAAAATATAAGTAGCATCACTTCGACAAAACGGTTCAAAATCTATCCATTTTTTGAATTCATATCTGTAATTAGTTGTTTTCATTTTATTTTTTTTAAAAAACATTTTTATTTATTTTTATGTAATTTATTATGTAGTTTAATAGTTGAGAAAAATTAATAAAATTTTAAAGAAAATTTTTCAGTCCACAAAATGCAGTGGATTTGTTTCGTTACGATTCATCTATTTACATTCTTAGCCTGTTGTAAATACATTTTTGAAACAAACTATTTATTAGTTTCATACCGTGAACGCACTGAATCTGATTTTCGATCAAAGAAGTACCACTTTTTATTCAAGTCTAACCCCAGTGCGTACACATATGAAATAAATATATATATTTTTAAAAGAGGAGGCTTATGCTTATCTGGAGCACTCAGACTTAATTGCCTGTTTATTCTAATATTCTAGTAGCATTCCCTTTTTCGTTGTGCACTGTGCAGTAGAAGGAAATAAGGTGTTTTTGATTTCACAGACTTTTTTTTTTTTATAATTAACGCGCACATCAAGGGGTTATGAATATCCTTATAATGTTGCAAAACACAGTGCGAGTATTTAAGAAAATAGGAGTGAATTTAAAAAGAGACACCGTGGCACGTTGCTTTTGAACCTTTGTGAATCATGTTGTAGGGGAAAACAGAGTCAGGTAGAGCATTCCACATTCGGGTGGTGCGAATAAAAAAAAGTATCTCTATAGTTTACTGTACGACCGAAGTTGGGCTCAAGGTAAAACTGATGAGCATTCCTGGCGAGGCGGGTGTTGCGGTTAAATTGTTTCAGGGGATGAATGCAGCTGGCTATTTCACTAGAGCACTGTTAGTAGAAAAAGCGATAAAAGAGACTGAGACAGGTGCCGTTTCGACGATGTTCAAGAGAATCAATCGATTCTGCTATTGAACTATCACCTATCAATCTTAACGCTCTGTTTTGTTTCCTATCAAGTAGGCGCAAAGATGTTTGAGAGGCACCTGACCAAATATGGGAGTTATACTCTAGTTTTGAACGGATGTAGGCCTTATAAATTGTAGCCAGATCAGAAGGGGTGAAGAACTTCCTGCATCGTCTCAAGAAGCCTAAGCGTTTTTGGCGACTTCAAATATGTGATCATTCCAACGAAGATCATCGTTTACACACATACCAAGTGCAAGTACTGACAGCTTTTCGGTATCTTCGATGCAGGTACCATTCATGCATAATGGCAATGGGGGAATGTTAAGCTTCAACGACAAGAGAGAGCATTTAGTTTTCGAATCACTGAATTCTACTCGGTTTTTAAGACCCCATGTAACAATGCTGTCAAGGTCAGAATTCAATGAGCTTATCATACGCAACCGTTCCTGTTCCACATCCGAAGGCCGCACTACATAACAGCGGTAGTGCCTAGAGTGAGGTGAGGTTTTTTTTGTGGTGGTGGTACAAATGTATGGCACGATATATTATGTTTTTTGATAGGAGGTGAGGCTCTACGAGGAGGCAAGACCCCCCCCCCCCCCCCCCCCCCACCATATCCGGCGAGCTAAGCCGTGCCTCGCGAGCGTGCCAGGCCTCCGAGTAGCAGCATTCTTTCCCTTCCCATCCTTCCTTCCCTTAATTTTCCTTTCCCTTCCTAAATACCTATCTTCCGGTTCCCTGTGTTAGTTCCTGTTTCCAAGCCTTATCCTCGTCCTACTTTCCATATCCTTTTCCTACCTTCCGTTTCCTTTCCCATATCGAAACGAATATGAATACCTGAGGGTCGAGTCGTCAGCAAAACAGTTAAGCGGATTTCAAGTTCCAGACAAGAGATCATTTAAAAAAGTGAGGAAGGGAGTCGGAGACAAAACGGAAACCTGGGGCACACCAGTATTTATGAAGTGGGTATCAGACTTGTAGCCATCCAATACAACTTATGTATTGAACAGTCGGAAAGGTAGTTTCTAATCCAATGAAGAAGAGACTCATCGATACCAAAAGCACGCATTTTCGATAAAAGAGCTTGATGCCAAACTCTGCCAAATGCTTTAGAAATATCAAGCGCAATAATCTTACTTTCTCCAAAACAATGCAATGATTGGCTCCACTTTTCGGTGAGTTAACCATCAAATCACCAGTTGACCTTTGTTACGAAAGCCGTCATTAGGAAGCTTTTGTTCTTCAAGATATTTCATTAGTTGACAGTTTATCAGCGTTTCCATGACCTTGGAAAGAAGGGACGTTAGTGCAATTGGACGGTAATTGGAAGGGGAGGAAGTTTCGCCTTTTTTAGGGACCGGCTGGACAAATGCAGTTTTCCATCTGCTCGGGAAAAGCCCAGCAGAATAGGAAAGATGGAAAAGTTTACGCAGTGGTTTTGCCAGCGTAGAAGAACACCTCTTCAGAATAATGTACCAGCGGATTTGTGTATATTGAGATCTTTGAGGACTCTCGCAACGTCACGCGGATTTTCCCAAAAACCTGGCCTTAACTATGGAAAATGAAATTGGACCTATTGAATTTTTTTTGATGCAAAGTTGTTCACAAATAATCAGACAGTAGGTTTGTTCGTTGAAGCCCTAGGGTCGCCATGGGGTCGCCACAAAGCGTTTTTTGAGAAACCTAAATTCGCACTGAATGTCAAATTAAGTGTTTTTTGAGCCATAGGTTTGCCACAGGTTTTCCCCAAACTCGCCCTAGCTTTTTGCTGTGGCGATTTGAGGGCTGTCAAATGACATCTGTTTTTATTTAAATGACAGGGATGTGTGGCGATTTGTGGTTTAGCGTTTTTTGAGGACTGGAAAACCCAGTTTTTTTTGACAACTCATGGGGTTGTCAAGAAAACCTGGGTCAACCCTGGGGAAAGTTCAACGAACAGACCTAGTATAGTCTGATCCATCCCGTAATTTTCTTGGCTACCGTTTAGTCATACGATGCAGTCAAAGTGATCACTTTTGATAAACAAGATTAGTATTAGATTTGGTGTGTGACTAGAGGTTGATGTTCTACTATTTTTTATATTTTTTTGTGTGAAGCGATTAAAAAAACTTGTTTTGGAACCTGTTGCTAGTGATATGATTAGTCAATTTCAATCAAAATTTTGTATTGACTTCATGATTTGTGTTGATTTGTATGACATCTAAGAAATATACTTTTTTGAACCTAAAAACGAAAAAAACATTTTTGTTTGGTAATATAAAAGTTTAGTCTTAAAGTTGTTTGATGCCTTAAAACAAAGTTTAAAATGTAGCTACAATCGTCCTCAACAAGTTTTCGCCCAAAAAAGTTGCGATATTTTGCGATGTTGCTAGATATCGCAAGAAAAAGCATTCAAAAAGGGTGAATATAACAATTTGGCTTAACAATTTTTTTTTTTATTATTTTTTTTTTTTGCTACAGACTTACCATCAAATTTTATTTATCTGTTAAGATATTAACTAATGGAATTTTTGAGAAACTTTTTCTCAAGAAAATGTAGAAAAAAGTAAAAAACCTCAACGGAAACCAAGCAAAAGTTATCTTCGTTTGTGTCGCAATATAAAACTCGATGGTTGGCCTCCTCAAGAAATAAAAACGCTCTTTACAACAAAATCAAAACAGAGCTCATGGATTTGTTGGACGGCCACAATCAACCGAGTTTGTCAAATTGAGTGAAAGGTCGAAAAAAAGAGAAACCGAAACATTGCGTTCTGAATTTGCACCTCAAGAGTTATGCTGTGCTGCTCAAATGCAACTAAAGGAGCAAGGAAAACTATATTCTACTATCCTAGTGAAAGATACAATTTTTTTAAGCCCCAACACGACCAGAAAAATACCGAAAATCTTATAAGAGCTAGGATAGTGATATAGTTCCATACCCTGCAGAAGAATCTTTATTAGTGATTGTTGAAACCAAATTAAAAAGTTTCAGTATAATCTGATAAGATATTCGTCCAAAAAACACAACATACATGTATATCCTTCATATGAATCAGTTACAGAAGCGAAAAAAAATGAGATCCAACCAATTTGAACGTGACGGAGTCAATTGCAGAAGCACCATTGCGAAACCTGCTTGACCATACTATGCAGAGTTTGTTTAAAGCCATCAAAGATGTAGCTGGTACTTTTCGTTGTAGTGAAATAAAAAACCTTTACCTTGTTTCTAAATGTTATTTTTAAATAGTTTTATATTTTTGTTATTTTCGCCATTGTTGAAAAATTATTGTTTTTCATTTTTGATGTAACAAATGCTTTGTAAAAAGTTTTTTTTTCATAGAATTTATATTTTAACTCAACTTATATTGAATTCAAGTTTTTCTAATTAATAAATTGTTTTTTTTATTAAGTATGTAGTTTTTAAAAAATGCGTATATATTATATATGCACCCGAAAACATGTTTTTCACTAATATTCATTATTATTTGATGAATAAAACAAGAATTTAATATAAACAGACCGAAAATAATTTTGGTCAGGATTTCCGAAAAATCCGCCTGTGTGCGTCGCAACCGAGCGAGTTCGAAAATATATCTGTTTCATCGCAGAATTTGCAGACTCAAGCTCAGGTGGAGCCAATATGCCAGCAGGAAATGTCGAGTTAGCAGCAAATTGAGCTGCTAGCAAATTAACTTTATCGACGGAGCTGACATTTACGGAGAGTCATTAAAAACTAGCGTTGGGACTTGGGACCGATGATGTGGTCGAGTTCTTAATGTTCTTCACGAAAGATCAAAAGTTTTTGCTCTCTTTTGGACACAATAGTATTTTTTGCCTTACTTTTTGGTCATTCTAAAACTTAGCCTCTTGTATTTGAGCATTGCAGATATTTCTGGTGCGTTTGAACAAATTTCGGTTTTCTACAGTAGGGTTATCTTTAAATTTTCGAAAACTACTTTCTCGATCCCTAATCGCCTCTTTACAGCTTATCATACTTATCATAAACAAAAGTACGACTACGTTGACGGAACGTTACAAACATAGCAAATTTGCAGTTTCATAGCTTTCATTAGGAATATTCAACGTATTTGACCAATCAGAGTCCGGAAGGAGAAAAATTGTATAAACTTTATTTTGATGAATGCGCCCATTCTATGTTTCTGAAGAAAATTTGACGTTGTCACTTTTTTCGCTATCTCGTGTCTCACACAACCGGCAAGCTGACTCTTTATGTCCTGCTCGTACTTGAGGAATTTACTTTTTAAGATTTGTTCTTGACTCTGCTGTCTGCTCTTCTTCCTTTACATCGCACTCATCGCAGTGCAATAGGGCAGTAAATAAAATTTTCGATAAGAAAAGACGACTGTGAAGTGAAACTGACGACGACGACAGAAAAAGCAAACTTAAGTCTTCGTCGAGGAAAGAAAAAAGAACAATAAAATATTTACATTTCTATGATAAAATCAACAACAACATGCGAATAAAACAAACAAAATGACTTCAAAGCTAATCTATCGCTGGCGATGTTGTTGAATTTTGACTCTAGTAATCTCAATTTCAATCAAGAATCTCCATCAGAATCAGAAACTCAACAGAAGTCGCAGCAGAAGGTCAAACAAAAAACCATCTTATTTTACGAAAATAAACAAACTTCCAGATAAAAAATAAACTCAAATGGCTTCAACAATGCAACTAGAATTCGCACAAGCGATGTCTGATTTCAAAACCATGTTTCCAGATATGGACCGAGATGTAATCGAGGCAGTCCTGAGAGCAAATCAGGGTGCCGTCGATGCAACTATCGATCAGCTGCTGGCTATGAGCACGGATAACCAGGTAGGAGTGGTAAATATGCGACAGAAATGGTAAATGTTTGTGATCTGATATTTGTGCCATTTGATAGAATGAAAAGCTCCGCAATGAAATGGACAAAACGTCCACTACGGGCACACCAGTACGGAGTCCGCCAAAAGCAGTTGTAGACAGTGTCCAACTCATCGATACGTCGGATGGTGATTTGCCACTGTTGAATCTCCCACCGCCCCCGCAGAAACTGTTGGCTAATACTGGCGCTTCGCCTAAACAAAAAGTGACTAGTTTACGAACACAACCACCGCCATCGAGTCAACATGGCACCCCATCGAAGCGTAATGGTCAGCGAAGATGGAATCCACCTATTCTGGGACCCCTTCCAGCTGGCTTCCTGCGAATTCAGCCAGCCGATCGGCCAGCTGGTGAATTTGACCTTCCTGACGAACAGTTTGCCATGATGCTCCAAAACGAGGAATTCATGAACGAGCTACGTTGGAACCAGGAGTTCATGACAGCCCTCGAAAAGGAACAACAAGACAAAGCTCGTGGCGAAGACGACGCAGCATTCAAAGAGCGCCTCAAACACATGGGTAAAATGTCGCGAAAGAAATTCCTCCAAATGGCTAAAGTGTTCACTTGGCAAAGAAACAAAAAAGTCACTTCGGCTAAGCAAATTGATTCACTGCCCCTAAAGGAGGAGCCCAGTGACGACGAGGATCATTTACAGGTGAGAAAGTAGGGTTCTCTACTATCTGTCAAAGACTTTGCTTATCTTAGGCAATTTCTAAAAAAAATACATTTGCGTTGCATTATTGTTAAAAACGGTGTGATAAGAGATTCCATATTTGATATCAAAATTTAATTCATTTTAATTGCTTAACAAGGGAAGTTTTCAGGGAGGAGTGAAGGGTAGAAGGGTCATCTAAATAAATTGGTTGTGTATCATGAAAAAAAAAAAACAAAAATTGCGTTAAAATCATCCAATGTTTGGTTTTTAATTCACAAAACTGCATGGAAATCATACCCAACCGCTTGAAAGACTTTTAAGTTGACTTAAGTTGATTTTGGAATTTATTGTTTGAATGAAGGCCATAAATACCTATCCAGAAAAGTAAGCAATCGGTTTAACGCTAATTTTAGTATTTATTTAATAACAATTTGGTCTGTGCAATAGTCTGAGATAGATACAAATCTTCATAATCATTTATTATCATCATACTCATCATGACGTCATGGTTGGTAAACAGAATTTTAGTTATAGATTATTTTTAGACGATTTTAATTTTACGAAAAAGAGAGAACAGTTGTGTTTTGCTTTCATTGTGTATATTTGGCTCGAAAAATATTAAGTTATGCAAACAACGCACGGTATCATCACATGGCAAATGGTCAACGTTGAGCGTACTATGTAAATTTGTTTGAATTTTAAAGAAAGTAAGTGTTGTCTCACATAATGACTGAGTAAAAATCTAAAGAGGATGTTGTTTTGTCGTTTTCGTCTTCCCAAATGTTGTCGATTCCTTGAGGTAGGCATTTGACAAATCATTCAATACCCAAAAGGTTGTTAAACAAATTGCAAGTATGCTTGTCAGCGGGTTGTTATGATTGTTATTGGAATCATATGTCATCTTTCAACTGTTTGAGAGACGCAAATTCTATTTCGGTATGCCTTTTATTTTGTTTGTAGCTACAAAGGTACAAAATGGGGAGTGTGTATAGACTGCACTGATTCGATTTAAATCGTGTTACCTGGCAAAATTGCCACTTGTTGATGGTTTATCGACAACAATTCAGATTTTAGATCAGTAACTTCCAAGAAGTAAGTAAGCCTAAAAATGCTAAAGTATTCTGTTAACTAATCAACGTTGCTAGTCAGCACTTTCAAGGTTCACAGTGAACGGAATAATTTTTTTTAGTAATAAATATTTGTTCTCCCGTGGCGATATGGTTAGCATGTCTATCTGTTACATCGGAGGTTCGTTGGTCGAATCCCAACTGAATCCAAAAATGTTTTCCACGGATATCACTTTTTGCGAGGAATTGGCAAGTCCTCCTATAGTAAATTTATTGCCATGAACAGTAGAGTGTCCCGTCCATGTATGGTGGAAAAAAAATGTTCGAGTTTTGTATCGTAATAGGACATAGGTATCAAAAGTTGCGTATTGACAAGTAGATGTAAGAATATATACATACTTCCTTTTTTATTTCGATATAACTTTTGAGCCTCTACCAACGGTTTTAAATGTAAAAAAAAATTAACTCTTAATTGTTTTCATACATATTTTATGTTACTTTTTATTAATCCAATTCATCTTTTTTTAAGTTTAATTAAAGGTATTTGTTATTTAAAATGTTTAAAATAAATTATTAGGGTTCTCAAACAAAATAAAAATGTTAACGGAAGCACGAAACGCTTAAAAACAGATAAACCTATTCGCATTTTAAATTGGCCTTTGAAGTTGATAGAAGGCACTTTATTTCTGGATTCAATCTTGCTCTTTATGAGTCCATCCCTTGATTTTGTTCGGAATTGAAAGCCATACTGGTGCGTATACTTTGACAATGTACTCTAGCAGAATTTTTAAGTTTTCAGATGGATTACTGGATCCTACATACAGTCTTAATATTCTGTTCGCAGTGGTGACCCATTGTGAGTGTGCCATTTTCCCAGGCTGTCGATTTGCTAATACGGGAGCACGGAGCACGGAGCACAGTAACCTGATTTGATCGCTTGACACATTTCAAAGAGATTTTTTTGTTCGATACTCAATTGATCTACGATTCTTTGCTCGGTGAAAATTGAGCAACAGTGGTATTTTCACAATCAGCTAGTGCCTTACCGATTGGGCCAGAATACTCGCGAGGTCCCGAAGTTGATCCATCCAAGTTGGTGAAAAGGTGTCTTAGTGGCGATTCGTTTGCGTGGAGTAAACATATTGTAAAGGTCGACTAAGCTCCTTTTCTATATAAGATATAATACCTCCTTTCCTACCAGTATTTGTTGCAGTGTCGTCACATCCAATGCAGACAATAGATTTCAAATCGAATCCTTTGTTTTTTAAAAAGTCTAGTATTGAGCTACTTACTTCTTTTCCTGTCCCACTTTTCGGAGTTCGGAGGTAGTGGCCCAAGAACAGTGATTCTGGTTCAGCAAGAATTGAAATATGTTCTTCAAGAACCACCTTCCGGTAATAGCGCCCATCTTTTGTTTCGAAAACAAGGATTTTATCTTTTCGTCCATCAAAATATAGGCCCTTATTGTGAGTGTCGCCTATCATTCGATACGACAAGGGTCGAAAGCTTCGATAAATTTTCCTTTTTGTATTGCGTATCTCTATCGACAAGAATTTCTGTTACTGTGAATAATGAAAGTAGTCATTGTGAATAAATCTTATAATTTGACATTTGAGTTAGTTTCAGTGATAGTCGAACGCAAAAATACAGACGACAACGACCGAATTCAAAATTGAAAGTATCGAACAATAAAAATACGCAAAACCAAATTGCATTTTCGATGTTCGATGATCGACAACCGTTGTGTATCGACAGTCAAACGACACTCGCAATAAGGGCCATATACTTTGGACTAAGACACCATCGTATTGGTTTGAAAGACTGTCTCTTGACTTTCACAAAGCTCGATGAATTTTATTTTTGTCAATAACAAGAGTAGTGTTGTTAATGTCGTTCCTCGTTTACAAGACCAGCGTCCTGAAGCACTGCAGAAGCAACTGCTGCAGCAGAACGAACAGAAAGCCCATACCTGTCACAAACTCTTGAGAGGTTATGGTTTTCCCTCTTGTTCTTTATTCCTCTAAGATGTTTACAAAGTTCATAAACTAGCACATAGAACATGGAAGAGTTAATATTTGATAAACTATACTGTATCGAACACGTGTTACATTTAGATCACATTGCGACGTTGCAACCTAATTTGTGTTAGGGATGGTATAGTGAAGGGAACTAGATAGATCCGTTATATTTTTTTGAAATACAAAAAGGAATCTTGAGCTAGTCGAGTTCTATAATTTCAGTTGCAGTAAATTAGTTAGGTATGTATTGTATGCGGCTGAGATAAATGAAACAAATAGAATAACTTAAAATGCAATATTCGCGTCATTATGCTTGCAGTTATGACAAAGGTAATTTTTTTGCATCTATGTGAGAACGTAAGTTACACATTAAAGTGGTAAAAATGGTAAAATTAACATGAATTAACAACAAATTTTTTTTGAAAAGTTGCTTATTTTTCACAATTTCAACGGCTGGTAGAGGCCCAAAAGTACCATAGAATATTTTTTTTAGTATTTTTCTCGTGATGCGCTATAGAATACGCAACTTTTGAGGGGTCTTACGTAAGGATACGCCACAAAAAAATTTGACGGGACACTCTAATGAACAGCGCTTTCTCGATTAGCCGTTCAAAACCGGCAGAAAATTGTAGGTCCCCTACAAGAGAGAGAGAAAGAGAATATACACTTGACCAGGGGCTATACCACGGGGGCCCATCGCTCTGTCGCGCCACCCAATGTATCTATGTATTGCACTTCCTTTTTGACACCTACTTCTACTGTTTGCAATGTTTTGGAATCCAGAGAGAAGTGAGCATATTTTTTTGACTAACGAGTAAACTGTTCAACTATTTTTAATGCCTTGTTAATACAAAAGTCATGTGTTCGATAGAATTCCAATATAAAGTCAAAAAACGATAGCGTTGTGTTAATTTTTATCCGAAAACCCAATGAACTCTTATCTATTCTTGACCTGGTGTGCAGTTTTGAATAGTCTGACCAATAATAAAGGTAAGATAAGAATAGATTTTGTTATTTTGAACAACAAAAGAGCTCTGCCATAAGTCGGCTATTGTGATGGTCTATTTGCGTTCTCATTTTAAATTTGAATGTCGTTGTAAAAAATTTGTTGGTGCTCCTAACTTGACAAGTTATATTTAAGTACTGATCCATTGTACTTACAGGTAGCATCGTTCTTTTATTAGAGCATTCTAGCTATTCTTCGAATATCCGGAGTATACCGTCAAGCTGGCTAGAAATAGCTACCGAGTGTCTGTAGCCTTATTCAAGAAAATACAGAGTAAATGTTTCGCAGTGTCATCACTCTATCATCAGGGTTCACAGAAAGGCACTTAAACCTGGCGGGTTTCAATGCTTGTCAAAGGACAAGTGTATCATTTCAACGCCTTCTGCAATCATTCTGCTAAATATCTGCTATTTACTAACTGAAGCATACGTTTTGTCTGTCTGCAAAGAAGGGACATTACGTTTGTGCTCTTGACATATTCGTTTATAAGCACTCACTTATAGACTAAAAAATGCTGCTTGAGTTCCTGAAAATGTACCGAACATTGCCATTAGCCGAGTTTTATTGGGAATTTTTATATTCACTTCACTTAGGCGCTCAATAAAACGCTGTACTCACTTACACAACTTTATTCCATAAACGCCATTTACCAGCCATCCCTGTTGTTCACTTCTGCAAGTGAGTTATTTTTGTCCACTTACGTTGTTCACTTTAGAGTTGTTGTTTTTACATGAGCAATGTTTTGCGATGTTTTGCTGAAGTGAATGTAAATTCTCACTCAAAACACGGATATTGTCAACTAAATCCAATGTTAATTTAAAGGTATACAAATCGGTCGCAGAGGCTTGAAGTGTGTCTTCTATTTAGGTCAATTCCGTTGAATAGAAAATCGGTGAACTTACTTTTCTTTCCATTAGGCAACTCGGTTAGTTTAGGTTTGAATGACTGCCAGGAAAACAACTAATACACTTAGTAGATCCATCGTGATACCATCCGAAAGATGTGAGGGCATGCCAAAACTAAAAACTCATAACAATTTAGAGCTTTTAACAAAACGCTGGCAACACTGGATATCTGCGTTCATCAGATCGCTTGGGTTGATGAAGAAGAAATCTCCTAGATATATGTTATTTGCGCTTAAGGAAGAAAGCACAACATGAACAGAGGATTTGTGGGATTTCCTGCACTTCCTCCTCGTCCAAACAACCTCTACAGAAATCATATATAACTTTCCATTTCTGAAGAGTTCATCGATTTGCAGTTTCCTGGAATATTTCTGTGCCCAGTCACACGGAAACGGCAACTGTTCAACCATATCCATGAAAGGTATCAACTTTTCATATCTGTCGCCAGTGCTTCATAGTTGAGTTATCTGCAAAGTAGGTAAAACATAGACGACAACTTGTAGCCGTCAATGATTTCGATGAAACAGCCCCGGGTGACTTGAGAGGATAGGACACGTACAACTTTCTCTTTTAAACCCTTGCTACATCTTGTACTTTTTCTTATTTTGATGTACTTGATGTACTAACTCACAATAAATCAAAAATTAAGGATAAAATCTGTGGTACCTGTGGCGTGATGCTAACCCAGAGGTTCGAGGTTCGAATCCCAGCAGAGGCAAAAATGTATTTCCACGGGTATCGATTTTTGCGAGGAATTGGCAAGTCGTCCGTTGGTAAATTCACTGCCATGAAAAGAGCTTTCTCGATTAGCCAATCGGAACCGGCAGAAAATTGTAAGTCCCCTCCATTCCCTCACTAGCATGGTTATGAGAAATGCGCTTGGCCCTGGCAAAAAAGTTTTTTTTACACGGGTATCGACTTTAGCGAGGAATTGGCAAGTCCTCGGTTAATAAATTCATTGCCATGAAAAGCGATTTCTAAATTATTTATTCAAAACCGGCAGAAAATTGTAGGTCCCCAACATTCCCTCACAAGGCATGGTTTAGAGAAATGCGCTAGGTTCTGGGGCTCTGTTACGCCACCCTATCTATTTATTTTTTTATTTCACTTACCCTGTGTCTATTCGACCAAGATATGGCAAGTCATCGGCCCACATATAAGGTTTGTTCGGGTCTAGGGTCGCCCTGGGGTCGCCATAAAGCGTTTTTTGAGAAATCCAAAGTCGCCCTGAATGTCAAATTGAGTGTTTTTTGAGCCCTAGGGTTGACCTAGGTTTTCCACAAACTCGCCCTAGCTGTTTGCTGTGGCGAGTTGAGAGCTGTCAAATGGCATGTATTTTTTTTTAATAGGTCTGTTCGTTGAACTTTACCCAGGGTTGACCCAGGTTTTCTTGACAACCCTATGAGTTGACTTTGAAATGATGTTTGGGCTTTGATGATCAGCTTTATTTTTGATGCAATTAATAAAAATATTTAAAATTCATCTTTTTTCCCTACGTTTCGCCAGTTTTTTTCCAGCTTCTTCAGGGGTTTATATTTATTTTCTTGAAAAAAACATAAATTCATAGAGTGATTAGAATGAAGAATACATACATATAAATTGACATTAATTGGTGTAATTATTGGATTTTACTATTTCACTTACTTTTTAGATTTAAAATTTTTGTTTACATTTTTGACTTGAAATAATTAAAATAATTTAACATGAAATGAACAACACTTTAATAAATTAACACATATTGGACAACAAAACTTAGGTCTATTATCACAGATCATTTAATTGTTACTAATGGCAACACTATATATCGAGCTGATGTTGTCTAAGTCTTCTTTATGGTTCATTGTTGTTGTTAGTTTTTGTTGAATACGAAGACTTTCTAGTGTGTAGCCTATGAGTTGTCAAAAAAACCTGGGTTTTCCAGTCCTCAAAAAACACTACACCACAAATCACCACACATCCCTGTCATTAAAAAAAAATACATGCCATTTGACAGCCCTCAAATCGCCACAGCAAAAAGCTAGGGCGAGTTTGGGGAAAACCAATGGCAAACCTATGGCTCAAAAAAACGCACAATTTGACATTCAGGGCGAATTTAGGTTTCTCAAAAAACGCTTTGTGGCGACCCTAGTGCAACCCCAGGGCTTCAACGATCAAACCTAATGACGGATGTGTGGTGATTTGTGGTTTTGCGTTTTTTGAGGACTGGAAAACCCAGGTTTTTTTGACAACACATAGGGTTGTCAAGAAAACCTGGGTCAACCCTGGGGAAAGTTCAACGAACAGACCTATACAATGCATTAAATTCCTGTTCGTGTTTCAGATGTGACGTAGGCGACCTACAATTTTCATGTCAATTGACTTTCGAGCAATTTGTTATCATTTATTTTTAAAACAACGGAAGGCAAACAATTGAATTGAAAATTTCTTCTGGGTCTTCACTTTCTACTTTTGAAGCTACTGAATTGCTTCTCAGAATAAATGGAATAGAATATTCCATACCAGTTGGGTTTCAATTTCGAAGAGTTAGGTTGTAAGTGTATTGTAAAGGCTTGCCATGCATTGCTCATATAACCCCGGGAAAGTTAGTCTTTGTCGCTTCGCTTTATTTCACAATTTCACGGCACAGTCGAAAACAGCATGCCTCAATAAGTTAATTTGGTTGTGTATTTTTACTTTTCAATATTTACACATTTACATATCTGTACATGCTTCATTTTTATATCGCTTCTTCCAACTTGTGTTGAAATTCATTATTATTAAGGGAGGGGTAAACCCTATGAGGCTGAAAAAAGGCTTTTTTACGAATTTTTTATGAAAAATCTGATAAAGTAATTTAATTTATTGATTTGCTACATTATTAAGTATAGACTCAAGTATCTCATATAATTTTTTCATACAAAAAAATTGAAAAACAAGCCGATGATAGTGCATTTTTCGAGATTTTTGCGAAAAAATCTCGAAAAATGCCTCCCCTTTTCAATCTTTTGCGGTGTGCAAGATAACTTTTGACAGCATCATCTAAAATCAAATTTCCAAAAAGATCCTAACAGATAACACGAGGTTTTTTGTTTTTGCAATTTTTGAAATTTTTTTGACAACTTGAGTGAAAAAAGTCGTTTATTGCCTAAAAATGCTCCATTTTGTAGCTGTCAAATCCGGAAAAATGAAAACTTTTTAAAATCCTCGTGTTATTACCTCTAAAAATATATATTAAAGAAGTGTGCACAATTTCAGAAGGATCGGTGCAACAGTCGCCGAGATACTAGTTTCGAGATAAACGCGTTTAAAGATAAACTCAAAAATCAGCACACTGAATGGTTCCCCTCAAAAATATTCCGTTAGAAGCGTCATTCGAGTGAGCCCCCTTCGGTAAACACAAAAGAAGACCTCGAGCTACCTTGAACCAATCACAAAAAAAAGGTTGGTTCAAGGTCGTCCGGCCCGGCTGGCCCCCCTCTATTCGCTCGCCGCGCATACCTACTCTAAAATCATCTAAAATCACTGTAAGTTTTCGAATTCAACTCTGAATGTCTTGAAATTTTGACACAACATTGTAGTATAATAAGAAAATGCATTAAAAAAAAATCGATTTTTTGAAAGGTTTCCAGGCCTTAAACGTTACAAGTTACAGTTTTAAAGTATGTAAAGTAATTTGATGAAAATTTGCTATGCACAGTTTGAGTCACAGCTACACAGATTTTATTCTAATCGATTCTAGTTTTTCTGCTCATACATTTTTGTGCACTAGATTACAGTCCTAAGCAAAATTAAAAAATACTGATTTCATATTTTTTATCTACAAACCAAGGCTTTTCAAAAGACAGATGTCCTGCCTTAGTTGGCTTTGGGTACTTTTTGAACGTCCTTCTTCATGCAAAAGTACAGCGGGAAAGTTAGTTTTTAAAATTTTCCTTCGGACGTTTGGAAATTTAAATGTGGGAAACAACGTTACACTGGAATCTTTTGCTAATACTTAAAATAAAAACATTCACTGTCTGTTCGTTCAAAATGTGTTTTCGAATCATTTGAAATCAAAATGCATTCTTTTCTCATGGTCATCGAATCTGAAACCGTACTACAAAAAATTCCAAAACAATTACACGTGTAATCCTAAATGCAACGTGTAAAACTGAATACATGTTCATTACTAGTTACAAGTGTTTATACACGGATAATTCAATTACACGTTTAATACGTACATTAAGTGGTTCTAATCGAAACAGCGATAGAGCTCGCTGTGTTATAAGAAATCGTAAGAAATCAAGAAGTCAAGTTGAAATCAAATAGTATTGCTTTACAATTGTCTTTCTTTCCCATTTAAAGTGTTAGAATTTCTGCTCGCAATCACGATTCAAACTCTGTGCTGCAAATGGAAATTAAAAGTCTTCAAATTTTATTTAAAAAGAGTGGTGACCTTATGAATCATTCCGGAGAGTACTTCAGAGCCAACATCATTCACAAATCACAACATATACTGTTCTTTTTTTATTTTAATGATAAATCTACAAATTGCAAAAAAGCTATGTAGTTGTCTTTCATTCCTCCATCATTTTCTACCCCTCAACAATATATTTATAGGATGTACTATGTGCAAACAAAGGCTGCTGTGAAACAGATAATGGGGGAGTTGTGATTCCTTGAAAAGAAAGAACCAAAAATGCTGCAGAGGAATGGGTTGGTGACTGAGTTATTGGGTTTGGGAACCCGCACTGAACCATTTGTAGCTCCGAAAGAATGAATTTTAGGATGCTGTTTAGTGGAGAAATTTAGAGATGTCACCCAATTCGTCGAAGAAGTATTCTCCGAGGGCTTTTTTTTTTCTAGTGAGGGCTAAGTTAGGGCACTCACAGATAAAGTGGAATGATCCCTGCCCTGCCTCTTCGTCTTGGCATCCTCTACATAAGCCGGATGTGCTAATGTCCATTCTCATCATGTGGGTACCCAATGAGTTGTGACCCAATATGAGCAGAAATTCTGTTTTTTTTTTTCTTGGATATATCTGGCCATAGGTTTTTGGAAACCTAGCATGATGTTTCTAAAGGTAAACCCGTATGCAATAATTTTGGAGGACTATAATTAGTTCAGATTAACAACGCTTGAGAGTTTCCGTAATTTTTTTTGTAGTTAGTGGAAAAAACCCAAGGTCCATTGAAACAGCCATGGTTGACAGGGTGCATACCTTGTTGATAAATTGTTGAAAGATCTTACATGACTTCTGATTGGATACAACCATTTGTATTTGCATAAACAACAAAGTATCAATTTAAGTTCGACTTGTTCGCTAAGTCTCCTTTTTTCTTCGTTCTCTGAATTCACTGTGATGTCTTAATTTGATCAATCTGTTTATTGGAACATCATTAAAAATTAAGAGCAGAATAAAAGCAACACATCTGTTCAAAAGTAAAAAAAAAAGAATTAATTTCAATCCATCATATCATACGAAAGCAAATTTTGTTTTCTCCTACACAAATAAATTTTGTTTTCTAAATAGATCACAACTTACAAAGCAAATAAAAATACGTTACAACAACACAGAAAATCCTAGAAAACTAATAAAAGAATTAAAAAATCAAGAAAACCTAGTCACTCTGTGAATTAATGAAATCAGAAAACAAACTATCTTAAAGGAAATCAGTAAGAACATAGACTAAGATTAAATACTTAATCTCAACAGCATATAACATATATATATGAATAGAAATATACAAGAATGATGCAATAGAATAGGTTAGATGAGTATTTTATTAATAAATTAAAAAAACAAAATATATTATAATTATACTCAATTTATCAACATACATACATATATTGTCAAACAGTAAAGTCTGTGAGTTTGTTTTAATATAAGTACATATATGTTTGTCCTTTTAGCTGAAAATCGAAGTTATTAACAAATAATTTTTTTGATTATTGTAATTATTGATTTATTAAATATAAGGGCTTTTTTTAGAATTGAATTTATGAGTATATTATTGAGAAATATAAAATAATCCTATGCAAAAAAAACGAAACTCATTAATAGTGAAAAGAAAAATTCAAATTAAATAAATTATTTCAAAATACAAATAAAATAAATGTTATCCAAATATTAAAAAATGTGTATGTTTTATTTGGTTGCGAAAATCTTAATTCATAACGAATACATTCGTGCTAACCGCAACTATACAATCTGTTGGCTGATGAGAAAGGGATGCCTCAAACCGGGATAGAGGTTTTGCAGGATACGATTTTGTCGCGCTGGTATCCTTCTTCTTCTTGTTCATTTTTCGTTTTTGACTGTTGGCTACGCCGTGTTGCATTGGCCTCCAAATCTGTGTCGCATTGGCCTCCAAACCTGTATCGCATTGGCCTTCAAATCTAACATTGAATTTGGCAACTGACCAGACAAACTGCGACCATGGATCGGTTCCACCCCCACTCGATGAATACGTTCATTTCATCGAAAATGGACGAAAGTACCTTCAAATTCTCTTTATCAACACTGCTGGAATCTTGAAAGAAAGTACACTCCAATAAATCAAACCACTCCATACAACTTCATCTGACATACCAGACGCTGAGTATGCTCAAAGAAGAAATGGGCAGGTGGTATGTTGTAGATGATAAACACGAAAAGCACCTGGACTCCATCAAGGATATTTTGAAAATTGACCATTCCCATTTCTATTTTGCATTCCTTTTCGAGTTACTTACATTTAAGACCGACACAAACTGGGAACAGCGTAAGGAAAGCGACGACGTCAAAAACAATATTCTCTTTCTATAATAGGTTTGTTCGTTGAAGCCCTGGGGTTGCCCTAGGGTCGCCACAAATCGTTTTTTGAGAAACTTAAATTCGCCCTGAGTGTCAAATTGAGTGTTTTTTGAGCCATAGGTTTGCCATAGGTTTTCCCCCAACTCGCCCTAGCTTTTTACTGTTTACTGCGATTTGAGGGCTGTCAAATGGCATGTATTTTTTTTTATGGCAGGGATGTGTGGTGATTTGTGGTTTAGCGTTTTTTGAGGACTGGGGCCCTACTCTGTAATTCGTTTCGAAAGCAAAAATTTCCGAAAACGAATATTTTGTACTCTTTATTTCTAAAGCGGATTCGAATCTGCCACTTTCGGAACGGCAAATCCGAAAACGATTTTTTTATTTCATTTATTTATATTTTTACTTGTTTGTAATTTGCTTTGATATTATTTTTTTTGTTTGATTTGACAGATATCTTGAGAAATGTTTCAAGACTTCGCAAATCTATTCCGTTAATGAAAATATTAACAAGTACTTTTTTTCGATTCGAAAACGAAATACAGAGTACGAATTCATAATCGGATCGAAAATCACTTTCGAATAGACTTACGATTCGAAAGACGATGTTCAGACAGGCGCAAGTGAACCGTGCAAAATTGACGTCTATATGTTTTTTCTCTTTCCCACATAGTTGTAAGAAAGAGACGTAATTTTGCACCGAAGTTTTTAGAAAATTTAAAATTTTCTTGGCGGAGTTTTGACATTTCCTTGTTTTGACACTTGTGTTTTTTTTTCTCGAGCAAAGACGCTTTGTTTTAAAAATAAATGTTCTTTTTCTTGTTCCTGAAGCAAAAATACGAAAATAAATAAATAATTTTTTCAGTTTAGTTCAATTTCTGAGTTTTTTTTTCCCAAATCTAAAGGCAAAATAATCGTCAAAATAAATCCATCGTGTTCACATTACTTTCAGTCTGAACACGACGGCGTGGCGGAATGTCAAAATTGCACGGTTGACTTGCGCCTGTCTAAACACCGTCAAACGAAATACAGAGTAGGGCCCCTGGAAAACCCAGGTTTTTTTGACAACTCACAGGGTTGTCAAGAAAACCTGGGTCAACCCTGGGGAAATTTCAACGAACGGACCTAATATGACAATTATTTCAATTCAAAACAGTTTCCTGCTCAATATTGGTCATTTTCGCTTCAGGCTCAATAATGGTTCAAATGAAATATTAATTTTGTTGAAAATATCGAGGTTTTTGTTGAAAAAAATTCTCTGTAGGGTTTACCTCCGATTGGCAGCAACCCCTCGCGTACTATAGTGAATCCATTTATTGAAATTTTTTGAACAGTTGGAGTCATGAGTATCCAAGGATACAACCTTACAGATAGAGAGGCTGTATAAAAGCAATTTTTTCAAACTTAATAGTTCCTTATTTATTTTAGTAACTGATGACAAAGTTGAGTAGTTTTGAAAAATTTTCTAGCTACATTTCCATCATTTTGAATATGTATTTTTGTTGTCGCTTGATAAACATCAGGATAAAGTTGGTAGCCTATCGCTTAAGTGCAGCAATGACTCCAATAACCTTATCCATGCTTGTTATTGTTAAACCGAAATGCCAAAAGAAATGTGGTCGTTATTTATAGGTTCTCTAATATTTTCAAGATTGTTAAAATCTTTTGACAAAGCATCGCATAAATAGCACTTCAAAGAAAACTAAGTACCAGAAATCGATTTACAAATTTTTTAATGTCATTTTAGTTGAAATTAGTGCTCAATGTTTTCTTTCTGTGAAGTAGCTACATATTTCGGTAGTTTGAATTTTGTATTGAAGGCTTATATAGGCCTACAAAACTAAATTTCTTCATTGTTTTCTATTGTTAGTCGTAATAGTACAAGACAGGTTAAAAACATATATTTATCATCAGCAGCATCTGATATTAATCTTTGTTTAAATTGAGTGTGATCAACATCGAACCCTCACTTTGAATACAAAACAATTTTGATTTTTCAGAACATATGTAATGTAAGCTCGATAACAGGCTCTTTGCTTTGCAAAATTCGCGTTGCAGTGTGATCCAAAAGTTATTGTAACGACACTTCCGCTTCAGTTTCTTACTTACTTACTTAGGTTGGCATTAGGTACAGTTCGGGGTGAACCTGAGCCTCAACCAACATCTTTCGCCAACAATTTTATTTTCGGGCGAGCTCTCCCCAATTTTGCACTCTAATTCGCTTGAGGATTTCTTCCACTTGATTGTGCCACCTAAGACGAATGCTTTCGAAAACCCGTCGAGCCGATTTTCTTCTCCACCCATTGTTTTCGCATTCGGAACGAAAGATCATTCAAAGAATCTCTTTTTGGAAATGACCAAGGGCTTCCTCAACCCCTTTCGATAAAATTCCGCTCAGTAAAGCTGGCAAAGGGTTACTTTGGTTTTTCTAGAGAGGTTTTTGTTTCTCAATTGCCTTCTTAGCCCAAAGAAGCAAAGGTTGGCAAGAGTTATTCTCCGTTTGATCTCCGTTTGATGTGTTTCCGTGTCTATAGCGGATCCTAGGTAAACAAAGTCCTATACTACCTCGAAGTTATGTCTGTCTATTGTGTCGTTTTGTCCTATTCGTCGGTGAGAATGTCCTTGTTTGATGACAACATATGCTACCTTTTACCTTCATTAACTATCAATCCCATTTTTGCGGCTTCTGTTTCAATACTCGCAAAGGCACCTATGACATCACGCTTCCTTCTTCCCATTTCAGTGTCTGAACTTGAAATCATTCGGATATGATTTTTTTTTTTTCTCTGCTTGCACAAGTTTATAACATGGAAAAATATCTTTTGTGTAGCCTCGAATAACGTTTTACTAGTTCCAACTTAATTTAACCCCAAAAATAATAGAAAGAGCTTAAAGGGGTTAAATTTTATCAACTTTAATAAACGAGTTTATGTCCATACAATCGTTTAAGTAAGTTTGGGTGGTCCAAACCCTTTTAAAGACTACAGCTTTTGTTGTATTTCCGCAGCTTTTAACCTCATTTAAGCTGCATATCTCAGCAGTTCAGAATAATTTTCTGCACGAACACTGCTTTCATTAAAAAAAGTGTTGGTCTACCACTCTTTTTTGCAAGGTGAAGAGTGAATTCAAAACTCCGTTGAACCAGTATCATTCATTTTCAAGGAACGTATTTAAGTACCTTCAATAATTCACACCTACATAATTGTTAATCTTATTCATTCTTTGGATAATCGGACAGTCTTTTTAGCTGTTAAAAATTTCTTGTTTTTTTTTATCAAAAGTATTTTTCTCAATCTTATATAATATATGTCAAATAGTTTTTTTTTTAAACTAGCTGTGCCCGCGACTTCGTCTGGGTGGAGCAGTGACTTTTATGTTCCCGTCACTTGGGAGTATAGGGATAACATACAAAGCCGATGTCCATCCCAAGGTTCTAGACTATCTGTACAAAATTTCATTTTAAATCGGTTCAGTAGTTTGGGTGGGAGATGATAACATAGAAAAACTAATAGACAGAGTTACTTTCACATTTATAATTATTAGTTAGGATTAGGATTAGGGTCGGTGTCTATAAACATAGAAAAATTTCCATGAAAAGTGATATTTGTTCGATAAAAAGACCTGCAACTTTAACCTCACCTATTAGCTGTTAATAGGTACATATAGTAAGTAAGTAAGTAAGTAATTCATTCATTTTATTGACTATTATGGATACATTAATTTATATTATTTAATGAATCTAAAAGCTATGGCACTGCCGTCAGCTCGATTGGCAAATTATTTTTATACAAGTTATTTTTATATAAATTTGTAAATTAACATAAAATGAATTTATTCGAATTCAGTTTCTTTCATAAAAAGGTAGAGTTGTTTCCAGTCAAATCCGTTTAGTACTGCTATTGTTTCATTCGCGGACATAGTTTTCTTTTTGAAATATGTAAGCCGTTGTGGAACATAAATGGGACATATACTAATGATGTGAAAACAATCTTCTTTGGCTTTCAAATTACAGAGGGTACAAAACTGGTTGAAACTTTCGTTGTATGGGCGTCCATTGAGATAGAGAACTTCGCATCTGGTTTTAAATATTAAAGATATTTCTCTAAAATTCATTGTGTCATTGAAATAGTTTCTTTCCATTTAGTTGAATTGAAGTTGCGAATACAAAATTCTACTTTCCGAACATCGAGCCTTTTCTACGAACGCATCACGTATATGATTTTCATGTGCTTTAATTATTCGGTATAATTGCTCCGTTGGACTATTTATGCTTGGAGGATCTAATGTCACTATTTCTCCATAAGCCTGTCATAGATTTTTCCACTTCATCATCCACCAGTCTTCGTTCCTAATTTCATAAAAAGCCATTTTTTTTGGTAGTCGGCCATACCTCAACAATGTAGTCCGCCTGAGACCTTAGAGTGTTAGTGAAAAGCTTGGGTAGACCACTTTTGAGGTATAAGGTATAACGCATAATTTGGTGAATTCAGCGGAAGGTTAAACAATTTCTTCAAAAAATTTCTGTGAAACTTTTCAATCACATCAAACTCATCAATTCCCCATACTTGTGATGCGTAGCACAGTGAAGATTTTACTACGGCATTGAAAATTGTATACTTCGCAGAAAGTATAATGCGTTCGTTTGTGAATAAAGTCTTCCAAGTTAAATTTAGCAAACTTTGAGAAGTTTAAGCCTTCTCAGCCAAGTGTTTGGTGAAGTCCATGGTCTTGGTAAGTTTGACTCCTAGGTACCTGTACTCGTCAACTATTTCTAAAATGTCTTCATTAAAAGTCCAAATCCTCGTAGTCTGGTTGCGACTGGATCTAGAGAACAACATCACTTTGGACTTGTCCGTGTTAGTAAGAAGTCCCCATTTACTGCAATAGTCGGCTAATCGGTTTATCATCAGTTGCAGGTTTTCTGGTGATTCTGACTGTCAGTCCAACAATTCTGATTCCTCCCGGTAAATGTGTAACTACGTCATTAATGAAGAGTGAAAATAACAGAGCACTTAAGAGACATCCTTGTTTAACACCAGTGTTTCTTTCAAACCATTCTGAATAATGTGAGCCATCCCATACAGTTGCTTTCTTGCTTGTTAATACATATTTATGTACAGTGATTTTTATTTTCACTTAACAAGAAGAAAAAACTATCTCAATGATTAATCAAGAAAATTGTATACCTACATTCAATGGTATAAAACTTGACACTTTCAAGTATTTACTTTTGCACGTGCTAGCCTTATTTATAATAGGTTCGTTCGTTGAACCTTTTCCAGGATTCCTCGAACAGCTTTCCTTGACAACCCTATGAGTTGTCAAAAAAAACCGGGGTTTCAGTTTAAAAAAAACGCTTCACCACAAAAACACCACACATCCCTATTATTTGAAGAAAAATTTATGACTTTTGACAGCCCTGTTCATTGCCGGAACTGGCCCCAGCAAAACCCTTGGTCTACTTTAGGGCGAGTAGAGGGCTCAAAAAACACTCATGTGTATGTTTTTCAAAAAACGCTTTGTGGCGACCACAGGGCAACTAATATTAAGCTTAGAAATAGAAAGGGATGAACGTATACTTATGAAGTAAAAAAAAAATACAAGCCCCAACAGTTGTCATATAAAAATACGATTTTTGCGCATATCTATAACATAGTTGGTCCCAGTGTGCGAAAATCAGTTGGAACAGGAGCAACAAGCAAGCCGTCCCTAGAAGGCTTTTCCCGGTTTTCTGTCTTCTTTGGTGCATTCCAATCACTCATTATTCTCCTGTAAAATATTGACAATGAGGCAACCTTCATGACTCATGATTCGTCTGTCGTGCTTTATTGTCGTGGGTATCGAGAGGTGGAAAATTCACAAAGTGATAGACATTAAGTATGACGGCTCAGATAATGTGCATGGCATCTTGCCCCAGGTGTACTCGTATCGTAGTTCATAGACAAGAGCTCCTACGAAAAGTGTTCCGCCAAAGTGTACGGAATCTTGTCCTTCATGTATCTCAGCTGTGCATGTTTCCCCTCCTAATCAGTTACTTTGGATACTCTCCATTATTTTTTATTGCATTATATGCATTATTTAAATTTTTATTTTCAATAAGGCTGTTTAATTTTTGAATTTCATTTTACTTATCTTTATTTTCAAGGACGAGTAGGTAGGTATAGCAAGTTAACACATGGCGATCCCACGCCACCAAAATCCCACGAACACCAATCAACACATGGCGACCCCACGCCACCGAAATACCGAGAACACTCATCAAGGGTTCTCTAGTTTTACGACAAACAGATGGTCGTAAAACTAATGATTTACCATGAACACGAAATAGGAAAAAACCCACACAAGGACAACCACCAGCATCCCGAGCCAACGAATGTGAGCGGAGGACACGACTCGGCAGTCCGATTCCAACCCCGCGATCGACGAGATATAATAGTGGAAAATAAATATATATTTTTTGAAAATTCGTTGATCTATTTAATTGGCGCCCGAGCAGGGACACAAAAAAGGAGAACAAAATTTTAAATTAATCCTTCAACGACTTTGTGAACCAAAAACTCAGACTTAGAATCTGAACACCAGGAACACTCCAAGAAGGAAGAAAAAATTTAAAATTAATCCGTCAGCAATTTTTGTGGACCAAAAAATTCAGACTTAGAATCTGAACACCGGGGGAACGGCTCAAGAAGACTTCAAATTTAAAGCACCTGGAGCAACAACGGGGACATCTGAACCCAAAGGATCAGGGAAGTAGGCGCATCAGAAGCCGAAATACCGACTCAAACATACGAGAAAGTAAGGAATTTTATAATTTAACATATATATATTTTAAGTTGGTGAATAATTTAAGTTGTATTGAATTTTTTCTGAATCGTAAAATAAGAAGTGGTTGTAGTTTGGAAACTGTAAAACAAAGTGTTAAGATAAAAAACAATTATAGGAAGCAATCTGAAAGGTTTTTGTGTTAAGATTTAGAAAATAATTGTAAACAAAAAAGATGACAATGACGCAAGAAGAACTATCGATGATAGTGAGTAGGTTAGTGGCAGATGCCAACCAAAAGTTAACCGAGGAGGTAGGAAGACTTAGTAGCCAGCTTTCTACGTTAACGACAAATGACAACATAGAACCCTATAAAGACATAACAATTGACCCAACGATAATAGGTGGAGAGGGATTAGAAGTGGCGAAATGCTTACCAATATTTGATGGGGAAAATTATGTTTCTTGGCGAACAGCACTGTTAAATGCCATGAAGGTATACGAGCCTTGCAAAGGAGGAGCAAGATACTTCTCAGTAGTCAACATAGTTAGGAATAAAATCATAGGGAAAGCCAATGATGTTCTCACTAGTCACGGAACACCATTGAATGTAGACGCGATTATAGGTCGTTTAGATCTTACGTATAGCGACAAAAGACCTGTTCATATGCTGGAGTCAGAACTAAGCAATATGAGTCAAGACAGAAGAAGCCTACAAGAGTTCTATGACGATGTTACGAAAGTTCTAACGCTCATTATTAACAAAACTATAATGAGTTACGGTCCAAGAACTGCCGAAACAGAATGTCTTACCGAGAGGGCAAGACAAAACGCTCTTCGGGTGTTTGTTACCGGGCTTAGTCAACCCACGAGTAACATCGTATTTTCTCTCAACCCTGGGGACCTTCCCAATGCCTTAGCGAGAGCACAAGAGATAGAATCTAACCAGGCTAGGGTTAGAAATTTTGGTCACGTCAACGACAGACACCCACCTAGACAACAGAGTACAAGTCAGTCGCATAACCAGCCCGCAATCAGGCCTTTTCGGCAGAATAGGGAATTTAATTCTAATGAATCATTCCAACAACGGAATAGACCTTTCCAACAAAATCGCCATCATAGCAATTTCAGTAGTAATTACAATTACCCTGAAAGGATGGACACCACAAGTGGGAATTTAGTGCCCTCGAGACAAGCCACACCTCATAACTTTAATAATAATAGACCCCAATGGTCTAATAACACATCTAGTAACAACCCGTTTAAGAGAGAGCGGACAAACAGCGACCAGATAGCTACAAACAAAGTGCCGCGCATCAATAATTTAAACGAGAGTGGTAATTTTTTAAGAGTAAGGCACGACTTACCGTACATAAAAAGAACGGATGGTAAGTCGGGACGCATATTCAATATTCTGATAGACACAGGAGCTACTCATAACTATGTTAAACCAGGGTTATTCCCAAGTTTGGTGCTACAAACCCCATCGAGGGTCAAAAGTGTCCATGGGACGACTATCATCAATTCTTACCAAGACATAAATATCTTGGGGGTTAAAGACAAATTCTACGAGCTTAACGAACTTCAGGATTTCGATGCTATTATAGGCATCAAACTACTTAGAATGGTTCAAGGTAATATTAATATCAGGGACTCAACGTTAGAATACGATCAGGGCACGATACCCTTAATGTTCAACGATCATTTAATAAATAACCTTAATATTAACAAAGAAATTACTACAAAAGAAAAATTAACTCTGATTTTGAAAAAATACCAGGGTGTTTTTACTGAAAATCCAAATTACCTTCCATACAACACTCGTGTGCAATGTAGCATAAATACTACTATCGACACAGCGGTTTGGACGAAAGGTTACCCGTACCCACAGTCAGTGGCAACTTTCGTTAATAATGAAATCGAGAATCTACTCAACAACAACATAATACAACCTAGCAGAAGTGCATATAACTCTCCTGTATGGGTTGTAGACAAAAAAGGGTTAAGTGACGACGGTACGAAGAAGCATAGACTGGTCATAGACTATAAAAAGCTTAATTCTTTTACTAAAACTGAAAAATATCCGATGGCAGAAACGTCCGTCATCTTAGCTAACTTAGGCAAAGCTAGATATTTCACCACTCTCGATTTACAGAGTGGTTTCCATCAGATTAAAATGAAAGAGAGCGATAGGGAGAAAACAGCTTTTAGCGTTAACAATGGTAAATACGAGTTCCTTCGAATGCCATTTGGACTTAAAAACGCACCCTCAATTTTTCAGAGAACTATGGACGATATCCTCCGTGAGCACATAGGCAAATTTTGCCACGTTTATATAGATGACGTTATTATATTTTCAGAAACGGAAGCACAACACCTCGAACATATCGAGACAATTACAAAAGCCTTAAGCACAGCAAACATGAGAATATCGAGCGAGAAATCAAAATACTTTATGGAAGAAGTAGAATTTCTTGGGTACATCGTATCATTTAATTGCATCAAAATGGACCCAAAGAAAACACAATGCATAGAGGAGTTCCCTCAACCGGAGACTTTACGTCAACTACGATCTTTTTTGGGGTTAGCAGGCTATTACCGTAAATTCATAAGAAACTACGCGATGATTTCCAAGCCCATTACTAAGTATCTTAGTGGAGAGAACGGCAGAACTGGCCAAAATAATAGCAAAAAGATAGCAATCGAATTCGATAAAGAGGCTACAAAGGCGTTTAAGACATTGAAAGACAAACTCTGTGAACAAGTTACGCTCAACCAACCTGATTTTAATAAGGTATTCGAGCTTACTACGGATGCTAGCAACTCAGCCATAGGTGCAGTGCTTAGCCAAAATAATAAACCCATAACTTTTATAAGTCGAACTTTAAGTAAAACCGAAGAAACCTACGCGACAAACGAGAAGGAACTTCTTGCCATAATTTGGGCACTGAAAAACCTCCGAAATTATCTTTACGGTGTGAGTGGTATCCGCATATATACAGATCACCAACCATTAACGTTTGCCATTAGTGATAAGAACCCAAACGCGAAAATAAAACGCTGGCGCGCCTTCATAGAAGAATACGCTCCCGAAATCATATATAAACCAGGTAAGGCAAATGTCGTAGCTGACGCTCTCAGCAGACAGGAATTGAATATGATAAATGACGACGAGTCAACAGAAGGAACTGTACATAGTGCAGAGAGTAGTCCCATTCCCGAAATAAAGAGAGTAAACCAGAGAGTTAATAATTTTAGAACCCAACTGATTTTAAATGAATCACTAAACAACGATGTAATTTCAAAAGAAATCCACACAGGTTACTGGAGACATACAGTGCTTTTCAAAGACTTAGGTATTCTAGATAGAATTAAGGGTATAATAAAAGCAGGTCTTACCGTAGGAATCTACAGTACCGAGGAGTTATTTTTCAAAGTTAAAAATAAACTTTTAGAAGAATTTCCTACAGTAAAATTTTTGTTGTGCAACCAAATAGTCGAAGATATTACAGACAAAGAAGAACAATTAGGAATTGCTACTGCCGAACACAATCGAGCTCATAGGCAAGCTAAAGAAGTGTATAAGCAGGTTGTTAATAAATACTACTGGCCAAACGCTTTCAAACAAATTCTTTCAATAAACGCTGCATGTGAAATTTGCAAAAAGAATAAGTATGAAAGACACCCTAATAAGCAACCAATCGGAGAGACTCCAATTCCAGAAGAAGGGGGAGAACGCATCCACGCAGATATATATTACTGTAAAAATGCAACATTTTTAACAATGACAGACCCATTCTCAAAATACTTGATCACAACCCAAGTCAGTTCAAAAACCCAAGCAAAAGAGAGAATGATCGAACTACTACCGGTTTTCGGTAATGTCAAAACTTTGATAACCGACAACGAGGCAGCATTTTGCTCACCTTCCGCACGATGTGCATACAACCTTCTAAACATTACCCATAGAACAACACCACCAGCTCACTCAAAGAGCAATGGAACAATAGAAAGAATTCACTCCACGTTAACAGAACTCATAAGAATTGTTAAAGAGACAACACATATAACAGATATCAAGGATATAATGACTCTAGCTACAAAGAAATACAACGAAACTATTCACACGGTAACAGACAAACGACCAACAGACATATTTCACAATTATATAAATGATAGGGACACAAAAAAGAGACTACAAACACACCAACAAAAAACGTTAGGATATTGCAATAAAAATAGGAAAAATAAAACATATAAAGTTGGCGAAACAATTTTCGTAAACAATGGACAGAGAAGAAGTAAGAATAAACCTTTATTCCAAAAAAAGAAAGTTAAGGAAGACATAGGGAATATAGTTATAGACTCAAATAACCGAAAGATTCATAAAGATAATATTAGAAATTAAAATATATAATTATAGAACTGAGAGAAATAATAAATACTATTAATTTAAGTAAATCAAATATATTAAATACTCTACTGTTAGATTTAAGTGAAATAAAAAACATTATGGAACAAGAAAAAGTGAATACATCCATAATTGATGTACTTGATGCTTCCACTTTTAAAATTGTACAAAATAATATTATCATTGTATTTATCAAATACCCCAAAGTAAAAGGGTTAGGTTAGGTAACCACTATCTCACCAGAAGTAATAATGTAAATGGTGGGAAAATTATAATATTAAGAGAAATAGTTAAGTATAAGAAAAAATTTTATAAATCAGAATGCAAAAAAGAACTCAACCACCACTATTGTAAAATCGATAAAGAAACTAGTTGTTTAACAAACCTTTTAAATAAATACAAAGCAAACTGTACCAAAATCAAAGAACGAAATCAGCCAATAGAAATAATTAATGAAGGAAACATTGTTTTAACAGGAAACCACATTGTAAATGAAATAGAATTATCAGGAATCTATTTGATCCAATTTGAAAGGAATGTCTCTATTAATGGAAAAATTTATCTGAACTCAGAGAACCAAATACTAGAACATATTAAGTTAAGCAAGCCAACTCAAGTCAAAATTCTCGAATACATTGCTTCACAAGACGAGAAACTTATGTATACAAATCTTGATCATATAGAACCATTTATATCAGATCTCAAAGAACATCCCGTATTGTGGGGAATATGTATTAAGTTGTTCCTTGTAATATTGATTTACTCTGCTTACAAAATAATCAAAATAATTCAAGTTAATCGCACAAGCAAGATCGAACAGGTCACTTGCCCAAACAAGATCGAGCAAGACACAATAGAAATGGAAGAATTCGTGGAAACCTCAAAATCAAAGGTACAGGAGATGTTAAGCGAAAGATTGGGACAATCTTCTTCCGACTAAGGGGAGAGTTAACACATGGCGATCCCACGCCACCAAAATCCCACGAACACCAATCAACACATGGCGACCCCACGCCACCGAAATACCGAGAACACTCATCAAGGGTTCTCTAGTTTTACGACAAACAGATGGTCGTAAAACTAATGATTTACCATGAACACGAAATAGGAAAAAACCCACACAAGGACAACCACCAGCATCCCGAGCCAACGAATGTGAGCGGAGGACACGACTCGGCAGTCCGATTCCAACCCCGCGATCGACGAGATATAATAGTGGAAAATAAATATATATTTTTTGAAAATTCGTTGATCTATTTAATTTAGCATGAATTGAAATTAAATTTAATTACTTTTTGAATTTTATTATGAATACGACCGTTTATTTTGAGAAGCTGTTTAAGCAGAGAACACCAGTTGAAAGGTCAAATAAAATATGATTATGTACTTTTTTAAAGAACTCAAAATTGGACGGATTTTTATTACAGAAATGGGTTACTGAGCTAATTATAAAGAAAAAACCCCGAAGTACTTTAGGGTTCGAAGATAGAGAGTTGAGAATTCACCCTTTTCTGTATTTTAAACAGATCTCGGAAGCATAGCAAAATTTTATAAGACATTTTTTGAAGAGAACAATATTACCCATCGAAATGTTCCATTCAAATAATAATTCAAATTTTTTTGTATCCGAAACGTTAACCTAGAAAATGTCAAAATTTTCCAATTTTGTTTTTTTGAAAAAAATTTTGTGATGCAGCCTGGTTTTGTTTTGTGTCACTGTCAAAAATCTTCTTTTTTTTCTATGATTTAACAACGAATCGTATTACAATCGAGCAACTTGCACAATATTGAATTTTACTATCAAAATGCGTGTTATCGCACTTGTTTATAAAAGAAATTGTTTTCAGCGGCGAAGCTCATTTCCGGTTGAATAGATACGTGAACAAGCAAAACTGCCGTATTTGGATTTGGAGTGAAGAGCAGCCAAAAAGCAGAAAAATTTATTGTTGGGTGCGGATCATTGTATTTATTAACTCTTAACTGCAGTAGCATCACGGACAGGAAAACGCTGGTATCGCCTTCTATACTCTCGATTTGTCCCCTTAGCGGTTTTGACAATTTCGTTTGGTTGTTGACTTGGATAAGTGAATGGTATTTTCGTGAATGCTTGAATTATCTTCAAACTGTTTTTAAAAATCAAAGCAAATAGTTTTCATTTGTTTTCATCTGCCTGGCTTTTATGTTGCTAGAACGTTTACGAAGCATTGCTCCCTTTATAAAATATGCTTAAAAATTATGCGCTTTTTCCGATTTGAGAAATGGAGAGTATAAAAGGCGATAGCATCGATTTCCCCTCCGTGACGCTACTATAGTTTATAAACAATAGTGTGCATAGCGGAATGATTGGGTCGTAGTTTTTCAAAAATGATTCGAATGGTGAGTCTTGCGATGATAAGAAATATTTTTTGCGTGGCAAGTGGTTTTAATAAGACGGTACAACGGCCTAGTCAACCGAAAACAGTCGGTTCCCATTAGAACACCGTAATTAAATCGGAATGAGCGCTGTTAGTGACAAGATGGGGGACCGTCCGTTACTACTGCGTGCTGTTGTCATGTGTTATTTGTTCTATGTAGTATTTGTGTAGTTAGTCTTGTGGTGTATCAGCCAAATGGTCTTTGTCGCCCGGCTGCAACCCCCCTACTCCGCAGATTTATGTGTTGAGTAGGTTACATGTAAATGTAAATGTAATGTAAGACGGTACCACATGCCACACAGCACGTTCAACAAATGGACCAATTGTGAGGCGAGTTCGTTGTACAGTTTATTTCACGTTTGGGGCCAGTAAATTGGCCGCCTAGATGGTGCGATTTAACGTCTCTAGACTATTTTTTATGGGTCTATGTTGAGACTCATATCTGTATAATGACAAGGCTCTTTCAATTGAACTGAAAGTCAACATTGAAGCATTTATTTGTATGAAACTGACCGAAAGAAAGAGTTAGAAAGAGTGAGCAAAAATTGGACTAAGCGGATGGACAATTTGAGGCGCAACCGCGCATTGAAAAAATCGTAATCTAGAGCCTGAAAAAGTTTTTTTTGCCAGTAGAAGGAAATTTCGATTTCAGTTTCATGTTAATTTTATACAGGGTGGGCCAAAAGGTTGTTCACAATTTTAAACGCTTCGTAAAAAAAAAAACGGTGAGAGCTAAAATTATGAAACCAAAATGAAAATAAAGCTAAAAATATGCCATTTAATAAAAAATTTCTTGTTTTTGTTTTTATATAAAACATCCAGTAAGTTGTCGCCATGGCGGCGGAATGTTAGGTTAGGTGGAAGTGGCTGTCAGCCAATGAGTACATTGCCTGACACACTTAGGCCGCAAGGGCCCATTGTGATACCACAGAGATCAGCAAGTTAATCACCTACTGATCTCAGAAACCCGATGTAAGATTAACGAGTTGATTACTTATTAATCTTCCATTACGGGACTAGCCGGTTAATCACCTGCTAGTCGAACCACGCGGAACTTTTAATGTATTTTGAAAGACTTTTAGGGTCTATGTAAGCTAAGTCGCTAGTATCATCGAAGAAGAATTCACCAAGATGAGTTTTTCTCCTATGAAGTAGTGCAGGGCATGAGCAAAGAAGGTCTTGAACGGTTTCTTCCTCCTCCTCGTCCATGCAGCTTCTGTAGAAATCATTGGAAAACACACCAAGTCTTTTGGCGTGTCTCCCTATTAGACAGTGTCCCGTAAGAACACTTATGGTAGAACCTAGTTACAGGCGGTTCAGGAACTTCAGGGCTAACAAACTCTTCGAGCGTTTTGATTCTACAGACGGCCAAACTTTTTTGGTTGCAAGGCAGTTGTTACTCTCAGTCCATCTAGTGTTTGTTATCCTTGAAGCGCCTTGTCTAAGGTGGCGGAAACATTCGCACACTCTTTTCTCAAAATTTTCCCGAACTCTGGTCAACATCATCCGCGGAATCGCTGCAATTTCAGCTCGAATAGCTAATTTTAATGCTTCGGTGTCTGGAGGCTTGTCTTCATACACCCTGCTCTTCAAGAAACCCCACAGAAAAAAATCCGGGGGCGTGAGAAGTCACAATTGCGCATAATCAAGCGGTTACCGAATTTCTTTTTATTGTTTGCGGCGTCCTTGATGTACGCGGACGCCCAATTCGGGGACGGTTAATGACATTACCGATATTCGATCAAGTTTTTCACCCATCTATTGATAGAATGACAACTCGTGGGCTTTCGTGACGTTTTAAATTAAACTGTTTTTTGAAAGCGCACTGGGTAGCGATTGCACTCTCCCCGTTTTTTAAATAACACTCCACAGCGAAAGAACTTTACTGACGCGTCCATGGTGTGCCGTAGCAACTAACCTAGTATTTTATTTTATTTTTAGTTTTTATTACGAAGCGTTTGAAATAACCTTTTGACCCCCCCCCCCCCCCTGTATTTCCAGGTTTAAACTCTTAGCCGTAGAATTATAGTCGCTTAAAATCGTCTTAAAATGAGCTTTTGTGCCACACTAGCTTAAAATAACACTTGAATCGATTTATATTTGATTTTAATTTCACACTTTTTTAGAGTCACTCTAAATTTAAAAACTGACAACCTCCATTTTAAATACTTAACACCTAACTCTAATTTATCTGACGTAAGTCGTTTGTATTTGTAAAAGCGCGCTGACTATAAATTTGCGCTCTTATCTTTTGCTTTTGAAAATGAATTGTAATAGTCTTGTGGTGTATCAGCCAAATGGTCTTTGTCGCCCGGCTGCAACCCCCCTACTCCGCAGATTTATGTGTGGAGTAGGTTTCATGTAAATGTAAATGTAAATGAATTGTTATTGTTTTCATTGGACGTGTTTGCAAAATGCCCCTGTGGGTTCGCCCCTACTATAGGCAGGATGAAGAATTTAGTTTAATTTAAATACTTACACAGCGAATAAGAATTTCATCTTTCTTAGCTTGATTAGGAAATAAATTGACCGTATTCACATTGGGTATGTTATTTCATGAGGATTTAATTTCTTAAAAACAAAAATCTCACAAAGATTACGTCATCAAATCCCTTTTCAGAATGGTAATAATCAAAAATGCTCTCCATTTGTTTTCCTCTATTTGTTCTCGAACATGTGCTTTATTCCGTCATTTTATAATTCTTGTTTCGGTTTGTTATTAAATAATTTTATATTTTAATGAATATTACTTGTTTTCTTTTAATTATTTATTTGGTTTTTTGTTTCTTTTATGAAGAACTATTGCCATGATATTAATTTTATCATAAATAAAATTAATAATCTATAATAATATTTTCGAAACAATTTTGCTTAGGCTATAATTTGTTTATAATGTAATAATTATGTTTGTTTTTATATAATTCAATTATTTATTACTTTGAGTTATTTGTTTTGTTAAAATAAATTATTGAAACAATGGCATTATAGAAGCTATAGTATATATATATGTATATATATATATATATGAATTCTTTTTTTTTCTCCGAATCGCGTCTTTTTCTTTTATACTGACGAAAGAAACAAAAATAGTATATTTATCGTTAGAAAATAAAAAATATACCTATAATCATATAATTTACATAGTTTTTTAAGTTACGTATTTTTAATAATATTTATTATGCGCTCTATTGTTTTGCCGACATTATTTTGTGTTTTGTTTAATTTTATTTTATATAAGTATAAAATTTTCCGCAAAAATATAAAATGAGTATATATATTTTTTTTATAATTTATTCATATTTATATATAAATATAAATACATATAAATATTGGGCGTGTAGTATGAAAGCATCGTCATAGTACACAGTAAAAAATATTGTTTATATGCTATAGAGTTAAGATGTACACAGTATTATCATTTTTTTCCGTTTCTGTTTCCACCATAATATCGTCCGTCCATCACCACCAGCGTCTATTCCGTTTGCATATTTTCTGTTAATCGCTCTCCGTTTCCGGTTGGTTTTCGTTTTATTGTATTTATATTTTTATTCGCTATGATCGTCCAACTGCCATACATTCCATTCTGTCACATCCCTTATCATTTGTCTAAAATCAACATATTTCAACTAGCAAACCTAACTGCCGTAGCTTCTTGGAGTTGTTCTCAGGGATCATCAATCACCGTCAGGACCTTCAGAAAAATGGCCGCGTACATCGAGCGCTGATGCCAGTTGGAATATTATATGCGATAGCGATGGATGTTCGAGCAGTTCGTTTGATGGTAATGGTGGTTCACAACGCGGTCTCATGTGACGGCCACAAAAGCCACGATGCAGCCGCAACACAACATCACAGAAGACGAAACGCAACATTAACGTGCGCAAAAAATCGTCCCCAAAGAATTGAACATACGATGAGTCTGAAATATTTATGAAGTGATTTAATGGATTCTAGGACAGAAGGCGATCTAAACTTCTCAAATCAAGAAAAAAAATTGTTTGCAAAGATTTTGTCGAAAGTGTCTATATGCACCCTCGGTGTGGGTCGGGTTTAGTTGTGTAACACGATTGAGTAATTTAAGGGACAACGGTAACTCGTGTTGGTTCGTTTGAAACTAAATCACTCAGTAATTTCTGAGGAAAAAGGTTTCTTATTGGACAATCTTAAATGAACTTGTTGCAGTCGTTTGAGATGATAAATTATCTCATGTCCAGAATAATCGTAAATCTTAAGCTGTTATTAGTTTTTTCTATTGAAAAGCAGAGCGTTTGTCTTGTCATTTCAAAGGACTGCACTTAACTCATTTTAGATTGACCATTAGGAAATCTTTTTCATCAAAAATGACTGAGTGACTTCGTTTTAAACGAATCAACACGAGTCACACCATGAGTGTTTTCGCCTCAAATTACTGGAAAAGGTAGTATTAATGGCACATTCCATTGGTTTCACTCGGGGAAGCACTCATTTTAAAAACCAATGGAACACCCAAAATAATTTCTGTTTAGTTTAACGTAATTGCCTTTGTGTGAGTGAAACACCTATGGCTCTTAAAAAATATTCCTTGAAGAAAATTTTCTTTTTGACATTTGAGTAACATGTGTTAGTGCTTCTTGAGTCGATTCTCATTTCAAATCGAGAAGCGGCTGTCACTCCTCAGAATCATGAGAAACGATCTTTTTGCACCAATGGAACGGTTTGAGAATGCTTCTGGACGCTCCTGGACGGTTCTTTTCGTCCAATGGAAAGTGCCATAAGTGAACGAACACGGACCACACCATTCTTTTTGAAGCTAATGTAGGGGTGCATATAGAAACGTCGACTGGCAGAAAAATGTCACAATGCGGTCCCGTTAAAAGAATGAATTATGTTTTATGGCATGACAGTGTATGAAGTGCCTTATTTCTAAAAACAAATGCTGCTACGGACGTTTGAATACTCAAATGTAGGTATTCAATGAAATAGACCCACTTCATTTGAATTAAAAAAAAAAAGATAACCTACTTCCTCTTAATCACTTGCCTATGTATCCTATTCCTTGTTCTATTTCATCTATGCGACATCGAGTGACCAGTCGTGATGCCTCTGTTATAAATCGATCTACATAAGTCTGACATCTCTCCCAATGATGGATGGGAACATCGCCCACATTACAAACGTAACATAGTGCGGTCAATGGGGAATGCAGGAACAACGTGAATAGGGATCCGTGATGTTGAACATCCGCTATAAATGAAATTTATTTAAATTTATAAAAATAGCAAAGTGACTATAGATATTCACTTTGAAACGCTGGCGGTACATCCTGTGGTGACATAAGTATAACCAGTGGCTGTCCGAAGTATCGGGGTATATGCTGAAAGACGAATGAATTATCCGAATCGATTATGATGAAGAGTGGCCGTCTTGTAAAGGGATACAGATCGCCTGGATATAAACAATGGTTCTCCTTGTAGGATTTCCCTCGACAAGCGATACCGCTATCGACGCCATCACGTTTGACGCTCGTGGCAAGACCACCTAATTCATAACCATCTTTTTTTTTAAAAAAAGTAAACCAAAAAATGTTTGTGTTTATACAGGGCCTTGAGAGTAAACAACTTGATTATGTAACTTACAATCTTCGGGATGCTTAGTTGTGGAGAAGCAGCCATCGGCTGACATGTATAAAAGTAGAGCGCCTCCTGGAGGCAATTCTTTAAATCCGCTAGCTAAAAACACCAGAAGTTGACTAATCGAAGGCTTGTACAGTAAATACTTATGAGGATTGTCTCGGTAGTGACGACCGTTCTCTAAGTAGCCCTTAGAGCCTGGAACACCGTATGGTGGTATACGACTGGCTGCGGGACTAGCATCGTGCCCATGCATCCCGTGGGGTCCGCCCAATGGATGCGTTGACGACTCCGTTGGCTCACGTTCGAGCGTTTGTAACATGCTATTCGAAGATACATTTTTTTTGTTTTGAAAGCAATTTAAATCCGAAAATACTTACCGAAACATGTCCATTGTAAGCTCAGAGAACTTAGCCTGCTCACACGCTGAGCCGACAATCAAAATCTCTTGAAGGCTCAAAGTCATGTGCGGTGAACGTTCACATGGCGGAGTCGTTAGAGGGGACAACCTAGAACCGGAACCACTGATCATCAATTGGTGAAGTTGGGCTATTCTACGCTTTGGGAACAAAGGCCCGTGCTTTCACAGAAGAATGAATAATGCTATGTGTTGTATGTGTGATACGATACAAGATCGTTACGAGAAAAATGAGCGAATTCATGGGTTTGTGCAGTATGAATATGGGCATGAGAATAATGTGGATGCAACACGACGTGCATTCTTTTGCGATGAGTGTTTCAAAAGGTTTATATAACGTAGGTAAGTGTTGGTATATATAAAATTTCCTAAACTAAAAATCTAAACTAAGAGATAACTTCGTATAGCTCCTAAAAATTTTCTTTTTTCATCAAAAACTCTTTTTTGTCTGTTCATCAGTAGAAAGCACGGGCGAGTTATCCATTCCATATGCGAACTGTTCACATTCTCACCTGTGCGATAAAATGATGGGATTAGAATCCGCATGAAGAACAGCTACAGCTGCTTCAGCTTTGATGAAGCCTTTGATCTCTTCTAGTACTAAAGACCATTCAAGATGGTCTTCGGGCTCGTATCTTTAATGATTTGAAATTGTTTGTTTGGAAAAGTTTAAACGAGGGTGAGTCAAACTTACGTTGTTGTGTACTCCTGTATTTGTTTCTCCAGTTCAGTGACAAGCTCTCGCACCAGCTTCATCTTTTTTAACAACAGACAAACGACAATGAAACGTGCATAGTAGCGTAACTTTTTCACCATCAAATCGGGTCGATCCTCTTTGATCGCTCGGGAGTAATACGCTCGGCCTCTAATTGCTGCATAGAACTGATACGCTTCATTCAGGTAGTTTGTTTCGCTTGTTCGAAGGCTAAAAGAAAAAAGAAAATAGGAATTTTCGTTATAAGCATTAAATAAACACTCAGTAAATAAAACTTAAGAAGAATTGAAGTATTCGGTGTTTAACTACATAAAATAAAGTACGCGAGCACATATCTAATTGCTTTTGCAACGCAACTTAAAGGCTAACCCGAGACCTCGGGATATTCGCTCACAAGGTACAATTGGCTCAACAATATTGAAGGTGCATGACCATCGGATTCTTAGAGTAGCTTGAATAAGAGCAGCTTAAAAATACTAAAATCCCAAATTTTCCGCCTTGGAGCTGTGATTTTACCCCTTTGTGTTTTTTCTTGTGGGGAACCGTAAAGGACCGATATTGTGCCAACAATCTGGAATATGATCAGTATCATTCAAGTAATCAGTGAGCTAAAGGTCAAACCATCAAACTGCGATGCCAGCCGAGGTGGCCAGTGGCACTAGAACGACGTAGTATTTACTAGGAACATTTACTCTTACTAATAAAGCCATAACTCATGGAAAAAACTTTAAAATTACAGCTAACAAAATGCACATGTTTTCTACAGGGTGTTTTTAGACTTTTATTTTCGAATTGGCAACACTGTTTGTAGTAATTTTGCATTTGATAATTGGCGTTATACATATTTGTGGTCAAAACGTTTTGGCATTATGCAATGAGTAGACTTACTTCGGAACAACGCTTGTAAATTGTGCAAATTTCTTTTGTAAAATCATGTTTCTTCAGTTCGCCAAACTTCCGCTTCTAACGGGTGTTTTTTTTAGAGATTTGGTTTTGAATTTTGGAACATTGTTTTTAGTGATTGTCAATTTTACAATTGGCGGTATATTTGTGTTCATTACGTTTACCCATTGAATAGACTTACTTCAGAAAACGCTTCCAAATTGTTATTTCCGATATATGTACGGCCCCAGTTGCTCGAAAACGTGATCGAAAATGGGGCTTCCCCATTGCGCTTCATTGGAGCCAGTCGTGTGCTCCGCCTTTCGCGAGAAATTGGCAAGTTCTCCGATAGTGATTTCATGCCATGAAAAGTGCTTTCTCAATTAATCATACGGAATCGTCAAAAAATTGTAGGTTCCTTCCATTCCTTCACAAGGTTGAGAGAAATAACCCCTACTTTTTAATTTGCCAATGTTCTTTCTTAAAATGAATTTTAAGAAATTTGAATTGAAAGTTTTACCCGTATAACGCAGGCATTCAAATTATTGTTAAAAATTTAGAGAATGAATTCAAATTATTGTGCAACAAATGAATAACGGAAAATAAAGTCAGTTCAGATGCGATGATTTGTCACCAGTCATCGAATGGTCATTCATTTCGTGGTTTCAAGTTGGTAGTGTTGGTTATTGAAACCTGTCAAACTCAACTGTCATTTGAAGTGTCATAATAATGAATGTTAGCCATTTACGACAATTAATTGCTTATTAATCGAACAACGTGTTACAATTATTTAAACTTACTACAAAAGCAATAATTGCAGCATTTTTTCACGATCACTATGGTAGTCGTAATCGACCAATCGACGTACTTCGCAAGCAATCGGTAAAATTGTGAATAAATTTGAAGAGAGTGTAAGCGATACTGATGTCGTAACTCGTAAGGCTTGTTCACCATCGTAATGCACACCAAGCTAAAGGTATGTAGCTAGAGTTCATTCAAAGGGAAATGGGTGAATGGAAATCACACGCACTTGACATTTTAATTGAAAAATCAAAAGCCGAGTACACACTATACAATTAGTTGGACAAACTTCGTTTGACAGATGTAGTTTAATATCAAGCTTGTCGTCCAACTTTATGTCAAATATTTGAAAATCTTCCAACAAGTTGGTCAAGCGGTCGTCTGAGGGTTTCACATTGTCAAGCATTGGTCGTTCAAGCCAAAGTCTGTCCAAATAATTGTATTGTTTTGAAAATATAAATGACAGATAACAAAACACATAAATTGACCGATGATTATTAAGTGGATGATATGAACTTTGAAAAAGTTTTGAACTCAAAGTAATAGCATGTTTCTGAAAATATTTAAGCTTTTTTAATTTTTTTTTTTTGCTTTTTATATGGGGAAACCGACGTATTTTGTTATGAAAAGTGGAGACTCTCCCGTTGAAAAAAATCGTCTGGCTTCCCTAGAGAGAAGTGGGTTCCGTATAAGTCCAAAATTAAGGACTGAATGCTTATGTTGCTTGTTTGTTGACCCTGACGAGCCAATTCCAGAAAATTATTTGAATTGAAATGCCAAACGTTAAATGGAAAGTAGTTTGCCAATCGTAAATTTGTTGTTCTTACATGAGGTTAAAAAAAATTGATATAAGCTATGAAGTTATGATGAGTTTCCAAAATATGAAACTAAAAATATGAAATGCTTCTTTTGAAAATCTGGATTACCAACAATACTTGGACAAAATTTAAAAACATGTTTCATTGAAAGGAGTAATCCTCGATTTGAGAGTAAATCTTTCGAATTTCATAGAAAAACTGTGTTTTTTTAAAATTTAATAGGGTGATGCAACAGAGCGGATATCCTCGAGGCCTACTGCATTTCTCTCAACCATACCCCGAGAGAAATATAGGGGCCTTAAATTTTTGCCGATTCCGAAAGACTCATCGAGAAAGCAGTGATATTTCTATCGAGGACTTGAGAAAGCCGGGATCGAACTATGCTTAGCATTAATCCACAGATAGAACAAGTCATGCAAATTGCAAGACAAACAAACTGAAAAAAAAATTTCCAACAAAAATGGTCTGAGCTGGAATTCATTCAAACCAGCCGCGGAGGCCACTTGTCCGAATTAAGTTTTAAAAATACACTTCGTTCTCGATTAACGCAACTAAATAAAATAAGGGAAGATGTTATGACCGAGGTTATTGCACTAACCGAGTAAGAATTTTTTATAAGTTCAATTCGATATGAAAAGCAAAGATGAGTAAGCCAATAACCTACAAATATGTTTAATTCAATTCTTTTTTTGTTTGCCTTTTGTCCAGGAGCTGATGTTTCTTTACAATCTACGAGGGTTTTGTTGGCGTAAGTCAGTAGAATAGCCCGGATTCATCGGTGTTATAAATCTACGCTTTGTTTGAAACTTTTCATTCACAAAATTTTAACAGGCGAATTCCGTGTCTTTTCAAAAAATTTGTCATCCAACAATTGCTCGCATTGAAAGATTCTGGTCTCTTCTTAATTTTTTCGTGCAATGAGCACGCTTTTGTTTTAAGGGTCTCACTGGGAACCACTTGTACAAAATTTTTTCCATGCATTTCTCAGAAGTAAAATAATTGCCGAGACAAAACGTAAAACAAAAGATAAAAATTTACCCTGCAGAAATTAAAAAAAAAAAAATAGGGTGGCGCAACAGAGCAAGGAGCCCTTGGGCCTAGCGCATTTCTCACAACCATGCCTTGTGAGGAAATGGAGGGGACATACAATTTTCTGCCGGTTCCGAACGGCTAATCGAGAAAGCGCTTTTCATGGCAATGAATACTTCCTCGCGAAAGGCGATACCCGTGGAAAAAAAATTTTTGCCTCTGTTGGGATTCGAACTCGAACCTCTGGATTAACATGCGGAAATGCTATCCATCACACCACAGGTACCACCCTGCCGAAAACCTAAGCAAATAAAAACAAAAGTTGCACTTATCGATTCAAAATTGCAGACAGCTGATCTACAGAACAAACCAAGATATCCCTACTTAGTTGGTTGATGCAGTTTAAACTTTTTTGTTTGCAAAGTAAATTTTAAATTTTAACTTTAAATCGTCATGTAAATGTTTGTGACCAAATGACAGTGCTTGGGTATTTGAGTATTCATTGTGAAAACTGATTTCTTGTATTATTGTAAGTTTTTGTTTTAACCATTATGTTCTTGTTGAACAATTTAATTGACGATTGTTTTATTTACTTCCGAATAAACAGACCTGATGAAGAGCGTATTCATGCTCGAAACGTCGTTAACAACCATATAACAACATTGTTTTTATTGACCTTGAGCCTGCTCAAAAACAAATTAATTAGTAATTTCTTTACGGCAGACGGCATATTGCCATGCTTTCTAAATAATTATATTTCTGTACTATAATATTGTAATTTATGATTTGAAAAAATAAAGAAAGAAATTGAAATTGAAATTGAAATTGAAAAAATGTGTTCAAGTGTTTTTCAAAAAACAAGGAACAAAGTATACGAGTTGAAGCTAGCGATGTTTAGTTTCAGCTCAATGCTCTTTTAGGTGCGAAGTAAAATGTGGTTGGTATGTTCGAAGCTTACTGAAGCAAAGCCACCCCGCTCTTCTATTCTAGCAAATCTAGTAAAATACTAATATCGCAAAAAATATTCACAAACATGTGTGCTTGTGCATAAACCAACTCGTTTCAAGATTTAAAAAAAGAGCTTAGCGCAGCTTAACCTTAACCCCTTGTTTTCAAATAAATATTGTTTATTTTTTTGCATGTCAACGTTCTTTTCAAAATTGTCATGAATGCATTCTTTTCTGGGTCAAATTTTGAACTCACTTAAGCATAAAGGTATAGTGATCCACTTACAAAATCGTATCGGTATCAGGAAGTTGCTAAAATAACACATTCACAATTCATTCAGACTACTTTTTCTAACGACCTGTAAGTATACTCTCAGCGATCCAAATATTTTTTCACTAAACTAAACTTTCATAAAGAAAAGGGGCTTGCAAACAAAAACTCCAAGTGGTTGTTTAAAAGAGATAAGGAGATAGCCACTTGAAAACTTATAAAATCCCCCTCTCCCCCTACCCCTCCACTACATGCTGGAGTTGTAAGAAGTTAGATGAGTGATTTTATTAGACTTTATACCTTCAACTTGTATGGATGGATTAGGAGAATCATTCACAATGACAAATTTTCTTAAAAATACAACTTCAAATTGCGGACAAAATTTTATGTTTTATATGAGAAGTTGAAGAAAAAATTTATTCAAGTATATGTACTCACTAATAATGATAGTAAAGTTGACCAATTTTACTAGCAATTTCACCAATTTGCCAACGCTTCAAACCGTACTTAGAGTCAAGGACCATCCGATGCTGTTGTTGAAATTTCCATAGTTTCGTGTAAACATCGAATGTTCGTCCAAAATATGCCTGCCACTGTCGATGGCCATACTGTGGTAGGTCTCTATTAAACACATAAAATTTAAATTGAAAAATAAACAATCAAGGTTTTTCCAATAAAACGCTCAGTAGTCATAAAAAGTATTTATGCAGCTCTTTACTCACCTAAGTCCATTAAATAGTTGCTTAGATTTCTCAAGCAAATGACAAAACTCCAAAACTAGCTTCCTATCCTGTTCTTCTGTGGATTCCATTTTCACCATTCCGTTTTATTAGTTAATTCTACAAATCTGCAAAAAGATAACAAAAATTTTCTTTAAATAATCCTTCGCTGTACTGAGATACTATTTAAAAGATGTGTCATCTCTATATGAGATACCTAAGCCAACTATGCCAATTGATCGAATGACTAATAAAAAAAAAACTTATAAAAAGTAAAATAAAAAAAAACCTCACACTCTTTGGCAGTTTATACTCTCTAAATGGTGATGCCTATGCCAAACTATACTACACAACGTGCCTACCGCTGTTTTATTAATTAAGCACTACAAATTGCTGGCACAATTCGGTGACGTAGGCCTTCTATTGAAATAAAAAAAAGGCCAGAGGCAGAGGCACATTCAACGCGGTATACTTTAATGGTTTTAGGAACAATGAAAACTATATTTTCCTATCCAGCCAACAATAAACAACAACAATGACGGCACAGAAAAGGAAAAATTCTGGCCAAAATTTTATATATTGAATTTGGCTACATCGGGGATGTGCGCACTGCCGGCAAAAAAAAAAGCAGCTCCCACTGCTTCGTTGGTCATACACAATTGAAAGTGTGTAGTTCATCTCCACGTTTTTGTATTATTATCTTCTTTAGTCGTCCACCCTATTTTCGAGGCCCCTTTGTTTTTGTCTTTGTTTGATTTATCATTGTTTGGCTTTTAAAGCCTTACTTGTGCTAGCAAACGAACACCCTGTGTAAAAAGCCGGCTGTTGAAAATATCGGTTAAGGTTGAGCATGCATGAACAACACACATCCACAATCAATCACTGTTCATAAGCTCATATAAACCGTCTTCATAAGACCTGCATATATGCATATTAATACACAGCGTAAGATCCTACACCTTTCATTTCAATCCCGCCTTAATAAGAAGCCACTCTAACTAATCCACCCTATTTAGTTAATTAACGTAATTTTGTGGAGATGTGCACCAGCGGATGTGAACGCGAACGCAGTCTTGTTTTAAAATTCATATACTCGTACGCTTGTTTACAAATAATTAAGTGCATATTTTTTGCTTGCCGTTATTCGACATCCATTGCTGTCTCTGTAGAGTAAGTATACACAGTTATAGGATTAACTTGCATCTTCTTATGCGATTGTGTGTTTGAGGAAGAGTTCAGCCACCCCTTAGTAAATTTAACATGAACCACTCATTCGCAAGCGCACTGAATGGACTCACTTTAACACTGAACCACGAATGAATCTTTTTTTTTTACATTGTAGGTATAAGTGCATTGAAAGAGTGGGTGGGGTGTGTCATGTGTGTTGTGTGTATTATCCTTCAGAACCCCTTCTAGCTTATCACTTGGCACTCACAATCGTCATCCGTTGTTTTGTCACATGAGAGATACAACAATCCACTTGCAACGGATCTCCATGATTTAATACACCCGGAAATGAGAAACAACAACTCATTAGCAGAACTCCTGTCGTTGCATTTTTGTTTTATCCACCCATGCCCATTCCTATCATGTCTCTCCTCAACCCAGAAAGGTGTAAACCGTAAACTGTAAAAATCTGTCTTGCACACAGAAAAATAAAATACTTTTGTCGGATGTTTTTTTTTTTTTTTTTGTGTTAAATCCTCACTGCACACAAAGATTTGGGAGGAGTGACAAATAAAAAATAAGAATAAAAAAGAAACAAAATCCCCTAAAGTGTGGAAAAAAGGGATTCTCTGTCAAAACGGATATCCTACCTAACATGAACACATTCTGTCTCATAAGACAGAGAGACACTATAATAGTACTGGCGAACTGGTGTAGAGATTTTCGACGAAGGGCATATTCCTTAACTTTTTTTTTTTGCTGATTTTGAGTTTTTTTTTTTTTTTTTTTTGATTTTTTGATTTACAAATACTACACCCGATATCGTATTCAAATAAAATGGAATTTTTAAAAATCCAATAATATATGAGTTTGGAACAAAAGCGTTATCGCAGTTATCGGAGCGCGATAATTAAATTTTACTCCTTTCTTAATTCTAGAAACACGAACACGGTTTTACTCTATATTGATTGACACGGATACGGATGCAGTGTGGTATAGTTACTATTTTTTTTCATTTTTTGTCACATAAAAAATATGGCGAATTGCATTATTGTTGAACACAGTTTCGAGTTGTAATGAGAACGATATGCTAAAGATGATTTGAATTGAATTTTTGATATTTTTCCGATTAATTTAGCTAAAGCTGATGATGATGAAGGAACAGCAGCACCATCGCAGCGCCACATGGGTTTGGATTTGTTGAGTATGTTGGTGCAGTTTACAGAAACCCCGAGTGACTGGTCGTTGTTTCAGTGATGGTAGAATGACAATTCCTTAGGTGAGGGATAGTTTCGGTTAGAAAGGTTATATTGGCAGTAATGAGCATGCTCGACGAAGTTTCGATTATTTTTTTATTCCTCTTTTTTTTTTGTTCCTTTTTTTCTCTAGCTCATGTGGGCTGATACGTTTCCCTCTTTCAAATTTTGTATTAGATACAGGCGACCGGTATTAATTGATATGAAAATGCTGATAGTCAAATGCGAATTTGTTTATTAATTTGATATTAATGATGAATTTTTTGTGGAATGAGGTTTGGACTTGTGGGACAAACACTGAAATGATTTTAGGGACAACTTTGTAGCGAAGAAATTCACGATTGTACTGACGAGGGTTGTTTTAAAAGTTTTCACACTTCCGAAGAAAATCCCACTGACTTAACTTGACGAAGGGTCGAATTATTGATTTTATTTTCTTATACATGATGTTTGCGACAGGTGGAGCGGTGAACATTTGAAATGTTAAGGGTGTGATTTGGGGTTTCATTTCTTCAATGTTTTTCAGTTGTGTTTTTTTATTTGTAAAGTTTTTTTTTTTTTTGATTCCGGGACTGAGATCGCTTTTGCGTGGATAGAGTACCCTAGATTTTGTTGCATTTGTCTATACCAGGAGTGTTTTGGTATTCCTTTTTCACGATCGTGTCTGAAAGTTATATGCTATTCTCTAGACCTTTTCTTTGAACATGACAATACAAACTGAGTAGGTCGTATTCTATTTTTTCCGGGACCTACTTTGTTTGAAACATAATTCCTTGCCGTTTATATCTGAGCATGATTTCTGTCATACGATCAAAGGGGCTGGCTCAAATATATAGTGCAGTCTTGAGATCCAATTATTTTCGATCACCCCTTGCAGCACTTGAGATTATGTATAGGTAATAAAGCGACAAATGTTGTTTTTCAAATAGTCAATCTTCTCTGGCTTATCGGGGTAGGCTAGACTTCGAACAAACTAGTCTAGCGAAAGCGATATTAAATCACACGATCTTGGACGCCAACTGAAAGGTTTAAAACGAGAAATTATGTGGAAATCGGGAGTAATATTGAAAAAGTGGAAATAATGAAACGATAATGCGGCCGGATTTCGATATTAATTCAAATAAGAAAACTTTGATTTCATAACACAAATAATTTGAGGATGTTTTAATCAAAAAAGGCACGAATTGAGTTTCTTTATTTCATTTTTTATTGAGACTTTCCTTTGTAAAAAAAAATCGTAAATAGTTGGGTTTGTATTGAATTTGCCACGTCTATCTCTGACAAAATAGGTTTAAAAAGTTTATCGATGCTTTCGAAAACACGTCGAGCCAGAGCATTGATGTCCATATCATCTCTACATGGAAAAGCCATCGTAGTATCGCCATGCGTAATCTTCTAGCTATGCTCAGCTCATTTCAGTTCAGTTCTTTGTTGAATCTTCTTCTCCACACATCGTCTTTTTCAGAGTATTTTTTTTTTGGAACGACCAAGGGTTTCCTCATCCGATTTAGATAAGGTCCATACTTCTCCGCCGGCGGATTATATAGCAGGACTGGGCTGATCAATATCGCATGAGGGGTGATCTTGGTTTTTCATTTCTCAAGCGATTGGCAAGAGTAATTCTTCGTTTGATCTTCGCGCCGATGTTATTTGCCGTGTCTATAGCGATCCTAAGTAGACGAAGTCCTATACTATACATCTTGAATTGTGACATTTTGTCCCAGTTCGTCGGTGTTCTCTGACATGTTTGGTTGCGGCATACCTCGTTTTGCCCTCATCAACCATCAAACTTATTTTTGTCACTTCTGTTTTAATGCTCGCAAAAGCACTTATGACATCATGCGATCACGCTTGGTTCTTTCTGTAACGTACAGTCAATCACAAAAGTAAGTAAGCAGCCTTAAATTTAAATATTTTTTCACGTCCATCAAACTCGTAGATATTGAACTTACGTTCATCGGAAAAAATTACATTATCCCCAAAAATCTGTTCCTTCGAATTCATAAGTTTTTGCAAATAGAAGACGCTTTTGGCGATTTAATCTGCTTATGAAAGTTTTTTTTCTAATATTCCAACCGTGGTAACGGGGCTGGTGGAGCGCTCGAAGAATCGTTATGGGGATGCATGGCTTACATGTTTAATTGAATATTTCAGTTGTTATCTTTAGCGCACTTATTTTCAGGGTTCTTTTCACTTTTCTTTCAATAATACGGCATTCCTGTTGAGTAAATTTCCTGGGCCGCCCAGATCGAGGCTTACTTTTCAAACCTCTAGTGGTATTTTGTTTGGTTACTATTTTGTGTATGGTAGATTGACTTTTGCTCTTAATTTTACCAATATCGCATTCCGGAAAACACGCTATTACGACGAAAGACGATTTTAAAAGGGTTCTATATGAGGAATGGTCTAAATTTTAATTTTAATTTTAATTTAATTTATTTATTTCAAATCGCTTACAAAGTAGGACAGAAGTCTTATAAGTTGCTGAAAATTGGTCAGTATATCACTAAAAATTTGGTAAACTCAATGCTTTCACTTATGAACTGATATCATATAAATCCAAGTGGTACCCAACAAAGTACTCAACGGATGTAAATGTTACATGAATTCAACTTTTTATTTAGCCCCTACTTACTTTTGTGATATGAATTTGTTCCTTTTTTTATTTCGAGCAGAATATTTTCTTAGTCTAAGTAATTTGTTTCTAGGCAGCTAGAGATCAGTTGGAAAGAAGCATGCACCAGCTGATCTGCATGATATGGTCGGAAGAAAGCATGCCCGATGAATGGAACCTCAATATCGTATGCCCGTAACCCTCACAATTGCGCCAATTATAGAGGGATAAGCCTCCTTAACGTCGCTTATAAGATCTTGTCTGCTGTAATATGTGAACGTCTGAAACCGCACGTCAACAACTTGATAGGTCTTTATCAATGTGGTTTTACACTAGAAAACTCCACAATAGACCAAATGCTCATATCTTGGAAAAAACCAAAGAGAATATAAAATCGATATGCACCATCCTTTTATCGACTTCAACTCCGCGTATGACAGTTTTTACAGACATGAGCTGTACAGAGCCATGTCTAGGCATCCCTGCAAAACTCATACGACTATGCAAGTTGACTTTGGAGAATTCACGCTCCTCCTTCAAGGTAGGTAGAGAACTTACCAAGACCTTTGATGTCGAAAAAGTCGTCGAAAAAGGCTTAAGGCAAGACGACAAACTGTCATTCGATTACTTGAAAACATTGTTCAAAACTCAAACGTCAACACCAGAGGAACAATCTTTCAAAAGTGTGTACAATAACTCGCCTACGCTGCGTGATGTCATAGGTTCTTTTGCGAGTATTGAAACAGAAGAGGCAAAAATGTGTTTGATGGTTAATGAGGGCAAAACGAATATGTATATGCTGTCATCAAACAAGGACACAGAACATCGACGAATTGGACACAAAAAGGCACAATAGACAAACATAGCTTCGAGGTAGTACAGGTCTTCGTCTATCTAGGATCCACTAGACACGGATAAAATCATCAGTGCGGAGATCAAACGGAGAATAACTCTTGCCAACCGTTGCTTCTAAGGGTAAAGGGCAATTGAGAAATAAAACCCTCTCCAGAAAAACCAAGGTAACCCTGTATAAGACCTTGATCATCCCAGTCCTGCTTTAGGGCACGGAAGCATAGACCTTATCGAATTGGAAGACCTCGTCTTAAGTGACGTAATCAAGTGGAAGAAGAACTCAACCGACTTAGAGTGCAAAACTGGAAAGAGCTCGCCCGAAATCGAAGTCGTTACAGAAGGATGTTGGTTGAGGCCCAGGATCACCCCGAACTGTAATGCCCACCTAAGTAAGTAAGTTACCAAGACTAAATGAGACCCCTCTTAAGATCTCTGATCAAGCCAGATACCTGGGTGTAATCTTATACAAAAAACTAAACTGGAGTCCCAATATACAAGAAAGATATAAAAAAATCTATGATAGCACTGTATTCGTGCAACAGGATTTTTGGCAAAAACTGGGGACCAAATCCCAAGATCATCCTATGGATGTATACTGCCATTTTTAGACCTATCCTATCTTATGGCAATTTGGTATGGTGGAAGGCGCTGGAAAAATCCACGCATTTAAAAACCCTAACCAAAGTTCAAAGATCTGCCTGTATTTGCGTAACTGGTGCAATGAGAACTACACCGACCGCGAGTTTGGAAGTAATCCTCAATCTCACACCTCTTGATCTCTATGTTGAAGAAGCGGCAGCAAATAGTGCACTTAGACTAAACCAGTGTAATGTCTGGAAAACCAGCCAAATACGACACGCACAGATTTTATCAAGATACGCAGATAACAATATCCATACCTGGACTTTAAAAAATCCTTCACAACCAGCTTCCCCAATAGACAAGATTGGGAGAATCAAACACCTTACCTGAACGAAACGTCTATATCAATCTATACCGACGGTTCAAAAATGGAAGTTGGAACAGGGGCAGGTTTCTTTTCAGAAAGCCTAAACCTAGCCAGTTCATTCAGACTTCCAAATCACAGCAGCGTCTTCCAAGCCGAGATCTTGGCAGTTACAAACGCTGCAAAACAGGTGTCCATGATGGCGCTATCACACATGCTGATATCACTTTTTTCATTGATAGCCAAGCAGCAATAAAAGCGATTTCTGCCACTCTTATCAAATCAAAGCTTGTTTCTTGCTGTCGCGAAGAGCTAACGGTTCTTGGCACGCAGCATAACGTTAGACTCTGCTGGGTTCCTGGTCATAGTATACCGGGAAACGAAAAAGCGGAAGAACTAGCGAGGAAGGGATCAGCACTTGACCCTTCTCTCATTAATAAATCAATCAGGATTCCACCCTGTGTAATGAAACAGATCATTGGTAACAAAATAATGCGAAAATCCAATGAAAGATGGGAATGCCTAGATTCCTGTGTTACTTCCAGGAAAATATGGCCGAAATATGACAAGAAAGAATCTGAAAAGCTGCTATCGTTGAATAGACCTTCATTGCGAATGCTTATCAGTATCACAACTGGACATAACCTACTAGGTTATCACAAAAAGAAAATGGGTCTTTGCACCGATGACCTATGCAGAGGATGCAATGACGAAGATGAACATGAGGATACAACTCACTTCCTTTGTCAATGCCCAGCACTCTGCCATATTAGGAAAAAATTTCTAGGGAATTACTTTTTCAATGAACTAGAAGAATTATCAGACGCTTCAAAAAGCAGCCTGATAAACTTCACTAAGGCCACAAAATGGCTAAATACTGACCAGACATAAACTCATAGGTTTCTAGGACGTTACAATACGCCAGGGTATCACAATGGATCTACGTTGATCTAAGTGTGACGGAAATAAGATCAACCGTCAGCCCATTCTACCTAACCCTAACCTAAATAAGTAAGTGTTTGCAAAGTTAATAGCGCGCTTCTTCCATTTTACTGTCAAATATAATCCGCCTAGTGCGCAAGCCATTCGTTTAGTTATAAATTATAAGTTATATACAGCAGTGGCGAAGCGTCCATATAAGTCGATTATTTCCGACTTACCTTTTGAAATTCACATCCGAAACATCTTAGACTTCTGGCAACATGAATCAAACTTAATCGTACACAATGGGCGCGTTCGAGAACCTATCGGATAGCCTATCTCGGATAGCCGTATCTTGGATACCTTTTTGAACGATTCAGATATCTTTTTCCGGATAGCTGCAGACAACAGCTGTGAAATATTAAAATTCGACTTTTGAAAACAGAAAAACATTCAAAATATCATTGCTAGACGATTATAACTTATTTTTTTCGATTTCCCATGCATTTTAAAAGACTCGTATGCTGAAATAAATGCACACCAAAACAAAAAATCAACATGAAAAGAAATAAAGGCCCCGGCCCATAGAACGCGGTGCGTGCGTGCGGCACCGCTTTCAACTGACAGCTCGATTAAATACACACGTTCTTATGAGAGGTGACCCATAAGCACCGCGAGCAACGCGCCGCACGCGCCGAGTAGCCGAACTTCTATTTTGCCTCGGCTCTCACGCGGTGACAGAAGAGAGACATGCGCAGTCACAACCAAGTTGAAGTTTTCTCTTATATGGAAAGAATGACAATGGGCGCGTTCAAGAACCTATCGGATAGCCTATCTTGGATAGCCGTGTCTAGATACCTTTTTGAACGATCGACAACAGACAACAGCTGTGAAATATTAAAATTCGACTTTTGAAAACAGAAAAACATTCAAAATATCATTGCTAGACGATTATAACTTATTTTTTTCCGATTTCCCACACGTAAACAACAACAACAAGCTATCCGGATGCGATTCTTGAACGCCCCCATTTTGACTAAATTTATCTGTCAAAACACCGCAACGGATTCTATGGGTCACCCCTATCAGTTGCGCGCGGCAAAACCCACCGGCAAAACCTACCGCACGCACCGCGTTCTATGGGCCGGGGCCTTAAAAATAAATTTTCTATATGTTTGTATCAGCTGTTCGCTAAGGTATCTGAGGTATACCGAAAATTCACAGATAGCTTTGGTTTCTCTATTTGACAGAAATGGTTTGCATCTTTGCTAAATGCTTAACACGTAAACAACAACAACAAGCTATCCGGATACCGTTCTCGAACGCACCCAATAACTCGCTGCCAACATTTTTTTAAACCACTTTGCTTTCCATCCTATTCTACACACATGTTGGCTCTTCAACTCACTCCATAAACAAACACAAAACTTTAGCAACACACAAGTTAACCCCAAATATTACGTCTTATAAAATTTGTTTCTGGATAGAACAAATTTGTGTTCTTTCCTCTTTTTTCTTTTACCAAAAAATATGACGGTAGAACATCGTCTTATTTTCTTCCATAAGAAAGCATGTATTGAACAGAGAGGTGCCTAGCGCTAGCCACCTCTCTGTTCAATACATGCTTTCTTATGGAAGAAAATAACCCGGTGTTCTAGCGTCATATTTTTTGGTAAATCTGTTTGTTATCTCTTATTCTTTGCGCTCTGAGCAGGTGAATATTGTGCAGAGCGCCGGCGCAGTAGCCCAGTGCTCATTTGCAGCAGCAGCATTTCTTCTGCACACTTCGGCAATGTTGCCACTTTACTGCAATTGCAGTAGATCTACTGCATTTTTTTCCTAAAATGATTCTACTGCCTTAAAAAAATATCTACTGCGCTTTTGGTTTTACGAATAAAAACTAAGCTTAAGTATTTACATTACTCATAAATGAATTTTTTGTTCATATACTGAATACAACCAATTTCCAAACGCACCCGTATTATAAATACACTCAGCTATTGGCTATAAAGAGAATTAGTTTTTTTTAAATTTATTTATTAATAATTTTTAAGTTTTGAAAAGAGATTGGTGTATTTATCTGTAAGTAAGTAAGTGAGTGATAGTGAGATTAATTACAAATGCTTATGGTTTGCAAGTTTAGTTTACAAATCTTTTACGACATGGCAAAAGCCGGCTCCCAGAATGACAAGTTTAAAATAAAACAAAATATTGAAACGGTGCACTAAGTTACGTATTTTTTTATATCAAAATGATTTATTTAATATTTGGTTTCGATATCGTAGCGCAGTTTTCATAAAATTGATAAGATTAGGCCAGTCTCGACCGTTCAGTATTTAAAGAACTTCATCCGTTTCGTAGTTCGATTTTCCCAAGTGTAGTTTTCTTAATTCTGTTAGTATGGGCCAGACTCCAATATAATGCTTCATATCTTCACGATCTTTCAAACTGCACAAACTGCAGACTATGGCCATATTGGGGCGGTGGTATATGTTATTTAATGGCATCTAGGTTTAATATTGTTGAGATTTAGTCTGCATCCACATTATCTTCGAAGTAATCTATCATGCTAAGGTCATGCTCCAGTTTTGAGTAATATATTCTGCATATTGATGATTGTTTGATTGTGCTTGCTCAATAAAGGCGTTATGCATTTTTTCATCCAGAGCCTGCGGTGCATTAAAAACCTCTTCTTTGGTTTGTTTTAGACCAACTCCTGTAAGATTAAGAGGACATCCTACACTTTCCACTAGTTCCTTCCATTTTTCGAAGCGTGCAGTTTTTTTTGACGAGAGCATGCATTGCTACTATTTTAGGTAAGCGAGCTTCTCCCATGCTAAACACTATAAGCACGTAATCAAAATGGAGCTTCAACAGCCCTGTTTCGATGTGCAAAATATAAGTGGGCGTGGTCAAGGGAAGGTGCAATACTCTTTTTAGAAAGAATCTAAGCACACTCTCATGTATCAAGTATCCCCAAACTTTGGCTGCGTTCAACATAACCGACCTCACTGTAGCATCGAAGATTTGGTATTTCGCTCGGAGTCCTAAATTTTTATTCTTCATACATGCTGACCTGGTTGTGTTTATGGTATTATGCAGTTTTTAATTTTTCTGCTAAGTGAGGTTTCATATTATTTTGTGGAGTTAGTATATCACCAAGATATTTATAATTATAGACTACTTCCACAACTTCCCTTTCCAGATGTAGTTCCCATTCCTCTGTCCTTTCCTATACCGAAAATCATTATTTGGGACATACTTTGGCTTATTGTAAGGTTCCACAATTTGCAAAACTCATCTAACTTATTTATCAACATTTGAAGTTTTATAGGAGTATCAGCTAACAGAACTATGTCATCAGCGTAGATAAAAACTTTGATTTTAGTTCCACTTATTTCGATTTATGTAGATTGACAAAAGGAGAGTACTTAAGACGCAACCTTGCCTCAATCCTGATGTGGTTGGGAAACTTTCTGACATTTTGGCGCCATTCCAAACCTTTGCAGTGCAATTATGGTATATTTTCTTTTTCAGAATCTTTTCAGCATTTTAAAAGGAAGTCCCAATGCAGACAGTTTATAAAACATTAATTTTATTTGTTTTATAAAAGAGTTTCTTTGAAAAAAAAATCTACTGCATAAAAATGGAATCTACTGCACTTATTTTGTAAATCTACTTCGGATATTTTTTCAAACAGTGGCAACGCTGCACTTCGGTGTTTGCATGATATTGGTTTTATAAAAGAAAATAACGCTTTCCTTCGTATTTCTTCCCATGGACACATGCTTATAAACAAAAATGTATGTGGCAGGTTTGCAGGTTGAGGTAGGTCTCTGCTTGAAGAACAAGAAAATAACACGCTGGTCTCCGACTTATTTCATGAATTTGTATGTGTCTCCTGCACTGGACTGATGTGTCAAAGGTTGCCACTTTGATAACAAATATGCATGGATATTAGATCTCATAGCATAAAGCATATTTTTGGCAGAAAATGCAAAAAACAATTGGAATTTTTCTAAAGTGCAATACTTATTTAATTTGATTTAGTGCTTTTCGTGATTTTTTTAAATATTACAAATATAGGCTTTAAAAATTGAAAAGTGCAAAAAGTCTGAAAATTTTTCCGATAGTAAGTTTCAGTGGTTTGATTATGGCCTTAATATCTGTTGACTGTTGCTTAACTGATTTTCACTTAGAGGAAACAAATAGTTTTAATTAGCTTAGTTTTATGAAAAAAAAAAGTTATGACGCTCTACCTAACAGCAGAGTTGGTTTGAAATAATTGACTTTTTGGCTTGATGCGAAGATAAACATTGCACAAAAAAAATTTTAAGTAAACTTTTTTTTGTTGGTGACTAAGTTTCCTTCGAGTTACCTTTTGGAATTATTCACCCCTCGCCACTGATATACAGGGTGATTTGCATAAGGTGTTACAAAAAGATAGGGTGTGTAGGTTGGACCTAGACAAGCAAAAAATCGTATGCGAGGGGGGGGTCCATTTTCCCCCGTTTAGGCGGGAGGGGCAATTTAAGAAAAAAGTCACTAAAAATGGAAAAAATATTATTTAAAAACAACGGTAATACCTACAGAGTCGTGCTATAGCATTTTGAAAAGCCAAAAACCTATACATTAAATAAAATTTAAAAATAAGTTGTTCATATGAATAGTTTTTGAAATATTAATTTTCAAAGTCAAAATTTTGAAAAAATTTTCTTCAATCCATTTTTTTTCAAAATTTTACGTAATTAAATAGTATTTTTCTGGCTTATTTTTAATGTTCTTATTTATTTTTGATCAAACACAAAAAACCGGATGCCAAAATAACCTGTAGTTTTTGAGAAAACCGAAAATTACAAAAACGACTTTTTAAAATTTCTTTTTTTTTAAGTTTTTTTTTCGTTATTGGATTCTTAAGTGAATTTACGAAATAAAGGATGAATTTTCTCTTTACTTTTGTTCACTTATCACTTAAGAATCCAATAACGAAAAAAAAACTTAAAAAAAAAAATTTTAAAAAGTCGTTTTTGTAATTTTGGTTTTCTCAAAAACTACGGGTTATTTTGGCATCCGGTTTTATGTGTTTGATCAAAAATAAATAAGAGCATTGAAAATAAGCCAGAAAAATACTACTTAATTACGTAAAATTTTGAAAAAAAATGGTTTGAAGAAAAATTTTTCAAAATTTTGACTTTGAAAATTAATATTTCAAAAACTATTCATATGAACAACTTATTTTTAAATTTTATTGACTTTGAAAAAAAAAAAATTTTGACTTTGAAAATTAATATTTCAAAAACTATTTATGTGAACAACAAATTTTATTTAATGTACAGGTTTTTGGCTTTTCAAAATGCTATAGCACGACTCTGTAGGTATTACCGTTATTTTTAAATAATATTTTTTCCATTTTTAATGATTTTTTTCTTAAATTGCCCCTCCCGCCTAAACGGGGGAAAATGGACCCCCCCCCCCCCTCCCATACGATTTTTTGCTTGTCTAGGTCCAACCTACACACCCTATCTTTTTGTAACACTTTATGGAAATCACCCTGTATATATAGTTATAAGTATGTCAGTTTAACTAACTCGTCACTCGATTTTAGCTGGTAACACTATTCCTGTTTCTATCTCTAACAACAAACCCGCACCCAAATAAGCGCTGCTTCTATGTTGTGTGTAGCAGTCACCTTAAATATCTCAGATACCAGCATGATATGTAAACTATTCATATTCATACTTAAGTGTACATGTTCAAATCAGAGAATTATGATTGTTTAAAACAAGAAACATTTTTTTATTTGATTAAAGTTCTGTGTATGAATTTATTTCTTTGCATTGTATTTCGTTAAACTATGTTTATATGTATAAATTTACCAAAAAACAATACAGACTTCTAACGAAGCTTTCCACAACTAACTATTGGCATCAGTTTGGTAAAGCATCAGTACATCAACGCTTTTGTGTCGCCAACAACATTAAATTTATGCATGCATCTATGAGTAAATCGAAAAAAGTATATTTTTGTTAAAAAACTAATGCACAAATACAAAATCCTATTGATATTTCCAAATTGAGTAACGGTTTTTTTTTTTGTTAATATGTACATATAAAACCTTCTGTAATACCTTTACGGAGAGACTACATTCAAAAATTGTTTTAATATCTGAGGGGGAAAAAACACCGATTACGTAAAGACAAGTATGTCCGTTTCCGCCAAAGTTGCCTGATTCAACAGATTTTGCTTTAATATATTTTTTTTATATATATCTATTTCTATCTTATTATATTTGTTTGATTTAATTTTTCGATTAATAGAATATGTAATTTGTTTTTAAATGAAAATATAATCATAATTTGAATAACAAATTTGGCTTCGATTCAGAGAATTTTGTTTTTTTTTGTCTTCAAAGAAACATTCTTAAATGTAACAGTAAATGCAATCTCACAATCTTATTCGTTAATAAATTTATATATACGTACAGTCCTACATACTTAATTGAGAAAAATAAAAAATTGTCAACTCAGTCTTTTTATGAAATCTAAATTTCAACTTAAAATAATTTTACTTTCTTTTTTTTTTTGAAAGAACTTCCTCTTCTTTTAAATAACAGTACATATTCAGTTTGTTACGGTAAAATTTCCCGGAACAAAAACTACTCTTGCTGTTGCTTTATTTTCATTCTTCTTATCCTCTCTTTTCCACTTAACCTTCCCATCCTTTTTTTTTGACCCCACCATTACTCCGTTGTTTGCTCTTAGCAGTGTGAACGTAACATCGCTTTGAGCAAATAACAAAAGCAGGTAGCCCAAATCAGCGGACGAGCTGAAATATTGATCGGCATGTCGAACTAGAAGGACTCTGGAGAGTCACATTCAAAACCAACAACACAAAATCATCAACATAAAATACCCATACATACACCACACAACATCATACAGAATACACAACCATATTGATCCAAAATGTTGACCTAATGAGCTCAAAATTGCGATTGAGAAAACATCATCATTTGAAACAATGTAAAGTAGTATGGCGTTAAGCCCACCCTAAATTATCAATAACAAGGTACAAGAAGGTTGGAACGATAAGTGTTCATCCCCTCATCCCAAAATCTGCAAAAGGGTCCACCAGTGTCAGGTTAGGGTTCGCGGTGTAAAAGATTTCCTCCTCCTATAGGTTTCCTTAAAAAAATTTGTTATGCAGAAAAAATAGTAAATTGATCTTTAGTCTTCTTAGATTCACTTTTCACGCGTAGTAGAGTAACTGAGAAAATGCTCAGATTCAACTTGTTTTCAATTTAGTTAATTTCGATGTTTTCTCAAAATGGTTTTGATATAGGGTTTTAGGTGGTCTGGACTCACCCATCAAGTTTGGCAAGTGTTGGATGACACCAACCACTTGTCGAACTTTCGAACTTGGTGATTGGCAAGAGAACGGCAAGTTTTGGACGACACCAACAACTTGTCGAACTCTGTGAATGTGTGTGTATACTTTTGTTGGTATTCGACAGCGATGGCTCAGCACGCCAACGGTGGCTGATGTCGAGATACTGAATCCACAAAAGTGATTGGATGAGCGTATGAATGTATGCGTGCATGAGAGCGGGGTTGAGACCAGGCAAGAAGCTAGGCTTGAAGTGGGAGACACTTCTTGGCTAGCTGACAAGCGATTGAGAGGTTTTTTTGAAGATATTGAGCGAGAAAAATCAGAAATTGAAATATAAAATTGAAAACAAGTTTTTTTTTATTCTTTTGAGTTTTTTTTAGCAAGTTTTTAACAAGTTTTTTGAATTTTTGAAAAGTGAGTTTAGGTAGAAGAAAGGAGCAAGGAAAGGAATCGTCAGGACGGGACGATAATTGGGAGAAAAAGAATACGAGAAAAAATACAGGAGGAGGACATCTTGAAAAGATAAGTAGTGTATTACATATAAAAATACAGAATTTAGTGCGCAGTTTAGTGATAGCTTTTTAAACCATTTTTCTGCGTGGACTCTTTTTTTTATTATTTCGAATCTACCAGAAGATTGTCTGGCACGCGCCCCTTTAATTTCAACCCCATTTTGGAGTTCTTCGGGACCGAATTTTAACGGTCCAACCTTTTACACCTTTGTTCTTTTGTTTTCTTGAAAGACATTTGAAGGTCTTTTTAACTCTTATATACATATATACTGTCTCTATTAATTTCTATTTACTTCTTTCAATCTTGTAAAAACAACTTTATTTTCTTTAAAAGATTTGGGTTTTTAATCCAGGTTTACCAAGGTTTTCCCAGCAATAAAATCATTAAAATCATCTTTCTTTCTTTTCATTTTATATTCCTTTTTATTTAACATTTTTCAGTTAAGGTTTGGAAATTCCTTCTCTTTAAAAATTTCCTGGCGCCCATTTAAATCTAGGACACCCTGTTCTGATTTAATCAATATAATAATTCAACCATCTATTTTTTTAACCATCTACTTTTTTACCACACACATACTTTTTATACGCGATCGTCATTTTTTAGCTATTGTGAACCCAGCCCAGCTGAGTAGCCGTGGAGTAGCCGCATATCATTTTTTATTGCAGCTTATTGCACTTTTTTTTGCTTACCCCTACGAGTTTGACAGTTGTCATTCTCGACTTTAATTTTCGCGGCACCGGTTGTGCATTTTCATTTGTTTAACTAATTTTCGTTTTGGCATAAATTTGGATACGTATATCCAATAGTTCCGCGGTTTATTAGTTCGTTTAATCAAAGATATTAGTTTGCGCGAAAAAAAAGTGTAATAAATTGGCGCCCAACGTGGGGCACCTATTTTTTTTTTGGTATAAAAAGTATATACTATTGTGCGTGAGATTGCCTTGGTACTTTGTGCCACCAAATTGTGTCTTAGGGAAGTGTGTTTTAGCAGTGTGTTCTTTTTTTTAAATTTTAACCCTTGTAAAAGTTCATTTACTTTTGTTTAATTTTCTTTCCCTTAGGTGAAGTTGAAAGTGATACAAATAAGTACACAGTGGTTGGCTACGAACCCCATTTTCTATTCTTGGGCAACGTTGGGAAACAAGAAAAGTCTGGTGTCAAGTGGAAATCCATTGGTCTGTATTCGACAGAACCAAACAAGTAAGGTTTTTTATTTATCTTTTTGTTGCTTTATTGTTTAGTCTTTGGTTATTTAACCGACTGAAAGTGATCTAGTTTTTTTTCATTATAAAAAAAAATAAAATTGAAGTTTCATTATTTTGAAGAGTGGTTTGCATTGCCACAGTGCATTGGATTGGAATCTCGCACAATAGGCGAGAATAGTACCTATAGGGTGTTGCCACAAAACTTTTGTTTGATTTTGATTTTTATTTTTTTAATTTGTTTTACATTTGTCTTTTTTTTTTTTCAATATTCATATCCTTTTATATATTCTTATATTGACCAATTGATTTGATTTTGTGATTATTATTTGTATTAGAGTGCATATATTTATCGATTTTTTTCTTTTGGTTTGGTACTTGTGAGGTCAGTTGAGGTGTCTTGCTTGAATTTGTTTATTTGAATTGGAAGCTTGAATCGTTGTTGGAGATATCGGTTTGTGAGGTTGATTCGTTTGTTTGGATTTTGAGATTAGTTTTCTTTTTATTCTATCACAAATCGGAAAGTTTAAGTTTGGATTTAAACTTCTTTCATTGTTTTTTTGAGTTTTCTTTGCTGAATTGTTGGTTTCAAACCATACTTAAATTGAGTTTCGAGTTTTCTTAAGCGACTGTTTTTTTTTGGATTTTGTTTTGCTTTCAAGTATCCGATTGGAGCTTGATACTGTTTAGCTTAAATTTGTTTTGGTCTAGGATCAGTTTCGGTCAGTTTGATTAATTGTATTTTTCGAGTTTGGCACAGTTTTTATTTATTTGCTTTTGGTTTGAAGTCAATTAGTTTTTGTAGAATGGATATAAACAGGTTAGCGCAGGATGAGTTGGCATATGAAATGCAATGTAGGGGTCTAGATGTAGGAACTGTTGATGAGATGCGGAAGTCTCTAAGGGGTGCTAGGTTGTTAGAGAGGAGAGGTTCCTTGAGTGCTCTAACAAAGTATCCTTTCACTTTTGAAGAAGATGTGAAAGCGGTTGAGGGAAAATTAGTAGAGATTTTTAAACTTTTGGAGAATCCGCCAATAGCGCGGAAATCAAAAGAGTACGCGAAAGTAGTAGCCAAAGTAGAATGGTCGTTAGGTAGATTAGATAGGTCGCAACCTGATGAGGGAGAAGAAGAAAAGCAGAGGTTAGGTCTGAAAAATAAATTAGTTATGGCGTTAGCAGATTTAGAGGAGGAAGTTGAAATAGGAATAGTGGATGAAGCTCAGCGTTCGGTAGATACTCCCAACGCTAATGTAGGAACAGATGTAGGGATAGAATTAGGGCCAGTAGCAGCATCAACATCAACAGCAGTAGCGGCATCAGCAACATCGGCATCAACATCATCGGCATCAACAGCAACAGTACCAATAGCAGCAGTACCAATAGCAGCAGTTCCATCAGCAGTAGTACCATCAGCAGCAGTACCATCAGTTTTTGTAGGAGAGAGTAGGGATAGAGAAAATAACGTAGTAGAGCAGGTTTTCGTTGGTAGGGAAAAATTTGAAAATATTTCCAAGTGGGATGTTAAGTTTACTGGAGAGCGTTGTGGTGCTTCAGTAAACGCATTCCTAGAAAGAGTAGAGGAGTTAAGACAAGCTAGGGGGGTTTCAGAAACCAAACTTTTTAGGGCAGCAGTAGAACTTTTTACAGGGAAAGCATTGTTATGGTATAGGGCGGTTAGAGTAACCATCAATTCATGGCAAGAACTAGTCAGGGAACTGAAACTAGAATTCTTGCCTCCGAATTATGATGACTTGTTGCTCGATGAGATTAGGCGTCGCACGCAAGGCAAAGATGAGACCATCGGAGTCTACGTGGCGACAATGTTGAATATGTTCGGAAGGCTTTCTGAACCTATTTCGGAGGGTAGAAGGTTGGGTATGATTCAAAAGAATCTTACTCCCTTTTACCAAACACAGCTTGGTTTGGCTAAACCTAGTTGTGTCTCTGATTTAGTTAGCTTAGGGCGCAGTCTTGAAACCGTTAGGGCGAATGTAGAGTCGTATGTTCCACCACCAAATGTTAAAAACCGAAACCTACTAGAGCCGGATCTGGCCTATGTGGGTGTTGATACCCCCGATGTTCTGGTTGTTTCCGATAACAACCGAACAAGTCGCGAAGTTGCTGTGCGTACGGCTCCATCAACGGATGGTAGACCTGAACGCAGGTGTTTTAATTGCAATGGGTTGGGCCATTTTGCAAACAGGTGTTCTGCTCCTAGGCGATGCTTTGGTTGTGGTAAGCAGGGAGTTGCTCGAAGCAACTGCCCTAGTTGTTCGGGAAACGTGAGACGCGCTCTTGGGTCAGTAGGACGAGAGCGTCGTTGAAGCAGGTTAGGTCGCCTACTGGCGATCAGTCGGCGGAAGTGCATGTAGGTTTTGCACTTGAACACAAAGGTAGTGATAGAAGACCGTATCTTGGTGTTAGGGTTTATGGAGTTAGATTGTTAGGTTTATTAGATTCAGGTGCTTCACGCACAATTATATGTAGGGATGGGTGGAATATTTTAGCAGGGTTAGGGATAAAGTTAGAAAAAAACAAAATAGGTAGGGTTACATTAGCTGATGGAAAAGGAGTTGAAGTTATAGGAGTAGTGTCGCTTCCTCTTACTATTGAGGGGAAAGTGGTACTCATAGAGTGTCTCGTCATTCCCAGTATTCCTCACATGTTGATTTTAGGAGCAGATTTTTGGGCTCTGTCGGGCATTGTTCCGGATTTAAAATCAGGGGAATGGGACTTTTCGGCGCAAGATGCTTTGGCGTCAGTATCGGACGCAATACATCTGTCGGATTTAGACGAGACACAGAAGTTAGAGTTAGGTAAATTTTTAGATAGGGTTTTTAGTGAAATGCCAGAGGGATTAGGGTGCACACAAATGGTGAAGCACAAAATTAGGACCCAGTCAGAACCTATAAAACAGCGTTATTATCCGGTTTCTCCAGCCATCCAGAAGTTCGTAGATAAGGAGTTAGATGAGATGTTACGGGATGGGGTCATCGAAAAGTCTAACAGTCCTTGGGCTTCTCCCATCGTGATGGTGAAAAAGAAGGATAATACTTATAGGTTCTGCATTGATTATAGGAAACTCAATGGAGTTACAGATAGGGACGCTTACCCCCTCCCTTATATTTCAGCAATTTTAGATAGGCTTAGTAATGCAAGGTTTCTATCATCCTTGGACATTAAGTCTGCATATTGGCAAATTCCTATGGAGGAGGAATCCAGGAAATATACGGCTTTTACAGTCCCTGGTCGCGGTCTCTTCCAATTCCTGCGAATGCCATTCGGGTTGCACAATGCACCTGCGACCTGGCAGAGATTCATCGATAATGTCCTTGGTCCAGAGTTAGAACCTTTTGTATTCGTCTATCTCGATGATATTATCATCGTGACAGATAGTTTTGAAAAACATGTAGAAATTTTAGGTGAGGTTTTTAAAAGATTGATTCAGGCAGGCTTAAAAGTAGGTAGAGAAAAATGCAATTTTTGTAGGTCGTCTTTAAAATTCCTGGGCTATGTTGTGGACCGCAACGGTTTACATATGGACCCAGAAAAAGTAGAAAGCATGTTAGGAATCCCTGCACCGAAAACGGTAAAGGAAGTTAGGTCATTTATAGGGACAGTCTCTTGGTATAGGAGGTTTTTACCAAATTTTGCTAGTTTGGTAAAACCATTAACAGATTTATTAAAGAAGAGTAGGAAGTTTGTATGGACCGAAGAGTGTGAAGAGAGTTTCAGGAAGGCCAAAGAATGTTTAGTGGCAGCTCCGATCCTGACCTGTCCGGATTTTACGAAGCCATTTGTTGTTCAAACAGATGCTTCGGATTTCGGGGTTGGAGCAGTTCTTAGTCAGACGTTCGACGATGGAGAGAAAGTGGTCTGCTACTTGAGCAGATCGCTTAACAGATGCGAACGCAATTATTCCACCACGGAAAAAGAATGCCTTGCTGTTCTTTGGGCAATAGAGAAACTCAGGCCATACTTGGAGGGAGTTAGGTTTACTGTGATTACGGATCATTATTCATTGGTCTGGCTCAGTAAATTAAAAGATCCTGTAGGTAGGCTGGCGCGATGGGCTGTTAGATTACAACAGTTTGATTTTGAGATTGTTCACAGGAAAGGCAAGGACCATGTTGTTCCAGACATGCTTTCAAGAAGCGTACCGGTTTTATCCGGGATTTCGGAAAACAGTTTGGATCCTTGGCTTGTGAATATGAGGAACAAAATCGAAGAGAATCCATTAGCATTTCCAGCATGGAGGATAGAAAATGGGGTTTTATATAAATATGTTAGGGCAAAACACATTTTAGTTAGGGATAGTAATGAATGGAAGATAGTTGTAGGTAAAAGTGATAGGAAAAAGATTCTTGAGGATTGCCATGACAATCCACTCGCAGGGCATATGGGGGTTAGAAAAACATTTGCTAGGGTAGAGGATAGGTTTTATTGGCCTAAGATGAGGTCAGACATAACAAGATACGTCAGAAACTGCAAAGTGTGTCAAAGTGTGAAGCCAGTGCATGATAAACCGGCTGGTCTGATGACGGAGAGAAAAGGGGTTACCAATCCGTTCGAAATGATTTGTATTGACCTTGTCGGTCCTCTTCCAAAATCGAGTAGGGGTTTTATGCACATTCTTACTGTAGTTGATTATTTTACCAAGTTTCCTTTACTGTTCCCTTTACGTTCTGCAACAGCGAAGGCTGTGTGCAAAGAACTAGAAGACAATGTTTTCTTATTGTTCGGGGTTCCAAAAATAGTTATTTGTGATAATGGTCCGCAATTCAAAAGTAGGGAGTTGAAGTCCTTATGTGAAGGGTATAGGTCTACGTTGAAATTCACTGCACACTACCATCCACAGGCGAATCCCGCAGAGCGGATAAATCAGATATTGAAAACGACACTAAGAGCGTATGTGTCGGACAACCACAGGGATTGGGATTCTCAGTTGGCGAAAGTGGCCTGTAGTATACGCACTTCCCAACATGAGGTATTAGGGGTATCACCATTTTACGCTATATTCGGGAGGACGATGGTTACCTCCGGGTCAGGGCTCGCGAGCGCCACACCTCCCGACAAGTCTTTAAACCAAAATACAACCGGGGGACAAATGGACATGGGCGAGATAGAAACTAGATTTAGGAAGCTTAGGGAAGACATAGGTAAAAAGTTAGAAGCAGCAGCCAAGAAGTCGACGAAAATTTACAATCTTCGCAGAAGGGACGTGAAGTACTTCCCAAACGAGTTGGTTTGGAGAAGAAATTTCACCCTTTCTGATGCCGCTAATTACTATGCCGCTAAGCTGGCTCCAAAGTTTGTTGGGCCATTTAAAATCAAAAAAAGAGTTTCGCCATGGACTTATGTTCTAATGGACGAAAATGGTGCTGAAAAGGGTACTTGGCACGTGAAAGACCTTAAGCCATACCACGATGACCCCGAAGAATCCTAAAGTGAGTCGTGTAACCGGAAGAGGTTGCACAAAACGATACTGAGAGCCCCAAAGCTCTGTGATGTACAGTTACTCTCGCCAAGAGCGATTGAGACTTGGTTGTGTCGTCTATTAGTGTGTGTACTCCATTTGGTTGTGTTGTCTAACCATCACTTTTCCCATTACTTCGGCTTTTCTTTCGAAAAGCCCAGTTTTCTCTCTTTAGTAGGTAAGGGTGGAGTTTGTTACGGTAAAATTTCCCGGAACAAAAACTACTCTTGCTGTTGCTTTATTTTCATTCTTCTTATCCTCTCTTTTCCACTTAACCTTCCCATCCTTTTTTTTTGACCCCACCATTACTCCGTTGTTTGCTCTTAGCAGTGTGAACGTAACATCGCTTTGAGCAAATAACAAAAGCAGGTAGCCCAAATCAGCGGACGAGCTGAAATATTGATCGGCATGTCGAACTAGAAGGACTCTGGAGAGTCACATTCAAAACCAACAACACAAAATCATCAACATAAAATACCCATACATACACCACACAACATCATACAGAATACACAACCATATTGATCCAAAATGTTGACCTAATGAGCTCAAAATTGCGATTGAGAAAACATCATCATTTGAAACAATGTAAAGTAGTATGGCGTTAAGCCCACCCTAAATTATCAATAACAAGGTACAAGAAGGTTGGAACGATAAGTGTTCATCCCCTCATCCCAAAATCTGCAAAAGGGTCCACCAGTGTCAGGTTAGGGTTCGCGGTGTAAAAGATTTCCTCCTCCTATAGGTTTCCTTAAAAAAATTTGTTATGCAGAAAAAATAGTAAATTGATCTTTAGTCTTCTTAGATTCACTTTTCACGCGTAGTAGAGTAACTGAGAAAATGCTCAGATTCAACTTGTTTTCAATTTAGTTAATTTCGATGTTTTCTCAAAATGGTTTTGATATAGGGTTTTAGGTGGTCTGGACTCACCCATCAAGTTTGGCAAGTGTTGGATGACACCAACCACTTGTCGAACTTTCGAACTTGGTGATTGGCAAGAGAACGGCAAGTTTTGGACGACACCAACAACTTGTCGAACTCTGTGAATGTGTGTGTATACTTTTGTTGGTATTCGACAGCGATGGCTCAGCACGCCAACGGTGGCTGATGTCGAGATACTGAATCCACAAAAGTGATTGGATGAGCGTATGAATGTATGCGTGCATGAGAGCGGGGTTGAGACCAGGCAAGAAGCTAGGCTTGAAGTGGGAGACACTTCTTGGCTAGCTGACAAGCGATTGAGAGGTTTTTTTGAAGATATTGAGCGAGAAAAATCAGAAATTGAAATATAAAATTGAAAACAAGTTTTTTTTTATTCTTTTGAGTTTTTTTTAGCAAGTTTTTAACAAGTTTTTTGAATTTTTGAAAAGTGAGTTTAGGTAGAAGAAAGGAGCAAGGAAAGGAATCGTCAGGACGGGACGATAATTGGGAGAAAAAGAATACGAGAAAAAATACAGGAGGAGGACATCTTGAAAAGATAAGTAGTGTATTACATATAAAAATACAGAATTTAGTGCGCAGTTTAGTGATAGCTTTTTAAACCATTTTTCTGCGTGGACTCTTTTTTTTATTATTTCGAATCTACCAGAAGATTGTCTGGCACGCGCCCCTTTAATTTCAACCCCATTTTGGAGTTCTTCGGGACCGAATTTTAACGGTCCAACCTTTTACACCTTTGTTCTTTTGTTTTCTTGAAAGACATTTGAAGGTCTTTTTAACTCTTATATACATATATACTGTCTCTATTAATTTCTATTTACTTCTTTCAATCTTGTAAAAACAACTTTATTTTCTTTAAAAGATTTGGGTTTTTAATCCAGGTTTACCAAGGTTTTCCCAGCAATAAAATCATTAAAATCATCTTTCTTTCTTTTCATTTTATATTCCTTTTTATTTAACATTTTTCAGTTAAGGTTTGGAAATTCCTTCTCTTTAAAAATTTCCTGGCGCCCATTTAAATCTAGGACACCCTGTTCTGATTTAATCAATATAATAATTCAACCATCTATTTTTTTAACCATCTACTTTTTTACCACACACATACTTTTTATACGCGATCGTCATTTTTTAGCTATTGTGAACCCAGCCCAGCTGAGTAGCCGTGGAGTAGCCGCATATCATTTTTTATTGCAGCTTATTGCACTTTTTTTTGCTTACCCCTACGAGTTTGACAGTTGTCATTCTCGACTTTAATTTTCGCGGCACCGGTTGTGCATTTTCATTTGTTTAACTAATTTTCGTTTTGGCATAAATTTGGATACGTATATCCAATAGTTCCGCGGTTTATTAGTTCGTTTAATCAAAGATATTAGTTTGCGCGAAAAAAAAGTGTAATAAGTTTTATACGTAAATAAACCCCATTTCTAAATATGTTCGATACAACAATGAGAATAAAGTTTATTATAACTCTTATTCTAATTCGATTCGTGCTTAAAGACGGACAGTAATTAATTTTTATCTATTCGTTCTTTATGACAAAATTAGGTGCAAAAAAAAGGAAAAAGAAACAACATACACTCATATATATAATATTCACCTAAAACTATGCAACGAAGTTCAATGCATTAATTAATTTTTTAAGATCAAGAAAAAAGACTATTATAATAAATAAATATAAAAAAATAAATAAATATAAGTAAAATTCCACAATTGCTTGAAAATAGCTTGTGCCTAGTGCATATTCTCTCATTGATTCTATTTTCTTTTTAATTTAAGAATAATTATAACTAAGTTATAGCTTTTTGGACTATAGCAAAAACGAAATATCATTAAGTTCCTGCTTCCATAATCTAACCTACCAGGATTAAAAAAGCTTTGCAATTAATCTAATCGTGTTTCCGAATACTTAAGCTTATTACTTTTTTTCGATATCAAATACGACTATCTAGTGTTGCAAACTTTTGTTTTTATATTATTGAGGGAAGAACTCCTTATACGGACATTGAACACTCGTTTTAAAAATTTTGAATGTGGTCTACGGGCACCTTCTACCTCTGTTTCATTCTGAAAAATTTCGCTGTTTGTTTTTCTCATATTCCATAAATATTGTTTTGCCAATTATTCTGCTCTTGTACATTCTCTACTTCGATAAAAATCTCATTTCTTACAGTAAAACTCAATATTCTGTTCCGAAAGACGGCGTTAAAAATTTCGATTTTTCGAATAGTGCACTTCTCCGATCTCTAGACGTTAAATGGCACCAGTGTTCCATCAACAGAGACGAAATGTTAGCGTCAAAAGTCTCTATTCTGTTTGGAGCTTCAGACAGATATAAAAGATCAATACAAGCGCTGCCAGGCTCACGGAAGTAACATCTGATTTGAAGCAAAGACTTTTTATGATTCATGGCGATGATGGCAGCCATTGTTCAGTAAATCAGTCCCACTGCATTCAATGTCTGTTTTTACTTATAGTATAGCACCTGGTCGTGAGTCCTAACGCAGAATCTAGTGCTATTATTGTAATAGTTGTTCTGACACTGACTGGTGCTGAAGTATACCAAGGTTTTTTTTTTTTTTTTGAACAAAAATTTTTTAAGGTGGTTCTTGATAAGACCGTAAAATACCCAGCTACTTATGTAGTTGGCATTTCTGATGTTATTTCGAGTAGTACGTAACCTGTCCTTGTTCTCCTTTTGCTTTTCTTTTTATTCTTAAAACAATAACCGTACCAACTTACAACCTTGTCATTTCAGAAATAGTATGCACCTGCTGTCCGCCATTAGCTGTAGTCGTCGATGTTGCGGCATTGGCCAACGGTCTGGGCAAATTCGAATAATATCCCAACCGACAACTGTTATGGTGGGAATACTTAGCGTTATGATATTGAGGCGGTGCTCCCGAAGCAACTGAAGCTGGCACTATTTTCTGTTGCTGTTTGCCACAATCACAAATTGTTGCATCAGAACCTCCACTGCATGGTACTGGTGCTATGAGTTCTTCAGTGGATTTGGTCGTTGTTATGGTAGTCGTGGTTGTTGTTAGCTCTTCAACAAACTGCGAAGGTGGTGGAGCATAGTTTTCAACATCAGTGTAAGTGGAATAACGCCCGTATGGATTCTTCCGTGGGATAGAATGCCTTTGTTGTGATATTTGAAGTTTAATAGGTGGTTTCGGGCCGACAGTGTCCAAGTAACCGTAGCCGAATCCATAACCGCCGATAGCTTTGGTCGTTAGATTGTCCCAAGATTTCGGCTTGGTTACATACTGAGAGTTGGGATAAACTTGTGCTGGCTGAACTTGTGTAGCAGAGATGTGATACCTTTGTTGGTAGACTCCATGTGGTTGTTGTGGTGGCAATGTTCCTCCGTGTTGGGTTGGGAGTTGCTGCTGGCCGGCAGAAGCTTGGTGGAAAGACTGGCGAGACTTGGTGGAATGTTGGCGACTAGCACCGCCATCACTTTGTGGATCCCAGTAGAGCGTATCGGTGCTGAGTGAAGTGGTGTATGATGCTGAACTATCAGCGGGAGCGAATTCGCTCGATGTGCATGAGTGGAGACTGCAATGGCTAGCCAGGCCAGCCGTTAAGTCGTAGTATCGAGAACGAACCTTGGTCGGATCACAGCCATGTCCCGAATGCTGATACTGGTGGTGGTATTGATGTTGTTGCTGCTGTTGTTGCTGCTGTTGCTGCTGCTGTTGTTGTTGCTGTTGTTGATGTGACTGCTGTGTTGGCGTTGCTTGCTGACTAGAGTGGTGATGGTGCTGATGGCGAGTAGATGTCGCTGGCGAAACATGCGACTGAGATTTTGGTCGTGGTGGTCGTTCTTTTGATTCTTTTTCACGATGCTTGTGCTTGTGATGATGCTCCTTGTGATGACGAGCTCGTCGTCGGGTCGGAACGCAATGAGTGTCACAGCAGGGACTGGCCAAATCGTAAGCATCTAAGCTGACATTATCGCCATTCTTATCGGCCGATGACTTCCGCCCAAAATGACCTACACAAGGATTACAAGAGTGCCCATGACAATGGCGACTTTTGTGAGCTTTGACGGGTTCTTTTTCTGGTAGCGGCTGCTTTGCTTGAGCCTGCAACTGCTTCTCCTGAACTAAAGGATGTTGATGTTTCTCACATGTTCGCGGTGGAGGTATCGGGGGATTTGAGCGAGTTTGTTGTTGATTTTGCTGCTGTAATTGCTGAGATTGGTGATGTTGAGGTTGTGGCTTAGCCTGTTGCTGCTGCATCTGCTGTTGCTGTGCTTGGCTGACATAAACAGTTGCATTTTCAGCCGATTCAGCCCTTGTAAGAAAGAAATGTTGCTCGCTTGGGCTTTGCACCGGCCCACTCATACTTATAAAATATTCCCCACTGCTGCTGGAAGTGGATGGCTTAAGAACATATCGATATGTTGGATCTAAGTACTGATATGTCAGCATAAACTGAGCTGGCGGTGGAATAATAGCTGCAGTTTGTTGGCGCCCAACGTTGACCACGTCTTCAGTGGATAAAGTTGGTCGATAGAATGGTGCTTGACTTTCAGCGGCTGTAGGAGACACTCCATTGTCGCCATCAGTTGGTGAAGTCGTGGCCTTCTTTCTCGCCGGAAGGCTGTGTGTTTTCCATTTTCCTTCGAGAAGCTCTCGTTCTCTAAGGCAAATCCTCTCCAGCTCATTCATCTTGCTTTGCAATATATTCTGCAGCTGCATGTACCGCATATGGAGATTAACCTAAAATGGCAGCAGAATTTTAATAGCCTAATATAATATGATCAAATTTAACCAACGAGACTCACCTTCCTCACGCAGTCCTCAAAAAGAACAACCATTCGCATCCTTGTATCACAGTTTTTTATAAAGGCCACTAGTGTCTTGTGATCAGCCTTCTCCATATCAGTGCCATTTATGGAGAGTATGACATCGCCCTCCCGCATCCCAGCTTTATAGGCCGGCCCATCATACTCCACATAGTCCACATAGGTTATCATTTCCACCTCTTGTTCCTTCTTATAGTGAATGCCATAACTCTGGAGGGTGAACCCGAAACTCGAGTTCTTCTTTTCCACAATTATAGTTCGTCTGCGACGGTCTTCCTCGGGCTTTGTTATAGCTATTCGATCTGACTTAAACCTTTCGTGGATGTGGGCCACCTATAAGTGGAAGAGAAAAAAAAGGCACAAAATAAAAACAAAATGTTGCTAGTTGTGTTCAAGTTATGGAAGGACTTTTACACATCCATTTGATCTGAATAAAATATTCAACATCCTATTTAACTTCCTGCATAGTTTGTGTTGTGTTTTAAGTTTGTGTATATGGACCAAGGAATGCCCAGCGGCTGTTGGTACAGAGTACCTACTTGCAACACAAGATACTATATTTATGTGAGTTGTCACTTTATTTAGCTTTTAGTGCTAAAAGGGGGCACATGCACTGCACGATGTGATTGAAAAGGTTGAATATACTTCTTACATAAAGCGGACGGTAGTGGGTAAGTAGTAGTTTAGTTCTTAAGCTTTAAATAAATAGCCCGTTCGTTTTATCGACCATATAAGTGAAAAATGAAATCAATTTGTGGTGTGGTTTTGTGTCATCTTTCGTTAATTTGTTGTCACCACACATGACTCAAATAAGCTGTTCCTCGTGTATGGTGTAAGTATTTAAGTATTTGTTGGTTCTTTGTTTTTGTTTTCAAGAGAATAGAACTTGTAATTGGATTTGGCTGTTATTTGATGCGCATTTCTACATTTATGCAAAGAGAATAATTTTCGTCCTGTTCGTTCCCTCGAACATTTTACCCTTTACCTTGAAGCTTACAATGAACATTTAATAGCAAATAAGCTTTAGCAAATCTATTTGCCACTTTATACGGCTTAGATAGCACATTTAGTTTTTCGTATTTACAACTTTGTATTTCGCTGATGAGAGAATTTCAACTTTCACCTTTTCGGCTATCGCCAATCTTTGTAATTCATTTAGCAATGTTAATATGTGTAGCAGATAGCAGTCAATATGTTAGCATATTTCCTGAGGATCAAATGTTCTACAAAATAAACCCTTTTATGGCGTGTCGCTAAAGCCATAGCTCAAAAAGCTTTTCATGGCGAAAGTTCAACTTTGCAGCGATTTTGGCGATTTTGTGGTTGTATAGTCAACATCAGAACTAAAACCTGACAAACTTGAAAATGTCCCCAAAATAATTTGGGAGACATAAATTGAACCTTAAGAGTTTTTTTTAATGACAAAAGAAATCAGTAGAAGGTATGTTTCAAATGAAAGAAAATTCGCATGAGCTGTGGCTTTCTATTTTAATTATGAATGACTTTTGAACTAATCGCTTAAACGAAAAGTCAAATATTTTGAATATGCTATCATATTTTCTGTTATAAGCCCTGTTCACACTGTGCAATTAGTTGCACAGACTTGGGCTTGAACGACCAATGCTTGATAGTGTGAACCCTTTAGACGACCGCTTGTCCAACTTGTTGGATGGTTTTCAAAAATTTTTGAAAATCTAGAAGTTGGATGGAGTGGAAGGGTATGTGATATAAAGTTGGACGACAAGCTTGATAAGTGTGAACGCAAACTACATCAGACCATCCAACTTCCATAAAACGAAGTCTGTCCAACTAATTGTACAGTGTGAATTGGGCTATACATATAAGCATTGTCAAACGAATGAAAATAGGTTTATTAGTTGAACTTTTTCACAGGATTGACCCAAGTTTTATTGACAACCCTATGAGTTGTCAAAAGAACCTGGGTTTTCCAGTCCTAGAAAAACGCTTAGCCATATAAAATCAATTCACATCTCTGTCATTTGAATAAAAACACATGCAACCCAGCAAAAACCTAGGGCAAACCCAGGTCAACCCTAGGGCTCAAAAAACACTCAGTTTGACATTCAGGGCGACTTTAGTTTTCTCAAAAAATGCTTTGTGGCGACTCCAGGGCGACCCTAGGGCTTCAACGAATAAACCTAATGATTGCAGGATGACTTAGGAGAGTTCATGCTGCTCCGTCAGGGTCGGCAAAGAAGTCACTAAGACCTTTGATTACGAAAAAGCGGCTCGAAAGGGCGGCAAACTGTCATGCGATTTATTTAACCTCATACTTGTGAAGAATTGTACTAAACTCAAACGTCAACATCAGAGGAATAATCTTTGAAAAGTATGTACGATTACTCGATTACGCAGACGATATTGACGTAATGAGGAGAAGCAATCGTGATGTCATAGGAATTATTCTTGCCAATCGCTGCTACTTTTACCAATATAACCCATTGAAAGACCTTGATTTGATCAGCTCAGTCCTACTTTATGGTCGGCAGAAGACCTTGGTCGTTCCAAAAGAAAAATGTTCCGAAAGAACTTTAGTCGCGTATGTGAAAGCAATGTGTGAAGAAGAAAAGGATCAATTAAATAAAATAAATAAAAAAGCGAAATGGGCATAGCTAGAAGTGTACGCATGGCAAGACTACGATCGTTGGGATACGTAGAGCGGATGGACATTAACGCTCCGGCTCGCAGAGTTTTCGAAAGTACGTTGCAGGGAAATGGCGGAAGGGAAAAATCTAGTCTTATATGGCACAATCAAGTGGAAGAAGGCTCCAACCAACTAAGAGTGCAAAAATGGAGAGAACTCGTCTGTAATAGAAGTTGTCGTTGAAAGATTTTGGTCAAGACCCATCAGGTTCACACCGAACTGTAATGCCCACCCAATTAAGTTAGTTTTGTTTTGTAGAATGTTTTTTTCTTTGACATTTGACATTGACAAGCTACAAAAATCTAAAGAAGTGATAAAGTGTTCACCATGTTGTTATCATTGGGCGCGTTCATCACAAGTTAGATTTTCAGATTAACTAACTTTTCTCGGCCTCTGATTGGCCAGACGTTAAGTTTTTCAGTTGACAACTCGTCAGCTGTTAATTTTTACCGATTTTTTTTCAGTCAGGAAAAGAAGGCTGAAAATCTAGATTCAGTTTATTAAGCTGTCAGATGCGATAAGTGACATCAAAAATGTATACTTGCCAAGTGATGGTGATTTTTATTGAAAAAATAAGATTAACTAGTTCTAACTCCATTACTGATTGTTTTTTACGCTTATGAGGTGTTTATCGCAGTAAAGTCAACAAGTTAATGAACTTTTTTTACATATGCTAATCAAAACCGTCGCACCTAACATATCTTGTTAGATAACCGTTCAACGCAAAACTGAATAAGTTTTTCCATTGAAAATCGAAAAGTGAAATGTTAAAATACAAATAGTGCCGGTTCTAGTTTAAAATGACTCTTGAATCATTTATATTTAATTGATTTTATCTTCACTCCTTTTTTTATTTTTTATAATAATTTCGTTCGTTGAACTTTACCCATTATTAACCCATCCTTCCTTGACAACCCTACAAGTTGTCAACAAAAAAACGCTAAACCACGAAACCACCACACATCCCTGTCCTTTGAAAATAAATATAGGCCATTTGACAGTCCAGTTCCCTGTTAGTTACTTCAACTCACCACAGCGAAAATCTTGAGCTACTTAAGGGGGCGTTGAGGGCAAACCAAGGGCTCAAAAACAGTTTCACATTCAGCGGCAAGTTTAAGTTTTTCAAAAAATGCTTTGTGGCGACCACTGGGTAAACCCACGGCTTCAACGAACAATCCTAATAGGATCTAAGATCTATTCGCAGTAAAAAGTTGTAATTACAAAAACAACGAAGTTAAATAGGAAGTTGCAGGGCAAGAGAAGTAAAGGATTGCTATTTTTATTGTTATTTTGTTTTTCATTGAAATTCTTAAGATTTACCCTCAAATCGACATCTACTCCTTTCAATGAAGTGTGTTTTCTAGTTTTTTCTTAGAGTTGGTGGTAAAACTGACATGGACATACAGCAACTAGTTTTTGAATCCTTACATAGTATAAAACAAAGTTGCTTTCCGATGCCTGTCCCTTTGTATGCTTAGATATTTAAAACTACGCAACGGATCTTGATGTGGGTTTTCATTTAATAGACAGTGTGATCCAAGAGAAAGGTTTATGGTTATATTTCAATCCCATATTCACACTGGAACCGGAACATACACGGGAACCTAGAAACTGCTTGGCCGATTTCTAAATTCTTTCACCATTTTCCACTGAAACGGGAACGTACACGGGAATTTTGGAACTGCTTGACCGATTTCATAATTCTTTCACTGTTAGAAAGGTATTTTTTCCCATGTTCCCACGTGAACAGACTTCAAAATTTTTCAATTTTAAAATGCTGCGTTATGCCTCAGCATACATAGTCTACATCCCCTTATTTCCACGGGAAAGAAAACGGGAATTCAAAAACAGCTCGACTGATTTCAAAAATTCTTTCATCGGTAAATTTACATTTTTGAAAGTAACATTGACTATCTTAAATTTTTTTGAATACCTATCTCGAAACTGTACTTTGTTTTTGAATCAAAGGGAAACATTATATCCCCACAATCTCACGGTGATTAGCCCTGTTCACACTGTACAATTGGACAGACTTCGTTTGATGGAAGTTGGATGGTCTGATGTAGTTTGCGTTCACTTTTATCTAGCTTGTCGTCCAACTTTATGTCACATACACTTCCAACTTCTAGATTTTCAAAAAATTTTGAAAACCATCCAACAAGTTGGACAAGCGGGCGTCTGAAGGGTTCACACTATCAAGCATTGGTCGTTCAAGCCCAAGTCTGTCCAACTAATTGTGCAGTGTGAACAGGGCTATTGGAACAGAAAACCCAAAACTTTCAGACAACCTTCAGCTTGGCCCAGTGGATGTTCTTGACAATTTTTGGATTTTTGGCAATTTTGTGTGAAAAAACGCTTTTGAATAATAGACCCGAGCAACGCCAGGCGGGTCAGCTAGCATTTTATAATTTGTTTTCTTCAGCAATTCAATAAATTCTAACGTATATACGTGTTTCCTTATAATTTGTAGCAATTTTACTTGCAAACTATAGGTTAATCCTTACTAATATAATAAATGTGAAAGTCACTCTGTCTGTACGACTTTCTATGTTACCGTCTCCCGCCCAAACTAATAAACTGATTGATATGAAATTTTGTACAGAGACAACCTCAAGCCTGAGGAAGAACATAGGCTATATATTTTATTCCTAAATTCCCACGGGAACGGGAACGTATACAGGAACTTAGAAGTTACAGCACCGATTTCGAAAATTCTTCCACCATTAGAATGCTACATTATCCCCGAGTATCATAAACATTAATTTATTCCCATATTCCTACGGGAACCGGAATCCTTACTAATGTAATAAGTGCGAAAGAAGCTCTGTCTGTTCGTCTTTCTATGTTACCATCTCTCGCCCAAGCTAAAGAACCGATTTAAATGAAATTTTATACAGAGATGATCTAGAACCTGAAGAAGGACATTGGTTGCATTTCATTTCCCACGGGAACCGGTCTTCACTAATATTATAAATGCAAAAGTAGCTCTGTCTGTTCGCCTTTCTATGTTACCATTTCCCGCCCAAACTAATGAACAGATTGGCTGTATTTTTTATCCCTATATTACCACGGGAACGAGAACGCACACGGGAACTTTGACACTATTGCACCGATTTCAAAAATTTCCACCGTTAGAATGATACACTATTCCTGAGTAACATAAACTGTAAGTTATCCCCATATTCCTACGGGAACGGTCACCATATTCCCACGGGAATGGGAGTCTTTACTTATATCATAATTCTGTCTGTCTATTTTCAAACCCATTCAAATTCAAAATTTCAAAATTCATATAATTTTGGTAAACGGGAACCTAGAAAATACTGAACTGATTTCATGAATTATTTCCCCGTTAGAATGCAACACTATCTCAAAGTAACATTAACTTTAATTTATCCCCATATTCCCATGGGAACGGAATTACGTACTAACATTATAGATCCGAAATCAACTCCGTCTGTCTGTTTTTCTTTGTTACCATCTACCGCCCAAACTATTGAACCTATTTGTATGAATTTTGGTGCAGAGATAGTCTTGAGCCTGAAAGCTGTATTTTTTATCCCAATATTCCTACGTTAACGGCAACGTACCTTGAAACTACTGGATCGATTTCAAAAGTTTTTTCACCGGGAGGTGATTTCTGTCAAATGGTCGATTACACAGTTGACCTGAGAAGAAATGTCTATCTTGATCTTCAAATAAATATTGGCAATCGGTAATAACTGTGTGAAAAGTCGATTTCGGCGCCGACTAATGAGATAGTTAACCATATAAGCGAATAAATTATGTTTAACGTATTGGGGGATTTTGTCCAATGTCTATCAGTAGACAATATTATGGACACTGAGCAAGTCACATCAAACCCTACAGAGTTTCTCAATTAATAAGAACTATCAGGAGTGGCTGCAAGTTGGTGTTCCAGTGCCAATAATGACTAATCTAGAATTGTACACAGCTATAAATTACACATCTGGGATGCGGCATTATAAAAGTTTTAATAATGACTGGAACAGCGAAGTTAGAAAACTATTGATTCCCCGCCGTATTTCTTTAATTCCCACTGATTAGTCATTTTAGTTTAAAAGAGTGTATCAAAATCGCAAAACCTTTTTATTAGACGAAAGATGGAAAAAGTAAGAAAGTCGTGTGCAAAAATGTACTGAAATAAAATAATATAACAATAGTTTACTAAAACAAAAAAAAAATACTGCCGAAAGTCACTATTCCACGCGGACGAAGTCGCGGGCACAGCTAGCTAGGCGATAACAATGAAGCATGACATTGCGATCTTAGAAAATTCGAATAAAGAGGGTTCTGCAATTCTGTCCGTCTGTCCATATATGAATCTACAAACTGAACCACTTGCCGAATTTTCTTTAAAATTTGCAGTTAGTGGGCCAGTACTGAGGAGTTTTTGAAATTGAGTCTCTAGGTCTCGGCGTACCCCACAGGCGGATCACTAGTGTGAAGCAGAAAAGTGGGAGAGTTGTGATCGCTTCAAGATCACTACTCGTAACGCCGGAAATGGAAAGAAGAAGAAGAAGAAGAGTCTCTAGGTCTTGAAACCGATATGATAATACTTATTTTTATTGAAAACGGCTTTAACGATTTCGATCAAATTTTGTGTGAAGGATAAGTTTCAGGTTGTCTTTCTCATGATGTACAAATGTTTTTTTGAGAAAAAGTCTAAGAACGGTACCTTCCATAGCACCGTTTTTTTTTAAATGACTTTCTCGATATTGGTTTACACGATGTTGATGAAATTTTGCATTTTAGAAGTTCTAAGTTGTTTAAGAAAGATTGCATATCAACATTTGAAATATTTTAAATTTTGAAATCTTTATAAATTTTTTAAGAAAATTTAGATTTTTGAAATAACTTCAAAACTTTATATCTTTGATTTTTTTTTCAAAGCAACTTCTGCCAAAATCTCAAACTTTTCATACTGGATTTCTAAATAACTCTTTTTTAAGAAAAATGAAAAATAAAAACCATAAACTGTTATATTTATATATATATATATACTAGCTGAGCCGCCCGGCGTTGCTCGGTTCTGTAGTTTTAAGGTTCCCGTTCTTAATTATTTTACATTTTTGTTGTCAAAAATGATTAAAAAGAAAAGCAAAAGTATTGTTTGAATTCATTACAGTTAACAATATAGGAATTATTACTTAAATACCGACTGCAGCGCCATTTGCCTGGCTGATTTGTGAATCTAAACCATCCTGGGCGCCACTCAAACGCATACAGAAAAATTCATTTAAATCGGTCAAGCCGTTTAGGAGGAGTTCAATTACATACACACGTACAGCAGAATTATATATATAACTAGCGACCCGCCCCGGCTTCACACGGGTACAAGGCTGATTTTATTTTGAGTTACTAATTCATGGGTAAATAAAGAAAATTCTGACATGAATTGCGATCCTTTTCTTTTGACATTTGAGTAACATGTGTTGGTGCTTCTTGAGTCGATTCTCACTTCAAATCGAGAAGCGGCTGTCACTCCTTAGAATCATGAGAAGCGATCTTTTTGCACCAATGGAACGGTTTAAGAATGCTTCTGGACGCTCCTGAATATATATAGTATATTGCGAATGAAATGTTTGGATTTTGGATGATCACCCGTAAGAAGATAGTGAAGTGGTTCAGGTGGTGGGAGAATTTCTTCTAATTTTACTTTTCCTTGCAAGCAACACATGCCTTTCGATTCGTCCTTGAATTTCAATGCCAAGCAATGTTCACACACTACTGACATAGTACCTATTGATACTATACGATCGTCCTTGTAAGAAATCGAAGGATCGTAATTCATGGCAGAATTTTCTTTATTTACCCATGAATTAGTAACTCGTGCTAATGATTATCTGTCCCTCTGAACCATAAGCCTACCTCGATCCCGGCTGCGGCGAATCTCACGCTCTACTGAAGATTCTCTCTCTCTGTCAGCTCTGTATCTATCCCGAGCCTGTCTGAGGTAAACCTCACGTTCCGTTGACGATTCTTCATCTCTTGCTGAACGTATACTCTTTTGCCATTCACTGTGCTACCACCTATGTTCGAACGAAGACGTTTTCCAGACATTACTTTAAAATTTCTTTACAAAATTTTCTCAGTTCTATATGAATGATTACGTATGCAAACATTGCAATATTATTAGTATGTGCCGCAATAAAAAATATCTGAATATTTACCATTCAGTTGGCATTCACTATACTAAGACCTATGTATGTTCGAACGATGACGTCTTCCAGACTTGAACAAAATTTTCTCAGTTCTATTTATGTATGATTAGGATTACCTATGCACGAATTGCCATATTATTAGTATGAGCCGCAGTAAAAATTATCTGAATACTTACCATTCAGAAACAAAAACAAAAGATACGTATTCTTTTCAACATAAACTACGATGCTTTAAAAAATAGTTTGCTATTCGTGCGAGTTTCAAATTATAAAATTGAAGTAAAAGTAAAAGTAAATATTTTTTTTTATAGTAAAAAAATAATATGTTTGTTATGACATCGCATTACAAAACTTTAAATTTCTTGGCTTTTCTCTGCTATAATATGCATATATTATACATATAAACCTTCCCCTTGAATCACTCTATTCATTAAAAAAAAACGGCATCAAAATCCGTTGCGTTGTTTTAAAAATCTAAGCATACATAGGGACATAGGGACAGAGAAAGCGACTTTATTTTATACTATGTTAAGATTAAGAAGATATATATATATATATATTTGCCGAAAAAAGGATATTTTTAAGTTCTTTTTTTGCGTAACGGGTAGTGTTCGTTTATTAAAAAATGTACGTAAAGTAAAGTAACATTTGAACAACATTCTCCTAAATGTGCATTGAGTGAGTAAAAATTAAATATTTTGTTTAACTTTTTTGCAAATTTCGGTTGATGTTATCCAATGAGCATTTGGGAACCAACTTAAAAATAGTTGGCTGCAACAAATGCAAATCGCTTTGGTTTGGGAGAACCTTAAAATGCTTTCACAGAAAAAGTAACCTTTTTGTCAATGATTTTTGATTAAATAAAAACCAAACTGAGACCAGAGATTATATAAGTTAGTTCTAGAACACTGCAAAATGCAACAAAAAAGATACACCAAGCATTTATGTAGTCACACGGTGGCATAGCATAGGACTTTGCTTATAATTAATTACTTGAAAAGTATAGAAAATCTGTTAGTAAAGGGCGAATTCCAAACGTAAAGCAAGATGTGGAGGTACCTATTAAAACCTGGGGTTTCGTCTGTCAAAAAACGCTTAACCACGAAACCATCACACATTCTTTCATTTGAAGAAAAATACATGCCATTTGATAGCCGTTCTTTACCTGAACTCGCACCCGCAAGTGCTATCTTAAAGCGAGGTGAGAGCAAACCTAATGCTCAAACAAGGAAAAACACTCAGTTTGACATTCAGAGCGAGTTAAAACACCCAAGGTGTCAATGAACAAACCTAACAACTTCTGTTCTATTACTGCTAGCCTCATTTTCTTCCCTAGGATATCAAATAATTAATTTTGACTCTCAGATTTATGAACTTAAAAAATATTTACCTTTTAACACGCTGCATATAGAAAAATATTAAGTGATTGATGACAATTCAATTTGGGGAACTATTTCCATAAATTTCATTTGTTTGCAATAAAAATAAAGCTATAAAAAAGTCTCCCCCCGTCAGCCAGAGAGAACTTCGTTCTATGAATCATCTATATGTAAAAACTAACAGAACCTTTACTAACCTCGACCATTGTCACGGTCAAACGATTCGATATTGAAACCAATTTGGTAGTTACCAACACAACATATATGTAAACGTTCAAATGTTCATGAAGGCATAGTCCACCAAATGTAGCGGAAGTAATAGCGTGTGTGTTTCCGATTGATGTGATATGTGACCCATAAGCATTAAATAATTATAAACACAATGTTGTATTGAGGCAGGAGTTAAAAGATGTGTAGGTACGTACTAACATATTCTCCCCTTACATGTTATGTACCACAAGGGCTTACAATGACAACATTAAATCGCTCCGCACATGTTCGGTTTTTCAAATAAAGCGTTTTAAATTCGACAAAAATATAAAAAAAAATTCAACCTGTCACATTGCGGGATTGTTAGTTTACCTAAGCAACAAACATGCCTTTGTGGAATAAAAAACACAGAGGCGTACTTGACAAGAAAAGAAGTTTAGTATCTCTTTGTATGTAAAATTCATGTAGCTTTAACGGCGCCATTTGTGGAAGGAGCTGACCCGATTCAAAATAAAATTGTAATGCCAAACTTTTCGTTGCGTTTCTATGGTCAAAAACTTTTTACACATAAGCAAGTATATTATGTGTTTAAAAAATGTTGACTTCTGTTTCGCAAACTATCTAAGGGAGCCTATTTTTTTTTAATATATCTTTTATTGAAAAAATGCGGATTTGTGGAACCCAAAATACAAACGTTTCATTTTTACGGGTTTTCGTATGAAAATTACATCGACGATTCGTTAGGAATAGCTCTTTTTTGAATCTTGCATTGTAAATTTTTCGCCTTCACAATTGTATTTTCCTATTTCCAAGTGATTTGAAGCTATGCCTTTTCTTATAAGTGTTTGAATATTCACCTTTTAAAGGACTTTTTATAGAACTTCATGTACTTCTTTCACAATAAAGCCTAGTACGCTGCTGATGCGAAACCAAATTTTTCTTTGGTCTCCACATCCACGACGAAAACGTTAACGAACACTGAATAGAAAATATATGTAGAGTATTATCAGCGGTTAAAAAAAGTGACATTCAAAGTCAAGTGAACTTTACCACCAGAAGTAATTAAGAAATTAATATAATATATTTTCTCTTGCGAATGGTTGGATGAAAAAGCCTAATCAATGAAAATATTAATCTCCGAGAACTTGTCAATTCCTCACAAGAGTAAATACCGCTCTTACTTCTCACACAATAGTCTGATGTTATACCCATTACGGGATGGGTACCACAGCTCTTAAAGGTATGAAAGACGTGAATCCTGAACGTAGTCATACTCGACCTAAACAGAAAATGTGGTAGTCCGAATAGTCTCCCTACGATATATGTAGGTGATGCATACTAAGCCATTATTTACTAAGAATAGTTTTTCGGATCAGTTGGACTGCAATTCTGTCTATCTCTCCGGATATGCATCTACAGCCTAAACCGCTTGACGAATTTTCTTCAAAAATTGCAGTTATGGTCTATAGGTCTTCAAATAACGCTACCTGCCATACAACCTATATGATAATACTTATTTTTTCGAAACGGCTCTAACTATTTCGATTAAATTTTATGTGAGGAAATAATGAGTTTTCTGAGGTGTAAGAAAAAATTATTAATAAAAGTCTAAAAGCGGTACCTCGCATAGCACGGTTTTTTCAAGAACGACACTCTCGTTAGGTGAGTTTACAATTGTTAAGAAATCTTGTAGTTGAGAAGTCCTAGCATGTTTAAAAATGATTGTGTACCAACATCTGGAAAATTTTTGGTTTTAAAATTATTATTAATTGTTTTTAATCCATTTTTTTTTTTTTTTTACTTATGTCATATTTAATTTTCAAGAAATGGAAAATAAAAAAAACGATTTTCTAAGAAACCCGTTCAGCGACTTTGATTAAACTTCCAGCGTTTTTATTTATTAGCAGATGCGAAAAAATGGCGCTTCTACATTTTCGCAAAAAGCCTTTGGGATACTTTTTTTCCATAGCTCATGTGAATTTATTCAATTTTCATAATTAATGATTAGTTGGCAACCCTATATCAACTAAATGATTCTCAAAAAACACGAGCATTGTTTTTAGCCTTAAGATTTTGATATTGTTCGTTTAACACCGTCATTTCTGATGTGAAAAGGTTTCCTACTGGTCAAGCGTTGCCAGAGTTCGACGGAATTTGAAGATGTTATAAGTTTTGCCATTAAAATGTAAATTTGAAATAATTTTACTGTGTAGTAAATTTATTTTATTCGGACGCCAATTTCAAGCTTATGAGTCACATCCAATTCGCAATGCACACAATTTGGTTATCGTGTTTCAAGTGTTTGCGTTAAATCAAAAGCCTACATTCGCCAGCAATAATTTTAAGAGAAAACAAAACTTTTCTTCAAGCAATCTTTTTAAAATTATTTGATTTCAAGCTTTAATAAATCGATGTTTCATTAAGGGCCTTTACACACCCAAGTGCGCCCATGTATACTTGATTGAAATAAGCGTCCCTCTCTACTCTTAATTAGCTTTCTATTCTTTAACCACTTCCTAGTTCCTACTACAGTGGTGGTTTTGATATTTTTTTTATTTACACTTGACCTGCACCGATTTCCATCCGCTTTTGAGATTTTAAAATCGAAGCCCAGAATCTAGTCAATATGCATATGCTTGGGCACTTATACCTATAAATGAACTAACCTGTGAATCATCGAAATCATCATCACTAGTGTCTATGCTTTTTTGCCTTCGTATCCTTCCTAGACTTCCAGTTCCATTTAGGTAGCCCCGTCGACCCTCTCCAGCACATGTGGCTATACCCCCACCGCTACCTCCATCACTCCTAGCCTTGTACAAGGCGGATGAGCTGCTGCAACTGGTTATTGGAATTGGGTTGGTACAACTACCACCCTCTGTAGCCATGTCTCACGATAAGCATCCAACCTCAGCACCAAAGGAGGGAGGAAGAATTGAATATTATATTCGCTTTCTCTCTTTTCTTGGTTATTGATTTATCCAGCAGGAGCAAATTCGTAGAGGACTTAACGTCATGTTAAACTGTCGATGATAGCTCAAATCTGGGGGGTGGCTTTTGAGAGAGGTCCCTTATTTTATTAAAGTGCTAAACTATTGGCCCAAAGGACACACACAGAAGAGAAAAAAAATACAGAACAGAACAAAGGCACTTCACTTTGAATACATTTTTTCTTTTTTTCACAAAAGACTTAAACGAAAGGCTTTTTCAATTGGGAAAAACATATCACCGAATATTCTTGTGTAGATTCTTATTTGTAATTTTTTATAATCTTAACTAATGAACAAATTACACCCACAAATACACGGAAGACAAAATTCATACATCCGATTTTTTAATTGATTCTTCGGTGTGCTTTCAGGAGTTCCGGCCCGGCTCCCTAACTGAACTTTGTACGTCTACTACACTAAAAAAATCGGAACCGTTTTATTCACGACCGAAGACAAAACTAAAATCTACTTTGAGTGTTATTCGCCCCCCAGCAGCTTCATGTTGTGTATATGCGGTTTCCCACTCATTGCACTATTAGAGGTGTATGGCACATGGTACGAGTAATCAGCTTTTTCCAGGCATGCGTCCTCGTTATAAAGTCGAGAATTCTTTATTTATTTCGAAGGTTCAAAAGGCTTTTTAGCGATTTTTAAATGACTCTTTCGGAAATTGTAATCTAATAACTTAACAAGTAATCACGGATTTGTGTGTTGAACAGGTGAATTTACACTTTTTGATTGGATAATGCACTTTGCCGGACAACCACCGCCCGCGTGCAATCACCGACACTTCAGAATCAATACTGAAACCAAGTGTGTGAAACCAAAGAGAGCACGCATGCTGAATTGTATCATCGACCGACGAAGGTATGATTTTGTAAAATTCTAATGAGCGTAATATCACAAACTGAAAAACCGTTTACCTTATTCACCGTATGTTTTGAATTTAGTAAAATCAATTGGGCTTCAAAAAAAATCTATTGAAGCTAGCTCCACATTGTCCCTTTCAAAGCGATAATCATATGAACATTTTTAAAAGCGCCCTAGTATACTCGTAGTACAATGTAGACTTATTTTTGCAAAAGTAAATTAACTAAAAAGCAACAGTTGAGGGCATCACCTTTAAACATAAAAAAGGCTGTTGTTGTTATAATATTTTATTAATCCGAAATTAATGAAATAGTCAATCTTTGTATAACAATGTTTCAATTATTTAGGGGAGACAATTGACATCACCAAGACGGCTGATTGAGTCTTATACTCAGGGACAACAGCCTTATTCTCGTCTGTGCGCACCGTACGACGACGGGGATCATGAAGCTGGCTACTTCACTTCAGCGTCAAAGCTTCTTTTTAAAAAAAAACCTTTTTTGGGCTACACAGCACTCACTTTGGAAATAAGTTTTTAATATAGACCAACGTTATGTTCATGCACAAAGCGACATATTTTATTCTTAGGAGGTATGATATTGTCAAGATTTTGAGCGAAAACACCTGCCAGTGTCAAAATAACCTTTGATTTGAAAGGTTTCTTTTATATGGCTATATAAAATGGACAAAGGATGTATTAGAAGTCATATTCGTACCTTACCTTTATCCGAAATCACTTCATTTTTATTTTACGTTCTTCATATACTATATCCAACTTAAAACCACCATTGCCACTCTGTACTTCTCAAAATCTACTTTTTTCGACGCTTTTTAATTGGTCTAAGATTATTAGGTAGGTGCCACGAAAATAAGGCAATTTTTGATTTTATCGAAAAATTGGAAAATCCTTTAGTTTTGTCAAATACTCCCCTCCCCATAAAAGGTAATAAGTTTTCTGCGGTGGCACAACAGAGCTTGGAAAACGTCTAGTGCCAGTGCATTACACTCAACTATACTATGTGAGGGATAGAGGGGTCCTACAAGTTCTGCCGAATTCGAAAAGTAAGAAATCGCTTTTCATGGCAAAGTGATTACTCTCTGTGGATTGGCGAATTTCTTACAAAGGTGCGATACCCGTGGAGGCACTACTGGATGCTTCTGAGACTCGAACCTTGAACTCCCATGTATCATTTAGACATACATACTTATCATTACAACATTACGTATTTCCAAGGTATCGCCTTTTGCAAAGAATAACCAAGTCCTCCCGATAGGAATTACATTACCATAAAAAATTACACTTGAATGATTTATCTTTGATAGTGCGATTTAATAAACACCTTCACATCTTTCACTAACTACGGTGACAACTCCAAAATGTAATTATAGTTAAGAAATGTGAATAGTATCTAAATTTCGACCGTTCAGGCAAGTGAAATGAAGTAAAAGGCCTAAAAAAAAGTAAAGAAAATAAATTATCCTTGAAAATAAAAACTTGGAATAATAGCCTAGTTTTTTCTAACATTTCTTGATTTAAAGCTAAGATAAGTTTAAAAATAAGTACTATTAAATTTTGAACTAATGAGAAACGTCAGAGAAGTTAAAACAAGGTTTTAAGTATTGAATTGGAGAATTATCCGCATATGCCATGTTGTTTTCCAAAACAAGGATGTGGAGAGACTTGGAGTTCCTCGAACCTCGTACCTTCCAAGCCATAGGTAGACACATAGCCATAGGTAGATAGAGACAATACGGGTACCACTTGCTTATGATGGCAGTTTTAAAGGAAGGTTCCGAGGTTTTCCGATCGTAGCGTAGTTGACTGTTTGTATTAAATACTCCGTGTCTGTGCTTCTACAGTCGTATTTATAAAATTGCACAAATTTGTACTCTCTTAGACAGTTGTCCAGCTAGACGGTGGCGGTGTCTAAAGAGTTGGACAAGCCTTAGCCAACTTCGTATTTATAAATTCATTCCAACAGTTGTTGTCTAATGGCACTTTCCATTGGACGAAAAGAACCGTCCAGGAGCGTCCAGAAGCATTCTCAAACCGTTCCATTGGTGCAAAAAGATCACTTCTCATGATTCTGAGGAGTGACAGCCGCTTCTCGATTTGAAATGAGAATCGACTCAAGAAGCACTAACACATGTTACTCAAATGTAAAAAAGAATATTTTCTTCAAGGAATATTTTTTAAGAGCCATAAGTGTTTCACTCACACAAAGGCAATTACTTTAAACTGAACAGAATTTATTTTGGGTGTTCCATTGGTTTTTAAAATGAGTGCTTCCCCGAGTGAAGCCAATGGAAAGTGCCATAAATAAGCCCTCAAATACTCACAGACGTAACTGGATTCTGTCAACTTTGAATGAAAAACTGAATGGTGGCGTTCACGATGTATCCGTGCAGAACCACTGTTTGTGTTTTCATATGCGAGTACAACAACTAAATGGCTTTGGAAGAGTGTGGCGTAAGACTTGAACTAGACCAAAAAAAAACAGCTCATTTGATATATGTAATAGGTTTGTTCGTTGAAGCCCTAGGGTCGCCCTGGGGTCACCATAAAGCGTTTTTTGAGAAACCCATATAAAACACTGTTGAGAGTGATGAGATCGAAAAAGTTTCTAGTATGAGGTGCAAAAATACTACTTTCAACAATTTCATTTACAAATTACACAAATTTGATCATTTTATGAGACTTGGAAAAGCTGTAACAATTAGGTCTGTTCGTTGAACTTTCCCCAGGGTTGACCCAGGTTTTCTTGACAACCCTATGAGTTGTCAAAATAACCTAAATCACCACACATCCATGTCATTGAAAAAAATAATACATGTCATTTGACAGCACTCAACTCGCCACAGCAAAAATCATCCATTCTTTTTCGTCAGTCAAATTTTTTGACACTCGTGTAAGGCCTGCGTCAACCCGTAAGGCGATTTTAGAAATTATTTTTGGATTTCAAAATCAGTTTAAAATCCGATAACAAAATGGTATTTGTAGTTTTACTTACACAACTGTATAATGTATATTCAGTTGAATACGTGTATCATAGATAGATCTCGTGTCACATGAGCAAGAATGCAAGCAGAAGGAAGTTGCTGTGCCAGAGAAGCAAAGGTTTCCTCTTGTTATTATTTCCTCTATGGTAACGAATAACCAAATCGTGCCAGTAACGGCATTTATTGAGTTTTAATTAACACATCGTTATTTGGTACAAATAACGTTGTAAATGGTCCGTTACTGAGTAACGAACATTTATATACCATGGATAGACGGAGGCTTGGAATAATTTTTTCTTATAAAATGGGAAATGTAACCGAAATGCTAAATTTGATGACAATTCAAATCAAACGTCTAAAATTATTTCATTTTAATGCAATTCACACACGGCCTAAAATTGTTTTGTGTAGTTAAATAGGTCTGTTCGTTGAACTTTCCCCAGGGTTGACCCAGGTTTTCTTGACAACCCCATGAGTTGTCAAAAAAAACTGGGTTTTCCAGTCCTCAAAAAACGCTAAACCACAAATCGCCACACATCCCTGTCATTTAAATAAAAACACATGCCATTTGACAGCCCTCAAATCGCCACAGTAAAAAGCTAGGGCGAGTTTGGGGAAAACCTGTGGCAAACCTATGGCTCAAAAAACACTCAATTTGACATTCAGTGCGAATTTAGGTTTCTCAAAAAACGCTTTGTGGCGACCCCATGGCGACCCTAGGGCTTCAACGAACAAACCTAATAACTACCCTACGGCAACACGTGTAGATATTTCAGCAGAGAGCAGACACAACATTACATTCCGTTACGTTATAAAACCAGGTGGCCGGCGCGGCGCATTGACATTTGACAAATGACAATTCTGTTAGCATAGCAAAAAGCAAAGCAATAGCAAACAAATTCATGTATTTTGTTCTTGCAAAAAGTCGCGAATTTATATATTTTATCTTTCCATTAAAACATTTTACTCGAGTGATAAATAAATAGAATTCCCTGCTTTATATACAATAAACTATAATGTCTGCTGCTCCAACTGCTGTAAATGCTTCTACACTCCTACCGCTAGGTTAGTCCACTCCAAATCTTATTGACACATGGAAGAAGGGAAGAGTACGTAGATATCAAATTGTTTCTTTTAGAGCTTGTGGACAAATGTATTGGATCGCGGATTCATATCATCATGAAGAACGACAAAGAAATGGTTGGAACCTTACTTGGATTTGATGACTTCGTGAATATGTTGCTCGAAGATGTCACAGAATATGAAAACACACCCGAAGGCCGCAGGATAACCAAACTTGATCAAATTCTTTTAAATGGAAATAATATTACAATGGTAAGAGCTTAGCTTTCCATTTCCATTAGTTATTCTTGGTATTGACATTGTGATCTTGATTACAGCTTGTACCTGGTGGCGATATTCCCGAATAATGTGACTAAATTTTCAAACCGACATAAACTGTACAAATTATGTTATTAAAAAACTCAAAAAATCTTTGTTCAAAGTACGTAGTTTGTATACACACGTTTTTTAATGGTGAAATTGTGAAACTAGTTTTCAAATTGTTTATTGATTTGAAATTCCATTCCGCATGGCGGGAGCAAGCAAACATCATCTTTATTTACATTTTTTACATAAAAAAATTAAGGCATTTGTTCGTGCCATAATTGGTTTTTAGGTATAAATAGTTATTTCCACCTTTATCGCAATATGTGTTTTACTTAAACGACTGAAAAATAACAGCTCCAGGCTCGTCGATTGGATTTTTAATAAAAACTAGGGTCAGGTTTCCCTGCTCTTCCTTGTTTGTACCATCAAAAGTTATTTTACTTAAAGGCCGACTGTGGTGCATAGAACTATGCCATTTTAAAGGCGTTTTTATTTATTTTTTTATATACAAAAAGCTTATAAAAAATAAATTTACAAACTTTTTTAAAAAGATAGGCATTAGGGTGACAAGACCATGCAATGCCGTATTAATTAAATTATTTACAGTTAGAGTATTTCATTGTAAATTATATATGTTAGGTTCATATTTCCTTAAAGGCATTTTATTCAAATGGCTATTGTAATAAAGGTGAACATTGTTTCAAATCTGTTCTAGGCCTTTTTCAAGCTCCAAAGATGTTTATTTGCCCCAAACTGAGTCAAACTAGACATGTAAAATTGGTATGTTTGAAACCGTTCCGAGCCGGATTTGATTCAAACTTACTATAAATAAATTAATATTTGGGCACAACCGCTTTTGGTGGGCCAGAAATGAAGGTCTTGAGCATTGCTCTACAATTGCTAGTAGGAAGTTAAGGAACCAAACACTTTCTTTCGTTTCCAAACAGCTTAGCAACAAGGTACTTTAATTAGCCACTGAAATCTAACCCATCAAACTTTCTTTACAAAATCAAATTACTTTTGAGTATCTCTTTTAATCGTATTAAATTGTGACTGTAAGACGTTCAAAGTTTTATATATATCTTCATTTTCCCAATTTACTTCTTTTTTTTTTATTACAATTTAATAGAAAGCTCGGTGTTACAATATTTGGTATTTCCAATTTTTAAATTCTTAGTGTAACCTTTTTGTTTTCTTACATCTGCGGGCAAAGAAGGCCACTACTTTGTTATGTTGACAGTCTTTAATAAGCAGTATCTACTGTTGCTTATAAATTTATGAAATATTCTCGTCATCAGCAGGAGCTGACGATCGTTGGGAGAAAGATGTTAGACGTTAGAGGGTTCGCCCGAGGATTCGATTCTAGAAGCTGTTTGAAGTCCGTGTTGTGATAGCTTCAACCTCTGTTGTGTTGCGTTGAGTTCGTCTTCCTGCAGCAACGTAGAAATCATAATGGATAGCACCTGCAGATATCGGTCGTTGGAGACTGGTATATGACGCCAGTAGTTTCTGGCGATGATTTTTCACATTGAAAGGTAACTTAGGTCTTGTCAAGACGGTAAAGCCACTACCCAATGACCCATCATCCGCTGAACTTCGACAGATAATCGATAGAAACATTTATCTCTTTTTGCACCTCTTTTATTAACTAGAATTCAATTGGTACAGTTCAACAATAACTTTTTAATTACATTTTTATTTTTAAGCTAAATATACGAAGTAAAATAAATAAATTCGTCTCTCTTAAAGTTTTCGTGAGTGTGTTTATGTGCAGCTTATAAATACCGAAAGAAAAACTAATGACAATATTTTTTACATAAAATGGATACAAAGTTGTTCGAGTCAAAAATTTAAAAACAGCACCAACCAACCCGTTCTTCATCACCGAATGCAATGTGTTCTATGCTCCAAGATGGTGTTTCAAGGCGCCCAGTATCATCTACTTTGACATTATTGCCGACCGGAATTCCCATGTGTACCGACGGTAGATGAAAAGATAATTGTGTAGAGCTATTGCTTAGATTTAATGCAGTATCATTTGTGTAGGCTGTTACGGAATTACAAGAATCAAATTTGCGTAGGCTTCGGCTTTTGCCTTCATCTGCCAAACGAACAAGCCCTAATGCTGTCGACACAAAAACTTGTTGAAGGCCTTGATCCTTTTCAGCTGAAGTCTCAAAGTAATTCGCTCCGATAGAAGAAGCAAAATGATATGCTTCATCACGAGATACGACTCTTTTTGATGAAAGATCGAGTTTGTTTCCAACTAATGTCAGTATGATGGGATCCTGAACATTTCGATGTAGTTCTTGAATCCATGATTTGATTTCTATAAAGGACTTACGTTGGGTTAAATCGAAGACTAGAATCGCAGCATTCGCATTTCGGTAGTACATGGGAGCAACAGCGCGAAAACGTTCCTGACCAGCTGTATCCCATATTTGTAGTTTGATATTGTCATCATTGAGACAAACTTTACATGTAAATAACGAGGCTGCTATAGTTGGCCCAATGTCTTTGTGAAGTGAGTTCTTTATGTACTTGGTGACTAAACTAGTTTTGCCAACACCTCTTGATCCTAAGATTACGACTTTTGCCTCAATTGTTCTCATTTTGTTTGAATACCCGATACTAGCAGACTCAATAATAATATGAGAAACTTTGTAATTTTTTCTGTAGATGTATAGGGGTGAATGTTTGCTCGAGCTTATTTACTTAAAGATAGAAGATAGAATATCACTGATAACTCATTACTGGCTGAATACAATGGCACAACTGCAGCAACAGTAATAGAAGTTGAGTCACCTCTGGTTTGTTTCTTCCTTGTGTTGAAATTTCTACATATCTGTAATTTAATAAAATCAAATGAAATGATCAATAAATAGAAATTATTTGATTTTATTTTATGAAAACAACAATTATGTATTTGTTTTTATTTTATTTCTCACTTCTCTACTTTTTACTCCGTTGTCAGTTTGACATTTTTTAATTTTAAGCACCGTTTGTTTGGTATACGATTTCTCAAAATCTAGTTTTGTTTCACTTCTTGATTTATGCACAATTTGAAAATTTTGTGAACACGAACTTATGCCGTTTTCGTTTGGGAAAAAAGAGTACCCTAAGGGTACTCTTTTTGCTGTCAGAGTGACGTTGTGTTCGTTTGGCTGCTCTCAGGGTAATCTGATGTCGATTTCCAGTGGTACACAAAAGCACTTTTAAAAGTGCTTTTTCGCTCGAAATATGTTACATTGAGGCACTAGATCACTTTTTTTTTACCCCGAAAAAGCACTTTTACGAATCTCGATTCAGAGGCAAGATTTACACGCACTTTCACGTACACCAACACAAAACATTTGACGTTTACCAGATTGCAGTTTGATTATTTTGCATTTTTGGTTAAAAGGCTATGAAAGAGAGATATTAAAAATAAACAATAAACTATTTTGTGAAAATGGATCGCTCAATTTTAGCTGAAATTATCAAAATATATATGAGTCGTCATCTAGTTTTGATTCTAACGCAGAAGTGTTTGAAATTCTGAAATTCCTTACACAAAACGAAGGTCATTCTGTGAATAATTTTGTTCAAAGTGTTGTGTACAATTATTCGGATGAGGAGGTTTCTTCCTAGTGCATTTATTAATAAAGTTTCGAAAACATTCTTTCTATATAAATTGCAGAACAAAACAAACGGGAAGAGTTGGTTGTCAAAAATAGCACACATACAATGATAAAAAAAGAATTTTGTCTTTTCTGTTCCAGTGAGCACGAAAAAAAAGCACTTTTTTAGAGTGCTTTTGTTTTTGCAAAGGAAATCGACATGAAATTACCCTCAGAGCAAGTTTTGCTACTCTAGAAATTTTTTCAGAGTAAACTCACACCAACATAAATGACATTTCTCGTTTGTCATTCTTGGCATCTCATTTCGAATTTTGTGTTCAACGGGCGAATTTATATTTATTGTAAATAAAATTAAATTAAAGTTTAAAATGAATCCTTTAAGTCAATAGCTGCTTCAATAGTTTTAAATTATTTTAATAATTTGTTTATAGTAACGGTATCAACGCGGGCGTTCACAAACCTATCGGTTTTGGTTCGCATAACTTGTCCATGCTGTTTTTGTTGTTGTCCGAGCTCAAAAAAATTCTTATTGCCTTAAATTACCTTTGTATAAATTCAATCTGGACATTTATGAAGTTTATTACGTATCGTTTTTAGTTATAAATTCTTTTTGTCAGTTTTTACTCCATTCAAAAAATGTTTACTTAATTGCTCATGAAATACGCAGAGATATGATTCTGAACGTAGTCAATTGCATTGAAAGCAAACTATAATGTCAAACGCACACATACATTGACAAAAACGGAGTACTCTGATTTCATGTTCGTTTGAACTGTCAAAACTCAGGGTACTCTAAAAAAAAGGGTACTCTAGTTTTACCAAACGAAAACGGCATTACTTATCCCATTTTGAAAATCGAGAGAGATTATTGGAAGAAAGTGGAGGGGGAAGGGGCTGATCTATCGAAAAGTTTAAGAATACTTGTGTATGAAAGGTTTACAGCCTTATTCATAATAAAAAGATAATACACTGATGATCGGCTGACTAGATACACACTTATCTTTATCGTAGGGTATGTGATAAAACACTCTAATTTTCCAAATTCTTTTCAGTGAAGTTTTCATTGATCGATTGGTTAGACGGATCGTTGCCTATAATCAAGTACAGCTTGTTGACAGCTTATAACGAAATGAGATTTTTTCGTTTGAAAGCAGTTTTTATTTATTTATATTACTTCATTTTAACTACTGTTGTTCTTATTTTAATAATTTTCACTAGATAATGCTGGATTTACATGCATCTGCAACTGCAGAAGTGCAGAAAAGTAAAGCCTTGCGCAAACCAATGCGGTGAGATCGTACGATGCGATTGCGATAAGTCAAATCCCTATGCATTAAGTCAACCGTCCATAAACGTTTGACTTAATGCATAGGGATTTGACTTATCGCAATCGCATCGTACGATCTCACCGCATTGGTTTGCGCAAGGCTTAAAGCGGGACGGATGAAAATTATAAAACACAAAAGTTAAAAAGAGAAGCGAATAGAATTATGGCTGCAGATGGTGCATTCCCTCTCTAACAGACAAGTATGAATTTTACATCTTGTGTCTTTTTCCATTTTTCATCTGCACTTGCAGATGTATGTAAAGCCTTGCGCAAACCAATGCGGTGAGCGCGTGCGATGCGATTGCGATAAGTCAAATCCCTATGTATTAAGTCAAACGTCCATAAGATTACATAGGGATTTGACTTAACGCAATCGCATCGCACGACTCACCGCGTTGGTTTGTGCAAGGCTTAAATCCACCATAAACTGACATTTGAATAAAAAATAAAATAAAATTATGGTTGCAAGATGAAGTTCCTGTACTACAGATGAACTTGATCATCTGCACCTATAATTTTTCATCTGCATCCTATGACGAAGTTCACATTGGTCGATTTGTTGAAGCTTCGTGCGAATAAATGCGATTGTTTTCTTGTTCTCCTTCTCTGTTACACCAATTTGTCGGTATTGACTTGCGGTCGATTCGTTGAACAATGTGAACATTTTGGTCGATTTGTTGCTTCAACAAATCGACCAGTATGAACATCGCCTATAAAGCCTTGGCCAAACCAACGCGGTGAGTGCGTGCGATGCGGTTGCGATAAGTCAAATCCCTATGCCTTAAGTCAAACGTCCATTAGACTACATAGGGATTTGACTTATCGCAACCGCATCGCACGCACTCACCGCATTGGTTTGGCCAAGGCCTAACCCTTTGCTTCGTAGTGTTTTTGCGAGGGTAAGCACCCACTAAATATTTTCTCTCTACATTGGTTATTGATGAAGTTTTTTGAAGCTTTTACGCAAAAAAAAAAATTACAAAATTACCTGGGAACAAAGGGATAGCTTAGGAAGTGCAGATGTCTGCACATTCTATCTTCTTTCTGTATGAGACAACTATGAATTTTATATCTTGTGTCTATTTCTTCTGTTCTTCTGTACCAGCAGATGCATAGAAATTTTGTCCGATCCGAACCGAGATAAAAGTTGTTATCTCGAACGCATCAGGAAATTTCGAAGCGCATTCGTTTTATGAAACTCACATCCAGAGGCGGTTTTATGGCGCAAAACTGTCAGGAACTCCAACGGTGGTAGTGAACAACAAACCCCACTCGTAAAATTTTTAAATTGTTATTTGTGCCATTTATTTATTGTTTAACGTTCGTCTTAGTTTAGTGTAAATAATGTTAAAAGTAAGTACAAATCGACCATTTTAGTTTTTGAAAATCTTTTAAAAATGTCTACTCAGTTTGGAATACTTGACGTCGGCGGGACTAAATACACTCTTAGAACTGGACAGAAGTATTTAGTGGGAAAGCGCTCCAACGAATATTCACACGATATAGAGCTCGACGATTCAGTGAGTGTTTTACAGAACTAAAATATTGTCAACTGTCGACTAATTTGTATTTCATGTTACAGACTGTAGACATCAAGCACGCGATTCTAATTTTCTCCCAAAGTTCACTTCAACTCACAGATGTTTGTTCGAAACATGGAACTTTTGTGGAAGGAATAAAGATTGTTGCCCTGAAAAGCACTCCTCTATCAAAGACAGCAAAAATACAATTCGGAGATGTTGAAGCGGTCTTACAACTGGTCACTGAGGTAAAAAATAAAACCATAATATGGTGTTTGTCCACATAAAAAAAGCTTATATCCCTCTTCTGTTTTGCAGAGTGACAGCGGTTACCTGGACGAAAGACCACCTTCACCGACAAGAGACACTTCCGAGATTATATGCAACAGTCCAGAGCATAGTGCATCATCTGGCATTCGTTTGAGGCACACTGTCAAAAACTCCCATACCTCGACTCCTAATAGCTCATCTCCTGCAATAATTTCGAGTCAACAGAAAGCTGCCTCAAGTTTTTTGCTTCCAATTGGAGTGCCACGCAAATCCTGTGGAAGTAATACTAGCAGCAAAAGTGTTGATAGTTTCTATATCCCTGAAACTCAATGCCCAGGTGAACCTTATAACAAAACCAACAAATCTACAGATGTATCAATAGTAAGCAATACATCGAACAAAAATACCAGCCCTGGTGATGATGATTTCTTCATACCAGAAACACAAGAAGTCGTAAGCACTGTCACTCCTCTTTCTAACTTACCTAGGGTGGCTTTTCCAAAAAATGACACCAATGAAAGCCTATTCTCCCACTCAGATAGGATTCCTTCTAGCCAGTTCCGTATATGTACACAGGACTTCAATGGATTTGAAGACAATAATAGTAATCACTCGGATGACATACTTGCAAATATTCCTTGTTCAATGGTTATTCCTGTAATACGTCATGACTTAGTGGAAATAAATGATTTTTCGAACAACCGCGACGATGAGGATAAGGAAATGTCTGCTTTGCAGTGGTCAAAGAAAACTGTCAATGAAGACGCAGAGGGGTCTATTACTCCAGATAATCTATTTGATGTCGTTGGTACGGTGACCAACGATTTGGTGCTTGAAGTTAGAAAAAGTTCAGAGAAGTCACCTTCGCAATGCAGTACCCCTGATATTTTTGCAATCCCGGAAGAACACAAAACAGACAAAACTAATGTTATCGACACAGAACCAACAAACAACAAAACTAATCCAGAGCCTGAAACGAATGTAGAGCCAGGGGTGAAACCAGTTGACGAGGAGTTTCAGCCCACTCAGGTCTTTGTAAGACCTCCCTTCTTGCCCCCTGATAAGGAAAATGTTGGACCTGAAGTAAGCTTCAGTTTACCTGCGACTCAAGTTTTTATGCTTCCGCCAAAAAAACCAGTTGAAGTTTCTCCGAGCGTTACAAAGAAAGTTCAAAATGACAAACCAAGTATTTCAACAAATCTTTCAACTATAGCTACGAGTCATGTTTTTCTGCAACCTCAAGCATCACCAAAAGCATCACTGAAAACCCAACCATCACCAAAACCTCAGGCTCCCATAGTGCCTGACAATGATGATGACGAAGAACTTCCCCCGACTCAAGTCTTTGAGAAATTTCCTCTTCCAATCGTCACCAACGGATGTCTATCGTCGACCCTTGTTGATTGTGATATGCAACAATTATCAGAGACAAGCTTTAAGGCTAAGTGCAACAAACTACTCGATTCGGACGATGATGAGATGGACGAAATCATTGCTCCAGATTTAGTCAAACAAATGCGGGCTTCTCTTGACAATTTGAAGTCCAAACCAGACACTCCTGTTACACCAGTGGAACCAGTAACACCAACAGAGCTCAAAAATACAGCAACTCCAGAACCCCAGTCGTCGACAGCAAAACTTAAAGTCACACCACAGAATACAGTTTTTCGTGTTCCAGCCCAAACAGGAACGAAAGTCAAGCAAGGCAAATCTACTGTCAATATTGATAATTTCTTGCTCACTCCAGACTTTTTATTTAACGAGTTGCCAAAAGACAAACAGTTGCAAAAGCAAGCGGAAGTGAACTGGAAAAATATGATATTTGAAAATAAACGTAAGGCCCTGTTCAGCGAGGAGGTGAAAGAGGACAGTCTAGAAACTGGTAGTTTAGATGAGAGTCAGGATTCGTTTGATGATTTATTGCCAAAAAGACGTACAACAAGATCCAAATCAGTAATCACAAATCAATTTGAACAACTGAAGGAAAAGGAAAAAGTGCAAGACGAGGTGGTAGGGAGAATAACAAGGCGACGGCAATCCTCTGTTGTGGATGTAAAATCATTTTCTAGCCTACCGAAATCGAAAAAAGAAGAAATTAAAAAAGAAACAAAATCAAGCAGCAAGCCGAAGGAAGAAAAAAGATACTTAAAAGTACGAACTGATTTAAAGGCAACAGAGGAGGACATAAAGGAAAAAAAGGGCTCCAACGCAGAGAAAGAGGTAAATATGTCAGGAGATTCAAAGAAAAAGAAGGCAGAGAACCCTATGACAGCAGAAGGCTCTAAAAAATACCATATCCTCAAGGAAGAAAAAGATTCTGAGCACCGAAGAGATTCAACCAGGGAAAAAGATTCCAAGCTCATACAAGAAAAACTTGCAAAGGAGAAAAGTAAAAGTTCGAAAACTGCAGTAATCGAAAAAGAAACAAAATCAACTAAAAAGAATGAAAATTCAACTAAAGAAAAAAGTCGCACCAAAGACCACAAAATATCCATGGAAACAAGTTCTTCCAAGGAGCCAGGAAGTTCCATTAATCATATGCCACAATCGAATAGAGACTCAAAGTCTGATCCTTCAACGGATGTCAAGACAGACAATGGATCGCGAAAAGAAACCGTAATTGAGAAAACAAGATCTCGCCGGAAAGAGACTGTTGAAAAGCTGTCAAAATCGAAAGAGAAATCAAGTGAGGAAAACAGCAACTTGCCGTCCGGCAGGTCATCGAGAAGAAATAAAAAATTAGACGACCTTCTTTTGGAAAGTAAAATAAAGCCCTCCCCGCGAATCACTCGTCTAAGAAGTGGTCTAGATTCCGAGCTTGTAGTTACAAAGGCGAGATCACACCAAAAAGTCAACGAAGAAATCGAGAAAAAAGAGGGTAAGTTCTTGTATTGCTTATAGTTAGATAGTTGAAGTTTTGTTATGTTAAAAATTTGTTAATACAGTAACAAAGCCAGCTGCATCAAAAAAATCTGCCACAATCCACACAACTATCGATTTGACTGACTCTGATGATATGGAAAGTACAAATAAAACAATTGCGAAAGCTGGCAAAGGCGGCGGGGCAAAAAAGAGAAAAAGCGAGGAAGATGATGTTAGCGCTAAACGTACTCGAACCACAATTCCTGGATCTCAGAGCTCAGTCGATAGTTCTGATTCAGGCAGAAGCTTGCGTAGAAAACAGAAAGTTAAAATTGCTAGTTCGGGTGGACCTGTTACAAAGGAAAAATTACAACGCTTATCTGGAGGTGAGTTTGATTTTGCAAAATCGGTAGTAGAAGGCATCAATATTTTTATCTTTAATGGCCAATAGTTCTTTGGCTTTACATCGAAGATCCAAAACAGTGTGACGTGTTGATTTTGGAGCAAGGAAATCGGACATACAAGCTTTTGGTTGCATTAGCCCGTGGCGTTCCCGTTGTTCATCTGAATTGGCTCAACCAAGTGCTAAAACTGAAAACCACAGATGTTCCATTTGATGAATATTTGTTTGAGGAACCCATCTTCCAACAGCGCCATCAGTTTGTAATGCGGAAAACGCTCCAGTTGGCTAGAACTACGAGTCTCTTTCGTGGCATGGAGTTTATGACGACACCAAACATTACACCCAAACCAGAGGAAATGAAAGGTAAACAAAGGCACTTCATTTGATCATTTTTATTATTGAAATGTGTCATCTTTTAGACATCATCGAGTGTTCTGGCGGTATTGTTACTAAATTGTCAAAATCTGACAATGGACGTGAAGTTTATCTTGTGTCAGACCAAAACGATAAAGAGCATTGGCATCGATTCCGCCGTGTAATTCCAAATATTAAAATCGTCAGTGCGAAATCTTTGATGACGTCTGTGATGCAGCAATCCAAGGATGCTCTCATCAAGAGTATACAATAGTTACTAAACTAAACTACTGCAAATACTACTCAATGTTTACGTTTTTTTATTTTTACGTTTTTGTATTTTGTATTTCTATTTTTGTTTATTATTCTAGAATTTTGTTAAAAGTCTCGTGTTTTGCTTAATAAACATTAATGACCATTGGAAAAAATAAATTCACTAGGCTAAAGAGCTTATAAAGGGTTAAGATTTATTTCAGTTTTGAACTTATCCTGTCAGCTGAATTTAATGTCGATTTCCATTTTACGAAAGGAAGCGACCAGGAGCTTTCTTGAGAACTTTCATACTTCAGAGGATTGGGTGGTGACTGAGGTATTGGGGTTGGTTTTCACTTTTTTGACCCAGTTAATGAGTTTATTAAGAGCTACTTTCGAAGAGCTCACAAAGTGTTATTCATCCTTATTATGAGTTTCACGTGGACAGCTTTTCGCCCGGAACATTTTTGTTCGCCCGGAATTTTAAAAGCTATTATGAGTTTCCCCTGAACAAAATTCCACTTGGAATCAGAAAGTTCACTTCAAAAAAAATACCACTTTCAGTTGCATCCAATTTCCCGTCATTGCTCTCAACGTTTTCACATTTCACGGGGAAAATAGCTCATAATAAGAGAATTTTTGCGAATATGGAAAATTTTTCCCCCGAAACTCATAATAAGGGAAAAGTGAAATGGGATCTTTTTCGAGGGGAATTATTTCATGTGAAACTCATAATAAGGCTGATTATGAGTTTCACTTGAACAAAATTCCAGACTTACAATTTTTCCGCTTTTGTTGTTAACTTTGTTCGGCTTAACTTTGTTTTGCTCTCAACGTTTTCACATTTCACGGGGAAAAATAGCTCATAATAAGGGAAATTTTTCGAACATGGAAAAATTTTGCCCCGAAACTCATAATAAGGGAAAAGTGAAATGGGATCTTTTTCGAGGGGAATGATTTCACGTGAAACTCGAAAGGTCTGTTTCTTTACTTTCTGTGTAAAGTTTGGGAAAAAGCCCGGGAAAAAGTGCACGAGCAAAGAAAGTGCACGAGTAAATTGTTTGGGTAAATTCTTACTGGAGGGGAAGTGACAAAAAAGCAAAAGCTCTGCCACTTTAACGTCAAAAAAAAGTAAAGATACACGTTTTGGGATCCCGCGGGTGAGTAAAGATACATACCTATAATAAGGCTGATTGTGAATTTTTGAAAATTCACGATGACAATGTCATCGGCATAGTCTACAACTTTTGTCCCGCTCCGGTCTTTAAACAGGATCTAGTTGACTGCGGACAGGAGCGGGGATGAAACTCCTAAAAGAGCCCGACCCATAGAATCCGTTGCGTCCGTTCGCTGCCGGATTCAACTGACAGCAGTGAGTTTTACCGGACACAACGGATTGGGGTGACCCATAGAATCCGTTGCGGTGTGAAGAAAAAACTTCAAATCGGTTTTGACTGCGCATGTCATCAGTTCTGCCGGACGCAAAAGTTAAAAGTTGGGCTACTTTTTGCGTTGCGTCCGTTGCATCCGATGCTTATGGGTCACCTCTCATAAGATCGTGCGTATTTAATCGAGCTGTAATCCCATGACTGTAATTGGAAGGATAGGAAGAATCTCTTTTGGAAAAGAAGGGATTAGGTAAATGTAGTTTTCCCAGAAAAATAGGATAAATAGAAAACCTTTCGCTTTGGTTTCGCCATCGTAAAAAAACAACGGTGGAAAACTGGAGATAGATTACAAGCAAGAAAAATTATACGTTTTATATAAGAATATACGCTCTTAAACTTGGGAGGGTCTAATTAATATAGGTACTTTTTGGAAGTTATCAACAAACTTAACTTAACTTCTTAAAAGGATTTCTGTTACTGTGAATAATGAAAGTAGTCATTTGTGAATAAATCCTATAATTTGACATTTGAGTTAGTTTCAGTTATAGTCGAACGCAAAAATACAGACGATAACGACCGAATTCAAAATTTAAACGTATCGAACAATGAGAATACGCAATACCAAATTTCATTTTTGACTTTCGACTATCGACAACCGTCGTTTATCGACAGCCAAACGACACTCGCAATAAGGCCCATGACTGTAAAAAATAAAAATATTGACTCAAGACGCTTCCTTGGCGTACATCTGGCAATTCTTCGGTTGTTCTAGTTGTTAATTTTTCAAATTTCAAAAAACTCTTGCGTGCCTTTCGCTAAGTAGTGCCGTTTTGATGGACCAACCCCTATAGCGCTTTTTTTCAAAGATTGTTGTGACAAATGGATGTGACCTTCAATTTTCTACCGGTTCGCAACGGTTACTTTAGAATTAGTTTTCATGGCAGCTTACTATCATACTCGGGGAATTTGTCAAGCACTAAATTACAGTGCAAGGGCGTTATGTATTCGAACTCCGACCTTGCAAGTAATAGTTCGACGCTGTTACTATTACAACATTGGTGGTTCATTTCATTATCGTAGGTGCAACATTTAGACGCATGTTTTGTAATTGAATAAAATCCATGTAAGCTAATATAAAATGAACATATTAGAATGTAGTCTTTCAAATACCAATTTCTAAAAAAGTCTTTTATTTAAATTTTAAATACATAAACTCAAAACATGTGTCTAAATGTTGCTTAAATGGAATAAATGTATTTTGCTTACGTTTCATTTGTGATCTTTTTATACCAATGCAATGAGGATTTGAAATGACCGTTATTTTTCATCCAATAGAAAATGACATATGTTTTTGCTTGTGCGAGTTCAGGTCACCGAGAATAAACACCAAGGGTGAAAACCTTACATACACAACGGCATAAAATCGGATTTCAAAACTAGCTAGTGATTTCGTGGCTTTTTTTTTTTTGGTAGTTCATATGATTGTCAATTTAAGTGAAGTTAAAAAAACGAGGGTTCGACAAGAAAAATAAAATCAAAATATTGGTTTCTTTTTTAATAGAAGCGTTTAGAAGGCAAACGGTTTACTTTTTATTTAGGAATATTGGAAATGTTAGGAAATAACAGAAAACAATTGACAATAGATTCGTTCCATGAACTTTACCCAGGGTGGACCCAAATTTCCTTGACTGTGAGTTGTGAAAAAAACCTGGGTTTTCCAGTCCTTAACAAACGCTAATCTACATAATCACCACACATCCCTGTCGTTTGAATACAAAACATGCCATAGCAAAACCTAAGGCGAGTTAAGGGCAAACCCAGGTCAACCCCAGGGCTAAAAAAACACTCAGTTTGACAAAATCAGCCCACCCTATCCTTACCCAAAAAGAAAAATCAGAAATATATGCTTAATCATGAAATACAACCAATATGCCAAAATAATATATAAAAAAAGGAGACATCTAGTCATAACCATAACACTCGCAATCCGGCACCTCGTTATTAGAGCAGCCATTTACTGAGTAACAATTTTCGTTGATTGAAAGGATTGCGTCATCGGAGCGATTGTTCAAAGGAAGATCGACTTTCCCAAATCGTAGGACTCTGTAAAAAAAAAATCATCTTATAGATACATTAAGAACAAAAAGCATTAGCTTCTATCAGTCTTACCCAGTATTTGCCCAAGTTAAATGCATGTCAAGCAACATCTGAGAAACCTTTTTATCTTTTTCCGACAGAGATAAGGGCTTGAGAGGCATCATTGGAATGGTAAAAATACTGTCTGCCATATGATCAGCACCTGTTTTAAAGCAAGGATGATTGTTAAGTTCTTTTATTTGACAACGAAACTCACCAAAGTTGACATCTTTTCTCGACGAAAGCAAGTTACCCAGTCCAAATGTATGAGGATAACTATAAAAATATGCATAAACTTTTCCAGGGCCTTGTTTGCGTTGTAATTCTATTGCTTTTCTTATTTCATTGTTGAACAGCACATCAGTGTACATATTTTCTAAAAGCCGATAGTTTTCTTCTACAAATTCTTTGCCTGCCATGTAGGTTTCTTTTAATAAACTCGAATAAACATGCCGCTCTTGTTCATCCATAGAATTATTAAAAAACAAAAGATTTGGTGCCAATTCCATCCAACGATCGTTTAAAATGTTAATATCCGGAATACCATTTTCGTCAAGTGCCAAAAATGTAGCAGCATTGCAGGAACCTTCACGTTCAGTATAAGCAACTAGCCATGTAACATTGGCAGTATTTCCTTTCTTCATAATCTCCAGTGGGTGATCAACGATGAAAGGATCTTCACTTTCTGTGGACTCGACAACTGGTGCGAAAACTGTAAATGGATTGTTTTTGTAGTATTGCATAGCCCACGTTGCCTCCCGTAGTTCCTCTATGGTTTTGCTCCGTAGACAACTTTTAAGGTCATCTAAATCATTTGGACAGTTAAGTAAGGCAGCGTAAGATTTGCATATTTCACGAGGGGAAGTTTCGAAGGCCCATGGACATGTCGCTGCAGCGTTATGTGATGCTACTGCATTGACATAATTTTCTGTAGACTTTTGCAACAAATGGAGATGTGACGAAGCCCCTCCCGCTGAAGCTCCAGACAGTAAAATGTTGTTTGAATCACCACAGAATGACTTGATGTTAGCTTTTACCCACATAATTGCCAGCCTTTGGTCTTTTAAACCATTGTTTCCAGAAATAACACTATCTCCAGTGCTAAGAAAGCCTAGAGGTCCTAAACGATATCCCATTGTAACAACGACCATGCCACGCTGAACTAAAATAGTTGTGTCTATATTGTCTGGTGATCCACCCATGAAACCTCCACCATGTATCTGTACCCTAACCGGGTACATTTTTTTGCAGTCGATACCTGGTGTAACAACATGTAAATACAGGCAATCTTCACTGCCAGACTGTGGCATATTTCTTTCAAAATGGACACATGCAATCATTGATTGTGTTCCATCCCTTTCCCCAGTCCAATTTACACGCAAAGGTGAAGGTGGCTCAAATCTACGCTTTTCAACTGGAGGTTCTGCAAAGGGTATATTGTGAAAGGAAAAGTATCCGTCTTTAAAACTTCCCACAATTTTTCCCAAGGGAAGCTCTACAATGGGTTGATTGCTGAGAGTGCACTCCAAAATTGCTACGAAAAAGTTTAGAAGAGTTCCTAATATCGGAAATTTCATTCTCTTTTTCTAATTAGGGCAACGCGGTAGGTATTATTATGTGATTTTTGGAAACTTATTTGAAGCCGCGTTTCAAACTTATTGAACTTCTCCTTTAAACTGAAATGGGGCTTTGAAATTCTTGGGTTTTTATAAAATCGGTGGCATGATAAAAATTCCGAGACGAAGTTATTATATTTCTTCAATAATTGCTAACCCCTAACATGCGATCGCTTAATTTTCTGTTTACATATTCAGCAATTGGTTCATATTTTCTTTTTATTGCATAATTCTAGTGCAAATAATTTCATTTAAAATTAGTTAACGAGTGATTGTCGTGCCTGAAACCTGAATTGATAAATATATTTCTGTTATTGTGGAACCACAATGATAAATTGTATTTCTTTTCAGAAAAAGTATGAAATGGTTTTAGAGCAAACCGGAAAGTATATTTTCTTCAAAACTCCCTGAACATGGATTGATCAGAACATTCGCTATGGAAATTCATTCAAAATGCTACATCATGCCAAATAATAAAGGGGCAAGACGTTTATGAAAGCTTTTCAATTGATAAGCAACAAATTAGTAAAGATTCATGAATTTCAAGACCGAATAAGGTGTAGAGATGTTTCATACTTTGTTCGATATGCCGGAGTGATGACCTATTTCACCAAAATTAAAGTTGCAGCTACAAATGTGTGCTCCTCGTAATTTTTTTGTGTTCACTGATCTAGGCGTACGAAATTGTAAAAAAAAATATTGCAGATCACAAGTGTTCAAAATTCTCTTTACAATGGGGTCAACAATATGTATATGCAGCTAACTGTAAGTTATATTGTTGGACATCTATAAGCTATTTATTATGTCGTCGCCCGAGAATTGTTTTGTCGTAAGCGCCAAAATGGGTTTTTTTAAACTGGATATGCAGTCTTATGTTTTCAAAGGTGCTCTTTTCATTTCTGTTGTCAGAGTTTGCCTATCTCTTACCGTTGCTGAGATAATTAGTATGCATTTTGTCGTATATCCACAAAATAATCACCCCTTGAGTTTTGTTTTGTCGTAACCGCCATTTTTTGGCATATACGACAAAAGTTCCATGTGTTTTCCCTCTTTTTTTTTCTTAATGTTGTTTTGTCGTAAGTGTATAGGCTTAATACGTACGATCAAAAATTTAAAATAAAACCTTAAAATTGCTTTGTCGTACATACACTTACTCACATATAATGTAGGACTGATCGTATGCTAGTACGACAAAAATGAGAAAAAAAGGATTGCGGTTTGGTTTGTCGTACGCGTATAGATATTTTAACTGGGGCGGCGGTGCAGGAAGTATAAATGCAAAGATATTGCCAGCGTAGCTTTAAAAATACTGTATCAAATATTTTTTGACAATCCTTTTGTTGAAGTTCTGCCTCTTTGGAGTGACTCCTGCGTCCCCCGAAATCAAAACAAGGGCATGTCCACTGCTGTGATTTTTCTCATTCAAAATTCAACATTCTTAAAATAAATTACAGAATAATTTTCAGAGCCTGGAGATTCTCTAATTCCAGAGGCAGCTTAGAAATATTTAGCCTGCCTTCGGTTTTGCGACATCTTAAAAATATGAACTTTAAGAACGTAAAATTAAAATTAATTCAAATGTTGCCAACAGATTTCAAAGCATTTTCAACCAGAGCGGGCCAATTAAACTTTTCGTCAATTCCATTTAGCAAAATAAAGTTTCTTAAACATTTATTAAGGACGAAAAATTTACACTCTATTATAAAACGAACAGAAGAGAAATTGGGTATAAAACAGCTTTAATATAGAAAAAGTCAAACAAAAGTAGCCGGGCAATTCCATCAAACTTGTTCTCTCAAAATCGTCTTGTTTTTATCAGGTAGCAAGTCAAAACTATTTAATGACAAAATGAATTATCTTAAAAGTTTATTTGTTTTTGTGCCAAAGGTAGACTAAAACCACTACGAAGCCTTGTTCAAATCAAGATCGTAAGAATGAAATCATCATAAATTTATTATTTGAAACTATATTTTTATACTATGGTGTGCTTATAAATCATACAGTGTTACTTATGTAAGCGTTAGTTTTACTAACAAAAATTACATTTTCGATCTCAAAGATCTAATTTTATATTTCATAGTCAGAAAATGACTTTTTCGTTAGTTTTTATAACCAAAATGTGAATGAAATTTTGTTCCTGTAAATGTAAATATCATTGATATCTTATGGTATAGGATGCTTTTTTTGTTATTGTCTTTTTTTTTTATTACTATTCAAGTAAATTTTTTTCACACCAAGATTTTACCTATGAACACAAAAACTCTTGTGATGTAGATATGTATTCTTATTTTAACCTTTATAAAATAAATAAAATTTAATTGTTAACATTGAAAATTTAATTTTTTTTATTGGTTCTCATACCAATTTCTATACGATTCAAACAAGACGCTTGAATATTGAAATGTCGTACGTGCGTTCAGTTTGTCGTACGTGTATGGGATGGAAACAAAAAGCTTATTTTGATGGCGTATACGACAAACTCATTTTGGGTAAAAAGCTCTATAATTGAAAACCAAAACAGTTAGGACAATTTTGAATACATAACTAAAAAGAAAATACTCCACATATTATATTCTAATTAAAAAAAGAACAACTTAATCGCTTCGTTTTCTTTTTATAGTAACGTAAACCTTTAAATGCGATTTCCCAAAATTGTGTTTTTGGGAGATACGACAAAACAATTCTCGGGCGACGATGTGGTAAAAAAAGAGCGTACAAAGGAACTCGAAAAAGGGCAAATTTTTATTGCAGGAATCGGTCAATGGGCTAATTATAAAGAAAAAATTGCGGAGTGCTATTAACTTAGAGGGTACAATTCAGAGATATGGGCTCTTTGAACCATTCTCATCGGTCTTTTTAATATATCTCGCAAACGAAGCAAAATTTTGTTTTATCTCTTTTTTCCAGTTCTCAAAAAATGCTAAACCACAAAACCACCACACATCCCTGTCATTTGAACAAAAATAAATGCCATTTGACAGCTATGTTCAATACCTCAAATCACTCCAACAAAAACCTAGGGCAAGTTGAGGGAAAGCCCAGGGCTCAAAAAACACTCAATTTGACATTCAGGAAGAGTTTAGGGCGACCCCAGGGCTTCAACGAACGAAGCTATGTAATCAATAGACTAATCAATTTGAACAATTCTGTTTCGGTACTCGCCCGCGGCATCCCGAAGCATTTCAAAAAAAATTGTCGGGGCTTTTGATATTTCTTTGGTTTTTTTTCACTCTCCCGTGTAAGAATTCAGCCGAACACAATTTGGGCGCTTTCAAGCATGTCAAATTGGCTGTTTATAAAAACCATCTGGTTGAAAAATATTCACTTTGCGCGTTCAAGAACCTATCGGGTAGGGAAGGTCGGATACCCGTACCTTAAATACCTTTTTGAACGATTCAGACATTTGTTTCCAGACTGCTGTCGACAGCAGTTGTAGAAAAAAAAATGGGCACGACTGGGTCGCACGAACTTGCGATTGTGTTCTAAATACGATATCAAAATCTAAAGGCTGAGTTAAAGGTTTTGGTATTAGCTCTTCATAATATATTTTGTGGTACAGGGTTGCCAACTACACATTAATTATGGAAATTGAATTAAATCACGCAAAATAATGAAAAAATTAAATTAAATATTCCAAAGCTTTCAAGCAAAAATCTAAAAACGCCATTCTTTTGCAAACGCTAATACACATGAATGATGAAAATTTAATCAAAATCGTTGTATGCAAAGGTTTAGATCTTAATAAGAGTTATTTTGACAAAAAATTTGAAAAAAATCAAAGTTATAGTTTCGAAGTTACTTTCAAAAATCAAATTTTTTTAAAAAAATTTATAAAAATTTCCAAAACTAAGTTTTTTTAAATATTGATATGCAGTCTTTCTTTAACAGCTTACGACTTCTTAAATCCGAAATTTCGTCAAGATCGTGTCAGCCATTAACGAGAAAGTCGGTTTTAAAAAAAACGGTACTATGGGAGGTACCGTTTTTAGGCCTTTTCCAAAAATTTTTTTTGCATCATAAGAAAAACAATCCTAAATTAGTCCTTCACACAAAATTTTATCAAAATCGTTAGAGCCTTTTCGAGAAAAATAAGTATTATCATATCGGTTGTATGGCAGGTACCGTTATTTCAAGACCTAGAAACCCAATTCCAAAAACCCCTCTGTAGGATGCCAAACAAACCCTAACTGCAAATTTTGAAGAAAATCGGTCAAGCGGTTCAGGCTGTAGATCCATATACAGACAGACACACAGACACACAGACAGACAGACACACAGACAGACAGACACACAGACAGACAGACAGAATTGCAGGACCCACTTTTTTCGTATTCTCTATCATCGTAATGTTATGTTTAATTGTTATCTCAAAATTTTTTTTCTGCACGATTGCAAGACTTGCCTTATAGTACCTATAATCGCAAGTAAAAATACATCTTCATCAAAACAAAAAAACATTCAAAAAATCGTTGTTAAGCTAATGAAGTTCTTTTTTTCGATTTTCATTGCTACTTAAATGGCTCCAGTACTGAAATGAAAGTACACAAGTACACCGAAATAATAAAACTAAATATAAAAAGACACAAAAGTAAAATTTCTATCAGCTGCTCACTTAGATAAAAAGGTATTGCAGCAACAACAAATAGCTATCCGGATACGTTGATTAGACGTCCACGTTAAGGTTCAGCTGATGTTGGTTTTTTTAAGACATTTTGGTGTGCATTTATTTTGCTATTAAAGTCATTTAAGTTGCAAAATATATCGGAAAAGAAAATTCTTATTGTTTATGAACAACATTTCGAATGTTTTTCTGTTTTTAAAAGTTGAATTGAGCAATCTGGAAAAATCTGAATCGTTCAAAAACGTTTCTAAGATAAACCGAAATTCAGCCTATTCGAAAGGTTTTTGAACGCGCCCATTGAATTCAACTTTATATTTGAAATAAAACGTAAAATGGAAAATAAAATCTTTCCTTGTTGCTTTGTAAAGCAAAATATAGTTATTTACTATCTCTACTGGGAGTGCATTGTAAATGTCACAAGGCCAGAAACATACCAAAAGGCGTTTCTTTACTTTTCATTTCTGGATACAAATTACAAAAACAATAACAGAAATCTCGACCCCGAAATTTCAGAGAAAATTTGAAATCGGTGTAATAGGCTTTAACCAAAGGAGAGTAGGTTTTGACCTAAAAAAAGGGTGGTGCAACAGAGCGAGGAGCCCCAGGGCCTAGCGCATTTCTCACAACCATACATTTGTTATTAATTTATCATTCCTTTCACAAACAAAGAGCTGTGGCTAACGGCATGAAATATCCAGCTGTTTTTATTTTGTTATGCCAAAGGTACCAAAGAAGTATGAAAGGTAACGGCGGCGTACAGATATACAACCACTATTTTGTTGCAACTTTTATTCGATCATTTATTTTATTAAATGCAAAGCCGACGATTCTCATTTTTCAAACCGTACAGCAGATCGCGGATCAAAAGTTCCCAATTTCGAATATACGTTAAAATGTTATGATACGTTAAAATGTTATTCTACCTTTTGCATTGAATAAATAAAACTTCGCGCTGTATGTCGATGATATACGACACTGAAAACTATATCATCGTAGAAATCGAACTACGTTGAGCTGGTCAGCCAGCGTAGAATAAAGTAGGCTTCTTCCAAGCACCCTCGAGTCGTGCACCCAGGGCCGCATACCAACATAAAATTTATGAAATTCTTTCGATGCCATACAGATTCATACTCGTTGAGGGAATACGTGTAAATCAAAGTTCAGTCTATGCACCCGTATGCCTACCTTTAAAAATGAAACAGATAGAAAACATAAAAGAGCCAGTTCTGTTCAAATAAGTTGTATTTATCTGTCATATACATATGTAAGGCCAACGTACATCATTTTTGGACATTGAAATCTTAAAAACTGTGGTACGAATTCTAATCCCGCATCTGTAAACTTTTGACTTGGATATCCCATGTATATCGGCAACTCCTTGATATTGTCCCCCATCCCACAGCCAACACGAAGACGAGGGAAACTGCTATCTTGGTTTTGAGGGCACTGTCGCACCTAGAGTGTCGAAAAAAATCGATTTCAAAAAAAAATATCTCCTGAAATTTTCAAGTCGGTCTGATGATGAACAGTTTCAGAGTTGCGGCTTTTTAAATTTGTACTTTTCGTTCGAGTCAGTGCCACTTGGTAAGTGAACACGGTACTACAATGCTTATTTAAGAACTCACCGACAACTTTTCGAAAGCAGCTGTAGGCAGCATACTGAATATAGTGGCAATCGTTAACGGTAGTACATTTACGCAGTCGTGCTTACAGCTTGTTATGCTATGTTTTACATCAACTTGAATCTTTTAATGCGATTATCTCAAAACCACGCAAGTCGGTGACCGCGATATCCCTAAAACGGTTGAACCCATCATCATCAAATTTTTCACACTTGTTGTTAATACAAAAACGTAGTACTTAATCCGGGGTTTTTATTTTTTCTAAATAGAAAAATAAAATAGAACTTTTTTCAAATAGTTAGCAAAAATTTCAAAATCGAGATTTTTGAAATCTCAGTGTTTAAGTACCAGAAAAAGATGTTATCTAACGATACCTTTTTTAATTTTTTGATTCAGATAATTTTTGAAAAAAAATATTTTTTACATGCTCTTACTTATTTACATGTAAGTTCAGTTGTAATGAATATTTTGTTGTGGGGAAAATTACAAAATATTGTTCGAACACCAATTAGCATGTGAACTAAATTTTAAACAATTCCATGCATTGCATCGACTTAGACGAAATTTTTCATTGAAATAAGACAAGTCTAATATTACATAGTTGATACGCGTTGATATTAAAATATCGACGCTTTAGCAGCTATCGCATGCTTTCTTACGAAGTTATCTGGTTGTTGTTTGTTTCCATGCGTTGGTCACTCAAAAATTTGGGGAAATTTGGGAACAAATCGCGAAGAGTGTCCTTTTTGTTTAAAATTTTACATGAAACTTCTGGCATAAATCCACAGGCTGATCCCCACTGTGAAGCAGAAAGTGGTAGTGCTGTGATCTCTTGGAGATCACGATGATCATTGCGCCGTAAAGAAAGAAGAAGAAGATATTGACACGTCTCAGTATAATACATAGATCCTTGGTCATCTATCGAAATGATGATGACTGTTTCCAATCGTTTTGCATAGCGATTTTCTTTTTCTATACGTTGGAGTCGGAGTCTTATACTTCAGAGCTCTTTAACGGCAGCAATATGAATTCAAATGGTAAATAGTTTTTTTTAGGGTTTGTATCTTCATTTTAAGCACATTAACAAGAACTTATCCTGATACGTTCATAAATCGCACCCCATAAGCCTGAAAACCACCACTGCAAACTACTACTACAGCTTTGAAGATGAAAGAAAAAGTTTGACGGTTGAAGTACCTGTTCATGAGGTCAGCCATTTGTTTTCGTTGAATCACTGATTGAGTATCTTAATGTAACTAATGAAACATTGTAAATCGCAACCTGAAATTTTTTATTGTGTTTAAATCACTGTGGCGTATGAGTACTTTTTTCAGCTAAATTCAATATTTTATAAAATGGCTTTGCTGCAGGCATTTTTCTTGGATGTTGTGACAACACCTTTACTTTTTTAAGTGCTACACGCACTTAGGTTATGTTAGGTAAGGTTATGTGGAACTGCATCCTATTTTTCCTCGTTCATGCAGCTCCTGCAGAAGTCACTTGGTGTGATATTGAGCCTTGCGACAAGACTTTCTGTGAGGTTATAACATCGATTACAGAGCTAAAGTACAAAAAAAACCTCTGGTACGTTTTGAATTGACCAGATGCTTTTGGTAGTCAGACAGGTGATGATGTTTGTCCAATTACTGTTTATTTTTTTTTTAACGCTGCGATATGTATGCGAAATTTTTTTTGGGAGTTCTATTTCGGCTTTACAGCTACTTGGCAGGTCTCTGTGCTCTGTCATCCAGAAAAGGGGAATGGTTAATGGTAAACTACTCTGTCTTCTCCATAAAAGACGATCAATTTTTGGAAACATGGCCAGTTAAGTTATTGGTCCATTTAAGAGGCGCCTCTTAAGCACCTAAGTCGGGTCACACACCGCTGCTTGCCAGCGGCGAATCGAGTAGCCGCTGCTACCAGCGCTGATCAGCTTTGTATGACCACGAAATTCACCATACTCGCTGCCACCCGGCGAGTAATAAGCAGCGGCTGGCAAAGTTGAACATGTTTAACTTTTGGCTGCCAGCAGCGGCTACTAAAATAGAAAAATACTGCTAAACGTTCTGTTTAGGTAATTTTTCATTCAAAATTTGTGTCACATATCTTAACTAGGTTTAAAAATTAGAAATAAAGTTCGAAAGTAATTTTTGTATGGTTTTCTGTAGCTGTTGGTTAAGAGAAGCTGGCGAGTATAGCAGCCGATAGTGTGACCGGGCCGCCAACCGCTGCCTGCTTCTGTTACTGCCAGTGGAGATATTTCCAATTTGTTTCAATGGTTTTTTTTTGCAGGAGAAGAGGGCCACTGTGGATTTTCTAACTCTTTTTGTATGCTTTTTTTATAGAATGCTGCCGCGATATTTGGCTTCGTCTAAGAACGTATGTGAATCGAGCTCCACTAATTTTTTGTGGAATTTAATATTTCCTTGTGAAGAGGACGAGTTAAGTTTTATGGGTGTTACAATCCAGTGCATATTTTGTAGTTCTCTTTGGTATAGTTTGTCGAGAGTGGTTTGCATTAAATGTGTACGTTGAAGCCCTCGGTTTGGACTCTGATCGCCACAAAACGTTTTTGAAAGAGTGTTTTTTAGCCCTGGGTTTGCTTCAACTCGCTTTGAAGTAGCCCTCGGCTTTTGCTGGAGCGAGTTCAAGGAATGAACACGACTGTAAAATGACATATACTTTTCTTCAAATGACAAATATGTGTGGTGATTTTGTGGTTTAGGGTTTTTTTTAGAACACAGGTTTTTTTAATAACTCATAAGGTTGACAAGGAAACCTGGGTCAACTTTGCGTAAAGTTTAACGAACGAACCTAGATTTAGTGTGTTTTTTGAACGGCTAATCGAGAAAACGCGGGGGACTTATCAATTGCTCATGAAAGGCGATACTCGTGGAAAAACATTTTTGGTTTCTGTTGGGCAGAAACGGACACCACAAGCCACAGGCACCACCAGCCGTGAAACTTACCGATGAATAAACTCAATAAAGCATACATATGAGTCATATGGACTCATTCCAGATATATTTTCATAAGCCATATGTAACAAGTTAGGAACCCCAATACGTACACCCAATGATCCAATATCAAATAGTTCATTTATGCGATGATTACGACAAACTCTGTCCGCTCATTACTCAATTATTTTTAGCCAATTATCGTCGATATTAAAGAAGAATAAACACGAGAAATATTTTTGTCAAATTATTGGTAATCTAATGTGAACTAATGCAAACGATCGCATGTTGCGGGTTAACATATTGTAAATATTTAAAATAGGAGTCATAATTAGTTTTACTCAACATGAAAACGATCCAATAAAAGGCATAAATCGTTAAACTGTACTTCAGTTTACACGAGAAATTTTTTTGAAAACAACTTACAGTACTCTCCTATCCGAAGACAATTATTTAAAAAAATTATTTTAACTGTAAGAAAAAAGGATATGATGCATCCTGCAATTATAATCTCCATTTTGTTGGTTTCAATGAACAGATGTAAGTGTAGCGGTTCAGAACATGATCCTATGGTGGAACTTTCTTTGGGAAAAATTCGAGGAACTTTCATTGACGACTTTTATACCTTTAACAACATACCATATGCAGAGCCTCCAGTTGGCAGTAAAAGATTTGAACCACCGAAACAATTTCTTCAAAGTTGGAATACGGAATTGGACGGAACACAGGCAATGGCATCTTGCGTTCAATTTGAAAGGGATAAGCGGTTATCTGGCACTGAAGATTGTCTATATTTACACGTTGCTACTCCGTCTATAAGTTGTAAAAAAATGTTTCCGGTCAGAGTTCAGATCCATCGGGGAGCCTTCATGGGCGGAACACCTGACAGTGTGGACACATCCATCTTAGTTAAAAGAAAAATGGTTGTTGTAACAATGGGATATCGTGTGGGACCTTTGGGATTCCTTAGCACAGGAGACAGTGTTATTTCTGGAAATAATGGTTTGAAAGATCAACGAATGGCATTCATGTGGGTGAAAGCTAACATCAAGTCCTTCTGTGGCGATTCCAATAATATTTTACTGGCTGGTTCGTCAGCTGGAGGCGCTGCGGCACATATGCATCTGTTACAAAAATCAACAGAGAACTATGTCAACGCAGTGGCATCGCACAATGCTGTCATAACTTGCCCATGGTCCTTAGAACCCAACCCGCAGGAATTGAGCAGAACATTTGCCAAATGGCTCAACTGTCCAACGGAATCAGATGCACTTAAAAAATGTCTGCAGAGCAAGACTTTGGAAGAATTACGAGAGGCAACATGGGGCATGCAATATTTCAAGAACAATCCATTTACTGTTTTCGCACCAGTTGTTGAATCTCCAGAAAGTGAAGATCCTCTAATTGTTGAACATCCGTTAGAAATAATAAAGAAAGGCAATGTTGCCAATGTTACGTGGTTAGTTGGATATACAGAGCGTGAAGGATCCTACAATTCTGCCTCATTGTTGACCTTAGATGAAAATGGTATTCCCGATATAGATATTTTGAACAGTCGTTGGACGGAACTGGCTCCAATTTTTTTGTTTTTCAATAAAACAATGGAAGGAGAAGAACAACAGTTGCATTCGAGTTTTTTGAAAGAAACTTATTTGGGTAATAAGAATTTCTCCGAGGAAAACTATCAACTTCTTGAAAACATGTACACTGAGGAGTTATTCAAAAAGGACATAAAGAAAGCCGTAGAACTTCACAGAGACAACGGCCCTGGGAAAGTGTATGTTTTCTATTATAGGTATCCGCACTCGTTCGGATTGGGAAATTTGATTTCATCAAGGAATGATATTATTTTTGGTGAGATTCTTTTTTTTTCACAAAAATCACCAATAATGGCAAAAGTCTTTGAAAAATTGCTACTGAAAAGACTGAGCAAGGTCATAGAAGAAAGAAATCTAATCCCAAATCATCAGTTTGGATTTAGAAATAAACATTCCACGATAGACCAAGTTCATAGAATAACGGATGCAGTTGAAAAAGCATTAGAAGAAAAACAAGTATGTTCGGCTATATTTTTAGATGTTGCTCAAGCATTCGACAAGGTATGGCATGAGGGGCTAGAGTACAAACTGCAAAGGGACCTACCCAGGCAGTACTACGAAATACTAAAATCTTATATCTCAAACCGGCTCTTCAGAGTACGGTATGATCAAGAATATTCAAAGCTATGTAATATACAAGCCGGTGTTCCACAAGGAAGCGTCCTAGGACCTACCCTGTATTTGCTATATACAAGGGATATTCCAGTGGATAACAACACCATTATGGCTACTTTTGCAGATGATACCGCAATTTTGGCATCCAGTAAGTGCGTCGTCAAGGCTGCTGAGAAATTGCAAAATGCCGTCGACACCGTTAGTGATTGGACCAAAAAATGGCGTATCAAGCTCAATGAAGCTAAATCTGCACATATAAACTTTACAAATAAAAAGTTAAGCTACGTTCAAATATTCATCAACAATCAAGCTGTACCTTACGCCAATACGGCCAAATACCTTGGGATGAATTTGGATGCAAAGCTAAAATGGAAAGAGCATATCAAAAAGAAAAGGGAAGAGCTCAACTTGAAATATAGAAAAATGTACTGGTTACTCGGTAGAAATTCGGACTTATCTGTCGAAAATAAATTAATGCTTTATAAACAAGTACTTAGACCTGTTTGGACCTATGGAATCCAATTATGGGGCTGTACAAAGAAAACAAATACTGAAATCATCCAAAAGTTCCAAAACAAAGTCCTTCGTGGAATAGTAAATGCACCATGGTATATAAGAAATAGTGATTTACATCGTGACCTACAAATAGAAACGGTTACAGAAGTTGTAAGAAAACAGGCTGTATCACACAATCAGCGACTGCATAGTCATATCAACTCTGAAATGGAGTCCGTATTAAATACGAGAGGCAATGTTCGGAGATTAAGAAGAACCAAGCCACACGAGCTAATGGCCTAAAAGTCATGGGAAGCATTAAAAGTTTAAGCTTCCCTTAAAGCGATAATATTATTGAGAAAGAAAAATCTGTTGTCGATCGTTCATAGATTGGTTCTGATTACGAGGAGTTTTTAGTGGGTAAGAATCCCACACTACTTGGTATCGAATACTGCTAAGTGTCTTTTGAAGATTTACTCCTGACAAAAAAAAAAAAAAAAAAAAAACAAAAATCACTGATGATATTTATTGAAATAATGTAGGAGCTGATCATACAGCAGATAGTATTTTTACCATTCCTCTGCTGCCCCTCAAACCAGCCATCATGACGGACAAGGATAAAAAAGTAGCAGAAAACTTACTTGATATGTATTTAACTTGGGCAAATACAGGGTAAGGTTTCACAAACTAATATCGTCTATCTTTTATAAAGGTTTCTTTTATTCCTCAGAATTTTAAGGTTTGGAAAAGTAAATCTTCCTCTTAGTTCGAACGACGATGATGCAATTCTCAAAATCAATGAACATTGCTATTCTGTTGATGGCTGTTCAGTGGATGGGGATTCTATGTGCAATTGCTATAAATACTTTTGATTAAGATGGTTTTGATTTTGGCAATGCGGGCGTGTGCTTAAAATATGTTTCCTTATACACTTCAATCACATTGCACCTACAATTGTTTGTATTTGCTACCGACTTCAATGATTAAAGAAAACAATAGACACACACAATGAAAAGAGTTTATCTTTCCGGATTGATATGAAATTTGGTGCCCATGGGGTAATGGTAAGCAAATCTGCCTTTTCCGTGTGTGTTTAAATTTTTATTCCCAGAAACATCCAACTATTATTTGACATATCACAAGTCCTGCGAGAGACTTCTTCTTGCTTTCCGGCTTTACTAGCATCATGATCTCTAAGGGATCATCGCTTTCCCACTTGTCTCTTAATTGATTCACACTAGTGATCCGCCAGGGTGGTATGCCACGTTGACCTTGGAAAGCGTCGGCAAATCTCGTGGTTTTGGATTGTTTCATGTCGGAGGTCAACCAAATGAAGTTTTCTTTGTATTTTGTCTGTACTAAAAGTGTTTTGGTCTGTCTTTTTTATTCTTCACCTTTTTGACGTACTCTCCTTTCAACATGATAATACGAACTCAGACGGTGATCTATTTTTGACGTGAAGGCGTCCACGGATCTTGGTACTTCTAATACGATTACTCCTGCTGTCATACGAAGAACCTGCGTTTTAGCTGCTCTCAATTTACTCTCATCCTTTGTGTGATTTTGTGAGATTTGTAAACCGTATGTGAGCGGTAAGAACAACCGCGAAGCACATTTCCATTCAAATAAATGTCCGGAATAAACATGGCTTGATCAGAAAAGGAGCAACAGAAGTACTGTTTTTTCGGAATTTCAACATTAACTACCAGAGGTTGTCCACAAGGCGGAGTCCTCTCACCACTTATCTGGTCAATCGGCATAAATAGCCTTAATTTAAAACCCCTATAAGACCAACAACAACCGAACTAGCAAGGAAAAACTATGTCATCCTCTACTGGGTCCCGCCACACAAAGGCTATGATGGCAACGAAAAGGCAGACATCCTAGCTGAAGATAACGCATCTAAACTATTCGTTGGTCCTGAAACCTGAACCCTTCTGTGGAGTAAATAAAAACATCTTCAAAAACAAACAGCTAAGAACATCCTATTGGAAGAATCCAATAAAGCTTGGCGTGACTTATTTGATCAAACCAGTTCAAAACTTTTTATGTCAGAATATACTGAACAAACATAAAAATTTCTACTGAACTTCAATAGAAAACCCTCAAAAATTGCACTGGACTATTAACCGGCCACTGTTCTGTAAAGAAACATCTTCCCCAAATGAGATTGGTAGCAGATCCCATCAGCAGACTATGCCTCGAAAATAAAGGAACATCTCTGTACTTTATTACAGAATATCCGACACTTTTCCGCCTAAGAAAGCAAATACTTGACAGATCATCCACCTACAGAAACTTAAACTCATTCACATAAAGAAGATTGTTAACTGCTGGCTGAACTCACTGCGCAAACTCAACTCACTATATAACTTATCTATCTATCTACTGTCTTTTTTAGGCTTACGGTGCCATCGACCTTCTAGAACTTTTAGCCATACTTTAATTTGTTTCTTACAGGGATGTAAGATCAAGTCATGGTGGATCAACAGTTAGCAAAGAATAGTTTATATACTTTGGCGTTATATACCTCACCTTCCAGCAGGTAGTTAACAACTTTAATAAAGGGCAGAGGACTGGGGTGAGATTCTGTAACTAAAAAGCGAACAAACGTTTTCGTGTGTGCGAACGATTTCCTTCATGTTACATGCAGGAAATCGTTCGCACACACGAAAACGTTTGTTCGCTTTTTAGTTACAGAATCTCAACCCTGAATACGCTTTCTTGGTGTACACCTAGTGTGACATAAAATGCGCCAGTGAGTCCAGATGGACATCTTATTTTCGTCACTCTTGTTTCATACACATATTTACTCTCCACCATCCGCAAATAGAGGTCTCTGAACCTTCTCGTTGTCTGAGGACCACCCATATTAGATCTCGTTGTTTTCGATTGAATGCTTTTCAAGTCAACCACCAGCACAACACGCAATTCCTCTTAGAAATCGCGATGCTTATACTTTACATTGCACCTGTTGTTAACCTGTCCGCGACAAGCTACAACCCCGCATTGGTTATCAGCTTTATTATTTTTCGCAGTCGGATTCCCAATATCTATAAACCGGGCTTTGTAATAGGGATGAATATAACTTTATCCTCGGTCAGAACTAGGCCGATAGAGGTGGTGATTTTGTTATCAATGACAAATGACTGAGCTAGGTACAATCTCTGTTTTTTTAATAAAAATTTAATATCAGCCTTCTCTCTGTTCTTCATTGACTTACCATCATTTCAAAAGTTGTTTTACCTAAACGCGAATCGTTGTACATTGAGCTTTATCATTTTTCTACCATTTTACTAAAACGGCTATCATAACAAGGGTGATTACTTCCGGATCAAGAGATTCTAAGGACTAACTACACTCTTACAATATAATAATCACAGTACGTTCAAGCAATATTAAATAGTTTGATGTTTTCGTTGATGAGGAATGGAATGGCACAAAATACGAAAAAGTTGAATAAGTTTATGGAAACAAATATTTATTCGTCTGTATAAAAATCGTCATCGACTTCTTCGTATAAATCGATTGACATGTCCATGAATCGAAAATCTGTCAGCACATGTAGTTTATTACTGTAACCTGCCATGGACATAAATTTGATGGGATTATTTTGCCAAACAATGGAATAGATTGCAGTGTGTTCGACGGGAATATCCGCCACAATTTCTCCATTTAGTGTGTAGTGCTGGACAGATGAATGCTCACCAGCAACCAATATATTCTCATCCAAAAAGTCAGTACAATGAACTGCCCCTTGGAATGGATAATCCGTCGAACAAGTCATCGACCGCATATGCCAAAGTGAGAGCTGAGTTCCACCACCACACAACAACCAATCTGAAGAAACAGCAAGACCACCGATCCAATTGCCAAAATCTGGTCGCACAAGTTTACTGTTTGTGTGTGGTGTTATTTTGCCAACTGCGTTCTTTTCGGTTGGCGACCAGATTCTAACACTGCCATCCTCAGACGATGAATAAACTTTTCCCTCACAGCCACGCACACAGTTGATGTAGTTATCGTGGCCTTCGAATTTCCTAAGAATCTTACCATCCTCTAAACTGATTGAATACATATTGTTATCACCACATCCTGCGTAAAGGATTTCGTTTGTCTTGTCAATCCACATGGTGTTAACGTCAGCCAAATCAAAAGATTCCGATGTTAAAGGAATTGGAATTTCCCACTTTTTTGTAGAGGAAAGTTTAGAGTTTTCTTCATCCCATTTAAGTCCATAAATACAACCAGCAGTACCCACAATCAAAAAGTTTCGATGAAAGGCTAAGCTATCAATGGAACGTTCTTCACCTTGAGAATATATACGAACTCGAGATCTTGGTCTATCGTCTTCACCATTTTCGAAGTCTTCAACTCTGAAATTGTGCAATCTTGTAATCAAAGAAACTTAAGCTTTTACTACTTACTTTTGACAGAAAATATCACCAAAACGATTTCCAATAAAAAGGTATTTACCCGAGTCGGATATTGTCTGACAAAACACAAGGTTATACAGATATTTCAACACTTCTTTTCGCATTATGTTCAAAATTTTAAAATTACTTCTTGCAAAGATCAAAACGAGGACAAAATTGTAAACAAAATTCGTAAAATGAAAAATGACATTTGACAGTTGAAAATAGTGCTCGGAGACAGGGTAATTTTGTTGCTCTACTACACAAGATGATGTTCTAAAATAGTACCAGCTGGATGTTAGAATTGTAACAGATTCACAGAGTTGTACTCGCATCTCGCATGTCGCTCGCAACACAGACGAAATATAAATTACAAGAATCTTCATCCGTCCGGCTTTATGCTGGGTTTACATGCATCTTCAACTGCGGAAGTGCAGAAAAGTAAAACGAGACGGATGAAGATTACAAAGCACAATAGTTAAAAAGAGAGACGAATAGGATTATGGTTGCAGATGAAAAATTATGGTTGCAGATGAACATGTTCATCTGCACCCATAATTTTTCATCCGCAACCATAACTAAGGAAGTGCAGATGGTGCGTTGTCCTCTCTATCAGACAAATATGAATTTTACATCTTGTGTCTTTTTCGGATATTCATCTGCACTTGCAGATGCATGTAAATCCACCATTACTTTTCTGCAATTCTGTAGTAGCAGAAGCAGATCCATGTAAGTCCAGAACTGCAAATCCAGCAGCAACCGCAGTCGCAAGAGTTAAAATAAAGTTGAATTGTGCGGCTTCGGCTTGAGTTGTTGTTGTATACACTTATATTTAATATTTTGACATTTCTTGCGGCTGCGGCTCTGCAGCCATTTTGTTCACCCAGTAAGCCGTACGCACACCACGGCATTTATTCACAAGCTGATTAACAAACACCACTCGATATTCAGCTGAGTACTTGTATATTTATATACTTGTAGAACCCGTGGCGATGCAGGCATGTTTACCTGTAACTCCGGAGGCTGGGGGATCGAGTCCCAACAGAAGCCAAAAATGTTTTCCATGGTTTTCGCCTTTCGCGAGGAATTGGCAACTCCTCTGGTAGTAAATTCATTGCAATGAAACAATGAAAAGCGCTTTCTGGTTTAGTCGTTCAGAACCGGCAGAAAATTGTAGGTCCCCTCCATTCACTCAAAAGGCATGGTTGTGAGAAATACGCTAGGCATCGGGACACCCCGCTCTGTTACGCCACACTATTTATTTATTTATTTACTTGTATCACATGTAGATAAATTTCACAAATAAGAACATAATTATGTCACGGATCGTAGCCCCCCTTGGGCTAGATTCTGCAAGAGTGAGTGCAAAAAACTCACACTCAAGACCCTCTGACGACTCACGCTCTGAAAGACCGTGAGTAAATTTGAAAGATAGTGTACACGTCTTCTGTCAAAAAAGAACTCACTTTCACCCTTGCGGAATCCAAATTACAGTGTGTGCACAATTTTTCGTGTACACTGTACACATATAAAATTCACTTTTGCGGATTGCGGAATCTAGCCTCCTGGTTGGCACAAGCTCTTACTTTTTAAATAAAACTTAAAGGGGATAGCGATCGGAAAAACCTCCAGAAGATGTTAAGGCAAATGGAAGCATGAATTTTTTCATGAAGAGTGCTTATAGCGGACAGGAAAAATATGTCAGCCGTACGGCTCCCAACCCTTCGCAGCCACAGTCCACCAACTTTCATTAGTGTCTGTGCAGACTGCAGACAAACTTTCGATTGTAAAGAAAACTTAAGCATTATTCTATTTGAATATTTTTCAAGATTCGTTTTCCCGATCGCAATAAATGGCCTTTACGTCTCATGATAAGTATATCTTGAAGAAAATGTGACAGGGACATCATGATGAACCTTTTCAGAAATTCTTCAATTGAAAACGATTAATTTAAGAAATAAGAGTGGTTGTGGAGCTCACTGAAAATCAGACTCGTTCGATTAGGGAAGACTAGCTGATACGACCGACGCGACGTGGGCGTACGTAAGATTTTCTGAATATTCAAGACGCCACTCCTATTAGATCCTGCAAGAATGATGAAAGAATTTCTAAAATCAGCCCAGTAGTTTTTTTGCTCCCGTTCCCGTGGGAATATGGTGATGAAATGTGGAACAATGTAGCATCCTCCTGTTAAATTTTCGAGATCAGGCCATAGTTTCTAAATTCCCGTTTCCCTAGGAATATGGGCATAAAAGTGGTCTATGTTACGGGGATAATGTAAAATTCAGAAAAAAAAAGTTTTAAAATCGGTCCAGCTGTTCTCAGGTAGAATAGGTATGAGATATAACCTACATCGTATTTAGGGCTCTATAGAGTATTTCATGTGGTTCAGAGGTATACAAACGTAAGCAACAAACTCACTTTCACACTTGCAATACAAGTTAGGATTTCTTTGAATGAAAAAATGAACAACCCAGTAGGCCGGTTCTTAATAAATTGTTTCAAACTTTGCTATTTTCATTGTTAAGGAAGTGATTCTTTAATGCTATGAGTTTTTTTTTTTTTTTGTTAATAACTTGCTACAATTACATCGAGTAGTCTTTCCATATCATTAGCTGTCGACACTTTATAAAAACCAATAAAAAACAATTTCCGAGGTCGAAAAACATTGATCGATTTGTCCAGTAATCGGAACAAAACATAAGTGTATTCAAAAATGGTACTCTCCGTTATATAAAAATACTGCTTATATCAATGTAAAGGCAGACCAGTTCTTAATTTTTTGTATTTGACTTAAAACTACCTTTAGTGTTTAGTATGCGTGTATATTTTAAGTCAAATAGTTGTGAGAAATAAAGGAATACTAATCACGTGACCTACTCATCACTCAAAAATACACTTTGTCTCGTGGCGCACATGCCGCTCATTCACCTCTGTTTTCATTTAGTAATAAATTTAAAAACTTGAAAACCAGAGTATAAGAATATACTGGTTTGGGACGAAGTTAAATGAACTCGTAAGATACCAGTGGGTGTGAGAGTGATAAAGGGTGTACAAAGTTTAAGTAAGCTTGTTGATAAAAAATAATGATTGATACCTTGAACAGCTGCCATACAGTGTATTCTTCTCATTCTCTCTAAACTTAATTAATAGGTCTGTTCGTTGAACTTTCCCCAGGTTTGACCCAGGTTTTCTTGACAACCCTATGAGTTGTCAAAAAAACCTGGGTTTTCCAGTCCTCAAAAAACGCTAAACCACAAATCACCACACATCCCTGTCATTAAAAAAAAACACATGCCATTTGACAGCCCTCAAATCGCCACAGCAAAAAGCTAGGGCGAGTTTGGGGAATACCTATGGCAAACCTATGGCTCAAAAAACACTCAATTTGACATTCAGGGCAAATTTAGGTTTCTCAAAAAACGCTTTGTGGCGACCCTAGGGCAACCCCAGGGCTTCAACGAACAAACCTAATATAAAAAACTTTTGGACATAACGACTGTTTTTAAAGGTTCCAGTGGTGTTATAGTAAGCATATGCCTGCCTGTTAACCATAGGAGGTTCGTGGTTCGAGTCCCAACGGAAACCAAAAACGTTTTTCACGGGAATCGCCGAGGAATTGGCAAGTCCTTTGATAGTAAATTCGTTGCCATGAAAAGCGCTTTCTCGCCATGAAAAGCGCTTTCTCGGCAGAAAATTGTAGGTCCTCTCCATTCCTTCACAAAGGCAATAGTTGTGAGAAATGAGCTAGGCCCCGTGGATTCCCGCTCTGTTGCGACATCCTATTTATTTACTTGACTATTTTCGATAAGAACGTTGAATTGTTTTCAGTCAAATAGAAAGGGAATTTGTGATTTATGTACATCGCACTATTACGTGGAAGTTCGTGTGCTTGGTTCCCGGTAGTATCCAAAATGCCAAGCATTGGCAAATTCTCCGACAGTAATGTTGCCCAGGAAAGTGGATTTTATGTTGCCGTTCAGAACCAGCAGATTTATAAGGCTCTCACTATTATTTATAGAAAAAAAAACTATTAGGCAAACGCAACAGAGCTCGGGAAGCCCCGGGTCTGGTGCCTTTTTTCTCAATTGTATTCTGTTGAGAAATGAAGGGACCTACAAATTTTTACCGATTCCTCTGGAAAAGTGATGCTCGCGGAAAAAAAGTTAAAAATATCTGAGTTTTGAACTTCGAAACTCCCATGTAACAGACACTGATCTTAGTATAATGCTTGGGACACATTGACTAGACACTAGCTTATCCCAAGCTGTGTAGGACCCGAAGAATTTATTTTATTTTTAAATAAGAAGTTTGATATACAATATAAAATATATTATGAAGGTGACTCAACAGAGCGGAGAGCCCCGAGGCCTGGCGTTTTTCTCTCAACCATACCTTGTCACAAAATTGGAGGTACCTTAAATTTTGCTGCCGATTACGAACGGCTTATCGAGAAAGCGCTTTTCATGACATGAAATTATTGTCGGAGAAATTACCAATTCCTCGCGAAAGGCAACACCCGTGGAAAAACATTTCTTTTTCCTTGCTGCTTCTTGGATACGAACCTCGAACCCCGCATAATAGCCAGACAAACTAATCATTAATCCAAGGGCACCACCACAATTCGATAATACTCTTCAAACAACAAAGAGTAGTTGACGACCAGCTCGTCACAATAAAATTATTTCACTGATTCACTGAACACCCTTTATGCCTTTTAAAATAAAACAGCTGAAACCTCTTTTAAAAGTGTCTGACCTTTATGAATTCTTCATTAAATATATTTTGTTTCCAGTTCTGTAAACGAACTTGAACTTTGTTTGTTTACTTTTTTACGATGATTTTGTCTGCAAACAAACGTAAAAACTGGCGCCAGTTCTTATCTTCAAATAAAAACAAATAAGACAAAGAATTTTATACAATTATTTTGGACAATTTATTTGTCTTACGTCAGAAAAACTTGATCGTGGATTCTACTTTCTAGGGAATTCCCATTAGCGGAAACCGGTAGCACTTTTTGACGTGATTTTTTTTGTTGATATTATTTATTTGGGGAACATTGAAACTGCGATGCTGGTTAAAGTACTGAATTTTTTTAATATCTTATCTTAATGTTCGCACTCAAAAGTAGCAGACATAAATTGTAATTTAATTAAAAAACTGATAAAATATTTGTATGATCCGATATAAGCATAAGATTGGCGTTGTTGTTTTTGATATTTTTGAAAGCTATAACACGAAATCAAAACAAGTTAAATCGATGAAAGGGCCAAGGGCTTTCAAGCATTTAGTATTGATAGGCCTGATTTACAAATAATAATAATCGACAGTTTAACTATAAACAAATAGCAACTTGAATGCATAGTGAAAATGTATCTCTTTACTTGCGATTATAGGTACTATAAGGCAAGTTTTGCAATCGTGTAGAAAACAATTTTTGAGATAACAATTAAACACGACATTACCATGATAGAGAATACGAAAAAAGTGGGTCCTATGCCTGTATGCCTGTATGCCTGTCTTTCCGTATATGGATCTACAGCCTGAAACGCTTAAACGATTTTCTTCAAATTTTGTATTTAGTGTCTGTGAGGTAACCTACAGAGAGATTTTTGGAATTGAGTCTCTACCATGCAACTGATGATAATACTAGTTTTCTCGAAAACGGTTCTAACGATTTCTATAAAATTGTATGTAAGAAATAATTTCTTATAGACCTTTCTTATGATGAAAAAAATAGCACCGTTTTTTAAAAAACCGATACTTTCTCGTTAGTGGCTAACACAACACGATTCTGACGGAATGTTATATTAAAGAAGTTCTAGGTGGTTTAAAAGGATTGCCAATCAAAATGTTACTTTTGAGAATATTTTCAAAACGGTGACATTGGTTTTTTACAAATTTTTTGTCGAATCTTGATTTTTTTAAAAAACAGTTCTAACGATTTCAGACTTTATTTGTATAAAAATTGTGATTTATATATATGAAAATTGCTAAAGAGTGGCGTTTTTAGATTTTCGCTATATACCTCTGGAATATTTAACTTAATTTTTTTCAATATTTTCTGCGATTTTATTCAATTTACATAATTAATGTGTAGTTGGCAGCCCTGTACCACCAAATAAATACAATGGCAAGTTACAACACAAAATTAGTTATTTACGTTTCTGAATTAATTTCCTTTATTAGATCCTGTCTATACGTGGCTTTTTCGAAATCCTTTCACACACTATCGACAAACAATTAATAAAGAGCACAGGTCATTGTTGTTTATTTGGAACATAAATTTTATCACGGATCGGACAGTTAACCCAAACACACAACCCCCAGTTAAGGGGATCAGCCACTTTTTGAAACTATGATGTGAGTCTCATTACCATTGGCTCATCATGATTAGCGTCCAATGGTTTATCGTCGATTGTATCGTCAAAACATTGTTTCATGTTCATTCGTTAGCGATTGAAGGATAGCTATTTTACTAGTCTTACAAAGGAGGTGGTGCATACTTGGGCCCAGGGCGAACACCTATGAGACTAGTACCAAATGAAAGCTTACGTTCAGCCCAATCAGTCTGTCAAATATTTTTGAATTCGGTCTTGGTGATTTTGAGATAATTAGACTTGAAGTTGAGCGCCGGAAATGGGAAAAATCTGACATTTCTGCAAATAATTACGTATATCTTGAAAAGTATAGCACGTAGGACAATGATTTATGTATCATATGAAAGATCATAAAATAATCTTTCATTTCATTTACCTAAAATAAATTTTTTTGAAATGCCTTATATTTCGAAAAGACAGACCTAAAAGTTGTTTGAATAGAAGCATTTATGTTGACGTTTGCCAGCCAATATCTCGAAAAAATCAGTGATGACCTGTATTTTTTTGGCACCACTTTAATCCTTAATTGGTAAGCTTTAATTTGATATATAATTACGCTATCTTACATAAAGCATATCACGTACATTATACACAATTCCTAAAAAAAATTAAACAAAAAATATGTTCCACAGCAAATGCATTTTTTCATTTAATTTTTCGCAGTACCTACTCTGTTTTTTACAAAACATAAGACCAGAATACATATTAATACTACAAAAGCAAAAAAACTAATCTTCGTTTAGATCTATCAAAATACCATCCAAAAACCAGTCTTAAAAAACTTGTTGGTAGGTACCAAGCTTAAACATACTCCAAAATGTAACAAGTCCGCGACCGTTAGGCCTAATTCATTGATAACTGATTATTGGCTTGTGAGTAAATAATGTAGTGTAGTGTTGATGGATTATTTTGTGCCATTCAACTTGGGTTTTCAGCATATAACTGTTCAGGAATTATCCAGAAGGAACAGACTTATTCCAAACGGACTGTTTTCAAACATCAATTTAAATGAAAGTGATCGTCCATCTATAGTCATTTGCGATGGAACATATGTATACCTTCAAAAAAGTTCAAACTACGGCTTCCAGAAACAATCATACAGCCTACATAAGTATCGAAATCTGGTCAAGCCTTATTTATTAACAGCCTTATTCATAATCGCATTTTAAAGATAATCAGATGATAAAACAGAAATATATAATAATATGGCAAATATGGAAAAAGCATTATGAATAGGAAGCTGATTAAAAAGATAGTCAGTGTGTATCTATTCAGCCGATCATCAGTGTATTATCTTTTTATTATGAATAAGGCTGTTATTATTCGTGATCTCAAGCTGTGATGGGTATATCCTGGACGTTACAACGCCTTATGCTGCAACTGTATCTGATTTTTGGAGACGATTATGGAACGTTCACACAATATTTTAGACAAAATGATGTTTTTATTTTGGACAAAGGATGTAGAGACGCAATCCCACATCTTGAATCTCTACTGCTCATCATAGTCTTATAGGCAACAATAACTTTTTATTGCGAGGGCGAATCAAATCCAGGCATGTAAGTAGAAAAGTGTATCTCACTTACATCTTGGTGAATAGCTAGTTCGAACGCAATAAAAGCTTACTATTGTAACTGCCCGCATTCACAGCATTTTCGAATGTTCGATATTCAATCTGTCAGTTCATGAATGCAATTTAAGCTCTGTGTTATATATAAAATTGTACTGTGATTTACCTTTCGGTTCTACATGGTTAGTGGTAAAAGGAATTGGTAAACATACAGATTTTCCCACTTTGAAATTAAGGAATTCGATTTCCACGTTTTTGTGCAAGGTAGTATGCAAATTAAATTCACTTCAATCAATTTTAATAAAAGAAATTAAAATCATGTGCCCTCAAAAATATATTTTCGTTGCTGATAAATTCACTTTTAATATCAATTTACAAAACAGAATATCCGAACATCAATAATAATCAATTTCAATTCAACAATTAAGCGAAAACTAGTAAAACAAAAAACTAACCCAAGAATATAGAGTAAAGTCCGATTGTCATATACGTTGTTTTCCTTGTTTTGACAACTAGAACTTTTTTTAAGAATTTTCAGACTGCTTTTTCCATCTGAAAATCTATGTTCGAAAATCTGAAAAATCTAACTGTCAGCTAAATGTCAGCTGAAACTTCTGACTTTTTTGACCAATCAGAGCGACGAAAACAGACAGTAGTTTTCGAAGATCTGGTGCGTTGAATGCGAGGACTGTCTCGTTGGAATGAGGACTGTTGGTTGTTGCGCTCATGTCATGAGCATTTTATGGTATTTGGGTTACGCAAGACACCAGGAAGCAATAAATATAGCACCAGCTTTGTTTTTGGATGGTATTTTGATAGATCTAAACGGAGATTAGTTTTTTTTGCATTTGTAGCATTAATATGTATTCTGGTCTTATGTTTTGTAAAAAACAGAGTAGGTACTGCGAAAAATTAAATGAGAAAATGCATTTGCTGTGGAACATATTTTTTATTAATTATATATCAAATTAAAGCTTACCAATTAAGGATTAAAGTGGTGCAAAAAAATACAGGTCATCACTGATTTTTTCGAAATATTGGCTGGCAAACGTCAACATAAATGTTTCTATTCAAACAAGAAACAACTTTTAGGTCTGTCTTTTCGAAATATAAGGCATTTCAAAAAAATGTATTTTAGGTAAATGAAATGAAAGATTATTTTATGATCTTTCATATGATACATAAATCATTGTCCTACGTGCTATACTTTTCAAGATATACGTAATTATTTGCAGAAATGTCAGATTTTTCCCATTTCCGGCGCTCAACTTCAAGTCTAATTATCTCAAAATCACCAAGACCGAATTCAAAAATATTTGACAGACTGATTGGGCTGAACGTAAGCTTTCATTTGGTACTAGTCTCATAGGTGTACGCCCAGGGCCCAGGCTCCATAGAAATATGAACCATTTCATTTTGACTAATCTTTTCCTTAACACGTTTTTCAGGGCTTAGAACTTAAACGATAGTTGTCTTGAAAGCAAGGGAATCCAGGCGCAGGAGTTTAGCGTTGTATTGCTTATTCTCTTTTCGTTATTTACTTCCGTTGCACTATTACGTCTCTTGTATAGTTAAATCGATTGCTAGGATTTAGCTATTCATAGGGCGTAACTACTATACTCGTATAACTACGTACATTTACGACTGCATTAATTTGATCATTTATAAAACCAAAATCCTATTGCAAACAAAGTAAACAACACAGAGATGTTAGACAATTCTTTGAAAACAATAACCGCAGTAAATCGCCCAAAGAGAAAAATATATTTTATATAAAACCTCAGTGTTACAAAGTAGAAAAAATGTGGGGTGTGGCAGTGGCAGGCAAGACTTATCTGAATTTCATTTAAAAAGGTAAACAACTACGAGTATTGATTAAAATTTGATTCAACCTAGACAGATGTACTTAATAAGAATTTATGTTGAATAAAAAATAAGAAACAACAAGCTTAGTCGTAATCAAATCAATCAACAGCTATACAGATTGATGAGCTATACAAATCACTTCACAATTGCACATGTATATTTTATTATTTTATCAAACCATTGTTGACTGCGTGATTTCCGTTTGAAGAAATCTATCAATAGCGTTTTTGTTTACTAAGGATGATTAACTAACGGATACTGTTAACATAAAAGATCACAAGTTGGTATTTTTCAATTCTATACTGGAAACATTATTGTAATGGCAAAAAAACAAACCATCTTTGATAAACCAAATCATGTCGATATTAAGAAACCAGATGGTTGTAGTTTATTTTCGAGTAGATGCAGATCTAAATTTTTCATTTCTTATAATGTACGCATTAGATTCGATTTGTTTGAACTTTTTGGTATATACAAGTATGATTTTAAAAATCATTTCTCTCAGAAAAAAAGAGTTGAGAACCAAAAACACCTACTTGTATTTTCACCGAAGCGTGAAGCGTGAATGAAGCTTGTAAAACAAAAAGAATTAATGCACTAAGAGCTGGGAATTAATTTAAAAATAATTAACTAATGTGTTCCTTGAAAAACTAATAGTAGATAGATAGATAGATAGATTATTTATTTATAAATGACTAACAGTTTTTTTTACACATTCATATATACAAATATCATATAGCATGGCATTTGCCGTCTGCCAGATTGACAATAAACATTATTTCATTTACTGTAATAAGCTTTCACAATTAATAATAATAATAATAGATAAAAAAAGAATATATTTATAACTTGAAAATAATAATAAGTTACTGCATGTTAACTCAAAAGTCTTCATTCATTATTCTTTCTCTATAACGTAACGCAGTTTTGCAATAGTCATATAGCTTGACAACATTCATCTCATTCAGCCTACTAATAACTAGAGCCTCTGTTAAAAAGTCGCTTCCGAGAATGCTTCTTCTAGTTTCTCTCAAAGTTGGACACCTTCCGACGAAATGGATTACGTCTTCTTTTTCCTCTAAGTTGCATATATACTGCACTCCAGTGGTAAATCGGGTCTGTGTGGTATAAAATTCAAATTGAGTAGTTCGCTCCGAAGCTTGACCATTGTAGCGATCACATCAATCTTGTTCGAGTCACAGAAGTAATTTCTCTCTGCAAGATTATGGTTCAGCCTACTGTATGTTGTCCTGAATAATGATCCAGAAGCTTCAGCTGCATATTCTGCTCTACATTTCTCATCGACCTTTGATATAACGTCATACAAGAGAGTTTTACTGCTTAATATATTTTGAACGTTTAAATCAAAATTTATAATGCATCCTTCCGCAAGACTTGACCATTCTCTGTACCAGCTGTTTTGGTCTTGTACCGCTTTAAGAACTACCTTCCTGACCAGCCGGTGTTCAGGCATCTTGAAGACGGTCAGTAAATAATCGGCTTGAATCTTCAGGGTTTTCACGAATAGAGGTGGCAGACCGGTTTCTACCATAAGAACGTAGTTAGGCGTACTTGCTGGCAGACGAAATATTCTTTTCACGAAGTGTGTTAACAGTTTCTCAACCGTGTGAAACTTTTTACCTCCCCACACTTGTGAGCCGTACAACAGGATACTCTCTGCAACTGCTTCAAAAATCTTGTGCTTACTGCTGTGAGCTATGTTTACGTTCATAAAGCATTTTTTCCATGATATATTTAGAGCAGTTTTCGCTTTTTGCAGTTTTTCGTTTAAGTGTTTCTCCATACTCAGGTTTCTTGAGAAAATTACGCCAAGGTATTTGTATTCATTTACACACTCTAAATTTTCTCCGTTAAAAGTCCATCTTTCATTTGCTGCATTCCGACCCCCACCTTTTTTAAATAGCATAACCTTGGACTTCTGCGTGTTGACTATTAAATTCCACAAACGACAGTAATCATATACTCTGTTTATCATGAGTTGTAATGTATCCGCGGAGTAAGAAAACATGACTATATCGTCTGCAAAAAGCAAAGCCTTAACACGCACTCCTGCGTAATCAACACCACCAGGAAGGTAATCGATGAGATCATCAATGAAAAGTGAAAACAGGATGGGACTCAATGTGCAACCCTGTCTCACTCCTGTTGTGGTTGAGAACCACTCCGAAAGATCCACTCCGTTCCATACTGTAGCCCGTGTCCCAGTGTATAAACTTTCGAGAAGGCGTCCGAACTTCCATATAACTTGTAGAACAAGGCGTCTCGATTGATTGAGTCGAAAGCAGCTTTGAAATCGATAAAGAATACGTACAATTTTCTACCCTGCATAATAAAGCTCTCCGCTATATTTCTCAGAATAAAAATGTTATCAATTGTCGAGTACCCTGATCTAAAGCCAGCTTGAAACTCTTTCGGCATTTTTTGTGTTGCTATCCATGTTGTGAGTCTTTTATGTAATATCGATGTGAATATCTTATATGTTCCATTCAGAAACGAAATACCTCGATAATTCGTTGCATCCACAAAGGATCCTTTTTTATGAATCGGAAATATTATCGCATCCCGGAATTCATTCACCATCAGATCTCCCTCAATCACCTTATTAAAAAGCGTAACAAGACGTTTTTTGAGTGTAACAGTTCCGTACTTATAGAACTCCACTGGAATGCCATTCGAACCCGCCGCTTTACCATCTTTAAGGGACCCTAGCACTAGTTCCAATTCATTTAAAGTGACTTCAGAGTCTAAAGTTTCATTAGTTATTCCAGGTACCGCATAAAACCAGTTTGTAAATGTTGTTGCAGGGTTCAGCAATTCTTTGAAATGGTTGGAAAGAACGCTTGAGCAGAGCTTTGCGTGGACAGCAAATTTCTTTCCATTCAATTCCCATGCAAGTTTCCAAAAATCTGCTGCATTTTTACAAGACGCAAGTCTGGATGCTTGTAGTTCCGCATATCTCATTTTTTTAACTTTACATAAATTCTTATATTTTGTATTAGCCTCAAATCTCAATGTAGTTCCTTCTAAATAAATCTTGGGAAGAGTTGCGGAAAATTCTAAGCCATGCAAACGAAATCTTTCGGGCCTTTTTACATTCTTCATCAAACCAAGGATCTTTTCCAGATTTGCTTACTTTTCCGCTACATTGTCGTTGTATGTAAGAAGACTTTATGATATTCTCCAACGTGGGAAAGTCAATAGTTTCGTTTGATTGAAGTTTTGAATCAAGTTGTTGTCTATAAACCAGTGCTTTTGAAATTTTCCAGTTGAGTTTAGGTAGTACTCGCGTATTAGCAGATTCATCGTTTGGTTGCACACGTCGTTGGAAGGTAACAAAACTAATAGTATGCTTAAGTACTTGTCCAGCGTGGTATCCATGGCGTGATGGTTAGTGACATACTTTCAATTCGTTCAAATGCTGACGAAAGAATGTCTAATTGTGGTTCTAAAGTGCTCGATAGCGTGAGAAGTAATGCCAAACTCAAATAATTCAGTCACGTATTACTCCATCACGTGTGCGGTGATTCGGCCCCTGATTCGAAATTTCATCATTCCAATTCGATTCGATAACTTGATCAGCTAGTGGAAACAGGGTATTTATCTATGTGCGACCCAATCCATCGCACTTCTTAGATGGCTGTTATATATGTTTAGCAGCAATTAAGGCCTCTGCTAATTCTCCGGTTGCACGTAGTCCATTAAGGGATCTTACGTTCGACGTGGCCACAGGTCTTCGTCCTTTTTACTTGCGATTATAGGTAACTATAAGGCAAGTCTTGCAATCGTGCAGAAAAAAAAAATTTGAGATAACAACTAAATATGACATCACGATGATAGAGAATACGAAAAAAGTGGGTCCTACAATTCTGTCTGTCTGTCTGTCTGTCTGTGTATCTGTCTGTCTGTCTGTCTGTCTGTCTGTCTGTCTGTCTGTCTGTCTGTCTGTCTGTCTGTCTGTCCGTATATGGATCTACAGCCTGAACCACTTGACCGATTTTCTTCAAAATTTGCAGTTATGGTCTCTAGAATAGCTTACAGAGAGGTTTTTGGAATTGGGTCTCTAGGTCTTGAAATAACGGTACCTGCCATACAACCGATATGACAATACCTGTTTTTCTCGAAAACGGCTCTAACGATTTTGATAAAATTTTACGTGAGGTATTACTTATTAATAACTGTTCTAATGATGTAAAAAAATTTTTTTGGAGAAAGCCTAAGGACGGTACCCTCCATAGTACCGTTTTTTTCAAACCGACTTTCTCGGTAATGGCTGACACGATTTTGACGAAATTTCATATTTAAGAAGTTCTAAGTTGTTTGAGAAAGATTGCTTATCTACATTTGAAAAATTTAATTTTTTCGAATTTTCATTAATTTAAAAAAAAAAAATTTGTTTTTCCGAATATTTTCCAAACGATATATTTGATTTATTTAAAATTTTTTGTCAATACATCTTTTAGCAAGGTCTTAAAACTTGTGTACTTGAATTTTGAAAACCTTATTTTTTAAAAAAATAAAAAATAAAAAACCAGTTTTTTAAAAAATGGCTCTAACGATTTTGATTAAATTTTAAGGGTTTATATGTATAAGCAATTGCAAAAAAATTGCGTTTTTAGATTTTCGCTTCAAACTTTTGGAATATTTAATTTAATTTTTTTCAATTCTTTTCGTGGTTTAATTCAATTTTCACAATTAATGTGTAGTTGGCAACCCTGTACCACCAAATATATTAAAAGCAAATAATAAAACCATTTACTCAGCCTTAAGATTTTGGTATTTTACTTAGCAAACGATCGCAAGTTCGTGCGACCCAGTCGTGCCCATTTTTTTTTTGTTGTTGTTGGTTGTTCCGGAGCCATGTAATTTTTAAGTGATTGAGTAGCTAACCCCACGCACAACCCCTAACCTGAAGGGCCAGTTCCTTTTGGGATCTTCAAAGACATAAAGAGACGGATAATTATAAAAAGTCAGTACCCTGCTGCAGTGGTTTGAGAGCTACCGTTGCATTGGGTCGACAGTAGATCATGCACGACCATCTCTTTTTAAATACCCTGTCCAAGTATTGAAAGACTTTGAAAGACGTCAAAACCAACAGTGTCGAAGTAGCTTGTTCAAAAGTTTCTGCTTGACTGCTGAAATCCACCCTCGGCGCGGAAGCATGGACCTTATGAAAAGCGGATGAAGAATCTCTTGGTCGTTTCGAAAGGAAATTACTTCGAATATTCATTGGTTCCATATGCAAAGACAATGAATGGAGAAGAAGACAACGAGCTGTGTGAGCTGTACCGCGACATGGACATAGCTAGAAGAATACGCATCACGAGACTACTATATGGTTGGGACATGTAGAGCGGATGGACCCAAACGCTCTGGCTCGTCGGGTTTTCGAAAGCACATTGCAGGGAAATCGTAGAAGGGGATGACCTCGTCTTATGTGGTGCAATTAGGTGGAAGAAGACCTCAACCGACTTGGTGTGTAAAGCTGGAGAGAGCTCGCCCGGAATCAAAGTTGTTATAAGGATGTTGGTTTAGGTCTACGTTAACCCCGAACTCTAATGTCCAACTTAGTAAGTAAGTAAGAAGTCCACCCTTGGTTCTACAAGTCGAATTCATCCACAGTGACATTCCCAATAAGCTCTAGCAGAACACTGAGGTCCAGGTACTCAGTTATTACTCGCAGAACATTATAGTGTTACTTTACTTTTCTTCGTCCCTTTGTCAACACTCGTACCCACTTAGTAGTTTGGCAAGCCGGGTCCGGTTTGAGGAGATCAGTACCTAGTGGTTTCCACGAGGAGGTATAGTAGGCACAATTCACCTGTACTATAAGTTGAAACAAAAAGGTGACGCCAAGTTGACAACAATCTGAGCCTTCCCGAATAGTACACGCCCAACCACCAATTAGTCAGTGGACACGTTGTTAACTGCTTTTTTAAACCAATTTAAAACGTCTATTCCTATATCATGGCTTGTAAGTGATACTCCAATAAAATGCAAAAACTAACAGTATTTATGTCAGACATATATTTGAATTTGTCACTTCGAAGACATTAGCTGTCGAATAGAAATACTGTCAACGAATTTATTGACATGCCCAAAGCGTTAAAATATTATTTTTGATTAATTTTAAACGATTTTACAAACTCTTCGTTTCCACTTCATTAATTCCACTAACAGACAACCTTTTTCATTAAACTTGACCTGCATGCTCAACGTCAAATCGCTGCTATAATTATAGCTTTCCCTAGCGTTTATAATAAATATTGAGGAAATATTTAAACCTCTGAAATATAACAACCAAAACAGCTCTGAATAGGCAGCCAACTCAACTACATATTGGAATTAAAAGTCAAAAATTTATTTGTTTAATGACAAATGGCCTGTGCCAAAAAATATGACGGGCAGCCATATATTAATCATTGATATGCCGTTATGCAGAATATTTTAGATTCGAAGTAAGCTAACCTAACTAACTACTCACCGCAAGCCAAGGACTGATCGTCATTGCCAAAATGCTAATCAGAATCATTTCATCACAAATCTATAAAACGCAAAACAAACAAAATGTATTTAAATTAAAACTCTTTTGTTTATAACTTTAAATTTGCATAATGAGCATTTTATTTCTTTTATCGCTTAATATAAAGTACAAACTTTATCTGAACGTCCGACTAGCATTCGATTCATTTTTGCATTTTTGGTTAACTTTACCTTACTTGCTTAAATCTACAATAATTTTGAAATAAATAAAATGTTGATGAAGAACAGGAACTAGTCCTTGAATACCACAATCGTTGTGAGACTAATAATTGAAGACTACACACGAACATATCACATTCCAGCTATCCTTACGATTTAAACTATTTGATCAGTCGAATAGAGATTGTGTGCCTTTTTGAGACACATCAGTCGTTTTTACACAATGTTGTTCCTCGTAGGAATATGTTGTTTTGAATCAGCACTCATTTTGTCCTGGATCCAATCTAAGTATTTCGTGACACGAGTGAATCCACCGGCAATATTTGTTTCACAGCCGTCGAATGGTCCAAAACTTGTCACTCCCACTATTGTTTGTGTGCCTTTAAGAACCAGTGGACCACCAGAATCCCCTGAGCAGACCGTCTCTTGTTCTAGTCCTTTGGCACAGATTACTTTGTCAGTAATAATGTTATCATTGTAATCGGTAATACACTCTTTATTTGGAATTACAGCCAATTCCGTATACTGCATAGCACCGGAATTGATCCCCTCTCCTAGAGAACCCCATCCACTCGCGATAACCTTGGCGCCTTCAAAAGATTCATCCATATATCGATACGGCAGCACAGCTGGTTTAATTTTCGTTGTAAATCTAATTGGTTCCGGTAGTTTCACCAAAGCAATATCATGGGCGGCATTGTCGGGATCAAACTTTTCATGCACGATAAAATTAATTGCCTTCATAATCAAACGTCCTGACTCTTCATTGGAGTTGAAATATTTCGCACCCAAATGGACATCAAAATGAGTGATTCCGGTAGCACAATGAGCTGCTGTAAGCACCCACTCGTTATTCAACAAAGTACCACCACATAGAATTCGTCTTTTCCATAATTGTTTCCCAATCAGCATTACTTGATAAGGAAACTTCTCGATTTTTCCATATTTCGACACTCCTATCGCGTATCCTTTCACCAGTGGCACAATCGTGACCGCCAAAAAGCCGACTAGCAACACTATAATCTTCATTCTTTTGTTTATATTTCTTTCTCTTAATACACAATGTTAGCGCTTTGAACTTTCGTATCGATCTAAACTAAACACCGGTATTCATCGAAATTATATTCAAACCTTTTCAGAGTTGGAAACCTGATTCAATGTCGACGAGAAGGGATTTAATGGCAGATTATTGGAGACGTTGTCGTCGCGTCGTTTGTCTAGTCAATGACTCAAACTAAAATTGAGAGTAAAGACCGGCATCTGGGCAAAATGGAATTTAATAATAATATGCACTATTTTGACGTCATTATTGTGGAGTGCCGGTTTTAAAAAAATACAACAAAATTAGCATTTTTCTTGTGTTTGTTTTCATGTTTAGATGTTAAACGGTGATATATAGAAGAGGTATTTGAAGAATGTCTGTCAACTGCCAAGGTGTTTATAAAGAATTTCGTCTGATTTTGTTTTTTAATTGTGTCTACTTTTAATGACGGCTGGTGACATTAAGGCGTCGAGACTAATATCCGCATTGTTTATTTGATCATTTTCATTAGAACTCTTGAACTCTTAAGGACATGATAAATGTCAACATTCCTTAGGACTTTGGAAGACCACAACAATTATTTGCTTATTCGGTCAGGTTTATTTTGGCAAATTACTTAATTTATGCATCGATTAATAGAAGTAGCTATAATTAGTAAAGATTTGGGCATGAGTTAAAGAAAGTTAGTCATGAATAATTTTCTTTGATTACATCAAACGAAATGCGGAATCTCCAAAAATCGTTTGAAAAAAATTTATATTTTTCTTTGAGGTTGACGGCATAGTATTTATCGTTGTTGTGAGCCTGTTTTCTCAAGGGGATTTTGACACGGACATCTTGGGGCCAGACGTACGGGTACGTCTCCATCATTAATTATAATTTTTATTGTTGTATTATGGTTATATACACTAATATGAGCCAGAGAAGTTGACACGAGCATGAGCATTGACCTCGATGCTTTATGGCGCCATTCAACGAGTCGGTACACAGGAATTTGTGATGTGGAAAGTTAAGTATATGCCGGGAAAGTAATTACATCTCGCAATCGAATGCTCTTCCATATTTCATGAATTGTGACTAATTTTTATTTTTGTGACTTACTTCGGTGGACATTACAGTTCGGGGTCAACCTGGGCTTCAACCAACATTTTTCGCCAACAACAACCGGTTGAGGTCTTATCCACTTGATTGCGCCACCTAAGAAGAGTTCTTCCAACTGCGCAAATTCTCTCCAAATTGCTTTCGAAAACCCGTCGAGCAGGAAAGTTGATGGCCATCCGCAATACAGATGTGTACTCTTTTAACTATGCTCACAAAGATCACTCTGTCAATTTTTCTTTCGAAACTACCATCAAGGATTTCCTCATCCACAAGAAAGTCTAACCTTGGCTTTTCTAGAAGATTTTATTTCTCATTTGCTTTATTAACCCTATGTACCAGTAATTGGCAAGTGGTAAGAGTATTTTTTTATTTTATCAGCTCACTAATGTTCCTAGGTGGACGAAGTCCTTTACTACCTCGGAGTTATGTCTGTTTATTCTGACATTTGGTCCAATTTGTCAATGTTCTCTGTCCTTGATGAGACCCTATTTTATATTTTGTTGTTCTCTAACTAGCCATTGAAACTGAGGGGTCTTTCCAGATCCTCAGAAGCAACTGCGATTCTATTGACCACTCATAAAGCTTATCTCGTGCAATGTTCAGACACGATGGCGAAAAAAGAAAAAGAAAGTCAAACCAAAATACTTCATGGTACATACACACAAATGCAACGAGATCAGCATTTGGTTGGCCTCAGACGTGGAACAATCCAAAAGCGGCGAATCATTAGGTTGAAGCACATATGTACATGGGAGAGGGGTGATCCCTTTCATGCCACGATTTTTGTTTCACCGTAAAAGTGGAAGAAGAAGACGAACATCTCTGTGCTTTGTATTTGAAGATGTGCGCAGATTACTTTAGCTTTTCCTTATTTTTTGCTTGATTTGAATCTGAGTAGATTATTACACAATTTTATAATGTGCACTGTGCACACACATTCAAATTAGTCGTCAGAAAAATTTTCTTTTTCTTTAAGAGCTTCCTGAATAGATTCAGTGATTCTATGGTAAGTCATTACTCAATAGTCAATTGCTATCTTTTACTCAATCAGTTATATGGACGTGAAAACCGTCCATGGCGATATTAACGTAAAACTAGGCAAGAAGGGACATCTTTGCAAAAACTTTCAGTGGGCATAGACTGCATGACAAAACCTACAAAAACGAACTCAGGATAATCGATTTTGCTGCGGGGCTAAATCTTGTTCAAAGTATCACACCCTCCCTTCCCGCATCTTAAAATTCATAAAGGTAAATGGCAATCCCCAGATCAATCAACCGTCTACTAAATTCACCATATTGCGATCGACGCAAGACACTCCCTCAACGTTACAGATGTTGAAACTTTGTGAAGCGCCAACCTTGGCTCAGGTCACTTCCTTGTGGTAGCCGAGAATATCCTGTTCTCCGTGTGAACTAAAGCTCTGACACGATATGACTCCGGAAGCCACAATCACAAGAGATAACTAGATCCTTTTCCAATCCGCCAGCATTGAGCATTAAAGACCAATAAGGGCAATGTCAACAAGCCATCAGAATGACAGCGTAAGGTTAGGGGTTTCATTGGGCCTCCAAAAAACAAACTCGTGGCTCGACGAAGAATTTAGCAGTCAAACAAACAGCACGTTACATAATGTTGAAGCAAAAGAGGACAAGTGCTGCCTTTGAGCAGTACCTACAACGAGATTTTCAAGGAACAAAGAAGGGATGAACACCAAATTCTCAAAATAAAAAGAAGCAGCATGAGAAGAAACTAAGAAACAGATGTCATGATAGGAATGAGATTCAAATTTCTTAGCAGTAAAGCTCAGCTGGTCAAACCTGAAAAGACCTACCGGGAAACATATAGCAATAGAATCGCAGTCGCTTCTGAGGATCTGGAAAGACCCCTCAGTTTCAATGGCTAATTAGAGAAGAACAAAATATAAAATAGGCTCTCATCAAGGACAGAGAACATTGACAAATTGGACCAAATGTCAGAATAACCCAGAGGTTCGAGCTTCGAATCCCAGCAGAGGCAAAAATGTTTTTTTCCCGGGTATCGCCTTTCGCGAGGAATTGGCAAGTCCTCCGTTAGTAAATTCATGCCATGAAAAGCGCTTTCTCAATTAGCCGTTCGGATCCGGCATAAAATTGTAGGTCCCCTCCATTCCTTCCATTCCCTCACAAGACTTGGTTGTGAGAAACGCGCTAAGCCCAGGGGCTCCTCGCTCTATAGCGCCACCCTATTTATTTATTTTTTTTAAGCTTTATGAAGGGATTTCTTTATCTCTCCCTTGAAAATGACGATACCAACTCAGGCGCTTGTGATATAATTCTGCAACATAGTATTTTCGACGTGAAGGCTTACAGGCATGGCGAATATCAGTATGAGACACCCGTAAAAAATTACCAAAGTTCAAGAAGGGAGTAAGATGAAAAGAAGCGGCGGGGGTGTGCTTTTCAAGAAATTTTTGTTTTTATTTGAGAAAAATTAATTTTTTATTGTTGCCATCTTTATTTTCAATGACTTTTGCTATTTTTGCATCTCATAGTTTAAACAAACTTTTGTACATTTTTTGTTTAAAAAAGTTTTTTGGATGTTGAAGTGTGCTTTCGTTTTAAAAGCCTAACGCTTTTTTTTACAAAAGTTCGGAACACCTAATCGAGAAAGCGCTTTTAAGGGCAATGAATTTACTATCGGAGAACTAGCTAATTCCTCGCGAAAGGTTATACCCCGTGGAAAAAAAAGCGTAACAGATTACAGATTATAGATAGGAAAAAAGTTTCAAGTGCCTAATACCTTTGGCCAAGCGCCAAGGCTGTTAATGGAACTTTGTACTTTGCTTGAGACAAGGCAAGGAAAACACTATCGTGAGTCTATTGCGTACAAAATTTTATCATTTATTTTAAAAATTTGGTTCATGGAAGTTTGCTTACTGTTAATAAGCAAATTCTAGTACGAAGCCACGCCGCGCTGGCGCGGCTCCCGCCGGCACTTGCCGATGGTAATTGAGCCTTTCAAGCTTGCGTGGTAAATGGATTTTACTTTGAGCCAAAGGAACTTTAATAATTAGTTGAAGATACTACCAAATTTTTCGGTAATACTTTTCCAGTAACCATTTTCAAAATTACCGTTTTCACTGAAGTTAAATGAAAGTAGCACGTAGCCATCAAATGTTAGTAATACAACAAATAGGATGTTTTCAATCGAAAATACAGCACAAAATTATAAAGCGAGAGAGTGAAAGAAATCCGTAGGTTTAGCAAACCATTTTTATATTTCCCACTCTTATGAGTTATGACGCACGATCGAAGAACATGTGCGTCATTCAAATTTTGTTTGTCTTCTTGCAACACAGTACATGTATCAAAAAAATATTACGATAAGCATCTACACACTTCTTTGAAAATAATTCGAAATTGAAATAAATTCGGTGAACAAACTGAAGCGAATGCAACATCAAGTTTGCATAGGATCCACTTTCTAATATTCGCGCGTTCATTTGCACACTTATGTGTTTTTGGGCTAAGGTTAGGTTGGGATTGAGTCGTCAATTCTGTACTCATTTGATTAAAATAAAAAACTTAGTCTCTTTTTGGTATTGTAAGTAATTTAGTAATAAGTACTCTGCAGAAGTAGCGGTTTCACTTTGAATTTTTTAATTATATTGAGGCCCAAATCACAAAACAGTCTTATTCAATTTTAGTTTTTGGTAGATTCCAAACGGTGTAATTGTTGCCAATTCCTCACTATGGCGATACGCGTGGAAAAATACTTGGATGTTTCTAAAACTCCCACTAAGCATTCAAAAACCGACTCATATAATACAAAAGCTTCAGCAACTCATCCTAAATCTGATAATAAACGTTTTGTTTTCTATTATTGTTTACATAAAGAGGCAGAAAATTGTAGGTCCCCTCCATTCCATCACATGGTTGGCATAGTTGTGAGAAATGCGCATGGCCCTGGGCCCAACACGTTTAAATGCTTATGGCAAAAGAGAAGTGCTCCGTAGCAGCGCCAATAAGCTTTATGCATTTTTTTCTGCTTCGAGATAGCAAAAATGTTGCAGTTTTCTTATTAACTTTGGGGAGCATACGTTTGGTGTGTCTGCATCCACTGGAGGGTGGAGGCATGCCATCTACGACTGTACTCTTGGCAGATCCAGTCGTTGATTGAGGCCCTCTCTGAGAACCTTGGCAGACCAAGTGACGGTTCAGGTCCTGAAAAAGCTGTGTGAGAACGTTGTCTCACAAGTTCATCGGCGATCTCATTTCCAGTTATGCCGTGATGGCTTGGAACCCAAACGAGACTCAAAGAATTAAGTCTTCCGACTGCATTCAGAGAGCTCGATCACTTTCGAAGTAGTTAGAGGGTTGAGAATGACCTTAAGCATAGCTTGGCTGTCACTGCAAATGCAGATATCTATTTCTCCTCATCCAACCATTATTCGTAACGTAGCCTATAGCAATTTCGATAGCATACGTCTCCGCTTGGAAGACGGTTGCGTATAAGCCTAAAGAGGCGTGCAGTCGTGAGTCATCGCTCACCATACAAATGCACCAGCGACAGATCCATTATCAGTTTTGGAACCATCAGTGAAGATTCGATAGCCATCCTTTCCTGGTTCAGATTCTAAAGTGGACCAGTCCTGAACCGAAAGAAAGTTGATTGTGTATTTTTGACGTAGTTTACGCCTTGGGATCATCATGTCAGACGGCATATCCATTAGACGTGAGTCGAAAGATATGCTCCTTGCAAGTTTCTCAAAACTTCAGTGCGAATTGTGCCAGAGGTCGCATCTCTTTAAACGAGAGGTGGTTTTGAGAGTACACCCCGTGATGTAGGTATCAAGAGGAGGAAGATTCAGTAGTGCGTTGAGAGCAGCACGGGGAGTGCTGGGGAAGGCCCCAGTACAGTCGATACACATTGTTCTTTGAAATCCTCGCTCTGTTGCACCACCCTATTTATATATTCTTATTTAACTCAAATTTTCGGTGGTAATTTTCACTTTAGTAGACAGGCAATAAAAAGTTTAGTGCAAAAATTTGAGTCCACATATTCGTTGCGTGATGTTGTCGTGTCAGTTAGACAACGGGTTGGTTGAAGTGAAGAAAATATCGCTACTGTTCAGTCCTCCGTAGCGGACGAACCAGATCACTCAATTCCACGGCGTCCAGTTGGCTCCAACGAGTCAACCATTGCAAATGTGCCCGCGGTGACTATATATACGAAGTCGAGCATTTTAAAAAGAAGTCTAAATTGGAAAACCGGATAGTATTTCATTAAAAATTAAAAATATACCGGCTTTAACAACAATTATCTATATATTTACAAATAAATAAACATTTTTGTCTATCATCAATTTGTGTAGCAAATAAATTGTGATAACATGAGTATTTTGAGTTAAAATTAAAGCATTGATTTATTTTATTTATTAATATATTTAGCTAGTTATTGCAAATTTTGTACGCAATGACAAAATTTCTTCTTTGGTTCTATTTTGTTTGTTGGCAGGCATCCTTTAGACTTTTAAGCTATGATTACGCAACAGCAGCGGCCTTCTTCTGAACTACTGCATCGATGGCGCGAGTTACATCGGCAAAAATTTCATCCACTGAACGCTCGGCATTAAGCTGGAAAATACAAGAAAAAATAGGTCAGTAAAGCCATACAAAGAAGTCAAGTTCGCTGATTCGAAACTGCATAAAGTACTTGAAAAATTTTACAGAATTTTTATTTTGGCATCATAAGAAACCAATTTATACTCACAATCAATGTCTTATCGGTGTATTGCGATAGAATGGCATTTGTATTGGTTCTAAATGTAGCAATTCGTGTTTTGAGTGTTTCTTCATTGTCATCAGCACGAACTTCAGTCGATGCAGCTGCACGTTTCAAGATACGTGCTACAAGAGTTTGCTGTAACAAAATATTGATTAGTTCCGTCGTAAAATTATTCGTACAACATCATCTTACATCAGCACAATCGAAAAAGATGATCAAATCAGCTGGTGCAATTTCTTTCTCGAATGCAGCACCTTGGTCCTTCTCTCGTGGATAACTAAACAAAAAGTCTAAGTATGTTTTCATTTGAACTAAATTAAGTTGTTAACTCACCCATCAATTAAGAAACCCTTTGCAGTGGGCAAAGACTTCTTTATCGCATTCGAAAGGAGAAGAAGTACATCACTGTTTGACACCAATTTACCTTCCTTCATTACTTTTGCAAGTTCCTGACCCTTTTCCGATCCGGATTTAACCTACGATACACACCAAAATGAATAAAACTCAAAAATTTACTTCTTTTTAGATGACTTACTTCATCCCGCAATAAGTCTCCACTGCTCAAATGTGTGAAATCGTACTTTGCAACAATTTTCTCGCATTGGGTGCCTTTGCCACAGCCTGGACCTCCTAGAATCCATATAACTGGAACTCCAACCTAAAAATATGAATATTCAAACACGATCAGTCGATTGTTTATGTTTCGAACAAAAAAGAAATTGGTTGACATCTAAAGACATTTAGTAGAATCTGAGGAAATTAGGGATGGATCCTTGGTTCACATTTTGCGGCTGACTTAATGTCCAAAAAATAAAATAAAAATTTCATAGCTAGCGTTAATTGATTCAGCAATAAGCATATTTTTGAAAAGAAAAAAAAAATACATTCAAATGCATTTGAAAAGCGTTACGCTATGAGTACAGTGTTCTCTGCAAAACTTACACCAATTTGAGCTCGTCGCAATTCCAAAGCCTTTTGCTTGTCTCCAGCTTCCTTCTTCATGGCCATTTGGTGACACATGAAAAGCTAGGGGTATATTTTTTGTTTTTTAAAAACAAATTCTGATTCTGCTTATGAGTTAATGTACATATAAAAGTTCATGCGCCACAAAGCAGAAATCAAAAACTATTTATTATGTATGTGTGTGTGTACTAAATGTACTCAAATTATCAATTCGGGCGAAACTACATTACCTCTACGGGATTGGATGTGCTTGTCATGGTGTTTTGTTTTTTTTTGTTTCTCAACAATTAAATTTTAAAATGTTTAAATTATTTCAATTTAAAAAATCTGATTCAAAGCGTGCCTGGTTTTGGTTTTACCGGAAAGCAAAGAGTAATTCTTTCATATACGTATACTAATAGATTTCTATATTCATTCAACACAATCTCTGGCAGAAATTAATGGCGTTATTTTTTGTATCATTTAAGGGGTTTCAACATTTTGGGATCAGAACTTTTTTTGAGGTTTGAGTGAATTGTTTAAAAGGATAAAGAATTTCTGACGTATGACATAGAAATAAACATTGAAAGCAAGGAATTTAAAACAAACACAGCGGTCATCACCTCGATAAATAAGCAAGATGTTGATGCTTTGATGCTGTGATGCTGAAACAATGACTCTTAAGTAGAAAATTGTTTTGTGATGTTTGCTTGTTGAAAATAATTTATTTCAACCATAATCTCCCTTCAAAAAGCACTAATTGAGTGTGGGTGTGCAGAAAAAATAATTCATCTTGTAGAGTATGTTTTGTTTTCATTTAAATACTCGGGGAAAATGATGTGGCTCGATCTAATATCAATATAATCTTTAGACTATTATAAAGAGGAAAGATTTTTTTTGTTTGTTTGTATTGAATAGGTTTTATAATACAGTGCCGATTTGAATTAAATTTGGAACAGAAATAGGAAGTAACATAGGCCATATTTCATCCCCATATTCCTTCGGAAACGGAACCGGGAACGTAGACGAGAACTAAGAGTTTTTATTGAATACTTAGGCCTAAAAACAACTTAGCCGAATTGAATATCATTTGGAACAGAAATGGTTTAGAGCGCTTCATTACTCCCGAGTTACATAAACAATATATTAGAGTGCTTCAAAAAATAAATTCTCTCCATTTTTTACTTGCGATTATAGGTACTATAAGGCAAGTCTTGCAATCGTGCAGAAAAAAAATTTTGAGATAACTACTAAACATGACATTACGATGATAGAGAATACGAAAAAAGTGGGTCTTACAATTCTGTCTGTCTGTCTGTCTGTCTGTATGTCTGTATGTCTGTATGTCTGTATGTCTGTCTGTCTGTATGTCCGTCTGTGTGTATATGGATCTACAGCCAGAACCGCTTGACCGATTTTTTTAAAAATTTGTAGTTAAGCTCTGTAAGGTAGCCTACAGAGGGGTTTTTGGAATTGGGTCTCTAGGTCTTGAAACAACGGTACCTGCCATACAACCTATATGATAATACTTAGTTTTCTCGAAAACGGCTCTAACGATTTTGATAAAATTTTATTTGAAGGATTATTTTTCAATTGTCTTTCTTATGATGCAAAAATTTTTTTTGGGAAAAGTCTAAAAACGGTACCCCCCATAGTACCGTTTTTTTCAAAACCGACTTCCTCGTTAATGGCTCACACGATTTTGATGAAATTTCATATTTAAGAAGTCGTAGATGACATTAAAAATATTGCATATTAACATTTGGAAAATTCTAAATTTTGACATTTTTATTAATTTTTTTAAAATAATTTTGTTTTTTTGAATATTTTCAAAACGGTATTGCTGATTTATTTCAATTTTCTTGTCAAAACATCTTCTGGCAAGATCTTAAGACTTGCATACCTAGATCTTAAAAAACTTTTTTTATTAAAAAATGAAAAATAAAAAACCGATTTTTTAAAAAACTGCTCTAACGATTTTGGTTAAATATTCAACGTTTATAAGTACTAGCAATTGCAAAAGAATGGCGTTTTTGGATTTTCGATTGAAACTTTTGGAATATTTAATTTTAATTTTTTTCAATATTTTGCGTGATTTAATTCAATTTTCATTATTAAAAAGTAGTTGGCAACCCTGAGCCCACCAAAAATATTTAGAGCGAATACTAAAACCTTTTACTCAGCCTTAATTTTTTGGTATTGGTATTGTGCACACAATCGCAAGTTCGTGCGACCCAGTCGTGCCCATTTTTTATTTTAGTTTCCCATTTGACTAACATGAAAAAATTTCCATTTTTACTAAAATTGAATTGACACATAGTCTACTTACTTTTTAACTAGAAACTGATTAATATTCTTAAAGTTGAGTCTTCGAACTTATAAAAAAAAAAGAAGTATGTTTTCATATGGTGGCACAGGCGGATCCACGGGGGGGTTTTCGCCCCCCCCCCCCCCCCCACCCAATCGGGAAAATAAAAGATGTTATTTGTAACATATATCGGCTCCTAATGTTCAAATTTACGGTTACGGGACGGAAAAATATAGCATGAGCAAGACAAAAAGGTAAAGGAGAAGTAATATTATTATTTTAAAAATTCAAGAACTTTATTGCTTATAAAAATATAATCGACATTCTTGAACGATAAAAGGGACTTACTAGGCAAATATTCGGTTGTTGAATCATGATTGATCACCCAGATCTTGGTTTTTAGATTGCAATTCCCGACTCAAAGGCAAAACAATCGAATCAACTGATTCCATAATGTGACAGGCGATTTAGAATTCAACCGTCGAAATCGCTGTCAAATGATGCAAAGCATTTTGCGAAGTATCTCGATCTTTCCACGTTTTGATTTCTTCCAAAGATTCAATAACAGCCGGTTGCAATTCAACGTAGGTTCCAACTACTTCATGAGACTGAGCCCACTTGGTAGGACAAACAGACATCAACTTTTGTTTTTTTTTTTTCTCACTTTTGTTTGTCATTTTTGAAATTTCTTGGTGTAGAGCGTCTTGTCTTTTAGGCCAGTGAAAAAAATGCTTCAATCGCTCCGATAGTTCCTAACGCATTTTTGATTCCTGAAACTTCGCACGCATGCTGCATTGACTGCCAAACTAAAGCTATGTGCAGCGCAATGTACATAAATTGCCATCAGGGGGAAATACGATCCCAGATGAGCCTGTGCACCAATGAATTGGACACTCATTGCCGGAGCTCCGTCGAATCTTTGGCCATAAATATATGAGCAATCGACGCCAACATCATGTAAATAATTTCTGATTGAATCTGCTAAACCTCGTATGTATAAATAAAATTTTGAGTAATTTGAGTAATTTGTGGATTGCGGGGACTCCTAAAATCAGTATAAAAAATGGTTGTTGGATTTTCTTAAAGCATTTTACTATACTGGGTGCGGCAAAAGTATGGAAACCCCTGGAAATATGGCAGAATATGCGTTAAAAAAAAATCAAAGACCCTATATCCGACGTATTTTTCGACGAGGAATCCGATGGTGACCTTGAATTTGACCTTGGACGTAACCTTGAAGCCCCAGCGACCCAAAAATCGATTTTTCAAATGGAAACCCCCATTTAAAAAAAAAACGAAAATTTTACGAAAAAACATGTATTTTATTTTTTTTTTAATGATATTATTAGAGGTGCAGCGCTTGAAATAAAAAATACGTGAAAAATGAAAACATTGGTCTGAAACCCTTGGAAATATGGCAGAATATGCGTTAAAAAAAAAAATCAAAGAGCCTATATCCGACGTATTTTCCGACGAGGAATCCGATGGTAACCTTGAATTTGACCTTGGACCCTGCCATATTTACAGAGGTTTCCATACTTTCGCCGCACCCTGTATATCACCCCCATATTTCCACAGGAACAGGATTGTAACTGTGAAGTAAGAAAATTGTGAACCGATTTAAAAAATCTTTCACCTTCAGTTTGCTTCACTACTCCCGAGTAGCATGGACTATATTGTATTCCCATATTCCCAAGTTAACGAGAATGATAATTCGAAAAACCACTGAATCGATTTCAATTTTTTTCACTATTACAATGCGGTGTGATCCCTGAGTACCTAACATAGACTATATTCCATTCCCATATTCCCTCAGGAACGGGAACGTAAAATTGAACTTTAAAACTTCTGAACAGATATCCAAAATTTTTTCAACATCAGAATGCTTTGAAATTCCTCAGTAACATAGATTTTATTTTATCCAAATATTGGGAGCAGAGTCGATGCTATAGATTAGATTACCATAGGACCCGAGTTACGCAGGGCGCGTAAGCTGGTTTCATATAAGAATAAATGGATTGCTCTTAAACTACGAATATCTTGTATTAAAAATATATAGAGATAGAGATTTCTTTTTAAATACAATCCATTAAAGATTATCTGATTAGATTATATGATAAGTTGAGCTTGCGCAGCTCTGGGCATTACGGTGTCTGAAAATAAAACCTATTGTGCCAACCCATGTGAAGTTTCAGAGCAGTTGTCCTGCTCCTTAGGATGATGATTTGAGTTTATCTAATGGGATTATCTCAATATCAAGTTGGATAATTATTTGACCTCTTCATAAGAGGTCACCATTTTTTTGAAAACTGAAATTAGAAGATTTATTTGAAAAAAACGATCATCGTTTTGACTCACCCAAAACAAACTATTTTCTGAATAGATTTAAATTTATTCTGAATTAAATTAAGCAAATGTTCCCTTTTTTCATTTCAGCAGTTCCCTAAGCAAAAAAAAAAACTATGACAAAATCCTTTTTGTTTTATGGAGTATATGTTTACTTTAATCATATCTTTCTTCTTCGTCCTAGGGGTTACAATCGCACCAATTGTATCTGCAGATGACTCGATATTGCAAGTAACATTAATGTTGTGTAAAAATATATAATTTTGCCTAACAAATAACAACCTTCGTGAGTACATATGCAAGAAACTTATGTCGTTTTCCAAAAACAAATTCACTCTTTCACTCCTTTTTCGTTTTATTTTGGAAATCGTTTTAACCGAAGTGACAGATTTGGAGTGATTGCATTGGTAGTGGTTAGCTTACTAAATTTTATCTTTCATGTTAAAGCAGAAAACAAGACTAAAAATCGTTCACTTTAATTTTAAAAATTATTTAATGGTCTTCTGAAGATAATTTATTAAACTATCGCGTGCTTTGTGAGCTGACAAAAAATAAATAGAAACTGCGGCTTGCTTTGACAAGCAGTCAGATGACAGTTTGTTTATGTGTTGGTGTTCACTCCCTTGCACCCAAACTGAAACGGGAGTGAAAAATTCACTCCAAAAAGTGTCTCCAAACCGCATTTTGGAACATGTTTGGGAGTGATTTGGAGAATTTATCTGTCAGATCTGACAGATAAAGTCTCCAAATCACTCCCGATTTGGTTTTTGGAAAACGACATTAATGTCAGCTTAACGCTAACACTTTTATTTACTATGTGATATGTACTTGACTGTTGTTTTAATTGAACTGTTTGAATTTAACTGTTTGCCTAGCAATGCTTCACCGAGAACACAAAACCAATGAATACAGAACACTATAGAAGCGTCTGTATTTATCTAATCAGGTAGTGCTTTATGACTGAACAAACTATGCCTGTACGTTGAATGACAGTGAAGCTCCGTAAGCTCACAACAATTGTTACGTTGCATTGAATGGTCACTATACGCCATCATGTGTTGAGTAAGTGTGGATTTGTGTATCCTTTACGCACAATCGATAACTTCACAGTGTCACTAAATTAAGTAAAATAAAATGTGAATATTGTGGAGCAAAAAAAGCCATGGAAACCTGGAGGCCTAATCCATTTCAAGGATCTGCGATTTATGAAGATTCGGCTAAGTGAGAAAGCGCTTTTCATGCCAGTTTTATTATGCGAAAGGTAATACCCGTGCAAAAACATATTAAGTTGCTCATGGAATCCCCCACGCAACAGACAGACATGCCAAGCATTAATCCTTAAATTCCAGAATCTTTTCGAAAGCGACCCTCTTATTTGCATTAGTAATGAGCTAGGCGTAAATGATTCCACATGAATATGTAATAAAGCTATCTTTCAATTAAGCAATTTTGTATATGGAGTTATGATTACGTTACGAAGCTATTACGTTACGCCATATTGTATCTATATACAGACACATATCTTTTGATCATCAAACCCTCTTCAATGACTGCCTGTCTTGTATAAGTTATGAGTGCAGATTTGCGCAAATTCAAACGGCTACCCTTATGAACCTAGAACCATATGCCATAATGTCACTACATGTTACTATTCATTAGACTTTAAACTTTTTGATGTGATTGCCCTAGCTTCTGTGATTATTAGGTCTGTTATAGCGAACAGGAAAACGAATCAGGAAAAACCGTCAAACAGAATAAAAAGTATTTTTGTTTTGATGTGAATCGCCAATGCTAATACATCAATCGATCCAGAAAACGTATAAATGAACAAATATTTTTTGATCGAACATTTTTTTGGCAGAATAAACTCTCTGGTTATTTACTATCGATTAATATAACATTTTTTGTTATTCAATTCTAACGACAACGTAGTTATTTTTCCATTTGAAAATTTTTCCTGATTCGTTTTCCTGATCGCTATACATACTGCTAAAATTACAAAACTATGTTACTTAGCTTTATTATTTAAATCACTGAGTAGAACAAGTTATTCAAGGCGGTGTCATTTTACCTACAAGCTAAGTAAGACCAACATCTCTCGACCGGGAATCACCTTCGCCAATTTTTGTCATTTAGTTTGAAATTAATTTGAAACACTTATGGCTCATAAAAAATATTCCTTAAATATTCAGAATCATCATGAGGAGCGATCTTTTTGCAAAGTCTAAGAAATCTCCTGGACGCTCCTGGAAACTTCTTTTCGTCCAATGGAAAGCGACATTTAAAACACGTCCACTTTAAAAACTTTTAAATTTTGTTTTGAATTTGCGTGGGTCAACTGACCCAAGTGAATATTCATTCGGCTTTTTATACAGTAAATGGCGAGACGTAGGAGTGTCATACTACTTGGAATATAATTTTTGTTGTTCCCTGTGGCAGTGGGCTTGAAACTAACTGCGTTATGTCATGCTAAATCATAAGCCCCACCAGAAAAACTAATGTATTGCTTTGGGGAGCTTCTGACATGTTTTGGAAGCAGTTGTTAAGAGACTAGACAAGGCCAAAAAAAATTTACTTTAGGTTATAAAAGCCTTTTTGAGTTTAAATAATATTGTGAGTGGCTTTACGTTACGCTTACTCTTTTTGAGGATTTCTTTCTTACGATTAAATAAAGTGCCTATCAATGAATTTAACTGGGGGATACCGGTGGCATATTCCGCAGCCTATACATCTAATACATTGCATACAACATACCAAAAATTTGCAATAGACATATTCTTAATAACTATAAAAATGACAAATTCTGTATGCTCTCTGTTCTGGGAGATAGGCCGCACCTATCTATGTTATAAACACAAAAACAGAATGACACTTTTGTGAAATTGTTTTAGTTTTGAAAATCCTCAGAGTGATTGAAAGTATTTTGAATAAAGCGTTTGCCCTTTCATTTGATGAAAAATAAACATTAAGAAAAAATAAGATTAAAAAAAATAAACAGAAATTATACGAAATTATAAAAAGTGCAACTTCGAAAAACATTTTTGAACGCAGTTCTTGCTTTAACCTCATATCTTATTTTCATTCGCTGCAAATAACACTAAAATCGCACTTAGAACTTTGCACGTGCATTCAATGAAAGCTTGTTCCAAATATTTCTTATTTATTTTTATCGCAGAAAGTGTAAAACGCAGTTCCTCACCATGTTCAAAGAAATTCCATTCTCTGACCAAACAATTAATTTGCCAACAAAATATTCTAAACATTCCAAAACTCATTCATTTATATCGTATTTTCCATGGTCTCTTAGATCGGCTCATACAATAATATGCGAGCAGTATACCAATAAACTACCAAGCTATAATTCGAATCAATTAAAAGTGAATAAATTTTGTTTATGAGATACTTTTCATGAAAATGAGTTTTCACAGCGGTGGTCGAGAAGTGTGCGTACAATTCGTTTTTACAATAACATTTGATCCCAAAATAATATGAAGACTATAAAAATCGTAGATTACTAAATAAACTTTTTGAATTTAATAAAAACTTAGTTTTAAACTAAAACACTCGGACTGACAAGCTGCACTTAACTATTTTTTAATCTCAATAATTGGCGAAATTATCAGTTCGTTTAACTTAACTCAGGGTTGACCCAGGTTTCCTTGACAACCCCAAGAGTTGTAAGAAAAACACGGTTTTCCGATGTTATTTTAATTTAAACACTAAAACTGAGATCATCAAAAACACCCCTGTCATTTGAAGAAAAATACGGGCTATTTGACAACCTTGCTCATTATCGTGCAAGAACTTTATGCGATGAATTTACTCAAAAAACATTATGTTTGACATTTAGGGAGAGTTTGGGTTTTCAAACAACGCTTCGTAGCGAACCCAGGGCTTCAACGAACAAACCTTATGCAAGGATTTGCTAAGGAAACATCTAAAACTGTGTGAAAACTACAACCGGTTACTGAATAATTTATAGTTATGAATATTGCTTGTGCCAAGATTTCTATACCAATAAAAATCAATAAAACTTGAAACTCAATTGAGTAGCGAATGTAGTTAAAAATTAACTCTACATTAATTTCTACAACAACGAAGTTAAAATCAATAGAGTTCAAATAATATGTTCCTCTAATAGGGCATTTAGAATTCAAGGCTTAACTTAACTTTTCACTTAACTTTCTTTTAAGTGCATACTCAATCAGTTTTGTTTAGACGTTGGTAACGACTTTGAACTTTCATAAAACACTACTAAACGTTTTTTATGGCTTCAATAATAAATAATAATTGTATTTTACAACACGAGTAACGAGTTCTTTATTGGGGACTCATTGAAAAGAGAATAAAAGTGCTTTTCAAACGAATAAGCTGTTCTTATGTAGTTTTATAAAGCAGTGATTCTTAAAAGTGTTATGCTCGTGCACACAAACAAGTGTTTTGTTAACTGTGCTATCATATCGAAAAGAAAGCGAACAATGAAACAGCTGAATCCATTTTCAAGCGGCATAGGATTATTGGATTCGTTCGCAGAAGCCCTGGAGTTGCGCTGTATTCGCCACAACAAAGAAAGCGTTTTTTGAAAAACCTAAACTGATAGCGTTTTTCACTAACGAAAAGAGTTCTTCCTTTTGAAAAATATTTGCTCTTTTTCCATTTTTCATAAAATAAATAAATAGGGTGCCGCAATAGATCGGGGATCCCAGGGTCCTAGCTCACAACCTTGTGAGAGAATGGAGGGGACCTTCAATTTTCTGCCAGTTCCAAACGGCTAATTTAAAAAGCTCTTTTCATGGCAATGAATTTACTGTCGGATGACTTGCCAGTTCCTCGGGAAAGGCGATACCAGTGAAAATACATTTTTGCTTCTGCTCTCGAATTCCAAGCCAAGAACCTCCCGGTTAACAGGCCGACATGCTAACCATCACGTCACGGGTGTCGCACCATTTTAAATCCGAGTTACTCTAAACGAAAAAGATCCATTCCCATTTGATTGGGAGACCTATGTAGTCTGAATTAAAGAACACATGCAAAAACAATTGTTCTTTCAAACGCTAAAGGGAAACAATTTGCTTATTTTCAATTTGTTGTGCCAGCGTTAAGGTTGAAAAAATTGCTACGAGTTATGAGGAAACGAGTAAATAAGTTAAAACTCAGTTATTTGTTGCAGAAATCAGATAACAAAAAACCTAAATTTTGACGTCAATCTCCAATACTAGGAAAACCCCTTAAAATATTGAAAAAAAGTAGTTCTTGATTTGAGAGTAAGTCTTGGGTGTTTTTTGAACCCTGAGTTCACCCTCAATTCGCCCTGAAATCGCACTAGGTTTTTGCTGGCACGAGTTCAGATAATGAACATATTTTTCTTAAATTTGAAATCCGATAGAGATGTGTGGTGATTTTGTTTTTTAGTGTTTATTGAGAACTGAAAACCCGTTTTTTTTTTGACACCTCATAGGACTGTCAACAAAACCTGGGTCAACCCTAGGTAAAGTTCAACGAACGAATGTTGCGAATTCATAGCGTGTTTAATTGACGAAAAGAGTTACTCGTTTTTTGTAGAAGTTTATTCCTTTGCCATTTTCCATGTTTCATTGAAAAAAATGTAAATCTGGGACTAGATTCCTCAAGAGTGAGTATAAAAAACTCTGAATTCACACAAATCATATGTTAAAACATCTCTTCTGTCAAATTTCAAATGCAAAATTGGTAGTTGGCTGATTGTAAATTTGTTGTGTCCAGCGTTTAATTGAAAAAAATCGTTATATATTATGAAGAAAAAAGAAAATGCTATAGAATTCATTAATTTTTGAAAAACAAACTACAAACTATGAAAATATGAAGTCCTATATGTGAACGTCGCGTCGGCTTTACCACCAATACCACGAATAAACTGTTTTAGTTCTTAATTTGAAACAAATCTTTCGAGGTTCTATGAAAAACCCAACATTTATCAGTTTATAGAAAATTTAATTTTTTTTTCTTTTCTTCAGAGTTATTTAACTGCACAAAAGATCGGAAAAAAATTTGTAACCGTTTATCAAAGGTGTTTTAAATATTTTTCTGTTTTTGAAAATGAATTTTTATATCTCACAGCTTTTGTCGCCAGTTCTCGGATCTGTAAAAATAACCCTACCGTACCAAACAGAAACAAGTCGAAGGGCGCCTTTTCTTAAGAACATTAAGAACTCAAACACGTCATCGGTCTCAACGCTTGTCGTCAACGACTCTCCATATGTCTATGGCTAGGTTGCGACATTTCTTAACGAAACCTTTTTTATGGCCATCAGCTTATGAAGTATCTTGAAGAACGAAAGCTTCTTAATGACCGTAAAAGTACGGCTTCCGTAGTAAAAGGTCCATTGGTGATTTGATGGCATATCTCACCGAAAAGTGGAACCAATCATTACACTGTTTTGGAGAAAGTAAGATTATTGCGATAAACTTTTCTAAGTCATTAGATAGATTTAAATATCAAGCTCTATTATCGAAAATGCGTGCATTTGGTATCGATGAGCCATTTATTCGTTGGATTAGAAACTACATTTCCGGCCACTCAATAGTTGTATTGGATGGTTTAAAGTCTGATGCTCACTTTATGCTGGTGTGCCCCATGGCTCCGTTTTGTCCCTGACTCTCTTTCCTGTTTTCACAAATGATCAGTCACTCAATTGTTTGGCTGGTGTCTCAAGTCTCAACTTCTCATTTTCGTTCCCGATTTAAAGTCCCTGTTTTTCGGATTTGAATGGAATGATTCGAAAACTCTGAGTTGTCTTTAGTCGCTTAACAGGCCCACAATGCAGTTATCCTTTAATGGTACCTGTATCCTTGAAACCGAAAAGCTGTCGGTATGTGGTAGTTGTGCTGTCAACGATAATTTTCGTTGGAATGATAAAATTTTTGAAGTCGCTAAAAGTGTTGTTAAATTGTTGGGGTTCCTTAAATTTTCAGACCCTTCTGATCTGGCTACTATTTATAAGAGCTACATCCCTCCTAAATAAGATATTTGGTCAGGTGCTGAGCAAAATAGAGCATATTAAGATTGATAGGTGAAAGTTCAATTATTTAAACAGTTGATTCTCTTGGTTATCGTTGTAATGTTTCCTGTTTTTATCTTTTCTTTCAATTCATTTTTTAGAAATAATGTTGCTTTCCTTCCCTTGAGTAGTTTAACCGCAATAAACGCCTTGCAAGGAACTCAAATAAGTTTGAAATCCAACACGATTTCAGGCTCACAGTGAAATATAGACATTCATTCTTTGGGTGGACGACCCAGATGTGGAATGTTTTACCTAAACTCAGTCTTTCCCTCACACTGCAACACAGGTTTAAAAAGAATGTGCATAGACAAAAACGTTTGTAAATAATTTTTAGTTATAAATTTAATGGCCAAAAATATACGAATACGTATATATGGCGTCTATGATGCTTCCTTTTTGGGACTGTTAGTCTGCAATTGTTACTACGACCCTTATGATAGCGGCCAATGTATTTAAAATTTTTTTGATTATGCGGCAAAAACTACCCTGATTCTACTAAACCAAGATATGAAATATTCTGAAAACGTAGAGCTACCACTAAATTAACATCTTTGTCAATGTTGACTATCGAATTGATAAATAAATATGTAAATAGTTTCCAAGTTTTTTGAAACAATGGCTACTTTTTGTTCTGACCAGTGTGTATCTTTTACCGTGACCGGGTGTACGCTTCCTATTTTGATATGCATAAATACACAATAAGTAAATATCATGCACTACAAGATAATCTGTTCTAAAAATTTATTTACGCAATCTCAAACAACATCCCACTGCAATGTCATTTCTTGAAAAACAGAGAGCTGAAATTGAAAGGAACGTGAAAATCCCCCAAACGAAACTACAAAATACCCATAAGTTTGTCTACAGTACAACTGCATTGAGATAAAAATAAATCTTTTTCTCAATGTCACGATGATGGATGTGCATGCGAAGGGGCTTTCAATAAGAAAATACTGCTTAGGTTGAGTTTCTGGTGCAAAGTGTTCTCGCTCACCAAGGTCAAGATCAAATGTATTGTAAACCGTGTGTCACAACAACAAACTGTATATTTAAGAAGCCACGATGACGATACGCGACTTTATTATTGCCTATTCCTTTATCCTCCTGCCGTCCGAATCATTAGCATTGTTATGTAAATATTTATATTTGAAGCAATTACTGTTATTGGTTTTTACACAAAACTATTTCCTTTCACAGCCGGTGAATATCTTGTATCTAGCTGGTTTGAAAATGTATACATTGATTCCACTCAAGTGCTCTTTCTAAACTAGAAAAATATACCATCACCTGGACAGGTGACAAGTGAATGGAATCTATTTCGCTTTGCTTTGAGCTTTATTTTATTTTTTTTTTTCATGAACAGAAAGACACCAGTGATTTGGTTTATTGAAACAATATTCTATCTAGAAAAATGGTTTTTGTTTAAAATTTAGCTTCAGCACGTGTAGGCGAGGAAAATCGCCTTTTATTTTTCTATGTCAATACATATGTACCTACATGTAGTACATACATATTTCGTCATAATTAAATATATGGGCTTGGAGGATGTTTTATGTTTAATTTTTTTTTTTTTTTGATATGAAAGACAAAAGGAAAATAGGAGGTACCTATACATATTTAGTTTCATAGACTCTTTGACATCACACCTTGTGATGTCTACAAAAACAATCAATTGAGATATTTATAACCTACCATTATTAAAAATAGCTGTGCAGTTAACAAGCACATGAGTTTTACTTTAATGTTATGCAACTGTCACAAAATTTAATAACAATACACTGCGGGAGCCAAATTAATTTAATGTATTTTTTGTAGAGAATAAATAAATATATGTATCATTGGAGAACTTATTTCACTATGAGTTTCACACTTTGCTTTCAAAAATTGTACATTTTGTGGAAAATCGAAAATAGAATTTTGATTTTTACAGCGTGTTTCGAGTTAAATTTTTAAATTAAGCTATTAAACCATTTCATTCAATTTCAAGGTTAGTTTTTTTTTTTTTGACAGAGCAAGGTGATTAATAAATCATTTGTTGTAATAACATACAGAACCTGTTCTCAGTAGTTATCAAGAGTAGTTATCTTATCAACAGCGAGGTGTTAAGCATTGCCAAACTATTTGTAGTTTTGAAAAATAAAAGAGCGACTATTTATTTTAGTGTTAGCAAAGAGCAATTGTAGATTGTAGATGAGAACTTTTATGCACCCTAATGTTATGTAAGACGTTTCCGTTCAGGTGTCATCTATGCAAAAGAAACGATAAATGTTGTGGCTACTCGCTGTCATTGCTGTCATTTTGTGGCAAATTTTGCATGTAAAATTGTCCTAACAGAGCTAAGTTTGTGTTTTTTTTTTTGTATACCTAATGAGCATATTTTTAAAAATTGGAGTCGTGTTTACTATAGCCGGTACTTTCTCTTAAAGGCTATAGTGCTTACTTCGTCGTGAAGTAAACGTCTGACAGTGGAGAAAGTGAATTTTTGACATTTCTCGACAGTATACACTTGTGAATAAGTAATGAAAATTTGGCATTTGAGCCAAAAATTAATTTTTCTTTAGTTTTTCGAGCAAGAAATTATCACAAGCAACAACAACCAAACGCACTGCTATTCACTTTACTCACATTCTTTTCTTTTGCAATAAATTGTCTGATTTTTATGTTGTGTATGCAAGTTTCCCGCGAATGAAGTTTGCGTCTTGGGAAATACAACTTTCCACTTTGGTCTCCACAAGACTTCAAGGGCAAGTTCACGATTGAATGAAAATGAAAAAATTGTATGGGTTCATGACATAGTTCACCATTGAGTACTGGGCTTAAAAACACGCTGACTACTTGCTCTTATGTCTCAACTTTATTCGAGGAAAAGCCTAGAACAGACTTTTTTGACGGCTTTTTATTTTTTGTAAATTACGCATTCTTCTTATTGTTCCTTCGAGACGCGACATTGCGAGCATCGGGATCTCGAAGTGATTTTAACTCTCCTACCAACCTCCTCCTTTTCACTACTAATCCGCCTGGAGTTACGCCATTTGGAAATTATTAGGGGTGTTCACGAATCACGATTCGGTGTAACTGTTGTTTTGTATCGTTGTAAAAGTGTAACTGATTTCTTCACTCCAGCAACAAATATTAGTAGTAACATTTTACTATGCCTTTACACTTTTACAACACCTTGACTCTATTGAAAGAAACAAACTACAATGGTGTAAGATTTGTTTGGTATTTGACAAAGAAACTATTACAACAGTGATAGCAATATTTTGAAAAGGGGTGTTAACGATTAAAATAAAAATTACAATTTTACAATCTGACACCTTTTTTCTGCACCGGATCGTGAATACTCCTATTTATTTATTTTAACCAGGTATGTTTCAGCTAGCCCTGATGGTTGGGTTCAAACTTGTTTTTCTAAACGATTTTAATACCAAAATCAACTCGTCAGACTTCTTTCTATAAAAGGACCATAAAAATATTTGTTTTTCCTCTTTGTTTTACTCTTTTGAAAACGCTAAGTGATTGTTGTTTATTGAGTTATTACGTAATTTAAAAAAAAACTTGTTTTCCATCCCTTATGAACACCACTTTTCACAAGCCATACCATTACCAGTTTTCACAAACTTTAACTCCCAAATATTTTCTGAAGGCTCTTTAAAGAGAACACAAAAACTCGATAAACGTCTAAAAAGTTACGGAACCCAGATCCGGAGATTGGTCTATAGACTTTTTGTTACGATTCAACTATTTTAGCCCTTTAATGAAAATCCTTTAGATATTAGATCGTCAAGCCCACAGAGAAGGTGTGGTTGTAAGCCGAGCATTATTCGGTGGATGTACCTAATGATGGTAAGACCGACCCTTACCTATGACCTGGTAACCACTAGGAAAGCATTAGAAAAAATACAAAGACTTGCGTGTATATACATATCAGGGTCCAACTGCGGCTTTGGAAGTATTGCTAAGCCTGACACCTATGCACATGGTAATAAGAAGCATCTCAAATGCAACGATAGCTAGATTTGCCAAAGAGACTGAGTGTGTCCTGAAATCTAGCGAAAAGAGTATAATATCGAACGAGTTACCACTCATTGACTTCCCTCGGGATAGCAAAACCAAGGAATTCAAATTCGATAAGCTCTTCAACGTTGAGCTAAGTAACAAAAAGGCATGGCAAAGTGAAAAAGAGACCTACTCAATTAAGACCCATGCAATAAAATGGTATACAGATGGCTCAAAAACAACGGAGGGAACTGGAGCAGGAATTTTTGGGCCAAGAACAAAAATTTCAGTACCTATGGGAAGATTGCCAAGCATATTCCAAGCAGAAGTCTATGCAATACGCAAATGCGCGGAAGTAAACATTGACAGGAAATATAAAAACAAACATATTGCAATAATGACGTACAGTCAAGCTGCAATTAAGGCTTTAAGATCCTACACAATATCCTCAAATCTTGTCAGCGAATGCATTGACAAATTGAACAAATTGGGCAGCAATAACAAGGTTACAATTTACTGGGTACAAGGACGTGTAGGAATCATAGGCAACGAACAGGCAGACGAACTGGTTAAGACAGGAGCCGGATCACCACTCATAGGACCGGAACCTTTTTGTGGAGTAATTGTAACAGAAAGCCACATTAAGAAAGAAATCAAAAAGTCGGAGGAAGACAGCAGAGCTAAGCACTGGAATGACCTCCCGCCAAGCCAAACTTTTACTTGGCACTTTTAACACAAAACGTTACAAAGACGCAATAAAACTAAGTAGAAACAATGTAAGAATGCTAGCCGGGTTCTTAACCGGACACTGTAGACTAAGAAAACACCGCAGATACTGCAACGAACAGGAAGAGTTATCTGACCACCTCTTAGGTGACTGCGAAGCTCTAATACATCAAAGGAAGAAGTACCTAACATATATCCTACTACGTAGAGGAGATGGAGCTAAAACTCCTAAGCGTAACTCTGATACTAAGTTTCATCAGAGGAACTAATCTGGATAAAGTACTTTAAATTAAGGACTACCACTTAAGAAGTAGGGGGTACAATAGATCTAAAAAGGTCGAGGTGCAATACAAAACCCCAATTATTCATTCATTCACAGAGAAGGTACAACAGAGATCCAGCTTCCTTAAGGGGTTTCTATTTTCCCTACAAATTAGCAGGTTGGCCGGAAGCCCCTGGGTCAGGATGTGAATTATGTCATCGGCCAGTGAAAAAAGCATTTGAGGTTCAAAAAAGTGAATGTTTTTTTTTGGGTTGCAATAAATTCGTTTTATTCGTCTTTCTAATCAGCAGTTATAAGTAGATTTTGTCATTTAAGCCAACAACATTCCAAGTTGTTTCTTTGGGGTACTGTGCAGTTAAGTCATTCGGATGTCTCCGAAAATCTCAGAGAGGTTTTTCTAACTCTCAAAAAACTGACTTTCAGGTTTCTGTTTTGTTCTTGAAAGAGCGCTGATATATAAAGTATATGGAGTAACTTTCTATGGATTGTTTCTGCAGTTCAGTTATCATCACTGCCAAGACCTTATCTTGTGAAAAATTTAATTGATATTTAGCTACAACATGTTCCTGCTTCAATTTCCATAGACATGAATAAAAGCATGTATGTATTTGCTTTGATTTGAACTCAACGCGAATAATAGGTCTTTTCGTTGAAGCCCTGGGTTTGCCCTGTGGTCGCCACAAAGCGATTTTTGGAAAACCTAAACTCGCCCATCAGACTGAGTCTTGTTTGAGTCCTGGGTTTGCCCTAAACTTACCCTAGGTTTTTGCTGTGGCGAGTTTGGGTAATGAACAGGGCTGTCAAATGGCATGTATGTATTTTTGTTCAATCGAAAACCCAGGTCATTTGACAACTCTTTGGGTTGTCAAGGAAACCAGGGTCAACCTATATAAAGTTCAACGAACGTACTGAATTTCTGAAACAATAGTCGGCTAATTTATAATGCATTCACTCAACTCTTGTCACAGGTCCCTTCGTAGCTTCGTACATTTTACATCATAGACGCTGTCGTTGTGCATGTTAGGATATTTAGAATTTGATAATAATTTTATCAATATTTGCAAACTACAACCATTCACTCCGAGATTCATTTTTTGAATTTCATGTGATTGAGAAAATTATTAATACCACATAGTAGAACTTGAGAAACATCTTTTTGAGTGAAATTTTGGCTTGAACTTTACCGGAAGCTCCCGACCCGGAAACAACAGCTCCAGAAAGTGATGGGGGTTTTCCTTCTCTACGAGCCAGTTGAGGTTCAGAAAAGTTTACGTTATTTTTTTGGATGTACCATCAAAGTCGATAATTTTTACCTCTCTAACAGTACAGAATAAAGAAAGCTTCAATTAAGCTGTAGTAACACAAAGTTTTGTTCATTTAAGTCAACATTTTGAACGAAAAAGAGGGAAAAATTAAGCTTAATTGCCATCTGCTTTAGACTATCTGTTAGTGCATTAAAAGGTGCAGTGTAATAAGCCCCGCGGCAATAAGACCCGTGGGCCTTATTGCCCAAAAAAATGGAAATAACACCCACGGGCATTGTTTCCAATTTGAAGAGGCTATAAAACCACCAAAGAAAAGAATTAAGGCCTATGTCTTTTGTTGCCATTTTGAAGCAGCATTTTTATGAGTCCGATGCACATGTGATCTTAAAATTAGTTTTCCTTCTTAGAAAGGATTAAAAGCATAGTGGATGCGCTAAATGTATATATTCTACTTTTTTTTATTTGAATAAAAAACCGTTTTGAGGTACCGAAAAACAAAACTGCAAAATTTGGGCACTTATTTTAACTTTCCATGGACATGAATTCATAGCTCACGTTGTCTCCCACTTCGTGACATAGGTTGATGGAAACTCAGTCCACTTTCTTATGCGCACATAATAACTAAATCTTCTTTCTTTATGATTGTTTAGCTCTTAGCTACTTTCTCCTGATCTGTTCGTGTGAATTTTTTATGTTCAACCACAAGCCCGTACTACCCGAAGGGAAATTTCGTTCGCTTCGATTCGCTTTATATCCGTGAGTAAAAAGCAAAGCGAACAAAATTTGCTTCGGGTAATACGGCCTTGTGGATGAACTGACCGCACTAAACATATGTACTATATGATATGTGCCAGTTTATTCACATTGAAGATAACTTAAAGTGCAAACGGTGAGACTTCTTTCCATTACGAAATGATACCTATTTGAGTTCGCAGAGAACGGAATTAAGGCCCGCGGCTCTTACTGCATTTCATCATGGAAATAACCCCCGTGGGCCTTACTTCCCAAACAAAGAGGAATTAAGAACCACGAGTCTTATTGCCGCGGGTCTTATTGCACTGCACCGCATTAAACAATAACGCAATATGAGTTCAAGAAAATGCACAAGTTTCTGCTGTGTCAGTTTACGGGTAAAGACGGTAAGAGTTTATTCTAGGTTTACACTGCGGTCAATACTTCACTAAATTCACCGAAGAGACGAAACTTTCTGCTGTTCAAAATTTAGTACAAAATGGACACTTTCAGAGTGGTTGACATTTTACTATGAACAATCCTCTGCACAGTCAATGCAAGGTTGGTGGTCGTTGTCGTAGTTGTGGCTTGGTTAGTCATAGCAAAAACTGAGAAATATCATCTCCAATGAATTTTCTCTACAGTGAAGTTTCCACTACTACTATTTTTGGACTTCAAAAAATGTTAACTCCGTTAATAGTTCCTTCTGTGAATCGTGCACGGTGCATGAGACTAAATCTTGCAAAAATGTCTTCGTCTGATCAGAGCTTTGCCTTATTCTAGCAAACGACTCATTTTCAAAAAAAAATTAATTCTAACTAGCATTGCCGATGTAGCACTATCGGGCACTATCGGGCACTTTTGGCACCTTTTCATTTTATTGGCACTGTGGAACCCTTACATTGAAATTGACACTTTTTGATTCTGTTGAACGGATTCATTTCAAATAATCCATATCTGTGGTGGTACCCAGCTGGCTTAAGTTGGCACTTTTTGACAGTTCTGTTCCCTTAAAAATTTATTATCGACAACGCTGGTTCCAACATAGCGACATCAATCCAGAAACATCCCGAAGCTTCCGAGCTTTTTTCCAAATTTTACTAATGGTCTATGTAAGCTTACTTTTTTAAAAGGTCCTGCTTCTTTCCCTTCTACTACTTCCTTTTCCGACATTATGAGCATCGTGATTTTGAAGGGATCACAGTAGCTCTACCATTTAACTTCACACTAGTGATCCTCTCGTGGAGTACGCCCTTTTATGGGCTCGCACTAAATAAACAACTTAGCAAATTTCCTTGGTATGACTTTTTCTTGCTTTCTTATACCTACTAAGTAAAAATGAGATCAACATCGCTTGGAGCCAAACATTTCTTATTTTCACAAAAAAATTTCATCGAACTGACAAATAATGAGGCAATTCACAGAACGATTATTTTTTCACTTTTAAAACCACCTAAGTATGTATATGAAGCACCCTGTATTGAACAATATTCATAGTTAACATTGTTTTCGGTTAATTTATTATGGTTTCCTATGCCAGAATCAACATTAGTAGTTGCTACATATTTAAAACTTAAATATTTTTTAAAAACACACAAATATATTGTACCAACCTATACTATGAACCTATTTTAAAAATAAAAACGGTTGGCATTGGCAAACGAGAGCAGACCAGCAGACGTATGTATTTTCTTTCATAAATTTTAACTAAAATAAATCAAAACAGTGTGGACTGTCGCTATGGCAAATTGTTGGCAACAAATTCCATAATAAATTTAAAACCCAGGCAACACCAATAAATCGTTGAGGTTTATTTTAAGGCTACAATAAAAAAAAATAACTTCTGACCCTGACATTTTATTTCCAACAAACCTTCATTCACTTTTCTGCATCAGGAGACAACTATCCTGGAGTTCCTAGTTCCTACCATTCTGATTCTACATACAAATCTATTATTTGTTTTTGTATTAAGGCAAACCACTCAAGAGAGATTTTTATTTTTCAGTGCAGTTTAGATTCAGAGTGCTTTGCTTAGGCCAAAGCCCTCTCAGTCACTAGGTGAAGGTCAATGAGCACATTTTCAACAATCCATTTCAACCCTTATTTACAAAAGTGCAACTTGAAACATTGTATTGCACTAGAGATAGCGAAAGAGGAAATTTTATTTACAAGTTCACATTCAACTTTTCACTCCCTTATTTTATTGAACAAGTATTTGTCACACCTTTTGAGAAAAATTAAAATAAAAGAAAAATCCAAAGAAAAACACTTCAAACACTTGGTATACACCAGGATGGATGCGTTGCTCCCCTTTTCTGTACTCACCATGATGATCAATGGGATTTTATTTATTTGCTTTTGATTTGACGAGAAATATGACGACAACTTAGAATTTTATTGTCGATTAGGTATAGAAGAATACACGCACTTGGCAACGTTAAATAATTTGTTAAAATGCGAACAGAATTTTCCGCGACTTTCACTTTGTAACGTTGAGTAGTTTATAACTCGTAAGTATTTTCTTTACCGCCCTTAATCAAACGAGCTACGAGATTCACTGAAATCAAGTCAGAAGCTTTTCAATGTTTTTGAACGCTTCCACTGAAAATCAGTATTACTCAAGATTGAGGTAGTTAATTAATTGGGGAGCAGCGAGCTTTCTGAGTGCGATTTTCACGAGTGAACTATTTTTGTATACAAGAGTGAGTTTTTTTGCTCACAGAGAGAACAATGCAGCTTATAATGAAAACGTGATTTCAAATAGCCACTTTATGACTATACTTTTACTTTACCCGTTTGCTGCTTCTCAAATTAATTATTATTTTTATTTTGTCTTTTATGTTATTTTGGGCTGAATTAGCTTTATTAAAACATAAGCTATTAACGATGGAGACGAAAATTTGTATTTTAGCTGAATTAAATTTTAGCCTTAAACACAAATTATCAACAGCTTTTCCGTTCCGTTTTCATTTATTGCACTTAAAATAATAAAATCAGTTGAAGAGAACGAACAAATTCTTGAAGTATTTAAGAAATGATTTCATATCATACTTTTATTGTGTCAAAATAGATGCGCAAATGAGTTTAACTTTATTCTACCTTTGATAAGACGTATTAAAGCTGTTCTGATTTTCGAACGGATTTAAAACGGAAATCGAAATTGAATCCGTTCGGACTTAAAAAGTTTGTTCTTATTTCCGAACGGATACACTACACATTTTTAGTCACAGAAACGTTTTGAAAATTAAATTTTTGTGTTCTTTGGAACTGTTTACTACTTTAGTAGATGTTAATGTTAATAGTTTATTATTTTTCATTTTTAGCAATAAATAATGTTCTAAAGATAAAGAATTCATCAAACGAATTCAATTCCGCTAACAAAATGATAAGCGAATTGAAAACGTACGAATTCGGAATTGAGAACTGAAAAAATTCTAAAATGGGAGGATATGGTATCCGAACGAAAATCAGAACAGGGGTCATAGAGCGAATTACTGTAGAGTAATGTTGGGTGGCTGTGGTGCAGTGGTAGATTGTTCAGTAGATAAACCAGACACGTGGGCTCCGCATCTATTTTTCTTTCAGCCCCCCTGTTTCATTTGGAGTCCGCTTTTGAGGTTATATGTAAAATTACAGCCGCCTTATTTACATCTACCTCCTCACACTTTTAGAAATATATTAAGATCCAAACACAACTTATACAGCCTTATTTATAAACCCATAATAGGGATTGAATAGCGCTATGTTCCTCTTATAACATCTCTGAAAAGGAAAACCTTATTTATAAAACTTTTTGAACGTAACCATTGTAACCAATGTGTATGTATACAAGTCAATGTATGGTTTTAGCAACATTATTAAATCCTTGATTTATGTAAAAATAGCTTTTCAGTGTTTAATGACAATTTTTCCACTAGGAGCAATAATTATTTGTTTTCAATGACCTGCTCCAGATTACTTTTGAGCAGGCCCTGAATTCCGTAACGTTTTAGACAACTTTTGTCTAATTTATAGGCTCTAACATAATTAAAAACCTCAAAAAGTTACGGAATGACCCCTCGGCTTTTTCTGCACCTCCTTTCGAGTATGCATAAGATTCGACCATAGTGACTTAATTAGCTGTTAGCACTTTTGCTTCGGAAAATTTACTCTCAAATCCATAACTACTCCTTTCAATGAAACATCTTTTCAGATTTTTTCCTAGTATTGCAGGTTAAACTGATGTTCACATATAGGAGTTCATATTTTCATATTTTGTTACTTCATTTTCAGCAAATTACTGAGTTCAAACTTATTTACTCGTTTCCTGAAAATTTATAACAATTTTTTCAACCCAACGCTGGCACAAGAAACTGAAAATAAGCAAATTATTTTCCATTTAAAGTTTGACAGAACAAATGTTTTTGTATGTGTGCGTGATTTCGGAGTAGATCACCCAACCAAATGGGAGTAGATCTTTGGCGTTTAGAGTACCTCCGTATTTACTCTTTTTTTCAATGAAACATGATAAATGGAAAATGAGTACCTAAATCTTTTTCCAAAAGGAGTAACTCTTTTCGTCAAAGAAAAAGGTTATAATAATTATCAGGCTTCACTAAATTTTTTTGATATACAAATGTGGTTTTTGTTAAATAGCTACCAGATATATTTTTCGTTATCCTGTACCTACCAGTTATACAGTAGTTTTCCGATGGGTTTTTATGAAAAAGGAGCTGGAAAACATCTCCTCCCTAAAAACATGTGGTTTAAGAAAAGTGTTTTTGAAGAAACTTTTTAGGTTTTAAGAATTTTTTCGAATTTTTTGCACACGCGACAAAAAACATAGCGTTTTCATACTTTATATATATCTGAAACAGTGCCCCTGTTCTGTAACTATCGCCTCGATAAAAGCAGGCGATAAACGAAATCCGAAATCCTGCTAAATTCATAGAATTTCGTTCCATTTTCCACCGTTTATTTCCAAGGCGATAGTTACAGAACAGGGGCACCGGAGAGTATAGGATATCCGGATAGTGTCGGGTATCCGGATGGTGTCGGATATCCGAATACTTCTCGGTATCCGGATATCCAGATATCAAAATAATTTCACGGAATGAAAAGAGTTTAAAGATAGGAATAAATCAAATTCACATTCAAGTACTATGATCTTTTGGAAGACCCGAATAGTTGTAATATACGCATTTGCTGAAAAAGCAATAAAACGGTTTCCAAAAATGCTAAGTGTTTTATTTTATAAATTCAGTATCAGGACAGGATGTATCTGCAAATCTGATCCAAATTTGAAAAAAAAAATCAATTATGTTTTTTGCCATCGGATCGCAAACAGTAGTCGTGTTTTATTGGGAATGTCTATATTCACTTCACTTGCGAGTTTCAATAAAACGCTTTTAGGCTATATTCACTTATCAAGTTCACTTTCACATAAACGCCATTTACCAGCAATCCCTGTTGTTGGTTGTTCACTTCGGCAAGTGAGTTTGTTTTGTCCACTTACGCTAAGAGTTGTTGTTTTTCCATGAGCGATGTTTTGCGATGTTTTTCCCAATAAAACACGGCAAGTGTCATATTTACCATTTTAACAGATTTCGATCAGAAGAAAATTGATTCTTTTTACCAATGAAAACCCCCATAAGTTAAATTTTGAGTAATTTGAACTACAAAATTCGAAATAGTGTTGTATGAATCCAGTGCCCCTGTTCTTACTATCGCCTTGGCGATAAACGGTTGAAAATGGAACGAAATTCTGTGAATTTAGTAGGATTTTGTTCCATTTTCCACCGTTTATCGCCTGCTTTTATCGAGGCGATATAGAATAGAGGCACAATGCCTCTATTCTGTAACTTTCGCATCGATAACATCGATCGAGAAACAGTAACAACCGGAACGAAATCCTTCTAAATTCATAGAATTTCGTTCCGTTTTCCACCGTTTTTTGCCGGCTTATATCTTGGCGATAGTTACAAAACAGGGACATAGCTTCTGAAAAAACGTCGAAAGATTAAACATTTCTGAGGCCTTCCCTCTTGTTATTGTTACGTTTCTATAAAAACACTTTTTCGAGCCTGATGGTAACTCTGATTACGTAATTTCATGATTTGTCTTGTCTCTTGCACATCTCTCTCTATCTCTAGTGTTTTGTCTTGTCAAAAAGAAAGAGATACAAATTAACGGTACTCGCTGCTGTTCAAGTTTTTTTTTTGGTATTGAAAGGAAAACAAATCAAATTTTCATTTAAAAAAGTTTAAATTTGGTAAGTTTATTCAAATTGTTAATTTTGTTGCAATCTATTTGTGCCTAAACTATTAATGAAGTCTGTTTCCTGGAACTATAATCCAACAACTATTATTGGAACTTTTAAAATTTTGAGGTTATGCATAGTAAAACAAATGTGTTGAAAAACTTTTTTTGTTTAATTGGGTATGAATTAGCTTATAGGTCAACAAACTGTTTGCATTGAAAACATGTGTAATTTATTGAAAGTTTTGTTTTTCTCAATGCCTTCGGTGGTTAAAAAATATGTACATATGTACCTACCTACATACCTATAAATATTCTGAGCTGTTTAATGGCGTTACTAACCAAGCCTTCCTACTTCTGTAAGAAAAAATTGGAAAACAGCTTTTTCGTGGGTAAATTCTGAATTTCTCAAACTCTGGTTGTTTTAACCGAATTCAAATTTGTTAATTAAGTGAGCTACGAAAAAGAAAAATCATCAAGGGAAATTATACAAATACTATTGGCCCCTATCACAACCCCAAGGACAAGAATTTGTTTGAACTTAAAATTAGTATTATCTAGAAACAAAATTAAAATAAGTAACAAAGGGGTTGTTTCAGAAGCAGAGCGAAACCAACTTCGAATATGATGTTATTTGTTTTCCAAGTTGATATTTCAGTCTAACCGTCCAGTCTTATTTATTGTTTCGAACAGCCTTTGAATAGAGACTAATGTTCTTTGAGCCACACAACATTTCATTTCATTTCTTTATTGAGGAGCACTTTGAGCGCTATTCAATTTAATTTTTTTATAAACTTTTGAGATGGACATTTCAGCTTCAACTATATTTTTAGTGTAATTTGTTATTTTTTTATTACTTACCACACGAAATTTAATCAAAACTTATACCTAGCAATCCAAAACCAACTTTGTTTTTCAGAATCAAGTTTGAATGGCTTATCCAAAAGAGTAGAATTCATTTTAAAATAAAATCATCGTTTTTACTGGTATACAATGTTTTCATTTTTACTGTTTTAGATTTTCTCCTCAAAAATACACATGGATTTTTCTTCTGATTCGGATGAGGAATCGGATGAGAGCAATCTAGAACATCTTAACGAACTCTCGAAATTAATAGGACAAACTGTGGACAATCTTACCATTGCGTGTGCACTTTGTCCGTTGGAAAAGTCTTGCCTTTTAGCTTTAGAAAGCGAACTAAATAATTTAAGGGAACAAAAAAAAAAACTGGAACAAGTTTTCATCGAAACCAAACGTAAACGTTGGTGCAGCTGGTGTCTAGAGGAAGCAGTTTTTCATAGCCACAATGGAAAATTTTACTGCTGTTCGCGGTGTGAACAACTAGACATATTACTTTCAAATGAAGTTTTGTAAATAAGACTGCTTTGTTTTATTTTTTCTTTTATTAAATGTTAATAATATTAATCGTCTGTATTATTTAATATCTTCTTCCTCCTCCACGACCTCCAAAGCGTCCGCCGCCTCCGCCAAATCCACCACCACCGCCGCCGCCACCACCACTTCCTCCGAATCCACCACCACCGCCGCCGCCACCACTTCTTCCGAATCCACCTCCACCACCGCCGCCGCCGACGCCACCACCTCCTCCGAATCCACCGCCTCCAATTCCTCCGAATCCACCCCCTCCGAATCCACCTCCCCCTCCTCCGAATCCTCCACCGCCCCCTCCAAATCTACCGCCACCACCACCAAACCTACCACCGCCTCCACCTCCTCCGAATCCTCCACCGCCTCCACTTCCAAATCTACCACCGAAACGACTGCCTCCACCAGAGTTACCCCCATCCATGCGCATCATTTTATTTGGTGGTCCACCCCCACCGCCTCTACTTTGGAATGGTAAAACTCCAGTGTCTCTAGTTATTTCAAAGTCGCCGGCATCCATAACGCAAAGATCTTTCACAACCTGTACTAATTTAGCGTTGGCTGGGTCCAGCTTTAAGACCTCTTCTGGATTGTCACACGCTATAGTAATTAATTCCTCTATTGCCGGCTTCAAAGCTGCAATCACTGCGGCATCTGCTGGTGACATTTCAAAATTCAGCCAATTGTCCAGGCGTACAATATTATCCTTGACCCAATCGATTTTTCGGCAGCCAAACAGAAGTAAATGCAAAGGTGCAACCATTGTCATTTGCTTGCACGAAACCGCACGTGTTCGTATCTTTTCGCCAAAGATAAAGAAGGGATATGGAAAAGTAACCCCTAAATTACTGCAGTTTACTGAAGTCTTATGAATGAGAGCAGATTTCGACTCGGTTGTTAGGACTTTGCGTTTCTCTTTGTGATAGCACACATTTGGATACAGCCCAGCGCATAGCAGAGCAGTTGTCATATCTAATACGGGGTCACTACAATTTGCATCGACTTTTCCCGTTACCATAGCCTCTTCGGGGAATCCAGCCTGTTGAAGTAGATCAAGGAGTTGATTTCTGGCATCGGCCATGACCCGCATTGTCGAAAGCTGAAGACCTTTCCATTCGCAGAAACGAAATTCTTCCTCTTCCCCCTTATGTCGGGCACTCTCCCACATTTGTGTGGCCACAATCATAGCTACATGGTCGGAGCACTTCTTGCCAGCTAAAGCCTTTTGATGGTTCGCCAATCGGCGTTGTCCCATATCGAGAGCAAATATCTCTGAGAATGTACTCGAAAACGCTGCCATTCCCGAAAGAATATCCCCACAGCCGAAGATGATTCCTAAAATCATCATCTTACCCAAGCGTGGTTCAATGGGAAGACGAGCGAGAATCTTACCAAGTGGAGTCAGCTCATCGGAAGGATCTAAACATTTCATGTCTCGCAAAAGAACTTCGGCTTCAATGACAGCATCAAGTGGTGGTGGTTCAATGGCCTTGGACAAAAACTGATGAATTGAACCTAAACGAAGTAACTTGATGGTTAGCGCCATTTCGTGGAGTGGTGTGCGGAACATCTCAGGGGTGAGGTGTTCTTCAAGAGCTTCAAAGCGAGCTTTCGAACAAAGAGTAAAACAAAATCCGGGCCGAACACGACCAGCCCGACCTTTACGCTGTTCCAGGTTTGTTCTACTTGCCCAGACTGTTGCGTAGCTCGTAAGATTGTTGTGTGACGTAAACATCTTCATGCGAGCCTTGCAAATGTCAATGACAAACACGATGTCGTCAATGGTAATCGATGTTTCTGCAATGTTTGTCGACAGAATAATCTGAAAATAAGAGACGTATGAGTTTGAGTCAATTATTTCCTCAAAGCAAATTGCTTACCTTAGTCACTCCATCGGGTACAGGCTCAAACACTTTACGTTGATCCTCCCTAGGAATCTGCGAATGGCATGGTAAAATTTTGAAGTTTGGTCCACCAAAATTTGAGCTATTTTGCAGAAACTTCATCAGAGCAAAAATCAAGTTCCAGCCGGGCAGAAACACCAAAATTGCTCCAGGAATATTTTTGCTCTTGATATGCTTTAGGAGTGATTCGATTAACTCAAAACTGCACTCGGACTCCGATATTAGACTCATTGAACTGCGTGTTTGCTGCGAGTATTTGGGATCATTGATGACTTTGTTCAAATTCTGGAACTCTGCCGAATCAGCATTGTCTGCAATGACAGCAGTCTCATCGTCATCCTTTTCCTTTCGGTTCTTACGATTCTCTGGTGTTGGCACAAAACCAGTCATCTCAATGCAATCCTCTAAGAAGTACTGCTGCACAGGATATGCCCGTCCGGGCACTTCGATAACAGGACAACCGCCAAAGTATTTGGAAAACATAGTCGTGTCAATAGTCGCTGACATGAGAATTACTCTTAAGTCCGGATACGTATGGATCATGTCACGTAGAATGACCAAAAGAAAGTCACTGTTCACATCGCGTTCGTGAATTTCATCGACGATTATATGTGAAATACCACGCAAGCCGGCTTCTAACTTACGAAGCAAAACTCCGACTGTACAAAAGAGAATCGCTCCATAAGGACGAGGCATAACGGATTCGAAGCGCACAGAGTAACCAACACTCTCACCGAGATTTTCACACTGTTCATTTGCCACACGCTCGGCAACTGAAATCGCTGAAATACGACGTGGTTGGGTTATGTAGATGTTGCACCATGCTCCCTGGCCAGATGTTATGTAGTCCTCCAAAATATATTGAGCGATTTGAGTTGTTTTACCGCAACCGGTGTTACCGCGAATGATGACGACCGGACAATCGTTGATGGCGGTCATTATCTCGCTGCGCATTGCCGATATTGGCAACTTTTCTCGAAAATCAACGAATTTCTGAAAAAAAAAGTATTTTTAGTTGGCTATGTTTTCACGCAATACAAAGAAAACTTTTTATAGAAAAGTGCATACTAAACGCAGAGCACACATGAAATTGATGTTTTATATTGACCTGATATTCTGAGTTGTTCATCCGTTTCTCTTTGTAAGACCTTTCCAAATCATTACACAATTCTTCTAGAGAAGCGTTAGCCAAATAGCCCTCGTCAATATTGCTGGCATTCCACGCATTCCAGTTTGGTTGTGGTGGAGCCCATGGGATCACAGCTCCCTGAACCTGAGCTTCGTTTAAATTGCGCTTATTTTCCGACTTAACGCCAAACTGAAATAAAATCATTTTCTTGATGCCTTGTTGACTTTAAGTTGCCACAAATTTTTACCGTCAAAGTTATTGGATTGCCTTCTTCTGGTTGTCCTGGCGGATTCGCAATGGGTAACCCAAGTTCTTTAACAACTTCCTCCGCCGCATCGAGAAGTTCTGGATTTATTTTTACTGGATAGGGCTTCAGATCTTCGTCGTCCTTGCGTTGTTTCAATGTCCCCGAAAAGGCTTCGATGACACCCAAATGGTACAGCTGACGAACAAGAGACAAGGCGCACGACTTACTTGCCGATTGCTTGTTGGAGCCTGACTCACGCGAAGTAATTTCGCGTTTTAGCTCACGGACAAAGATGTGCATTTCAGCCATGAAGCTCCTATTGGTTATAAAGTCATTCATTATCCAAAGAAAACCGATTTACAGAAGATAAAAAAATTAACAACTAGGCATGACAAAACGGACTCACCTGGAATATCAGCTTTCCAGGTATAAGATCTCGATTCACTGCGAAAGATATATTGATGCTGGGTGTGGTTTCTAATTGACTTTGTGTAGGAATCATGATTCAAAGTCCACGAATTCACTACACAAAGCGCCCTTGAAATTCCATTTCACAGTGAATCGAGATCTTTTTACATTTTAGCAACTACATAGTTTTGATCAAGTTTACTGCTTCATTGGATATTCTCGATGAAAATCCAATGCAAGCAGCTGTTCTACTTTAACTTGCCAATGATTCAAAATCAAAATACCTTGAATGATCTGGTCCCACAGCAGTGTACTTATAATCGGCTTGAATTTTGTTCATTTGCATGAACTGATGCAACTTTGCTTTAGCATTTTCGATCGTCCAGTTGCCGTGGATAGCAGCATTTACGTCCAATGACTCAGCTTCTTCCATTTTGAGCTGCTGTTCTGCTCGATCTATAAAATTAAACTCACGATTTCCCATTGGGCGGTAAGCCTGTCCGAGGTCTTGAGGTCCCATGTTGTCTTGAAATACTCGTCGATTTTGGTTATCACCACCACCTCTGCCATTGTTCAAATCGCCAGTTGGACCACTACCTCCACCTCCACCACCGCCGACGCCACAATCACCTGGAACATCGCCGGACGCAATTTTTCCACTGCGAACCAGGAAATTGACGAAGTCCCTCGCAGCATTCCGTTCAGCGTCCTTTTTGTTGGTTGAATTTCCTGCAGCCACATAAACAAAGGGTGAAACTCGCACTTCACATAGGAAACGTTGCCGGTGCTTGGGCCCTGAAAAAAATTGCGAAAGAAAATGGTTCCACAAAAAATCGATTTTAAGGAAAAAACAAATTATTACCTGTCGGGCGGACATCAAACACTGGTTCTGCTTTATTTTTGGAACACCACTCATGGAAAAATGATTTAATATCTCCCATTGTGATAAAAACTTCCTGGTTTAAGAATTCCTACAGATATAAAAACGTAAATTTTTTACACAAATTTCAAGTTGAATGTTGCAGTTCTTTTCGTTTAAATTTTATATGGGCGTGATTTTTTAAGGAAAAAAGAGACAGCTATAGTGTAAGAAAGAGGTAGAAAATCAAGAACTGTTCGTTGAGAGTATTCGGAGAATTATGTACGTCACTTTCGGAAAAAGAGTGCTCTAGAAAACTAAAAACTTTACCCAAATTTTAAAGGTAATTATGCTGGGCTTACATGCATCAGCAACTTAAGAATTGCAGAAAAGTAAAGCGGGACGGATGAAGATTATAAAGTACAAAAGTTAAAAAGAGAGACGAATAGATTTATGTATGCAGATGAAAAATTAAGGCCTCAGCCCATAGAATCAGTTGCGTCCGTTCGCTGCCGGATTCACCTGACAGCTATGAGTTTTACCGTACACAACGGATTGGGGTGACCCATAGAATCCGTTGCGGTGTCTCAACTCAACAAGACCACTTCATGTTAGCAGAAGAGAAAATTTCAAATTGGTTTACTGCGCATGTCATCAGAGAGAAAATTTCAAATTGGTTCTTACTGCGCATGTCTCTCTTTTGCCGGACGCAAAAAGTTAAAAGTTGGGCTACTTTTTGCGTTGCGTCCGTTGCATCCGATGCTTATGGGTCACCTCTCATAAGATCGTGTGTATTTAATCGAGCTGTCAGTTGAATCCGAGAGCGAACGGACGCAACGGATTCTATGGGCTGAGGCCTTTATGGTTGCAGATGAACATGTTCATCTGAAAAATTATGGTTGCAGATGAACATGTTCATCTGCACCCATAATTTTTCATCTGCAACCATAACTAAGGAAGTGCAGATGGTGCGTTCCCTCTCTATCAGACAAGTATGCATTTTACAGCCTTGGTCAAACCAACGTGGTGAGATCGTACGATGCGATTGCGATAAGTCAAATCCCTATGCATTAAGTCAAACGCCCATAAACGTTAAGTCAAACTATGCATTAAGTCAAACGTCCATAAACGTTTGACTTTAAGGTTCTCCCAAACCAAAGCGTTTTTGTCGTCGCGGCAGCGGCATTTGCAGTTGCGACAACGCGCCGCTCGGAGTGCGGCGAAAAAAACGTTAGTATACCCACACCGAAGCGTTTTTTGCAGCGACAAGGCAACTCATTTTTGACATTTGTGAATTATGTGTATTTATTTAAAGATTTTTTGTTCGTCACACTAAATTTGTTCGGCAAAGGAGTATTAATTATATTTACTTCTCAAAAACCAAGAAGAATGAAAGTAAGTATGCATTAAACATTTTTCTTTAAGTATATTAATATATTTAATCCATTTAAAGACTCATTGGTTGTAATAATCTCCTATCTTTTCTTCAAGGCAAATCGAAAAGGAGCTGTGGACCAGAATAGAATACCTGGAACTCTTGCCAATATGAAGATTTGTGTTAATACCTATTCCAATCTTGTGAAGTGAGTTATGTATAATTCTTCTCAATGGTAACAAATTTGTCAACTAAACTATATTTCTTCATTCTGATTCCAGACTTATAAAAATAAAACATTAAAGGACAGACGCAACAAGTGACGGTAGTTATTAATGATTCTGGAGCCACCTTTTGCTTGTGAAATATGCGGCAAATATTTAAAAAACCACAACTTGTACAAATATCACAGGCAGTCGCATTCGGATGCTACTCCGTTCCTCTGTAGTCATTCTAGAACAGTTTTGCAATCCAAGTCCAGGGTTCAAAGAATTATAATAAAATTTACAACCGAGCACGAAAATAATAACCCTGCCGAGCGAAAGTATGTGTATCTTTTTTTTTCGAAACAAAATCAAAACTATTTTTCTACGTTACAGAACCGAGTTGATTTGCCGCGTCAAATATGGTAACCTCCCAGACACATCAATCGATTTGAAATTTCCTATGTACCCTTTCGATGGCCATCATTTTGTGCACTACAATCGGACATCTTTGGAGCGAAACTACAAATATGTATGATGTCTAAACCGAACACGATCTTGGTGTTACAATCGATATCTCTTTCAAGCCGATTCCTATGCCCATCTTGATCCGGCTGATGGGAAGCTACTCGAGGAAGATATTCACACTGCGCAGGATTCGATGCGATCTCGCCAGCATTCGCGTAGTGTGTCGTGGTTGCGCAAATCTGAATATAAATCGACCAAACAAACTCGCTTCCAGTTTCAAAATATTGCAACAATATTCAATAGATGACGAAATAAATGGATATTAGCCAATAACGGTAAGATAGTCTGTATATACCTGTGTGATTCGATCAATTATATAACTTAGTTCCTTTGTACTTAGATTTAACCTACGGATCCTCTGCCAACAACAATATGTAAATTCGGTTGACGAAGAGTTGAAGAACATTATGATTTGCTTTTACGCTGTACCGGAACTCAATCAAAGCGTTTTGTAAATAATAATGCTAAAACCTAATCTTTTCAAACAAATCGATATGACTCAAAATAAATGTAATAGATATAATATAAAAACATAACGCTGATTTTATTAACGAAGCGTAAGAGTTTTGAGAATTTTGTTATACAAATTTTCGGGGGCCAACTTTGCTGTTGGTATGTCGTTACTGGAAGGTACCTCAACTTGTTTTTGGTTTCAGTGGCCTTCAAGAGTTTTTCAATTCCGAATCACCATTCACCATGCTCGAGGCTATCTCAATATTTGCTTTAACAACATCTTGGTTAAGGACAGCATACAAGCGAGCTTGATTTATCTAAACAGATAAGCATCAAACTGCATTTCCCAGCATCTGAACATTCGAAACAGTGGTTGAAAGTACAAAACGATAATGAATATATAAAAACAGAATAAGTAAAGGAATTCCACCAACAAGTTACTAGAAATTCAAACCAAACTCCCACTTGCAGCGGACAACAAAAATTCGTTTTGATTTTATTTTTAATCCAATTCTTCTTAAAACGAAAATCAAAGATTCATAATAAAATACAACTACAACTTGTGACACTAGAGTATCCTTGCCTTAGAAATTAGTTTGGTTGCTGATATTAATGTGTCTGTCGTTTTTTTTTTTCCTCTTTGAACCTCATCGTTCTCTTTGCGTTCTATACGCCTTTAGATGCGATATCCTTTGAGCGGTTTCTTTCGTTCTGTTTTCTCCTCGGGTGTTTCGTTCTTATGTCGAATCGTGGTCGAATCGAAAGTACATTTAAGAGTCGATGGGACAGATTTAGGACACAGAGACTTAGGACTACCAGCCGGAAAATCACTACTGTCCAGTTTTGCCAGGGCTTTTGCTGTAAGTTTGTTGTCGCTGCCACGAAAGACATTCAAAATTATTTGCTAAACATCTCTTGAACAGCCTGTAGGGATAAATGCCTCTGTTGTAAATAAGCAAGTTCAAATTTAATTTTCTACGTTCAAGGGTTGATAGCAGTTTTCAAATTTTGTTCGGAAAATGAGACAAGAATTCCACTTTTGCGGTAGTTTTGGCCTTCTACAGCACCAGTTGCAGAGAATGACCAGCATGATCTGCAATCACCAGTACAATTCAAAGAGTTCAGTATTTGGGCATCTCTACAGATGATCTGACTTAATAACCTTGATCCTTGACTGTTGTTACAGCTCCTTTTGTCCTCCAATCAACCAACTTTGGCAGCTTTACAAGGCTAATAAGTGTGACACCTTTGTCTTTGCGAACTTCATTCAAGCCCCTTGAGCTGTAATCATACAATATTATTAAAATCTCCTCTAGTTAATAGTTCTAATGCCAAATGAAAACTTACGCTTGAGTTCATCGGTCCCAAGCCGATTTTTTGCTGGTGGTGAAGGATCTACGAAATGATAGGGATTGTTGTCTTCTACGGTATTGTCATTTTTTAGCCAGTTCACACAATCTATAGCAATGGTGCAGGTTTCAGCTATTTCTACACATGAATCGCTTTTATGTTCAAAAATGAGAATTACTTAAGGAACTCCGATTGCTTCAAGAGCTTCACCTAATGTTCACCTTCGAATGTAGAAAAAAATTTTTAGTGTTATTGAAATTCACACTCACCAGCTTCATGACGCACCATAGGGTCTTGGGTTAACATCTTTCATCTCTGCGTGAGAACACCTATAGCAGATGTATCTTGCATTTGTTCTAGACAATAGGCGAGTTCATGCTTCAGCAAATCAGAATCATCTTCAAAGCATTTGCTTATTTTTATATATATGTTATATATGTGTTCATATCGGATATCTTCAAGCCTTTTGCAGATTGGCGTTCGATACATGTCTTCTGCTATGCTCTTCTGTTTGGATGGGTCAGTAGACAAATACTGTTCACATTAATCTCCATCCAGTACGTTCTTGACTGGATAAAACACTCTTCTGTAGCTCCACATAGTGGACAATTTTCATTTCTCATATATATGTATGTCCCCAGGTCCCACTTAGTGTAGCATATATGAGAGATTCAGAACCGCCAGGTATTAAAGTTGCTTTCTGAAGCGACATAGTTATCTTCCCGATGTGGAATGTGCAAACGTTTTCTGCTTTTTGCGCAATCCCACAGCGACTTTGTTCCAGTCAATCCTCATCAACGTCGCCGTCGTCTGTAACCAAATGCGGTAATCGTAAAATGAAAACGTTCCTAAAATTACCGGCAGTTGCAATAGAATCGTAATCTGTTGTTGCACTTACCCATGTTGGATGCCCAATTGGTTTTCGGCACGTTTGTGACGCACAAATAATAGATTCCTGTACATCCGATACGCATATTCCATTCCCCATAACCTGAATATTCACTATTTGGTAAGGAATTGTTTCCGAGGTCATATATTTTAAGAATTCAATCAATTCCACCTAATAAGCGTCCCCGGAATTCACATACAGCTCCAGGGATTTCATCACTCTCTGTGCGATGCAGGAACTCAAGCAAAGAACAGATGAACATATGAACACGTTGGATCGAAGCGATAGGTATACATCAATGGCTCTTTCATGTTCCATTTGTTATTTGGGGATTGAAGATTGAACTGAAAATCTTTGCACGATTTTTGCAAAAAAATTAATTAAAAATGGTTTTTGATGGTCCCACAACAAAACTATTTTGATATTTGACAATTGACATTGACAAATGAGAGCGGCAGCGGCGAAAACGCTGCACGTATGGAACTGTCGCTGCTCTTCGCCGCGTTGGTGTGGGTACTCTCATATGCCGCTGTGTAAACTAATTTTGACAACTGCAAATGCCGCTGCCGCGACGACAAAAACGCTTTGGTTTGGGAGAACCTTTATGCATAGGGATTTGACTTATCGCAATCGCATCGTACGATCTCACCGCATTGGTTTGCGCAAGGCTTACATCTTGTGTCTTTTTCCGTTTTTCATCTGCACTTGCAGATGCATGTAAATCCACCATTATGGAAAAAACCAAAAAAATAAAAAAAGTCCCCATAGTCCGTGTTCATACTGGTCGATTTGTTGAACAGTTTGAGGGTGAAGAAGTAAGTGGGGGCAGTTGAAGGGGTGTTTCCCAAAATTCAATCAACACGAACTGTTGAAACTTCGTGCGAATAAAGCGACTGCTTTCTTTCTCTGTTACACCAATTGGTCGGAATCGATATCATTTCCATCTTGTTTCATGAAAGTCAAAACAGTTTTTTTTTTCTTTTTTCGTGCAACAGTTGTCATTTGTGTCTTGTGTGTGGTTGAGAAAATATAAATTATAAAATTATTTCTGTTTTTCCATAGCTATTGAGTTGAAAAGAAGATAGTTAAATGTGCTGCGGCTATTATTTTATTAAAACATATGAAAAAGCACAACAATCCAACCATCTTAGAAAGCAATTGTGAAAACATGGACATCCGTAAAAGTTACTCACAAAGAGTTCTAAAATGTTACTGATAAACGCAAGAATAAGAATATTATTGCTGACAAGTTTATCGCTTTCAAGACTCCGCTTAGCAATAAATTTAATGACCAAATGCCTCTGGATTGTATGTTTCCACCTGAGATGATATTCGGCTTCATTAAGACATCGAAAGTATGTAAGTGTAAAATAAATTCATTCTCCATCAGTTTAATTTATTTAACTTGATTGTTAGATTTGACCAACACAAAACGATTTTATGATCGTGAAGTATTCGAAGGCAAAGGAGCCACGTACCAACATAAAGCTTCAATGTCGCGGTCAGGGCGAAACTCCATCAATGGAACAGACTCGATCCTTCATTGGGTTTATTGGTAACTTTATAATGAAATACCTTTCGATTTAGTTGGATTTCAATAGTTGGATTCAATAGGACAGGTAATATTACATTCATTTGTTTTCTAATGCTAAAATATTAATCAATGGCGATATAGGTTTTCTTATTGTGTCCTATATGGTGGAACGACTGGATTGCTCAGTTCAGGCTGCTTTATCAGCATTAACCTAGGCTCGGCCGCCAGGAATATACAAGCAGGAATATATTCATGAGCTCTTTAAAAGGTACGACAATAAGGAGGATGCTCCCACAGTTTGTCTACACGTTCGATTTCATACTTCGGGACACCATCAAAGTTATTTGATGCATACATAAAGGATACTTTTTGGTAGCGAGGTATCTAAAACAAGAAAAACGAAGAGGAGTATGAAATGCGAAGCTTCTCCAGAGCTGTCGAGGTAAGGATAGAAATAAATACAGAAAATCTCTCAAAACACATGTTTTTTTCTTTTTGAATTTTTAGATTTGTCGTTCTGAAAGGCAGGCATTTGGAAATGGATACAAAATGGATATATTCTCCGATGTAGGTCCGATTTTCATTTCATCCAAATGTAGTATTCCGAAAGATTGCCTCACCGAACTGGTGAAATTATGCGCTGGTCGTATAGTTGATAACCGAACAACGGGCAAAGTATATCGTCGGAGATTCTAGTCCAACTTTGATTCCAAATAGAATTTATGTCGAACCACATTGGATATTGGATAGTATTAGCAATAACTCAATTCAAAAACTAAGTAAATATGTGGTAAACACATCGACTGAAGAAAAGTGAAAAGAGGCGAAGACTATCCTCGAGTTTATTGACTAAGACTTTTTGTTAATATTTAAAACTTTTCTATTAAAGTGAATTTTTAAACTTGAGAACAATCTGTTACTGTTTTCATGTACATTTAAAATAATTGGCTTACTTCGCTTTAGTAAAACTCGTTTGCCAGTTGCCGTCGCTTGCTTACTTACTTAATTAGGTGGTTCGTCCGGTGTTAACCTGAGCCTCAACCATCATCTTTTGCCAACAATTTCAATTTCGAGATTAGTTCGCTAGAGTTACTCGGTAAAAAATTTGCCGAGACTTTTGATGCCGAAGAAGGCTTTCAACAAGGCGACACCCTATCACTTTTTTAACGTCGTATTTGAAAAGATTGTACATAGCTCAGTCATTTGCTTACGCGGATGATATTAATTGGAAGAAGTAAAAGTGATGACATACGTGCATTTAGAAGCTTAGCATTGAAATAGAAGTGGCAAAAAATGGGTTTAATGTTCAATGAGGGTAGATTGAAAAATGTATTAAGGTTTTTTGTGTGCATTTAGTGATTGTACAAGAGTACTGCACTGCAGATCGTATAATTAAAAACAGTAGGATCGCTCGCGTTTAGTATAGATTCACAAAACTTGCAAAGGATTGACCTAGGTTTCTTTGAAAAACCTATGAGTTGTCTAGGTTTTCGGTTCTTAAAAAAGGCTTAACTACGAAATCACCACTCGGTCATTTGAAAAAAAATACGTTCCTCTTAAAATCCCCGTGTGCAACCTGCATTCTCCCAAGCCAATACCTAGTTCTACTTCAGGGCAACTTGATGCAAGCCTAGAACTCTAAGACACTCAGTCTGATATTGAGGTAGAGGCTTTTCAAAAAACGCGTGGATACCTCAGAGCAATCTTTGGGCTCGAGTGAACGAAATTATTAATGACATTTTCGCACCATACGGTAATACAACTGGTATATGTATAAATTTTTCTTTTTTCGTTTCGTTGATTGACAAAATGGAATAAGAAATGACCATGTGACAAAGTAAAAAAATACGGTTTTGGCTATTGTAAAAAATTATTATTATTGGAGGCTTTAGTTGTTGTTGATAATAGCTGCTCTTCTTCTAGTTGATCGTTGTTCTTAAATGCTAAATAGTTCTCCAAAAAAGAGAGCCTTTCATCAAAATTTCGTAATTTGAGTGTGGTTGTCGCAACCAACTACACGTAGGCTTCCAAGGTGGCGAACCACTTGGCAGTGGTCGTCGCAAAGCTGCACGTATGGAATCCGTTAGACCGGGCTGTTTCAACCGGCACATTTAAAAAAAACTCGAGCTTTTCAGGAAGCTCCCGACGTAAAACGATGGACTACGTTTGATACTGCTTTGTTTGATCGGCTCACTGGTGTGGGGGGAGAGTTTCACCTCTGAGTCCAGCGTAGTGGACTTGGCTTATTTAAATTGAGAAGCACGCAATATTTGTATGGGAGCTGGGATATGGGTGGCTGAGTGTTGTTTTGGTAAAACATCAATGCTTCTCCAAAAATATAAATTAAAAAATTCATCAACATCAGAAGCAGTAAAAATAATAATTTCACTCATTAAATATTATCTGTGAGTATACTAAAAAAGCGTAAACTGAAGGTTTTTGAATTTTTTTAATTTATATTTTTGGAGAAGAACTGTCAAAATAGGTTCACATTCCAATTGTACCATTATTGACAGTAGTTGACAAGAAGGAAATGAAACAAGACGGAGTTGCGGTCGATTCGTTGAACAATGTGAACATTTTGGTCGATTTGTTGCTTCAACAAATCGACCGGTATGAACATCGCCATAGAATACAGCTTTTAGGTTAAAAAAACCTATTTTGAACGAGTTTGGCTTCACTGTAAGTACATGTTGCTTTGACGTTTAGCTTTTGCATTTGTAATTTTTGCGGTATTTTTAAAACTTTTGTGATTGGTTTCTTTACAACTTTAATTTTTTCCAAATTAACAAACTCTAACAAATGCCTAGCCAAATGGAAACCACAAATGATGAAGCAAAACGAAAGCATTTGCCATGGTAAGTCCGTCGGGCAGAAATACTTAATAGTTAAATGACTATTTTGTCTTTAAAACAGGATAGAAAAATACCGGCCTTCCAAATTTGAGGAAATTGTTGGAAACGAAGATACGGTCAGTAGGCTTTCTGTGTTTTCAACTCAAGGAAATGCACCCAACATTATTATTGCTGTGAGCTTATAAACCTACATCATAATTGTTTAAGACTTTACATTTTTGTTTATACATTTCTGAAAGGGTCCACCAGGAGTAGGAAAGACAACGACAATTCAATGTCTTGCTCGTATACTCCTTGGAGATAGTTACAAAGAAGCCGTGCTCGAACTTAATGCCTCTAACGAACGAGGTATTGATGTGGTGCGCAACAAGATTAAAATGTTCGCCCAACAGAAAGTGACTCTACCAAAAGGTCGGCACAAGATAATCATATTGGACGAAGCAGACAGCATGACTGAAGGAGCTCAACAGGCATTGAGACGCACTATGGAAATATACAGCAACACAACACGTTTTGCTTTGGCCTGTAATACAAGCGAAAAGATCATTGAGCCTATACAGTCACGTTGTGCCATGCTCCGCTTCAGTAAATTGTCAGATGCTCAGATACTCGCCAAATTGATTGAAGTTTGCCAAAAAGAAAATCTCACATTTGAGGAAGAAGGTTTGGAAGCCATAGTTTTCACGGCACAGGGAGATATGCGACAGGCATTGAATAATCTTCAATCGACTGCGAATGGTTTTGGTAACATTACAGGGGCTAATGTTTTCAAAGTTTGCGATGAACCCCATCCTATGCTTATTCAGGACATGCTGGAACATTGTGTGCAAAATGACATTCATAAAGCCTACAAGATTCTGGCAAAGCTATGGAGACTAGGTTATGCCGCCGAAGATGTAATTGGAAATATATTTCGCGTTTGTAAGCGTATGACATTCGATGAGAAACTAAAACTTGAATTCATACGTGAAATTGGTGTTACACATATGAAAATCGTCGATGGACTGAATTCATTATTGCAGCTCACCGGATTGTTGGCTAAACTTTGCACTGTTTCTGAGAAGAGCTAAAGTTAGTTCTGTCTTGAAATAGCATTTTGTTACATGAAAACATGCTTCAAATAAAAGGTAGTATTAACAACATTCATGTTTTCTAAAAATATTGCCAAGTTAATTTAGTATTAAAAAAAATGTCCGTAATAAAAAAACTCCTTTATTTTTGCGACTGCGGGTGTTTCCCATAATATAATATAATAAATAACATCTACCGACTATCGTCTAGAGCACAAATATTCACGTTTAACCACTCATTTGGTACATTCAAGACAATCGGTCGGCCTCAGATATGGAACAATCCAAGCCGAGAGGTTTGCCGATCCATTCTGATATCAACCTGGTGTGCCCCCAGGTGGATTACTGGTGTAAAGCTGATAAAAAAGAGAGCTGTGATCCCTTCGAGATCACGATGCTCTTTATACCGCATAAAGAAAGAGAAGACCAAGTATTTATTTATAAGATGCTTTTTACTGTTGTTTATTGGTGAATGTGTGGCCCCTGGGAGTCAAGATGAAGCGAAAGGTCATGAAATAATTTCTTAAGCAGTGAATTGAGAATTGGATACTTTGGTTGTGGAGCATTCTTTGACATTGTCTCAGCTTGAAGTAGCATTAGCAACTGCTTCAACTTTCTTACCTACCTCTGCCGCTTTCTTTGTGGTTTTAACGGTCGACGTTTTCGTCGTTATGAGTTTCTTTTCCCCGTGTTTTAGCACTTTTATAAACAGTTCAATTACTTTTTGGATAATTGAACGTCTTGACTTGCGCTACATTCATACGATAAAAATATATATTTTTTCTTGTATAGCCGGATAAATGTTTGTTGTTCACGTTTAAAAAAATTTAGGAAATGTAGAAGCTCATTGCAATGATTTTAGGCCCAAAGGTTCCACAAGCTTTGTTGCGCCATCCTATTTAGTTACTTATTACAATCCCATTTATTCCAAGAAGCTTTCTGAAGGTACCTAATAGCTTATTCACACCGAGACTTAAACACAGTTCTTGCAAAAATGTCCAAGAGAATATGAATGAATAGAATATAGGAGTTTTCAATATATTTTTATGGAATAGTAACCGTTGCCGTTTTCATAATAGGCGGGTGCCGAACACAGATTAGCAATTAGTTAATTAATTAATTAATTTCTTTTCTCTTGAGCCGAATTAAGACAAACGTTACCGAGTAATACGTAACGGAAATATGGGAGTTTGTCATTACTACTCACTTTATCGAGCAATTTAATTTCATTATTTCATCATATTAATTGAGTCTGATTTGATTAGATAGGTGGGCAGCCGATAGATATGTAATCTAGCGTAAATTTCAATAGAATCTCTACAGTACTGTTAGCAGATCGAAAATGAATAGGCAATGAACAAAGACGAAAGATTTCTAGGTGTATAAAGTAAGTTCTTGAATATAATAAAAATTATTTTCCCATCATAGATATAAAAAGTTTTTCAAATATTTTCCCACCAGAAATTCCACCATCAATTTATTCCCACCATTTTGCCCACCAAACAATATATTGCCCACCATTTTGGTGGGAAAAACAACTCATCTGGGAATACTGAATAGAACAATGCCACTAATGCGGTAGTTCGGCCCGCATAAAGTCTATTTTTACAAATTTTTTAATCAATCTCCAATATAAATTGTATGGACTGTCAAAACAGCCATTTCCCAACATTCCTAATAGAGTTCCAATTCTTATGTCGAAGCAACAAATCGACCAAAATGGAGGAAAACAGTCGAATTATTCAACATTGCGTGTTGATTTGAAATTGGTAAACACCCCACGATGCGATTTTTGTCAAAATGAAAAGCATGTAATCGTATCTAGGTTGCACGCAGTTAACGCAATCGCATCGCACGCACCAACCGCGCTGGCTTGCGCAACACTTTATGCGTTACTAATCAAAAAAAAACCCCAAGGGGTTTTTATTCTTAAGTCATTGAACACTTGAACTGACGTAAAATTGTTGTGACGTAACCGGCTAATAAAATTTTCAGCCCATTCTTCAATTTCAATTCAATAAAAGATTAAAATTTGTTTACGACTGCATCAACTTCTCTAAAGAAATGTGTTAATTTATAACAAGGTATTTGGAAGTGGGGGTTGGGCTTCTACGTCTACATATTATATATGAGGACTGAGGATTGAGGAATTTCTTTCGATTTCTTCTCATCTTTTCAGTTCAGTCAGTTGAAAAACTTCACCCAGTCTGGGCGCATCGTCTTTCGTCTCGAATCTCATAACATATTCTATCCTTCAGCTTTCACATTCCACTGCTGTGTGGTTAGATTTTGTTTATTTAAGATGAGTTTGCCCGAAGTGTATATTGTCTCAGCTGCCCGCACCCCTATAGGTATCAGTTATATATAATTTTGTAACATGAGGTTCTAAATTACTATTATTGAATTTGCGTCTTTGAGTATTTTATCATTCAATTCATAATAGAAGAAATTAAAAAAAAAAACTTTCTCTTCAGGTTCATTCAATGGCACACTTTCAAAGCTTAAAGCATCGGACCTTGGTTGTATTGCTATCAAAGAGGTTCTAAAAAGGTCCAACGTTCAACCGGATGATGTAAACGAAGTGATTGTAGGACAGGTAAATATTTCATAGAGAATCTTAAAAGATTTTTATTGAATAATTCATCACATCGCATAATAGACGTTGACTGCTGGGCAAGGTCAAAACCCAGCACGACAGGCTTCACTAAAAGCTGGATTATCACTTGATGTTCCTGCGTATTGTATAAACATGTTGTGTGGATCTGGGCTAAAGTAAACTATACATATAAACTTATTTAAATTGTATATTTATGTTATATGTTTTTTAAGGACTGTTGTGTTGGGATATCAATCGATTCGATGTGGAGATTCTTCTGTAGTGATTTGCGCTGGACAAGAAAATATGTCAAAAGCTCCACATGCTTTGCACGTGCGTGACGGTATCAAAATGGGACCTGGAACATTTGTTGATACTATGTTGCATGATGGCCTCACAGATGCAATTCATAATATTCACATGGGCATAACAGCAGAAAACTTAGCTACCGAATATGGAATTAGTCGTATAGAACAAGATGAGAACGCAGTACGTTCTCAAAACACTGCAGAAGCAGCTCAGAAGAATGGGTATTTCGATAAAGAAATTGTTCCAGTGGAGATCGCTGGCAGGAAGGGAACTATCGTCTTCGACAAGGATGAGTACATTAAGAAAGGAACAACAATAGAGTCACTTCAGGGTTTAAAAGCATGTTTTGTTGAAGTAAGTATACTAAATATAAAAACTTTCTTTCAAAGGGGTCATAATCTTTGATAATAATTTAATGTTAGATTAGGTGTTTATTTTTTGCTAGCACTTAGACCTTTGCATGGCGTTTCTTTAAAAAAAAAAAAAAAAACAACAACAACTACTATCTTCTACCACTTTTCTATTTGCTATCAGTTATAATTTTTATTTCTTTTATAAATCCTCAAAATTAAACTAAAGGTCAAGTTCAGGGCGTTCAAGTTAGTTTTTTTCTTTTAAGACTTTCAATTTATAAAATTTTGTTTATTTTTATTGCATAAAGCATGGTTTTGATGAGAAAAGAGGTAATAAGTGTTTAAGTTGAGGGATAGAGCATTCCAAATTTGCTAGTTTTCAGCTTATAGTGCAAATTAGTAAGTAATTAGGCTATATTGACGCGAGTGGGAGATTTCATGTCTGCTTATTACTTACTTTTTGAGGTTTGAATCTCAGAAGCTTCTAAGGGTATCGTCTTTTGGGAGAAATGGGCCATTCTTCCAAGAACAACCACACTACCATGAAATCTCATTTATTCTGTCGGAATTGTCAAAAATTGTAGTTTCCTGAAATGGGTTAGGTCTCGGGGTGTTGTGAGTCATGAGTATTGTGATCTCAAATAAATCACAGCTCTCCAACTTGCCTGCTTCACACTAGTTATTAGCTTCTGCGGTACTGAAAACGGTTGACCCTTCATAATGATAGATCACCGCTAAGTTTTAGCAGATGAAATGTGAATATGAATGCGAACCAAGGCCAAGAAAAGTCAAAGTTTTTCAAAAGGTTAGCAACATTTCGAGCATAAAAACGAGTTCCCTAAAAAGGAGCGCAGTCGTACTGTTTCATCTGTTAATTTTTTTGCTTGTAATATTTTATTATGATTATGATTATTTATAACCAACTCTTTGTAAATCATATTGAAGAACAAAAAAAAAAAAAAATTTTGGTGAAATGGATTTTTATGTGCCTGAAAAACAGGTTGCGCATAGTGCAGGAATCGATGAAATTTAAATTTGCCAATACCGTTTGGGAGTTAATGTGTTGCAGCAAAATCAAGTAACAACAAATTGCTTACTTAGGCGGGTATTACAGTTCGTAGTGAATCATAGCCTCAACCAACATCTTTCATCACCAATTTTGATTTTGGGCGAGCTCTGTCCAGTTTTGCAATCTGAGTCAGTTGAGGCCTTCTTCCACTTCATTGGCCCATCTATGATGAGGTTTTCTTCTTCCTTTTTTTTTTTCAAGTTTTAACAACCTACTTTATTTTAACTTGATTTACAATTTTTTTTGGGGCATATTCATTTCAAAAGTTTCATCTAGATACATTATAAATTTTTTATATGCATGGATGAGCTAAATTTTTGTTTAAGGTGTGATCCTATGCAATTGACACACAGATAGCTGTTTATTGCTTCAAAGTTTGAAAGTTTATTATCAAAATAAAATTCTGATACATCAATTACGTCATTTACATCTTTACACTTTTATAAAGAGGGAAGATTTGTTTGTTTGTATTGAATAACCTCTAAAACAACTGAGCCGATTTGAATGAAATTTGGAACAGAGGTGGTCTAGAGTCTAGGATTCCTTCGGGATCGGAAAGGGGAACGTTAACAAGAACTTAGAGTTTGATTTGAGTAGGCTTTTTAGTATCAGTATTGAACAATATTTTAATTTTTTAAAGCTAATTATAGATAAGGAAAAACCATTAGAAAAGGTTGATTCAAATGGAAACATGAATTTTTTTCTTGATGAGGTTTTATAGCGAACAGGAAAAATATATCAGTTGTCAGGTTATCAACCGAAAAAAATAAAAAAAATTCAAATAATTGGAACGGTTTGTTCCATTTTGGCTGAAATTTCAATCAGCACGAAAAATGAAATTGTAACAGTAAAATAGAAAAATACAATTTTAACAGATAATAATACACAGTTCAATTGAACATTTTTTATTGCAAAATTAAAATTCTCTGGCTTATTTGCCATCGATTGGAACAACATTTTTTGTTATTCAATTCTAACGAAAACATTGTTAATCCATTTAAAAATTTTCGTTTTTCTGATCGCTATAACTGGCCCCATATTTCTTTGGGAAAGAGACAGAAATAGGGGAACATAGCCAAGAACTTAGAAAATACCGAACCATTTAAAAAAAATTATTTCATTCTTTGATATGGTCAGCGTATCCGAGTAAATTATGCATCTCCTCTAATGTTAACGTGGTGCCCGTGGCGTAACGGTTAGCATGCCTGTCTACTACGTGGGAGGTTCGTGGTTCCAATCCCAACAGAAACCAAAAAATGTTTTTCTACAGGTATCACTTTTCGCGAGGAATTGGCAAATCTTCAGTAAATTCATTGTCATGATCCAAGTTTTAAATACAAAAATCAATTATATATGTTAAAACATAACTTATTATAAATCTAAATAGTTTAATCAAACTAAATAAATGAAATTAAACTTAAACTAAACCAAGCTTGACGGAACAACGTGGATTCTCCAAAGTCATCCTACATAGTCGTATGAATTTTGCGGGAATACCAAAACTAAACATTGCTCATAACTGTAAATATTGTCATACGGCCTTGAAATCGATAGAAAGATGGTTTATATCGATATTTTCTAGTGAAAATTTGTTCTATTTATTCGATACTTCTGAATTTGACTGCCGGGGGACTGACGAAAGTGACATAGAAAACAAAGACTCACCATAGTACTACATTTTTGCTTAGTCAGCGAAAGTTTTAATGATAATCACAGCTCTAGCACACTGATACTATAATGGCGACCATCAAACGGCGCGATTTGCAGCTAAATTTAAAACAGTTTTTGACTGGTAATGTCAACCGTTGATTCCGGGAGTCGAATTCATCCGGTGTGACATCATTTCTAACCTCTGGCGGAGCTTAAACTCGGAAAATCAGTCATTACTCGCAAAGCATTATAGTGTAGCTGTAATCTTCTTGTCATAGCTCGAACTTATTGGTTTAGAAGGTCAATACCGATTGGGCGAGGCCAAGAACCAGTGGTTACCTTTAGCAATATGTTTTTAACCCAAGATTATGGAGGTTACAGAAGTTTTCAATGATAGACCCTCACATGCTTATTCAATTTTATAGTTACTTCAAATTTAAAATCCTGAGATGGAATGGGCTAGGTGATGGTTCTTGGTTGCTGACTGCCTTTACACAGAGTAAGATTTATGCCAACGATTGCTTATTACTTTAGCCGATTCCACCCATTGTACGTCAGTAGAATACGTTTTCAGTATCTCCGTCTTAACACAAAAAAATTCATTTGAAAAACGTATATGTATCTTATTTAATAGAACGGCACAGTTACCCCAGGCAATGCATCAGGTATTAACGACTCAGCAGCAGCGGTACTTCTAATGTCTGGGGAAGAGGTCAAAAAGCGATCGTTAAAACCCTTGGCTAAGATAGTTGCTTGGGCTCAAACTGGTTGTGATCCAAAAGTTATGGGCATTGGACCAGTGTGTGCAGTTAAATCTGTGGTATGTATGACAACAGAAAAAAGTGTTTTGAGAAAATATAAAGTTTTATTTATTTTCAGCTGGCTAAAGCTGGATGGACGAAAGATGAAGTTGATCTTTACGAACTCAATGAAGCATTCTCCGCACAGGCTCTATCGGTACTAAAATGTCTTGAAGTTGATCCAAGTAAAGTGAATATCAATGGAGGTGCTATCGCATTGGGTCATCCGATCGCCGCTTCCGGGAATAGAATTCTCGTCACGCTCTTGTATGCCTTAGAGCGAACTGGAGGAAAGAAGGGTGTCGCTAGCTTATGTATTGGTGGTGGAATGGGAATTGCTATGGCCGTTGAACGTGTTTAGATGCAAATAACAAACCAAAAACCAGTGCTTTATTTTTGTAAAATAATGTTAAATAAAAAACTTGACTATTAACATAACAAAGGATTTATTTATTCAAATTCGCTACAAAAGTGTGCTTTTTCTTTGAATTTATTTTTAACTAGAGTGAATATTTCTTATTTTGATAGTTGAATAACTGAGGCGGCAGCGTTTGTATTAAGCTATTTTGTGTCCTTGTTTTAAATAATATTCGTTTTAAACTTATTTTGCTACGGGTGATAATGGAAAAAAACCAGTTTCGTTATCCATCATGAACTTATAGTCGATTGGTTTGGCAGCGGCGTGTTCTAAAGTCGGCACACACATCTTTGAGTGCTTCTCTATAATGTGTGTCCAAAGTGTTGGCGATCCTTCATCGTGAAAATACGAATTCCAATAAGGTGAGCCTATAATGTCTTTAAATACATTTTTCAAAGGCTCTTTGGATGCAGACTCCACAAGCATTTCTTCGGATATAGCAACACTATCCATACTTGCGAAAGCATCAGGCGCGTAAACATCTTGAATTAGGTTATCTCCAACATATAAGGACTTTATATCACATGGTTCCTTATCGATGTCATTCGCGAAAAGTTTAAGTAAGCGTGGCCAATTACCCATAGAGTATACTCTATTTAAGACGAGCTCATTTTCATTTGTTATAGGATCGGTTTCCTTAAAACTTTCTATTTTGTGGAAAAGTCGGTCACCGTGGAAAAAACCTGGTTTTCTAGCAAAACATATCACAATATCAAACAAGTCCTTCCAATTCTCGCCCAGAGCGTAGGATGCAGTGAAATTAGCAAAGTCTATGTGTGACCCGGTCAACAGGAACAGTTTTTTATTTGCAGATTTTAATTCTTTTAACCAATTTAAAACGACTGGACTAGTTTTTAAGAGAAACCGTTTTGGGTCACTCTTTAATTTTTCAAAATATCCACTCTCTCCAGTGCTGAAGTGCTCCCTGCTGTAAATATGCACCAATGCTTCTAAAATATCACTCCACACTGTGTATGGTTGTGAGTTTTTCATCTTTGAATCTGCTTCATCGATGGCCCGTGCGAACACCAAACTTACACTGATATCGAAATAATCAAGTAACGAACGCATTTTTTCTGCCAGAGGCCCATTCCATGCACATAAGGGCTCTTCGATAAACTGCATTGTAACAGACCACAACCTATCTTCACCATACTCAGCTGAGATTTCTTCATCACTTAAAGGCCTCGTGCCATGAGTGGCCTTCAAAATGTATCCATCACTACCTAGTTTTAGAACATTTCCACGTTGTGCGTCTAAAAATAATCCTTTTTGCAAAAAATCTTTATGTGCCGATTGATCCAACGTTCCCAAAAGGTTTTTGGAATATCCTTTATGCTCAACCAAATACCGACAAAGCAGCTCATACTCCAGTGGAACCATTTCATCCAAGTTATATCTTAAGATAGTGCCATCAAGATCAAACCCAATCACGTCATAGTCATTAAAAGAAAATGCTTTCGTATGAGGTCTCATGATAGTGCTTGCTGAATATCTGGATAAGTTTCTATAGGTTGGTTTTGAATTGTAATCAATTGTTGCCGGACACAAAATGTTGCCTTTCAACTCAGGTGATAATGGCCTAATACTGAGGGAATGCGCCCGATAACTAGCATTGTCAAACACACGACGTATGGATGTAATCAAGCAGCAGCGAATCAAATCATTACGTAATACAAACGAACCACTAGGTGAACGTAGAAGCAGATTGTTTACATTCATGACTGCAGATTTTCAACGAACAACACTCTTTTTCTATTGCTTTATTAAACACCTTGTTATCATTTTAGTTTTTATTATTTTAAATTAACTAACAAACACAATTTAATTCTTTGGAATAAGAGTTCAAATCTCTTTTTTATTGCTAGTTTACGTAAATACAAGATATGTGGATACACATCATTTTATCTGTATATACATTTGAATATCGCAGAACATATGGCTGTTCTTGACGACCTTGAAGTTCAGCCAAAAAAAAAACTATACCCAATGCAGACGAATAAAATTCAAACTTCGGAAGGGAAATTTATGTGCACGCGCATACCTGCGGAATAAAATTCTTTGACGTTTGATGGTTTGGATATATGGAAATAAATTAATCGTTTTTAAATGTCAGTTCAAAGTTAAATATGAATTGAAACACTTTACAAATTTTGAAATTTAAAACTCTTTATACCTATGACGTTTTTTGAAAATAGTTTTGTTGTTTAAGAGGTTATTGCCTTTTCCATTCATTTTTCTGCTACCATTTTGAACAGCTGTAATAGAAAACTATGGACCCAGAATTAAAGACTAGTCAAGAGTACTTGTTTGAATTTATATCAAAATAAAGTTTATGCTATAGTATAGACCCTATTTTATTGGAAACAGAAATTCATGTTGACTTCTATTGGGGCTTACAAAAGTACCTTTGAGTAGCAATATTTTATTGGCAATATTTATTGTCGGCGTACCCCACAGGCGGATCACTAGTGTGAAGCAGAAAAGTGGGAGAGTTGTGATCGCTTCAAGATCACTACTCGTAACGCCGGAAATGGAAATGGAAAAAGTAGCAATATTTTAGTGCCCAATTGAAGGGTTTGTCATTAGGTGCGACAAAAGCAACTCAGTAATTCTATAATCAGCTCAGCAACAACTATAGGTGCGTTTTTTTTTATGCTAGTATATAAGGCGTGTTTTTTTTTATGCTAATATAGTCCGTGTTCATACCGGTCGATTTGTTGAACAGTTTGAGGGTGAGGAAGTAAGTGGGGGCAGTTGAAGGGGTGTTTCCCAAAATTGAATCAACACGAACTGTTGAAACATCGTGCGAATAAAGCGACTGTTTTCCTTCTCTGTCACACACATTGGTCGGTATTGACATCATTCCCATACTGTTTCATTAAAGTCAAACCATTTTTTTTTCTTTTTTCCTGCCAAACAGTCTTGTCGTGCATTTGTCATTTGTGTTGAAAATTAAAAAATTAAAAATTAAAAAGCTGGGCGACAGAATCTCCATGCGGCTGAAAATTATGGTATGCATATGATACCAAAAGATTATCTTTTCAAACAATTCTGGTGCTGAAAGAAGGTTTGTTTTGTTAGAAAATAAAAAATGTATTCAAAGTCAAGAAAAGTTATCACAATTTGTATTAACAGCTTGTTCTTTGAACCAGAGAAGGTGGGCAACAAGAAAAAAATGAAGGTCTTATGAGTGGTTTGTTCAAAACGCCCAAAAAACGAAGGAAAGGAATTTCTGGAGAGCCAGAGGACGACGTACAACAGACAAGTAACCTACTCGGTTGGGTTTGTTGAATAGTCGCAATCGCAATGTTTCAGTACGCTGGTGGCTGGTGGCTTCTCTTTCCAAATTATTTATAAAAAAAAAATTAATATTAACGAAGAACCACACGGATGGTTCCTGCTATATTCCATCCACTCCAAGAGAAATATCCGAATCAAACTGTCACTACTATGTATTGCTGTTGGGGAGCTATGCTATGGTGGCGTCGTCGTCGTCATCGTCAATTTTGTGCTCACCTCAATTCGATGTATAGCTTGTAAGTTGTAAGGAGTATGAATGGAGTGCAACACCAACTAGTGGGGGTGATTCTCCTGTTTGGTATTCTCCTGTAGGTGACAGATGTGGCCATAAACGTATAGTCAGAGCTCAGAGTCACATTGCTTTATCGAACGTTTCCTACAGTGTCATGCATATTTGTGTTACTTCGAAGGAAGAATTAAGAGAAATAAGAGTTTTTTTTTCTATAATAAAAGGGCTTGAAAAATGTCATCAATGTGTCTGTTAACTTTTTTTATTGGAATTTCTTTGTTTGTGCTTATTTTCCATTAGAAACGACTCAAAAACTAAACTTCTCAAGATTATCTCTGCAAACAATACTGGAAAAAAATGGATTTTTGTGCGCCGCCCCACCAGCAACAAAATACAGTCTTTTGCAGAAGTTAATTTCACCTGGAAACTTCGGCGTAAGATCTCAGATGTGAAAGAGATAGCCTCAACCAAGCCAACTGGAAATTATATCGTTGATGAACCTGCAAGACCAGGATTTCAGACAATTTTCTAATGCGCTTGGACTGTCGGTGTCCTCAGTGAGAGCTTTCATCAATGATGTGATCTGTCAAGAGGATAACCGTAGGGCTCCCCGAAGTTAATAAAAAATAATCTGCAACCCTTTTGTTATCCCTTAGCAGGCAGAGGACTGGTGTTTCTCTTTTGTGCAGTCAATTTAAAGTGCTGGGCTTACGTGAAATCACATTCTTTGAATCCTGTAGAGAAAATTACGTTTTGTATTGTGAGAGCTGGTAACTTAGGTTCCTTATCATGGCAGCATCTTTAGTCTTTTCCCGAACATCTGTAAAGCTATAACAAGAAGGTTGCTATCTGGTAATACAATGGACCAGTATTTAGGTCTGAGTGCTCCAGTTAGTATTTTAAAATCCTCCAACAGAAAAAAAAAGAAAAAAATGGAGACTAGCTTGGTTTTGGTTTTTTGTAAAAAATTATTATTGTTGGATGCTTTAGTTTTAGTTGTTAGTAGCTGCTCTTTTTCTAGTTGAGACTTGTTCTTAAATGTAAATGTTTCTTCTAAAGAGAGAACCCTCCATGAAGATTTCGTTCTTTAGGTGCTGTTGGTGGATGTAGGCAGGTCGCAACCAACTACACGCGGAGGCTTCCGAGGTGGCGGCTGGCGGACCACTTGGCAGTGGCCGTCGCAAAGCTGCACGTATAGAATCCGCTTGACCGGGCTGTGGCAACCGCTCAAAATCACTGGAATAATTTTTTTACTAATAAACTCTCGTGCATTGCAGGCATTTCAGGAAGCTCCTTTGGTTCCAAAGAGCTTTGTTCAACAAAAACTGTCTTATCATGCTTTTCACCGACCCGAAACGCTGGACTACGTTTGTTGTCGGACTACAGGAGCTGGGATACGGATGTCGGTGTTGTTTCTCCAAAAATATAAATAAAAAAAAATTCTTCAACCTAAGGGGTGGAAGCGTGAACTGAAACAGCTAAAATTTAATATATAAAATTATTATTTTTACTGCTTCCATCCCTGAGGTTGATGAATTTTTTTTTATTTATATTTTTGGAGGAAACAAACTGTCAAAATAGTTTCACATTCCAATTGTACCTTTATTGAAGGTAGTTGACAAGAAGGAAATGAAACAAGACGGTGTTGCGGTCGATTCGTTGAACAATGTGAACATTTTGGTCGATTTGTTGCTTCAACAAATCGACCGGTATGAACATCGCCATATAGTACAGTAAAAATTTCCCTTGGGGAACAACAACAAATCATTTTACTGTCGTAATTTTCCACAGTAAAAACAGGTTTGGCATTGCTGTGGATTAATAGTTTCGAGCTTTGAAAATAAGATGGCATCACCATTGATTTCAGTTCATCAAAGCTTGTGGCGAACCTCCTCAAACTGCGCCAAGAGGACGCCATCTGTTGGTCACTCCGAACCGCTCGTCGTCGTCTGTTCTTCCTCAAACTTCGGAATTTCCACAGAGGAGAATAGACAACCTTATAGAACGATTAAGAAGACAAATAGGTTTGCACCCCTCGCCCTCATTGCTGCAAATCTATTCTCCTGCAAATACGCAGTAGACGATGAATTCGTTATAATTCAAATTAGACGCCGGACAGTTTTGTTCCCATCGATAGTAGCAGCAACATCAATCAACAAACAGCGGACAGTGAATTATTAAGTATTAAATCAAAGCAAACAATATATATGTATTTTAACTAAGGCCATTATCAGTTAGTTAGTTTATTTATTCATTTGTTAGTTTTAGTGTTCTGTAAATAAACAAGAGTGTACATAGTGCACAGTGTGTATAGACAAAACTGACGTGTATTATTTTATTGTGTGTCTCGTGGTAACTAGAGATCCACAAATTGGTGACCCCGACGTGATCTGCTTACAAGGATCACACGCACGCACACGCACATTCACGCCCACACACACTCACACTCATACGCTAAAAAAAAAAATCCAACTTAACTTATCGCCTATGTCAAAAGCCAAGTCAAGTAGTTCCACCAAGTCTGATTCTGCATACTTGACTCGCACCAAAGTGACGGCCACCAAACAAGTCAAAGCAGAAAAAGAAGAGTCAGCCGCTATGGATGAAAAATTGGCAGCATTGCTTCGCAGCAACACGAAGCCAGACCTGCCGCTGTTCGACTTGGAGAACTTGGACCTATGGTTTCTGCTGGCAGAAACCGAGTTCTCAGCGCTCAACACAGCCGATGACCAAAAATTCATGGCTATCATCCGAGCACTGAACAGTGGCACGATGCAGCACATAGCTGACGTGATCAGAGATCCTCCAAAGAGCGAGAAGTATGAGTTCATAAAGAAAACCATACTGGAAAGGTTTGGTGTCTCTGAAAAGGAAAAGCTACGACAAGTACTAAGAGGCATTCCACTTGGAACCAAGAAGCCTTCTCAACTGTTGCGTGAGATCCGGGACAAATGTTCAAAAAATCTCACCGAAACTGCGATCCACGAACTCTGGATTGAGAAGCTGCCCAACTCACTGCATCCGTTTCTCGCAATGTCAGACGACTGGAATTTGAGCAACCTCGCCAGCTTGGCTGACAGAATCCTGCCCAAAATTACATCAGGACCAGAAAATGTGATGCCAGTCACATCCAGCAGTCTTCGTCAAGCATCTCCAACCGAAGACACCAACCTACGCTCAGAGGTCATGGACTTGAGAATACGGATGACCAGCGTAGAAAAAATGCTAGCCGACCTGATGAGCGAGATGAGAAGGTTGACTGGAACTCGTCAACATTCGAGCAGTCGTGGACGCTCAAACTCACGGAGCAACAACAACCGCTCGCCCTCACGTTCTGATTGCTGTTTTTACCACAGGAAGTTTGGAGCAGAGGCAAAACATTGCACCAAACCCTGCAGTTTCACTCCTAAGCCACAGGAAAACAGCAATCGCCCTCAGCACTAGGGGCTGTGTTCGACGGCGATACATACAACACACACACCGTGGAGCCCCGACTGTTCATCCTCGACAAAACAAGCAAAAACAAATTCCTCATTGACTCCGGCGCCATAGTGTCCATCCTACCAGCTTCATCATTCCGAGACGCCCAACCAAAATCCGATTTGGTACTTTATGCTGCAAATACATCACCCATCGGCACATATGGTACCAAACGGATATCACCCGATTTCAACCTCCGCAAGGATTTCACTTGGACGTTCATCGTGGCTGACGTTCCATGGCCTATCATTGGAGCTGACTTTTTGAGGCACTACAACATTCTGGTTGACGTCAAAAACCGCCAAATCATAGATTCAGTGACGTCAATCAGCTCAAAAGGCACTCTCATCAAAATTCCGGACTGCACGATCTCAACTGTGCACCAAGGCCTGTCCTGTTCCGACTTGCTAGCTGAGTTCATCAACGTCACTGTGCCATCGACAAATTCCGCAGCTACACTGAAGAAGGATTGCGCTCACGCCATCATCACACATGGGCATCCTGTCTTCGCCAAGTGTAGGAAATTGGCCGATGTAAAAGCTACAGCCGCAAAGGAGGAAATCTTGGACAACCTTAAAAGAGGAATTCTGAGACCATCCAGCAGTCCTTGGTCCAGTCCTATTCACCTTGTGCCTAAAAAGAACGGTGGTTGGAGATTATGTGGAGACTACCAACGTCTCAACGCCATCACAGTACCAGACAAATACACACCTCCACTCATACAGAGCCTCTTCACACAACTGCATGGCAAACGTGTTTTTTCAACGCTGGACCTGGAACGTGCTTATTATCAGGTGCCCATGAAAGAAGAGGACATCCAAAAAACGGCTATCATAACGCCCTGGGGACTGTACGAATACCTGGTGATGCCTTTTGGACTGAAGAACGCGACGCAAACGTTCCAACGCTATATTGACATCGTCTTCCGTGGTCTCGACTTCATTTTTGTGTACATAGACGACATCCTTGTTATGTCACAAAATGAAGTCCAACACAAAGACCACCTCCGTCAAGTGTTTCGAAGACTACAGGAACATTCACTGTCAATAAACGTTGGCAAGTGCGTCTTCAGCAAAAGTCAAGTCAACTTCCTTGGCTACTCCATCGATGCCAATGGATTCTCACCTACTACAGACCGCCTCTTCAACATCACGCAATATGCCAAGCCGCAAACGGTTCACGAGCTACGACGCTTCTTGGGAATGATCAACTACTACCGCCAATGCATTCCCAAGATGGCTCAACTCCAACTGCCACTACATCGCTACATCACTCACTCCATCAAGAACGACAAGACGAAAATTGATTGGACTCCTGAGGCTGATGCTAGTTTTCAAGGACTGAAGGACGCTCTCAACGAAGCAACTCAACTTTCCTTCCAATCGCCAACATCCAAGCTGATGCTCTTCACAGATGCCTCGACAACATGCATCGGAGCAGCTCTGGAACAAGTGGAGGAAAAAGTTGCTAAGCCGTTGGGTTTCTTCTCCAGAAAACTCAGCGATACGGAGAAGCGATATAGCACATACGATCGTGAACTGCTTGCCATATTTGCTGCAGTAAAACACTTTCGACACCTCCTGGAAATGCGGCACTTCACCATCAACACGGACCACAAGCCACTAACACACGCGTTCACCAAACAACACAACAACGCATCAGACAGGCAACTTCGGCAATTGGACTTCATTTCTCAATTCACCACAGACATAGTCCACGTGAAAGGAGAAAACAATATCGTGGCAGATGCACTCTCACGCATCAATGCCATATCCATGCCGACACTTCTTGACCCAGCAACTATCGACCAGGCTCAACGCGAAGACGAGGAACTGACGGATCTGATCCTGAACGAATCTTCGTTGACGATCGAAGAACTGGAAGTTGCACCGAACGTCAAAATCTATTGCGACACCAGTCAAGGTATCATCCGTCCATACCTCCCAAAGTCGCTTAGGAAACATGCTTTCGACATCATCCACAACATTTCCCATCCCGGTCGAAAAGCAACATCACAACTATTGCGGGAAAAGTATGTCTGGCCAGGCATCAAGAAGGATGCAACAACATGGGCTCAAGAGTGCATACCATGCCAACGATCCAAAGTCCATCGCCACACAAAGATGCAACCAACACACATTGAGATGCCAGACGCAAGATTCTCACACATCCATCTGGACCTGATCGTTTTGCCAAAAATTCAGGACTACCAATACTGTCTGACCATCATAGACAGATTCACCAGATGGCCTGTGGCAGTTCCTCTAAAAAACATGACAGCCGACACGGTGGTTCAAGCCCTGTTCGACCATTGGATAAGCCATTATGGTACACCAACCGTCATCACTACCGACCAAGGAACACAATTTGAGTCGCATCTCTTCAAAGCTCTAGCCAACTTCATCGGTGCTAAGAAGATACGGACTTCCACATACCACCCGCAATCAAATGGTATCATCGAACGCTTTCACCGTACTTTGAAAGCTGCACTCAAGTGTTCTCCAAAGCCTTGGATCGAAGTTCTGTCGACTGTCTTGTTAGGATTGAGGACTAGCTACAAAGAAGAACTGAAAGCATCACCAGCAGAAATGTTGTATGGTACTAACCTTAGGATACCAGGTGAGTTTTTTATTGCAAATGACTCTCTTCCGAATCCTAGCACTTTTGCTGAAAAACATCGTGCTTTGATGCGAGAAATACGACCAGTACCCACTGCACATCATTCCAATGCCAAGATCTTCGTCAGCAAAGAAATGTCCAACTGTACGCACGCCTTCATCAGGTCCGACCACGTCAAAGCACCTCTAGAGGCACCGTACACTGGACCATTCAGAATTCTTGAACGAATCTCTGACAAGCTCTTCGCCATCGATGTCAACGGCACGCCACGAAACATATCTGTGGAAAGACTTAAGCCAGCATACATCAGTAAGAACGATGATACTTGTTTTAAGCAAATTGGAACTTCAACTCAACAGCAACAAGTAGTCCACAAATCTCATCAACAACAATCCACAAGTTCAACAGAAGCACCAGGAATCAAAATCAACAAAATTACACATCCATCCAAAAACGAAAATGTTCGTAAAACACAACCACAAGAACATAACCACATTTCAACATCACAAAATCCTGATTTCGATTCTCAATCACCTCCGAAGACGTCCACTTCCAGCCAACAAACTTTTTCACAACACAAAACATCATTGCAACAACCAATAGCCCAAAATAATTCAAATTTAAAAACATTCACGAAAAATTCAATTTCTGGAAATAATTCGCCACAACAACAGAATGCAAAAAATTTGACAACTAAATCTCAGCCAAAACCACAACCAACTATAAAGAGACGAGTGACTTTCCGTCTGCCACCGCAAAGTTCAGGGGGGAGTAGCTGTGGCGAACCTCCTCAAACTGCGCCAAGAGGACGCCATCTGTTGGTCACTCCGAACCGCTCGTCGTCGTCTGTTCTTCCTCAAACTTCGGAATTTCCACAGAGGAGAATAGACAACCTTATAGAACGATTAAGAAGACAAATAGGTTTGCACCCCTCGCCCTCATTGCTGCAAATCTATTCTCCTGCAAATACGCAGTAGACGATGAATTCGTTATAATTCAAATTAGACGCCGGACAGTTTTGTTCCCATCGATAGTAGCAGCAACATCAATCAACAAACAGCGGACAGTGAATTATTAAGTATTAAATCAAAGCAAACAATATATATGTATTTTAACTAAGGCCATTATCAGTTAGTTAGTTTATTTATTCATTTGTTAGTTTTAGTGTTCTGTAAATAAACAAGAGTGTACATAGTGCACAGTGTGTATAGACAAAACTGACGTGTATTATTTTATTGTGTGTCTCGTGGTAACTAGAGATCCACAAGCTTTTTAAAAGGACGTGTTCAAAAAAAATGTAGTATTTGCAAAGAAATTTTTTCTCTCGATTAAAAATTAAAGAAATAAAAACTATATTCATATTGGATTTTTCCTCCCGTTTTTCACCTGGTGGTGTTCTTAACACAGGATTTTGCACTAGTTCTATTTGCTGAAGCTAATAGCTTTCCTCATGGAATTATTTGTTTAAAAAATATAGCACAATGCAAGCAAAATACAAGTCAAACAAACAAACAAAGCAGTAGAAAATGATCGAAAGGGAAAGATATATGTATGTATGAAAATCAAACATTCTCCAATAGAAATTCATGTTTGGGACTAGCAGTACATGTTTCAACTGAATTTAATTTGGGTTGTGTATATTTACGCGGTAATATTATGGTTCAATTTCATGGTTTTGTAAATAGAATCAACTTATTTTCTTTCTTAATCTATCGAAAAGACTGGTCAATAGCGTAAAATTGCTTTACCACAGATTTGGATAAATAACAAATTGATTCTGTTTGCCAATGGAAAATCTCATCAAAGATTAGTTTTTAAAATCTTTTTACATACTCCCCGAACATAACCGAAAGTTTTTTCAACAGAACAGCTGACTTTGACATAGAGCTTTCTTCACTGCTGGACGATGCCTCTAAACTGTAAAGGCCCCGGCCCATAGAACGCGGTGCGTGCGGTAGAAGCGGCGCGGCAACTGAGGCGGTTGGTTTTGCCGCGCGCAACTGATAGGGGTGACCCATAGAATCCGTTGCGGTGTTTTGACAGATAAATTTAGTCAAAATGGGGGCGTTCAAGAATCGCATCCGGATAGCTTGTTGTTGTTGTTTTCGTGTGGGAAATCGAAAAAAATAAGTTATAATCGTCTAGCAATGATATTTTGAATGTTTTTCTGTTTTCAAAAGTCGAATTTTAATATTTCACAGCTGTTGTCTGTTGTCGATCGTTCAAAAAGGTATCTAGACACGGGTATCCAAGATAGGCTATCCGATAGGTTCTTGAACGCGCCCATTGTCATTCTTTCCATATAAGAGAAAACTTCCTCTTAAAGCCTTAAAGGCCCCGGCCCATAGAACGCGGTGCGTGCGTGCGGCACCGCTTTCAACTGACAGCTCGATTAAATACACACGTTCTTATGAGAGGTGACCCATAAGCACCGCGAGCAACGCGCCGCACGCGCCGAGTAGCCGAACTTCTATTTTGCCGTGGCTCTCACGCGGTGACAGAAGAGAGACATGCGCAGTCACAACCAATTTGAAGTTTTCTCTTATATGGAAAGAATGACAATGGGCGCGTTCAAGAACCTATCGGATAGCCTATCTTGGATAGCCGTGTCTAGATACCTTTTTGAACGATCGACAACAGACAACAGCTGTGAAATATTAAAATTCGACTTTTGAAAACAGAAAAACATTCAAAATATCATTGCTAGACGATTATAACTTATTTTTTTCGATTTCTCACACGTAAACAACAACAACAAGCTATCCGGATGCGATTCTTGAACGCCCCCATTTTGACTAAATTTATCTGTCAAAACACCGCAACGGATTCTATGGGTCACCCCTATCAGTTGCGCGCGGCAAAACCAACCGCATCAGTTGCCGCGCCGCTTCTACCGCACGCACCGCGTTCTATGGGCCGGGGCCTTAAAGGCCTTATTAAGTTTTCCTCATTAAAATGTATCAAGCTCTTAAGGTGCCAAAATGAGAGCTAAAGGTGCCAAGGTGCCAATCGAGACTGAAGGGTGCCAAAATGGCACAATTGTGCCACTTCGGCAACGCTGGTATGGAAAGTAAGAAAAAAAATACAAATGCATATATGGCAGTTTGAAATGCATATTGCAGTTACAAATGCATATTGCCAGTTTGAAATCCAAAAATAAAGTGGTGTTAGTAATTTCACTGAAACAACTTTATATTCAGCTGAATACGTGTATCAGTTTTTTTTTTTCAGTTTTAAATTCATTTTTATTGTATATCACTTATAACTACTTGCATGCTAACAAAAATGTTTAAACTAGCTTACATAATAACTTAATTAACTTACTGACCCTAGGCGGGTACTCTAAATTACGCAATAACTTATTTCTATTGCCTTTCGGCCTTAAAGAATACGTGTATTACAGATAGATCTCGTGTTAAAAAAGTAGTGAGCAAATGGAAGTTGAGAGGAAAGAGAACTAATGGTTTTCCCTCTTGTTCTTTATTCTTCTATGGTCAAAAGCTTCAGAAACTAGAAATCCTACCTGATATCCACCTCCGCGCACTCCCGATACATCGATATTTCATCACATTCATGATGTATTTCCGTCGACTGACACTATTTGAAAAAAATTATAGAGTATAACAAAGAGAAAACAAAATAGAATCAAATCACCGATATTTTTTAAATTTTTGGTAGATCTGCCCCCCTCCCCTCCCCCCCCCCCCCAATTACCTCTCACATCCCCAGAAAGCCCGTGCATGCAAATTTTCAACTCGTGGACAGCAAAACAATGCAGATCGATTTCATTGAAAGGAAAATTTTAATAAATAGATAGGAAAAAATAATAGATTTTAAAAATATTTTATTAAATTGAATTTTTTTAACCAATTTATAGAAAGTTTTTGGTTTGAAAATTTGTTTTCTTTTTTTTTTTTTAATTTCCGATAACGGAGCACCCTTTTAAAAAAATTATGGCCGCCAAAACTATTATATCCCAACGTTGGTACCACTGTTTATAAACGTCAGTTCTTTTACAAATTTTTGACAAGTGTGTTCGCCGCGTTGTTTTCTTTATTCCACAAATAAATTTATAAATACAAGTTTAATAATAAAAACGGACTTTAAAATGTCCCAAACTATTGAAATTCCCTTAAGGGATACCGACGAGGTACTACTGTGCATTTAAAATTTATAGATATTATTCCTACATGTTATATTTCCAAGGTAATTGAAGTACATCCTGACCAATTGCCTGAGTGTCAAGAAGTGTTGGGTATTTTGCGACAAGAAAGGTCTCAATTAAATACCTGGGTTAATGTTGCTGTAAGTAAAAAAGAAATAGTTATTCAAAACAAATAGAAGTATGTACAATATTTTTTGGTTTTAGTTGGCTTACTACAAACAAAAGAAAACATCCGATTTTATTCGTTTGTTGGAAACGGCAAGAATTGAAGCAAATGTTGACTACCGAGATTATGAAAAGGATCAAATGCGAGCCTACGATATGCTCGCTGCTCACTACGTGCAAGAAGCTAATCGGGAGAAATCAAAAGATAAAAAGAGGGAACTGTTCATGAAAGCTACTAACTTGTACACTACAGCAGACAAGATTATCATGTACGACCAGGTATGTTGGAGTGACTATTTAGAGGATATTAAAAGCTCAAATTAAAAAAAATATTAATAATTTTAAAGAATCACTTGCTGGGAAGAGCATACTTTTGCTTATTGGAAGGAGACAAGATGGAACAGGCCGATGCTCAATTTAATTTTGTCTTGAATCAGTCACCATCAAACATCCCTTCGTTGCTAGGCAAGGCTTGCATTGCATTCAACAAGAAAGATTATCGTGGTGCTTTGGCATTTTATAAAAAAGCATTGAGAACAAATCCCAACTGTCCAGCCAACGTAAGAATGGGAATGGGACATTGTTTTTTAAAAATGAACAACCCGGATAAAGCAAAGTAAGTAAATTTAAAAAAAAAAACCTTATATACCTCTTTTTTCAAAAGTTAAATCATCTTTTGCATGTTTTGATAAATGTAAACAAAAATAATCTTAGAAGAGAGTCTGAAACTATGTTAAATACTTCGAATAATTACGTCCTTATATGGTCCAAATTGGTGGCTTAAGTTTGTTACATGCTGGTTGTGTCATTCATAAAATGACCCGTCATATCGTTCCATCATATACCTTTGAGCCTATTTTTAATATTTACATGCCGTTCGTCCAAATCCAAATATGTCCAATATGATTTCGTATACATTTTATTTTTTAGATGATCTCAACCAAAATCCGACGAGGTCTTCCCCTTCTATAATTTTCATGCAATATGATTTCAAAAATGTGTCGAGTAGAAGCGTTGATGTCCATCTGCTTAACATGGCCCAGCCGTCATAGTATCGAAATGCTTACTGTTCTAGCTATGCTCATCTCGCATAATAACTAATACAGCTCGTTGACAAATCTTTTCCATACATTCACATTCACATACGGGACCAAAGGTTTCCTCATTTGCTTGCTTCCGCGCTGTATAGCAGGACTAGGATAACCAAAGCCTTACCTTGGTTTTTATAGAGAGGGTTTTATGGCTCAATTGCCTTCTTAACCCAAAGAAAAAGCGATTGACAATTGAACTCCTCACTGATGTTATTTTCCGTGTCTAGCAGATCCCAAGTAGACGAAGTCCTGTAATATATTTCGAAGTTATGTCTGTCTATCGTGACGTTTTGTCCAATTCTTCGATGTTCTCTGTCCTTGTATGTGATGATTTTGTCGCAAATATCTGTCGTCTTTGTATTGAACACGTAGAAAGATTAACTTTTATAATATTAGAAAAACTTCAGCGTTGAACATCCATAGGTTCTCACATTGTTTTAACTTCGACTAAAATCACTTCACAATTTACGTATCTAACCTTAAAACGAAAGTACTGCAAAAAGCCTCAGGTCAACGTTCACGCGAAGGTTATTTACTCTTTGCCTATTTATTTAGTTAAAAAAAAAGCTTCAGTTCATCATAATGCTTACAATATGCTGGGTAAGTGTTTCATTTGTATTGTAGTTTTATTCATTGGCTAAAATATTCCTGCACCTGTTTCTGTTGTTTTTGAATAGTCTGCATAACATTGATTCATATAATTTAAGCTTTTTGGTAATGTTCTCCAGTCGAATATCAGTGAATCTCCACGTTTTTTGAAAGTTAAACACTAGGCTCGGTTTTAAAACACTTTTTGTTGCATTATGCAGCGTTTTAAGTACTTGCTATGATAAGATGCATTTGTGTTAGTTTTGAGAATATTTCTTAATAAAGCAGCAGTTAAACATTGCTTCTGTTCTACGGTTATGCATATACCAACTAGTCTCTGTTCGTTTTATAATGCTGTGATGATCATGTCTGTTCCCTTATGCCAAGTTTTGTTTTCTCCAAGGGATCACAGATTTCCCACTTTAGTGCCTCACATTAGTGATTCACTCGTGGGGTACGCCGTTTTGCTTTCTCCATGAGAGTTTGAAATAAAAAAATAGTGTGGCGCATCAAAGCTATGGAAACCTTGGCCCTAACTCATTTTCACTGCCATTGTTAGACCCATTCTATATTATGGCAATTTAATCTGGTGGAAGGCGGTTGAAAAATCTACGCATTTAAAACCCCTAACCAAAGAACAAAGAACATCCTGTATTTTCGTAACTGGAGCAATGAGTACTACACCAACCGCGAACTTGGAATTAATCCTCAATCTCACACCCCTTGATCTCTATGTTCAAGAATAGACAGCAAACAGCGCACTTAGGCTAAATCAGTGTAATGTCTGGAAAACCAGACAAATTGGACATGTACAGATTTTATTACGATACGCAGACAACAGTATCGGCAAAGATTACATAACTACATACCTGGACTTTAAAAAATCCTTCTCAATCAGTTTCCTTAATAGGCAGGATTGGGAGAATGAAACACCTCATATGAACGAGACATCTATATCAATTTATACCGACGCCGAAGTTGGAACAGGTGCAGGTTTCTTTTTAGAAAGAATGAAATTTGGCCAGTTCCTTTAAACTTCCAAATCACAGCAGTGTCATCCAAGCCGTGATCTTGGCAGTTGCAACAAAACAGGTGTCTATGATGTCGCTATCACATGCTGATATCACTTTTTTCATTGATAGCCAAGCAGCAACAAAAGCCATTTGTTCCAATCTTGTCAAATCAAAGCCTGTTTCTTGCTGTCGCTAAGAGGTAAGGGTTCTTGGCAAACAGCATACCGGGAAACGAAAAAACGGACGAATTAGCGAGAAAAGGCTCAGCACTTGACTCTTCTCTCATTGATCAATCAATCAGGGTCCCACCCTGTTCAATTAAACAGATCATTGGTAACAAAATAATACGAAAATCCAATGAAAGATGGGAATGCCTAGATTCCTGTGTGACTTTCAGGAAACTATGGCCAAAATACGATAGGAACGGATCTGAAAGGCTTTTATACTTGAATAGGCCTTCAATACGATCGCTTATCAGTATTATAACAGGACACAACCTACTAGGCTACCACAAAAAGAAAATGGGTCTTTGCTCCGATGACTTAGGTGGAGGATGCAATGACGAAGACGAACATTCCTTTGTCACTGCCCAGCAATCTGCCACACCAGAAAAAACTTTCTAGGCAATTAATTCTTCAACGAACTAGAAGAATTATCAGACACTCCTAAAAACAGCCTGTTGAACTTAATTAAGGTCAGAAAATAGTTTAAAATTGACCAACCATAAACTCATAGGTTTTTTTTTAGGACGTTACAATACTCCAGGGTATCACAATGAATCTACATTGATCTAAGTGTGGCGGAAATATGATCAACCATCAGCCCATTCTACCTAACCTAACCTAACTCATTTTTAGGATCTAAAACTTTATGCCGATTCCAAACGGCTAAGTTAGAAAGTGTTTTTCGGGAAGTGTCACTTTCGGAAAACCAAAGCCGATAACCGTGAAAAAATTGTTTATCTTTGATATTTCTGAAAATCTATCCTCGAATCTCTTAAGGGGGCCCGGTGGTCCAGCGCACGAAAATGACACCTATTTTCACGATTTTTTTTTTGCTATTAAAAATAAAAAAACCGATGTTCTAACATTTCGAGCTCATTACTACTTTTATTAATGATATAAAAAAATTTTGTTTTCATTTTAAAAACAATATGTATTATGATAAAAATGCCGCTAAAGATGACCCACTCGAAAAATCGGATCCGGACCCCGTAGATGATTTCGAGACTTCTACTCATCTGAAACAAAAAATCCAAAGACATTCTTAATCAGAAAGAGTACAGTTATAGTCGGAACTAGAACAAATCGAAAAACTTGAAAATTGACAAAATGGCGGGCGTTGAAAAAAAAAATTTGTAAAATCATTAGTTTTTTAGTGTAAACAATAGGAAATTGTTTGAATAAAATTATGATTCTAGTTCCGACGATAGCCATACATGTTGTTAACAACATATCCAAATTTCAAGTCATTCGGTTGAATAGTTTTTTTATTTTCACCCCCGGCGTGCCGCAAAAAGTCGTTTCGAGATAAATGAGTTTAAAGTTTGTGGTATAGGAGCGCGCGGACCGCTCTCTACCTGGTAAATGGGCTGTAGAAGCTATAATATTGGGAATTTCCGCATGAAAATTTCACAGTATATTCTTAAGATACTATACTTTCGAAATATCGAAAAAACAAAAAATCGATTTTTCGAAATTTCTAGACCACCGGGTCCCCTTAAGTAACCTACAGACATGCTAACCATTACGCCACGGGCAGCATGGTAGTTTGCTATTTATTATAACTTTCTCTTTTGATACCTTTTTTTGTATTTTTCTATATAAAGCTTCATTCGTTTTTTATGAGTTGATGTTCATATACCATTCCTTTATAGTTGACAACCTCTCGTAGGTTTCCTCGAATTATCGAGAAAGCCCATGATCCTTAATCTAGTGAAGCTAGGTTAACAGCAAATATGCATAGGCCTACCTTATTGAGATCACATTGGTTTTATTGTTATAGAATTCTAATTTTTCTATTTTTTAATCTTCAGGTTGGCTTTCCAGCGTGCACTGGAATTAGATCCAAACTGTGTTGGGGCCTTGATCGGTCTTGCTATTTTAAAACTTAATTTACATGAACCCGACTCAAACAAATTAGGTGTTCAGATGCTTTCAAAAGCGTATACTATCGATTCAACCAGCCCAATGGTCCTCAACCATCTAGCAAATCATTTCTTTTTCAAAAAAGATTACCAAAAAGTACAACATTTAGCGTTGCATGCGTTTCACAACACAGAAAACGAGGCCATGCGTGCCGAAAGTTGCTATCAATTAGCACGGTCATTTCATGCGCAACGGGACTACGATCAAGCTTTTCAGTACTATTACCAGTCGACACAGATTGCGCCATCAAATTTCGTTCTGCCACACTACGGATTAGGGCAGATGTATATTTATCGTGGCGATGCTGAAAATGTGAGTATTCAACAATGTTAATGTATTTAGGTGTACCAATTTTGTATAATATGGTGTCTCTTTTAGGCGGCTCAATGTTTTGAAAAAGTTCTTAAAGTTCAGCCAGGCAATTACGAAACGATGAAAATTTTGGGATCTCTTTATGCTAATTCGAACTCTCAAACTAAACGTGACATGGCGAAAACCCATTTAAAAAAAGTAACAGAACAATTTCCTGAAGATGTTGAAGCCTGGATAGAATTAGCTCAAATTCTGGAACAACATGATTTACAGGCATCGCTCAGTGCATACGGAACGGCAACAAGTATATTAAGCGATAAAGTGAAGGAATACATACCACCTGAGATCTTAAACAACGTGGCAGCATTACACTTCCGCTTGGGAAACTTACTTGTAGCAAATGAAAAGCTATTGGAAGCTTTAGAAAGGGCAAATACACAAAGAACAAATGATCCACAATACTATGACTCGATTTCTGTTACAATGAAGTACAATTTGGCTCGGTTAAATGAAGCAAGGTGTAGTTTTGATGTCGCCGACAAGCTCTATAAAGATATTTTAGAAGAACATCCGAATTATATTGATTGTTATTTACGTCTGGGATGTATGGCACGAGACAAAGGATTGATTTTTGTAGCATCAGATTTCTTCAAAGATGCCTTGAACATAAATAACGATAACCCAGATGCACGGTAAGTTTAGGAATTGAAAAAACATTCATCATAAAAGTAAAACTTTATTCTTTTTCTTCAGCTCACTCCTTGGCAATCTCCATTTAGCAAAAATGCAGTTTACCTTAGGACAAAAGAATTTCGAAACAATTCTCAAAAATCCAGCTACATCTAATGACGCTTACTCATTGATTGCGCTTGGAAATTTCTCATTGCAAAGTCTTCACCAGCCATCAAAGGATAAAGAAAAGGAAAAAAAACATCAAGAGAAGGCTTTGGCTATTTACAAACAGGTATGTCATTTTTTAAGTTCCATTGTTGCATACTTAACATTTTGAACAAAAATATTTTTTTTAGGTCTTACGAAACGATCCACGAAATATTTGGGCCACAAATGGTATTGGATCAGTTCTTGCTCATAAGGGATGTGTTATTGAAGCCAGAGATATATTTGCTCAGGTGCGCGAAGCAACTGCGGACTTCTGTGATGTTTGGCTTAACATTGCCCATGTGTATGTAGAGCAAAAGCAATACATAAGTGCCATACAAATGTACGAGAACTGTATGAAGAAATTTTTCAAACATCATAACGTCGAAGTAATGCAATATCTAGCAAGAGCTCATGTCCGTGCCAATAAACTCAAAGAAGCAAAAATGGTTCTTCTTAAAGCAAGACGCGTTGCCCCACAAGACACGGTGTGTTCATGATTTTTTATTTAATTTTGAAGATTTTATTGTAAACCAAACATTTTTAGGTTCTGCTGTTCAATATTGCCATTGTGCTGCAAAGATTGGCAATGGCCATTTTAAAAGACGAGAAATCAACTCTCCAGATCGTCTTGCAAGCAGTTCATGAGCTGGGATTAGCCCACAAGTACGGCTATTTGGTTTAACCTGCACAAGTTTTTGATACGATTTCGTTTGTATTCTCCACAGGTATTTCCAGTATTTATCGATAAATGGAGACAAGACACGTTACAACATAGAATTGGCCGCTATAGAAGCAAACCAGTGTCAAGATCTTTTATCACAAGCACAGTATCATGTAACCCGCGCTCGTCGTATCGACGAAGAGGAAAAAACTCTTCGACGCAAACAAGAAGATGAACGTATGGCATTTAAACGTAAGCAAGAAGAGGATCGCCGTATAAGAGAGGAAGAAAAACATAAATCAAAGGAAGTTATGTTGCAAAAACGCCAAGAGTATGTGGAAAAAACAAAGAACGCCTTGCTGTTCAGCGAACCTGCGCCGGATAAGAAAAAAGGTATTCACAAGAAATTTATTGTTAACAAACATATTGAATACAATTTTTTTTTCTTGAATTTAGGTGGTGGACGTCCTCGCAAAGACGAATACGTTTCGGATTCTGGTAGTGATCAACCGAGAGACAATTCAGAGAGACCCAAGAAGAAGGCAAAAGTTGAACGTAAAAAAGCTACTGGTAAAAAACGAAGCAATAAATCTGCCCGCGACGATGATAGTGACAGTGATGCTCCTAAAGATAGTAAACGCAAACGAGCAAAACCGAAGGAGAAGAAAGAAAAGTTGTCGAAACAAGATAAGCTCACTTCGAAACAACGTCTCAAAATTGTTTCAAAAGCTACAATTTCTACAAGCGAATCGGAAAGCGATGGAGGTAAAAACAAAAGTGGCAGTGACAGCGGTAGTGGTAGCAATGCTGACAAACGTAGCAAAAAACGCATTATCTCGGATGACGAGAAATCTGGCTCGCGATCAAGAAGTGGAAGCCGGTCTAAATCGCGTAGTGCCAGTAGATCAGTGTCCAAGTCAAAGTCTAGATCACGTTCTCGCTCTGGATCACGTTCAGGTCGGAGTAAATCTAGAAGTGTTAGTGGCAGTCGAAGTCGTTCAGGTTCGAGATCAAGATCTGGCTCCCGTTCTGGATCTGGATCACCGTCAAAGTCTAGGTCAAGGTCGAATTCGAAGTCAAAATCACGATCCCGCAGCAGATCGGGCTCTAGATCAAGTAATTAGAAGGAACTGTATTATGTAAAAGCAGTAACTACATTTATTTGTTAGTGAAATTGTACTTTTCTGAAAAAAAAATTATAATTAAAATAATAATAAAATAAGAAACCTATTTCGGTTGAGATCTTAAAATTTGGTTAGCCACAACCTTTAAAAGATTCCTATACCTGTTTCCTGTTTGTCTCGAAATGAATAATCGTGCGTCGCATTTAAGTATTCAAGTAAAAATAGATATCCTCAGTAGCGACTGCGATTCAATCAATATGTTTCCTTGTTGTTCTTTACAGGCTTCAGTTCTAGGTTTGCCATTATGGCAATTTTTACCTAAAAAACTTTTTTACCCTAAAACTTTGGAATCATCCCCATCATGAATCATCCCCATCACGTCATCAATTTCTCAAGCTGCTTCTTTTTCTTATTGAGAATTCGATGTTCTTCCCTTTTTTTGTTGGCGGTGTGGGTTATGTTGCTGAAGTGTGTGCCATTTGGTGTGGGTGTAGGGCATTTGGTGTTTGGAGACTTTATCTGTCAGATCTGACAGATAAATTCTCCAAATCACTCCGAAACATGTTCCAAAATGCGGTTTGGAGACACTTTTTGGAGTGAATTTTTCACTCCCGTTTCAGTTTGGGTGCAAGGGCGTGAACACCAACACATAAACAAACTGTCATCTGACTGCTTGTCAAAGCAAGCCGCAGTTTCTATTTATTTTTTGTCAGCTCACAAAGCACGCGATAGTTTATAAAATTATCTTCAGAAGACCATTAAATAATTTTTAAAATTAAAGTGAACGATTTTTAGTCTTGTTTTCTGCTTTAACATGAAAGATAAAATTTAGTAAGCTAACCACTACCAATGCAATCACTCCAAATCTGTCACTTCGGTTAAAACGATTTCCAAAATAAAACGAAAAAGGAGTGAAAGAGCGAATTTGTTTTTGGAAAACGACATTATGTCGTTTTCCAAAATATCACTCCCAAATGAAATCGGGAGTGATTTTTTGACAGATAAGCTATACTAGAAATGTCAAAGCTGATACTTCAACTCTCCAATTCACTCCCGATTTGGTTTTTGGAAAACGACATATGTCGCTTATCTGTCAAAAAATCACTCCAACTCTCCAAATCACTCCCGATTTCATTTGGGAGTGATATTTTGGAAAACGACAATAATGTGCTATAGGTGTTTCACTCACACAAAGCAAACACGTTAAATTGAGCAGAAACAATTTTTGGTGTTCCATTGGCTTTCAAAATGAGTGTTTCCCCGAGTGAAACCAATTAGTAAGCACAGCAAGTACAGGTTAATTTTAATACGTTGGCAGAAATGTAGATTGCTTTGGGCACCGCTACTGTAACGGGCTATTGGTTTCATCGGGGTCGTGCTGGCATGCTGGTCCGGCTCCTGCTCGCCGTTGGGCGTGGGAACTTGACCCCTTAAACCCGCTGACAAAAATCATGCCAGACTTTCGTGCTGTCAAGGTGTTTTAGCACACGAGAAATTGCCTCTACCCTCCCTACCTTGTCACCTTACTCGCCTCGGTGACCCTTAACTGGCATCATCCCCTACCTAAGCGATCATCCTTTCCTCTTTAGACTCCTCATCCCATTTTGATCAATTTAGTTAATACACATTTTATCTTCAATTTCCGATTTCATATATTTGAAAATTTCCTACTCATATTTCACAATACTATTTACATGCGTCGTAATTGTGTGTATTTCTTGCTCGTGATTGGCTTTAGGTTTACTTTATGATGTGTGTATGTTTAAATTAGTGATTTAAGCAACTGGACTTGTAAAATATTCAACTTCTATGTTCTTTGTATTGTTCTTTTAAATGTACTTAGCACTTTCTATGTATTCAAATTTTTAAACGTAGCTCTTTGTGCACGTAATTAAACAAACAGATTAAAATTATACAATTAATGAAATTATAAAAAAAAAAATAACGAATCCGAAACTAATTTCAATACACGCAAGACAAAAAAAAAATACCGGGATTTAACTTCCTCTTTTACACGATTAAATTTAAAGCAAGCAATGGTCCCCACTTAACCCCAAAAACCAGATATATATATGTAAATTTTAATATAGTAAAAAGTGACAGGGCGCATAAAAGACTTACCAAATGTCGATGATTTTGTTGTTGTGGCCACAGCATTCAAATCCTCGATGGTCTTTCCCGTCGTAACTACTAATTCGCTTTTGTTCTCGAATTTTCAAGATAATTAAAATCAATATATATATAACCTGGTTATATGTTTATCAAAAATTAAAGCTACGTTAACGCGCGTATTTGCCGTTAATATCGGATTCACTTCACAATAATTATTAAAAGAATTAAGAACAAAAAAAAAACCGAGCACACACTTATTACAATAAATTTACTGGTTGCCTTGAATGGTTTCAAATCAGCCTCCTGTACTCAACCTCCGAAGCCTTTCCTTCCGGATTACGCCCCCTTTATATCTCTCCTGACGAAGAGCCTACTTGCAGGCTATTTAAATATGTAGCGCACCACTTAATTAATTAAGTGTATTTTTATTCTCTCAGGTAAGGTGCTTCCTATTCAAATAAATACAGGTACTGCTAAATTATGGCAGCTGAATATATATTATTTCCTGCAGAAACCTTCTGGGCAATTTTACTTCTCAGCAAGTACAAAATATTCCTAGTTATACGAACGAAATAACCTTCATCGGCAAAATAACCATGAAATTGGTTTTCCTTGGAACTTCTGGTCCGTTTGACTTTGAATTTGCTAATGACGCAAACAGCACAATGTCAAACGGATTCAGAATCTCAATGTTATGTTTCACCGCTTATTTGAGAGGTCATAACGTTCTTTTTTTTCTCCTTTCCCTGCTCTAAACAATTCCTATCTTCCTTCTTAGCAACATTTATAACATCTACCATATAAACGAGTTTAGCATATGCTTAAACCATCTTTCTCTTTCCTAACCACTTTCTGACCACCTACTAGGGAATTTTTATGTGTCAAATTGACAAGACCTTCCTCCACCTGTCATAAGTGTTGTTTACCTTTTACCTTAAGTATTTTCCGACTCGTGCGCGAAATAATTTGTTTAGTGGTTTTATTTGTGTTTATTTAAATAAAAAAAACATATTTCGTTACAGGGCTTCGCTATTTTGGATGCGTTAAAGCATTCAAAACACGCGAACGAACCCACGTACCCATAAATCGCCCTACTTTATTCCTATTCTTATCTGTCCATACAAAAATTTTTCTTCGCGAGCCCGAGGCGGCGAGAAAAGATAAAACGTAAAGAATAACCTAATAAAAGGTAGTTTTCGGATGGTGTGTGCTAAAATTGAGAAAATGAAGGGGAACAGCGAAAACAAAAAAAAAATATAAATATAAATAAGATAAAAAAAAATATATCACTAAAATCACCCCCAGTGTAAAAAGTGTACAGTGAGTGAAATGTGTATATACACAAAAAAAATATACAAAAAAAGTAAAAATATGATTTTTAAAACAACGCCGGATCAGCTTTACCTCATAACGTGGGTGCCGAACCTACATAAAAGCCGGGCTGTATTTTGCGTCAGATAAGTATTTACTATTATTTCTTGATTGGGGAACCGATACTTTGTGGAACGTTTTCTCTTGCTTTCAGGTTATTGTTTGATGTCTTTGGCGTGGTAGATACCTATAAGTTTACCATTCAACGTTTCCAGTTCGTACATGCAACTGCCTACCACTCTGCGGACACGGCATTTGACAAACTTAGGAAGCAGTTTTGCATTGATTCCCTTTTCAAAGCTGCTCTGAGTAAAGTTTCGATGAAAAACTTCTTGGCCAACTTTAAAAGACACGGGATTTGAACGTAAGTTGTATGTTTTTCTTGACTTAACGTGTGCCCTGAGTAAGTTCTCTGATAACCTTTGTCTAGTAATGGCAGTTTTAGCACAGTTTGGTACAACCAACAATTCGGGGTCAGTCAGAGCATTCAAATCTCGTAGTAAACGATAAGATGAACCATGGGATATCATCGTTTGTCCAAACAACGCAAAGTATGGCTGGCATCCGATAGATTCGTGCATGTCGGATCTCAATGCACATGCTATGCTGGACAGATGAATATCCCAATCGTTTTGCTCCTTGGAAATGAGCACTCGCAGTTTACTTAAAAGATTACGATTGACTCTCTCCGAATTGTTAGCTTGTGGTGAATACAATGCCGTACGAATGTGCTTAATGCCATAGTTTGCCAATAAGTTTTTGAACTCATTGGAGACAAACTGACATCCGTTATCAGAATGAACAAACTCAGGGGTGCCGAAAGTATGAAATATTTCACATTCCAAAAACTGAGCAATTCGTGTCGCGGTGGCTTTCGGGAGTGCTTTTAAGAAAGTAAATTTAGTAAAGTGATCTAACGCAATAAATATATAAACGTTTCCTCGTTTTGTTCGTGGGTAAGGTCCTAATAGATCGACGAATAAACGTTGCATCGGTCTTTCCGAAACGATTTGGTTATTGATTGGCGGGCGAAGGGTTACATTTGGAGCTTTTACGGTTTTGCACGTCTCGCATTCACTCACGAACGTTTTTATATCCGTTACCATTTTCGGCCAGAAATATTTTTCGCGTATTCGAGCGTACGTTTTAGCGAAGCCGCTATGGCAGTTCAGCTTAGTATTATGGGACATTTCGATACATTTGTGAGTGAGTGCATCGGGTAACCAGAGCCTCCACAGCGAATCCTCGTCGCTTACCTCGCCGTTCCTGAACCTTACTCTTTTGTATATATATTTTCCCGATACAACAAGGTCAGGAAGTGCAGATTGATTGGAGTTGACATTTTCTCGCAGTTGGGAATATTGCTCCGAATTGAACTGATCCGAGTCGAGGTCGACCTCTGCGCCTAATGGTATCAAAGAAAGCTCATCCATTTCCATTCGCGATAGAGTATCCGGAACGACGTTGAGAGATCCTTTTCGGTGTTCGATCGAAAAATCAAAACCTTGAAGTTCCAAGCTCCACCTTGCCAATCGTCCACTCAAGTCTTTCATGGACATGAGCCACTTAAGGCTTGAGTGATCTGTGATGATCGTAAAAGGTAATCCATCAACATACGCTCGGAACTTTCGAATACTCAATACCGCTGCAAGACATTCTTGCTCTGTCACTGTATAATTTTTCTGAGCTTTGTTAAGCTTCTTTGACATATAGGCAATCGGTTTTTCATTCAAATTCTCATCCAACTGAAAGAGAACACCACCCACTCCTTCTGAGGATGCATCGCACTGGATAGTGAACGGCTTTTTAAAATCTGGTTGCGATAGCACGGGAGCCGAAGAAAGCGCAGTTTTGAGTTTATTAAACCCATCTAAAGCTTCAGGTGTTAGCTCAAATTTACTCTTCTTTTTCAAACAATCTGTTAGAGGAGCTGCCAGATCGGAATAATTCTGAATGAACCTCCTGTACCAACCGGTTAAACCTATAAACCTACGAACTTGTCGTTGAGTTTTGGGAATCGGGAAATTGACCATGGCTTCGATTTTAGCAGGATCCGTTTTTAGAGTTCCTTGGCCGATAATGTATCCAAGATACTTAATCTCTCGCATGCAGAACTTGCTTTTGTCGAGGTTGATGGTTAAGTTCGCCTTGCGGAGACATGCAGCAACTTCGTTTAATATCCGAATGTGCGATTCGAAATCGGATGTACATATGAGGAGGTCGTCCAAGTAGACGAAAACATTCTCTCTGAGGGATTGAGGCAACATTTTATCAATGACGCGTGACATTGTCGAACCAGCATTGCTCAAACCAAAAGGCATAACCTTGAATTGGTATAGTGGTCTACCTGGTACTGCAAATGCGGTCTTCTCTCTTGACTTTTCATCAAGAGGAATTTGCCAATAAGCGTCCTTCAAATCCAACCCCGTGATAAAATGAGTGTCTTTTATTCTACTTAACAACCCCTCAATATGTGGTAACGGATACGCATCCTTCACAGTTACTGCATTCACTTTCCGGAAATCCAGGCAAAGGCGAACCTTACCGGGTTTTCTGACTAAAACCACAGGACAACACCACGGTGAGTTGCTAACCTCAATTACTCCAAGCTCTAGCATGCGATCCAGCTCCTTATAAGCCTCTTCTTGTCGCACTGGAGACATAGGATAGTGGCGAGATTTAATCGGAACCGCGTTACCTGTATCGATCGTGTGACCACCTAGCGTTGATTTACCTAAACCTAAGACTATAAAGTTAGGAAACAGCTTCTTTGTTAATTCTAACTGAACAGATTGCTCTGGAGACAGCGCAATCAACTCAGCATCATCTTTCATGTTGACATCTCCTTCATGTGACCAGACATCAGTTTGGATTTCGCTTAATTCAGGTATAAGATGGAATTCTCTCCAAAAATTCATCCCAAGGTAGAGTTTTTGAGTTAGATTGGGAATCAGGTAATATGAAATGGGTTTAGTGACACCTTTGTACTTGGTCTGTATTTGGCAATGACCAACAATGGCATGGGACTTCCCATCGGCAGTACGCACAACATTTTTGTACGACTTCACTTCAACTCCAATTCTTTTTACCAAATCCCAACACTCGCTACCTAGCACAGAAATAGAAGCTCCGCTATCCAGTAAACCAAAAACCGGTTCATTGTCCAGTTGAACATTGGCGTACATTCTACCATCTGCGTCCGACGAAATGATGGATTCCAAAATTGCTTTGCGAAAGTGTTGGCGATTTCTGAACCGATGCCGACACTTTTGTATTTGGGAGCTAGCTACACTATTATCAGTTCCCATAATTCGAGAACGAACCTTATAATAGTTAAGCTTACGCTCATGAAGGGATTTAAGGTTGTGAACAATTATAGGGTGAGTTTCGACATCACTTGATTTTTCGTGTTCCAAGATCTTAAGTGGAACACGGTTGTCACTTTTAGTGTGATTCAGTTCTGTTTCGGGTGGTCGGGGTTGTTGTTCGCCGGACGAAGATCCCCGCCCCTCCTTTCGTCCCTGTAGGAGTTTCCCGGATGCTTGGTGCATTCTGGAGTACTGACTCCTTTGGTTCCACACACGAAACAAAACAGCTTTCTCACATGAGAGGGACACATATAAAAGCTGTGACCTTGCTGATCACAGTTCCAGCAGATGAAATTTGCTGTGGAGTTGGTCCTCTTAGGCGGACCCATGGCCGCGATTTCCTCACCAGTCAAGTCCATTACTTCGTCGCTATCGAGAACAGAAACTTCATGAACTGACTTTTGTGAAGAGAACCTCTTCGCCAAAAACCTTTCCGCAACTCTAGCCTTGTTTCTTAATTGCTCAAGACAGTTGCAATCAGCTGACAGCAGGATTTCTCCAAGTCTGTCCTTAGCATTATTTCGCAAAACATCAACCAGTTTCTTTTCATCAAAAGGCTCCTTAAGACGGTCGTTAAGAACAACGACGGAATTATAAAAATCGTCAAACGATTCCTTGTACCCCTGCCTACGAGTAAGTATGCGCATGTACACATCTACATCGTTCTCTAACCGCCCAAACTCCTTTTTCATTGCCCTCTTCACTTCCGCAAATTGAACTTCCGGGTTCCTTTTTAAATAGGACCAAAACCAACTATTGGCTCTTCCAGTCAACAACGTATGGAAGTTAGAAGTTAGTTGCTCATCGGTGTATTCACACGAAATTTGAAGGCGGTCCACCTTAAATAAAAAGTCGGTAACATTTTCGGTGCCGTCATACTTAATATTCCAACGGTCTAGTCGACACTTATTCGTGGAACTTGAAAATGCGTTGGACAATGAACTTCGGGGTCTGGGGGTAGGTTGGAGACCGCGAGATGTGCTAGCCTCTGCACCTGTGCAGGTCTGGCTGCTTCTCGCAGTATCAAGGGCACTCGGAATCGAACTAGGCCGACTGACGTCCTCCATCTTGTTTATGATATTGACCATAAACTGATCCATTTGTTGGAAGAAACGGACTTGATTTAACATCAAGCTTCGGTCAATTTGCGAAGCCAAGCTTTCTACGCTTACCAGACCACTGGCACTAGCACGATTTCCTTCTCTGACGTTTTGAAGGTCATCACGATCCCCGTCCTCTAACTGCCTATTATCATTCATTTCGAAGGATAAATCTGAGTTTGTTGAGTTTAATTCTGAGAAACTGAATGATCTATCTAAGTTGAACCTGTCTATTCGACTGTGGTATCTTTGGTAGAACCTCTCAAATTGTTCTGCGGACTGAACTTGATACAAATCAAAATCTTCAACGATTGAAACTCTACGATTTGAGCTCATAACTGAACCACTCAGAAAACTCACAACTAAACCACCCCAACAATCAACACTCAATGCAATATCACACAATAAAAAAAACAAAGTATGCCACAAAAATTGAAACTAAAAAGAAGAAAAGATAAACTTTCTAAAATATGCTAACACTTAAAAAAAAATTAAAAGAACCTAAAAGTAAAAACACTAATGTACCTACTGGCCTAAACCACTTATACTTCTGCTTATTGAAAAGAAAACGAAGTTCTAAACAATCTTATAAAAGAATGGACGTAAAACCAACCCAAAAAAAAAACTCACAATTCCTGTAAGTATGCTGAATCTCAAATAAAATTTCAAAATGTTAATAAAAATGTTCATAAATATCAAGGGATGAGGATTGCTGTCTTGAGGAAAGACCACTTTTAATGGCAGGGGAGATGCCTTCGACCTGCGAGCCAAAAATAAAAAAAAAGGTAACTAAAGCATTAGCTACTATACTAAACTGAATCTAATAACAAAAATGTTTCTTCCAGGACATATGCCACCAAATGCTTAGTCGCAAAGACTCTAGAAGAATGACTCAAGATTAAAGCAGGACTTCGAAACAACATCCGTTCGCATTGTCGAGTCTCCACTTGATTAATTTCGGTAGTTGTATGCAGATAGTACCGGACATTGGACTACTCGCTATACAAATAGCTCAAGACTCGGTACTTGCACATTCTATTGCAGAGTTAAAACAATTTTGGTTTCCTTTCCCTTATCGCAACGCGATACCGAAGACATTACCTTCAGTCACCGGGACTTATAAAGGCGAGGAAGCCATTGTTTGAATTAAATTGAAACAAAAATGAAAATTTAAAAGAAATGAAAAAAAATTTAAAATGAAATGAAAAAAAGAAACTAATAAAACTAAAAAAGTAAACTAAAACAAATGAAACGGCTCAAAAAAAAATAACTGCCTCGCTATCAATGATAGCGGGCTCCACGTTCAAGGGCGCCATTTTGTAACGGGCTATTGGTTTCATCGGGGTCGTGCTGGCATGCTGGTCCGGCTCCTGCTCGCCGTTGGGCGTGGGAACTTGACCCCTTAAACCCGCTGACAAAAATCATGCCAGACTTTCGTGCTGTCAAGGTGTTTTTAGCACACGAGAAATTGCCTCTACCCTCCCTACCTTGTCACCTTACTCGCCTCGGTGACCCTTAACTGGCATCATCCCCTACCTAAGCGATCATCCTTTCCTCTTTAGACTCCTCATCCCATTTTGATCAATTTAGTTAATACACATTTTATCTTCAATTTCCGATTTCATATATTTGAAAATTTCCTACTCATATTTCACAATACTATTTACATGCGTCGTAATTGTGTGTATTTCTTGCTCGTGATTGGCTTTAGGTTTACTTTATGATGTGTGTATGTTTAAATTAGTGATTTAAGCAACTGGACTTGTAAAATATTCAACTTCTATGTTCTTTGTATTGTTCTTTTAAATGTACTTAGCACTTTCTATGTATTCAAATTTTTAAACGTAGCTCTTTGTGCACGTAATTAAACAAACAGATTAAAATTATACAATTAATGAAATTATAAAAAAAAAAATAACGAATCCGAAACTAATTTCAATACACGCAAGACAAAAAAAAAATACCGGGATTTAACTTCCTCTTTTACACGATTAAATTTAAAGCAAGCAATGGTCCCCACTTAACCCCAAAAACCAGATATATATATGTAAATTTTAATATAGTAAAAAGTGACAGGGCGCATAAAAGACTTACCAAATGTCGATGATTTTGTTGTTGTGGCCACAGCATTCAAATCCTCGATGGTCTTTCCCGTCGTAACTACTAATTCGCTTTTGTTCTCGAATTTTCAAGATAATTAAAATCAATATATATATAACCTGGTTATATGTTTATCAAAAATTAAAGCTACGTTAACGCGCGTATTTGCCGTTAATATCGGATTCACTTCACAATAATTATTAAAAGAATTAAGAACAAAAAAAAAACCGAGCACACACTTATTACAATAAATTTACTGGTTGCCTTGAATGGTTTCAAATCAGCCTCCTGTACTCAACCTCCGAAGCCTTTCCTTCCGGATTACGCCCCCTTTATATCTCTCCTGACGAAGAGCCTACTTGCAGGCTATTTAAATATGTAGCGCACCACTTAATTAATTAAGTGTATTTTTATTCTCTCAGGTAAGGTGCTTCCTATTCAAATAAATACAGGTACTGCTAAATTATGGCAGCTGAATATATATTATTTCCTGCAGAAACCTTCTGGGCAATTTTACTTCTCAGCAAGTACAAAATATTCCTAGTTATACGAACGAAATAACCTTCATCGGCAAAATAACCATGAAATTGGTTTTCCTTGGAACTTCTGGTCCGTTTGACTTTGAATTTGCTAATGACGCAAACAGCACAATGTCAAACGGATTCAGAATCTCAATGTTATGTTTCACCGCTTATTTGAGAGGTCATAACGTTCTTTTTTTTCTCCTTTCCCTGCTCTAAACAATTCCTATCTTCCTTCTTAGCAACATTTATAACATCTACCATATAAACGAGTTTAGCATATGCTTAAACCATCTTTCTCTTTCCTAACCACTTTCTGACCACCTACTAGGGAATTTTTATGTGTCAAATTGACAAGACCTTCCTCCACCTGTCATAAGTGTTGTTTACCTTTTACCTTAAGTATTTTCCGACTCGTGCGCGAAATAATTTGTTTAGTGGTTTTATTTGTGTTTATTTAAATAAAAAAAACATATTTCGTTACACTACCTTTGTATATATATCGTATAGTACTATCACTTTCCAATATTTTTTTTGGAACTTGGAAGTCGAAAGTGGTCCACAAAATTTCCAATGTGGTCCACAAGCCTATTTTTCAAGAGCAGGAGGTAAGAGTAGGAAGCAAATAACAACGTTTAAATTTCATCATATATGCATTACTTTCTAACCCATAGGAAATGCTCACCTAAATTGATACATTCCACCATGAGCATAACAGCTGATCCGCTGGTGTTGGCGCACCCTAGTGACGAACAATGTTAATAAAAAATATTGGAAAGTGATATTACTATAGTTTCTATATACAAAGCCGCTACTGTAATGAATAAAGTAGTATTCACATGAGAACGACCAACGAACGACGAATGAACGAAAATTCGTTAATTTTGACATTTCATTCACATGAGTGTTTTACATTCGTCACGAATAACGAACAAAATTTACATGCAAAACAAAAATGGGGAATGATTTTGAGGTTAAGCACGCGCGAAAAATTTATTCGTTGGAGTGTGGATTGTATGTGGAACGAGAATAAAGTCTGACAGTTCGTACCTACTAGATGTTTATTCGTAACGAATAAACTTTTTTTCTCAATTTTTTTAATTTTAGACACAAACATAAAAGTTTATCCACCTAAAAATAAGTATGAACTATGTTTCCATCGTTTCCAAAAAAATTCGTGAGGAATTTATGCTAGTAAGGTACTTAAAATCTAATTTCTTGATTTATTCGTCGTTCGTTGGTCGTGCTCATGTGAATAGTCCTTAATACTATAGGTTTGTTCGTTGAAGCCCTAGGGTCGCCATGGGGTCGCCACAAAGCGTTTTTTGAGAAACCTAAATTCGCACTGAATGTCAAATTGAGTGTTTTTTGAGCCATAGGTTTGCCACAGGTTTTCCCCAAACTCGCCCTAGCTTTTTGCTGTGGCGATTTGAGGGCTGTCAAATGGCATGTATTTTTTTTTTAATGACAGGGATGTGTGGTGATTTGTGGTGTAGTGTTTTTTGAGGACTGGAAAACCCAGGTTTTTTTGACAACTCATAGGGTTGTCAAGAAAACCTGGGTCAACCCTGGGGAAAGTTCAACGAACAGACCTTATAATTTCCATATACAATGGGAATAAATGAGGCCACAAAAAATCCCGTCTGAGAGCACTAAATGCCAAACTGTCAATTCAGCACCAAATTTTCTGATTTCACCCCTTCACCGGCTGCCAAGTGCCAAATCAATCGTGTTGATGTGGTTAAATTCGTGCCAGTACAAAACAAAATACAAAATTGCTTCAATTACAAAAAACATATATAAATTAACTTAATTGAAAAGTACTTGCCTTTAAAACAATTTAGTAAAAAAATTCACTGAAAATGCAAGAAGCTTATGTTAATATTTGTGGTGTTCCCACGCATGTAATGACATGGGGAAAATGGATTGAGGAGTCCTTAGACGACGTCAAGGAAATAGCAATTTGCATTACCGGAAATCCAGGACTACCAGGATTTTACACAGAGTTCTTGGGAAACGTCCACCGACAGTTAAATTGTGAAATGCCAGTATGGGTCATAGGTATGTTGCTGATAAGATAATTTATAATTTTGCATTTATTGATTATTCATCATTGTCCTATACAAAGGTCATCTCGGTCATGACGACCCACCGGCAACAAGTATACGTGAGGTTCCTCCCCTTGCGGGTAATGAAACGTTATTCGATCTCAATGGTCAAATCAAGCACAAGCTGGAATTCATAGAGAAGTATGTGCCTGAGAATACTAAAATTCACTTAATGGGTCATTCCATTGGTGCTTGGATGGTGCTCGAACTCTTAAAGCAAGATAGCGTAAAGAAACGAATGCACAAAGGATATCTTCTATTTCCTACAGTTGAGCGTATGGTAGAGTCTAGCAACGGATGGGTTTTTACCAATATCGTTGTACCGGCATATATTCTCCTGGGTTTCTTTATAAATTTTTTCGATCGTCTGCCTTACATTGTGAAAATATTTTGTCTCCATATATATTTTTGGATTTTCTCCATTCCAAACCATTTTATTGGCACTGGAATTAAATATTCAAAACCAGCGGTAGTAGAAAAAGTTGTTTTTCTTGCTAAAGACGAAATGGAAAAAGTGCGTGGACTTGACAGAGAAGTAGTGAGGGCCAATGTCGACTCATTGAAATTCTATTATGGAGCGTCGGATGGTTGGGTGCCTGTGAGATATTACGAGGAGTTGAAACGGGACATACCAAATGTAGATGCCAGTTTGGATACCAAAAAAATTGAACACGCTTTTGTTTTACGTTCGTCTATACAAATGGGAGCAATTGTTGCAAATTGGATCAACGAAAATAGAGCGAAAAGTTTATAAGAAATAAGACATATTAGTTAATTTAGTTAATTTTTAAATGTTGTCCATTTTTGTCGGGTAAAAATATAAGTAAAGTACAATGGGCATGTATTGTTTTTTGTTTGTATATACCTTGAATCAGGGTTCAATGAATCAGTAAGAATACTGGAGGCATTGTGCACCGATTGGATTAGATAGATTGAGACTGCTTTGTGCTGGGCCACAAAAAAGTTAATCCAATATAAAATTTTTTTGAAATCAATGCACCAAAGAAGCTGACACAAAGTGGCTTGCTAAGTATACAAAAGAAAAGGAATATAAAACAGAAATTTAAGAATCTAAAATCTCTTAAAACATCTACATTATGTACATGCAGGGTTCAAAAAAAAAAGTTCACATACGCCACAGTGACTCAAATATATGAATCTTACTCTTGTTTCTATGCATTCGCTTATTTAATTCATATGTAATGTCTAATAAGAGTAATACTCAGTGCAACATAGTCCTTTTCTTGCTTTGTTAGAACTTCATAAGTTTATAGACTCATCGACGGCTTAGATATCTCATAAAGCATACACAAAACTTTTAATCTTAAAATAGCGGTGGTTAATTTTTGTGTCAGTGTCAGTCTTAACAATCAGCGATTTGAAAGCGATTACTCAATTTAGATCTGACGTGGTTTTTTATTTAAAAAAAAAAACAGATATTTATAACGAATAGAATAGAATGATGCCATTTTTTTAAATTTATTTTTTTATAAGCCTTAAACGTTTTTTGTTATAAATAACATTCGCCTTATACTTCTGTCATGATCATGACTTCACGGTTCACGCGTAGTGTCCGTGGCATAATGATTAGCATGTCGGTATTTTACGTTGTTAGGTCTTAGGACTACCGTCGTCAGGTGATAATAGTAAAAAAACAAACGGTTGTCGCATTTCGCGAGGAATTGGCAAGTAATCCTAGAGTAAATACTCTGTAGTGAAAAACGCGTAGGGCCCCGAGGTTTTCATAGCTTTGATACGTTTAATGAGTTTGCTTAAAGCTCTCCCTAAAGAAGTACTTGATTTAAATTAAAGCGATATAATGGCATATTTTTCTTGAAGTGACAGGGCTGTTTGGTAATTTCGTGTTTTAGCGTTTTTTGAGAACAGAAAACTCAGGTTTTTCTTACAACTCCTAGGATTGTAAAGAAAATTTAAGCCCCCTTTGGCGTAAAGTTCAACGAGCGAACCTAATAGGAGAAGTACACCAATTTTGACATACAAAACATAAATTTAAATGTTGCTTGCAACTCTTACAACAGATGTTTTTGCATGTGTGTGTAATTTTCAGAGTAGATCTCCCAACCGATTGGGAGTAGGTCTTTGGCGTTAAGAGTAACTCCAGAACTACTCTTTTTTTCAATGAAACATTAAAAATGGAAAAGAGTAGATCTTTTCACAAAAGGAGTAACTATTTTCGTCAATGAAAAACGATATTAGAGACAACCTTAAAACCTGTCAGCGAATGCATAGACAAATTGAAATAATTAGAGTAGTAGAAACAAGGTACCTATATATTGGGTGCTATAAAATGTAGGAGCACATTCATGTAGAAAAGGAAATGAAGAGGCAGACGAACTGGCACAAAAGGAAGAACCACATCAAGAAAGCAAAGTAAAGCCGTATATTTATGATGTCTGGTTATTCATAATACAATAGGTTCGTTCGTTGAACTTTACCCAGGGTTGACCCAGGTTTTCTTATCAACCCTATGAGTTGTCGAAAAACCGCCACAGCAAAAACCTAGGACGAGTTGAGGGCAAACCCAGGTCAACCCTAGGGCTCAAAAAATACTCAATTTGATATTTAGGGCGACTTTGGGTTTCTCAAAAAACGCTTTATGGCACTACAGGGCGACCCTAGGGCTTCAACGAACAAACCTAATAGGTCTGTTCGTTTAACTTTACCCAGGGTTGACCCAGGTTTTCTTGACAACCCTATGAGTTGTCAAACAAACCTGGGTTTTCCAGTCCTCAAAAAAAACTACATCACAAATCACCACACATCCCTGTCACTAAAAAAAAAAATACATGCCATTTGACAGCCCTCAAATCGCCACAGCAAAAAGCTAGGGCGAGTTTGGGGAAAACCTATGACAAACCTATGGCTCAAAAAACACTTAATTTGACATTCATGGCGAATTTAGGTTTCTCAAAAAACGCTTTGTGGCGACCCTAGGGCAACACCAGGGGTTCAACGAGCAAACCTAATGTCTCAAGTTTTCGTGACCTTGGTGTTTACTTCAATTCACCTTGAATGTAGTTAGCGCATAAACTCAATTATTAGGAAAGCAAGCTCTATGCTAGGTTTGATAAAGAGGTGGGCAAAAGAATCAAATGATCCTTATGTAACACTATCTTTGTATAACTGCTATGTTCGCCCTCATCTCGAGTACGCCTCTTGAGCTTGGTTTTCTCTTTATTATATTCATAAACATCGTATTGAGGCAGTACAGATACCGCGGAGGATCTCACTACTTGCGTAATTTGGAGTTGATTCACTGTCCCTATTACAGAACCAACTACGTCATGCATGAGCCGCTATCGCGCATGAGTAGATTATTCTATTCCAATTCCCTACTTTATAAATTTCAACATTAATAACAATACTTCAAAACAAAAACTTAAAACGTTCGATTTGTAACGTTCACCATGAAAATATACAATTACTCAGCAAATCTAAACAGAAGCAATGTAAGAATTCTAGCTGGTTTCTAAACTTGACATTGCTTCAAGACTTGTTGTTAGGCGTAAAGAGCGACGATCAATATATGTACATACTATAACGAACGGGAAGAATCTCCAGATCATCTTTTCGAAGATCTCGAAGTTCTCGTGCACCAAAGGCAAAAGAACCTAGGATCGTAAAAATTAAAAAATTAAAAACTAAAAGCGTAATCCAGATATTTTTTTCATCAAAGAAATAAATTTAAACGAGGTGTTATAATTAAGGATTGCTGCTTAATTAAGCAGAGGCACAATCGATCCACAAAGTCGAAGGTGCAAAACCCTGAGATTATAAATAAATTATATGGTGGGTTGAGTTTATTCAGCTAGTTATTTCTAGTTGAAACCTATTGCACTAAACCAAACCCCAAACAATTGATTCATTCAAACAATTTCAATTAATATTTGCATCTGTTTTTATTCAGTCATATAACAATGCTTGAAAAATATGAATTAAATTTATTTCTCACAGAAGATCAAACATTATTCACCATTATAAGGCCAAATTGTTCACAGTAAAAGATTTATTTATAATATGCATTAACAAGAAATATCCACAATAGCAATACCGGCATAATTTTTTTTTTTTTTAATTAAACTATGCTAAATCCCTGAGTTTGTTGTATTGCTTGTTGAAGTTTAAATTTTAAGCGTTCTTTCGTTTTGTAACGCGGCAGATCTAATAGATTGAAGCATGTGTGAGCCACTGGCAGGAATCTTTCATCAAGAGTCGGTTCGATGATTATCTAAAATTGTAATTGAAATGATTTTCGTTTTTCAATAGAATCTGTTTACTAAATTAATGTAAAATATATTTCTCTCAAGCCTATAAAACAGTCTATTACATTACTCACTTGTATCTTACTCATTCCACCTATAGGTATCCTATCACTTCCCGTTAAAAAGAGCAAGAACTTCTTTTTTTCCTCAGTTGGGAGATCGTGGAAAACTTCCCAAAACCAACGAATCTTTTTAAGAAAAAAAAAAAAAACAAAAATTAGAAACAAATTGTGATATTGACTGACCTAGAAAACTCACAGTTTCATCTCCTGAACTGTAGTCACCTTTATATACGGCACTTGCTTCTAATGCATGCCAATCATAGTCTTCATTTCCCACAACAACAGCCATTAGCTCGTGTGGCTTGAAAATTTGCAAAACTCTTCCAAAACAAACCTTAGATGATGAGAATACATTAAAATAATAAATGATAATATTTTTTGAATAAAAATATTAATCTTACTTTCATAAATCCTTTCTGGAAATGACAAAATTTTGTTTCTACTGATTTGTTAAATATAAAGTCTACGTAGAGGTCAACGAATTCCTTTCTAAAATAAAATGACCTCATTGGAAATGTTTGAATTTTAATTAAAAAAAAATTACTTGTTTTGTTGAGTTACGGCAATCTTATCGCCACCCGGTTTAAGTAGTTCAACTGTGGATTCTCCAAATATTTCTCTTGTTATCTCAAAAGTCAAATCGAAAACTTGCTCCAAATCCGGCTCTTGATAGTCTAAAATACTTTTCATGGAATTAGCTAAAATTGGTGACAAGTCACGCAGATCGGTAATATCTACGGGTTCGTTGAGTAGTTTTTTATAAAGCGCCAATGGAAATGGTAAATTTATGATTGTGAAATTGTATATAGCCAGGCCACATATTATTCCAATGAGGAAATACATGTCATCGGTTTCGAACGAAACGTCTGAAAACCATACGGCGCGCGAGTCTTCGAATTCCTTGAACATTCCATATTTAGGATCTATAATATCCTTCAACAATAGCATGAAAAATTCTTTGCGAACTCCACCAGCGTCTTCAGCTTCTTCGTCTTTGAATTTGACCTGCAAAATAAAAATTTAATTCTTAACGATTCGTTTCGTAATACCTATATACTATCTATAAAATCCTATCGATTAAGTCTAAATCAGGAGGTCTACTATGCATGTAACTCGATTCTATAATAAAAACAGATTGAATACCCAAAATTCTTTCTCGGTACTTCCTCAGAAATCATGAATACATAATTGAAAGACTTGAAAAAGATTCGGAAGCTTTGGTCGAAAGCAGTTGAAAAATTTCAAATTGGATTTTACTTTCATTCTTTTGGGCATTTAAAAGTAGAATTAAAATTGATAACTCGAAAGTGAATAGAGAAATGAATTGGTTCTAGATCAGCTTTTGAAGCTATCACTAATGTTGATTGACCATGTGGCTATTGATGCAACATTTTCCTCCAGCATTATGGATTTTCAAACTTTTCGAAAGATGAACTTTGACTCAGTTTCCCCCGACTGCCACTCAATCCTATGCCAACAGCATCAAACACTATAGACTATTGGCAACAATGTACACAAGGCATAAGAACCGTCTCCTGTAGATTTTTGGTTTAATTCGGCCACAAAAATGAAACCGATGTGGTGAAGAATGGAAGCAGCCAAGCAAAAAGTACACCAGGTCGTATTAATACAAAGGGATATCATTGCTACTGACGAGCTCTAAAAGGGGAAAAGATAAGATAGAAGATTTCTTTTGTGGAAATTCAGAGGTGCCATAATAGGAAAGATGTTCGAAAGGTTAACCAAAAGATAAAACATCTAGTCAGGGTGGCTAACATCGAACAAAAGTCAAAGACCAGCAGGGAAATCTTGCTATAGAATTGCAGTCAGTACTGAGGATCTGGAATGACCACTTCTGCACTTAACGTCAATGAAAATGCAAATGTCGCTGCCAGGCAAAACACCCCATTCAACTTGGATGACAACGAAGAATGATAACTTCCCAATCTAGAAGAAGTCAAGCTTGCCATTAGTAAGCTTAAATCAAATAAAACTAGAGATACAGACCTCTCTCTAAGCTTGGTAAGGAACTCACAGAAACAGAGACTATCCAAACCCAGTTACTTTGGGTTAAGATAATTCGTTATCTTATCTTAAGCGAATAAATAATCGTTTAATCGTTTCGAAAGAAAAATACTTCCAGAGGACATTGGTCCGGTTTGTCGGAACCGAAGATTCTTCAGCATTGCGAGACTACGATAGGATGGTAATAATCGCCAAGATTTGAAAAGCTTTCTCCTTTTTTTAATTTGAACTTCTCATTAGCGATTTCAATCGTCTTTTCTTTTCAGGTCATTTCTTGACTTTCATTTCTTCTTCTTCTTTTCATTTCCGGCGTTACGAGTAGTGATCTTGAAGCGATCACAACTCTCCCACTTTTCGTTGACCTCAGAAAGCGTCGGCAAGCCTCCCGGTTTTGGATTGTTCCATGTCTGAGGCCAATGCTGCTGTTTTTGCATTTGCTTGTACCAGGAGTGTTTTGGCCTGACTTTTCTTTTTCTTCGCGAATTTGTTGACACGTTGTACAATATTGCCTTTTGGACGGGGTTCTGCGGATCTCTCCTTTGAATATGACAATACCAACTGAGCCGGTCGTGCTGAATTTTGTCCAAGATGGTACTTTTGACATGAAGGCTTCCACGGATCTAAGTACTTCTAATTCGATCAAGCTTTGTTACTCCTGCTGTCATCCGAAGCATCTTCATTTCGCCTGCCGTCAGTTTGCTCTCATACTTTTTGTACATTGTCCAACATTGTGAACCGTATGTCAGAGCTGGACGGACAACTGCTGTGTAGAGTCTTCCCTTCAGCTTAGGGGGCATTTTTCGATCACAGAAGATTGCGGAGTTTTCTCGCCACTTCATCCACACTACGCTTACTCGATGATTGATGTCGTCATCACAAGTTGCTTCACTATTGATCATAGATCCCAGATATTTAAACTTTTCACACTTGGGAAGCACATTTCCATTCAAATAAATGTCTGGAATAGGCTTGTCTGGATCAGAAAAAGGGCAGCACAGGTATTCAGTCTTTTTAGCGCTAATACGGTACCCATTTCCTCCCAGAACATCAATCCAAACGTCAAGTGCTCGTTGCAGGGATGTAGGATCCTCGCTTATGATGGCTCCATCGTCAGCAAAGAATAATTGTTGTACTTTATTGTCCGTTACTTTTCCTTCGAGCAAATAATCCAGAACAGCAATAAAGAGCAGTGGACTCAAGACACTTCCCTGATGTACACCTACTCTTATTTGGAATTCTTCGGTGACTCCAGCTGGCCATCTCACTTTTGTAACTGCTCCCTCTCCTCCATAATTATTCGCACATAGGCTTCAGGAACTCCTCGGTGTCTGAGGGCCACCCATATCAGATCTCGTGGTTGTCGATCGAATGCTTTTTCGAAGTCAACCAACACAACATGCAAATCCTCTAAGGCATCTCGGTGTTTTTCCATAATGATCCTTATACTTTGGATTGCGTCTGTAGTTGACTTACCCGCGACAAACCCGCATTGGTCATCAGACAGCCTTATTATTTTTTTTTTTTTTTAGGTGCAGCTGTTGGAAAGTGGCGCCGAGGAAACTGTTCATTTAAAAGATCATCACAATACTGTCGCCACCTGTGAAGAACTTTGTCGTCATCCACAAGTAGCAGTCCTTGAGCATCATTTATGAACTTCGGCGAACGAATCTCCTGCGCATTTTTCCTTCTCTGAGCGGCTATTTTGAAAAATGGTTGCTCCCTTATTCAAGTTGCTTTGTCTTAGCTCTTGGATTGCCTGATTTGCTTCAGCAGCTGGGGCAGAAATCTCTTCCAGCTCTCGATACAGGCCCTCCGTGCTTTTTGCTTGAAGTTGGGCGCACTTTTTCTTCGCTATTAGCTCTTGTATTCCATTTTGAAACGCGCTTTTTCATTTGTATTTCTTGAGGGGCACTTCGACCAAGCTTGGAAAGCTGCTTTCTTCTTTCTAATCACTGCTTTAGCTTCATCATCCCACCACCAGGTTTCTTTAGCTTGTTGGTGGTGTCCTTTTGAGACTCTTAACAGTGATTTGGCTCTCTCTAAGCAGGTTCGTTGTAGGCGATCCGACATATTTTGTGCCGTGATTGCATTTGAAACTGCGTCGATGGTATTTCACAGCTGACTTTGCATATACGAAATGAATTGCTGTCCTTTGGTTTTCTCCAGATTGTACCACTTGATTCTCCTAGGAGCCTTTGTTTGTTTGGCTTCCTTCACCGCATCCGTAAAAAATTCTGTTAAAAGAAGACGGTGTTGTTGAGCGGCAGCTTCTCCTAGTATCACTTTGCAGTCTTTCACCCGAGATTTCATGTAATTGGTTACCAAATGGTAATCAATCTGGGTTTCATTTCCTCCACTGCTGTAAGTGATAAGGTGTCGGTCTTGTTTGATGAACATGGTATTTAGTACCTGACTTTCATTTCTTAAGGAAGTTTATTTGTAATATTTTCTATTTAATTTTTTTCTTTTTATATTGATTTTCCAATCATATCGTCAATTTGATTCCTGAATACAAATTCAGACGTGTGGTAACAAGATTTGTCGTTTATGAAAGTACAAGTATGGGTCTCTTGGTGGGAATTGAAACCACCTTTTTTTGTCGTAAAATCAAGATAAGTTGTCAAAATTCTAATAGTTTTTTCTATCTCTCTCATATTTTGTTCACACCCATTGAAATGAACAGTTTTTGTTTCTTAAGCCACATTTTTTATATCCAAATGTTGACCATGGAAATAACATAATAATCGCTGATATATGAGAGAAAAGTCTCTGTAGCTTTGTCATTAGCATTTGCTACCATTTCACCTCTCAGATTTGAAAGGATCCAGCTTAAAATCCAGAATAAGTTAAGAGAGCCTCGTTATGTGGGTTTGCTCTGCAAGTTGATGCTTTGATTTGTGCGTCTTCTACTTCTGAGTTGATTTGTCTGTTTTTTTTTTAACATACACACTATGCAGCTGACAACCGTTCTCAACAACGACAAACACTCTTTTTTCATTTGAAATTAAATTTTGAACTAAGAATATACACTAAACTCACCTTTAGGGGTTTCTTCAAATCTTCTTGACTATACTGCATTATTTCACGGAGTGTATCTTGAACTAAATTCTCACGAGTAACATTTAGTACGATGAATTGTGAAGGTCGTGGAGCCAAATTCAACATTGCAAGTAAGCCCTGAAAGAGAATAGCACATTTTAACAATTTTATTACATAAATTGAGAATCTGATGTACAGTAGCTGCAGCATTTTGCATGGCTGTATGCATTTGAAGAGCTTGATCTGTTTGGAGAAGCATCATCTTGACCATGGCATCAAATAGGAACGGATAGTTGCAGATGTTGAACAGCTGTGACTGTAAACAAAAAATAAAACACATGCTTTCAACTCAATTTACTATTTCAACTTAAATGTAACAGAATTACATTTTTATCCATGTACCAGTTGATATACTCCTGTTGGATGTCAATGTGATCCATTAATTCGGGTAGATGAAATATTTCATAAGACGATTTTTCAGTTCGTTGAGAATGGTTTATTGTATGCAAAAACACAAGCAAATTCAAGGCACTCACAAGGTTTGGCTCATATGTAACAGCCTAAAAAAAAGGGACAATCAAGAAGGTCATCTACTAACCAAAAAAAAAATTGTATTACCTTCTTTTGTGTTCCTGAGCCAGAACATATTTTAAAATTGATTATATAACTAACAACGTTTTTAAAATTCGATACTAAATGCTCAAAATATTCTATAGGTGCCTCGGCCCACCATTGACCTACTATCTTCCTTGGAATTGCATCTAATTTAATGACAGCTTTGCTAAATTGCGTATGCAGTTCGGCGTAGTTTTTCGAATTGTCAAATTCGTGATAGAGAGGTAAGGTCAGATAAATTCTCAGTGTCTCCACATCAGGCGGCGAGGGCAAAAGAGAACTAATAAGATCACTGACTATGGTGTTCAATATCTTAAGTTGAAAGCAGAGAGTGTAAAATTACCTCATTTTGTATTAACTTAACACTTACAATTTGCTTTAAGCTTTCGTTTTCAGCTTTCCTCAGATTTTCAAAAGCTTCAGTGGCCTTTGCGAGGTCAATACCATGATGTTTTGAAGTACAGCAAAAGTGGCCGTCGTTATCTAGTAGAAAAGATCCATTTAAACACTCTAAGCTCTTGAAGATTGACTCAACAGAGGTAAGTAGATCCAAATCTATGGAAGCTTCTGGTTCCACTCGCAAACATTCCTTAGCCAAAGCGTTCGTAAACGTGAGGATTTGGGTTTCAGCACTGCAATATTTATGTATAAATTTGTGTGATGATAAAATGAGCACTAATTGAAAATTATTTTACTTGTATACACGATAGTCTACAGCTGGAACTTTTTCTATGAAAAATTGAGTTGTCACCAATGCATGATCGCCGCCGGAAAATATTTGCTTTATTGTCATCGCGTTTACTTCGGGAATGTTATTTGCCAGCAGTGCGGTACCACTGGGTGAGACCTTTCAAAACAAGAATTTATTAAAACAATACATTGCGACAGAACTTTATGAACATACCCATGGGCCAAGAACAACCTGTGGAACTGAGGAACTATTAGTAGACCGGGTTCCCAACTGACCAGAGCACCCCAATCCAAAGCCATAGACTCTTCCTCTAGATGGAACCAATGCTAAAGTGTGCTTATTTCCACACGCAATTTGAGTTATAGTACTGCCCATCAATTCCATAACCTTTCGTGGTAATGCCTCGTTGGTATTGTTCCCGTGGCCCAGTTGACCATAAGTACCAGCTCCACAAGTGAAAACTCCACCATCCTTTGTTAGGAATACCGAAAATTCTTCACCACATGTAATAAATCGAACTTTGAGACTACGTAACGTTCGTAGCTGTGTGGGCAAATTTCGATTGTTTTCATCATTCAAACCAAGTTGGCCACTGTTGTTTTTTCCCCAGCCAAAGACAGCACCGGATTTCGATACAGCAAACGAGTGATTTGCTCCACACGCTATAAGACTAATAGGAATTCCCTTTAATGCAGTTATCACAATCGGCGTAGCGGCATGTTTACATTCCGAATTATTAAAACCAAGCTGGCCATGAGTGTTAGAACCCCAGGCAAAAATATCACCACCTTTTAAGATGAATTATTTGGATCATCTAAAAAGAGGTATCAAATAAAAAAAAAACTTACTATTTGATAAAGCCAAACAATGGTTATGTCCGCATGATACTTGAACTATGTGCTTGGTCACTAGTTGTTTGAGAATTTTCGGAAGTGCTTGACGTGTTTCACCCTCGCCAAGACCCAATTGGCCGTAGTCGTCTAGGCCCCAGCTGAAAATGTGCCCCCATTCATCCAAAGCAAGGGAATGGTTAGCACCACAGCTAACCTGCTTTATGACATAGTTTTCAAGGACGGTGACTAGTTCTAAAAATGGAGATTTTATATTATAAAAAAGTGTATCCGTTATCGTTTGAGTGAACAAAGCAACAAAGAACATCTAAATTTTTTAATAGTTTTGTTCTGATGTACATCACATTTTTCATAATTCGCTTTTATGAAGAGCTCATAAATTAAATGAATAGAAAAAAAGAGGCGACAGGATGTGCCATGTGAAGGGTTTTCTCTTATTTAAATTTATATTGTGATGGCTTCAATTTGGGGTCTTACAACTATTTATTTATTGAATAAATTAAAAAGAAAACTTTCAAAATAAAAATCAAGAACTATACTCTGCATAAAAAGGGGGTTACAGTTAACAGTCACTGTGAGCACAATACATTGCTGTCCATACTACTGACAAACAAATTGCTTTGTAGTGTTTTCAAAGTGTAAAGTGCTAAAAGGTATAAAGATATCTTTTCTTAACAAAAAAATTAACTAATTCAAAAAACAAAACAAAAAATATCTCAAGCATAAATGAATGGAAGCAAAATGTGATTAGTACATACTAAACAGGGACATACGTGGCCTTTTGGTCGGCAATTCATGTCCTAGCTGACCGCTATCATTGTTTCCACAAGAGAACACTTTCCCATTTGCTGTTAAAAAGAGAGTGTGAGTTGAACCGCAAGATACTTGAACAATGTCTTGGTCAGGGTTCCATGACATTTGCCTTGGAGTAAGCACCTAGAGAAAAATGTGAACAATAATACAACGACGTTGATTTCCTTCCTCAGGGCAAACTTACAAATTCATCTTCAATACCACCAAGTCCTAGCTCTCCATGAATGGTGTTTCCCCACCCAAATATTCGCATTGCAAACAAATTTTTTTAAATTGGTTACGAAGACAATCAACTAACCGCTGCATTCATAGAAATTTCTGTTGTTTTCTAGAATAAATGTTTACCAGAATTTTTCCTTATAACGCAAGATTAAATTTGGTTATGAGCTAGACTTGTTTGTGAAGAATATTGAGGTAATGTACGAAACTGCGAACAAACTAATTTTGTATTAATTCTTTGGTATTTTTATTTTTACGTCAAGAAGCCATATAAAGTAATTAAAATTAAAAGTTCCAACTAGCTTTATGATAAAAAAACAGAAGATTTCCTTTGCAAAATTTCACTTGAAATGACACTTGAAGCTTGTCAGAAAACAGCACTGCCAGCTTAAATAATTGTTTTTATGATCGTAACGTTACGTTATGTCGATTTCCATTGGTACACAAAAGCTCCTTTTTCTGCCCCCAAAAAGCACTTTTGTGAATATCGGTTCGGAGGCAAGAGTCACACGCACTTTCACGTACACCAACACAAAATATTAAATTTGATGTACAACAGTTTGGAGTTTGAAATGAGAAAAAGGAATAGTGAATTATTTAATTGAAAAGATTATGTTGTTATAAGCAAGAGGATTTGTAATTAGATGCTACAACGCAAATACCGTATGAGTTTTTTTTGGAAAAATTTTTGTTTCAACAGCTAAAAACTGGACGTCTAACTGCACACGATACAGTGACAAAAAAAGCACTTTTACGATTGTCCGCTCCATAGACCCAGAAAAGAGGCACTTTTTAAAATCGCTTTTTTTGTTTTTCCAATGAAAAGTCTGCAATTATACCTTGTTCTGCTATCCCGTGTCGCAAGCGCTATTAGACAGTTAAAATATATTTCCAGAAAATAGTTTTTCATTTCTCTTCATTTTTCGTTTGGTGTTTTTATTTTCAGGGAAAAAATAATTTTCTAGTGACTTGTAGCACCAAAATCAAATTGGAAAAACAAAAAGGAGTCATCACTCATCACTAGTGGCACTTGAATACTTTCTATTACCTCGTTTCCACTTAGAATTGAATCACACTTCAATTCGAATTAGTGCCAGTGTATACCTACATCGAATTGAAATAGGATTACCCGATCCGATACAGCTCTTGCAGCTGGATCGATTCAAAAGAGTGTGTTTTATACCTAGATTACTCGATTCAGTGGGTAAGTAGATACCTGCATCGAAATCTGAATCATAATCCGATTCGATTACCCGATTCTAAGTGGAAACGAGGTATATTTGCATTACTTGCTTTAATTAAGTAGTATTCACATAAGAACGACCAACGAACGACGAAAAGTTTCCATCGTTTCCAAAAAATTTCGTGAGGAATTTATGCTAGTAAGGTACTTAAAATCTAATTTCTTGATTTATTCGTCGTTCGTTGGTCGTGCTCATGTGAATAGTCCTTTACCGTACATCTGCCGACAACGAAGACAGAATAATGCTATGTTCACACCTGACACTTAAACTTGTTTAATTCAAAACTATCCCAAACCAACTAGATAAACAAGTGGTTTGCCATACAAAATGAAACCTTTTTAGTCACTGGGTTTCATCTTTACCTACTCGAAACTGCTCGAAACCAAGTGGACTGAAAGCACTATTTCCAATATTGCAGTGATTTTGACATTTAAGAGAGTGGAAGTGAGTGGAGAGAGAATGAATTCTCTCATACGTCGTTGACGTTCTGCTCACACTTTATGTCTATCTCTTTTTAACTTAAGACAAAAAGATAAACCCAAAACTTTTTTTCATATGCGGACACTACTTGGTTAATTCAAACCATCCTGGAATGAAACCTATTTGAAATTCAGGAGTGGACATAGCATCCATCTGCACTTCCTTATAGTGCAGTCAATAGGCGTGTTTTTTTCACAAGGATGTTATGTACATAACATGATATCCAAAAAAAACGCTTCGTTTTTTTTTTATTTGTGGGTTGGTGTTCTCGATCAGCTGTCAAACTAATAAAAGGCAACAAATGATTTTTTTTTGCCAAATTCGCACAAAAACGCAAAAACTGTTTGTCAAAAACCTAAAGCAATTGTATAGAGTGGAAAATAAGAATGTTCCGTAGTGAAATTAATGCAGGTAAATGTTATAATTTATTGCAAAATAAGTAGACACGTCTGTTCTCGTTCAATCGGTTTATTAGAATGAATATTGGTTTACAAAACGGGAGTGTAAAAGATACATTTTTGTTGTTTACTGAATGCAATAAAAAGGCTGCATTCAGCACTGTTATGACAACTCTTCCCCTGCGCATAAACAATATATTCTTAATACTATCTAAATATTTATGAATGTGTTGGATTTCAAGATTTATATAAATGTTATTTTTATATAACTTGTTCATTGATGTCAAGGAAAATTAAATTATTATACTTTGTATAAGTTTCACAAATTCATTTCGATAATAAGATCAAGTTTCATTTAACATAAATGTATTTATAAATTATAAGTCAAGTCTGATAGGGGTTTTTTTTACTCTACTAGATCTTCGCACAACAGGAGGAGGAGGAGGATCAGTGTTCTCTTTCATATTTATGTTCGGATTTTTATAATTTTCTCCGATAACATTTTCAGAATTTGAATTCCGATCAATGTCCTCGTGCAAAATCTCACTTGAGCCCTCCCTTGGTAAATTTAAACTGCTACTCAAGTTCAGATCCTTCTCTCTGTTTGTGTTATTTTCAGGAAAGTCAAGTTCGACATTTTCTTCAGAGCATATGGAATCTGAATCTAGATCTTCCGAGTCTCGAACACCAATACCAACCGAACGTATTTGGTCGATATGGCGTTTCCATTCCCTTCCGTCGTCAAGTCGAACTACATAGTGGAGTTTTCCATACCTAGTTATAACATTTCCAAACTTCCACCTAGTTTTCTTATCTATATATTCGCGTACAGCTACTCTATCTTGAATGCTAAGCTCTCGAATTGTTTGCGGTACTACTTCTTTTTTTTCTTCATTCTGTACACTTGGTACCATTAAATCTATTTTAGAACGAATTTGTCGATTGAAAACTAGCATTGATGGGGACTTACCTGTAGCAGGGTGAATAGTTTTTCTATATGTAAGTAAAATGTTATTTAGTTCTGCACTCAGATGGTGTTTATCGCAGTTCAAGGCTTTTAATTTATGTTTGATTGTTTTGACATAGCGTTCAGCTTGTCCATTGGTTGATGGATGGTAGGGCGCTCCCATTTTATGGACGACTCCATTCAATTTAAGAAAATTCTTAAATTGCCATGAAGTGAACTGGGTTCCATGGTCTGAAACGAATACCGATGGTATTCCAAAAGTTGAAAAAAAATCTCTACAATGCGTAATAGTAGCTTCGGCAGTTATTTTATTTAAAATGCGTACATCAACCCATTTTGAAAATGCGTCAACTAAAATGAGAAGATAAATTCCACCCATCATTGGACCTGCAAAGTCCGCATGAATTCTTTGAAATGGTTCCGCAGGCGTTTCCCAACAATGAAAACGTTCTTTTACCGGGTTTGTTTGCACTAACTGACAAGCTGTGCAATTTTTCGAAATATTTTCAATGTCTGTATCAATACTTTTCCACCAACAGTAACCTCTGGCCAACGATTTCATTCGAGAAATTCCAAAATGTGTAGAATGTAATTCTTCGAGTACTCTTGCACGCAACTCATTTGGAACGTACACTCGAACGCCGCGCATTAAACAATCTTGTTGTAAGGAAAATTCAGATTGATTAATTCCAAAACGAAAACGGCTATCGACAATTCTACCATTTTTTAAACCTTGTATTAAAACTTTAACACTGCTATCTGCAAGTGTAGCTTTGGACAGATCTTGTACTGTTAGTGGTAAATGTTCTATCATATTTATTTCTACTATGTCAATTTCTTCGATCTTGGATGAAAAATCGGCGGTCGGTAACCGTGACATTCCGTCCGCATTTCCGTGATCTTTTGTATTCTTGTATTTAATATCGTAGTCAAAAGACTGTAAAAAGATTGCATAATGTTGCATTCTCATGGCAGACATAGTAGGTAATCCCTTTTTAGGAGAGAAAATTTGTAGTATGGGTTTATTATCCGTTACTAATGTAAATTTTCGTCCGAATATATATTGATAAAATTTCCGTATGCCGAAAATAATTGCATAGGCTTCTTTATCAATTTGCGAATATCGTTGTTGAGTAGCGTTCAACGTCTGAGAAGCGTACTGTATAGGACGTTCAGTGCCATCGTCATATACATGGCTTAAGACTGCACCAACACCGTAAGGTGAAGCATCAGTTGCGAGTAGCAGCGGTAATCTCGGGTCATAATGTACTAAAAATTTATCGGACTGCATTTCAGATTTAACTTTCTTAAATGCATCCTCGCAGTTTTTATTCCACACAAAAGGAACATTATTTTTAAGTAAATTATTTATCGGGTATAAAATTGTACTTAAATGCTCTAAAAAACGACCGTAATAATTAACTTCTTCTTCTTCATTTCCGGCGTTACGAGTAGTGATCTTGAAGCGATCACAACTCTCCCACTTTTCTGCTTCACACTAGTGATCCGCCTGTGGGGTACGCCGCGTTGACCTCAGAAAGCGTCGGCAAGCCTCCCGGTTTTGGATTGTTCCATGTCTGAGGCCAACCAAATGCTGCTGTTTTTGCATTTGCTTGTACCAGGAGTGTTTTGGCCTGCCTTTTCTTTTTCGTCGCGAATTTGTTGAAACGTTGTACGATATTGCCTTTTGGACGGGGTTCTGCGGATCTCTCCTTTGAACATGACAATACCAACTGAGCCGGTCGTGCTGAATTTTGTCGGATAATAATTAACTAATCCCGTAAAAGCACGTATTTCCTCTTTATTACTAGGTCTTTTCATATCTTGTATGGCATTTACTTTATTACGCATTTTATGAATACCACGATCATCAATCATATAACCACAGTAAAATATTTCAGTTTTAAAAAAATCGCATTTATCGAAATTTACACGCATATTGTATTTATCTAATCTTTTCAAAACCTGTTCAAGTCTTTGTAGATGAATCTGGTCATTAGGTCCTGTTATTTTAATGTCATCTAAAAACAAAGTAGTACCTTCAATGTCTGCTAAGATTTGTTCAATCTGCCTTTGCCAAATTGCAGGTGCAGATGCAATACCATACATTAAACGATTGGGTTGAAAAAGTCCCTTATGTGTACTCAATGTCAAAATTTCTCTGTCTTCTGGACGTATTTCTAATTGTAGGTAAGCTTGCGTCAAATCAATTTTAGAAAATTTTTTTCCCCCAGCCATTGAGGCAAAAAGTTCTTCAATTGTAGGTAAAGGGTGTTCGTCAATAATCAAGTTTGGATTAACTGTGACTTTGTAATCACCACAAAGTCTAACCCTATTTCCAGCCTTAGCCACCGGTACAATGGGCGTAGCCCAAGCGCTATGATCTACCTTCGTAAAAATACCCTTATCTACCAAATCTAAAATTTCGTTTTCTACTGCCTTCTTAATTGAAAATGGAACTGATCTAGCTTTTATAAAAACAGGTTTACAATTGGGTTTCAGTGTGAGTTTTGCCTGAATATTTGCTATTTTCCCCACTGACTTTTCAAACACTTTTGGATATTTTTTTAATAGTATTTCAATACAATTTCTGTTTTGAGTTATGTTTTGAACGGTACTCGTTCCAAAGATTGTGTTCCAATCCAATTGCAAGTCATGTAACCATTCACGACCAAGCAATGGATGTCTTTCAGAATCAACTACGTATAATTTGAGCTGTTTGGTTCGGTTGGCACTTGTGTTCGAACTCTGTTCCAGTTCTACTTTAACATTAATATATCCGTGTACAATTATTTCATTGTTGCAGTAACTCACCAAGGAAGTATCTGGTGGATTTAAAAACATTTCGTTAAAAAACCTTAATTTATCGGCATTACTTATAAGTGAGACCGGAGATCCCGCATCGATTTCAAAATTTACCAATTTATCATTAATTTTTAAGCAGACACATATTTTAGATCGAGTTGTCATAACAGTGCTGAATGCAGCCTTTTTATTTTTTACATGTTTTGGATTGTTATTACTTATACTATTATTAATATTAGTAGGGGTATTCATGCTTCGGCGTAAGATTACGTTTTGTGTAAATATTGTAACTTTACGCGAGACTTTGCATGAGTACCCCTTTAAGCTACTTTGTGTAAGTGGTGTAAGAAAACAGCTGTTCGTTAAACGTAAAATTTATCAATTGCTTAAAAATATACGTGAACTGTCTGTCACGGATTCATCTAATAAAGTAACCCTCTAATGCTTTCAATTTGTTTTTGTTCTCGTGCCTTAATTATGTGTTTTTTTTAGAAGTGAAAGAGAATTGGGAAATGGACATACCTATGAGCTATTAGCCCTACGTGCACCGAAAACAGTATTTGAATAAAAAATAAACGAAGTGTCCTTCTTCCATCAGCAAACAATACGGTGACAAGGTGTGATGAAGGAGCGAAAAGCTTTGAAAAAAGCTGTCGAATTGATCCGCAGCAATGCTCACCAGGCAAACAGATATATGTAGATTTAGGTCTTTCAGTTCAGCTAGACAACAGATATTCAAATAAACATAACTACTGCAACTGCAAAAGGGTCGTAACAATAAAAAGACAAACTGACTTTGTTTATTATCTTAATCGGAACCTACCAGCTATGCCTCCTACTCTCTACATTAATTGAAGAAGCAAGTAAAGTCGCTGTTTTGTAGTAAGAAATTTAAACTAATGCCTTTCTTTTTTTCTTCCCAATAGATGGTTGCTTGTGAGAAATTAATCGGAATAGAAAATCGAATCCGTTATTATCAGAAGGCATTGATATAATATCATCGTACAAGCTAGCAACTGAGCATTGCCTCCTAGTACTAACACGTCACTCAACTGTTTGGCATCAAGCGGCTCAGTTTTTATCAAAGTCCTAGAAAGTAGTGCGTATGTGAAAACTGTTTATTGGTTATGATATAATAGCATTGTTAAAAGGAGTCTAGACCAAGATATGCTTTGGTCACTACTAGTAAGCACTTAAGATGTTTAAATAATAACGTAATAAAATTTTCTAAAACGTAACTGAAGAACAACTTTTCTTCCTATTTATTTTATCACTTATTTTATAAACAAAAACGGTCTTCATTTAATGCAATGGTTTGATCGCAAAATTGTGTTCCAATTGCTGAAACTTATTGCCACACAATCGGATCATATCAGATAATCTATTTTTATAATAAATGTATAATAATATGGCATAGGTATTCACAGGCCTATAACATCTTTGTCGTCATCGACTTCTTCGCCACCATCATCGTTGGATTCCGTGGTGCTGGCATTGACGTCTACTTCTTGAGAAGCTGCTTCTTCTTCATCTGATTCAGCTTCAACTTTATCATCGGAATCATTTGCTGTGATGTCACCGTCCACAGATTCAAGATCTTCATCGGAGGATGCCTTCTCGGTTTTTGGATCTTCACCCTCATATGAAGACATACTAAATAAACGAGAATCGTTAGTTTTCACAGATTTACGTACTATAATGTTCAATTTGTACCTGTTCTAATTTATATATTCTTTGATAAAAATAAATTAATTTTAAACTATGGGTGCAGGTATTTGCAGCGTCTTTTGGTCTCTTTTCCTGGTCTTCAATCTAACCTTTCATCATCTCATTATGAGAGAGTTGTTTTTGCTAGGTTATAGTTGGCACCATAGATATTCCGCAAGCCTTTATGATTACCATCGAGAACATTCGTGTAGGCATGTATAATAGCCATAAAACCGCTTTTTATACCTAAACTGGAGTGTAGGACTTTCACAATCGGAGCAAGGCAATTTATAGTGCAAGAACCTGCTGATATGCTCTTTTTCGAGCATATCGTTAATCACAGGACACCATAAACTATAGTGACATCAGCATCCGGAACTGGAGTACAGATAATTACTTTCTCTGCATTGTGCCTCAATGCTTCTTCACGTTTGTTTAATGCACCAGTACATTCAAGTATTACACCAACATTCCAAGGAATATTTTCAGGGTTCTGTTCTCTATATAAAGAAAACTTTTTGCCAATTATAAAAATTCAATTTTGAGACTCATTAAAATCAATATCACCACTGAATTTACCAGGAATAGAATCATATTTAATCAAATGTGCATGAAAATTACTTCTTCAACATTCAACTTGACTGAATCGTTTCTTTCGAAATGTCAAAAAAGACTTTTGTGTAGTTTTACGCGTTTTACCATCTCGTTTCCGCATTGAATTCGTTGCGTAGTTTTACCAAATTTGTGTAAAACATTTTTCATACAAAATTTGACAGTTCTTTTACCATCTGGTAAACTTACACAGACTACACGGTTTACGAGGGTTTTACGCTGATGCATGAATACCCCTAGTATTACTTGCTTTAGCACTGAGACACATATTAGCCAAATGCCCAATTTTATTACAATTATTGCAATTAGTATTTTTAAATTTGCAAACATTTGCCAAATGTGTTTCATTGCCGCAGCGATAACAAACTACTTTTTTTTTAAATAAATTCTTACTTGTGACCTGGATTCTGTTCGGTTGTATGTTTGATGGACGAATGTGCGATACACTTTTGGCATTGTGTATTTCTGCACCACCCCTTGCTGATAACTCCATAGCAATCGCCTTCTCTCTCGCTTTCTGGAGTGTAAGGTCAGCTGTCTCGAGAAGTCTGTCTTGTATTTTCTGACTTCTTAGTCCAAAAACTAACTGGTTCCGTATTGCTGTGTCCAGGTACGATCCAAATTTACAATTAATTGATAATTTCTTCAAAGCAGTCAGAAATTCATCAATCGATTCACCGTCCTGCTGCTTTCTTAAATGGAATCTATAATTTTCAACAATTTCCAATGGCTTTGGATCCAAATAGTCGTCTAGTAATTTGACGATCTCAGCATATGATTTCGTTGTAGGTGCAGCAGGTGACATTTTGTCGCATAGGACGTCGTAAGTCTCTTGTCCGATATAATGCAGAAGCAAGGCCAACTTTTTGGTCTCTTCTTTTATGTCGAAAATACCAAACGCACCTTCTAGTCTCGCCACCCAACGAGAAAACTTTGATTTATTTTTATCGAATGATTCGATATTGAATGTGGAATGCATTGTATTTTGAGCCGCCATATTTTCTTCAATATTTGGTTCCTTACCTGTCTCTGGCATTCAAAACAACACCAGTACGCAGCAGCAGCAACAACAAGTGGAAAAAAAAAACCCTCCACGCAGCAACTCAGCAAGAGCAAAAGCAACGAACAGCAGCAAAACTTCGTTCGTCGTTAGCCAACAAAATCTGTGGACTCCAGACAGCAAGCAAATGCAACGAACAGCAGCAGTAATTTGTTCGTCTTGGCAAAAAAAAATCTGTGGATTCCAGACAGCAACAGCACCTAACACACTTTCTACGCAGCAACCCAGCAGGAGCAAATGCAACGAACAGCAGCAGTAATTTGTTCGTCGGTAGCAAAAAAAAATCTGTGGATTCCAGACAGCAATAGCACATGAATCCTTTTTATGTAAAAGCAGTAGACAAAAAAAAAATAGCAGCACTCTTTCTTTTTTTTTTTTTATTTATCCTCGTCGCCAATCTGTTATAATTTATTGCAAAATAAGTAGACACGTCTGTTCTCGTTCAATCGGTTTATTAGAATGAATATTGGTTTACAAAACGGGAGTGTAAAAGATACATTTTTGTTGTTTACTGAATGCAATAAAAAGGCTGCATTCAGCACTGTTATGACAGTAAACAATTTTTTTTGTCTGTTTTTTGTTAGTTTAGAAACGTCAAAAATAGGTCCGTTCACAAAGGTAACAAAGAATTTCTCTTGACTCTGTTTACATGCTGGGGTTGAGTTTATATGAGATTGTGATTTAGATGTGAGTTGGAAAAATTATTTTGTTACTTGTTTCAAACGAATTAAACTATTAATAATAAGAAAGTACAACCATTTTTATGGCATACTTAACAATTAGCTTTGGAAAAAATGCTAACATTCACACAAAAATGTGAAAAGATATATGCAAAATGTGCTTTCAGTCACTAAACAGACCCTTTTTAATTGCTATTACGTTGTTTTATGTATCTTAATATACATTTACAAATCTAATTCTTGAAATCAATGAAATTCAATATCTAAAATTTTCTGCAACTAAATTGGGGAGTGTAAGAGTGGGCATATGATTTTATTCAGTTACACATTTGTGAACAGACCCTTTGCCACCCATTTTGCTTTTGCTCGAGATACATGAAGGTCTCTAGACGCACCAACATTAAAAAATGAAAAGTCGAAAAACTCATTCGATACTCGACTAAACGTCAAAAATCTTAACCATCCTTTTATCCATAACATTGGTTGTCGGGGATGTTGTTTTTGCTTTGCATGTAAAATGATGTTATGTATATAACAGTCTTGTGAAAAAAACACGCTTAATGAAGCATTTTAGGTCCGAATTTTTTTACTGAGAACCGATTTGCATGAAATTTTGGAATTAGGCTCATCTTACCCTTAACTTCAAAAGTGAAAATGATTTGAACACCGCCACCACCCTGGGAGTGGTTGCCACCCCTCTTCGGAGGCGAGTTTTTTTTTCAGAATAACCTCGGATATCTTTATATAAAAAATAAAATATAAAGTTTTTTATTAAGTCCAATACTTTTCGAGTTATTGGCAATTGAAAATTCTCAATTTTTTCACGTTTTTCATCTATTTATTGCAAATATCTCCAAAACTATACGTTTTATCGAAAATTTTATGAAAAACAAAATTGTAGCAGGTAAAACAATGAACAATTTGGTTTATTATAAAGTATTCTAAGAACAATATTAAGCTAGATATAAAAGATCAAAGCCATTTTTTCTTTTGTCTGAAATTTAATCGTTGTGGTCAATGCCATTTAGCGGCGAGCAGATGCATTTTATGCATTCTAATACAAGAGGAAGTTTTGTAGTGCTTGAAATAAGCTTTAAAATGAGCACTATTAAAAGTCTTTTGCACGTAAAATAAGTGAGCTGAGGAGGAGCATCCAATGTTTTTTTTCTTTTAAATCAATGAGTTTTTGGACCATAACTACATATCTCTTCAATTTTTCATATCTACGTCAATTTTTGTTTGACAGACATTGACATTATACGGTGAAATTTGCTGCACGAAACTACTTCGAGTTCTTCTTTGTTCTGTCATGCCGTGTCGCAAGTGTTATTACACGATGAAATCCAGTTTCATGAAACTAGTTTCACATTTCTCTTTATTTTTCATTCGGTGTTTTTATTTTTGGGGAAAAATAGTTATCTAGTAGTGCCTGGTTGCTTCAAAACCTCTTTTATTGGCAATTGAAAAACAAAAAAGTCACTATCATTAGTATTATTACTTATTATTGAACCAAATGAAACAGAATAAACAAAAACACGAACAAGGATAAAGAGAAACGTCAAAGCTGTTTCACGAAACCATAACCCATGCCACACAGGGTAGCTCATTGTCCATCTCTCTTTTTCGAACTTTCGTTCTCTTTTGCACTTATGGTGTTCGAACAGTTTCGTGCAACACATTTCACCGTCATCAAATCGGATTTACCGTTTCTTCGAGATCCTAATCTCAGGATTCTTTCACTTTTTTCGTTCTGATTGGTAAAAACAAGTAAACAATCGAACTTTAATCGGCATGCTGGAGTTAGTTTTCTGTTCTGATAGTTTTCGCTTACTCTCGAATTAAAAAGTTTTGTTCTATCCGGTGTGGTTTTTGAGAAAGGCTTGATGAATATTTGTATCTCGTTGCCAAAAGTACGAGAGACATGAAAGCAAAGTGCTTAAAATATGAATTTATTTCAATCGATTCTCAAAGAATTACAAACACCATCAAAGTGCTAAACATCTCTGCAATAGTAATGCTAGGTTACCATCAACAAATCAGTTAAAATAAAGACACACATGATGTTGGATCAATAATTCTTCCTTCCTTATATATTTCAAGTCGAGTGAAATACTTTACAGGTCTCTACTACTCTACAAATATTAAAAAGAAAATATTTCTTAAACATGGAAGTTATGGAAGAAGGAAATTTAATGGACAGAGTTCCTATATTGCTAGAACGAGATCTTCAGTATTATCAGGTAACTAGGACTACATTTTTCAGAAAGACAAAAAAACATTACGATCTAATATTTTTATAGGAACATCAAAGTGTGCTACAAGAACCTATCTGCCCAGGAGTTGTTGGGGGAAAACTGGACTTTCCAAGATGTGCTTCATTTGCTTCAATCAAAATCGTTATTTGGTAATATTCCAAGCATGTTAAAATAAAAAAAGTTATTTTCTAAAAATTTGAAAGGTGGGAAGAGGAGTACTATGCAGCATATCGCAAACATTCTGGTTTATTACACACTGAAAATGAGATGGAAAACGAAGACGATGTAAGTTCTATTTCACTTGAAAATAATATCTGTTTTCATATACACAATAAATTATAACCAAGTTTATTTTAATACCTTGTGAGAAATTGAGGAACCTACAATTTTTTGCTGATTCTGAACGGCTAATCTAGAAAGAGCTTTTCATGACAGTGAAATCACCATTCAAAAAATTTCTTTTTCTGTTGGGATTCGAAAATCGAACATCAAATCCAACACGCAGAGTGCAAGCCATTACGCTTTGGAAATTACTACTGAGGGTTTAGAAACGATACTAAAAACGCATCTGACCAAACACTTGAACGTAGTTCTTACAACTGAATAACGAGAGCTTCGATTGAAGCAAAGTGATTTACGCCCTTTACCACCATTTACTTTGCTAGTCTTCTGACACTCAGGATTCGTTTTAAGGGATCTATACCCTCATTAGACGGGCAGAAAAGGCTATTTTCACGAATTTTTTCGACCGGTGTTAATCATAAATATGAATATAATATATAAAGCGCTAGGCCTAAAAAGTACAATGGGAAAATACGCTAGAACTTTTTTTTTACATTTATTCAACTCAGTTTTTGTACATTTGAACGTGGAAGAAAACTTGTCCAAAAAAAAAGATGGATGTGCGCTGTTGATGAAATATCTGTAAAGAATGATCCGAACAATAAAAAAGTTTTAACTGAAAACCGTTCGATTGTCTCCTGTTGAGGGGTCTACGCTCTTTAGAAAAATTTTACCACATGTTCCTTATGACTCTACAACTATAGTGCATATCATACGATTTTCGTTTTTTTCTTTTTCAATTAAAAAATGTAGTTGAGGAAGCATCGCTAGTAACACCTAAATTTATTCTCTGTGGTGATTTAAATTTAAATCTTCTTGATTCTGGTGATTCTCGTCTGCTTGATCTAATGAAATCACTCAACTTATTTTTTGTCAATATATCCGAGCCCACACATTTTAAACCTAATTGCAGGCCTTCATTTGCAGATGTTTGCCTTGTAAATCATAAAAGTATTGTGGAAAATTATTGTCAACTATCCATTCCTTTGTTTTTATACCATGATCTTTTCTTCATCTCCGTATACATTAAGTAGAAGTACAAACATCACTAAGTCCTATCAGTATCGTGCTTTCCGTTGTGTTAAATTAGCTGAGCTTTTCGAGGATTGCATGAATACTGACTGGAGTAATATTTTTCTTACCTCAGATACAAACAATCAAGTCAAGCATCTTACGGTTAACCTTAGCTTTCTTTATATGATAAGCATATTCCGCTGAAAACGCGAAAGATAAGGAATGTTAACTGTCCATGGATGAATGATTGTATTCTAAACGCTATAAAAAAAGGGATTTACTTTATCACAGATGGAAAATGTATGGTTGTACTGATATTCATAAAGAACACAAAGAATGGAGAAATCGTGTTGTGGGATTGATTAAAAAAGCTAAACTAAATTTCTATAGTAATAAATTCAGTATGAATAGATCCTCTTCATTCTTCTGGAAGCAAATCAAAGAAATACAAATTTCGAAAAAGAATAATCTTGCTAATAGCAATAATATTGACCTTAATGAGCTCAACAGACGCTTCATAAATAGTTTTCCCATGACTCGTATTCCTCCATGTCCATACCTATCAATCAAAATGACGACGTCTTTGTGGTCAACTACTTCGATGACTACATAGTTGGCTCACAAATTTTTAAAATAAGAAGCAAATCAACTGGTTTGGATGGATTACACCCTGATTTTATTAAAACCTTGCTACCTTATATTCTTTCCTATATAACACACATTTTTAACACAATCTTAATGACTTCAAATTTCCCTACTCTGTGGAAAAAAGCAAAAATAATTCCTGTTCCCAAAAAAGGTAGCTCTGAATATAGACCAATTGCTATCCTTCCATTTCTGTCAAAAGTATTCGAAAGTCTTATGAGTCAGCAAATCAAAATCTATTTAAAAGACAAAAATATGCTTAATCCTATGCAATCAGGTTTTCGATCAGGTCATAGATGTATTACTCTGCTCTCTTAAATGTTTCGGAAGACATAAGACAAACTATGGACAACAATAAACTAACCTTGCTCACCTTACTTGATTTCTCAAAAGCATTCGACAGTGTTAATCCCAATATACTTACGCAATAAACTGTGTCATCTATTTAATGTTTCAAATCCCATTAACAAATTAATATACTCATACCTTTAACCGGTCTCAAGCAGTTTCCCTTGATAATAAAATATCCTCTTTTATTCCTGTTAATTGTGGTGTTCCCCAAGGATCTGTTCTTGGCCCGTTACTGTTTTCAATGTTTATCAATGACCTTCCGAATGCAATATCACACTGCTCTTTTCGTATTTACGCTGATGACGTACAAATATATCACAGTTTTACGTTCGAAACGGTTGATGACTCAATAACCCAAATTAATGATGACCTCCTTTCCATAGTCCAATGGTCCCATCGTAACCAACTTGTTTTGAACCCTGATAAAACTAAAGTACTACCCATTTCAAAAAATACATTCCCCACTTCCAACCTCCCACCTATAGTTCTGAGTTCCCATCGTGTTGTATATGTTTCTCAAGTCAAAAATTTAGGTGTAATCTTTAATAGTCACCTAGGCCTCGGCCACGCAATAAGCGGCTGAGCGGAAAAAAAATTAAAACATATGAAATCACACAGAAGCGGCCACGCTATGAGCGAGCGGGGAAACAAAATTCTGAGCGTCTAAGTGGCGCCGCTCAGCAACCAAACCTGTTTTAATTTTTAGTAATGTTCTTTGTTTTATTAATCTAGGACGCACTTTTTCAAACAGCAAATCAAAAGATAGAAATGATATACATGCGAAGGTATTGCCAGAATCTATCTGGAAATTTTCTCAGATTCAAAAATAAATGAATAAATTCTCCAAATTCCGATCTTAATTGGTTAATCGGATGAACAACAAATCGTCATCTTTTTTGTATACGTTTAAGTAATTTGTACACATACAAACGATTTTCCGACAGTAAAATACGGTGAACGGCATTTTAACTACTAATCGCTAAAATCTCAAAAGCAATCGCTCAGTGCCTCGCCATACGTCGCTTAGATTTGCCGCTCAGCCGCTAGCCGCTCAGCCGCTTAGCCGCTCAGCCGCTTAGCCGCTCAGCCGCTTAGCCGCTCAGCCGAGCCACTCAGCCGCTTACTGCGTGGCCGAGGCCTAACATGGAATAATCACATTATTAGCGTTGTATCTAAGGTCTATGCGTCTATACTTGATCTTTCTGTTTGTAAATCCTTTCTTCCTGTCAATGTTAAATTAAAACTAGCCAAATCTTTAATTAGCTATTCCAAACATATGCTATGGATGTGAACTATTCATTAACCCCAATTCCAGTGCTATGTATATACTAAATGTTGCCTTTAACTCTGTTGCTCGTTATGTCTTCAATCTCCGTAGATATGATCATGTATCATCAGCATCCCGACAACTGCTTGACTGCAGTTTAGAAAACTTTTTCAAATATCGTTCCTTGACCTTATTATTTAAAATTATTTTTTTTTTACTTTTTCTCACACTAACCGGTTCATTGGTTTAAGACCGTTGACACACTCCTCTCTTAATTCACGCAGACAATTTTTTATTCAAGTTGTAAGTCTTTGGAAAAACCTACCTCGGCACATAAAGTCTTCGATATTAGGTCCGTTTGTTGAACTTTCCCCAGGGTTGACCCAGGTTTTCTTGACAACCCTATGAGTTGTCAAAAAAACCTGGGTTTTCCAGTCCTCAAAAAACACTACACCACAAATCACCACACATCCCTGTCATTAAAAAAAAATACATGCCATTTGACAGCCCTCAAATCGCGACAGCAAAAAGCTAGGGCGAGTTTGGGGAAAACCTATGGCAAACCTATGGCTCAAAAAACACTCAATTTGACATTCAGGGCGAATTTGCGTTTCTCAAAAAACGCTTTGTGGCGACCCTAGGGCAACCCCAGGGCTTGAACGAACAAACCTATTATTCCTTGCAGTTTACAACATTAACACAATGTCTTTCACATTTTTCTAATTTAAACTGAAGTAATTTCTTTGTTTTCCTTTTTCTTTTCTTTTAATATAAATATCTATAACTTTCTTTTATTATCTTTAATATTTATTCTGTTACTTGTTAAGTTCATAAATGTATTTTAAACTTTTGTACTTAATCCTCATATACTTATTAAAAGTCATTGTACTTATTAGTATAGCTGTTAAAATCAATAAATAAATTAAAATTAAAATTAAAAAGGCAGCCATTTTTCCAAAACCTACGAGATAGCACGTTTTTTCCATCGTTTTTTGCCAAAAAAAGAAAAATAGTTACACTCAAAATTTTAAGACTCGTATGATATGCGGTACAGCTATAGTCGTAAAGAACGTGTGGTAAATAATAATAAATAAATAATTTTTTTAAAGATTGTTGACCCCTTAACGGGAGACAATCGAACCGTTTTTAGTTTAACCTTTTTTGCGCCAATTCAAGCTTCAAATTTGCAGCTAGCTTCCCGTCTTTAATGAAATATTTTAAGTTTGGGGTGGGGTTGAAATTAAGCTAAGTAATGCAACTGATGGAGTGATTTCTCCAGTAAAATTAACATCAAGTGAATCAATAATGGCGTCCAAGTGAGGTGATTTGAGATACTTACTTCAATAATAAATATAATGTATCACCAGTGCTATTGACAGTGGGGATTTTTTTTTTCGAATCAGAAGAACATAATTATGAAGCTGCTTGAGACGATAGAAATCATTGATGTTTGTGTATGAATATTAAGGAGACTATTGCATCCACAGAAGAATTCCCCTTGAAAGAAGGGTTGAAACCTTGTTCTTTAATAACACCCGTTCCAAATGACGGCATTTCGTTTGAATTATTATATTTTAGTAAATTCATCAAAAAATGCATTGATCGAATTCCTTTGTCAAAAACAATGACGGTAGTGGTTCTGGTGGCAACATGAATTCTGGCAACTTAACTTTCCGCTCGCACAACAAAGTCGTGGTGATTCATGTTGAAACCATGGTTCTAAAGTTGGTACATCCTTAAGCAGCATAGTTGATTGTTGGATCGTATCTGAATACCAAATAATCATATCTGGTTGTTCCTTTCGGTTGTCTGTTTCACCGACACTCGAATAGAATGTGTAGAACTTTACTGTTTCCGTTGTTCCAAAATAATGGTCCGTATTACAAGGCCCGTCGCGTGGCGTCGGTCGTAGCAATTTCGGACTACGAATGACAAAAAAGAAACATCATAGACGCCCTCGTAGTGAATATTTTGTTACGAAATTTATCACTGTTGATAAAATTATAAACAAGTTCTAAATATCCGTTGCAAGACATTCATTACGAAGATGTTTTTATTCCTATCTATGTATATGGCATTCCTAGGCCGATATTGTCATGGTTGTGAATATTTGCTTCCAATTTTTTTCAATTTTGGAGAAAACGATATTTTCGCAAGTAATTCAATTTTACGTCTTCACTTTTAACTGGGAGAATACTATCGTTTGCGAAGCTTAAGAGAAGTTTCTCTGGCAAGCAACGGAGCCGGAGGTCTACCGCCCTGGCCGGAGTTGTCATTCCTGAGTCCATTCCTTAAACCTACGATGGATATGGTGGGAGGAGAGAGTATCAGTTCGCATCAGAGCCGAGTACCCCGGCCTCTGCGCTGGCCGGAGTGTTCGTCTCCAGATCCTTTACATTTTAACGGGCAAATAGAGTGAAAGTATCGCATTGGTTCACTCCGACGCGAAAAGTGAAAGCATTGTTTGAACTAAATTGATATTTTTTTTTACTATAATCTTTTTAAACAAATGTAACAAGCTGGTGTTGTTCTTTAGATTTTTACTGGAAATGAGTTGTAATACTAAATTTTATATTTTAAGTATATGGCACCTCTACACAAAAAAAAAAATATTCGATTGATGTTTTTTTTTCTTGAAGGCAACCGTGGTCGTCAAAAACTCCGACCCCGAAAAATTTGTAAGTCTTGTGGTCAAATCCGCGGAGCTCTTGCTGGAACATCTTCATATTCTAACTCAAGAATCATTGGATCATGCCGATTTGTCTGTATTAACAGCGACAATTGGTGCTGCTGCTTTAATTAAAAATTGTCTGAAAATCTATCTCTCTGCAGCTACTGTAAAGCATTATCCCCCTAGGGGTGACGAGAAGGGTGGTGCACTTAAGGTAACAAATGTGAACTGAATAGACACCACCTTTTAATTATTCATGTTACATGTTTTTTCCTTTTTCATTTTTTTATAAAGTTATCGTATAAACAATATTCTCAAATGGCAGAAGCACTAGCCGAGCGTCTCCTCGACCTCCATTGCCGTCTTCTCCTGCTTTACATGGTTCAAGATGCTGACTGTCTGTATTGGGAGGATACAGAACCATTCTTTGAATCCGAAAGAGGCTCTTATACAATTCAAATGTGGTGGCATTACATGAGAGGCACAAAGGATGATCTTTGGAACTCTGTTCCCCCCAAGATGGCACAACGCATTTTTGCTGGGATGCTTAACGAGACGTTAACTATTTTAACCATTCGTTACTCACATGTAGGTATACAGTGTTTTATTCTGTAAACGCAAAAGAATACATTATACAGATATGTTTCTTTTCTGTTTTTGTTTTTTCATCCTTATTATTCACACACCAGATAAAAACAGGCGTAGCACGGTCTCAATTGCATTTGGTTGACATATGCAACTTGCTATTTTGCATATCTGAGCTGTTGCCTCACGTCAGTGAAAGTGGGGAGGCGTATATTGGTGAGTCGCAGCCTCGTTACTCAAAATGAGGTTGGTAGGGGTTGTAAATTTATTCACATTTATATTATTTTATCAAATAGGACTCCAAATTAATAGCCAGAGCGTCGTTATGAGAGATATTCATGCAAAATGCCGGGAGCTTTTCTATTGTCTACTGTTACGGGGAGCCCCACTGGGAGTGCTGTCAAAGGTTTTATACTTTCACGCTTAAAATAAAAAACACACTGTTTTAATGTTAACAACTTTTTGCAGGTTTTTCGCAAGGGGTTGGCAAATATGGAAATGTGTTCTTCGCGACAGGGCCTACCGAGTGCTTGGATTATTTTTGTTATGCCACGACTATTCCCAAAAGATCACTCGAGTCAATGGATCACAGAGTTTTGTGATTTGAATGCTAATACAGCAATTGCTTTGGAATTAAAAGTACTATTGGGATTTCCAGAGGCGGATTGGTCATTTTTAGTTAAAGTTAGTATGAGACAAATTTCGAAAATAATTTTTAGGGCTACGAGCGCATGAGCAACAGCTTAACTCTGTACCGCATACGAAGCCAAATGTGGTTTTATGTATTTGTATCCGCTTGTCTATTTTATGTCAGAAAGAAATAATAATTTCACAGCTGACGACCCTAGCAAATGAAAAAAGGACAAGGACCTCCAGATCTGCACGTGGAACGTAAGGTCCCTTAACGCATTACGTGCACAGTGCAAATAAATGAAATAAATAAAAGGGGTGGCGTAACAGAGCGGGGTATCCCGGGTCCTGATGCATTTCTCACAACCATGCCCTGTGAGGAAACGGAGGGGGCCTACATTTTTTTGCTGATTCCGAACGGATAATTGAGAATGTGCTTTTCATGGAACCCGTTAAAAACATTTTTGCTTCTATTGTGATTCGAAGCACCAACCTCCCGGTTAACAAACACATGCCACGGGTACCACCGTGCACCGTGTAGCATGAGATTAAGCAGAGGCCCTAAACTGCTGCAAAGCATACATAACCACCATTGAAGAAGTGCGGTGGAATTTCCTGGGCACAAAGATGAAAAACTTCGACATCTACTATGGCAACTGCTGCAGACAACAGAAACAACACTTAATTGTTTGCGAATTTGTAGTGACTAGTGCCGGTTAATTTTGGTGGGGCTACCGCCCCATTTATTAGTTTAATATAAGCTTAAAATAACTTAAACACTAAACTTAAACTAATTAAAACTAATTAAAACTAAATTAAACTACAAGAGTGAGAAACGGTTTAACAGGAGGACTTTCAGACAGGGACTTGGAAGATTGAGGTCGAAAAGAAAAGGAACAGAATTAATCTTACTCATCATGCGGGTTAAGGGTTCGTTGAGACCATAGGATGTACGATGAGCAGGAAGGAAAAAGAATCGGGATGATCTTACGTTTCGGGGATTAGTGTTGAAAGAGATAAGGTTTAAAAGGGAGGAGCAGTCAGTGTTGCCAGTAAGAAGTCGGTGAATGAATATGATGTCAAAGACATTCCTTCTGTTTTCTAGGGAGTTGAGATTAATGATTGTAAGACGATCGCGGTAAGGAGGCAGGGTGAGAAAGTTTCTTACGTCGTAGAGATCCCGAAGGACAAAGAGCAGAAAACGACGTTGAACACTTTCGATCCTTGAAATATGAGCCGCTTGATATGGAGCCCATACTTGCGATGCATACTCAAGGAGAGGGCGAACATAGGCAATATAGAGAGATTTTGTTACAAGGGGGTTGCGGAACTCTCTGGACCATCTCTTGATAAAACCAAGGGCGGAATTAGCTCTTGATATTACTTCGCCAATATGAGAACGAAAATTTAATTCGCCGTCACAGAAAACTCCTAAATCTCGGATAAGCCTCACACGATTTATAGGAAAGTTATGAAGATGATAGGATCTGGGGGGAGGTTTATTACTTTTACGAGATAAAGTTATTGCCTCGCATTTGGCAATGTTTAATTCATAATGAGCGTATAATGGCAATCTGCTTCAGGGCAAAGTCCGCCAACACTAATCTGATATGCACCCACCTCCACAGAAGAGAAAGACGATGATTGCAAAGACTGTTTCTAAGAGATCCTCGATAAAATCAATGTCATGGCGTGAGAGCTCTTGGCGATTTGAACGCAAAAGTAGGGAAGGAGGTTACAATCGGTAAACATAGTCTGCACGACAAATCCATCGAAAACGGACTCAGGCTAATCGCATCTTAAAACACATGAAGCTAAATGGTGATCCCCGGATCAGTCAACCGTCAACCGAATTGCCCATGTTGCAATTGACGTAAGACACTCTTTCAGTGTTATACATAGGTATCCGAACTTACTGTGGGGCCAACGTTTACTCGGATCACTACCTGGTTGTAGCCAATGCACGATTGAGGATATCCTATAATATGACGTCGGACAGCTAAAATCGCAAGAGATGGCAATGACCTTTCCAATCAAGTGTCCCTCAAGCTATTCTTGAATCCAATTATAAACATTGAAGACCAGTGGCGGCAGCAATGCCAACAAGCCATCAGAACTAGGTGCCCCAATGAAGCTCGGGAAGCGTCGGGGTCTAACACACACATAAAAAATAGGGTGGCGCAACAGAGCGAGAAGCCCCTGGGCCTAGCGCATTTCTCACAACCATACCTTGTGAGGGAATGGAGGGGACCTACAATTTTTTTGCCGGTTCCGAACGGCTAATTGAGAAAGCGCTTTTCATGGCAATGAATTTACTAACGGAGGACTTGCCAATTCCTCGCGAAAGGCGATACCCGTGGAAAAACATTTTTGCCTCTGCTAGGATTTGAACCTCGAACCTCTGGGTTAGCAGGTGGACATGCTATCCATCACGCCACGGGTACCACCTAACACACACATACCCTATTAAAAAATCACAGATCTAAGAACACATCAGGTGATGCCAGTGACGTAAATGGTTAGCATGTCTGTTTATTTCATTCGGGTCACAGAAGTATGTTTTTCCACGGGTAACTTCTTTTTGTGAGAAATTGGCAAGCCCCTCGGCAGTAATTACATCAACATGAAAAGCGTTTTCTCATTTAGCCTTTCCAAATCTGCTTAAAATTATTGATCCCTTAAATGTGTTTGTTCACAAAGCTCCGTAAGCTTTGTCGTGCCACTGTTTTTACAAAACTTTAATCGGTTACCAGACAGTACCGGACCGGATTTACTTAAACCAGTCTATGGAACTGTTTGAAGCTATACTGACTTTTCAAGCTTTAACATGAGTAATGCGTGCCTTGAAGGTCATTTACAAAACAAAAAATCGTTAAAGTATAGTTTTTAAGTTTATTCAAACTAAGCACCTAAATCCTAACTTAATATTATAAATGTGAAAGTCACTCTGTCTGTCCGACTTTCTATGTTACCGTCTCCCGCCCAAACTACTAAACTGATAGATATGAAATTTTGTACAGAGACAGTCTCGAGCCTGAGGAAGGACATAGGCTATATATTTTATCCCTAAATTCCCACGGGAACGGGAACGTATACGGGAACTTAAAAGTTACAGCACCGATTTCGAAAATTCTTCCACCATTAGAATGCTACATTATCCCCGAGTAGCTTAAAAATTAATTCATCCCCATATTCCTACGGGAACCGGAGTCCTTACTAATATAATAAGTCCGAAAGAAGCTCTGTCTGTTTTCTTTCTATGTTACCATCTATCGCCCAAGCTTCAGAACCGATTTAAATGAAATTTGATACACAGATGGTCTAGAAGCTGAAGAAGGACATAGGCTACATTTCATTCGAATATTCCCACGGGAACCAGTCTTCACTAATCCTAACTAATATTATAAATGTGAAAGTCACTCTGTCTGTCCGGCTTTCTATGTTACCATCTCCCGCCCAAACTACTGAACCGATTTAAATAAAATTTGATACAGAGATAGTCTAAGACTTAAGGAAGGACATAGGTTATATATTTTATCCCTAAATTCCCAGGGGAACGGGAACGTATACGGGAATTTAGAAACTACAACACCGATTTCAAAAATGTTTCCACCAATAGAATGCTTCACTATCCCAGAGTAACATAAACTTAAATTCATCCACATATTCCTACGGGAACGGGAGTCCTACCAAATATAATAAGTGTGACAGAACCTCTGTCTGTTCTTCGTTCTATGTTACCATCTCCCGCCCAAACAAATAAGCCGATTTAAATGAAATTTTGTACAAAGATTGTTCTGAACTAAAGGACGGACATAGGCTGTATTTCATTCGAATATTCCCACGGGAACCGGTCCTCACTATTATCATAAATGCAAAAGTAGCAATGTCTGTTCACCTTTCTATGTTACCATCTCTCGCCCAAACTAATAAACCGATTTAAATGAAATTTTGTACAAAGGTTGTTCAGAGGAAGGACAAAGGCTATATATTTTTTCCATATATTCCCACGGGAGCAGGAAAGTATACGGGAACTTTGACACTACAGCACCGATTTCAAAAATTCTTCCACCGTTGGAATGCTCCATAATCCCGGATTAACATTAGCTTCAACTCATCCACATATTCACATGAAAACAGTCACCATATTCCTACGGGAACAGGAGTCCTTACTGGTATAATAAGTGCGAAAGTAGCTCTGTCTGTTCGCCTTTCTATGTCACCATCTCCCGCCCAAAATAATGAATAGAGATTTTAATTTTTAATTAAATGAAATTTTGTACAAAGATAGTCTAGATTCTGTGAAAGGACATAGGCTATATATTTTATCCCTATATTCCCACGGGAATGGGAACGTATACGGGAACTTAGAAGCTACAGCACCGATTTCAAAAATTCTTCCACCGTTAGAATGCTACACTATCCCTGAGTAACATAAACTGTAAGTCATCCCCATTATTCCTACGGGAACGGTCACCATATTCCTACGGGAATAGGAGTTTTTATTAATATCATAAGTCTGAAATGAAATCTATCTGTCTATTTTTATTTGTTATCAAAAACCGCCCAAACTATTAAGCCTATTTACATATATGAATTTTGGTACAGAGATATTGTCTTGAGCCTGAAGATGGACATAGGCTATGTATGTTATCCCTGTATTCCCACAAGAATGCAAACGTTAACGGGAACCTAGAAACTGCTGAACTGATTTCTAGAAGTACTTCCCCGTTAGAACGCTACACTATCTCAAAGTAACATTAACTTTAATTTATCCCTATTATCCCATGGGAACGGAAGTATGTACTTACTAACATTATAGATCCGAGATCAACTCCGTCTGTCTGTTTTGTTTTGTTACTATCTACCGCCCAAACTATTGAACCTGTTTGTATGAATGTTGGTGCAGAGATAGTCTTGACTTGAGCCTGAAGAAGGACAGTGTCTGTATTTGTTTTCCCAATATTGCTACGGTAACGGCAACGTAAACGGGAACCTTGAAGCTACTGGACCGATTTCAAAAGTTCTTTCATCGTGAGGTGATTTCTGTCAAATTGTCTATTACACAGTTGACCTGAGAAGAAATGTCTATCTTGATCTTCAAATAAATATTGGCAGTCAGTAATGCCTGTGTGAAAAGTCGATTTCAGCCCCGACTAATGAGATAGTTAACCATATAAACTAATAAATTATGTTTGACGTATTGGGGGATGTTGTCGAATGTCTATCAGTAGACAATATTATGGACACGGAGAAAGTCACATCACACCCTATAGAGTTTCTCAATGCCTTAGAATTATCAGGAGTGAATGCAAGTTGGTGTTCCAGTGCCAATAATGATTAATCTAGAACTGTACACAGCTACAAATTACACATCTGGAATGCGGCTTTATATGATGACTGGAACAGCGAAATAAGAAAACTATTTATTCCCCGTATTTCTTTAGTTCCCACTGATTAGTCATTTTGGTTTAAAAGAGTGTACCAAACTCGCAAAACCTTTTTATTTGACAAAAGAAGGAAAAGGTAAGAACGTCGTGTGCTTAAATAAAATATAACAATAGTTTACTAAAACGCATGAATGTGTCTTATTCGCAAAATAAGTAGCCTAAAAAATTAAAAATGCTGCTGAAAGTCACTATTCCACGCGGACGAAGTCGCGGGCACAGCTAGTGTTATTGATAAAAGTGGCAAATAAACAATTAAAAAAAAAAAAAAAACTTTTCAAGCTTTCGATAAAAGAGCTTCATGAAAACTTAAATATCGTGAAAGTAAAAGCAGTATACTGTCCAAGACCCAGATCAGCGTCAAAGATACAAAAGTCAAGTTGACTAGCTCGTGGGATGGATGGATCTTTGAATCCGAATTGAGAAGAGCATACTTTATATTATTTACATATTCATGCCAATAAAAAGTAAAAATACATAAAAAGTGTTTTTTTAGACTTGTGGTTTATCAAATTGGCGAAATTTTGACAGCTTTCTTTTATCTATGCTTAGTTTAGTTTACTATTTCACCGTGGAAGAACATAACATAAGCCCCACGAAAACTGGATACTGCTAACTTCGCTGTTGAGGCCGATATTTGAATGAATGAATAAATTGGGGTTTTGTATTGCACCTCGACCTTTTTATATCTATTGTATCCCCTACTTCTTAAGTGGTATTCCTTAATTAAAGTATTTCATCCAGATTAGTTCCTCTGATGAAACTTAGTATCTGGGTTACGCTTAGAAGTTTAAGCTCCTTCTCCTCTACGTAGTAGGATCCTAGGTACTTCTTCCTTTGGTGTATTAGGGCTTCGCAGTCACCTAAGAGGTGGTCAGGAGACTCTCTTGTTCGTTGCAGTATCTGAATTGGTCGTCGCTCTCTATGCCTAGTACTTTTAGGTGTTTTCTTAGTCTGCAGTGTCCGGTTAAGAACCCGGCTAGCAAGGGTTCGATATTTACATAATTTCGAGTTTGAAATCTGTTATCCAAGATGGGGCCTTTAAACACCGCTGAACTATTTATTGTTGCTGATGCAACAACGAACAAGGGCTGCTTACGATCAGTATAACGAGATCTACAAGGAGAAAAGAAGGGAAGAACACCGACTTCTCAAAAAGAAAAAGAAGCAGCAGAAATTGAGAGATGCCATGACAGGAACGAGATTCGGAAGTTTTACGAAAAGGTAAAAAGATCCTGCCAGGGTGACAAACCCCGAACTGAAGCCTGTAAAGATCAGCAGGAAAACATAGTTATAGAGTCACAGTCGCTACTGAGGATCTGGAAAGATCATTTCTGCAGACTGCTTAACGGCGATGAGGACACAAATTCCGCTGTCAGGCAGATTTCCCCATTCAGCTTGGACGATGATCAAGAATGCCGTCCTCCCGACCTAGAAGAGGTTAAGCTTGCCATATGCAAACTTAAATCAAATAAGACTGCAGGTGCAGATGGCCTTGATGCCGAACTTTTCAAGGCAGCTGGAGATCAGTTGGAAAGGAGCATGCACCAGCTGATCTGCATGATATGGTCGGAAGAAAGCATGCCCGATGAATGGAACCTCAGTATCGTATGCCCGATCCTAAAGAAAGGAGACCCTCACAATTGCGCCAATTATAGAGGGATAAGCCTCCTTTACGTCGCTTATAAGATCTTGTCTGTGTAATATGTGAACGTCTGAAACCCCACGTCAACAACTTGATAGGTCCTTATCAATGTGGTTTTAGACCAGAGAAGTCCACAATAGACCAAATTTTCGTTACGACTATGCAGGATGACTTTGGAAAATTCACGCTGCTCCGTCAAGGTCGGTAAAGAACTCACCGAGACCTTTGATGTCGAAAAAGGCTTTAGGCAAGGCGACAAACTGTCATGCGATTTCTTCAACATCATACTTGAACAGATTGTAAGAAACTCAAACGTCAACACCAGAGGAACAATCTTTCAAAAGTCTGTACAATTACTCGCCTATGCAGACGATATTGACGTAATGGGAAGAAAAAAGCGTGATGTCATAGGTGCTTTTGCGAGTATTGAAACAGAAGCGGCAAAAATGGGTTTGATGGTTAATGAGGGCAAAACAAAGTATATGCTGTCATCAAATAAGGACACAGAACATCGACGAATTGGACAAAACGTCACAATAGACAGACATAACTTCGAGGTAGTACAGGACTTCGTCTACCTAGGATCCGCTGTAGACACGGACAACAACATCAGTGCGGAGATCAAACGGAGAATAACTCTTGCCAACCGTTGCTTCTTTGGGTTAAGAAGGCAATTGAGAAACAAAACCCTCTCTAGAAAAACCAAGGTGACCTTGTATAAGACCTTAATCATCCCAGTCCTGCTGTACGGCGCGGAAGCATGGACCTTATCGAAAGCGGATGAGGAAACTCTTGGTCGTTTCGAAAGAAAAATTCTCCGAATGATCTTTGGTCCCGTATGCGAAGACAATGTGTGGAGAAGAAGATACAACAACGAGCTGTATGAGCTGTACCGCGACATGGGCATAGCCAGAAGAGTACGCATCGCGAGGCTACGAAGGTTGGGCCATGTAGAGCGGATGGACCCAAACGCTCCGGCTCGTCGGGTGTTCGAAAGCACATTGCAGGGAAATCGCGGAAGGGGAAGACCTCGTCTTAGGTGGCGCAATCAAGTGGATGAAGACCTCAACCGACTAAGAGTGCAAAACTGGAGAGAGCTCGCCCGAAATCGAAATCGTTATAGAAGGATGTTGGTTGAGGCCCAGGTTCACCCCGAACTGTAATGCCCACCTAAGTAAGTATGTAAGTAAGAACTATTTATTGAGGGGCTATATGAAGTCTGTTGTCTACGCAGAGATAATCCCAAGACGAGTGACGCTTTGGAAGAAAATAATCGGCGCGTTATTGTACACATACGGCCCTAAATTCGGCACAAATTGGTCGGAAATTGAGCCTCTTGGCTGAAATTCATTCGATCCAGCCGCGACAGCCTGGATAATATATATACATAAAGGCAAACCCTAATCTTTACAATAAAGTTAAATTCTTGGCCATAACAACCAACAATATGCTTTTTATATCTTCTTGAAAATCATAATTTATACAAACACCACAACAGGGTTCAATTTGGAAATAATCAAAAAGCATTATTTGAATAAAATTATGTTTATAAATTGAAACATGGTATCACAACTTTTAGTTCTATTGCTTTAGTATTACTTTTAAGTGAGACAATAGTATAATCACATATTTGCTATAAGTTCAATATTCTGATACAAAAGATTGAACTAAGAGCATCTTCTATTCAAGGTCCTTCTTATGCGGGAGGCTAAATTATCATCAATCATCCTGCCACATTTAATGAAATATTTGCCGTCAGCTGATAACTTCAAGAACGTAGCGAAATGGTCGTTTGCTGAATCAAAGAACCACGCAAAGTGCGAAGCATTTATGTGCCGACGAGAATGTTTCAATGCTGCTGATTTAATTATTGACGATGTTGGTATGTATTTGTGTTGCGTCTCTCCTTCTTTGCAAAGCATTCATTTCAAACAAACAAAATAGACCCAGTAGGACAGACAAATAGTCAAATAGTATTATCGTTGACATACATCTTGGTGTCTATTGGCAAATCAACTGACATCAAAGCATGCCTTATAAATGCATTAGAAACCTCTCCACCAAGCTGGTGTGATTGTCTTGACAAACATCAGGCAAGTTACGAGTAGAGAATGATATTGTCGACAGACAATTTTATATTGTAAAACATACTTGCATTTAAGGTGTGGAATCAAAAGCGCCCACCCTGGTTGGAGGCCGTCATGCATTTGGTATATCCTGTTCTGGATTGCATTGTAGAGATGTTGATAAACGTCGTTGAAACTGGGGCAAGCATGTACCAAACAATGTCCGTAGCCTTGACATGTGTATCCGAGATGTGGGAATGTATACCGGAAGGCCTTTACAAAGTTGCAGCGCTGTTACAAGACATTATCTCTGTCTCAACAAAGCCCTTGAGTATGTGCTGTTCATCAACAGGGACACATTTCAAGTGTTAATTTCAGAGTTTTATTTGTCTTACGTACATTCTAGGTGATTCTGTTTTGTTCCAAATTATCTTTGCAGCACTGTATACGGAGTTGATTAAAAAAGCAGAAGAACTAGAAAAGAGTATGTTTAAGGTGTTGAGATTCTCTTGATACACATATTATTGTAATTCTTTATCAACAGATCAAAATGATGCGAAGGCGTCAATATGCTATTCCATTTCCGAAGCAATTTGTACCATTGACGAGGACGATAAGCACACAGAACAAATAAATTTTTTCTTAGCCCAGGCAAAGGATAGTATAATTACCAATGGAGAATTTTTACTTGAGACTGAACCAAGTAGTAGCGCTAGTACAGCAAAAGCCGATGATAATAACGACGGTGGTCAATACGGACAACCGATTAACTATGCACTGGAGCTCGATGTCAATGCCGCAGATTGCGTTGCAGAAGTGTTGGCGAGTGATATTTTGCCGTTAAGTATTGGAAAGCAATCGTTGAAGGTAGGCTTGAATAGAGGTTTGAAAATTTTGTTTTTACTCATATTTTAAACTAATGCTTTAATCATCTTGGTACCCATTGCCTATTTGTGGTCCCAACAAAGGTAAAAATGTTTTTCCACGGGTATCGCCTTTCGCAAGGAATTCGCAAGTCCTCCGTTAGAAAATTCGTTGCATTGAAAAACGCCTTTTCGATCAGCCGTTCGGAACCGGCAGGGAATTGTTGGCCCTTCTTTTATTTACTTATTTATTTACTTATTTAATTATCGTGAGGGCAGAGGGCTCTGCCAAGTATTCATTTACTCGAACAATTTGAACAGGCATAATTAGAAATTATAAGTGTATTCTGTGTATATAGTTATAGTTGGGCTTTAAGGATCAAGATGTTGGTAGTATGTATTATCAGACATCTCATCTTGGAAATAAGCCGGTGCTAATCCAACTTTCTTGAATTTTATTTGAAGTATTCAGAAAGCCTTTTTTACTTGAGTTTTATGGACAGAATTCAGAAAGCTTTTAAAATAATTACAGATAGGAACAACATCAAAACATTTTCTTCACATGAAACTAGTTGTAATGTGTCTTATCTCTTTTATGGTTTTTATTTACAGACAGCGTTTTAGTTGCCAGTTGCATTTCTCCCCTTAAATAGTTCAACCGCAATGCTCGACCTTCTATAGGAATGTCCATCAGTTTAAACTTGAGCACAATTTAGGTTGAACTGTCGTACCAATGTGGAATGTATTATACAGCTTTGTTTTCCTTTTGATTACAATCTTCAGAAATTTAAACCAATGATCATCGGTATACCTTTTAAGGGGTTAGGCCACCCTAGAGGCTGAAAAAATAGGCTTTTTGGGGATCTTTTTTTCAGAAATACCACAAAATAAATCGAGATAACAGAAACAGGATTTTATTATCTAGATAGATAGATAGATAGATAGATAGATTGTTTTATTCATTCCTTAAAAAAAGTTACATTTGCATTTGCGCTTTAATAAATTGAATAAATTAGAGCATGGCATTACTGCCGTCTGCCCGAGTGACTATTCTATAATTTTTTGATTTATTACAGTGTTTTCTTTCATAATAATTCATAATAATTATTGATTCATACATATTAAAATTTGTGGACCAGTAATTCTAAATATTTTGGTTTAAATAAAATTTATTTGAATTTTTATAATGACTTTTAGTTTAGTTAAAACGATTTTTCTTTTTTTTTTTTGACTTTTAGTTTAGTTAAAACAGAACAAGTACTGTATTTTGGGTACAGAAAAAAAAAATAAAATAAAAGAGCTTTATGAATACATCTTTTAGTTTAAAGAATGACTTTTAGTTTAGTGAAAACAAAACATATAATTTTTTTTTTTTTTGCTTATTATTTTGGTAATTCTAATTTAGATACTGAGAACAAAGCGCTTTAATTTGAGTTTAAAAGTTTTCATACATAATTCTGCTTCTGTAAGACATCGCTTCAGTGGTGAATTTGTATAGCCGAACCCAGTCTTCTCCATTTAGAATAAGTTTTAAGTCTTCTTCTTCCAGGTAGTTCTTCTCATAAAAAACTCTCCTAAGTTCCATCAGAATTGGGCATATTGCAATGAAGTGGTAAACGTTCTCCACAGCACGCATATTGTGTAACGTACCCTCGAGGTGATATTCGAGGAAGGACATCTGAGTTGAGAACCGATCACACCCACATTACCATAAATAAGGATGTCATCAACCCAACCCAAGATATTACCTTTAGACCATCCACCTTTCACACTATCGTTATTCCTCAGCGCTACAGGGACACTAAGAAAGTCCTGATAGCAAGGCAGATGGTTGTCCATTGACTCACGACCGCTTGGCATGCTTGCATAGCCAAAACTAGCTCGTCGGAGGGGGGGTTCTTGCGTCGGAATCATGGACGGCCGTTACGTTTTCATGCCGTTGCTGTACGGAAAATCGAGCGAAGCCTGAATAGTCCTATTCATCCTAAAAAATTCCTATAAGGATATAACGTGAGGAGAGCACCGATGTATAAGCTCGTCTGAGGATTTTCCCTCCCTCGGTATCATACCAAAGAATATAAATTCTTGAACGATACCATCCTGGATTACCATGTCCTCATTTTTATAGTAACCCCCACATGAAACGACTGATATACTCCATCACTTCACGCGTCGCCTACCATCTTACGACCATCTTACGACCCGGGTGCCCTTGGCAAAGTCACATCCACTATACGGTTCTTATTTCATAATCATATTAAGCAAACAAAACTAAAAGTCGGAATCAAAAAAAAAAAGAATCGGAACACGGTCACTCATTCGAAGGTACGACAGCATCTGTGTATCTGTGATCAATAAAAACCATCATCGACGAAATGCACAAAAAGAAAAAAATACTTTCCAAAGCTTTAGCTCATTTCATATTTAATAAGAAAACATTTTAATAAGAGATTCATGGTAATAACAGCAAAAATAAGTCCTAAAAATAATAAGCTACATATAAAATGCGATTATGTTAGGTTAAGTCAAACTTGTAAATAAGGATCAAAAAAAAAAAAAAAGATTTACGATAATGAAATCCAACTTCAACTTTAAAATCCAATTTTCTAAAAGTATGTGAGCTTTAAGTTTCACTAGCATTTGCGCTTACTCAGCCTGCCACTGGTAAGAGCGTAACAATTTCATTTTTTTTTTTTTTCCCAGACTTGATTGAACTTTTTCTTATAGGTTTTTCCTTTTTCTCTATGGGTCTATTTAATATATATATATTTTCATTCTATTTCTTTTTCCACAGAATATTCTAATTCGTTTAAGCAAAGGTTAAAAGTTCCACCGTCTTTGGTTCAAAATCTTTTATAGCATACTTTAAGGATTACGTAAAATACTGGCATTTGATATAAAAATTATTAAAAAAAAAATTCTCTTAACACTATCAAAGAGATCGTTCAAATTTGGAATAATGACATTAATAAAATCAAATCACTTACCCCGCATAAACAACAAACAAAATCTCATATTTGCCTTGCGTTTTTAAATCGACGTTGAAATTCTACTCCTGATGGTGTGCACAGCATCGAGGGTATGGCCTATGGCGTTGATCATAATAAGAAAGTGTTGACAATTGTTGGCATACATATGTTTACGTACATATGAGATTCTCTTTTTTTTGTTTAGCTAGATTACGATAAAAAGAAGAGAAGAAAAATTTGAACAACCTTAACACACTCGATCGTATTGACTTTAAACTATTGGATACTTAACTTTTCACAATTTAATATTGGCGAGAGCAAATTTTCAGTAGGTAAATAGGTAGAAGAAGGAAAACAAAAAAAAAAAAAACGTGAGGTAGGGTGAAGCGTACTGTGGGACTGTGGCTGCTGTGGTTGTTGTTGAATGCGATGAGTAAAGATGGGAAGACGGATGAGACGGATGAATGGATGGTGTTGTGATTGGGATGAAACGTAAGGTGCTGATCAAATCTATTCATATGATCACGATGATATGAGGATGGCTGCTGCAGATGATTTTTTTTTCTCTTGCGTATGCTGATGCTGATCTGTGAGTTTTTTTTTTCTTTGGGTAGGTGTTTTTGCTGTTGGGGCTTTATCTTTGGCGTCAGAGGTGTTGTTGTTGTACGGCAGGCGATCTGTTTTTCTGGTGGGGCTTCTGTGTTGCGGGTGGCGTTTTGTAGGTTGATCTTGGTGTACTTTTGCTTCTGTTTTAGCGAGGCACGTGTATACTTAATTGTATGCCTGCGATGGTTAGTACATGTGCTCTGCCTAGGTTATTTGCGCCTGAGTATTTAATATACATGAAGAAAATTTTAATTCTGCTTATGCTTTTACAAAACCTTTTCTTTCGGAAAAGAGGCGAACTTACCCTTCAGCGTTCTCCTGGGTTCTTGCTTTGCAAGAGGTGTTGGTCAGGTATCTTTCTTGTGGTACCTTTTTCGTCACTTTTTTTTTTACTTTTTAAAATGGGAGGGAAGGGTTTCTTGCAAATGGCTTTTTTTTTTTTTTATTTTATAGCTTATTTTTTTCAAACTACACTTGATTGTTCTTTTGTTTTTGCACCACACTCTTTTGATTTTATATTTTTAGTTTACCAAGTTTGATTTTTATTTTTGTTCAAGAAGACAGCGACGGAATACCCGCACCGAGGCGTCTGACGAAAGAAAAAATGGAAGATAGGTCGTGCACTGCCTTATATAGCGTCGGGTCAGCTTGTTGGGTTACGAAAACTCCCTCTCCAATACATTCGCAAAATGTAAGATGGTGGCTATTCGCACTTCCTTTTTTCGGCATATTTTCGGCAATTTCATTCGGAAAATTCTGTTTTTCGTTTCAAAATTTTCTTTAGGATTTTAGAAAAATAGGTGTGACGTTGTTTTGTTATTTTGAATAAAATATCCTTCAATAGAAAAAGACGCGTAACTGAACTGCGTTTGTGTTGGGGACGCCGATCCTCTTCGTGGGTGTTAAATGATAAGGTGTTTTGAATTTCGAAAAGTATCTATCTTGCATGCTCCCATATTACGTGGAGCGATCTTAGTCATATCAACTTTGCAAGCTTACGTGGCCCGATTGGTATGACCGTCATACCATGATGTATTGATTTTTGGGGTCCGGGATCAATTCCGTATGCTGCTCCTCTTTTACATTTTTTTTTTTTTTTTTTTACTTTAGCTTTTTTTCTCATATTTATCTGTAGTTTTATTTAGATTTATTTGTAAGGGTTGCATTTAGTATTCTTCCCCGTAATTTAACGATTTGTTCAATACTCGACGATGTTCATTCCTCTCTCTCATCTAATGACCGAACCAACACGTTCCACACCTCACACACTACCTTACCTTCATTCTTCTATAAGCGATTGCTATTACTTCAACCTAATCCTCAAACCAACTGAACTGATTCGAATTTGGAAACTGAATTTGAATTTGAATTTGAACTTGGAAGTGTGAATGTTAGAATAAAAAAAAATACATGAAAACTGTAGTTGTAATATATATAAAAAACAATGGTTTCCTACACATCTTTTTCATTTTTCGCAGAACCAGAAGGAAAATGAAAATGAGAAGAAACCGGTAAACTCTCTTGTTTCGTTATATATATCTTTATATTTCGTGAAAAAAAATTGAACCCATGCCTGAGAATTGGTATGTCCGTCTCATGCACAGACTGAGTTAGCCGGGCAAATCTCGAGGTTTTTCTACTTCTTAAGATCTTTTGAATGGAAAACACCAAGAATGTGTCCCCCTTCATCTTCCAATTCGTAAAGATTATTGCCAACGAGTTTTCGTATCCTTGCCTTTATGAACTTTGGACAGAGCTTGGCGTTTCGTTTCTTCGACTTATCACTAAGGACAAAGTTTCTTTTAAAGACCACGTCGCCTATTTTGTAAGAAGCATTTTTACTTCGGGTATTGTACCTATGTTCATTCGTTTCATGAGCTTTATCTAATGCAGCTTTGATGCTATCGTGTAAAATATTCATTTTCGCAGATTTGGGTATTAGATTTATTTCCGAACTACTTACACCGCCTAATTTCCGTAAGAGACTGTAATCCGAACCGTGCTCAATCATTTTCTGCCCAAATAAGGCTTCAAATGGTGAAAGTCCAATCGCCGAATGCACTGCCGTTCGAAGAGCGCAATTAATCGAGTGCAAATGCACATCCCAGTCTCTCTGTTCTTTGCCCAGATATGACCTTATGGCAGCGAGGATGGAGCGATTAACCCTTTCGCTAGCATTAGCTTGAGGCGCATACGCAGCGGTTTTAACATGACGCACCCCGTGGGTTTTTAAAAACTTTGAAAAACTTGAACTTGTAAATTGCTTCCCGTTATCAGTCATCAAGGACTCCGGTACCCCAAATATGCAAAATATATTTTCAAAAAGGAAGTGAATTGCTGTTTCTGAAGTAGCTTTACGAAGAGCTTTTATGGTTACAAACTTCGTGAGTTGATCTAAAGCAATAATGATAAAAATATTGCCTCTTTTGGAACGCGGATAAGGTCCCAGGAAGTCTACATAAAGATGTTGAAAAGGATGTTGAACTAAAAAAGGTTTTCCCATAGGTTGGCGAAGGGTCTGATTCGAAGCTTTGCATGTCTTGCAAGTATCACAATTACCTATGAAAGTTTTAACTTGGGATGCCATGTTTGGCCAAAAATATCTCTGCCTGAGTCTATAAAGCGTCTTTGCTATCCCCCCATGCGCTGCTTTCGGTGGTTGATGTGCCAAAGCAATAAGCCGACTTGTTAGCACCGATGGAACCCACAATTTCCACACTAAATCATCTTCCAACGGGTTACCTGTACTGTGGTTGACCTTCTTGTACACAAAATTTTCTGAGACTTGAAGGTCAGGCAGCTGTTCTTTTTGTTCTTTGATGTTGTCAATGATCTTCAGGTATTCATCTGATGTAAAACCAGGGTCTGAAAGATCTATATGCAGCACATCAAAAGGGTCTTCATTTGAGAGTCCATCTGGGCTTAAAGCATCTGCAGCAAATACTCTGGAGAGAGCGTCTGGCACAACATGCAAAGAGCCTTTTCGATGCTCAATCTCAAAATCATAACCTTGGAGTTTAAGACTCCATCGAGCCAACCGTCCGCTAAGATTTTTCTGATCCATCAACCATTTCAAGCTGGCATGATCCGTTATAACTTTAAAACTGTGACCTTCGGCATAAGGGCGAAACTTCTCAACCCCCATAACCGCAGCTAAACACTCCCGTTCCGTTACACTATAATTTCTCTGTGCTCCGTTTAGCTTGTGCGAATAATAATATATTGGGCGCTCTACCCCATCGTCGTCCTTCTGGCAAAGCACACAGCCAATGCCTGAGTCTGACGCATCACAGAGAATTATAAAGGGTTTCGTGAAATCGGGATTAACGAGAACGGGAGCTGTAGTTAGCATCTCTTTAATTTTATCAAACGACTTACAAGCTTCCTCTCCAAACTCGAACTTCTTCCCTTTCTTAAGTGTGTCTGTTATAGGAGTAGCTAAAGTTGCATAATTTTCAACAAATCTCCTGTACCAACCAGACATACCTAAAAATCGGCGAACCTGTCTCTGACTAGTAGGAATAGGGAAATCCCTAACCGCCTCAACCTTGCCTGGATCTGTTTTCAGACACCCATCACTAACAACATAACCAAGAAACTTAAGCTCTTTAAAACAAAATTTCGATTTTTGGACGTTTATAGTTAAACCTGCTGCCTGTAACCGACCGGCAAGCATCATTAAAATTTTGACATGCTCATCAAAAGTGCGTGAAATTACCAGAAGATCATCCACGTATGGAAACACATTTTTTCTAAGTTCATCGGTCACCACCTTGTCCATAAGTCGGCACATGCGTTGAACACCACCGCTGAGACCAGGAGGCATCACCACGAACTCCAATAAGGGTTTACCGGGCACCGTAAAAGCTGTCTTCTCCCTAGATGACTTCTCCAGCGGAATCTGCAAAAACGCATCTTTGAGATCTACACTGGAAATGTAGACCGTATCTCCGACACGTGATAGCAGTCCTTCTATAGGATGAAGTGGATACGCATCGTTTTTCGAAACCGCGTTTACCTTCCGATAGTCTAGGCACAATCTATTCTTCCCGGGTTTGCGCACTAACACTACCGGAGAGCTCCAGGCGCTATTACTTTCCTGTATTATGCCCATTTCTATCATACGATCCAGTTCATCGTACATCAGTTTCTGCACCGCTGGAGAAACAGGGTAGTGACGTTGCTTAATTGGTGTGGCATCCCCCGTATCGATGACATGTTCCTCTAGTGTCGTTCTTCCTAGGCCATGGACGGCAAAGGACGGAAACATTCTAATGGCTGCTTGGAGTTTCCTTGTCTGATCTTCTGTTAACACATGCATTTCTGAACAGTTACTTGGAGCAATTTTGTCTAAAGATAGTTCTGAAATTATGTGTGGCGCGATATTAAAAATCTTCCAAAAATTGACTCCTAGGTATAGTTGGCGTTGTAGTGATGGGACTAAAAACAATTCTACGTTCTGAGTTTGTTGCTTGTATGTTATCGAGATCTCAACTTCCCCTACTATTTCTTGCTCCTTCCCGTCTGCTGTCGTCACATGAGCCGAGAATTTTTTGAACGGAATACCCCATTTTCGAAGAAGCTCAACACAACCTTGCCCAAAGCAACTTACGCTGGCGCCACTATCAAGTAGCCCCAACAACTTATCGCCGCATACAGTTACCTCTGCATATGGACGAGGATCGTCTTCGGAACACAAGGTTGTTGCCTCTATTGACTGTTGTGCTTTCTTTCTCCTTTTAACCCGTTCCCGAACTTTTAAAATTCTCGAAGATAATGGGCGGGGAGACTGGGTACCGAAAATTCTTTCTCTGGCTGCATGGTACGCGATGAGACGTTCGTGCAATGTTTTTCTTGGTATAAATGTAGGCTTATCTTTTGGTGCGTTAAGCACAGGGAATTGGAAATTTGTCTGAACATTCCTTTTTAAGATAGAAAAATTTGTTTCCTTTTGGAAACAGGGATTGGAATTTTGTGAAGCTATCTTTACTGAGGGTCCCGGTTCTTGGTCTGAGAGCAAAACATCCCGGGAGACAGATTGCTCCTTTGATAGTTTCCCGGACATTTCGGGTTCGGACACCGTGGTGAAGTAGTATCCTCTCTACCACACTTAAAGCAAAATAGCGACCTTTGAGGAACCGGACATTCAACGTAGCTGTGACCTTCTACCTTGCAGTTCCAACATTTATAGGAACCGGGCTCTCGCTTAACTTGGACTTGGACAGCTTCAACACAATCGTTGGCTGCCATTGACTGCTGGTTCTCAAAATCCACCTCGTGTACGTATTTACGATATTGAGGGGCTGTTTGTGCTAGTTGGCCTCTACCTTTCTGAGTGTCTTGATCATATATATACTTCTCGATTTTTCTGCACACGTATGCCACTTCCTGCAAGCTAGACGTTTGGAACGTCAAGAGTAGCTCACCCATTCGCCTGCGAACATTTTGCTTAATCAACCCTATTAACTCAAAATCTGGTTTAGGAACGCGTAATCGTGTGTTCATCTGCTGCAATGCCATAAAAAAGTCATCAAACTTTTCGTTTTGGCCTTGGCGACGATCACACATTTTTCTTGCAAGCTCAGAATCTGTCTCTAGAGTACGAAATTGTTCCATCAGAGCGGCTCTCAAGTTGAACCAATCGACGTCTGGATGGGTTTTTAAGTATACCCAAAACCAGTTCTCGGCCTGACCACTTACAAACTGATGGAAATGGGCGACAATCTGTGGCCAAGTCGATCCAAAGCAATCCTTCAATCGCTCAAGCCGGAAAACGAACTCTTCGACAGTCATGTTCACATTATCGAACTTCAGCCCCCATTTATGGTAGCTGTGAGCTCTAAATCCCGAATGTGAAGATGAATTGTCTGGAGGAAGACTTCTACCTGGTGTTCTAGACTGATTACTGAGGTGTAAGTTGTCGAGTTGTGCGATGAAATCATCTGCAGTTCGGGAGTTAAAATTCTGACTGGGTTGTGGAGGATTCCCAAGAGAAAAACTAACTTCAGGCTGTTGACGAGAAACGGAGGGAATGGGATTGCGATTTGAACAATCACCTATCTCACGTTCAGCTTGACTTTGAGAGCTTGGAGCAACGGCTGGAGGATTTGATGCTGACAATTCCTGCCGTAGTGTCGCTATCAATTCTTTCCTCATCATTGCCGTGTTCCTTTCCATCTCTCGCTGAATAATTTTCATGTCTTCCGCTCTACCTAACCCTACTGTAGCTGAAACGATTCCTTGCACATAACTAGACAACTCCTCATCAGTAGTCGCAGAAGTTTGTTGATGATGTTGCGAAACTCCCTGAGGTAAGCTAGTAAGAGCAGATCCATTTGCAACAGGATCCTTAGCTTTCGGTTTTGTACCAGTAGCTCTGGAAGTTGTACCTACGTTAGCTATATTCGACAATGAAAGAGTTGAACTATTTAAAACACCTGCTTCCGAATTCACTGTAGCTGAAGAGGCATTTAACCTTTTATTAAAGTTAAAGTTTTTTTTTCTCAAGTTAGGACCCCTCTTTGCTGGAGGATTTTGCGTATCAGACATGGTTGTAAAGTAAGTCAAGTGTTTGACCAAAAATTGTAAAAAAAGCAAACCAAAATACTATGAATGGTCAAAAGCAATTAACGAAACGAGAAAAGCGAAAAAATATAAATCTTATTGAAACTGAATATCGAAAAAAATCAAGGATTCTAACCCTGTATCAAAACTATGTTAACTATATTTCCTAAATAATGTATCTAGAGAATTTCAACTTAGATTTATAAACTAATAATGAATATGTTCTGAAGTTTCAAACTGAAAAAACAAAATATACGAAAACTATCTTGTTTAGAGTCGGAAAAATTTATCATAAAAATTGCGTGGATGTGACCTTGTAATCAGGTACCGGGTGTATAACAGAGTTGATCGACGACTAATTATATTTCACTCACTTAATCACATAGGATAAAAAAAATAAAATTTCGAAGACTGATTATGTTGACTTGGCATTCCACAGCACGGGTATTTCCCTTTCTTTTCTTTGTGTTTCTTTTCTTTTTCTCTCAGAAGTCAGGACTACCAAAACTCCCTAAATCAAGAGAAGAACAACTTTTCACAGCAGACTAAATGAAGTGTCGTCCATTTACTGGTTGAAAAGAGTTACTTCACTGAAATAAATTGAGAGAAGGAATTATGTAACATTGGTACATACAGCAGACTAACTGAGGATACCACCCAATTACTGGATATGCATCACAATATTAATAATAAGAAATTTAACTAACGCAAAAATAAGGAGAGCGCATGTCTGGGAAAATCACTGAAGAAAGCGTTGTTTGGCGCAGCAGACTAATGAGGATTCCACCCATTACTGGTCGTCAAAACACAAGCATCCGTTCGATGATTTAAAACTAAAAAAAAAAGTACTAAAGTTGTAGTATACACGCAGCAGACTGATCGAGGATCTCACCCAATCACTGGTCGTGTAATACATTAGAAAATAATGGAAGTGTCTGAAGGAAACCCAAATCAACTATAAATCAAGTCTAAAAAAAAATCTGATTAACGAAAAAAAAAAAATTTTCTGAAAAAAGGATGAAATAATTTTTGAAAAGGACGAAATTTCGGGCCCCACGTTGGGCGCCACCTGTAACGTACCCTCGAGGTGATATTCGAGGAAGGACATCTGAGTTGAGAACCGATCACACCCACATTACCATAAATAAGGATGTCATCAACCCAACCCAAGATATTACCTTTAGACCATCCACCTTTCACACTATCGTTATTCCTCAGCGCTACAGGGACACTAAGAAAGTCCTGATAGCAAGGCAGATGGTTGTCCATTGACTCACGACCGCTTGGCATGCTTGCATAGCCAAAACTAGCTCGTCGGAGGGGGGGTTCTTGCGTCGGAATCATGGACGGCCGTTACGTTTTCATGCCGTTGCTGTACGGAAAATCGAGCGAAGCCTGAATAGTCCTATTCATCCTAAAAAATTCCTATAAGGATATAACGTGAGGAGAGCACCGATGTATAAGCTCGTCTGAGGATTTTCCCTCCCTCGGTATCATACCAAAGAATATAAATTCTTGAACGATACCATCCTGGATTACCATGTCCTCATTTTTATAGTAACCCCCACATGAAACGACTGATATACTCCATCACTTCACGCGTCGCCTACCATCTTACGACCATCTTACGACCCGGGTGCCCTTGGCAAAGTCACATCCACTATACGGTTCTTATTTCATAATCATATTAAGCAAACAAAACTAAAAGTCGGAATCAAAAAAAAAAGAATCGGAACACGGTCACTCATTCGAAGGTACGACAGCATCTGTGTATCTGTGATCAATAAAAACCATCATCGACGAAATGCACAAAAAGAAAAAAATACTTTCCAAAGCTTTAGCTCATTTCATATTTAATAAGAAAACATTTTAATAAGAGATTCATGGTAATAACAGCAAAAATAAGTCCTAAAAATAATAAGCTACATATAAAATGCGATTATGTTAGGTTAAGTCAAACTTGTAAATAAGGATCAAAAAAAAAAAAAAAGATTTACGATAATGAAATCCAACTTCAACTTTAAAATCCAATTTTCTAAAAGTATGTGAGCTTTAAGTTTCACTAGCATTTGCGCTTACTCAGCCTGCCACTGGTAAGAGCGTAACAATTTCATTTTTTTTTTTTTTCCCAGACTTGATTGAACTTTTTCTTATAGGTTTTTCCTTTTTCTCTATGGGTCTATTTAATATATATATATTTTCATTCTATTTCTTTTTCCACAGAATATTCTAATTCGTTTAAGCAAAGGTTAAAAGTTCCACCGTCTTTGGTTCAAAATCTTTTATAGCATACTTTAAGGATTACGTAAAATACTGGCATTTGATATAAAAATTATTAAAAAAAAAATTCTCTTAACACTATCAAAGAGATCGTTCAAATTTGGAATAATGACATTAATAAAATCAAATCACTTACCCCGCATAAACAACAAACAAAATCTCATATTTGCCTTGCGTTTTTAAATCGACGTTGAAATTCTACTCCTGATGGTGTGCACAGCATCGAGGGTATGGCCTATGGCGTTGATCATAATAAGAAAGTGTTGACAATTGTTGGCATACATATGTTTACGTACATATGAGATTCTCTTTTTTTTGTTTAGCTAGATTACGATAAAAAGAAGAGAAGAAAAATTTGAACAACCTTAACACACTCGATCGTATTGACTTTAAACTATTGGATACTTAACTTTTCACAATTTAATATTGGCGAGAGCAAATTTTCAGTAGGTAAATAGGTAGAAGAAGGAAAACAAAAAAAAAAAAAAACGTGAGGTAGGGTGAAGCGTACTGTGGGACTGTGGCTGCTGTGGTTGTTGTTGAATGCGATGAGTAAAGATGGGAAGACGGATGAGACGGATGAATGGATGGTGTTGTGATTGGGATGAAACGTAAGGTGCTGATCAAATCTATTCATATGATCACGATGATATGAGGATGGCTGCTGCAGATGATTTTTTTTTCTCTTGCGTATGCTGATGCTGATCTGTGAGTTTTTTTTTTCTTTGGGTAGGTGTTTTTGCTGTTGGGGCTTTATCTTTGGCGTCAGAGGTGTTGTTGTTGTACGGCAGGCGATCTGTTTTTCTGGTGGGGCTTCTGTGTTGCGGGTGGCGTTTTGTAGGTTGATCTTGGTGTACTTTTGCTTCTGTTTTAGCGAGGCACGTGTATACTTAATTGTATGCCTGCGATGGTTAGTACATGTGCTCTGCCTAGGTTATTTGCGCCTGAGTATTTAATATACATGAAGAAAATTTTAATTCTGCTTATGCTTTTACAAAACCTTTTCTTTCGGAAAAGAGGCGAACTTACCCTTCAGCGTTCTCCTGGGTTCTTGCTTTGCAAGAGGTGTTGGTCAGGTATCTTTCTTGTGGTACCTTTTTCGTCACTTTTTTTTTTACTTTTTAAAATGGGAGGGAAGGGTTTCTTGCAAATGGCTTTTTTTTTTTTTTATTTTATAGCTTATTTTTTTCAAACTACACTTGATTGTTCTTTTGTTTTTGCACCACACTCTTTTGATTTTATATTTTTAGTTTACCAAGTTTGATTTTTATTTTTGTTCAAGAAGACAGCGACGGAATACCCGCACCGAGGCGTCTGACGAAAGAAAAAATGGAAGATAGGTCGTGCACTGCCTTATATAGCGTCGGGTCAGCTTGTTGGGTTACGAAAACTCCCTCTCCAATACATTCGCAAAATGTAAGATGGTGGCTATTCGCACTTCCTTTTTTCGGCATATTTTCGGCAATTTCATTCGGAAAATTCTGTTTTTCGTTTCAAAATTTTCTTTAGGATTTTAGAAAAATAGGTGTGACGTTGTTTTGTTATTTTGAATAAAATATCCTTCAATAGAAAAAGACGCGTAACTGAACTGCGTTTGTGTTGGGGACGCCGATCCTCTTCGTGGGTGTTAAATGATAAGGTGTTTTGAATTTCGAAAAGTATCTATCTTGCATGCTCCCATATTACGTGGAGCGATCTTAGTCATATCAACTTTGCAAGCTTACGTGGCCCGATTGGTATGACCGTCATACCATGATGTATTGATTTTTGGGGTCCGGGATCAATTCCGTATGCTGCTCCTCTTTTACATTTTTTTTTTTTTTTACTTTAGCTTTTTTTCTCATATTTATCTGTAGTTTTATTTAGATTTATTTGTAAGGGTTGCATTTAGTATTCTTCCCCGTAATTTAACGATTTGTTCAATACTCGACGATGTTCATTCCTCTCTCTCATCTAATGACCGAACCAACACGTTCCACACCTCACACACTACCTTACCTTCATTCTTCTATAAGCGATTGCTATTACTTCAACCTAATCCTCAAACCAACTGAACTGATTCGAATTTGGAAACTGAATTTGAATTTGAATTTGAACTTGGAAGTGTGAATGTTAGAATAAAAAAAAATACATGAAAACTGTAGTTGTAATATATATAAAAAACAATGGTTTCCTACAATTGCAAAGAGAGCAGATACCTTCTAAATCGTTCCTGTGCGGTCTGTAGTTGAGTTTTAAGAGTTCCCCCCTTACTTTAAAAATGCAACTCACAACTTTTCTTGGGTTATTATCAGTGAAGTAATTTCTTTCATTTAAATTGTAGTTAAGCTTAGCATATGTTATTCTTGCTATTGATGATCTTGCTTGTTCAATGAATGCATATCTCTCGTTTTCGTCGATACATTGTATAATTTCATAAAGAGCCATTTTCCATTGCTGTGCATTTGTCTCGGCTAAGTCTAGACTCCATCCACAGTTAGCTGCATGGTCAATCCAATCTTTGTAGAACAACGATTTTCTACGTACTGCATGCATAAGCACCAGTTTCGGCAATCGACTGTCTTCCATCTTTTTAATTCGGATCAAATAATCCGCATTTAACTTTAGAGTTGAAACGATTATCTATATCAGTGACTGCTTACAAAATTTTTTTTAAGCGATTTATTACAAAATGGCGGCTGTGCAGCGTTTTTGCGACACCGTCTTTTTTTCGGGGTCAACGGCCGGACCAACAACTATCGTAATTTTTTAAATAATAATGAGAAAATGAATTCTTTCGATTAAATACACTAACTGCTATAGAAGTACGTAGGGTTTTTGCGATATATTGATTTTTGGCCAAATGACGCCCTTCTAAAGTGAAAAGTGAAAAACTTGCCTAAAAGATTGTCAGATAATTTTTAATAACAAATGAACTACGTACTTCCAAAGACAATGTATATTTCAAGACATTTTCAAAATTTCAAGTTAATCGGTTGAAAATTGCTTGAGTTACGAGTCCGGCCAACTTGAAAAATACAGTATGGAGATAAACGCGTTTAAAGTTTGGAGTAGTAGAAAATCATGAATAATTTTACAATACCTTTTATCTGCGAGATGTTCGACAAGTCTAACTCGTCTAGACAAGTCAGGAAATAAATATTTTCAATAAAAACTGCCGTATACATGCTCTACTCCCCTAACGTACCCTCCCACTTGCACTCACAAAAGGAGCTCGCTGCAGACCAGCGAAAAAATAATCAATTTTTCGAAAATTCCCTTAAACCCTAAAAACCCGTATAACTTTGGTACTTTATTCATTTATTTATTTAGCAGCAACAAACAATATTTACATTGGATAGGAACTTTTTCTTTGGAGATTTAGGACTAGTAATATCCTTTACAACCATAATTTAATGATAATAATTAATGTCTACTGATTTTAATTTTTAATAATGGGAAAAGGGAAAGCTGCAATTAAAAACCCTCATTCGAATCTTAAGCCTAAATATTGCAAAATTCCCAAGTATATGTTCTTTTATGACTTGAAGAAATCGAACTTTATGAATCAATTCGAAGGTCAATGACTTATATTCGATAAAATTCGATTGCTTCAAATCATAATTACATAAGTAATTAGGTTTATACACCTACATGTATATAAAAAGCCTATATTTATTCATGGCGGAGATAAACATTTAATAAGCTTGTTATCAGAAAAGGAACAATTTTCATAAAATTTGTTAGATGATTTTTCTATTAGGATGTTCAATAAGTTGACATTGGATTGGTCATGGAGCCGTCGAGTTGAGTAACACCATGGTAAATTAAGCATCATTTTAAGGATTTTATTTTGACATATTTGAAGTTTAAGCTTGTGAGTGTTGGTACAATCATACCAAACAGGAGCACCGTAGAGAAGGATAGATTGAAAAATAGATTTGAATAATATAATTTTATTGTCTTTACTTAGTTTAGAACTTCTGCAAATTAATGGGTATAGAATTTTAACATAAATGTTTATTTTATTAATAGTTGTAGAAACGTGTTTTTGGAAACTAAATTTTTTGTCTAACATAATACCAAGATATCGACAATGCTCAGACCATTCTATGTTCACAGTTCCCATTCGAAGTTGAACATTGTTTGGGAAAAAACAAGATTTTCGTCGTCATGTGAACCAAATTGCTTGGGTTTTTTGTGGGTTTACCTTGATCTTCCATTTAAAAAAATAATTTTCAATTAGTGAAAGAGACCTTTGTAACGTGCGATAGACATCCATATAGTACGTTCCTGATGTAAAAATAGCCGTGTCGTCGGCAAACATAGCTATACCAATACTATTTCCGAGATTGGGTAGGTCGGACACAAATATGTTGAAGAGGGTGGGGCCGAGTACAGTGCCTTGAGGAATTCCATATGGAATGTTTTGCTCAGAAGACCTATCATTTTGAACTTTTACAAAAAATTTTCTCCCACATAAAAAGCTATGAACTATTTTAACTGTTGCCAGTCTGAAGTTAAATTTAAGAAGTTTGTGTATTAATGCGTCGTGCCAAACCGTATCGAATGCCTTTTCAATATCTAACAGAAACAGTACTAGGGCTATTGAATTTTTCTTTCACGTGGTTTTTAATTCTGAGGACTTGGTGGTTGGTGTTGTGTAATGGTCTGAAGCCAAATTGAAAATCTGAGCAGCTAAATGACTGTCAAGCTTTTCTTTTATTATTTTTTCTAGTAGCTTGCTTATAGAACTCAGTAAGCTTATTGGCCTATTGCTGTTTGCATCGTCTTTCCGTTTGCCGGGCTTTATGATCGGTATCACAACGGCTGTTTTCCAGCAATCAGGAAAATAGCTCAGTTTGAGACAAGCATTGAAAATCGTGCTTAAATACCGCAATCCTGGCAGAGGTAAGGCTTTCAAAAGTTGATTATTTATGCCGTCCATACCCGGGCTTTTTTTTGGTTTTAATGTATGGATCAACTTTCTTAATGAACTAGGATTAATAAAACTGGTATCAGTTGACATAGTTGACTGAATTTGATACTTCAGTTAAGGTACCAAGATCACTATAGTCAGCAGTTATTTCATGTTTTTTTGAAAAATTCGTGGCTTATAGGTTGGCCTTTTCTTTTGCGGTTATGTATAGTTCGTTATTTACTTTATGAGGAGGAATACTTAACCCTCTCTTTTTCATTATCTTGGAGACTTTCCAAAAAGGCTTACTCGCATTATTAAAGGAGGAAAGAAGATTGCTCCAACGAGAGTTTCTAAATAAAAAAATTTCTTTTGCTATTGCTGCATTTAAAAATTTCATGCTGTTGAGGAAGCAGTCATAGCGATAGCGAAGCCATTTCCTTCTCTCAGAGTTTCTTAATCTTATTAGAAGTAGAACACTGCTGGGCAGTCGAACTGTTTGATTATTGTTTACAGGGTATTTTGGTATTGCAAAGTCAGCCGTGCTACCAATCATCGAAACAAAATTTTTAAACATTGTGTCAATTTGAGATGTGGTATTTACATAAGAAGCGGAAATGTTTTCTAAACTACAGTTTCTATCAAAAAAATAATTAAATCGATTTCAGTTGGCAGCAGAAAATTTGTAGTAAAGTTTGGTTTGTTTCGGTTGTAATTGGAGACTTATATTCATACTGACTGGTAGATGATCACCCTAGTTTATTTTGAGTAAATGGCCTGCTACAGTTTGCTGATATGTTGGTAATGAAAAAGTCTAAGGTGGAAGGATTTTTTGATTTAGACGTTGGAATATAGGTATAGTTGGGTGGGTAAAGTAATGAAAAATTTGGATGCGTTTCATTTACATCATGCAATACATTACCCCAGGAATTAGCTCTGAGACAATTCTACTCAATGTGGCGGCAGTTAAGATCACCACCAAAAATAACCTTGTTTCGATTTCTAAAAATTCTTTTTAAATCCCTCTTAAAATGAATCATTTTTTCAGCTGTTCTATTACCACCCGGGAAGTAGACACAAAAAATACTCACTTTACAGTCGTTTTCCAAAAACACATCTATACCTATTGCCTCAATACATCGAAGTTGCAGATGAGGATGCACCGAGTGATCAATATCTTTCCGTATGATGATAGCAACACCACCCCCTCTTTCGTAGTTGCTCCTATCCAGACGATAAATTTTAAAATTTGGATGTGAAAATGTTTTGTTTACATTCAACCAGGCTTCAGTAACCAACACAATGTCAACCTTTTTTTTTAATTACAAAATCGAAGAATTCTCATTGCTTTTTTTTGATGCTTTGAGCATTCCAAGTAGTAATATTAAGAGAGTTAGATAACATGATTGTTTGAGTAAATGTACTTAATAGCAAGAAGAGAAGAACTTTGGTACTGTGGTCATTTAACCTTATTAAGTGTAGTCATAACCAATTGTGTGCGCTAAGTACAAAATATGAACATTAGCGTAAGCTTATGTTTTAAAGTATATTTTTTAAATATCAGAGGAATTTTCTAGTTAACTTTATTTTTTGCACGAAATTTTCGATGGTGTTGTAAAAAAAGTCATGATACGCAAAGAAAAAACATTTTTTGAACCCGTGAGTTGTTTTTTTATAATTCACGACGCGCACTTCAAGGAGTTGTGACTACCCTTACATTATGTTAGGAAACACAGAGATGCTGTCATTATGCGTTCCATGCTATCGTAGTGAACATTTTTAAACTCGATAGAGGCAAGGTAATTTTAAAGATTAAATTGTTAAAGCCTTGGTTTGCTAGCATTAAGAAATTCAAAATTGGGCTATTTCTGATAAGCCATTCTTGTACTTTTTGTATAACAAGCTGGCAGAATTGCACAAGTTCGCAATTATTTGTTTTCTAAAAAATGATATTCTTTAAAAAATGGAATATTAAAAAAATCAATAATTTTGGTATAAGCCAAAACTTTCTAAAATCGCTAGAAATAAAAGTTTTTCTTGAGCGGATGTGTAGTAAAGCATAGAGATTCATATTTTAGCAGGTCGACCAGAATGTGGAACTCATTACCAGATTCAGTTTTCCACTTATGCTTCCATTTCTGGCCTTCCGAACATCGTGATCTCAATGGAATCACAGTTCTCCCACTTAACTGCTTGACTCTAGTGATCTGCTCATGGAGTACGTCGCGCTGACCTAAGAAAGCATCGGCAAACCTCCAGGCTTCATATTATTTCATATCTGAGGTCCACCAAACGAAGACTTCGCTGCATTTGTATTACTAGTGTTTTGGTCTGTTTTTTTTTTTTTTTGGCTTGGAGGGAATGGAGGAGACTAGAAGGGCGAAACGAGAAAACACTTTGCGGACTTGTCAATTCCTCCCGAAAGGCGATACCCGTGGGAAAACATTTTTGTTTTCTGTTGGCATTCGAACCACGAACCTCTCTCTCACTTAACAGCCAATCATGCTAAGCATTACGCCACGGCACCAGTTTTATAACAAGGTATACATATTTAAAATCTGTTGATATCCAAGTAAATTATAAAAAAAAAAAATGCTTTCCCTTTACTGTAGAGTGAAAGTGGTAATCGTGGTACTATGTTTAGAAAGGCAGAATATTTCTTAAGAGATTGGGAGTCGAATCCCTGAATAATCCCATAATGCACTTTGGTGGAAATTGCTTCTCGGGAAAACTACCTGGTCACCAGAGAGTAAAATCGCCGCCACGAGAAGTTCTTTCTAACAAAGCCATTGGATATCAAAAGAAAAATTAAGGTAATCTCCACTTGTCGCAGGAATGGTTGAGAGAAATTATAGTTACTTCCTCTAAGGTTGCTAAGGCCAACATTTCCAATAACATTTTCTGATCCTTCCATGCTGTTATTGCTTAAGAAATAGGCCAATACTTTGTGTACATTTAGAATATTTCTACTAACTTTCAATCTTTTAAAAATACATATATCTTTTTAACAAATCATAAATAGCAGATCTATAAATAACATAAAATAAACAGAGTCAAAATAATTTATGTAAACAAAATACAAAGTTTAATTCTAAACGTCATGGTCAAGTTTGTTTATTTCTTTGTTTGTGATTTCACTGACACATGTGTCTCTGTCTAATACTTTATGCACACACCTCCTTTATCAAGCTTTTTTATTTTTAAAAAAATCGTATATCTTATTAAGAGCTAATAGATACATCCACATCGAAAATTCGTTTCAAATGATTCAGTCCAATGTTCAAACATTGAACTTAAAATAGTTAATGGGTTGTATGTGGGAACAACAAAATTTTATTTAAATATTTTTGTTGCCAATGGATTTAAATTTGACGTTTGCAGTCTGAATAAATTTATCCAAAAAGTTAGCTTTATTTTAAGAAGTATATTATATGTACAAGCAAAAGCGACGCGATTAATTCCGACTAAGAATAAGTACAACGAGTAGTTGCACTGAAGCTATGCATCAAATATAATTTCCTCCTTTATCAATAACAAAAGCACAGCCAATATGGGTCTAGCCGGGTATTGGTTATGAAGTCCACTTAAAATATGAACAAAAATGATTTTATTATTCGTCGATTTCATTTCTCATAAACTAAAAAAATGAACCTATAAATAAAGTAAAAGATATTTGGTACAAAAAGGCAGGTTTTACAATCTTGCAGGAAAAAGTTACGAGCTAACATGATATACCGAGATGACAGAGAATATGCAAAAAGTTGGTCCTGCAATTCTGTCTGTCTGTTTGTCCGTATCATCTAGAGCAGGGTTTCCCAAACTATTTTGAGCAACAGACCCCTTTTCCAAAATGAACTGATACCGTAGACCCCCAAACGCAAATTACTTTAAAAATCCTGTCTCAAGTTTTTTACTTACTTTTAAGGTACCTTGTACCTAAGCAAGTTTTGCAGTTGCAGAAAATTTTTTTTTTGAGATAACAATAAAACATGACATTACGATGATAACAGGTATGAAATTCAATAAACATGAATTGTAATTCATAATATATTAATGCAGGTTTTTTAAATTCGTGCTCTCAATTGAGAAGAAGTAATAAATTCATGATTTAAAAAATATGGATGAACTTGGTGACTTTCTACAATCTAGCTAGATCTGGTTTAGTATTGGTAAGTTGCAGCATTAAGTCTCCGCGTTCGTTGACTTTCAAACGGTTTCTTTTTTTCGTTAAAATGTTTGCCTTTTTCAACTAAATATGATGATGGAAAAGCGATGAGATATTTTTCAGCAATGTTCCACAATGCAGCATATTGAGTTTCAATGCTGCGCTGCAACCAGAACTTTTGATTACCTTCGTTGAACTTTAGCTTAAGCTCTTCGCCAGTTTGGATGGTGATCAACTCTTCTTGCATTATCACATTGGCTTCTTCCATGGCTTTTATACTGTACGAATCTATTACCCACTCAGGAATTTGTAGGTTCAAAAGATCCTTAAACCTTTTGGTAAAATCTTTGTGAAGCGCGTCCAAGTGAGCGACATATGATAAAATAACATCGTTTTGAAGGATTTCTGTTGATTTCGACAAATGCGGAAACTGAAAGTATTCTTTTCTGCTTAAATTTTGTTTATAAAGAATAAATTTTCCCACAAACGCCGCTATACTTGATTTTGTTTTGATCAAGTTGAGCTCGGTCATGTAATAAATATCCGTTATAAAATTTTTCAGTATTTCATTTTCTTCCAAATTCGGATCTTTTTCATTTAGAAACTCCATCACAGACCCAAAAATAGCTGAAAATCTTGTTAAGCAAGCACCTCTTGAAAGCTTTTAAGCTTCAGTGTGCAAAAGTAACTTAGCAAAGACTTCGTCGTTATACTCACAAAGCTGAGCAAATAACCGATAGTTCAATGAATTGCTTCGAATCTTGTTGACAGCATTTATAACGTATTGCAAAGACTAGTGCAATCTAGGACTCAGATTTTTTGTTACTAAATGTTGTCTGTGAATTACGCAATGAATCACCAGTATATCAGGCAATTGCGGCTTTAAGTGACAAAACCACGATGACGACCAACCATAGATGGTGCTCCATCAGTCGCAGCTGAAATAATTATTCTCCATGGAATAGCTTTGTCGGAAAAAAAACTATCCACTGCCAGAAAAATGCATTCTCCTTTGGTATCGGTTTCCAGATATGGTAAAAAGCAGCTCTCGGCACATATTTTCATCTATGATATATCGAACGTATTCAAACAACAGAGCTTCATTGCCGGGTAATGTAGACTCGTCTATCTGGAGAGAGAATCTCTTGATCTGCAATAAATTGCATAAAATGTTTTCCACGTCGCAACCCATCTCGTCTAATCGTCTCTAAACGGTGTTATTGCTCAAAAGTATTTTTTTATAATATCTTGAGCGGGCTTATGCAATACATTGTTGAGGACCTCTGCAATGGCTGGTAAAATAAGCTGCTTTTCAATTGTGTGAGGCTTCCATGACTTCGCTTTTATATTTATTGTAGGACGCTCGCAAGCCATCAACGTCTTGCATAGAAGATGATGCAAACATCGATGTAATGGACGGCCTTTTTTCTAGTTTTTCCTTAAGTGCTGGAAAAATGATAATGGTTTACTTTTTTTGACAACATGAACTTATGATAATAGGTCTTCCATTTTTGAAGGCGTCATGGGCGTCATCGTTACTAAATGCTTTTTCACATATGAGACACATCGGCAAGTGTTGATCTGATGGAGACGAAATAAAAAATTTTTAAAACTACTACTTATAATATCACTGTACGGTCATGAACTAACCGTCAACCTGAGATCTCTATTGATTCCCTGTTTAGCAAAGGGATATGATGATCTTGGCTGATGCGCTGACCGATTGTCAGCGGTTGCGAGTTACGACAAAGAAAATGATACTACGAGTCGACGAAAAAAAAAAACGCAGTGATTTGCCAGTGAGGGTTGGTACAATACAATAGTGTGTTTATTCGATTTCTCCTCTATTTGTACAGAAAATTCACGTGACTTCTTCATAGCTTAATATTAAGAGCGAATTCAAAATTCAGAAAATATGGCGATTGGTATAATTTGAGCGCCAGATTCAAATATAAAAACAAATTTATCAATTTACAAATTAAAATTAAAATATAGATATGTATGACGTTTTGTGAAAAGATGTTTAGCTTCAACAATCACAATTAAATAATACTATAAATTTTTTTATATTTTTTTATGTTTCACGCAACACTATCTTTAAAGTTTAAAATTAGAAAATGTGTCAAGGGGGTCGATTGATAAACTTTTCGACCCCCAAATTAGATTTCGTTTTTGTCGACCCCTGAGAAACAGATATCGACCCCAAGGGGTCGATATCGACCACTTTGGGAATCACTGATCTAGAGCCTGAACCACTTAGCCGATTTTATTCAAAAGTTGCGGTAAGAGTCAGAGGAGCTTAGGGAACTGGGTCTCTTGGTATTGAAATAAAAGACCTACGGTAAATGTAATTATTTTTCTTGAAAACGACTTTAACGAGTTAAAATTTGTTGGAAAATGTCTATCAACGGTATCTTTCATTGTACCGACTTTTTCGTTTATAGCCATAAACACAATTTTGATTGCTTAAGAAAGATTGCGTACTAGCCTTTGAAATATTCAAATTTTTGAATTATTATTATTAATTTAAAAAGAAATTGCTTTTTTGGTATATTTTTTCAAAATGTTTTGATGATACTCGTATTTTTAAAATCTTTTGTCGAAACATCTTTTGGCAAGATCTTAAGACATGTGTATTTAATTTAAAAAAATACTTGTTCTTTATAAGAGTGGAGAATAAAAACCCGATTAAAAAAAACTGGTCTTGCGGTTTTGATTAAATTTTCAGCGTTTACATGTTCCAATTAAAAAATAATGGCATCTCCACATTTCCTCAAAAAGCCTTTGGAATATATTTGTTTTTAAATAACATGTGATTTTATTAAATTTTCATAATTAAATTGCCGTTGGCAGCCCTGTATTATGAAATTAATTTTGAAGACCACAGTATTCGCTAATTCTTGATATATCATAAGGCTTAAAAAGAAATGAGCAAGTTGAATTTATCGTGAAAATGATACGAATAATTCATATTTAATTTTGCGACTTTGATATTGATGATATGCGACCCAGTCGTGTTCATTTTTTTCAAGAAAACGTTTTCCAAAATCTTATTCAAACTAGGTAAATCCCTCTCATAGGAACTGTGGTTACTTTGTGACGGAATCAAGCCCCTAGAATTTAAGTAATACTAAACCTAAAATCCTGTATTCATGTTCAGAGAACGAGTCCGTAGAAACTAATTAGAATATAAGTACCTTGAGCGGAGCGTGGTTTTTTGTATAGGAAACTAGTCTCCAGAATCTAATTTAACTTAATCAAAACCAGCACATTATGTGTGTTTCCTTTATCCGGAAAATGTAGCCTCAACTTAGCATTCAAATCGACCTTCTGGCTGTCAGAAACTTAGACCATAGATTTTAACTCTGTTAGAATTGAGTTCGCAGAGTCAAGTAAATAAATAAATAGGGTAGAACACGTTTCAAGGACCTACAATAATTACTCTCAAAGAACTTTCCAATCCCTCACAAAAAGCAACACCCGTGAAAAACATTTTTTCTTTGATGTTTCGGGATTCAAGCCACGAACTTTTTACGCAACAGGCAGACATGCTAATCATCACGCCAAGGGCAACAAGAACCAAGTGCCGATATTATTTCTAATAGAACTCAGGACTCAGGAGTTGTACGTAACCACAGCGTAGGCAAATGTGCGTTCTTAATTGATTAGTAAAAACCATCGCCCATTTCTGTAGTTTCCTTACTATCAACTGAACTGTCAACATCGACCTAACTAATGCTTTCAAAGCACTTGCTGCATATGAAAGATATTTCGTGACGTTTCTGTACAAACTATACATTGATATAAAAAAAAATATACTGGCGCAACAAAGCTATGGACGTATTTCAAAGACCTACAATATCATGCCGATTACAAATTGCTGAGTAAGAAGGCACTTTTCATGGCAATGTTTTACTTTCGGAAAAATGGCCAGTTGCTGCAAAAACTATTTTCCTCCCTAAAAAAAGTGTATATGTGATATAATTCAACTAAGAATTTAGCAAGGCATTTGCATTTGTGGTCATTAAGTTGAAGAAGCGAAAGAACAGAAAGAACAGCTCTTTGAAACTGAAATTTCACACTATATCGGGTTTGGTAAGATTTACTTTCTTCTGAAAAGACGACACATTTATTTTTTAATTGAAGTCATCACACTCTCAACCGAGAATAATTTTCAACTCAACAAGCACCTTTTTCTTAGACGGGCATAGAGTTTTAGACTAGTCTTGTAGAATTGCAGAGAAGAACTATCACTCCAAAAGGGATACAATAGTTCCACTAACGTTCAACGAAACTCATAAAGTTCTATTTGAAAAATTAAAAAAAGCTAATGTGAGATGAGCTTGAGCTTGCACAAGAAATTTTCACACATTTGTGGCAGTATTTCTTCTTTTGTTGCTGAAACAGAATATGTTAACATTCAAAAGAAACTGAAAGTAGGTTTTCAGGTACACTGCCTAGACAAAACGGCTTCAATTTTACTCACAAAAGGTGTATCCTCGCATTTTGCAAGAAATACGAGTCGCATTGTTGCTTCTTTTTTAAGTGAAATTCAACGCTGGGTTCTTTCATCTCATGCATGTACTCCCATTTTGTAGTGACTTGCATGTTCACACAAGTGCAAAGAAAAATTAGAATCAACGAACCATCTGCTGTATCGCAAAGTAAGCCTGGAAAGCGAGTATAGACAAGGCAGACTCTAACATAGATTTATTTTCGCGGAACCTTGAAGCCTACACGAAAAAGAAAACCAAATCTAAAAGACTTATGCATAATTTAAAAAAAAAATTTATAACTCATATCATACAGTTCTCGCGTTATTTAAAACTGTCATAAAATAAATGCACTAAAAACTTTATTCAAAATTCTTCAATAAAATCATTTTCATCACAATTGCTTGCCTTCAGGTTGTCTATAACTATTTAAAAAACAACAAAGATTGGCTGTTTGAACAACTTGGCATAACGGACAGTGAACCTAGTGACTTTCAAGCCATAAAAGGACAAAACCTCTCCGAAGTAAAGACATCAGTTTTAAAATCAATGTTTTATATTGGAAACACGCCATTTGACCAGGTGAGACACACAGTAGCCATTTCAAGAACTTGTTACATAATTATGTCTTTCCTTACAGCTATTGACCGGCTCACTAAAAATCGACTATTCAATGTGGCTACAAACGCCCATTTCCTTAAACATCGAAAGGGCTCGTCTGCAGATTGAACGACGTTGTGATTTCCAACCGGATGCTAAACTTGCACTACCGGAAGTGGCCATGGTTGCTGCAATAACTAAACTTTTGAAAAACAGAAATGATACCGAGAAGTAGGTAAACAATATTTGGCTGACTAAAATATTGGCACCACAGTGCCAATGGCGGGCCCCCTTAAAATCCACCCCATATATACAGACATCAGACATACATACCACACACAGCATAAAATAAATAAAATCGATTGTTTGGCTGGGTTGGCTTTCACAAAGTACCAAGTTCTGGCACGAAATTGCGTTAAGATTAATTGAAACCTCAAAGGCCTTCCTTTTGAAGTAAATAACAAAAACACTAAAAAAAAAGTACGCATACGCCCGAGTGAATTTAATAAATGAGAAGACGTTATGTTGTTGCGTGTGATGCTTTTCAGTCATTAATTCAAACATGTTAGTATTCTTAAGTTATAGAGTTCGCTAGCATAGAGTTGGTTCGTATGCTTTGTATTGAAAGTTCATCTTTTTACGTTGGTTATAAATTGTCATACACTGCGAATGCTATTCATTATTTTCTTCGTGTCGCAATAAAGAAAACACAAACAAGCGCAAGCATCCAAGAATTATTTACTTCTGTAATAGGACTAAAAAGCTAAGCATATGAGTAGAGATAAGTGTAGCCATTCAACACATTGCAAACGTATGTATGAGTGTGCCTTCGTGTTTGAAACATAAGCTATAAGCAGCCAAACAAGCAATTTGGGAATGTAACACTTTGCCACAGAGATTTACGAGTGTTAATGTGAAGTTTATATGTGCCAATCCAACTTTGAACTTAGCTAAGTGGGTAATAATAGATGCAAGGTGGGTTATTAATGATAGGTTTAAGGTTGTCATAAATGATAAATAAGTAAGTCTTTTTGTTCATCAGTCAGAAGATGAAGCAAGTAAAACAGTTTTAAAAAATATGCATCGGCATCAGTGATTATGGTTTGTGTGATCAAATGTACAGAATGAATATATAACCCTGGTTAGAAAAATTAAATTGAGCTGAATGAATTATTTGAGGTTAAGGTCCGATTAGAGTTCATATTTTAGTCACGGTTGTATAAATTAAGGATTAATAAATTGTCTTTTTTTGTTTTTAATAGCTAAATACTTTTTATATATTTCCTTCAGATGTACATTTCGGATGCAATGCTTCCATCTTCAGATTAATAACATGTGGAGTATATATCAATTAAAAAACCGTTGTAGACAAATTTGAGCGATTGAGCATAAACCTCCTACATTGCCGAAAAGTCTCTTTTCCAGTACTCAATGTAAAAAATAAATAAAACCTTAGAAGTCACAATGTAGTCAAATATTCAGACGAAAATAAAAACAAATTCACAAAATACTTGACGATTGTAAACAGCATTAATTTGTAAGCTTTAGGGTTGAACTTATAGAGTTTATAGATACAGAAGGAAGATGATATTGAAGTATTAAGAGCCTGCACTTATTATCCCAATCGAATGTCTAATTTTGAAAAATCTTTACAGGTAAAAGCTGTTCTGATCTGCAGATATTACTGAATTTGTTTAACGTGTGTACCTGGTTATTCACCTTCACAGCACGACGAACATATTCGCATAGTTTCCTAGAAAAGGTAGGAACTACCCCCAGAGAACACTAATCATACCATGTGATATGACTTCGTTCTCCAGTGCGGAATTGTGTTACGTCGTACTCTAATACGACCCCACTCTCTCCGGTAGAGATGATCCAAGATTCCAGATACATACCATAAAATTTATGACGTTTAACGTTAATTCCTTATCTGAAACCTTACACGAAACCAGAGCCACCACGATGCTCCCACAAGGGGGCCATCCCAGTGTAACTCTAGGTCTTGGAATTTGTTCTTATATCAATCACAGAAATGCTATTGATACAGAACATTCTTCAAAACTGTTCTCACATCATTTTACTGATGCAGAACATGCGTTCAAAGTACGAGTTACCCCGTGGTATCCAAATTGAGCTAGGAGTGAAGCTACGTTCACTTACGATTTAGTAGATGCGGTTAGAGCCGCGCAGTTCTACCATTGCTGCATTTCGCCCAACATTCAACCGGAAAGATGAATGTTGAACTTTTCTACGAAGAACCGCCAGTCCGGAACTTCTTCTTATTCAAATTAACAATGATGACTTCCCGTTCACTCAGTTTTCTGGAATCGCTTGGTCGTTGCCGACCTTGCTTTCAACCAGTTTTCTGAAATTGATCCGTCAAACATTGATTTTAAGGGGAACAATGTTAAGTATAACATTGAATCCCCTGATTTTTATGCGTGGTGCATTAATCTATTGCATGTATTAGATCTAAACTCCACTCCTTAAAGTGTTATCATCACTTATTTACTGGAATCAGTTGGCAGGGACTAGACCAACCTTTCAACCAGTTAACAATGGTGTCATCACGTTAACCCAGTTTTCTAGGATCGTTTGGTTTTGTGATAAGCGCCACCAAACTTTACCCAGTTTTCTGGAATTGATCAGATTGACCATTGCTATAGGGAACAATATTAAGTAATATTGAATCCCCTTATTTTTTGGAGTACTACACTAGCCAGCACCCCTTCCTTTGTTATGGAATTTGACTTCCAAACGTGAGAAAGGTAACCGGTGTTGTAATACAACTTGCTCTATCAATTGAAGCTGCAAGAATCCGTTACCCAGTTCGCTTCTGGGATAGGGTATCTGTACAACAACTTTATGGGTTGCTACGTAGAGCTACCATAACAACCCCCTTGGGCATTCTTAGTTGTTAGAATCAAAACGATTCCAACGTAAGCCCCCCCACCACGTCAAGGTGACGCCCATTCGGGGGGGATCTGCAGATATAGTGTGCAGAAAGTATGCTCGAGGAATTGAACGTCCATATTTATACTTCACCTCAGGAAACCTTTCCATTTGTAGCCAATTTCCTCGCCGGCAAAAGCTTTTGACCAGGGATGCCATCTCAAGTCAATATTTCGGAACTCGATGCGAAATGCATTGACTACTCATCGATTTCAATGGTACTTCTAAGTGCATCATCACAGCCGAACCATGTCCAACGTAGTCATAAGTAGTCCCATTTCCACTGACTTTGAGGGATAACTCTGAAAGATGCAGTTCTGTAGCAGTGAAAAACTATAAATGTATGGAAATGCGATGTCATTCTTGTCACTTCGGTGTTGCCACTCTCATATTTGACAGCTGAATTTTTTCTGTCACTACTAAAAGATCGCTGTAGCTTGGGAAGGAGAACCTTCATAAGAATAACCTCAGCGCGGACATCAAAAGCAAATTTGCTCTGAGCATAAAACAAAGGGTAAAAGCTAAGGTATCCTTCTATAAGATTATTCTGCTATACAGGCAGAAGTATGAATCGTAGCAAAGGTGAATAAGAAAACTAATGTGGTTTTTTCGAAAGCTTTGATGAAAAGAACTTTTGGAAGGTACGGAAACAATCGGCTACGCTTTCAGAACCATAATACATTAGCAATTCTTAGACATGCGAATTTTTTTACCTTGATAAGTTAATGAATCCCATCTAAAAGGTCTTAGACAGGGAGGGAGAAGTATTTTGTATTGAATTTAAATAATTTCAATTCATTATTGAAGCGATTATCGTTGCACTTTCAAAGACGTTTTAACTTATCAGTATGTCACGTAGTTTCGGATTGAGTTAGTACAACTGCGAAAATAGTGGGCTATAAAAAATTAAATTTCTTTTTGCCTTTTACATTGAAGCAAATCGGTGTCACAATTAGTTTGGTGTGAACACGAAATTCACCGTAGCCGACAAGTATTTAGCAGCGGTTGTCAAAATTGAGCATTTTCAACTTTTGACTGCTAAACACAAAATAATGCAGCTACATACACGTTGTATATTCCTTCAAAATTTGTTGCTAGTATTTTTAACTAAACATATTAAAAGCAAATAAATATATATTCAAAATAGAGTGTTTAAAGTTTAAAACAATTTTCTTACAATTTTTCATAACTGTTTGCTGATGAAAGCTGATAGCGAGTGGTAGGCGAATGTGTGACAGGGCTGCAGAGTCGTTGTTTGCTGCTGCAGCGGTTGGAAAGAAGCGGTTGGCAAGCAGCCCTGTTTGATCCATGCTTGGAGTAAGCAAGTAATACTTTAATTTCAGCATGGTTAAATTCAAGAAGGAATTATTTAACTATGTTTTCACAATGGTTCTAAAAACTGTTGAATTCTCTGTTGTAATAAAAATGCTTTACTGGTATCATTTTGAAATGTTCAAGTAGATACATAGAGTGGATTCAGCGATGGAGACTAAGAATTCTTCTTTATAGTAGGTACACTTCTGTAAAATAACGAGCGGCTTTCCATTCCTCTTGTGAATACTCGCTAAGCAAAAGCTTCCAACAGCTTACAATGGAAGTTCCCATTAGGGAAACATTTCCTGTTAGATTAATACATTTTAAGACAATAAAAACAATGAACAGAAAAGCACTGCTTCAGTACCAGAATGTGCTTGGCTGAACTCGTGTTTTGGTCATTCAATAGTCCCAGGGTATTAAAAGTTTTGAACCACTTAAATAATTTCAGTTGCTTGTTCTTATATCAACGATTATACCAATGTCTAGAGCCAAAATTGACAACATTAAAAAAAAAGTAGTGTGGCGCAACAGAGCGAGAAGCCCCTGGGCCTAGCGCATTTCTCACAACCATACCTTGTGAGGGAATGGAGGGGACCTACAATTTTCTGCCGGTTCCAAACGGCTAATTGAGAAAGCGCTTTTCTTGGCAATGAATTTACTAACGGAGGACTTGCCAATTCCTCGCGAAAGGCGAAACGCGTGAAAAAACATTTTTGCCTCCGCTGGGATTCAAACGTCAAACCTCTGGGTTAGCAAGTGGATATGCTAATCATCACGCCACGGGTACCACACATCGTACCACACATGACAACATTTTAGTTTGGTTTTTTACTCAACAGTCAACTTTTGTGTGCCGAACAATATACTCAACAAATGAAAACCTTAACTTATTTACCAAAGCTATTAGTACTAGAAGGCTTGATGACACTTAAAAATCGGTTGAACTAACCAAGAAAAGAAGGGTAAACAGAAGAATCAAATGGAACCAAGCACAGAACCTTGCGGCACACCCCTGAAAAGTAAACTAGAGTCATTTACAACGTGCAATGGTCCGTCAGCGTCGTAGTGAGCGTATTCAAGTGTTCTTCAACCGATTGCATAGAGGAAGCTATGAATTGGGTTGGTAGACAAAAATGTACGTAGTATATATCTACTGAAGATGAAAATAAGCATAATAGAGCAGCGGCAGTAATATTGATATTAACTTGCTCACAAAAAAACGTATGCGGTAGGTTATCATATATCAACACGGACTTAACACAAAAATACCAATGGAAAAGACATGACGTCGCGTCGTGTCGATCCCCAGAAGTTAGCCAAAGCGTTTTGCAGAAGTTCCGTGTGCGCGACTGAGTACAAAAAGTATGCAAAAATCCTTTAAATGCTGTATTAAATACGTTCAATCATGGTACTCGAAGGAAAAATTTGACATAAATGTACATACATAGGTGCTGTCCACGAGATCTTCTTCTTCTTCTTCTTCTTTCCATTTCCGGCGTTACGAGTAGTGATCTTGAAGCGATCACAACTCTCCCACTTTTCTGCTTCACACTAGTGATCCGCCTGTGGGGTACGCCGCGTTGGCCTCAGAAAGCGTCGGTAAGCCTCCCGGTTTTGGATTGTTCCATGTCTGAGGCCAACCAAATGCTGCTGTTTTTGCATTTGTTTGTACCAGGAGTGTTTTGGCCTGCCTTTTCGTGCTGTCCACGAGATGAATAAACGAAAAGTACCTAACAGTCAAATGAGTATTAGGAGCAAAATAAATTCAGCAGATCGTTGCATATTCCATGCTATGATGATGACACCAACAATTCCACATCCTTGAATTTTAATTTTCTTTCTCCTCAAAAATATGTTATGGCTTCTTAGACTTTACATTATCTTCTCCACACTCAGTAAAGTGATTTTAAACAAATTTATGTTTCTGATAAATGAGTAAAAATTGTTTAAATATCCAAAGAAAGTTGTGCTAAGAAAATTAGTTTTGTGTTTTGTAGTAACCTAATGACAATAGGAAATAAACTTGTTATTCGAAGGCAAATTTTGAAATTTGAGAACGTTTTCGAACGAAACCACAAAAAATGAAAATATCCAAATATATAATGCAAAATGTATATCATAGGCAATATTTGTAAATCAGTGTTACCATCATGCATCATCAGATACTACAACGAACAGGATGAGTCTCTTGACCACCTCTTTGGTGACTGCGAAGCTCTAATACACCAAAAGAAGAAGTACCTAGAATATAAATACGTTAAAGGAGCTTAAGCTTCTAAGCGTGACCCAGATACTAAGTTTCATCAGAGGAACTAATCTGGATGAAGTACTTTAATTAAGGAATACCACTTAAGAAGTAGGGGGTACAATAGATCTAAAAAGAGGTCGTGGTGCAATACAAAACCCCAATTATTCATTCATTCATTCATTACAATCATACAATCAAACAGGCAAAAAGCAAATGCATTTTTAAATCACTTGAATCGAATGACAAGTTTATTTTGCTTGGATGAAATGGTATAATGTTTGAAGATATTCAGACTTTTACGGCTGAGATGAAAGCTCGAATCCAAATCAGATCCAAAATGGTTTTCAACAAGGTATTATGACATGAAAAAGATTTCTAACTTAAGCCTTAGCATTTCTTCTTTTGCAACCGGGTAGATAAATGTTTCTTCCATTTTTTTATTAGAATAGTTGACATATAATGCATTAGGACCTGACCGGTCTTATGCCGAGCTTAGGGCATACACTTTTTGGTATGTAAATAACAATAACTGAATATGAGATAACTACCGCTTCTCAACATGGCAAGGTCCTAGATACCGTATGCGGTAAAACAATACGGTCTAACCGCGGCACTAAAGGAAAGAACCAGCTAGGAGACATTTTTAGGAAAAGTGGATGCAATCATCATGTTGTTCTTGGTCTTCCCACCATCCACCCACCATTTGCCATGAGGCTTCCATTTAAAAGACTTTTTTGCACTATCATCATTTGGTTTCATCAGTTTTTCACCAATCAATCGCCTTTTTTCCTTTTTACTTTTGAAACACTGAGTTGCCAGGAACATGGTGTAGACAGCGATTCACAAAAACTTCAGTTTTTACAAATTGCGCATGCATAAAAAACACGAAACTTCATAGAATTAGAAGAATCACAATAATCTTATCTTAATCTCAACCTTGTACGCAGATAAGTTTTAGTGGAATACTAAGTTAGAGAGATAGTACTGATGATAGCTTCTGACTTATTCTGGTTTTAATGTCCAGATCCACCTTTTGCGGATTTGAGTAGGTACCAGCGATGTATGTTATTTAACTGGTCGACTGTAAACTAGTACTCCGATGTGTGAGGCCGGCTTTGTGTAATGCTTTCTTCATTCTGATGTTTTCACTTGCACATTCCGTTTCGTCCAATGATATTTTCTACTAGGAGAAATTATTTACTATCGGCGTAGTTCAAATGGCAAGACTGGCTTCATTGAATGCCTTGTCTCTCCGAAATGTCTGTAGCAAGGCTAGTCATCAGCGGAAGGACGAGTGGCGTTGGGCCATCCCCTTGTATCACAATTTGATACACTTTTTAGAAGCCGAGGGGAACGCATATTGCTAAGCAAAGCACCATTCATTTTTTATGGACTCTTTTATAATGACTTCATTTTTAATAGAATTGCTCTGCCCAGAACTGATCTGCAAAACATATTCTCGGCTAACTCGGTCGAATGCCTTCTCAAAATCCACAAACTTGAGATAAAGTGGTGATTAATTTTTTTATATGATCGACACACGATTTGATGGCTCTTGAGCTAAGATTTGATTTTTGCTTTTATTGGATCTATAGAATGATAGGTGAGATAAGTTTTAGTTCCTCAAACAGCTTCTATTAAACGAAATAGAATCATTGATGGTGTGACAGGATTAGGTAGCTTTTAGAAATTCATTTCAAGTCCAGCTGTTTTGTTGTTTCAGAAAAGATTAACAACTCATTCTAGAGATAGACTATCTTTAATTTGGTTTTAATCAAATTCAACGACTGTAATTAGTTGAATAGCTGAGCTAAGCTTTTGTTAATGAGCACATCTATCCACGAATCGTACTTCAACGAATTGGAAGATTAAGCACTCAAGAAGCTTTGCACTTTCTGGATTCAACTTCTTTACTGCGACACCCTGTTAAATTTGACGAAGTAAGCCCTCAGTGGATTTGTTTTTGTCAAATCACTATAAAAACTAACGATTGTAGTAACATAAAAGTAAAAACACGTCGAAGACAAACTTTGGTTAAAACACAGCTTCAAATTGGTTTTTTTTTTGTGTAAAAAGATGTTAGAACCCATAAAAACTTGTTATTTGAACTTGTTAACGGTTTCAAAAAGTCACAACGGCCAAAACACATAAAATGAATTTTTATAACTACCAAAACAAATTTCCACTTCCTCAAATGAAATGTCTTAAATTCCAGTAATTACTCGCAACATAAACTGACAGCTGATTGTTTGAAAATACTTTTCTCAATCGCCATTTCTTTTAATTTCCTAAAATCAATTGGTTTTTTTCTTTTAAAAGAAAACTGTTCTTTTCAAAAGAAATACACTTAGGACTAAGGAAAGCACAGATGCTTCAATTGTGGCCAACACAAAAATTTACGATTACTCATAAAAATATATATTCGAAATTGCTTTCAGCAAGTGCTCGTGCTCCTGTTGAACATTGATTAGTTACATCATTTTGTCAATCTGCTCTACTTCGCTCTGAATAATAATAGAACACGTGCTAGTGCCTGGATAAAGTATATATCATGGTCCTGTAACTCTGTGACTTAGAATTTCATCAAAGCACTGTAGACAAGTTACGGCCCAATATAAGGCAACGAAAAGAGTCTCTTGCCCATGTCGTCAATACAAAAAAAAATGAAATGGGAAAGTTGCCTTCTTTGCTATGCTGTTTGGCGTGCCGGGAAAATGAGAAGCTTTTCTTTATGAGTACGGTACGGATACGTAATAGCAACGAGACGAGCGCCAGCGACACTTAAAATTTCCCAAAAGAGAGCCAACGAGAGATGCGCATTGTTTGAAAAAAGACACATTGCCAGAATACTCGTACACCATGCCAAAAAAAATAATAATAATATCACAGGTGTGGCCAACCTAAAGGAAAAGTAAGCGTAATACCTTAAAAAAAAACTATTGGTTTTTCTTCTTTTAAACAGTCTACAATTTTTAGATGAACTAAAGTGAGTGATCACTAAATAAATGTAAATTGTAGGGAGCAAAAGAGCGGGGAGCCCCGGGTTCTAGCGCAATTCTCCCAACCAAGTCTTTTGGGGGAATGTGGGGGATGTACAATTCTCTGAAGATTCCGAACGGCTAATCAAGGAAACCCCTTTTCATGGCAATGAATTTTACAGAGGACTGGCCAATTCCTCGCAAAAGGCGAAACCCGTGGAAAAACATTTCTGGTTTCTGTTGGGATACGAGTCACGAACTTCCGGCGTAACTGATGACTGCTTACTCTTCTTCTTTCACCGTTTCCAATGACACTACGATGTAGACACACCAGTTTGCTTTATCGCTGCAAGAGAAGAGATGCAATAGTTTTGTTTTGATGTTTACTTGGCAAAGAGTTAGGATATAATTAAGGAAAAAACCTGAAACCCATTGAGTTATACTATCCCATATGCTGCGTATTTATGCTGTTTTATTGAAAAGGTTGTAAAGAAGAAGTGAACAACGTACTTTCCTATTTACTGTTTTAAGAAAGTTGTAAATTAAAAATAATAACCTAGGCATTATTGGATTAAAAACAATTTTTATTTCTTTGCTTTGAGATGAGGACATTTTACTGGGATTGATACACGGAGTCTTGTTTTTGCAAAAAAAGCCATCCCAGATATATTTGATGTCAGTAAGAGTAAGGTAGTGCATTTGATGCTCATAAATGTATGCAAGCTTAAGGGGTAGAAATTTGTGAAGCAAGGCGATGAATGAAATAAAGCGTTACAAAATTTGAAAACACAAATTTGTTTCATTCTGGAATGTTAATGAGTTATCTGTACATCAAGCGTTATAGAGTCAGTGAATCAGCGATAAAAGTTAATACGTATTAGAATAAATCGAATAAATCATCGCTTATACTAACAGTAATTTTCTTCAAGCCAGTACCTAGTAGAGTATTCATGTTGAAAAAATCTCAGTCCATCATATTAACTAAAGTATGTCAAACTTTAATTCAAAGAATATAACCATCCCTGGAATTTACTATGATATTTTTCGACATTAAAAAAATGCTTTTGTTCGACAAGCGTGGTTTTACCACTGATTAAAATAAAGAAAACACATCTAATATATCAGTAAGAATTGTTTACGAGTAAAACCACATCTTAATCATAAAAAGAGTATAATGGTCACACTAAAGGCAACAAAATTGTTGAGCTTGCAAGGAATGGACCATTTTCATGACCAACCAAACATCATTCGCTTCTCGGCTTCGAAAGTGATAACATGGTTTCAGAAAAACCTATCGGGTTTCCTTGTTCACCACTAGTGCATACGAAAGAGTTTCGTAACAACAACTACTGCTATTAACGCATTCTCTGCCTCTATTCCAGCTCTTATGAACTTTTTAAATCCCTAATTGTGTCGCGTTATTAGTTTGTGCTCATATAAATTGTAAAGCGGAGCGGTGAAGGGGCATAGGGAGGTGAAATAGAATAGCGCAATTATTCTCCGCGTTGGTATCATGTTTAATGTACAATGTTCAAATGAATGAGTTCAATGTATACAGTGCTCGACGAGACGACGAATGGTATCAATGTAGCTACCAAAGAGGATAACCATTCGTTTGGAGTGGATTTTTATGTAGTACATCCTTTGGAATCCTTGCCAAAGAAAAATAAACTTGATTTATATTCAACGCATGGTACCGAATGTCGGTAGCTTATGATGAAAACTACAAATATATTCGAATTACAAGTTGGACAGGATACAAAAAATTACAAAAATATAATTCCCTGTGTGTGGTGCTGGTGCGGTGCTGGGCTTTGCTCTAAATTGTTGGCTATTGGTTTTGAATGTTGTCGACAACGGCAAAAACTTTGACTTGGATGTCGTCGGAGTTGTTCAACTTCCCTCTGTATTGTCTGGTACGGAAAACATATTGACTTGGAACGAAGGTCCTTGGCTTTTTGTGCTGATAATTCAAATTATTCAGTTCGGTGTTAGTGTGTGTTTGTGATTTTGTTGTTTTTCATATTGTGCTGAGGAGCATCTCGTGAGTTGAGTTGGCTGGAAAACAAAATTTTTTTTTCTGTGTATTGTAATAACAAATTGCAAAATGAACCAAATAAATCGAAGACGCCGACAAACTGCAGAGTCTTTTGATTGTCTACGACCTGTTATACGAATTCTGGGCATAATAACGGCTGTAGGTAAGTCATGTAAAATGAATGTACTTGAATGTAATTTATTTTGGTATTGGAACAACGTTGAATGTAATATTTAACCATTTCGTGTGTTTTTTTTGAGAGTATTTACCTTTCCGTGCCTCCGAAGAGGATATTGAATAATCTGTTAGCATCGCCGGTAATTTAATATTTATAAACATGCCACAAATGCGATTAATTTTTCAAAACTGTTGATTCATGTAGTCATGTCTCAATGAATGATTAAACGTTCTGATACATGGGATATTTTGCGGTCATGTTAATCTGTTTTTGTAGTTTGAAGAGAGAGAGAGAGAGAAAAAAAAAAGATTGGAAGCCATCCAAGTTTATATAAAAAAGTGAGGAGAGTAAAAAATAGCTTCCAATTTGCAGAAAATTAATCAACAGGACTGTGATAAGCCAAAACCATTCCATTGCCATTCAATTTGTTCGCAATATTAAAGAGGGAGTGGAAAATGTTGTTTAAATAGGCAATGTTCTTTTGAAAATAAGATTTCTGTTTTTTGTGTTGCTGCCAACAGCAGATGAAAATTGGTTTATTTTTAAGTTGGGGGTGTTTTGGCTTTTATTTATTCAGTCAGTCAGGTCCTTTGTCATGAACTACAAACAATACAATTGAACATTTTCAACGATCCTTCATTCCGCCAAGAATTGAGAAATTGATGGGTGCAATTAGTGTGGTGTCTTTCCAAGGATTCGCCATGTATCTGCTGTATTCTGAGCCGAACAATTAAAGCCATACTCAACTTATCTAATAAGTGGTCCTGATTATCACACCTTATTTTCTTCAATCTTCCTTAGGCTTGCAGCATGTTGTATTCGTGTTCTGTCATCTTCGTGAACCTTGATGGTTAGATTTCAACATTAAATCGTTTAATCGAAGACCTTTTGAATCGCAGAACGGTACTCCCAGCAATTGATTTCTAGTTTTGATGTTTAATCAAATAAATTTGAATACCTACCGTTCTACCGGACGGTTACTGTTTATAAATTAGATGAGAGATTTTTTCTTATGATACCAAAAGTCGTTGAACTGCAACAGTATTGAGAGAGTCAGTTATGAAGTGGGGGGAAAAACATACAAGTGGCGGCTGCTGTATCTCAAGGTAAACAGATGAACATCTCGTGTGCAAACACGAGTAAACGGCCCCTAATAGCTGTTAGCAGATGCACAGGACTAAACTCTTTAAGCAATATTTTATATACATACCAACGAGGTTTAAATATTCCAAGTTATAACCGGTGCCCTAACTGGCTTTTATAGAAGTTCATTTTGTATTCTTTAAGTTTTTTTTAGAAAGAACAGTGTCGGTATCATGTCACATACAAAGGTAGTTATTTGAATCTTGCTGTTTTTAATCTTTTGTAGAATGAATAACTGGAGTATTAACGAGATGTGCTCTTGCATGAATTAAAGTTATTTACTATTTTATAAGAAAACCGTTCTTCAAGTACATAAAAAAGTCTTTGTGTAAATTCAAATTATTTCGACTAAATGTTCACGAAGGCAAAGTCAGTACAGGGGTTCCAGAAGACAATTTCCTCAATCCGATTACTCATTTTTGTTCCATTGCCGCATTATTGTGCAACTTTGTTTCTTTCCATTTAGGATGTAAAGTCAGAGCTGAAGGGCCCAAGGCCCCTTCTCATTAATGGTATTATTTCAAGGAACAAATATAACTTTTATTTGCTTGAATATTCGTAAAAAAGTTACATTCATATCGAGAATTATAGCTATCAGTCAAACGTGTCTGACTTCTACCGCTACCTATATTTTGTGAAACTTTGTGTTTTATCATGAGTGCTTTCCCAAAACTCACTAAAAAATAAAACGAAAAAGAAACTTTGTGAACAAAAACGAAAAAAAAGTAAAACTTTGCCAAGGAAAGGCAGTAGCATACTTAAGTCATTTGTATCAGTATTCAGTACCATCATGTGAAGTAAGTATTCCATCTTACAGTTGCTGTATCTATCAGTCAGTAAGAGAGGCAGCCAGTGATAGTCAGCGTAGTGAGGAGCATAATTAGGTTATGTGTTGTATGGGGTTCTGACACAGTTTTAAATATGAGAAAAATTAAAAATGAGGTTTTATTTGCTAGTTTTAAAGTAGACTGTAATAATTATGATTTCGTGAACATCTTCTGATCGAAAGCTATTTTGTATAGATAAATAAATTAATCTTTTCCCTTTTATAAAAAGGGAACATTTGTTTTTTTTTTTGTTTGTATTCAATTGGCTCCAAAACTACTGAGCCGAATTGAATTAAATTTGAAGAAAAGATGGTCTAGACTCTAGAGCCTGAGAAATATTATAGGCTATATTTCACTCCCTGATTCCTACGAAAAAAGGGACGGAAAAGAAACAAAGAAAATACTGACAAGATTTCAAAAACTCTTTCACCGTTAGAGTGCTTCATTATCTCCTAGCTTCAGCGTTGCCAGATTTGGGGAGAAAATGTTTAGGAGGAAATCTGGGGGTTTCTTTTCAAATCAGCAACAATTGTATTTTGAGTCACAATAATTCAACTTTTCTTTTTACAGATTTTAAAAATTCATATGTGAAAACTGGAGACTAAAAAACAGCATTACAGCACAACAAGTTTAATTATTTAAATGTGTTTGTGATAACGTATTGACATTTTCAAAGAAACTTCCCTAAACTACCCACATCACACTCTACTGATGTTTTTTACATGTACATCAGTAAGTACAGTGTGCAAAGATAAACTGCTCTAAATTTACAATTGTAAATTGTTTTATAAATTGTCTTGGGCCTAAACGATTTCTCAGTGTTTTCGAAATGATTCACTCTCTTATAAGTTGTCGCTGGCCGAATTCAATACTAATTTGCCATAGTTTCTGTTGCTGTGTGTTTGCAGTTGGTTCCTTGTTTTTAATCGTCCATCCAGACGCAGTGCCCGAAAAATCAAACAAAAAAGTTTGATTTCGAATCCTTTGTAATGCCGACTGACCTAATTAATTTCGGGCTCTATTTTAACGAGCTGTCATTGACACTACAACAAGAAGAGCTACCAGTCGTTAAAGAACGATGCAAGAAATTTTTAATAAGCTTATGTAAGAATTTAGCAGGAGCGGTTGCCGGATAATTTACAGCTTTTGGAAAAAATTTCAGTTTCTTCTACACAGACGGCTACTGTTCAAATTAAACCAAGTATAAACAACTTGATTACGCAGAGTTTGCGAAGATCCCGATGCAGCCCTTCTGGAGTGGAATTTGATTCCAACGTGGAGTTGGTCGAACATATCGATACCTGGGACACTTTTTGGGATGAGGCTTACCACAAAGCAGACGCTGCTGGTGCAAGAAAGTTCTGTCACATTGCGAAATTGGCAACCACACTTTTGTCCCTTCCTTTTTCTAATGCCAGTGTGGAGAGAACTTATTCTGTACTAGGTGTGCCTGCGACTTCGTCCGCAAGAATTGGCATAACTTTATTTATCAACCGATTGACATGAAATAAAAACTAAATGTTAAGTGAAGCTTACCATAATATATTACTGAAAACCCCATCTAGATAGGATAAGCTGTTTCTGAGATTAGCGTGCACAAACAAACAAACTGTTACGTTTTTATTATATGTATAGAAGATATAGATTTAATATAGTTAAGGACAAGTTAGGAAATAGAATAAGCATCGAAACAGCCAACTGTATTATGAGAACAAGGTACACTATCCAAAATATTTCGGGATGTATCAACTTCAATCCATCAGATCAAACGATAAAATTGTTCAATTCAGAGCAAATGTATAAAAACAACGATGAAGAAGTCTATAATATTGTTTTAGACCAATTTTCCAAAATATAGTTTTTTTTTATTTTTACCAAATGACTTCCTTAAAATACAAAATATTTCCAATTAAAATTAAATAAAAAAAAATTGAGGGCTTTTTTTCAAGAAACGGTTGAATCTGGGGGTTTTCGGAATTGGTATGGGGGGAAAATTTTGGTCGTCTGTCAACGCTGCCTAGTGGCATAGCCCATAGACTATAGGAACATAACCGGTCATTTTGAAAATACTGGACCAATATCTAAAATTCTTTCTCCGTTAGAGATCATGAACTATATTTCATTCCCATTTTCCCATGTTAACGGGAACATAACCAGGTACTTTGAAATGCTTTACCACTTTCAAAAATTCTTTCACCGTTGGAGAGAGGGAGAACTATAGTACTCCGGAACAGGCTTGTCAGATATGGTGATTTGTCGCTAAACTGACTATTTTTAGTTTCGTTTGGCGACACAAAAAGGGGTGTAGTAGTTTAGCTTGTAAATGCCGATATTTTTGATGAGTTTGGCGATTTTTACTCACCGAGATTCTTATGTTTTTATCACTTTTTCTTGTTTTTACTTGAATATAAAATTTTTTCTTTGAAGTTTTAAGAACGAAGCCATTGAAATATTTTAATATGCCCAATTTAGATCACATCCCAATTCCAAAACGTAGCATGGTATATGGCATCTGTAATATCATCCTTAACTGTAGCGGTGCTAGAAAGCCATCTATATTCCAGCCGCCGTCGCCGCCGCCGCCACCGCCGCCGTGCACCCATTTACCTGTAATTGTTTTTTTTGTTTTAGTTGATGTTCTTTGTTCAAGTTCCTTAATTACTATAGTACTGTTCAATGAGCTGTTCTACAACAGTTAAGGACAGCGTGTTCTGCACCTCCTTTTGAGCACAATTCAGTTTGGTCAAAAGCAGCTGTTGACTTTTGTCACGTAATTTTTTCAACTCAATGTAATTTTATAAGAAGTTCTGAAGTATAATAAAATATTCACCAAAATAGTAGGTATCAAATTTTGTGTTGAAATTAAAATATGATTTTCAAATATTTTTGGTGGTGAAATTTTTTTTAAATTGGTGATTTTTTGGAGATTTTTATTTTGCTTGTGCTGATTTTGATTTTCAAAACCTGGCAACCCTATTCCGGAGTAGAATGAACTATATTCAACCCCATATTTCATACCCATATTCCCACATTAACGGGAACGTAAAGTGGAACATAAGATCTGCTGAACAGATTTCCAAAGCTCTCTCAAAAATTAGAATGCTTCAATATTCCTAAGGAATATAGATTTTATTTTATCTAAACATTGCAGGATCAGTGCTATACACTAGATCGCCGTAGGACCCAAGCTACGACGCGACGGGCGAGTCAGGCAAGTTTTCAAGTTCAATCGCACAGAAAAAAAGCAATTTGTGATAGCAATTTAATACGACATTACAATGATAGAGAATACGAAAAAAGTGGGCATTGAAATTCTGTCTGTCCGTACAAGGATCTACAGCCTGAACCGCTTGACCAAATTTCTTCAATTTGAAATCAAGGTCTGTGGGCTGTGGGGCAGCCTAGTGAAGGGGTTTTGGAATGTGATTTCTAGGTCTTAAAATAACAATACCTGTCACACAATCTATATTATGATGATAGTTCTTTTTCTCGACAACAGCTCCAACGATTTCAATTAAATTTCGTGTGAAGGATTAATTTTAGAATGTGTTTCTTATGATGCAAAAAAAATTCTTGAAAAACTTTGAAAAAGTAACTCCCATCGTACCGTTTTCTTCAAAACCGAATTTTTGTTTAATGGCTGGCACAATTTTAACGAGTTTTTTATATAAGAAGTCGTTGGTTGTTTACAGAAGACTCATACCAACATTTCTAGAATTTAATTTTTTCAATATTTTGTTAACTTTTTCAAATTGTATTTTTGATTTTGTTTTTTTGTCAATACATCTCTTAGAAAGCTTTTATAACTTGTATATTTGCTTGATTTTTAAAAAAACACATTTTCAAAAAAATTTAGAGTTGATCTAAATTTTCATCGTTTATATGTTTACTTAATTACTTAAGATGGCGCTACAGTCCGGGTCGGACTAGGGCTTCAATCAACATGCTTCTCCAGCCAGCCCGGCCCATAGCCAGTTTTGCACGCCAAGTTGGTTGAGGTCCTCTCCTACTTGCGTGCGCCACCTCAGTCGCGGTCTTCCTCTACTGCGCCGTCCCTCGGGATTGGATTCGAAGACTTTCCGGGCAGGAGCGTTGGTGTCCATTCGCTCTACATGACCCAGCCATCTAAGCCGCTGGACCTTAAATCGTTTGACAAGGTCAGTGTGCCAAAACAGCAGCAACTTGATATCCGAACAAAAACACCTTACACACAAAACACTTTACACTTGAAATAAAATAAAAATCAAAGCAGCCGAGAATTTTATGTACATGTTCAAAGAATTATCAGATTGAGATATATATACGAACATTTTCCAAAGAGAGAAGTTCAAATAAATTTATAAAACGAAAAGCATTGAATTTTAATTGGATTTAATTAAAAGATATAAAAGAAAAGACTAGAAGATAAAAGAAGACACAAGGGAAGGAACGGAAACCAAAAGAAGACCAAGAGAAAGAGAATTAGTTAGAAATGACATCCCTAAGGAGAAAGGTAAATTCGGTATTAGCATTTATATGAAGTTCACTGTTCCAACCAGCTGGCTATCGACATGGTCCTTCGAGCCGGATGGAACTCGTTGATCTATGGAAATGGAGAATGCGAAGTCAAGTCTCGAAAGTTGAAATTGATGAGTTATGTGGTTCTCTTACAACCATCCGCAACAATATGAGACCTAGAAGGTTCTTGGATTGCAAATGCTACATTGAATACGCAGGTTTAAATGAAGATTTGTATGCAGTATGCAGGTAGTTGACTGTTAAAGCTGGTTGTAGTTAGTTTTCTAGGGTTCGGATATCAAGTTGCTGCTGTTTTGGCACAGTCAGTGTCGCTGTACAGCCCATACAGTTCGTCGTTGAATCTTCTTCTCCACTCTCCACCTATGCAGACGGGACCAAAAATCACCCGAAGAATTTTTCTCTCGAAGCATCCTAAAGCGTTCTCGTCTACCTTTGACAAGGTCCATGCCTCTGCGCCAAAAATAAGAACCGGGATGATAAGTGTCTTATACAGGGACACCTTAGTTGCTCGAGAGAGGACTTTACTACTCAATTGCCTCCTTAGTACGAAGAAACAGCGATTGGCAAGAGTTATTCTTCGTTTGATCTCAGCGCTGGTGTCGTTGTCTGAATTAATAGCGGCGTCTAGGTAGACAACTACCTAAAACTAACTACCTCAAAGTCATAGCTGTCTATCGTGACATTCTGTCCAAGACGTCGGTGTTGGGAGTCCTTTCTTGATGACAGCATATACTTGACTCTGCTCTCATTGACCACTAAACCCATCTTCTTCGCTTCCGTCTCAATGCTCATAAACGCGCCATTGACATCACGCTGCGTTCTTCCAATTATGTCAATATCGTCGGCATATCCAAGCAATTGGACGGATCTTTGAAAGATTTATTTATAAGAAAGTTTATATGTTTAGAAACTGCAAAAAATGGAGTCGTTAGATTATAACCCTTGTAATATTTAATTCAATTTTGTCAATATTTTTGTCAATTTTGGCAACCCTGTACCACCTAATATTATTATGAAGAACGAGTGCTTTAAATTTGTACTCAGTTTTGAGAATTTCGATATCGCACTTCGCTAGCAATCGCAATTTTGTGCGACCCAGTCGTGTCCATTTTAAGAAATAAATCATAGAACTTTCTGCGTTTAGTACTTGTCATGCGCCAAACACCAAAACACAACGCAAAAGTCGAAGAGAACTTGAAAGCAGAAAACTTGATCGTTTCTTTTGTTTGTCTTTCACAATATTTACATGAGGTTAATTTGCATCCAGTGACTAGTGCTGTCGTAGATATTTTCCAAGGCTTTGAGGAGCGTTTTCATCAGATTTTTTAGATTTTTTGAAAATGTTGGTAAACTAACAGGTTAAAATAAAATAAATCCAAAAGGTGAGACAGTAAAGCTCGGAGAACATCGCGGTATAATTAATTTTAATTAATTTAGTTAATCTGCGTCTCGTGAAGAGAAAAACCTCGGTTTAAAGAAAACTGACGAAAAGACCGTTTCTAAGACACTAGCTGTCAAACGAATCAAATACAACAGAAGTGAATAAGGGTAATTCAATCCTGCTGTAAAATATTGTCGCAGTACACTTCAACAATCACTATCTATTTATTATTATTGCTTTAATCCGCAAGACTAATAACTCGTCCGCACAATGTTCTCCGAAAGCGATGTACATGCCATCAAAGCAAGAATATTCAAAAGCACCTTATTCTGTGTGGATGAAATCGCCCACCGCGAAATCTTTTTTTTCAAGAGCGCAGTCAATCCTGTTAACAGGATTTTGAACTGCGGTCTCACAAGATTTTCAGCGCTGGTAAGCATCTGAGACAGAGGGTATATTTGGAGTGAGGTTTTGCGAATTAAAATCTCAACCATGCTTTCCAGCGTTTAAACAAGAAGAAGGTAATACTGATGGATATAAAGCTCTTGGCGAGTGATAAGTAATGCTCTATAAAAAAAGAAGAAAGTGTGAGTTTTGGTCATGTAATCGTCTAGGGATACAGTTTTTTCAACTTCCCCAGCGTTCATCGTCTTTAGAGTTACAAATGTTGACCATGTTACTCCAATAAGTCTTCAAATACCTTGTAAACAGCATCAGAACTATTTGTACAGTAGGATCGAAAAATGATTCCAACCGCATCAATTACAGACAGAGAGAGAGAGATAGAGTGGAGATTTGTTTTTCATCGAAAGTTGTCCTATCTTATTGTCGAAGTCCTTGAATGTTTATGTATAGTTCTGACACACACAAAACACCCACTGGTATCACCTTACATCTCTATCTTCATCGATATCACATTCCAAAAGGCAAAAGGATTATATGATGACTTAACTATGGCCTGTAAAAGAAGCATAAATATGGATTGTCCAATAATTGTCAAACCCATAACAGATACCGTAAGAATAATCACACATATAATTTGGATATTATTATCCCAAAACAACCACATATGTGTGTACTTTTTATGGTGATTTATTAAATGCCAGGCAAAATATTCTGTGAATGGCCACGTTGAGTTAAATAATCGTTCTCGACGAAATGGTCACATAATAAAATACACACAAAATATACCATTTAGGCGATATAAAACATAAGCAACAGCATTCAATACACCCTTGTCGGTGCTAAAGCAGCCATTACAAGGAATTCATAAGGCGTTGATATATACCAGCATACCTATAAACAACAGAAGAAAAACACTGACTACACTCCTACTAAGAGTATTTGGAGGATAGATACTTTTTCGACTTTACCAACATCCGCCACTGACAAAAAGGGAACGATTTCCTGAAGAACTTTTCAAGCTAACAAGTAAGTTAAGGTTACTTTTTTGAAAATAAACCTTAATGACTTAGGACTTTAGGTCACACATGTTTGCACGTAACGTACATAATGAACTCTACCAAAGTGTAACTTTAGACTCTTTTGCGGAATGTCTCATTTGGCAAAGTTCTAGAGCTAAGGAGAATGTATTATTCTGAATAGGAATGAGAAGAGAAGTGACAACGCGACGTTTCAATTACGTAGGGTCATACATTCGGTGGGTTTAAAAGTAGATATACAAAAAAAAAAGAAGAAAAAAACAACCAGTGACACGTTTCTTTGGGCTTCAATTAGTTCCTGATTTAGGGATCCTTTGTGGTAAATAAAAGGGATTTATTTTTTACAGAAATGGTTTACAAGTTAAAAAAAATGGTATGGCAGCTTAGTTAACCCTCTTATCGAATTGAAGAAAAGAGGATTTACGAAATTGTTGACCGAAGAAATTGAATAAAGTTCAAACCGCCCTTTGGTTCTGGTAAATAAACTCCACATACAATAATTTTCTAAAGCTTCCAGAAAATAATAAATAAGCTTCTTAAAAAACAAAGATAACAACAGCTTAATTTGAATTTCGTCTTTCAGTAATTTTTTCCGTTTGGGAGTGTGGAGAATAATAAACAACCAATGGATTGCAGCTAGTAGTTTAAATTTGAGGAAAACACCATATTTGAGCTTAGGTCAGTATATATGGGCATGTATATTTGTATTCGTATTTCGATTGAATTAAAGATAGACTATCGTACTACAAGGCAAAGATCTTTTTAAATTAAATGCCATCAAAATAATGAATGTACTGAAAGAAAAAAGTGGATAGACAATATGAAATTTATTACTACTTACTATACAGAGTGTTTTGCTTGATATTCGACAAAAGCTCAGGAAGAATAAATTAGGAAGAGACCAGAAAAAACATCACGTGGGTGGGGGGTTCGGTTAGGTGGAATGTGGGGTGCAACCACAAGCGGCGGCATCTCACTTGGATCTCAAGGATTCATTGTGCTCCCCGGGTAACAGAGAATGAGGGAGTGGGAGGATTGGCTGGTGGCTGGGTTATTGGGGTAGGGAACCCCCACTGAACCATTCGGAGCCCTGAGTAAATTTCAGGACGTTGCTCAATGGGAGGTTAGAGATGTCGCCCAGTTCGTCGAAGGCCAAGCTAGGGCACTCACAGAGGAAGCGGAATGATTCTTAATCTGCCTCTTCGTCTTGGCATCCTCTACATAAGTTGGATGTGCTAATGCCCATTCCCATCATGTGGGTACCCAACGAGTTGTGGCCCGTGAGAGAGTAGTAAGCTGGAGTAGAAATTTTATTTTTTTCTTGGAAATGTCTGGCCAAAGGTTTCTGGAGACTCGGCATGTTTTTAAAGATGACCACCTGCTATTGGTGGTTTTTAGAAAATCATGTTTGATTCAGTTTTTTTCTTGTTCTAGTGGCTTTAGAACTGAGGTATTCGTTTCTCTGAATTCGAATGCTGACCCGATTTTAGCTAGCTTAACCGCCATTTCATTGCCGATTATGTCACGATGTCCTGGAACCCAGATTAAAGTTACGGTGTTTGTTTCGCTTAAGATTACTGCGATAGCTTTCAACCAATTTGGATTTTGTGATAATGGATGACATAGCTTTAATGGCCGCCTAACAGTCAATATTTTTGTTGATCAGGTTTTGCGTAGTCAGGTGTTTAGCAGCTTCACACACTGCAAGTACTTCTGCTTGAAAGTCACTGCAGAAGTCGGGAAGCTTTATTGATCTATTCATGGTAGGGTAATTTGAGAAGTTGCTTGACCCTACCCCTTCGTCCGTTTTGGAATCATCTGCGAAGACGAATGTCAAAACCTATACATTCGATTGTTTCAAATGATTTTTTAGTTTCTTAATCAAGTCTTTAGTTTATGATAAATCAGTTATTTACTTTTTTTATTAACAAGAGATCTGTATTTTCATAGACTTATCCATTTGTATACGTTCTCGTGACTTAAAAATCTGAGCATGTGTATTTTCATTTGTTTCGTTATATTGAAAAATCGTAAAAAAGCGTCAGGGTACTAAATTGGCCTTATGACGCTTTACAAAAGCGACACTGTACCAAACGCAAATGTTCGGCCCAATGTCACTTTGCAAAAGCGTCATTGTGCCAAATTTCTGCATTTGGCATAATGTCGCTTGGTACAATGTCACGGCATCTGTTACTTAATGTACAACTTTGATTTTAGCAAATCAATTTTTAAAGTTTTTCAATTAAGCGTTGTGGAGAAAGTCGTTTCAATAAATGGTTGTGAAATATTCGCGCGAGCACAATTTTGACATTATTACAATTTAGGCAAAAACATTTCTCTATCTTATTTCCTTATGCTTCTAGTCGCTTTTATTGCCAATTGATGCCTTCGTAATAGTTTCCCACTTTTTACAATATAACGTGGAAAACATGAAATCGGTCTTATTTCCACAAGGATAGAAATAAAGTCGAATTAGGCTGATTCGACATTATAACAATCTACCTTATTTCACGGCACCGACAACATCAAACAAAAAAATCTGTCTTCTGTTTTACTTCTCGAAATTTGAGTTCTCAAAGACAGTGCATGGTTTACAAAAAAGGAGATTTCAGTGCAAAGACCTGCCTGTTCACGGAGTACTGATGCTGGTTTTCTGCAAGCCATGCTGTGTATTTTATCATGGACGCGTCGGAAACGGAGAACATCCCGGAAAACTTGTGTCGGCTGGATTTCGTGACTGGAAAAAAGCAAAGGAGGCTTTCGTTAAACATATTGAGCATCAATACCACAAAACAAGTGTCCTTACCGCTGCTTTATTCCGAAACTTTGTTGCTGGATATTAAAAGGATATTGCTTCCCAATTGGATAGCCAGTGCGCAAAATAAATAGCAGAAAATAGCGCTGCCATTAGACCGATTATTCAGACTGTACTATTTTGTGCAGAACAGGAGTTGCTAGTAAGAGATGATGACGATAGTGGAGGTTCATCCTCAACTCGGCCTACAAAAAAAGATGGAAAATTAAGAGCACTCCTTCGTTTTAGAATTGATTATAAGAAAATATTTATTACTAGCTGTGCCCGTGACTTCGTTCGCGTGGAATAGTGACTTTCGGCAGCATTTTTAATTTTTTAGGCTACTTATTTTGCAAATAAGACACATTCATACGTTTTAGTAAACTATTGTTACATTTTATTTAAGTACTTTTTTGCACACGTTCTTACTTTTTCCATCTTTTGTCAAATAAAAAGGTTTTGCGAGTTTGATACGCTCTTTTAAACTAAAATGACAAATCAGTGGGAATTAAAGAAATACGAGGAATCAATAGTTTTCTCCTTTCGCTGTTCCAGTCATTATTAAAACTTTTATAATGCCGCATCCCAGATGTGTAATTTGTAGCTGTGTACAATTCTAGATTACTCATTATTGGCACTGGAACACCAACTCAGCCACTCCTGATAATTCTAAGGAATTGAGAAACTCTATAGGGTATGATGTGACTTTTCGCACAGTCATTACCTATTGCCAATATTTATTTGAAGATCAAGATAGACATTTCTTCTCAAGTCAACTGTGTAATTGACAATTTGACAGAAATCACCTCACCGTAAAAGAACTTTTGAAATCGGTTCAGTAGCTTCAAGGTTCCCGTTTACGTTGCCGTTCCCGCAGGAATATTGGGATAACAAATACAGCCCATGTCCTTCTACAGGCCCAAGACTATCTTTGCACCAAAATTCATACAAATAGGTTCAATAGTTTGGGCGGTAGATGGTAACAAAGAAAAACAGACAGTCGGAGTTGATTTCGGATCTATAATGTTAGTAAGTACTTCCGTTCCAATGGCAATATGAGGATAAATTAAAGTTAATTTTACTTTGAGATTGTGTTTGTTGTGTTTTCAGTAGCTTCTAGGTTCCCGTTTACGTTTGCATTCTTGTGGGAATACAGGGATAACATACATAGCCTATGTCCATCTTCAGGCTCAAGTCTATATCTCTGTACCAAAATTCATATAAATAGGTTTAATAGTTTGGGCGGTTTTTGATAACAAATAAAAATAGACAGACAGATTTCATTTCAGACTCATGATATTAGTAAAGACTCCCATTCCCGTGGGAATATGGTGACTGTTCCCGTAGGAATACGGGGATGACTTACAGTATGTTACTCAGGGAGAGTTTAGCATTCTAACGGTGGAAGAATTTTTGAAATCGGTGCTATAATGTCAAAGTTCCCGTATGCGTTCTCGTTCCCGTGGAAATATAGGGATAAAATGTATAGCCAATGTCCCTTCTAAAATCTTAGACTATCTCTGTACAAAATTTCGTTTAAATCTGTTCATTAGTTTGGGTGGGAGATGGTAACATAGAAAGGCGAACAGAAAGCTTCTTAATGACCGTCAGTACGACTTTCGTAGCAAACGGTCCACTGGTGATTTGATGGCTTATCTCACCGAAAAGTGGAACCAATCTTTACATTGTTTTGGAGAAAGTAAGATTATTGCGCTTGGTATTTCTAAAGCATTTGATAGAGTTTGGCATCAGGCTCTTTTATCGAAAATGCGTGCTTTTGGTATCGATGAGTCTCTTCTTCGTTGGATTAGAAATTACCTTTCTGACCGTTCAATACAAGTTGTGTTGGATGGCTTCAAGTCTGATACCCACTTAATAAATGCTGGTGTACCCCAGGGCTCCGTTTTGTCTCCGACTCTTTTCCTCATTTTCATTAATGATCTCTTGTCTGAAACTTCTAATCCGTTTAACTGTTTTGCTGACGATTCGACCCTCAGCTTTTCATATTCGTTTCCAAATTCACGTCTCTGCTCTTCGAATGTGGAATTGGAACGGTTGCGTTTGATAAGCTCATTGAATTCTGACCTTGACAGCATTGTTTCATGGGGTCTTATGAACCGAGTAGAATTCAATGCTTCGAAAACTCAATGCTGTCTCTTGTCGTTGAAGCTTATCAATCCCCCATTGCAATTATCCATGAATGGTACCTGCATCGAAGAAACCGAAAAGCTGTCAGTACTTGGTATGTGTGTAAACGATGATCTTCGTTGGAACGACCACATATTTGAAGTCGCCAAAAACGCTGCTAAATGCTTAGGTTTCTTGAGACGATGCAGGAAGTTCTTCACCCCTTCTGATCTGGCTACAATTTATAAGGCCTTCATCCGCCCAAAACTGGAGTATAACTCTCATATCTGGTCAGGTGCTTCTCAAACATCTTTGCGCCTACTTGATAGGGTACAAAATAGAGCGTTAAGATTGATAGGTGATAGTTCAATCGTAGAATCGATTGATTCTCTTGGACATCGTCGAAACGTCACCTGTCTCTCTCTCTTTTATCGCTTTTTCCACAAACAGTGCTCTAGTGAAATAGCCAGCTGCATTCCCCCCTTGAAACAATATAGCCGCAACACCCGCCTCGCTAGGAATGCTCATCAGTTCTGCCTTGAGCCCAACTTCGGGCGTACAGTCAAGTATAGAGATTCTTATTTTAGTCGCACCACCCGAATGTGGAATGCTTTACCTGGCTCTGTGTTTCCCCTGCATTACGATTTACAAAGATTCAAAAGCAACGTGCATCGGTGTCTCCTTTCAAATCCTCTCCTATTTTCCTAAATGCTCGCACTGTGTTTTTATAACATTATAAGGGTAGTCATAACCCCTTGATGTGCACGCCAATTATATAAAAAAAAAAATAATGCAGGAACAAAATAAATAGCCTATGTCCTTCCTCAAGTTCTAGACTATCTCTGTACAAAATTTCATATCAATCAGCTCAGTAATTTGGGCGGGAGACGGTTACATAGAAAGTCGGACAGACAGAGTGACTTTCACATTTATAATATTAGTTAGGATTAGGATTTAGTTAATTTAATTTAATTTGATTTGTTTGATTGAGTAAAAAAATGCAAACCAAAATAAAATATTCATGTTTCTCAAAATTTTGTATGCAGGAACACTTCTTTGAAATTATACTAGTACGGGCCTGGTTCAGGGTTATTGCCACCTATTTTTAAAACAATTATTGAAATTTTTGTTTTGTTGGTATACAAAGGTATTCGCATGCTTAGAATACATTCCAACAACAACAAAAAAAAAAAAAATGAAATATCAGCTTGACGTTTGAATATCCTCAGAAAAATTTTTGGGATAAACGGTCTTTTCCATCACCTCTTTCATAATTTGGAAGTTCAACACAAAGATATAATGTAGCGTTGTCAATAGAAAAACCCCTTCACAAAACTGTTATGTCCAGATGGTACATTGACCCGAAAATGTTGCCTTCATTTACCCAAAAATGAGCTGTTCTCCTCTCCTCCTTCAGAAAACCAATAGCATCGTCTTATTGTGTCACATTCTGTTGTAATGAAAACATATACAAATTTCACAAAAGCATTTAAAAGAAACCGAAAATCTATCTGTTCTTTCCTATTTGATAGTGACTGTGACTGATAAGTGATAAGCATATGTGTGTCAATGACAATATTTACGTACGTTGAACAAATCACCATTGCTTGAGATACCTTGTAGATATTTAGTAGATATTTCAATACTTAGTTTGAAAAATGTCTGCGAAGAGCGCATAAGTTCACAGCATAAGTTCAATCTATTTTTTCTGCCCTTACAACAATATGAGAAACGGAAAATACACACTTAAGCTGGGATATACGAACGTGTCTACCTTCTACAATTTCATAACTGAACTGGATGTAAAGGAGGGTGAAGAAAAATATATGCCAATGTAAAATGTTTAATTCTACAAACTTTCGTGTTAATGAAAGGCAAAATAGAGAGAAAAAGGTTGAAAGACACCACCAAGTATTTTTTATGGAATACGCTTACGAAAAAGGTATTTTTATTTTTTATTAATGCAATGCAAAGCAAAGGGCTTTCCAATTTTGTTAATTGTTTTCAACAACGCGATGTCGACAGTGAAGTAAAAAATGTCAAATAGTTAGCGCGTTGACAATAAAGTTTAATCATTCGGACGCACCGCTCTCTCATTTCATTAACTGAAACCATTTTGATTTGGCAGCAGTGAGTGAATATTAAACAGCATATTTGACATACACCTCTTAAATAACATGACTACCGCTGCTAGACCCTTAATTTGGTGCTAAAAAGTTAGTGTTTGTGTAGAAGAGAGGAGACCCTTACACAATACCATCCGTAGCTCCAGGTATATGTATATTTTGTTGCTGTCGTTTGTTCTGGAAGTCTATATAGTGTGTATAAATGTCGTTTGCTCGAAACCATTGTTAGATTGCATACAAACTATTTTATACATTTTCCACCTCAGTCTTTCGGACATGTTTGTGTTGTGAGTGGCGAAGTTTGTTCAGGTGCTAAGTCTTAGGTGTTAGGTGTTAGGTAATAGAATCAATGGTTATTTGCCCATTTTCGCGAACAAGGCACCCGAACGCAAATTTTGGCTTTATAAGTTTCCATCAAAAATTTAAAGTTTATGATCTGTGGAAAATAAAACAGAAATGTGGGTAAGAAAGTTGGGGGATTTGTAAAAATAATTTTAAAAAACGACAATACTGTTATGAATACAAATCTTGATTGAAATAAAAATAGGTACACTGGAAAGTTATTTTTAGAAAATGATATGCTCATGGTATTCGCCATCTCACTGCAAAACCCTATTCCAGTCTGAACTTTAGATAATCGAAAACTCGCTGGCACATTGCTCTTGGAATAGCCACCTTTTCTTCTTCAATATTGGTCTTCAAATGCCAAGTTGTAGTTGGACGATTGTGGTAAGCTGTACTCTTCATGTGTCACCACAAAAAAAAAAACATCCAAGCTTCTGGGTGGACACGAAATATCACCTCGGAAAGTTTAGAGTTGAGAGTCTCCTCTAACCTTCCCGTTTACGACTGCTGTTGAGATTGAGACATGAGATGCTTGGCTTCTCGCCCTATTTTGTTGAAACCATGTCACGGTTATGTCCTTCGAATCCTTGCAGTTATGGAAAGAAAAAATCTTGTAGCATGACCGATTTAACTGTCACCGTTGATTTTCAAAGAAATGCGAACTTCGTTAATTGATCCTTCCGTTCTTGTTGACCTTGGGCGTCTCTCTGGAAATCTCATTTATGTCTAGTTATCCGTAAACCGTTTTTCCAAAGCTAATGGCAACTCTAATCCTCGAACGGATAAAGGCTAGAATTGAGACTACACTCAAGAGGCATCAGGCTGGCTTCCGCAGCGGTCGGTCGTGAGTTGACCATATCAACACCTTACGCAATGTTCTTGATCAGTCTGCAGAATTTCAAACACCGCTAAATCTCATGTTTGTAGATTTTGAGAAGGCCTTTGACCGAGTTAACCGAGAATGTATATGGAGATGACTTCTTGGTAGAGGAATTAAGCCAAAAATTGTTGCCATTATAAAGGAGTCCTACAACAATGCAAGGTGTTTCGTGTTGCATAATGGGCAGCTATCCGACTCTTTCGAGGTGCGTCAGGGTGTGAGACAAGGGGATGTTTTATCGCCAATTCTTTTTTTGCTGGCGATAGATGATGTTTTGACGGCCAGCGTCGGTACAACTGAGAGGCAGGGTATTCAATGGAGAACGTTTGAAAGGCTTAGCCATTTAGACTATGCCGACGATATATGTCTCATGGCAAATAACATCAGTGAACGAGATGTGTCAAACTTTACGGGTGAAAGGAGAATCGTGCGGTCTTAAAATAAATAGCAAAAAGACAAAAATAATGCTAACAGGCCCCCCAACACAACATCGTATTATTCTGCATGACACGCCTGTTGAAGAGGTCGAACAATTTAATTACCTCGGAAGTATTGTATCAGCAAACGGTGGTACGGATCTGGACGTAAAAAGCAGAATAAATAAAGCTCGCGTTGCCTTTGGCGCTTTGTCCCAAATGGAAATCCAGTCAAGTCTCCTTACGCACTAAACTGAGATTCTTCGAATCCAATGTGAAATCCGTGCTATTATATGCTTGTGAAACATGGAAAGTCTCGGCCACCATCTCGAGAAAATCGCAGGCTTTTGTGAACCGCTGTCTGCGTCACATCCTGAAAATTCGCTGGCCACAAACAATATCCAACCAGGAATTGTGGCGTAGGACAGGTCAGAGGCGCTTGGACATCGACATCAGAAAGCGCAAATGGCAATGGATTGGTCACACACTGAGGAAACCAAACGATGATATTGCGAAGCAGTTCTTTGAATGGAATCCTCAGGGGTCACGGCGAGTTGGAAGACCAAGAACAACATGGAAATCTACAGTGATATCAGAAACTAATTCCCAGAGAAAGACGTGGCCACAGTTAAGGTATCTAGCTGCTGATCGAGAAGGATGGAGACGTTTTGTTGACGCCCTATGCCCCGAGCGGGGTTACAGGACCTGATGATGATGATGAATCCGTACTCAAAAAGGGTACATACGTCGAACAACACCGCACGAATCGTTATTTTTGAAATACTATTCCACACAAACGCACGTTGTGCACCCGTTAAGGGGTCGACGGCAACGAAATTTCCGCTAACCGAGCTACACATTCCCCGCTACCGCAAACCGCTTGGAACTGAATAGTTATTCGAAAATTGTACATCTTTATTGAATATACTTGATACAAGAATAAAAACTATATGCATAGGTTTCCAATTAAGCCTCCACAGACTGCAGACTTATAGTCGGAAGACAGTTTAATCGAGTTCTTTTTCAGTATAGATATGTATGGAGTATGGCAATAGGCCATATTAGGCTTAGTCCGATAAATAAGTGTGATAAGATTCACGATTAACTTCAAGCTAAGCTAACCCGACTATTTAGTTGATACAGTGTAGGTGTAGTGCCCGTGTCGCAATGGTTAGCGTGTCTGCCTATTACATGGGAGGTTCAACGTTTGAATCTGAAGAACATCAAAGAAAAAAATGTTTTCTCTTTCTCGGTTAGCCGTTCGGAATCAAAAAAAAAAAAATGTATGTCCCTTCCCTTCCATTTCCTCACAAGGCATGGTCGAGAGAAATGGCTCCCCGCTCTGTGGCTTCAACCTTTTTTTTATGAAGTGTGAGCGCTAGCCACCTAACCCAATCAAATTATCGGCCGACATCTGCGGTTTTTGTATATTTTTTTCATAATTTACGTTAGACTTAATTTTTGTATTTTATTTGACAATTGATTTTTACTCATGCTTTTAGTTGCAACTTAAATTACGTTAGCAAAATTGTAATGTCAAATATTCAAATCACAAAACATCTCAATAACTTGTCGATAAAAGTCTAAAAAAAAAAATCCAATGCAAATTAATGTTTTTGCATGTTTTTGTTGACAAAATTGGTTTTCCATCCGATTCGGGATGTTTTGTTTATGCAAAAAGAAAGAAACAAAACAATTATTATTGGAAATATGAAACCGTTATCCAATCCATATTGAAAATTTTGTCAAGCAATAACGAATAACCCCTCAACACAAAATATCCATAAAACATGAGATGAATAACCAAATGCAAACCAACCCAATACAAAGATAAACAGGAGAGCATCGTCTTGTGTCGTTACTTGTCCTGTGAAACTATTGAGAGATGATGTATTTCTCCGTGGAGCAAGGAGTCACTTAAGGAAGAATATTTTTCTATATTCTAAGGAGTATCCAATTTTTTTCTCTCTTTTATTTTTTTTTAATTTAAAAACGAGAATAACTTTAGATTGCCGTTTTGTATAAATAATTCAATGGATACTCGAGGAGTTCGAATCTGGTCACTTAGTCTTGCTTGGTTAAGTGTTACAAAGCATTGGATGGCAGATGAAAAAGATGAATCCAAATGGAACTACATTAGTTGACAGAAATCAAGTAGTGGAGTCGATTTTAGTACAGATTGAGATTAACATCTGTTGCTTTTGGCTGAAGTTTTGATTTGATTTGTGATTTTATTGAAAATTTGAATTTATAACAACATGGCATTTCGATTTTGCGTCGGATATTGGAATCAGTTGATATTTGATGAAAATAAAGTAGTATTTGGCTGCTACAAGGTTTGGATTGGTCAGAGTCTAGAGCCCATCTCTCAACCATTCTTATGAAGATTGAACAGACTTACAATTTTCTGCCTACTCCGACCGGTTGGATGAGAAAGCACTATCCAGGACGTGCAAAAACAGTTGGGTTTTTCTGGAATCCGCACCTCCAACTAACAAGTAGCAGGGAAACATTCTAACCATTAATCTTCGGACTCCACGAAGTATGTGAAAATTTCTGTATCCGCTGGAAATGCTTTCAGTTCGTTAAAGGCATAACAATTTGTTTGGTTCAAAATCTCCATCAATTGTAACTTCTTATTCGAATACTTGCTATTTAGAATACTTACTATTGCAACGAAATCTGCATTTGATTAGCCTCAGACATGACATAATCCAAATCCGGGATGTTTTCCTACGCATTCTGAGGTCAACGACGCGGATGACTAGTGTGAAGCAGATGAGTTTGAGAGCTGTGGTCTCTTCCAGATCACAATGCTCGTAACGCCGTAAAAAAGAAGAAGAAGAAGAAGATTAAGGACAAGCTAAAGTCCTTTAGTGCGTGGCTTTAAAAACAAGATAATTTTTTTTCTAGCTTTTTCATATTGCACAGCTAAATGTTTAAAGGATTAAAAAAGGTGAGTTAGAAAGAATTACAGCCCAAAATTTGTTTTTGGTGTTTTATACTTCAAAAGCCCCAACTTAATCATCGCTGTCGTTTTGAAATAACAAAGCAGAGCTGTTTCTTGTTCAATTGGACCGTATATTTATAACGAAAAGCTCAAGATCTGTGAGTGAATATCGTCCTATAACAATTTTGTGCTAATTGTCGAAAGCCTTTGAGGTGATAATATGTAAAGAAATCAAGTAGCACACTGAAAGTTCAAAGTTTTTGAATCCTTTTCAGATTTAGATCTGGCCACAGCTGCACAACGGGCTTGTTGAACGTCTTGAATGAAATTCGACAGGTGATATAAAAAAAAAATTTAGCTTAAGTCACGCTGCTGGATTTCTCTTAAGCTTTAGATTCCGTATAACCGACTATCTCATGCAACAAGCTATCCCTCAAGCTATTACTTAATTTTTCGAACAGTGCTACTCAATTTATTTTTCTTTACTTAAATAATCTTGTTCAAACTGTTTCATATAATAACAGACTTCACCCCTATTTACCTTTAATTAGAGGAGTGCCACAAGGTTCAATTCTTAGTCCTCTACTTTTCTCTCTATTTATAAATGACCTAATATCTGTTGTTAACTATTATTTTTATATTAAAGAAGTTAATTGATTAAAGTTTATTTGATGAAACTAATAATGAGAAAAACATTTGATTAGAATAAAAAGAAAAAACAAAAATATTTAAGCTGAGTATAAAAACATAAAACCTGATCAAAATTAAAACTGCTTAAATAAAATGTAAAGTAAATTAACATTAATAGATAATAATTTCAACACTTTCCCTTGTTAATTGGTTCTTTACATATTTAAGTAAGCCCCATTTCTCTGGACAAAAGTTTTAATCTTGGACAAGGAAGTGGTTTCGTCATTATATCAGCCACTTGCTTTTCAGTTAAAACTTGTTGTATTTCAAGTCTTCCTTCCGTAACTTTCTCTCTGATGAAGAAATGTTTTGTTGAAATATGTTTTGTTCTTTTGTGAAATTCCGGGTTTTGTGCGAGCCTAATTACTGCAGAATTATCCACTTGAAGAATGGGAGTTTGTTTCATTGGAATAATTCCCTTAAATAATCTGCACAACCAAATTATTTCCTTAGCTGCTACAATCTCAGCTTCAGTTGTCGAAGTTGCAACCATCGCTTGTCTTTGACTTAGCCAAGAAATAGCTCCACCTGCATAAGTGATGACTACACCAGAAGTGGATCGCCCAGTGCTTTTACATCCACCGAAATCTGCATCACTAAAACATTCTAAAATACCTCTTTTGATATTTTGTCGATACTCGATTCCAATGTTTATAGTACCAGCAATATACCGAAATACTCTCTTGACTCGAGTGACATCTTCGGTAGTTGGATTCTCCAAAGATCTTGATAGAAATCCTATGCTGTAAGCCAGGTCTGGCCTTGTTCCTAGCATCAAATACATAATTGCACCTACAGCCTGTCTATATGGGAAGTTATGACTCTGGATTTCTTCTTTCCCTTGTCTTGGAGTTTCACCATTCCTTATCATAGGAGTTGAGATTGGTTTGCATTCTGCAAATTGAAAACGTTCAAGAATTTTTCTTGCATGAGCTTGTTGACATATTTTGATTCCGTTTTCTTTTCGTTCTATCTCTATTCCCAAAAAGAACGACGCTTCTTTTGAAACAATCTTGAACTCATTTCTCAGTTCCGCTATAAATTCATCTAACTCGTAACGGTCAGTGGATCCTACTAATCCATCATCAACATACAGAACAAGTACGACTTTCTTTCCATTTCTTTCCCTCATATATAAACAAGGATCAGCATCACTAGCTCGAGATCCTAGTTTGGAAATGAAACTCCCGAAACGCTTGTTCCAACATCTAGATGATTGCTTAAGTCCATACAAACTTTTCTTCAGCTGACACACTTTATCTGTACCATCGTCATATCCTTCAGGCTGCTTCATATAGATAATTTCTTCCAAATCACCATATAAAAATGCTGTAGAAACATCAAATTGTATCAGATGCATTTGCTCGCTTGCAGCAATACTAAGCACTGATCTAATTGTTCCTAATTTTGCTACTGGACTAAATGTTTGGCTATAATCAATACCTTCACGTTGACTGAATCCTTTGGCCACAAGTCTTGCTTTATATTTATCGATACTGCCATCTGGATTCTTTTTCAAGCAATAAACCCATTTGCAAGGAATTGCTTTCGCTCCTCTTGGTAAAAATGTCAATTTCCAAGTTTTGTTTTTTTTCAATGAAGCGACTTCTTTTTCCATGGCTTTTCTCCACTCTGTATTTTCTTTACTATTTATTGCCTCTTGAAAAGATCCAGGATTCGATGAAGAGTTCTCAAAATCTGCTATCGCTGCCATTACATAATCCTCAAGACGCTGAGGTTTGTTCAATGTTGACCGATCTCTTAATTCTTTTCGTTCTTGTAGCGGAATTTCGGTTTCTTCATTTTCATAGTTCACATCTTCCTCTGCTTCGTACTCATCCAAATGCATGGTACCTTTTGAATTCTCTTGTTCTGTTCTTGTGGATTCAATGTCGCGAAGAGGTAGTTTAACAGGTTTTTCACATGCAATTGAACTTTCCTGAAACTTAACGTCTCTTGAAACGATAACTTTATTTTCTTCTTGGATGAATATTCTGTACCGTTCATCACCATCATATCCAACGAGGTAGCCTTTAATTGCTTTTCTATCCATTTTCTTCCTCTTCTGGATTGGAATATGAGTGAAGCAAGTTGATCCAATTATTTTCAAATGCTTGATTCTTGGTTTTTTACCAATCCACAATTCGTACGGACTTACACCATCTACTGAAGACTTTCCAGTTCTATTAAGTATGTAAGCCGCAGTATTTACAAGCTTCGCCCAAATTACTTCCGGATAATTAACTTTGGTGCTTGAATACTTCAAAGTTATTGCCATCTCTACAAGAGTTCGGTTTTCACGTTCACTACCGCCATTCTGTTCAGGTGTATAAGGCGCTGTAAGTCTCTGTGTGATACCATTTGTTCGAAGAATCTGTTTGACTTCTGCGTTGTCAAATTCACCACCATTGTCACTCAGTAGCTCTTTGATGGAGTGACCACATATCTTCGCGTGTGCAATAACTTCCTTCAATACATTCTTGACACCTGATTTGTGTTCTATTGCAAACCCGTAACGAAACTTAGAGAAGCTATCCTTGAACACAACCAGATACTTTTTGTTCTTAAAAGAGTTGCTAAATGGACCACAAACGTCCGTTGACATCAACTCTCCTGGCGTTGTCGCTTTTCTTCTTGTTCCGAACGGTAATCTGTGAGCTTTGCCATAGATACACGGTTCACACAAGTTGTTGTTCATTTTAACTTTTATGTCCAACTCTTTTTCCAGCTTCTGCTTAACATGTGCTTTATCTTGGTGACCCCATCGCTCATGATAAAGCTGTAGCGTTGTTTCGTCTCCAACAGCTACATTGAATTCCATGCGAAACTTCACTTTCGAAACGATTGGTCTTATTGCTGCCTTGTATAGCGATCCGTTTATTTGTCGACTTCCGCATATAACCGTTTCGTTTTTTATTTTTAACCAGCACTTTGTTGCTGAGGTCTTGAAAATACTATTTCGGTTTCTGTCCTGAGCAGCCAAAACAGAAAAAAGTTTTCTTGAAATTGTTGGAACATACCAAACATCATTAAGTGTCACTTTCTTTCTGTTGTAAGTTGATTCCACTATTATTGTTCCTTTGCCAATAGCGCTCAGTGTTTCTTTTCCTGCTGCTTGAATCCTGCAAGGACATTCAAACTCCTCAAAATCCACAAACCAGTCAGTACTTTTGGTAACATGCCTTGTTGCTCCATTATCAATCCACCAGTCAATTGAATTTACTTCGGTTGCATACATTTCACTGCAGATAGACACTAAAGACGCGTTTTTGTTCATTGAATTTTCTTGGCTACTGCTTGAAACATTGCCTTTTGTTGGTTTACCTTCAGCAATCCATTTTCTGCAGTCTCGAACCCAATGTCCCTTCTTTTTACAAAAATTGCAAACGTCTTCTCTTTTGTTCCAGGTTTCCCTTGATTTTGGTCGTGCAACTGGCTTTCTTTTGTCGAATTTTACAACTAGTGCCTCTTGACTAACATTGTCGTTATCTTCTTTACTTTTGAAATTTCTTTCGTACATACAAAGTTGCATAGCTAGTTCGTCAAATGTTTTATCTTCATCTTTCGTAAGTAACATCCAGCTTGATTTGAAAGTTTCAAATGTACTTGGTAAAATATGCAAGACTTTGCATACTAGTAATAGTTCTGGTAATGCCCTTTCATTTTTAGCTTTCAGACCATTGTTAAGTTCGTTCCACAAACTTCGCAGCTTCGCAATATGTGTTGAAACATCTTGAGTAGCATTCCAATTAAATGCAAAAAGATCCGTGCATATCTTGAACAATTGGTCTTTGGAAGTTGCCTCAAACTGTTGCCTTAAAGCATTCCAAGTATCATGTGCAGTTTCCTTGTCCATTATCTTCTGATATACTGCATCGGTAACCGAACTTGTTATCATTGATTTGGCATAGCTGTTTGCTTTTCTGTATAAATTGCTTGTTTCTTTGTGTTGACTAATTTCTTCAGGCTTGGGAGTCCCTTCTAAAGGTTCTGGCTTCTTCAAAATCCCATCAATAGCATCTAAAGCTCCTTCATGATAGTCCAACAAGTCTCGAATTTTCCTTCTCCAAATAGGCCAATCTGATTCACCAGCCAGAGGTCTTATATGTTTTGCTAAATCCATATTTCACGATTAATGAATTCTTAGCAATTCTTATTATTAATGAAAATTCGATTCAAAATAAAACAATTAATCAATACTCGCGACTAGGCCCATAACCTATTATTTTTATATTAAAGAAGTTAATTGATTAAAGTTTATTTGATGAAACTAATAATGAGAAAAACATTTGATTAGAATAAAAAGAAAAAACAAAAATATTTAAGCTGAGTATAAAAACATAAAACCTGATCAAAATTAAAACTGCTTAAATAAAATGTAAAGTAAATTAACATTAATTGATAATAATTTCAACATTAACAACCTCAAAAGTTAATTTCTGTTGAAAATACCACAGCAAAAATAAACGATGATTAAGCATCGATACTTAAATGGACAACTCAAATCTTAGCTACATTTGAATCCAGATAAAACAAAAAACTTATGACTAACTGTGCAGTCTTTTCACCACTTAGCCATTTGAACCCGTTGAGGCCAGAACAAAACTGTTAAAGGCATTAGTCATACCTATTTTGAGCTGTGGCTTGCAGCTTCGTTACGTCTCCGGATGTACTTAACATTGCTTTCTTCGTATTAAATGCATAGCTTTTTGTCAATATTATAAAAACAAAAATATCGACTTATCCCTTGACAAATTCACCTTCTCACAATCATTTCGGGGTACGAACTTTAGACCTGGTGCGTACACCTGATTTATCGTTCACTTTATTAAACTTCGGAACCACCTCCCTCAGACTTTCTCTATGTACGGCAAGTGATATTACACTAACCCATATGTATATTGACTATTTGAATATTATATGATTATATGACAAACAAATGCGTGACACTTTCGTATATGACAACCATGCATAAATGAAGTAGCCATATAAAAACGATTATTCTTAAATGACTTATATTTGCCCTACAACTAGGCATCCTATGTTTTGTTACTTTTATTCATCATAGATAACTGATAGTTCCTATTCGTTTATTTCAAAATAAAAAGGAGTTAAAACAACGAAAAATTTCATTTGAGTAAAAGAAAGGAAAAGAAGCTTGGGGTGAGGTTAGTGATCAGAAAGAAAAATAATTTACCCTGATATTCATACCAATTGCTAAGGATATTCAATATTTTCAAGTTACTAAACTATACCTTTTAATTCGATACTTGGCCTTTTAATACTGCAAAAAATTAAAAAAGGACACTCTTCCTGTTGAACACAAACTTATCGACTAACAATAATTGCCAAAGAAACCGTGTAACTGGCAGTATTTTTCATCTTTCAATTTCAAAAATTTATTCGTACAGTTTCCGTCATCAGAAAAATAGTGAAACATGAGGTGTGGTAACCCCGCAGGGAGAAGTTTTATCTCCCCTACTGCGGAACCTGGTCGTTAACAAATTGTTAATCGACCTAGAGGACGAAGGTTTCAAAACCATAGCCTATGCCGATGATGTAGCCTAGCCTCAAACCCTAGCTGAGCTGCTACAAACAGCACTTAACAAGCTTAACAATTGGGCTGTAGATTGTGGTCTGAACATCAATCCACACAAAACGGAATTAGTTCTCTTTACGAGGAAATACAAAATTCCGGACTTCAGACCCCCAACTATTGAAGGGGTTACTTTCACACTGTCAAATCAGGCTAAATATCTAGGTCTCATTTTTGCCAAAAAACTGACCTGGAAAACCAATATTGAGGAAAGAGTAAATAAAGCCAACGTGGCACTCTTCTCCTGTAAAAAAGCCATTGGCGGGAAATGGGGTTTTTCCCCCCAAATCACCCATTGGCTGTTTACCTCGGTAATTAGACCGATACTCACATACGGGGTGATAGTCTGGGGCCGTGGTGCAGTGGTAGAGTGTTTGGTAGAGAGGCCGGATGCGTGGGTTCGAATCCCGCTCTGGGCATCTACTTTTCTTTCAGCCTCCCAGTTTCATATGGACGCCGCCCTTGAGGTTATATATGTGAAATGACTAACAACTTATTTCCAACTACTGCAACACAAAAAAAAGGGAAGGCTGCTAATCTGGTAGTACAATGGACTGGATATTAGGTCTGAGTTCTCCAGATTAGCATAAGGCTCCTCTTTTTTTATAAAAAAAAAAAAAAAAAAAAAAAAAGATAGTCTGGTGCACAGCATTAGACAAGATGATCAACTACAACAAGCTGGCCAAAGTTCAAAGAACGGCTAGTCTGGGTATTAGTGGCGCACTGAGGACAACCCCATCGGACGCCCTCATTGTACTACTAGATCTCACACCCCTAGATATCTTCAGCAAACAAGTCGCAGCTAGCTCAGCTACTCGACTCAGAGCTACATCACAGTGGACCAATAATCAAATCGGCCACACTACCATTCTAGATAACTTTAGATTCTTACCGAATCGATCCGACTACACCACCCCCAAGTTGGTGTTTGACAACAATTTCCAAGTAACCATACCTTCAAGAGAAGCTTGTGAAAATGGCACTCTTTTGGAAAATTAAGCAATACACTTTTACACCGATGTTACAAAAACCAGCGATGGTGTGGGAAGTGGAATCTACTCAGAAAAACTGAACCTCAGTCTTTTCTTCCGCCTAGCCGATCATTGTAGTGTGTTCCAAGCGGAAATTCTGGCGATTAAGGAGGTGCTGTCTTGGCTCAAAGAAAACGTCATATCTTCCACGGATATTCGAATCTTCTCAGACAGCCAAGCTTAAATCTTCTCAGACAGCCCTTAAATATCTTGCCTCTGTCTCTACAAAATCCATCACGGTCCAAAATTGTCAGATGTCTCTGAGGGAGATGTCAAATCAGTTTAATATTCCCCTTTCATGGGTGCCAGGGCACAGGGACATACCAGGCAACTGTATGGCAGACAAACTAGCCAAAAAGGGCACGAAAACTCCCTACGCTCAGAATGGAACAACATAGGTGTACCTATCGCTACATGTAAACTCCTACTTAGACAAGACGCTTCAAGGATAACAAACACTAGATGGACTGAGAGTAACAACTGCCTTGCAACCAAAGAAGTTTGGCCGTGTGTAGACTCAAAACGCTCGAAGAGTTTGTTAGCCCTGAACCGCCTGTATCTAGTTTCTACCATAGGTGTTCTTACGGGACACTGTCTAATAGGGAGACACGCCAAAAGACTTGGTGTGTTTTCCAATGATTTCTGCAGAAGCTGCATGGACGAGGAGGAGGAAGAAACCGTTCAACACCTTCTTTGCTCATGCCCTGCACTACTTCATAGGAGGAAAACTCATCTCGGTGAATTCTTCTTCGATGATACTAGCGACTTAGCTTACATAGACCCTAAAAGTCTTTCGAAATACATTAAAAGTTACACGTGGTTCAACTAGCAGGTGATTAACCGGCTAGTCCCGTAATGGAAGATTAATAAGTGATCCACTCGTTAATCTTACATCGGGTTTCTGAGATCAGTAGGTGATTAACTTGCTGATTTCTATGGTATCACAATGGGCCCTTGCGGCCTAAGTGTGTCAGGCAATGTACTCATTGGCTGACAGCCACTTCCACCTAACCTAACCTATGAGGTGTGGCATCAGCACTGATGCGAATGATGCGAACTCGAAATCAATTTATGGAATAGATTTAAATTGTGAGCGCAGATGTAATTCTTATTCAGTTAAGAAAATAAAAGAAAATAGTTTTTTCTCAGGACAGCACATTTTTAAAATTTTATAGATCAGCTCGTTAATCTTGGAGTTGTTTATTAACCTACCAACATTTTATTTGTCTACCCATTGATCCCGTTGACGTTTATTTTTAATTTCTTCAAAACTAAGGTCCTTTTCAGCCTGGTTTTCTAGTTTGAACAGTGAACTACTGACAGCAATTTTGGAATAAAATAACACTCAAAAACGCAAGTACTTGAAAAGAAATTTAATTTTTTAATTTTAATTTGCAATTTTAGTTCTCAAAAATTTTTTACCTGATCAATTTTATTGAAGTTTATTCTTTTTAAGAGTACACTCAACTATCAGTGTACCTTCTTCCGTTAATCTAATCAATTGCTGTGCGTTATTCTCGCTTAAACTGCAGAACGGTTAGACTGATTTCACAAATTTTTGTTTAGAATTAAATTATTTTATTAAACTATTGTGGAAGTCCAGGGAAGATTTAAAAGGTATCTAAATATTTTTTTTTTGTCAGGAGGAAATCTTCAAAAAACACTTGGCAGTATTCGACACCAAGTAGTGTGGGATTCTTACCTCAATAAAAACTCCTCGTAATCAGAACCAATCTATGAACGATCGACAAGAAATTTTACTTTCTCAATAATATAATCGCTTTATTGGAAACTTAAACTTTTAATGCGTCCCATGACTTTTAGACCATTAGCTCGTATGGCTTGGTTCTTCTTAATCTCCAAACATTGCCTCTCGTATTTAATACGGACTCCATTTCAGAGTTGATATGACTATGCAGTTGCCGATTGTGTAACACAGCACGCTTTCTTACAACTTCTGTTACCATTTCTATTTGTAGGTCACGATGTAAATCGCTATTTCTTATATACCATGGTGCATTTACTATTCCACGAAGGACTTTGTTTTGGAACTTTTGTATGATTTCAGTATTTGTTTTCTTTGTACAGCCCCATAATTGGATTCCATAGGTCCAAACAGGTCTAAGTACTTGTTTATAAAGCATTATTATATTTTCGACAGATAAGTCAGAATTTCTACCGAGTAACCAATACATTTTTCTATATTTCAAGTTGAGCTCTTCCGTTTTCTTTCTGATATGCTCTTTCCATTATAGCTTTGCATCCAAATTCATCCCAAGGTATTTGGCCGTATTGGCGTAAGGTATAGCTTGATTGTTGATGAATATTTGTACGTAGCTTAACTTTTTATTTGTAAAGTTTATATGTGCAGATTTAGCTTCATTGAGCTTGATCGCCATTTTTTGGTCCAATCACTAACGGTGTCGACGGCATTTTGCAATTTCTCAGCAGCCTTGACGACGCACTTACTGGATGACAAAATTGCAGTATCATCTGCAAAAGTAGCCATAATGGTGTTGTTATCCACTGGAATATCCCTTGTATATAGCAAACACAGGGTAGGTCCTAGGACGATTCCTTGTGGAACACCGGCTTGCATTTTACTTAGCTTTGAATATTCTTGATCATACCGTACTCTGAAGAGCCGGATTGAGATATAAGATTTTAGTATTTCGTAGTACCGCCTTGGTAGGTCCCTTTGCAGTTTGTACTCTAGCCCCTCATGCCATACCTTGTCGAATGCTTGAGCAACATCTAATGTTGCCAAACCGAACATACTTGTTTTTCTTCGAATGCTTTTTCAACTGCATCCTTGTCCTATCGTGGAATGTTTATTTCTAACTTTATTATTTATTTAGGTAGCTAAATACAAAAAAAAATGGATTGGAAATCCAAGCTATTTTTTCATATGAAATTACCTCACATTGAACTATATTCGCAAGACAATAGGAATTGATTTAAAGTGGCACTACACACTTTGACCTAAGCAATGAGAGCGTCTTCTAGGCCCTTGGTCGAGGTATGGATCTCGAAGGGATATCGGGTTCTAATGCAAGTGAAATGGAAGTTCTTTGATTATTATGTAGACAAGAAGAAATGAGGAAAGTAATATAGGCTCGAAGAAAATCGAATTTTGATTCAGACCCAAATAAAGATATTGGTGGTCTCTGTGGTCATATTGAACGGTGCAGATGTTGACATTTTAATGCAGACACTTTGATGTACGCAACACGGGTAACGAGCTACCGCAACGGGACGGCAACAACAACATAAGTGGGAACTTTAAAAATATTGGACCAATTCCAATCTGGAAAATACTAAATCGATTTAAAAATTCTTTTACTGTTAGAGTGCTTCATTGTCCCAGAGCAATATAGACTACAACTTCCCCACAGAAACGGGAACGGGAGTTCAAAAACCACTGTACCGATTTCAATACGGTTTTCACTTTTACAATATGGTGTTATCCCAAGCTACATAGACCATATTTTATCCCCTTATTCCTACGGGAATGGAACGGGAACTGGAACATAACCGGGAACTTGGCAAATACTGGACCGATTTCAAAAATTCTGTCATTGTCAGAGAAGAGTGCTTAACTCTCCCTGAGTCACATAAACTAAATTTCATCCCCATTCTCCCACTAAAATAGAAACTTGGAAACTACTTAACTTAATTTACTCAACTCGATCAACGTAGGGCCTGAGCTACGCCCGGCGGGTCAGCTAGTTTCAAATATTTTTTTGTTCACTTTAATTCTATTTTGAGTTGGGCAGAGCTAGACCCCATTGAACCAGTTCGTTCTAGTCCTTGGTATAATTTATGCAATCCACTGCAAACTTAACGTTATATACAGCGTCAAAAAATTTGTATTCAACCTTCAAACATCCGAACACAATAAGCCGCATCCAATTTATAAAAAAAAGAACAAAGAAAGATCAATAATCGTGAGATTTAATGAAAGTGGAATCAAGACTACAGCGTTGCTCATTCAATCTGTTCAGCTTCCGAATCAATTTGATAAATTAAAATTCTTTCTCCACAAACTATTTCATACAACGACACATCACGCGTCTAATACAAAAAGATGTGTGCTTAAGTTTGAATCAATTGACTACCATATATTGAATTCTTAAAAAAAGAAAAAAATACTTTCCTTGTTGAAGTGGGACTCGTTTGAAACACACAACTCTCTTAGTTCCTTATCGACACTAAAGGCTCGTTATGGATCGAACGTTTGCATTAAAATAAATTGAAATTCTTGTTGGCAATAAGCAAAACTTCAATGATGTACGCGAACAAGGACAAGAAGGCTTTTCTCACCCTGAAAACAATTTCATTGCATACAAACTTACTTAAGACGTTTATTTTCATTTTGAATTATTATACCAAGGAGGATGAAAAAGACGGTTAAACAATTTTATCGTTTATTCTTCATCGAATTAACGAAAACAATAACGTTGAACTTTACCTACACGAAAATTTTAATATTGCGGTTGTTCTAAAATATATGTATGTATATGTTGTATGGATGCCTCAAGCAAGAGTCGTAAAATGATGTTTATATTTTACGAAAGCAAACTGTAAGGGTTCAATTATTATTATTATAAGCAAAAAGGATCTCCAAGGCTTTTGTAAATCCATACATGAATAGAATGATAAGCATACACAAATATATTTTCCTTTTAAAATTCCAAGCATAAAGAGTTTTGTTTTGAGTAAAGAACAACCTGCACAGAGATATGGTATCATACATTTTATCTAGCTACTGAGAAAATCATCATGATATCTGTTTACAATCTCGAAGAAAACTAAAGAAAACTTCCAACATCCAGTTAAGAAAGTAAGTGCTAATTAACATATGCCAAAACAAATCGTTTTCCGCCTCTGTGAATTGTTTTAGTTCTTGCAATAATTCCTCCGCCGGAACAATCTGAGCGTTAAAATTTTGAAACGCTTATGTGAGTTTGAGAACAAAAGCTAAAGCAAACTGAACAGCTAATTTGAAATGTCTTACGCTACGGTAGATCAGGGTATGTTGAGTAGTGAGCAGACCAATGATGACAGTCCTGTCGGAAATTGTCTTAGATGTGGATTTACCAAAATCTTGATCGAAAATAAATCAATACCAACAATTCATAAAGGAGTATACTCAGCTTAGATTAACCGGAAAAGGGGTTGATGTTATGAAAGACAGGAGTTGGGTGTTTTAATTATCTTGGTAATCCATCTGTCGTTAAACGTATTCGCAGTTTAATGAAATTGTTAGATGTTATGCTCTTTTGTATACGTGGCAAACAATGGTGCTATTATGACAAAGAGGATTGAGTTGCTAATTGATTGTCTAATTTTGGAATCGTTTGCGAAGTAAGCTATCAATGGTTATCTGTTTTAATTAAATATTTCTTCATACTTCCAAGTATTAAGCTATCTCTGTGGCATTGTCTTCATATAAATACGTGAAGTAGAATCCGTTGCGATCCAGTTCACTTGCTAAAAGCATAGTACTTATACTTTCACGAATATTGTATTATTGGAAATGAACTGTGGGAGGAAGTGCACAGTATTATTTCTATGATTCTTGGTATTTTTTTTTTAACTAGATAGGCCTAGATAGGAAGATAGATCACCTTTACTAGCACGTCGACGTGAAAGATCTTCTGTGCTGATCCCTTAGGTTCAAACACGTAAGGTGTAAATTTGTTCATTCGAAGTTGAGGTCGTGTAAGAACCTAGAACATTCGAAGAAGTGGTGTGTTTCTGATGTCAAGGGGACTAGTGAATCTTTTTTGGAAACGTTTTACCCTGGATCTCGCTATGGCAGCGCATTTACATAAAATGTGCTCAGCTGTTTCTAGATCTTCGAGGCAGAGACGGCAGGTGTCATCTTTGCTGATGCCCATGTTTTAAGGTGATATTTGAGAGAGCAGTGACCAGTGAAGAAGTTCATAAGAAACATTGCGTTAGTTTGCTCATGTCAAGAACTTCTTTCATTATTTGTCATTGAGATAAGTCGATGAATAGTTTTGACTGGCGGTGGCTATTAGAGTTGTTCCGGGAGTGCCTCCACCAGTGTTGCCACTGGGATACAACAGTAAAAATAACAGTTTTTTTTTGCAATCGTTTATATGTGTTCGAAATTATTAAACCCAACACAAAACAAAATTCAAGTCAGGATTTTAAGAAACAACCTCATCAATCGAAATAATTTGCTGTGAAAACTGCCCTTGCTTTTGAAATGGTGAATTTATTCACGTTAAAATGTTTCAAATCGCAAGTATTTCATTTTTTAGGATGAGTTTAGCCGAGTTCACACTGTAAAATTAGTTGGACAGACTTCGTTTGATGGAAGTTGGATGGTCGGATGTAGTTTGCGTTCCCACTTATCTAGCTTGTCGTCCAACTTTATGTCACGTACTCTTCCACTCCGTCCAACTTCCAGAATTTCAAAAATATCTGAAAACCATCCAACAAGTTGGTCAATCGGTCGTCTGAGGGTTCACACTATCAAGCATTGGTCGTTCAAGCCAAAGTCTGTCCAAATAATTGTAAATTGTAAATCAATTGCAATGAGTAAAACTGACTAACTAACATATAGTCATAATGTTTGCAAAAGAAGTTTTATCAGTAATTGATTATACGGCAAAGGCTTCAACAATTTTTAGAATTCACAACCCTTTATATGTGCGTTTTTATTTTTGGTTTATCTATATATATAAATTCATAACTCAAGAACGGCGGAACGGATTTTTCTGGAAATTGGTGGGGAGGTAGTTTAGGACCAGGGGACGGACATAGGATACTTTCAATCCCTATATTCCTATGGGAACGGAAACGTAAACGGGAACGTAAAAACTACTGAACCGATTTCAAAAATTTTCAATTCACCGTTAGAATGCTACACTCTCACCGAGTAAAATAAACTTTATTTCATTCCCATATTCCCACGGGAACGGGATTGGGAAACCAAACCTAGAAACTACTGGACAAATTTCAAAAATTCTTTCTGCTCTAGGATGCTACATTATCCCTCAGTGGCATAGATAATATTTCATCCATATATTCCCATGGGAACGAAAACGGGAACTGGAACGGGAACCTTAAAACCGAATGACCTATTCCAAAAATGTTTTCAACTTTAAGATGATACATTATCACTTATTAACATAAATTATTTCATCGCCTCATATTCCCTAGGGACCCGGGCAAAGCCAGAAGGGCTCAGCTATATTTTTTTTTATCCGGAAACGGTATTGGGAACGGAAACCTAGATACTTCTGGACAGATCTCACAAATTCTTTCAGAATTGGGATGCTACGTTATCCCTCAGTAAATAAGATTATAATTCATCCCAATATTCCTACGGGAGCGAAAACATGAACCTCAAAACTACTTGACCGATTTCAAAAATTCTTTCGAATTCAGGATGATACGCAAACGTGATTGGGAACGCAAACCTTAAAAAATTGTTTGACCAATTTTAAAAGTTCTTACGATTTTTATAACTCAAGAACGGCTGAACCGATTTGGCTGAAAATTGGGGGCGAGGTAGCTTAGGACAAGGAGACGGACCCTATTACAGCATTTCTATCCCGCCACCGACATAAAACGTAAACGGAATGCTCAAAATCTGAACATTAAAAGTAAACATTAAAAAAAGCCGACATTGGGCTTTGACTATCGTTTCATTGACTCAAATAAACAAAAAGCAGCGTGCAAAAGAAACGACATCAATGCAATGCGTTAGCTTTCGTTGTAAACAAAACACTGTTTAAAAAAAAAAAACAAAAAAAAGTTGACTTTTCATGACAGACTATGCATAGTCCAAATGTCAGCCAGTTTATGAGTCAGCGGAGATCTTCGCTCAACACCCTGGAATGCTTCAGACATACTCACTTACCTCTTATCCCTCGACATTAACGGCGCGCTCAGGTCTGTATTTTTAAGGTTCCCGTCCTTCTATTCCCGTGGGAATATGCGGATAAAATAAAGTACATGTTACGTATTCCTCCTTAATGTTTCATCTAAAATTCGAAAGAACTTTTGAAATTGGTCAAATAGTTTTAAGGTTCCCGTTTTCATTTCTGATCTATATCGCTGTGACCATAAATAAATCACAAAGTCAATCGTTGAATGTTTTTCCCATGGTCAATTATAATGTGGTATATTCACGAGTCGGAAGATCATCTGCGTTGTTTGTTCTCGCACCTGATAGTAAGATGAGAAATATCGTCTATCACACGGTGCTTCAGTGAAAAGTGCAACACATGAACATGCACATAAATAAATCTATCTAACTATCTATCTCTCTGTCTATATATATAAAATAGGATAGATAGATGGTTTCTGTCAAGATTTGATCCCCATATTTACACAGGTACGGGGTTGGGAACGGAAACTTAGAAACTACTATATGGATTTCAAAAATTCTTTCAGCATTAGGGGTGCTACATTATCCCATTTCATCAATAACTTAGACTATATTTCATCCCTATAATTCCACGGGAACAGAAACAGGAACGAGAACGGGAACATTAAAGTTACTTGACCGATTTCAAATATTCTTTCAACTGTATGTTACATTATCCCTCAGTGATATAGACTTACATATATTTCATTCACATATTTCCATGGGAACGGAAGTGGGGAACGGAAACTTAGAAACTACTGGACGGCTTTAAAAAATTCTTTCAGCATTGGGATGCCACATAATACCGCATCAACTTAGCGTGTATTTCATCCCTATAATCCCACGGGAACAGAAACAGAAACGAGAACCAGAACCTCAAAACTACAGACCCGAGCAACGCCGGGCGGCTCAGCTAGTATTTTTATAAAAGAAGAAACACTGCTAAAAAATTGGTTGGAGTACTACATGCAGATGAACTGTAATGCTTTGAAGAGGTGATTTATACTCTGCTATGAAAATATAACACCAATAGTGATGGCTTTAGCAATTATTTTTGATTATCTGTCATTACAGATCCAGTTATTTTTGAATAACTGTTATTCAAAGTAGTTATTCAGTAACAGATATCCATAAATTTTTTTATAAATAAATTTTGAACATCAAAAAGATTTGTAAGTTATATAATAAGTTCATTTCAACTAAGGTATCAAATAACAGCTAAGAAAAATATATCGTATCAGTATCAAATGTCTACTAGCTTAGGTTAAAATGGATGTCAGGAAATTAACTTCTTCCTCCTCGTCCAAATAAATAGCTTGTGCAGAAGCCGTTTGATAGAACGTCAAGTCTTGTGGGCTGTCTGTTAATGCGGTATTGTTCGGTAATGACACCAACTACGGAGCTTATTTGCATGACAAGTGTCTTGTGCGTTTTAGTTCCGTTTTTGGCCAGATCTGTTTTGTTGCTAGACAAGTTTTGAGTTCGTAAAAACTACAGTAGTTTGGAAGAGTGAATGAGAGACTTACCGTCAGTCTGTTTGAGTAGGTATACTCCGCCAACCACCCTTTATTGGTCCTTGAACCATCTGTGTAGAAATTAATTGAATCATCTCTTGAAAATTCCTCGTCATTTTTAAAAGGATATCGGTGGAAAAAGACTTGCAAAATGTTCTCAAAACCAGTTGACATTTGGGGGACTGTGTAGTCGGAGTGGCTTGGGATAGAGTAGAGTTACCATACAGTTGGTCCATAGAAAGATGCCTCTGAAAAAAATGTCTGCGCCAGCGGCCATCTGTTTACAGAAGATGTCTAGGGGTGTATGATTAAGAAGCATACTTAGGGCGGCTGTAAGTGTTGATTGGAGAGTTCCGGTTATGCACATACAGGATGAAAGCTGGGTTTGTTTAGACTATTGCAGTAAGTCAAATTATCAAAAGCAGTCCATCATTGCATTCTCCGTAAGTAAGCATCGGTCTAAAGACTGCAGTATATAGCCACTGGGTAAAATGTGGATACAATCCCCGTTTGTTTTCAATTGTTTTCAAAAGTATTTTTTGCAAGAAAAGAGGAAGGCTACGGGACGGCGGACCTCTCGACAATTTTCTGGACTTTCGGTTCAGTTTTTTGTCGAGGATATTTTGCTTCGTCGGAGAAGCTAAGGTTACCACAAAATCGAAGAAGTTATTAATTGTAGAATTTCGTATTTTGTAGTGAAAAGAACGAGCTTAGTTGACAGTTCACAGGATCTACTCCCAGATCTCAGTTTCCCGTCTATATTAGTAATTTGTTAAGAGCGGCTTACATGTGTCCCGTAAGGACATGAGCACTTCCCCTGATAGCGCAATGGCGACATCATCGGCGCGGGTTATGCAATCGCCTTGAACTCCTCCGCTTCCAAGCAAAGATATTAAATAATTGCAGATATTCCGTATAGTACGATCTTGGAGAAAATAAAGCACGACAGGATTCGTTGATATTATCATGCTCAAAGGAGAGTTAAATAGGACATCTTCAAAAGGGCAATATCATATAACGTTCGCGGAGGAAAAGAGATAAGAAGTTCGACTAAAAAACAACTAGTACAGATTAATGCAGCGAAATCTGTATTTGGTTGGCCTCAGACATGGAGCAATCCTAAGCCGTGACGTTTGCCAATGCATTCTGAGGTCAGCGTGGCGATCTCATCACTACTATGAAGCAGTTAAGGGGTACGGTCGTACCTAATGTCAGTAAAGGGAAGAAAGAGAGAGCACATCCGTGTTCTGACTAACTCTGTTCCATTCAATTTTTCATAGAGTCGTGTAGCATCACTACAAAAAACAACCTTCGGCAACACTCTTCATATTATGTAAATAGGTACATATCACATCACATCAGCAGATTCGATAACTGAACCCTTGTCACATTCTTCAAGAACCAACAGTAGAGTACAGTCGCCTTCTATCATTTGTTAAATTCCCATTTTATATAATAAATAGTTTTTGTTTAATTAAAGTATTATAATTATTTACTAAAGCTAGAGTCTCATTAATCTCCAAAGATCTATAAGACTTTCGTAGCTAACCAGCTTTTTCGATTAAGAATTTTTTGTCTGCAGGGGTCTGTTACACAAATTTACAAATCTACAAGTCAAGATCCACTTGTAAAATTATTTCCATTACACTTGTAGAACTTCATAAGCAAACTTGTAGCTTTGTGTCACAGAAATTGATACACTTGCCATAATTCACTTGGTTTACAAGTACTTGCGGTTTTATGTTACAGGCCCCAGACCTCCTCATATCGATGATTGGTCTCTACATAAGAAAGCTTCATCATCGGTTGTGCTGTTGACTGATCGTTGATTGGAGAACTCACTGAGAGTCCGGCAGAGTAAGCAATGGTTCAGGTCCTTACAAAGGTGCCTGAGAACCTTGCCTTGCAAGTTCATTGGCGATCTCTTTTCCAGTAATACCATGATGAACTGGACACAAGCAAGCCTCAAAGTAATGAATCCAGCCGCATCCAAAGGTATCTTGCATTTCTGAATTACTTTCGAAGTAGTTTGAGTGTTGAGTAGCCCCTTATGCAACGGGTTCTGTTGAGCCTGGAATATTTAATACCTTCCAATGATTTTTTTAAAAGTGGGAAGATAAATTTGGTTTACGCAGGACGGTTTCGTTTCTAGTTTTATACTAAAGCTATTGCTAAGGGCCGGTTTGTTCAAGATTGATTATTTCTAATCAATGATTATTCCAGATGATAGTCATGGATTCGGTTTGTTCACGAAATTTTTAATCAAGGAATCTCTGATCAGAGCTTTTAATCAAAGATTTTGCTAACCAGTCAATTTCTCTGGGTTAGCTCCATTTAAACAACGATTAACAACTGATATTCAGTTTGTTCAGGCTTGATTTTTGTTCAAATTACAGCTATCACTTCAAAATAAAAAAAAAACTGTAAGGCTGACATATCACCTTGAATGAGGCGTGACAACGTAATTTTATTTTTTTTTTATAAGCAGTTTCTGTAAAATAAAAACATAAATAAAACAAGCGTGGGCTTGGCTGAAGTTTTATTTTATTTACTCATAAATGGCAGTATTTTCTTTGGGTTTTAACTACGCTTTGAGAATTTAAATTTTTTAATTTTAACGCACGTAGCGGGAAGGTTATTCAAAGCGATGTTATTCAGGGGCGTGTTTTATTTTTTGTTCATTCGCTTATTATTTTGTGCCAGCTGCTGCCGTGGCAATTCTTATTTAAGACTTAAAACTTCTTCACCTTGACCTTTTTTTTTGTTCTGCACTGCTTTAGTCAATGTTCTCAGTTGTGTGGTTGCCTTGTTGAGCAGCATGCAGGGCAGCATTTACATTATTTTGGGTGTTTTGTATGTAAGCAGTTTCTTCTTGCACTACAGCTTCAGCTTCGCGAACTTCTTTTTCAAGCTGTTCGACAATTCCCTGCTTTTTTTTTCTTTTTTTTTTCTTATGTAATCAAAACTGACATCTGGTTGCCTCGGCGGCCTATTTATTTTTTTATTTATTTAATGATAAAAATAGCTGCAAATCTATAGCTCATAAGGAACTAGAAGCGAAAGCAGGCGTACATAGATATTATAATATAGGATAATACAATTTTACAATAGGTAGTGTGATGGGGTCACGACAAGTATATAACAATTTGTAATAGATACTTATAATACAGGATTTTTTTTTTTTTTTAGTTTGTACATGGAAATTTAAGCAATCATAAGGTAACGTGTAATAGATGATTAATTTCTTTATAGCTCAGATGAAGAAGCCAAGACTTTATTCTTTTGAGAAACATCGATTTAATTCTTATGGTTCTTAGACAATAAGGTAGACAATTAAATAATCTTGGTGGAGTAGCCGTATAAAAATTAAAGTATATTTGCAAATTGTGATGGGGCACTAAGGAGAGGTTTCGGTTGTTAATTCTAAGGTTATGGCTAGTTGAGGATCGGTACAATATATAACCAGATCTTGCAAAAAATATCTTAAGTACTTTATAATAATATAAATGTTTTAAAGGTAATATTTTGAGGTTTCGGATAAGTACTAAGCTTTCATTACGACGGTTTTTATTACAAATCACTCGAATAATATGTTTTTGAGAAGTAAGCAGTGGATTCAATTTATTGAGGTGTGTGCCTCCTCATGAAACTATTCCATATTCTAGCTTTGAATGAACCAGTCCATAATAAAAAAATAAATAGTCCATAACATAAAAAATGCGCTTCAGCAGATCAAGTGAGCAATATTGCTTTAAGAAAAAGAATTGTCTTGAAGCAGCTATCAGATATTTCTTAAGGGCATCGGTATGGGCAGACCAGCTCATTTTCCAGTCTAATAAGACACCAAGGTATTTAAACAATTTGACGCTTTCATCATAAAAGCATTTATCAGAACATAAGCCCGATTCAAAAAATGTTACAGGATTTACTACCGATTTACAGATTTCATTGCTATGCTTACATTTTCTGCCATTAGTAGAATGAAAGGAGAACCGTCCATTATCAACTTCTTTTCCACATAAATTGAAAAACATAATTTTTGTTTTGTCACTGATTACCATTCTATGTATTCGGAACCAATGACTTAGAATTACTAGGTCGTGATTTATATCAGCAGATAGATTCAAAGCAGAATCACTTTCAAACGCACATGCCATATCATCAGCAAACGCATTCACTTTACTTCGATAGTTTTGTAGTAAAAGTGAGTTAATGAAGATCAAAAACAATATTGGGCCTAGTACAGAACCCTGAGGAACGCCTATAGGTATAAATCTATCAGAGCTGAATTGGCTTTTTATTTTTACTTCTAGTCTTCTTCCAGAAAGGTATGATCCAAACCAATTATGAACTACATCCCTAAATCCACATTTAAATAGCTTGTCTAATAGAATCTTATGATCAACTTTATGAAAAGCTTTTGTAATGTCGATGAAAAGCGCTGCAGTTAGATTTTTATTATTAAAGCCTTCGTAGATATAAGAACAAAAATTCAAAAGGGCTCCTTCTGTTGAATAACCTGTACGAAAACCAAATTTAGACGAACTAAAAAACTTATTTTTATCTTGATACCTAACTATCCTGTTTAATAGCTTTTTCAAAAATCTTTGAAAAACTGAGAGTAGGGATATGGGCCTATAAAATTGTTAAGCAATGTTTTATCCCCTTTCTTATGGAATGGTAGTACTACAGCTTGTTTCAAGTTTTCTGGGAAAACACCATTGAAAATACTTTTATTATACAAGTGACATAAAATGTCGCAGATATTTAAAGATATTTTTTTAACAAAATTACTTGAAAAGCAGTCAGTTCCTTCAGAGTTTGAATTTTTAAGAGTGTTTATAATTTAAACCAACCAATTTTTCCAACCAACCAACGCAGCTTCTGCAGCACGAGCAGCTTGCATAGCCTTTTCATCCAACTGAGCTGTAACCTGATGGGAAGCCTGTTGTCCAGCTGCGGTTTGAGCATTTGATGCTGCTTTTGCTTCTTGTACAGCTTTGAGAGCTAGATGCTTTTTGCTTTGATGACCCACTCATAGCTCTGTAAGATGGGCAATTAGTTTAGGGCTCTTTATTTAGGTCTTCCGAGTCGGCATACCTACATATGTTTGAAGCTAAAATGAAATTTAACTCAAATCTCGATAGTTTTGACAACCGAAAAAAAAACTGACTCTATAATCAAAATATGTATGTATTTTCAATAATGTCCTTGATTAAGTTTTGACATATAGACTGGAAAATGGAACGATTTTTGAATAACCCATGATTTGCTAACCAAGCTATGAAAAAGGTGAGCAAACACTCTTTGGTGATCACAGATTCTTAATCATAGATTAAGAAGAATCCTTGATAACCAAATTGCTTATTTAACCCGCTCTGAACAAACCGGCCCTAAGTCTATTGTACCTGTCAGTTCTAAGCTTCAACTCCTCAATTTCAGCTTTTGATGTTATTTTTGGGAAGAGAAATTTCTAAATAGCACCAAACTAAACGTTTTCCACTCTCCTGATGAAAGTTTTTTTTTTGCAGAGGTGTTTGCTTACTTTTTATTTACCCATATCTTATTATGTTGACGCTTTATACAAACATGTTTTCACTCATATACATTGCAGTATACAAATGTACCACTTTTTATTTATGTGGTTAGTCAGGTAAAAAGTTGGTTGACCACGTCAGGACTTAGAGATAACAGCGTTCTGAATGTTTGGCTGTGGTCTTGCTGGCATGTTTTATGTCGTAGGCTTCTTTTTCCTTCGAACAGCTATTGAATGATAACCAATAGCAATCTTATTGCCATGCTATGGACATTCCTATCCATAGTGCTCATTGAACCGTAATTTCACGAAAACTTCGTCCCATATTTTATTTATATTAGCAACTTGCTAATACCACGTTATAGAAATAAGGGGTGCTTTTATTTAATATATTAAAGGCAGTGTGAACAGAGTTTGGTCACGAAAATAAACTAACAATCGAGCAATTCTAACTGAGCCCCCAACTCAAAGCTCGTATGAGAAACCACCTTAATACATAAAACATTAAACTAGAGTACATAAAAAGACTCACTGGTGAAATTTTCATTAGATAAAATGTCAGGAAAAAACTTAACTAATCTTAAATTCCTTCAGCCACTGATGGTAACTTCTTCAAACATTTCTGGAGCAACATTTGACATTTCAAAAGAGAGGACGTGCTGGGATACGCAGTGCTTAACTTACCAAACTGTTCAATGTCTTAAGATTGGTTTCTTAAACATGAGGACTCGTAGAGACTGCCTATGCAAAAAAAAGACTTAATCTTCGATTTAGAAAATTGCTTTCTTTTTTCTTTTTTGTGGCAAAAGCTTGCTGTCTCTAAGCTGACGCTTTAATATGATCTAATGAAATTGAAATAGGCAAAATCTAAAGTACCTTTTACTGTGGGATTAAGTGAAGCATGTCATAAGCATGTAAGCAGTAAGTACACACCAATCAACCAAGTAGGCCCATCCGGATTAATCAATTTTCTACCTTTGGCCTACAACCTACATTGTAGGTATACTAAATAAAGATGGTCCTCTGTAATCAATTAGTGATTCCAATTCAAGTGTAATGGTCTGTAGTGCTTCATTACGCATACAAATCATCTTGTTTATTTATGCTCTTCGAAATGTGTTTCCGCACTTTCCATAATAGACCAACCCAACCGAACAGACACTAGACTCGTTGCTCATGCTACTGGGTTAAATGATTATGTTGCATGTGCAAAGGTGGTTTCGGTAATCTACTTTCATGCTCATGCTGTTGAGCTTTTAGATTACATTTCTGTGGGTAGATGAACTTAAATCAATTTCATTATTAAATATTTTATAGAAGAAGCTTCCACCTTGTGTTATATCCTTGAACAATCCTCGAACAATGCTATTTTATGTTGATTGCTTTTGGGTTCATTGTCTGTATAGAAAAAGGATTTGCGAGGTTTGGGAGGGAAATTTACGGATTAGTTGTAATTTAATTTAAAAATCTGTTCAAATTAAAAGCAGAAAACTAAAATTTTCTTGTTAAAGAGCTTGGTGTAAGTTTTCTTAATAAATCAAAGAGCAAAATCTCAAACTAAAACTGAAAAGGTATGTGTAAACAGTGCAACGAAGCGGCCTGCCAGAGGACGTCGACGCACTCATTTATGCCGCCATGATTGCGGATTGAAGGATCTTAAGAATGAGAATGAGGAGTAAGTAAAGTGCATTCACCGCTACGGTAGAGAGGAGACCACAGGTTATGTTAGTGGGTATGTTTTGCTATTTGGCATTGGTTGGGGTTAGATGTGGGAGTTCGCACTAATGGTTTTCTTCAGCAATATTTTTTAGTCGCATGAAATGAGAAAAGCAGTTTTTAATGGTACTTAATGTAAATTTTCGAGTTAAGTGTGACATCATTGTTATTCAACCAAATCAACTCGAGTTGCTGTAACTTGTTAATGTGATCATTAAATTTATAATCATTAGGACAAAGATGTTCTTTTAATCATAAATCTAGACACAAAAGGAGATACATCAGGCTAAACATCGACTACACAAGATTTATTAAATGAAAACCTTAAGTATTAAAGCGGAACTAATCGTTTAGCATATCCAATAAGTTTCAAGCATCGTCGTCATATAATTGATAAATGTATAGACAAAATCCTTGAATCAAGTCAATATTCGTTTGGAGGTCATTCGTTCATCTATTGAATTCTTAAAACATTTCTTATTTTATTTGCTTTTGCTTTGGTAAAATCATTTTGTCTGTTGAAAAAAATGAAGAAATGAATGTAAATGCTTAGGGGAGAGTAGTAACGGTGTGTTTGGCTTTGGCGGAACCCTTATTGTATTGTAAATAAAGGTTTCGCCACACCATGCAGGGAAAGTGCTTGTCACAAGTGATTTATGTTTGCACAGTGTGTGGACGGGTGTGGTTTGTGGCATTTGTCATTTTCAGTTCCGTTTCATTTTTTTGTTTCTTCGACAATATTCTCGTTCACTGAAAAAAGTACTCATACGCCACAGTGTCTAAAGTGTCAAATGGACTTCGAAGGCCAAATAACTCAGTTTTTGTTCTTTTTTTTTTCAATACATTATAAAGATTTTTATTTAAATAACTTAAAATATATAACATAAAAAAGCGGGTGAGGTTTTCGTTTCAAAACTTAAAAAATTAGACATTGGGACATTATATCCCCAGGTCCCCTGATTATTGGAACAAAATTCCTCATGGCAAGTAAATTTCTAAAAAGAAAACGTCATAAAATGTCTATGTATTTTGTGTCTGTACATTAAAAAATTAAGGGCCGGTTTGTTCAAGCTTGATTATTTCTAATCAATGATTATTCCAGATGATAATCATGGATTCGGTTTGTTCACGAAATTTTTAATCAAGGAATCTCTGATCAGAGCTTTTAATCAATGATTTTGCTAAGCAGTCAATTTTTCATTGATTAAAATCCATCGATTAACTGAAATTCAGTTTGTTCAGGCTTAATTTTTGTTCAAATCACAGCTATTCCTTCAAAATAAAAATTTGTCAGGCTGACATATCACATAAAATTTTTATTTGGAAGTCAATAAGCATCTTCACTGAATTGTTTGAAATGGAGTAAATTCTTCTATAAATTTATTAATGAAGAGATTCTACCAGATGTGCATGAAGAAAACATAGCACTTGTTGAATCAATTGATGTCGCCAGGATCTTAATATATAAAACAAAGACGGGTTTCTTACAACACTTATAACTCAAGATCTGCTAAATCAATATTCATGGTTATTGATTCGTTGGATTTGTCTCCGCCCCGAATAGCATAATACATCTTAAAAACAATGAAAACTCGATATGTGTAATGAATACTTAATCTATATATATCTACATATATATTTAAAAGAAAGTCGTGTTAGTTACACTATTTATAACTCAAGAACGGCTGAACGGATTTGTCTGAAAATTGGTGGGGAGGTAGTTTAGGAACAGGAGACGGACATAGGATACTTTTTATCCCCATATTCCTATGGGAACGGGAATATAAACGGGAACCTAGAAACTACTGAACCGATTTCAAAAATTCTTTCACCGTTAGAATGCTACACTATCACCGAGTAACATAAACTTTAATTCATCCCCATATTCCCACGGGAATGGGATTGGGAAAGCAAACATAGAAACTACTGGACAGATTTCAAAAATTCTTTCTGCTCTAGGATGCTACATTATCCCTTAGTAGTATGTATAGATTATATTTCATCCATATATTCCCATGGGAACAGAAACGGGAACTAGAACGGGAACGGGAACCTTAAAACCGCATGACCTATTTCAAAAATGTCTTCAACTTTAAGATGGTACATTATACCTCATTAACATAAATTATTTCATGCTCATATTCCTTAGGGACCTGGGCAACGCCAGAAGCTATATATTTTTTTTTATCCGGGAACGGGATTGGGAACGGAAACCTAGATACTAACTGGACAGATTTCACAAATACTTTCAGAATCGGAATGATACATTATCCCTCAGTAACTAAGATTATAACTCATCCCTATTAGGAATTTTTCGGGAACGAAAACATTAACCTAAAAAATTCTAAACCGATTTCAAAAATTCTTTCGATTTTAGGATGATAGGTTAGGTTAGGTTAAAAAGGCTGCCAGGAAAACAACTGACACACTTAGACCAATATTAGGTCCATTGTGATACCATAAAAATTATGCGAGGAAGTACCTCACTTAACAAAACCATTTGGAGCTTTTAATGAAGCGGAGGAGATGTAGGGGATCTGTGTTCACCAGATCGCTTGGATCATCAAGAAAATATTTTCCTAGATGCCGTTTTCTTTTAAAAGAGAGTGCAGGACATGACACATGAGCAGAGGAGGTGCTGGATTGTCTCCTCCGCTTCCTCATCTAAGCAACTTCTGCAGAAGTCATTAGAGGAAACGACGAGTCTTATGAATTTAGGATGATACGCGAACGTGATTGGGAACGCAAACTTTATAAAAATGTTTGACCAATTTTAAAAGTTTTTTTGAATTTTATAACTCAAGAACGGCTGAACCGATTTGGCTGAAAATTGGTGTGGAGGTAGCTTAGGACAAGGAGACGGACACTATTACAGCATTTCTATCCCGCAACCGACATAAAATGTAAACGGAATGCTTAAAATCAGAACAGGAAAAGTAAACATTAAAAAAACCGACATTGGGCATTGAATATCGTTTCATTGACTCAAATTAACAAAAAGCAGCGTGCAACAGAAACGACATCAATGCAAAGCGTTAGGTTTCGCTATAAACAAAACACTGTTCTTTTTAAAAAAAAAAAACAAAAAAAGTTGACTTCTCATGACAGACAAATGTCAGCCAGTTTATGAGTCAGCGAAGATATTCGCTCAACACCCTGGAATGCTTCAGACATACTCATATACCTCTTATCCCTCGACATTTACGGCGTTGCTCAGGTCTGAGTTTTTAAAGTTCCCGTCCTTCTATTCTCGTGGGAATATGCGGATAAAATATAGTACATGTTACGTACATATCTCTCCAAAATGTTTCATTAAAATTCAAAAGAACTTTTGAAATTGGTCAAATAGTTTTAAGGTTCCCGTTGTCGTTTCCGATCCGTCTTGCATTCGCTATGACCATAAATAAATCACAAAGTCAATCGTTGAATGTTTTTCACTGATTTCAGAAAATTCTTTAAGCACTGGGATGCCACATAATTCCTCAGTAACTTAGCTAAGATTTCAACCCTAAAGTCCCATAGGAAAAGAAACAGGAACGAGAAAGGGAACCTTAAAACTACAAACCCGAGCAACGCCGGGCGGCTCAGCTAGTGAAAATATAAAAAAAGTGAACAGACACTCCTTGGTGATCACAGATTCTTAATCATGGATTAAGAAGAATCCTTGATAACCAAATTGCTTATTTAACCCGCTCTGAACAAACCGGCCCTAAATCTCACAAAAAAAAACAAAAAAAAAAAGAATCATTGGTCAGAGAAAAGGGGTTTTCAAAATTTGCCGACATAATTTTTTGTGCTGTAAAACAATAACAACGATTGAAATTACACCAAATGAGAATTCCTTAAGACGGAAATACATTGTTTTCTGAACGCAGTAGAAATGCAAGCATTGCACTAATAAAAGTGGAAGACTTAAAATTTGATTAACTCGTGTATATAAGCGGATAATTTTGTTCGTAGTTTTAAATTCGAATGTTTCTTTTCTTGCCACCTGCAATAAAGGAAGCTGAAAAGCAATCGGTGTTCAAATGGTTGTTTGTTTGTTGTTATTTGGTGTTCAAATGGTTTAGCGTTTATATGCTCAAATAAAGTGAAATTACAAAATTGATTTTTCTCAAAAAGAAGACAGCATGAGATGTCAAACGAAAAGCTGTTCAAATTTACCATCAGTTCTCACGCCACCGCGGCAGAAAATCTGTCAACATTGTTTTCTGAGTGTGTGCACCACTCAATTTATTTTTTAGTATTGTAAGGCGCAAGAGTTTCACCCCAGCGTCACCGCGCGTCAAAATAACGCTAATGTACGCCAAGGCTAAGTACACTCAGAAAAAAAACGAGCTAAATTCAAGAAAATCGGTGTCAAAACAAGCCGATTCGTTGACGAAAGTCTGTCGACCTCGAAAATTCTTAGTCCGTGCCCAAAATTCTTGTTTTAAGCCTATTTTTTATAAGCCTCAAATTCTGATTTCAAGAATGTTCTCACCTTAATATAAGATTATTTAAGCTTAATTATAAGAATACAAAAGCTTAATGTCAGACTATTACAACCTAAAATTAAGATCGCGCATTCTTTAATATACCAGGGATAAGAATGAAACATACTTAAATCAAGTTTTTTATATTCCGAAATTAAGCATTAACAAACTTGAAACAAGAACATAAATGGATCGCTTCCAGCTCTTTTAATCTTGAATTTAGACTGAAATTAAGTACTAACAAACTTGAAATAAGAACAAAAACTCTTTTTTTTAAGTATCCTTCGAATAGCTTCTAGCTTATTAAATCTTGATTCAAGATTTGTATGCTCTTACCTTCAGAATCAATCCAGTAGTCCTCATCCCTTGCCTCCATCCCTCGTCCCCACCCCCTCTCCACCAAAATGAAACTAAAAGCACTTATAATTTCAATGTGTTTATATTTTTTTCTAAATTTTTATTTTACAAAAATTATTTAAGTATACTTAATTATAAAATAGGTTTTTCCATTGTTTAGTGGATACAAATGGAGTGGTGGACTTAAAAATTCTGTAATTATTTTTACTTCAATGGTTCTTATTAAACAACCAATTTGAAATGATTGGAAATGATGGTCAAATCAAAGGTTTTCAACTCGTTGGGATAGAACATAAACTGTTTCATTCTGAAATATAAAAATTTTTAATTTATAGAGTTTAAAATTATTAGTAACATCATTACGTACAGCTTATTGGTGCCATGGTGGTAGAAATGGCGTTGGCTTCAGCTGAGTAGTCAATGTTTACTCTATTTCTAATATCGTTATCACTTTGTCACTCACTATAACAAAGTTTCCGTTAGTGTTTTGAATCACATATACATCACTAGATACTGTTTTTAATGTAATTTTCGTCCGAAGTAAAATTTTCCATGGTTAAAACATCACTTAACATCTCAATAAGAATTCACGTCCGAACAGTAATAAAGCACGCTTCAAAATGAAACAACGATCTAAGCGTCTTTGTAATCAAACTGCATCATACAAGTTTAAGATCGCCACGGCTTAATTTGAGAATATCAATCTTAGCTTAAGATTGTTTAAGATTTTATCGGCTCGTTTAAGACCGTGTCGGCTCGTTTTAACATTCAATAATCTTAAATTAAGAATGTTTTGTTCTTAATAAGAAAACGAAATTAAGTCAAGATAATGAGGAACTTAATTTAAGAACGTATATCTTACTATAACTTTAAACAAATCATATATTAAAGCCGTGTGTGAATTGCGTTAAAATGTGTGTTAAAATTTAACCCGCGTTAAAATTTGACACTAATGAGGTTAATAAAATGGGTTAAAATTTATTGAGCTGTGGAGCAGGTTAAAGTGTGTTAAAATTTGACGTTTCTAGTGATAGAGAAATTTGCTCTTGCTTTTGCATTCAATTCAAACAACGAAATATGAATCAAGAAAAAAAACGAAGGCAGGCTGGAAAACCATACATTAAATGTTAGTTTGAAATCAATTACTTTATATAAATTCAATGCTTTTGTTTCTAGGGTCTCACGAAGAAAAAATAAAACTAATTGAAATTAGGATAAGTCTGGATGAAAAAAACAAGAATTAATACAAAACACTTTAAATTTGTCATTTTTCTAAACCAAATACGAATTTATTGTTTTGTTTCTTTTGAAATGTATGAAAGATATCAGCCATGTAAACTAATTTTCAGTGTTACCACACCGCATAAATCAATCAATCAAAATGGTAATTTTGTTTGAATATTTTTTATTGTTGTTTTAAAATATGACATCAGAAACGAGAACAATAAATAAAAAAGATTTTTTTCAGTTTCAGAGACTTTTTATTAACCCTGTTTTCTTAAAAATATGTTTTGTAAGAGAAATTATTTTTCCGTGAAAAAGAAAACCAATTTTTGTTCAGGGAAATTTCTTAAATCATCGAGGGAAATTTTTTTAACCTACGCAGAAATCTTGGTTAAAATAATTGTTTTAACGCAATTCACACAGCAAATGGCTAAATTTGATCCCACCTCAAACAAGACGTCAAATTTTAATCGTGGTAGAAGTTTTAACGCAAATTTTAATGCAATTCACACACGGCCTAAGAATGCCATACTGAAATCAAGTTTTGTGTTCCTATTTTCGGAATAAAAACTTGTTTTTAGAATAAAATTCTTGATAACAAAACTAAAAAAACAAAAAAATAGAACTAAGCCTACTCGTACTTGATTTTAGCCTGCGGTTTTTTTCTGAGTGACCTGTGCACACAAGCGTCATTTTGACGTGTGGTTACGCTACGCATCGCTTTTGCGGAATGTAAAGTCGCTGGTTTCCAAAATACCAAATCGCCAAGCATTCACTACTGTAGGCTCAAACCTCTTCGTACTAACTGCAAAGTTGAGGGATGGTAGTGAAAACGACTTGGAACAACTTTGGAATCGTTTTCGGTCCAATGCCTTATAGAAACAAAACCGGATATTGTGTTCGATCGAGTCCACGATCACTATTGACAATTTATTTCCCAATTCATACCCTATTTATACAAACTTCAATAAGCTCTATATTTGAGGTTATCGAACAATCGACTACACCTCGATATCCGATTATAATGCTGCATCATCACATTCTGTTGGGTGAGCGCCAATGACCTATATCATAAGCAAATGCACATACCCAAAGACTATAGCTATGTCATAAACAGCGCGCATGCAGTCAAAGCATAATACGATCCCTTATTACTTCTGTCGGCTGGCAGTGGCTTGCCGTTGGGAATCATATTGTTCTGAGTACAATACACTAAAACGATACACAGGCAAGTCAAGTGTTATGCATTTCTATGCAATGCAGCTGAATGTGAGAGGATTGGATATCGAGGCACAGCCGAGGGTTGACAACCTGTTAATAGCTGTAGAGCCATTAATTAAGAGGTCGTTGGCTGTGACTCCTTCATAGAACCTCTGATCCTTGCCACCTCCATGTCAAAGTGCGGTTTCGGAGCTCCTCGCTGAAGACAAAGGAGAGAAAGATGAAGACCATCGTTTTCCCGACATAAAAGTGTTCCACCCCTGAAGGGATAGAGACGCTCGCAGTTGCACTTGCTGGAACTATAAAGGTCGGGGTCATCCCTTCTTTGAATGTCTTGATCTTTAGAAGGTCTTTTTCTATTTAAGGTGTAGATGGGAAAGCATCTCAGTTTAACTCAGACCCTTGCCTAGCCGAAGTAGATCAACATGAGAACGGTTTTTAACCGCTTGGATTGCTGTTCGGCGAGTATGTGGGCGATGGAATCCATTTCGGCTGGGTAACGATCTGAGCGAATTTCCAAGTTCATTTGAGGGGCGATATCAAACAAGCTTCAAGAGTCGATTTCGCAGTATAATTTCTGCTGCAAGAACTGATCTTTTCGTTTTCCCTCTGCCCACTGAGGGTCTCGACATTCAAAGGTATCACTCTGACCTTGACAGTTCCAACAAGTGTAACACCAAGCTTCCCTTTCTCTTCTGGAGTGGAACGCCCTGATGTTGAGAAGACGATAGCCCTTCTTTTCTCTCTCTTCAGCGACCAGCTCCGAAACGGTACTTTTACGTGGAGGTGGCAAGGGTCACGGGTGAGGTTTCTGGGTCACTGCTTCTCTATTATTTATGAACTTATCAACCTTGCGGCATACGTTAACCATGTCTTCGGGTGAATTGGTGGCGAAAGTTATTAACAGCTTCCCTTTGCCCTGCTGCTTAGCATTGTTTTATGTTCTCATTTGAAAATTTAGTCCCATCTTTTTCATTCTATCTGTGATAGCCCGCGTGATTTTTATCTCTCATCATTGAAAAGCTATTCTCTTCTGTTGGAGGAACTTCGTTCCTAACAGGTGTTTTAAGACACCTCATGTCTTTTTTATGACCCATATATATGACCAATGATTGTCTCTTGATGTCCTTTGAGTTTAGGGGTGGCTAAAATCTGGAAAACTATGGAAACATTTGCAAATATAAGTGGCATTATTTTGCCTGGCACTACCACTGCTCCTTTTGTCACTGATCCTTTACAGAGCAGAAGTGCTTAAGTTAGAGCTACACAGATTCCCGGGTACTAGCAAAATAATGCGGCGGATTGCACAAAGCTTAAGAGTCGCAAGTTTCGAGCTGGAAGAGATGATGAGAAGGAGGTGAGTAGACTGTTGTCAAGAAACAAATTAGCGGATTTCATGTATCCGCCTGCTTTTAAAGAAGCAAAAACGAAAGCCTCTGCCCTCCGGGACCTAGCACATTTCTCGCAACTATGTCTTGTGAGGGAATTGAGCTAACCTACAATTTTCTGCCGATTCCGAACGAATAATCGAGAAAGCACTTTTAATTGCAATGAATATTGGAAGACTTGTCAATTAAGAATGGTAATATCCGTTCAAAAACATTTTTGTTTTAATTTTGCGATTCGAACTACGTATATCTCTCGTAACTGTGTTCATTGTAAAATCGGAATCAGTGGAATATTGTCAAACTACCTCTTTACTACCATTCGGTAGCCAATCTTATGAAATTTAGGGCTACTTGGTGAAGCTATAACCCAGCTACACCGTTTTCTACTGATAGAATGTTTATAGAGGCGTTGAAGGACATACAAAAAAGCAAGGTCTTCTAAGCGAATAAAGTGGTATAGTTTGGACAAAAGAAAATGCAATAAACTCATTTTGATAATTCAAAGATGTCAACACAGTCTAAAATTCAGAGAGTACAGAATAAAGCTTGTGGGACTGCCCTTTCAAACTTACCAAGTCATTGCTAGGCACTTCAAAAGGACACTACCAACAAGCCCACAAACATGATGGTGAAATGATGAAGCCAAAGCAGTGATAATTAAGAAAAGAGCGTCTTCCATGGCAAGGTCAAAATGCCTCTCAAATAATAAAGATGAAAAGGCTCGTCTCGAAGTGGAGTACTGGAAGGAAACAATTATTGAAAAGTGCGTCTAACTCCAAGCAAAGAAAACGGAAGGTGTATGTAGAAAGGCGCGTTTTAAATGGATGTACTAACGGAGATGAAGAGGGTAATTTCACCTTCATAGGAGGACAAGGACAATCAGTCATTGACTACTGTACAGCGAATAACGAATGGATTGAGCGGATTAAAAAATTCGAGGTGCAGAGCAAAACCTTCTGGGATCATATGCCTGTTGCAGTTTAAATTGCAAGTGAATCATCCAACCGACACACAAATCTGAAACTTCTCCCGCGACTTAAATGGAAGATTGAGGAATCAGCCACTTATGAGTTAACTTTGAACAACTTAATTGAAACAAACTTATTGTCTACTGAATCTTCCGATATAATGTCTAGTCAATTAACAGAGTTTATACGAAATTCAACATCAAACAAAGTTTCAAATACAAACTCATTTTTTAAACAACAATGGTTTGATAAAGACTGTTTAAAGTCCCGCAAAAAATCCTTTGCATTGCAGTCATGCGGACTTCACATAGTCCCGATTTAAGGAAGTGGTATATTGATTCCAATATTTGTTATAAAGATTTGTGCCAACGTAAAAAAGTAAAGTTTGAAAACAACCAAGCACTCTCTCTTGGTCAAGTAAAAAATTCGAAAGAATTTTGGGAAATCGCCAGAACTATAAACGGAACAAGCTACAAAATAGGCACTGGATTATCAGCTGATGTTCTCGCCTCCCACTTCAAACACCTTATCTGCACCGACTCGAACCTTATGTTTTCCTACGCTGAACCATCAACCTTTGACGAATCATTAGACTCGGCTATAACAATGGAAGAAATAGCTACAGTAATGAAGAAAGCGAAAAATGGAAAGGCACCAGGAGAAGATGGGATTCCCTACGAGTTTTATTCCAACGCAACTCCTTCATTCTTCAACTACCTGCTAACGTTTTATAATAAGGTCTTCTCGAATGCTGACATCCCCACCTCTTTCACAAAATCAGTCATCTTCCCTATCCATAAAAAAGGTGCCTTCGAAATTGCTGACAATTATCGTGGCATATCATTTATGAACACAATAGCCAAAATTTTCTGCGGTATACTTGCGGAGAGACTTGAGAAATGGGTGGAGAGGAAAAATATTCTTTCAAATCTACAAGCCGGCTTTAGAAAGCACTATTCTACAACAGACCATATATTTACACTATCTTCGATCGTCAAAGCCTTCCAAGCAAGGAAAAAGAAAGTCTACACATTCTTTGTAGACTTCAAAACTGCCTTCGATCGAGTTAATCGTAAAGCTTTCACAGCTAGGTGTCTCTTCAAAATTCCTACATGTAATTAAGGAAATGTACAGAGGAACAAAAGCAGCGGTATGGGATGGCTCAACTTTTTCTGATTGGTTTGAGACGAATACTGGAGTTAAGCAAGGTTGTCTTCTCAGCGCCCTACTGTTCTCTCTATTTATCAATGATGTAGTCGAAGATCTACCTGGAGGAATAAGGATAGCCAATACGGTAATAAATGTTTTATTATACGCCGATGACCTCGTAATACTGTCAGAATCACCCGAAAACCTACAGTTGATGATTAATCGATTAGCGACTTATTGCAACAGATGGGGATTAACGATCAGTACAAAGAAGTCTAAGGTGATGGTATTCTCATCTCAAGGCCAAAACGTTAAAAGGTGGTACTACAATGGGAACCTTCTAGAAGTTACCAACCACATAAAATATCTAGGCGTTAAACTGAATTCCACTTTGAGCTTCAACAATCATCTAAAGGAAAAGGCCAATACATCACAAAGCTTGTTGAATTCGAAATAATATAATATAATATAATAATAAAATCGGCGAAACGTGTTCTCGAATAGTAGGATAGTTCTTTTTGTCAAGTTCAATATATATGAAGCAGTCGTTAGGTCAATTCTCTGTTATGCTTCGCAAATCTGGGGTGCAGATGAATATGATCAAATTGAACAATTCCAGAGAAATTGCATAAAAAAACTCTTCAACTTCCCTCGAAATACCCCAAGTTATGCTATCTACCTGGAAACAGGAATACCTAAACTATTTACAAGTACACTTAAAGCACAGGCTGATTTTATTATCGAAACATTATCTTATGAGGACTCACGAATAACAAAGAAACTGCTCTTATACGAGTTAAGGAACAAAGACTGGTTGACTGCTAAGTGGGAAAGCCTTGGTATTGCTTGTGATGAAACACTAGTTTTTAACTAAACAAACCCTAATAACATAAAAGAGCAGCTGTACCGTATAATACAAAAAAATGAAGACTCGATGCGAGAAGGCTTTATCCTAAGCGCATGTGAATCCAACAGTAGATTTATTATACTCACAACTTAATTACAACCTGAATAAGAGAAACTACTTCCACGATTCGCTAACCCACCGAGAAATTTCTATTATTTTTAAAGCAAGATGTGAACTACTCAGCTTAAACGGACGTCCTTATAACGGGAGCATCAATCAGTTCTGTACAATTTGCAACCTTAAGGCAAAGGAGGATTGCTTCCATTTTATTAGTATTTGCCCAATATTTAAACCACACAGACTTTTCTTCTTTGGGAAACATAGTCTTTCAATGCAAGACACCCTTAAAATACTCAACGAGTGCGACTGGAAAACACTAAGCCAATTTTTAGAAGTAATCTCCTAGTATAGAATGTTATTGGTAACCGAATACGTTTAATTGCAAGTTTATATATTAAATACCTTGTACCTTTATAAAAATTATGTTTGCTAACCAGGCTGACGGCTAAGCCATAGCTAAAAAATTCATGTATTATGTTAACTTGATGAAATAATGGATAAATAAATGAATTTGTTACTTACTTACTTACTTACTTACTTAGAAAGGCGTGAAAAATGTCTGCCTGAACATTTTTGTAAATCAAGCATTTCAAGATATACGACAAAATATCTCGAAGAAGGGGTCAATCATCTCCAAAAAAGTCACCCTAAGAAGAAGAAGTACTCAGGAGATCCATTTACAGAAGTCCATGAACGAAGCCCAAACACAGCTTGATGATTACTAAATATTGCACAAGTGATGACAGTATTGTGATGACCTTCTGAACGAACAGCTTCCTCGAGAGCACTTTCCAGAAGCTGAACCATATTGAATGTAAATATCCAACACTGCAGTCGAAGAAGTTAGTGAAGCAATTAAAAACTCCAAACTATCAAAACTGCTGGGCCAGACGAGACACAATATGAGTTTTGGAATGGGATGGGGAATATCGGACTTATATGGCTCACGATTTTCTTCTCCAAGTAGGTGATATTCTTCCACAACAATGCGGGGAAAGAAACCTTCTACCAATAAGCAAAGGGAAAATTGTGATGATTGTAATGTTATAAAAAACAACGAGAAGTTCCAGAGGACTGTATATAGATGATTGAAGATATGTATGAAGTAGTGGTGACGAAGGTTAGATGTCCAGCAATAACCACCGAAGCATTCCAAGTCACAATAAGCCTTCTGCTTTTACCCCCTCTGATCTGGCTACAATCTATAAGGCCTACATCCACCCTAAACTAGAGTATAATTCTCATATCTGGTCAGGTGCTTCTCAAACATCTTTGCGCCTACTTGATACAATACAAAACAGAGCGTTGAGACAGATAAATGATAGTTCAATTGTAGAATCGATTGATTCTCTTGAACACCGTCGAAATGTTACTTGCCTCACTCTTTTTTATCGCTTCTTTTACAAACAGTGCTCTAGTGAAATAGCCAGTTGCATTCCTCCCCTGAAACAATTTAGCCGCAATACCCGCCTCGCAAGGAATGCTCATCAGTTCTGCCTTCAGCCCAACCTCGGTCTTACAGTTAAGTATAGAGATTCATATTTTAGCCGCTCAACCCGGATGTGGAATGCTTTACCCAACTCAATTTTCACCACGCAATATAATGTATTTCTTCAACATCATACTTGAACAGATTGTAAGAAACTCAAACGTCAACACCAGAGGAACAATCTTTCAAAAGTCTGTACAATTACTCGCCTATGCAGACGATATTGACGTAATGGGAAGAAAAAAGCGTGATGTCATAGGTGCTTTTGCGAGTATTGAAACAGAAGCGGCAAAAATGGGTTTGATGGTTAATGAGGGCAAAACGAAGTATATGCTGTCATCAAACAAGGACACAGAACATCGACGAATTGGACAAAAGGTCACAATAAACAGACATAACTTCGAGATAGTACAGGACTTCGTCTACCTAGGATCCGCTATAGACACGGAAAAGAGCATCAGTTCGGAGATCAAACGGAGAATAACTCTTGCCAACCGTTGCTTCTTTGGGTTAAGAAGGCAATTGAGAAACAAAACCCTCTCTAGAAAAACCAAGGTGACCTTGTATAAGACCTTAATCATCCCAGTCCTGCTGTACGGCGCGGAAGCATGGACCTTATCGAAAGCGGATGAGGAAACTCTTGGTCGTTTCGAAAGAAAAGTTCTCCGAATGATCTTTGGTCCCGTATGCGAAGACAATGTTTGGAGAAGAAGATACAACAACGAGCTGTATGAGCTGTATCGCGACATGGGCATAGCCAGAAGAGTACGCATCGCGAGGCTATGGTTGGGCCATGTAGAGCGGATGGACCCAAACGCTCCGGCTCGTCGGGTGTTCGAAAGCACATTGCAGGGAAATCGCGGAAGGGGAAGCCCTCGTCTTAGGTGGCGCAATCAAGTGGATGAAGACCTCAACCGACTTAGAGTGCAAAACTGGAGAGAGCTCGCCCGAAATCGAAGTCGTTATAGAAGGATGTTGGTTGAGGCCCAGGTTCACCCCGAACTGTAATGCCCCCTTAAGTAAGTAAGTGGTGACGAAGGTTAGATGTCCAGCTATAACCACCGAAGCATTCCAAGTCACAGTAAACCTTCTGCTTCTACCAAGTAAGTGTCTTGGGTCCTCTGCCCTTTATTAAATTCCTTGACTACCCGCTGGAAGCTAAAGTACAGTACACAATTCATCAAGGCTACCATCGTGATTAAACATCAGTGTTTTTTGCATTTTGTGTTTGTGTTTTCCTTTCGAAAGAAGAAGAAAAAGTTTCTATTTTTATTGATATCCAATCAATGCACAGTCTTAAGTTTTCCATTGGATCCCTAAAATTCTTTCACAAAAATAAAAGGAATTCAGCCTTCACTTTCTGGTAAACAAGAAACATCTCTAATCAACTAAGTGCTAGTATTTTTCTTATGTTTACAAATAATGTAAAGTGTTGGTATTCAATGAATATTTCGATAGCACTGACTATAAAGAAGAAATCATACAACAATCCAATGCTTACTCTTGTCATTCGTAAGCCATATCGAAGAAAATAAGACTTCGAGTCTGAACGCAATCACACACAGAAATTTTTATTTATACGTACGTACATAGGAGATTTGGAATTTAATTTCATTTTATGTCACGGATTTCGATGAGCTAGCTGTCTTCAAGTTTCTTTGATTACTTCTTGTTTCTTCCAATCTCTTTTCCTATTCCTAAACTGTTATCAAATCCCAAAACCTAAGTTAATAGACCATTACCCTCCCCCTACTTCAAACCCATACAAAACTGTATTTCAAGCCAATTATTTCATTTATTTATCACATCATTATCCCTATCCCAATCAGTCCCATTCCCAGACAGTGAACAAAGGCTCTTCGTTGAGTAAAAAAATAAAACAAAGTGGCCACCCCATCGCCGCCCCCGCCCGCAGCTAGTATCCTTTTGAGAAAAACAAAAGCCAAACAAAAAAATTATTTCTTTAGAGTTTTTGTTGTCGTTGACTTCATCCGAAGTAACACACAATGGAGGTATAAAATTAATGGCTTACGATGCTGGTAAACAAGTTAATTTACTGGAAGAATTTCGAAAAATTAATTGTTGAGGCTGCAGTAACGACAGGAAGGTAGGTGGGTTACTTAACACTCAGTTGCTTTGTTTTGCGTCAAACCATGAAAAATCTTCACCCTGATTGCTGTGGAGTATGAACCAATTCATTATTCTTTTAATGTGGTGAGCTAAGTGGGGGATCCGTTTCCGATATTTTTTTTTACTTATATTACAACCTATTTGTGATACTCATCAACTGTTGTAAGCATCAGCAAGAGACAAAGCCACACATACACTCAATGCAAGAAAAAGGAGGCAGTCTACATATTTAGCGCACTTAGAGCAAAAACGGACGTGCTGCAGTGCTACATTTTGCAACGTAATCTCCTTACAACAGGATTTAAGTGGATACGTTGCACATCCTAATTTTTCAACATGTTCTTGCTTTATGTTTTGTGGCGCCACACATCCCTTTGGGTGTGATGTTAAAGTGTGAGGTTTTCTTTCCTTTTGTATTACGGAGAGCTTTATATATATGATCCTATCCTAGAGTTGATATTGATTTTTGTGTGGCATTCAATAAGTTTTACATTCTTTTTTTTTTTACGCGCACAACGATATTTGTCAGTTGGAATAGGACAAACAAGGGAGGCATAAAATTAAATCTACAAATAGAGGATGTACCCAGGGCATCGTTTGAATTTTGATATCTCCTTTAATTTCCTTAATTGGTTGCTGAGCTGAGGGTTGGTATACCTACTTTGGGCTTACTATGCTTCTGGGAGTAGTATACTATGGAAGTCGTGGTTGCCACACTTTGGTTTCCCTTTTCAAATATTCTAGACGCTAGGAATACATTCAAATCGATCCCGGGTTACATCGTAGTTTGAAAATTGTAAAGACTTTTGCAGAGACATGCGGAATAGAAATGTAGGACTGAATAAGGATAACTCTTTTTCATGTCTGTGTTACTACCCTCTGTGGACTTGTAAATGGCTCGCGATAGGTGAAAAACCCTTGGATTTTTCTGGGATTCAGACTTCTAACTTGAACGCAACAAGCAAATAGTCTAACCGTTAAAACACCACAACCATTTTCTAAGTTTTTGCTAAGTTATTTTTAATGAAATCATATGTAGGTTCAGTTGTATACGATTTGTATTTTTAAGTCGTTCGTTATTTTTTGCATTGATAGTTGTTTCCCTTTTCACGGACTGAAATGAGTCGAGTCGCTTTGGGAAATATTGAAAACTTATTTCCAAAGTGAGTGTTGTGTAAACCAAACAATGCGTTTTTCGAATGAAGTTTTGCCGAATTGTCAATCAAATTATCGCTTGGTCGCCTGGGAGTTGCCAATCGACACCCCTTTGGACTTCTTTTGTGGGGCAACGCGAAGAACCGATGTTAGTCCAACATGTACTTTAAGCCAATATAGTTTAAGCAATTCGTGAGCTAATGAGAAAATCCCACAAGGTCTTCGAAAATCAGAGTGATGAAATGCGCTACTGCAAAGCAAGTCGGTTCGTTACTTGAATGACATTGAATTCCACAATCAATGCGAATGATTGTTCTGTATAATAAAGTCATAATACATGGAAAAAGTTGTTTTGTTAATTTTACGACACTAAAAAAAGAACTTGTATTTGGTTCATATTTCATTTGCTAGAACAAAATCAGTTAGTTTCCGAAACATCAGAGTATTAATAAGAAATGTGGCGATGAGAGTTTGTCTTTTGGATCTGTAGGTCCTCGTGCCACATCTTCTCAAAAGATTCCGAATGTTTTAAAACACTAGGTACCGAACAAATTATCTTTTCATAAAGAGCTCTCTAAGTGTAGTGGCTTCAGTCCATCAGAATTTGGTATTACTTCTAGGCCCTGGCTTAACTTTTCAAAACCTTTTGCTATTACATTAAAGAGCGAAATAAATAAAACTTCTGTTTGTATGATGATTTGCCAAGCTTCTTACTTACTTACTTACTTACTTAGGTGGGCATTACAGTTCTGGGTGAACCTGGGCCTCAACCAACATCCTTCTATAACGATTTCGATTTCGGGAGAGCTCTCTCCAGTTTTGCACTCTAAGTCGGTTGAGGTCTTCATCCACTTGATTGCGCCACCTAACCCGAGGTCTTCCCCTTCCGCGATTTCCCTGCAATGTGCTTTCGAACACCCGACGAGCTGGAGAGTTTGGGTCCATCCGCTCTACATGAATCCACCATCATCGTAGCCTCACGATACGTATTCTTCTGGCTACGCCCATGTCGCGGTACAGCTCATAAAGCTCGTTGTTGTATCTTCTTTTCCACACATGTTTTCGCATACGGGAACAAAGATCATTCGGAAAATTTTTCTTTCGAAACGAAAAAGAGTTTCCTTATCCGCTTTCGATAAAGTCCACGCTTCCCCGCCGTAAAGCATAGAACTGCGATGATTAAGGTATTATAAAGGGTTACCTTGGTTTTTCTAGAGAGAGTTTTGTTTCTTAATTGCCTTCTAAACCCAAAGAAGCAACGGTTGGCAAGAGTTATTCTCCGTTTGATCTCCGCACTGATGTTGTTGTCCGTGTCTGCAGCGGATCCTAGGTAGACGAAGTCCTGTACTACCTCGAAGTTATGTCTGTCTATTGTGACGTTTTGTCCAATTCGTCGATGTTCTGTGTCCTTGTTTGATGACAACAAATACTTCATTTTCCCCTCATTAACCATCAAACTCATTTTTGCCTCTTCTGTTTCAATACTCGCAAAAGCACAAATGACATCACGCTTTTTTCTTCCCATTACGTCAATATCGTCTGCGTAGGCGAGTCTGTAAATGCTGTCATACGCGGCCTTGAAATCGATAAAGAGGTGGTGAATATCGATATTATGTTCTCGGGTTCTTTCCAAGATCTGCCGTAATGTGAAAATTTGGTCTATTGTTGACTTCTCTGGTCTAAAACCACATTGATAAGGACCTATCAAGTGGGGTTTCAGACGTTCACATATTACAGCAGACAAGATCTTATATGCGACGTTAAGGAGGCTTATCCCTCTATAATTGGCGCAATTGTGAGGGTCTCCCTTCTTTAGCAACGGGCATACGATACTGAGGTTCCATTCATCGGGCATGCTTTCTTCCGACCATATCATGCAGATCAGTTGGTGCATGCTCCTTTCCAACTGATCTCCAGCTGCCTTGAAAAGTTCGGCATCAAGGCCATCTGCACTGATTTAAGTTTGCATATGGCAAGCTTAGCCTCTTCTAGGTCGGGAGGACGGCATTCTTGATCATCGTCCAAGCTGAATGGGGCAATCTGCCTGACAGCGGAATTTGTGTCCTCATCGCCGTTAAGCAGTCTGCAGAAATGATCTTTCCAGATCCTCAGTAGCGACTGTGACTCTACAACTATGTTTCCCTGCTGGTCTTTACAGGCTTGAGTTCGGGGCTTGCCACCCTGGCAGGATCTTTTTACCTTTTGGTAAAACTTCCGAATCTCGTTCCTGTCATGGCACCTCTCTATTTCCTCAAACGAGCGCTTCTCATGCTGCTTCTTTTTCCTTTTGAGAATTCGGTGTTCCTCTCTTCTTTTCTCCTTGTAAATCTCGTTATACTGATCGTAAGCAGCCCTCGTTCGCTTTTGCATCAGCATTTGTCGTGCTTTTTGTTAGGCTGCATTTGCCTGCCTGCATTCTTCATCGAACCATGGGTTTCGTTTTGGTGGTCGAGTGAAACCCAGAACCTCAGAGGCAGCGGTTCTTATGGCTTCTTGGCATTGCTGCCACCGGACTGGTCTTCAATGCTTATGCATGCAAGTCCGCATATTACAACGATTTGTTATCGGCCGATAAATAAGTTTAATAGGCTTCTCAACTACAAACTGATGTATCGGCGAGCTATCGGCCGACTGCTATATCAGTATGGAGCTCCTCGCAAGCGCGCACACCAACCGATTGATTAGTCGGCCGATGGTTCATTTTGCTCCGAGTTTTGGCGCCGGATGGTCTTGCATATTTTTTTTTTCTATTATGGCGCTGCCTAACTAGACTCTTGTCTAGTCTGCGCACTCACCACCAACCCAACCACTGCCGACCACTATCGTATTTTATATTGGGGTAATAAGCCCCAGGTTCTAAGCACGGCTTTTGGAAGCTTATTGTCAGCTTCCAGTCATCGAAATATTGCCAAATCTCGCCAAAGTCTGACTGCAAAAGAGTTTTGACGACTTCGATCTTTGAACCGTTTCTTTAGATTCTGTGTTAGGTGCCTGAGGCGTATGGTTAGCATGTCTGTTACGCGAAGTATCATGCATGGTTCGATCTCCAAATATGTTTTTCCATGGGTATTCATTGCATTGAAAAGCTCTTTCTGGCTTAGCCATTCGGAAACAGGCAGTAAAGTGTGAGTCCCCGTCATTCCCTCAAAGGGCATAGTTGTGAGAAATACGCTAGGCCATGGGGCGCTCACCACTGTTGAGCCACCTCATGTATGTATGTATTACTACGATGAAGAGAGCCAATTAGATCGCAGGTATGAATGCAATAAAGTAGGCGAGGTTACCGCTCCCTGTTGCAAACTGACAGAATTTTGAAATCTGTGATAGAAGGCAAATTGCCGCTTTTGACAACAAACGTTCTGCCATGAAGCATGTCGTTGAGAATACAAAACTATGATTGTCTCATATTGTGGTGCCTGTGGAGTAGTTGTTAGCATGTGGTGGCAGCTTCAAAGATCGAATCCTAGAAAAATCAACAGATAAGATCTTTTTAAGAGTATCGCCCTTTCCAGCGGAGCTAGAAAGTTCTTCGAGAGTAATTACACTTTACAAACAGTCTTAAAAACGATTTCAAACTTAGCCATTCAAAGCTCTGGAAATGCGTTTGGCCTGAGGCTACCACAGCTTGTTGCAACTTTTAAATGACCGTCAAACCAAACGGTATCAAAAACATTCTCCAATTCAACCACACATGCACCATTTCACTGCTTTCAAGCCTTGGTCCATTGAATATCTGCTGGCTGATACTAATTAAGAAGCAGTGGTCGGTTTGACGGCCTTAAAATAGAAACTACTTTTCTGGAATTTGAATATCTTAGGATGGAGGTACATTATAGAAGGGGACAAAGTTACCATAAACAGCTAATGGTTCTCCATTGGTCTTTCGTCAAGATTGGGGGCTTATCATAACTCGAATCGACGCGCGCCGTAACGTTTAACTTTGATAAAATTAATATAAAACGAGAGCGGCAACCGTTCTCCTTGATCCCCGATTGATATAAAATAATTTTGCATGAATTTATGTCTTTCCAAAGAAAGCTTGTAATTTAAGTTCACATTTGTGTTTTGGTATCATTGCAGTTATCTGCGGAGTAGGAGTGGATGTTTTCGTTCATGGCTACACTTCCGGTGTTTTTATAATGTGAGTACTCCGAAGAGCATTCTTAAATGGATACTTTGTGATTTCCTTTGTATTTTCAGATTAGGATCCATTTTGGTTTTAGCATTTGAAATAAAGTGGGTTGTCACACTGTTTTTGCAGCTACTCTTTGCAAGGTAAATATGCATAAATACAGCTACTCTTTTCTTTTCTGTTTCGTTTTTTTTTTTTCTTAAATAAACATTTTGAATATGAGATTTATTATTATCCATCTAAGACGATGGGTGAAGGCCAGAGTGTCACACTAAAAGACATCAAGAAGGTTTCTTTTCGGTACACTGTGCATTTTAAAAAGGTTTCTTAATGAAAACAAATTTCCACGTAAAGACTTTGCAGCGCAGGTATTTAAAATTCTGTAAACAAAAGAGTTAAATATAATAAATTCCTCACTTCAGCTTCATTGAAAGGTGCTCAGGGCAAGGCTCTTTATTGCCGTAGAGACAAAGGAAGTGTTTTATGAAGTGATTATTTAAAAATTAATTCCTGATTTTCTTTCGAAATTATAAAACAAACGAGAGCATCAAAGTAAGGAGGAGAGAGGTGGCGCAGGGAATTGAAAAGACGAACTAAGCTTCAAGACTTATACATGGGAAATTATTTATGTACATTTTGCTTTTAGTTGTTTACCCTGTCAGCACAGATTAGCTTAGCATTTGGAAAAACGATATTTATTGCTTCAATTTGTCATTTTCTTCGCAAAGTGTTTATAATCGGTATGCGGGGTATAGATCCATGGTAAAATGGTGACACATCCATTCAGTTATTGGCAAATAACGTCTAAGTGACAATACTATCTTCCAAATATGATGTTTTGTACAAGTGTCACCGTCTCGAACGCGTTATACTCGTAGTTTCAAACAGCGTCACCGTTTCAAACAGTGTCACCTTTACAAACAGTGCCACCACTTTCCGATGAGAAATGTCAAGCAGAGCCAGCAATTTTAAGTCAACGTGTTAATCGGCGCTTTGGTGCTTTTGCGAGCATTGAAACAGAAATAAGTTTAATTGTCAATGAGGGTAAAACGAAGTATATGCTGTCATCAAACAGGGACACCGAACACTGACGAATTGGACAAAAGGTCACAATAGACAGACATGACTTCGAGGTAGTACAAGACTTCGTCCTAGGATCCGCTATAGACACGGAAAACAACATCAGTGCGGAGATCAAACGGAGAATTACTCTTGCCAACCGTTCCTTCTTTGGGTTAAGAAGGCAATTGAGAATCAAAACTCTCTCTAGAAAAACCAAGGTAACCCTTTATAATACCTTAATCATCGCAGTTCTATGCTTTACGGAGGGGAAGCGTGGACTTTATCGAAAACGGATGAGGAAACGCATGGCCGTTTCGAAATAAAAAAACTCCGAATAATCTTTAGTCTCGTATTCGAAGACAATGTGTGGAGAAGAAGATACAACAACGAGCTGTATGAGCTATACCGCGAAAAGGGCATAGCTAGAAGAGTAGTTAAGTTGCGAGGCTACGCTGGCTGGGCCACGTAGAGCGGATGGACCCAAACGATCCGGATCGACGGGTTTTCGGAAGCACATTGCAGGGAAATAATGGAAGCGTCTTAAGTTGCGTCTTTTAAATGCTACCAGCAAACAGCCAGCCGCTTCTTAATACTCGTCTACTGACAGCGAGTGAGGTGGATTTTGTATTCACATCAAGCTGACAAGCGCCTATTAATTAGCGTATCAATTAGCAACAGAAACTATCGGAAAAAAGGGAAGTAAATCACAACCATCTAGATACGAATCAATCAGATTTCTTTTAACAACACCAATCTTTTGTTTTTCTCAAACTCTCACTTAAAGTTTTTTGTTGCCAAAAAATAATTTGTCTAATGAGACATCGTCGACATCTGTGGATTAATAGAGACTTGAAATAAATCACTATCAGTGAATATCCGATGCTACCAATAAAATTTGCACGATACGTGAGATCGCGTATGCTGTACCCCCTAAACGGTTAGTCACTCTATCGATCACTGATGCCACTCACTCACTCGATAATGTGAGCTGTCATTTGGCTCCAAGTGGCAGATCATTGATTGTCATCAGTGACATCTGTGAATTAATAGAGACTAGAAATATGTCAGTGAACATGCGTTGTTACTAGTACAATTGTAAATCGGTATGCTGCAATTCAAAAACGGTTACTCATTCACTCGATCACTGATGCCACACACTTACTCGATATCGAGAGCTGTTATTCGGCTCCTAAGTTGCAGAATGCAGATACTTTCAAAGAAGCAAAATAGAAAAAGGAAAAAGTACGAGTGCGTCTCTAGACTCCTGACAGAAGGGAAACTGAAACTAATCTAAGTTGCCTTTCGATGCCGTATGTGTAAGAGAAAAGGAACCCAGAAAGACTGACGACGATGAGGTTTAGTCACAATTAAGAAGTTATCACTTGAGAAAACGCTACAGTTCGGAAAATAAAAATTCTATTCCATACGATATTGGCATTAAAGCCTAGTATTAACTTGTGAACCATATCATGGATCCATACAAATTTGACGATCTCGTTCACTCGTGAACTTGCTAGTGAAACCGTGTGCAGACCAAATTGGAGAGTTTTCGTTCACGAGAAGTGAATCTCATTCACGTGCAAAGTACTTGAGAATCTTGCATACCAGACGTCAAGCTCTGACAGGTTGATTACAAAAGAAAAAGAGTTGTGTGTAGTGAGTAGCAGTGCGTTCAGTTGATTCTTGTGAAAATTTCATGCTCTAAAATTTAAAAAATTACTCTGTTGCTTAAACGTCAAACATACACAGCACATCCACAAGTGCGTACCGGCGTGAAATTTCAAAAATTCACTTCCTTCATTGCCAGGCGTTCACTTCACGAGGAAGTTAGGCTAGTCGAAGTTAAAAAATGATCAGCGCTTTTGTATGATGGATTTAGTGACTAAAAGTTAGTTCATATAAAAATTGAACCTCGTAAATGTAAAGATTAGTAAAAACTCTTAACAGTTAAAACACTTTTTGTTTTTGTAGTTTTTCTAATCTTTTCATTTATTAGACAAAAAACAAGCGGATTATATCAACTATAAAACTCATAAATTGAGTCTCGGCTCAGGATACTCAGTATTCCAGATATTGATCTGTTAGAAGCGTGAAACAAATGGAGCTCCCTTCGGAGAATCTTTTTGCCAAATTCGGGTAGATGATCACATATCGGGATGAGCTATTGCGTGAAATTACTATCGGATAGAATGTCTTAAAAGAAAATACGTCTGGAAAAACACTTTGTTTCTGAGATTGGAACCTTGAACCTCCATCGTAATAGTCAGACACGCTAACCACTACTCCACGGCTAGTTGAACTCTTTTGCGCTAAATTTGGATGACATCCTTGCTGGCCGATTTAAATCGACGCAATGTGGATACAATGAAGTACTGAAATCATTGACTCACATGACGTAACGTGGGACAATATTGACCGACTAGTGTCGCTTCTCGTTTGTTTGGTCGGCACGGCTTTATAAGTAGATATTATTTAGGATGACAATGTGTGGACGAAAAGGAAATTAATTTTTTGGTGACCATTTGCGTTGAGCGTCTTATCGTAGCATTGATTGGAATTGGTTCTAGACCATGTAACAGTTCAATAATTGTGCCATCAAGATTGCAAGTTACATTTTACAGAGCTTTTTAAATTTCACAAGTTCATCAATTTTCAATTCGTTATTTTAAACGTCTGTGGATTAAATTTTTCAATTCAAACAAATTCCAGAAAGTACCTACATCCATTCACCGTTTCTTGATATGTTAATTACAAAATCGATCGATTTTTCCAAAATCAAAAAATCCAAAATTCCAAAATCCATCGATTCACCGTTCCCTGATTTAACAAAGCCTTTGAGGCCTTAAAATGATATTGTACTTAAAAAAGTTTGTTTATACTTTGTTCAACTTCATTTTTATGTATGTATTTGTTTTATTTTTATTCACAGCGATGGGTACTCTGATTGCGTTCATTGCTGGAGCATAAGTAGCTATGCCGGCGGATGGAGATTAGCCCCATTTTATGTAGCCTTCGGAGCTGCATTAATTATATGGCCAAATAATTTATGGCTTAGCTATGTAGCTGGTGTATTGTTACTGTTATTAGCCTCATTAAGACTCTGTACACTCTTTCGCCTTAGCTATAACATTAAGGACGAGGGACTCTTGCCGCAGTGCCAGTTTGAGAAGTAAGTTTCTTATAATTATTTGATAATGACCTGACAAAAGTCAAGTGAGGTAATTCCTTTTATTTATTCTCTTTCGAAGGGTTGACGGTTTCTCTGATGTAGCAGATGATATTCTACAAGAAGCGTGCCAATCGCTTGAGGATGAAGAACCCATTGATGATGTTTGTTAACTGTAACAATTGCTTAAGCAAAAATGTTTTTTGTACAAAGTTATCGACTATCAAATATTTTTATACGATTTAAACGACAATAAAATATAGTAAAGAATTTAATTTAATATTCATGAAGTACCTAAAAACATGCATTAAATAAAAATATAACTGTACGTAAAAGAGAGAAGGTCAGAAAGCAGGTGAGGTTAATGTTGTACTTTTTGATTAAGTTTTAATAAGAGAAGAATTAGAACAAGTAATACTAACAAAAGATATTTCCCTTCCTCACAATCAATAGTTCCAAAATTGATTTACTTAAGGAAATGATGTCTTGCCAGTGAAGTACCCTTTGTTTTATGAGGGGAAATATATTTGATGGTTAATAAGAACGTAGATTCGAGTAGATACAGTTCTCTTTGCCTTATTCAATTTATCCTTCATATCGAAATCAACTCTAATATGCGATGATAATGAATGTGCCCTAGTGTATTCAACTTTATTACCAACTTTACTTAACTTGAGAAGGCGCTTACAGTTCGTGATAGGCCACGACCACGACCTCAAGCACCATTCCTCTCCAACCAACATGTCTCTACTATAGCTTGGATATAATTGTTTGCAGCTACGCACATCAAATTGGTTTATTCCACCCAACTCTTGACTGAGATTAATCGTTTAAATTTCGTCAATAAACCACAGCAGCAGTATGTAGCTTAGCTGAATAAACAACACATTTTTTATGAGAGTTAAAGTGTGGTAAAATCTGGGATAAAATGAAGTTCAGTTAATTTGACAGTGTTGCTTGGGAAGGGAGAGATAATATTATGCATTTTGATATGGATGACGGAATTAGACGCACGTCCAAAGTTCGCAGCCTCATCTGTTTGACTTCAACGGATGTCAACTAAATTATATACAAAAACAAACCAAATAGGTGAACAAATATATAAACTTATACTTATTATGTTGTAAAGTCCAATAGATTAATAGTAAGCAAACTTTAAAAACACAAACTGACTTCACAAGTCAACATACGGCCTAACCTTTAGTTTTTAAAGAAAATAATTTCAAATGTTTTGAAAACAAGTGTCTTACAAGAATTGTATTGAGGAGCAGAACCAATGAAATCAAGGCCTAGAACCTTGACTTGAAGAGAAAAACAGAAGCAAGTGGGTAGTTTGATAATAACATCTTACTCCACTTGTTATCTGCATCGCCAACGACCTATAAACACATTGGTCGGCAATAGTTTTGTAACAGAGAGCAATCTTAGGTTTTTTTTTGTCTCGATTTACAATCTGGCTTCAGTCTCGTTTTCGAGTTATTAAAACTTCAAAAAAAACAAGTTTTTGATATTTTCGAACCTATGTGTAGCATGCAAAATAATTTAATCTTAAATTTAAACATTTCCAATTTTTTTTTGTGCGCTGAAACCAAATATGGCCGCAAAATGGCTCTATTACATCAAATTACTGAGATATTTAATCTCAAAAGTTGTAACGCGCCGCCTTGAATTATTTTGAAAGAAATTGAATTGAATTGAATTGAATTGAATTGAATTATTTTGAAGCCTAGGTAGAGTCTCAAAAGGAAATTTAAATCAGATGAGAGATTCTTAAACTCTTCTTTACAACTTTTTAGGCTAAATATCTCAGCAATTCGATGTAATAAACGGGTGTTTCTCTGCTATTTGGAAATTCGTCCATACAGAGGTGTCCTAAGCAAATTTTATGAAATATTGAGAATATTTGTTAATTAAATGAAGGGCAATAGCATACTAAATATATATCTTTAAAAAGCCCACACATTTTCCTCTTTGTTTTTTAGTTATGGACGATTTTATGCAAAACCCTGACAGGGGACTGTGGTAACTATTCAGGGGAATGTTTTAAGGACAAAAACGAGTATTTTGGTTTATTAAAGTAATCAAAGTCTTTATTTTTTTTTATCGTTCTTAAAATATGTAATTTTTTGGAATAAATCAACAGTTTTAAAACAAGCTTTACTTATTATAGTGAATTTTCTTAGAGCTAATAACATTAGCCAAAACTCACCCGAAGAAATTTTCTCTCGAAGCATCCTAAAGCGTTCTCGTCTGCCTTTGACAATGTCAATGCCTCTGCGCCATATATAAGAACCGGGATGATAAGTGTCTTATACAGGGACACCTTAGTTGCTCGAGAGAGGACTTTACTACTCAATTGCCTTCTTAGTACGAAGAAACAGCGATTGGCAAGAGTTATTTCTCGTTTGATTTCAGCGCTGGTGTCGTTCTCTGAATTAATAGCGGCGCCTAGGTAGACAAAGTCCTTAACTACCTCAAAGTTATAGCTGTCAATCGTGATTCGTGACGTTCTGTCCAAGACGTCGGTGTTGGGTGTCCTTTCTTGATGACAGCATATACTTGGTCTTGCCCTCATTTACCACTAAACCCATCTTCTTCGCTTCCGTTTCAATGCTCATAAACGCGCCATTGACATCACGCTGCGTTCTTCCAATTATGTCTATATCGTCGGCATATCCGAGCAATTGAACGGATCTTTGAAGGATTGTGCCTCTTGTGTTGACGTGGGAGTTTTGCACTATTCTTTCTAGAACGATATTGAAGAAGTCGCATGACAGTGCAATGTTTCTTGAGGACCGGGGAAACAATGCTAAGGTTCCATTCATCGGGCATGCTTTCTTCCGACCATATTTTGCAAACGAGCTGGTTCATACTCCTGACCAGGTCTTTGCCTGCCGCTTTAAACAATTCGGCAGTGAGGCCATCAGCTCCAGCAGCTTTGTTGGACTTTAGCTTGGATACTGCTGTCTTCACTTCGTTCAGGTCGGGTTGGCGGAATTGTTGGTCTACGTCGCCTAAATCGAATGGTTCTATCTCTCTAACAGCGGAATTGGGTTCATCATCGCCGTTATAGAGCTTGGAGAAGTGGTCTTTCCATATCCTCAGCATTGACTGCGGTTCCACCACGATGTTCCCTTGGTCGTCTTTGCAGGCTTCGGCTCGGGGCTTATAGCCCGAGGCTGTTGTTTTTACCTTTTGGTAAAACTTCCGAACCTCATTCCTGCTGTGGCACCCTCTATCTCCTCGATCGCGCGCTTCTCATGCTTTCTCTTTTTCCGTCTGAGAAGCCGGTGTTCGTCTCTCCTCTTCTGCGTGTAGAGCTCGTAAGCAGTTCTAGTATTTTTGTGCAGCGCCGCTTTGTATGCTTCCTGTTTAGCTGCATGTGCTTGCCGGCATTCGTCTTCAAACCAGGGGTTTCGTTGTGGTGGCCGTGTGAAACCCAGCACTTCTTCTTTTCTTTCTTTTCAACAAGAAGCACAACAAGAAAACATGCCTGTCAAATTGGATGTCAATAGACATCAACGAAAATACAATTTCGAAAAAAAAAAAACATTCACAATATCTACCTACTATCCCAGTGAATGGATCTGAAATGAAATGGAAAAATGTATAGTTTAAGTTTTCTGCAATACGAAAATCATGATCTCGAAGGGATCACAACTCTCCCACTTATCTGCTGCACCCTAGGGATCCCCATGTTTGGTGGTACGCCACGTTGACCTTTGGATTATTGCTGCCGGATGTCAACTGTGTTCGCGTTTTTTCCGGTCGGGCTCTATTTTCTGCGAAATACAATTTTGACCTCAATGCTTTTAGGGGTATCGAACTATAAATTCTACAAAGCTTTGTGACTTCTGATATCATGCGAAGTATCTTCATCTCAGCTGTCATTGACACCCTCATACTTTTTGTACATTGGCCAACATTGTGAACCGTATGTGAAAGCTTGATCGAACGGGGTATAACTGTTATGTAAGGTCTTCCCATTAACTAGGGGTTTTCCCGATGCATTTTTGACCTTACGCCTACTCGATGATTGATGTCGTCATCAAAAGTTGCTTCACTATAGATCTTAGATTCCATATTTATAAACACTTCCTACTCGTAAAAGAACATTTCCATATAAGTAAAATTCTGAAATAGCAATGCCCCTGTCTGAAAATTTCCAGCACATTTACTCAGTCTTTTCCTTCTAAACGTAGTATTGTATGATCATTGATATGTGAAACAGGCTCCTGGTAAGGGCGTGCCTCAATACGAAAACGTGTAACACAAGCACTCAGTCTTTTTTGGACTTATACGGAACCCTCGTCCTTCCAAAACGTCTACCCGCATGATAGGTACTCTTTGCTGGAATTTAGGATTCTCGGCTATGATGGTTCCATCATCAGCAGAGAATAGTTGATGTTTTTTTGTATGAGGTACATTCTCTATCAGCATGTAGTCAAGGACTGATATAAAGAGTAGAGAACTCATGACACTTCTTTGGCGTACACCAAGTGTGACTTGGAATTCTTCAATGACTCCAGCTCGATTTATTGCCTTCTTACCGCTTATTTTTACATAACCTATATCATTTGCATACAAACCTCTCGAACTCCTCGTTGTCTGAGGGCACCCATATTTGATTTCGTGTTTATCATTCGAATGCTTTTCCGAAGCCATCCAGCGTATGTAAATCTTTTTAAAGGTCTGCTTAATTTTCCATTAAGATTATAATTGGATCAGTTGTTGACTACCCACCATTGGTTATCAGACAGCCTTTCTATTTTTCGCAGTCGGATATCTCCAATACCCGCTCAACTATCTTCAAAGCATGGAACATGAGCTAGTTCAATCGGTACTTATCGCAACTTTTTTCGTCATCCATATAATCAGCTTTACTTGAGCATCGTAAGTAAACTTAGGCGAACTAGTCTCTTGAGCCCTTCTTCTTCTTCAAATTGATTTTGTGTATTTTTCGGCATTTGAATCGCCACTAAAGATCGGAAGCGAAAACATTTTGGATGCTCAGTCCCATAAACATGGTATGCTGTAGTCGCTCAGGGTGTGGATTCCGCTTTTTAGACGATTACCGTCCGTCCAATCGTCTATCATCGATTGAATCGTCAAAAGATCGTTTTTAGTAACTAGAATCTATACAATAGTCGTGTTAAGAGTTACGAAACCCAGTCCCTGCATAACCAACCCCACAAAATAAGGGATATAACTTACGAAGCATAGTCCTACTAATCATAACGCACTTGTCAGGGCTAAGGCTAAGGTTTTTACAAAATAAATTGATTTTGTAGCCGATACAGCACAGCGATAGAATTGTCTTGACAAACAGAGAGAGCAGAGCCGCTATGTGAACATAATTTAACTATAGCTACAAAATCGCTTTTGTTTGAGATAGCTTTTTAAGTTGTATTCAAAACAGATAAAAGAAAGGGAAAAAACACACATGTGGAATTTATTGTTGCGCAAATTTGCTGAAGTTTACCCTAGAGGCAAAAATGTTTTTTCTACGGGTATCGCTTTTCGCGAGGAATTGGCAAGTCCTCCGTTAGTATTCATTGCCATGAAAAGCGCTTTCTCGATTAGCCGCTCGGAACCGGCAGAAAATTGTACGTCCCCTCCATTCCCTCACAAGGGATGGTTTGAGAAATGCGCTAAGCCCAAGGGCTCCTCGCTCTGTTGCACCACCCTATTTATTTATTTATTTTATTTATTTTCCCAGAGGTTCAAAGAAAGCTAGTGTAAATGAAGCAGACTCGCAACGTCATAAATTCAAAAGAAGAGCAAGTAAAATCATAATCAAGCTTGAGACATCTTTACGAAAACAACATAAGGGGTTTTTCTTTTTTAGTTCCGAACAGTGAACAGAACTGAGAACGAACAGCGTGAACGTGTTCTGAACTGAGCGTGTTCAGTGAGCTGCGCTCAGACTCTTGCTCTAGATGCCCCGTCATTTTATTTCGAGCACGTAGAGTGCGCTCGTGTAGTGTTCCGAAGAAAAAAGAAAAACATTTTGAGCGTTCAGATATTGCTGAACTGAAAAAGAAATACTCTTACGTTTTTGACGTTTCACTTATCTGTTCGGAACTAAAAAAGAAAAACCCCTATACTCACTTTTTGAATCACTTTGAGCCACGCAAAAAATGGCGCCCATTGCAGGGTTTTGCATATTTCTTGTTGGCCTTCAATGAAGTGTGAGCGATAGTTTCACACTTTTGAATGTACCCCAATTCCCCAATGCATTTTTTTAAAGGTTCTCCGCAGCAAAGCGATTTTCCAGTTGCGGTAACGTGAAATTCATCTGTCAAAAGATATTCATACGGAGCCTTAACTGAAGCGACCAAACAATACCGATTTTTCATTTACTTGCAGCTGACGATAGAATACCCGTCAAAAGTTTTTCTGCCGGTGCCGAAGCTGGAAAATCACTTTAGCTTGAGAGAATCAGAGAGCTTATAGCGGTTGCGACTAAAATTATTTGTCACTCCCGTTGTTCTTATTTGATGAGACTTTAGTACACACATTATTTTCATAACTGTTTTTATTTCCATTTCCTAAGTAGAAAGCAAAGAAATAAGTTTTTTTTTTAAATCTAGTTTACGAAAAATCCATGTAGCCAAACCGTATTTATAAAAAAAATTTAGAGGATAATTAGACCTTTGAAATGTTTCATTAAGACGCGCTTTGACTTACTCATCCCTTAAAATTCCTTTACAAATACGGTAGATTATTATTATGATTGCCACCCTGTGAGTTTTTCGCAAACGCTAAGTAATAGAAAGCTTGTTAGACGTGACGCAACGTAAATCAAAACTTAAGCTTTTGATTGAAAAGAGCTTTTCGAAATGTCATTAGCTTTTCTGTCATTTGCTGTCAGTTCGAGCTATGCGGTGAACTGACAGATGTCACTTTATCAACTTCTTGCCAAAGGTAGATAGAATAAAATCTTTTTAGTACAATACATCAACGCATTCTACTGTTTCTGTTTAATTGTATTCTCCTTATCCTCAGTCAATTGTTGATCGTATGACCAAATAAGTGCGTAAATGCAAGCAAAACGAGTTTAATACAAACAAAAATAAATAGAAATTTGTTTAAAATTCATTCTTCTTCAAACCAAGACTTTGGAGCTAAAGTTTGTGAATAATTATTCGGTTTCTTAAAAGTGTGTGAAAAAGTGCGGTGGCAAACAGCCATTTTATACTGAAAATTAAATCCGGATAAAAGTTAAGTTTCCCTTATCAAGTGCAAAATGTCGAATGAAACACCAGTTATGAGAGATGGAATACAAGTAAGAAATATTTTTTGGACACTTTAAGTTCAAAGTTCTTGTGAAATAGATATAATCGATTATAAAAACAATATGAATATTAAAAATACTGTATTTTTAATTATATACTTAGACTATTAAAAAAAACCAATTTGTAATCTCATTGGGTGACTATTTGACAGTGTTTTGGAAAACTATATGTATGTAGAACTCATGTGTGAGTCAAGCTTTCGTCTGACACCACAAAAGCAACGCATTGCAGCAAGTGCCTTAATATCGACTTATAAGTCTTTAAAAGGAAATAAATGCATGCAGTTTATCAAATCATTGAATTTGTCTATCAAATCAAAAGATCTTGTTTGTTTGCTCGATACTGCAGAGGTTTCTTTAGAGCGATTTGATGACGTCAACAAGGCTTTCGGTCAATCGCATGCATAATTTACCTGCTATTAGTTTTTTTTGCAATAATTATTTTGTTTGTGTACCAGTGTACGAGTACCATTAAAAGTCATATCCATATGTATATAGATACTAGGGGAATTCAATTTTATTATGAAGTAAGATGGTAATTACCTACTTTGGCTGTTAATTTTGTTTTGATATAAGTTTGTAGCCACTTTTCCCTTCAAAATGTTCGCTTGAGAAGTGTCAAGAGAATTACAATTAATTCAAAGTTTTTGTAAATTCGTTAAATTTGTATGTTTTTCTCGTTATCAAAATCAATTGCTTGTAGGCGTTTCTTTTTGCAGTAGATTGTAAGGTTATTTATAAGATATGAACGTATAAAGTTGTGAAATTGTGCTAAAGAAAGACAAAGAGTGTTTGTTGACGTTTGGTTTATAAAACACTAAAGACTAAAGATGACTATATCTACATATTCAAAATGATTTAATAGCAGAATACCTAGTAGACATAAGGTTAATCTTAAACAATATTTTTTTTTAATGATTCTACGAAAAGCCAACCAATTATAAGATATAACGAATACAAAAGAAATCTTTTTTTGTCGTTACACACCGATAACCGACTAAAATCTAAAACGACAGACTGCCAGGGGGCAGAGAGTAACAAGAAAAACATCAAAACAAATCTCTTTTAATTCTGTGGTGTAAAATTTGAATAGCATTTGAATATTATTTGAATACAATCTTCGGTCATTTTGTGAAACAAAACCTGGTGGCACTTTGCAATTCAAAATACTCCGTTCCTTCGTCCATACACACATCCGTTATGATTTTCGTTCCTTCATTTGTTATTCTCTTGGTTTTAAGCACATCCAATTCCAAATAAGTTAAACAGTCAGAATTGATAAACGCAGTCAATACAAATAAAAACAGAATTTTAAAATTTATCCATACTTGACCCCAGACTCTCTAAAATTTTAATCACTGAATTCATACCTTGGTATAGGTACGCGAACAAAACCTATACATGCTTGTACTATGAGTAATATTAATAATTTATTTTCAAGAAGAAATAAAACCCATATAAGGGGGGAAGCTGGTATAGAATTTTGAAGAAACCGAAAATTTTTTTTTGTCTTAAAAGGTACTTTAGGGTCTTAAAAGGTCTGTTTCTTTACTTTGTGAACAGAAATTCTCAATCTGTCATATTATAAGGAGTGGGGGTAAAATTCTCTCAGAAACTCTCTGAAAGAGCGTCATTGTCCTCAAAGTAAAAAAACGCCTTGAACAAAACATTCGCAGCAACGCTTGGAAAAATGTCAGTTTGACAGTTGTTGTATTTGTTTTGGCTGTGCACGATTTCTGTCCACAGAAATTTAGTTGGCAGAAATTCACAGGGTGGGGAAATTTTTTACTCTCTCGTGAGCACTCTCTTTTGTGCACTGTTACGAAAAATCGCTGTGCTGGAACAGCATTAGACTGACTTTCGCCGAATTTTGGTGCATTTCGTGCGAATTTTCAGTAAAGAAACACATCTAAAAATAACATACCAAAAGATGGATGCCGGCAAAAATGTCTAAATGCCCAATCGCAGGCACCGCAGATTAAAGGTATATACGCATTTAAAATGATTTTAAAACTTTAAACGCGTTTTTCTCGAAGTCACTTTTTTTGAACTGACCGAAGACATAACTCGAGCAAATCTTCACCGATCTGTACGAAATTTTGACAGTACATTCGAAATACCTTTTTCCGGAGATGTAGGATTTTTTTTATATTGCATAGTTTTTTTTTAATCAACAATTTTGTCGTTTTTTTATTGTGAAAATTTTAATGTTTTGCTCAAACGTGCACCATCGCTCGAAAAAACAAAATATCGAAAAAATCCTACGTACGTCTCTTGCTGTTGTTATATAAAAACTATAAATTTCCGGGATTTTGTTCCAGGGCCAAAATTAAGGAGGTTACATCTCCGGCCATGGACCCGTCTAAAAAATGAGGCGCCTCCGAAGAAATGCTGGACAGTCGCCATTTTGTATTTAATTGACACGAAAAAGTTTTTATTTGCATATTAAAACCTAAATTATAAAACACTTTTCAGAGATTTTCGATTGATTTTTTTGTTGAGTCAAAAAAAATTCATTAATTATGACCATTTTTTCACGCTCTTGACCAGCTTCCCCCCATAATTTAATGTTAAGGGCAAGAATTTGGTTTAATCATGAATATAAGGGTTTGTCCCAATGCTTAAAAATGATTTCGGGCAAGTGGACGCCGAGTCTCCTCGAATAAATTCCAGCCAAAAGGATCAATTTTCGAGCGCTTATTATAAAGCATGTGGGCCGAATGTCAACAATAGTGCGATGAACATTCCTTTCCACATAACCAAACAAATAAAAAGTCCAACGGTGTTAAATCACCCGCTCGATTTTGTTTCGACGAAATTTACTGGACAAACGTACTCAGTGCTAGTAGTTGTTTCGGCTTTCGCTTACTCAACGACAACATTTTAAACTGAGCAGAAACAATGGTTCGGTGTTCCGTTGGCTTTAAAAGTGAGTGCTTTTCCGAGTGAAACCAATTGAAAGAAAGTAACATATTACTCTCAGCATTTTTAAAACGAGTTATTTGCAGTTTATTTTTTCTGACAGTACATTTCCACTCGTTCAGGATCTCTTTATTTTTTTTTTTTTATTCTTGGTCGAATTCGGTTTCTTATTCCAAAAACAGTTTTCCCAATTGCCACAACAGCACAAAACCAAAAAACAATACAATTCCCAAAGTTTAGTAATTAATTAATACACAAGAGATAATCTGAAATTGATGGATATTACAAAAAACCTGAGTTTGAGGTTAATTTAAGAAAAGCTTATACCATCAGAAACCGCACTGATTTTCGTTCGAAATGCACTAAACCAACAAATGTAAAAAAATTATTTTTCGCAACGAAATCGGCACGGCCGTCATTTTTGAAATTTGATATAAAAGTAGTACAGAGCTTTTTTTTCATAAAATGGGAGGGTGCGTTTCAATATCTTATGTTGAATTCCTTTCAACAAAAAAATCGAATTTTTTTTCAGTGGAATTCATTTAGGAGGAAAAAATCGACTGCAGTCGATCTCTTTTTTGAGACGGATTTGCACACCGATTTTCACACATACAACCATTTTGACAAATTGAAAAGTTAAACAAGTCATCAGTCTATGAAAATTTTTTAGGATTTAGTTGTGAATTTGGAAAAAATTTGGTGAAAAAAAATATAAAAATTGTGTGATAAACAATATGAATGTAATTGTTTTGTTCTTTGGTGCTTGTTTTCCTTTATCAGTCAGTTGGACACACATACATTCATAAAAAAAAAATTGCTACTTTTTCAATTTCCTAAATACCCAAAAAAAATCGACTTTAGTAGCGACTGCAGTCGACTGCAAATGGGTGAAAGGAAATCGACATTAGTTTTATGTTATGTACCAGACACCTTTGTGACACTTTTGTCATACTAGTATTCTCTAGGGATGCTGAAGTTCCCCTTAAATCAATTTTAGACCACTACTGTTTAGAGGTATCGAAAACCCACGAAAAGTTATCAAAATTCGTAAGACGATATTAAAAGAGTTATCTCCTAACCGCTAAGATCAAATTTACTTGAAGCAATCTTTTGGCGATACAATCGACGATGGATTTAGATTAGATTTAGATTTATTCATTAAAAATAGTTTATACATTTTCTTACTTACCATTTTATAAACATGAATAGGTAAGGACATGACAATATTATGTCGTCTGTCCGAATTGCTTTAAATATCTTGTGATAGCGCAATTTCATTATTAGTTATTTTAAATAAATAAAAAACAAAAAAACAAAAATTTTGTTATACAGATCAAAATTAAAAATGCAAACGGCAAAATAAAATAGACTTTGAGTATAGCTAAAACAAAACAAATGTGCGGAACGCTTAAATTTACTTTTAGTTTTGGAACTTTTAGTTGCTAGAAGTTTTCGCTAATTTATCCTACTTCGGTATGACATCGCTTCTCTACAATACTCCAAAAGCTGCATCCAGTTTTCACCGTTAAAGATTCTTAGAACTTCATTTTCATGTAGGGTGTTTTTACAAATTACTGCTCTTCTTATTTCCTTTAAAACTGGACACATTCCCAGAAAATGTGATGTGAAATGTGGTACCCGTGGTGTGATGGATAGCATGTCCGCCTGTTAATCCAGAGGTTCGAGTTCGAATCCCAACAGAGGCAAAAATGTTTTTTCTACGGGTATCGCCTTTCGCGAGCAATTGGCAAGTCCTCCGTTAGTATTCATTGCCATGAAAAGCGCTTTCTCGATTAGCCGTTCGGAACCGGCAGAAAATTGTAGGTCCCTTCCATTCCCTCACAAGGCATGGTTGTGAGGAACGCGCTAGGCCCAGGGGCTCCTCGCTCTGTAGCGCCACCCTATTTATTTATTTTATTCCCAGAAAATGACTTGTATCCTCCATTTTCTTCATATTGCACAAACTACAAGTTAATTCCAAATCGCTGCGATGTGGGACAAAGTTAAGTCGCATCATCTCTCCTCTGACTTTGAAAATAGTGCTGATGGCTTTTGCTGAGAAGTTCGGGGTGAAGTAATTCTGCTCATTTAGATTGTAAGTAAGCTTTGAGTAAAATGACCTTTCGGTTGATGCTCGCACTCGTTCCTTAAAAGCATATTTTTCATTTTCATCAGTTAGTTCGATAACTTCGTAAAGCAATTTCTTTAGCCCTGATTGATTTGATCCAGCGAGGTCGAGAGGGATACCACAGTCTGCAGCCAGCTTTCTCCAATCTTGATACCAGCTTTTCTGAAACTGCATCGCATATTTCCAGACTAATTTTGGAAGCCTTGTGTCCTTCATATTAGTTTTCCTATCCAGGTAGTCCGCATTTAACTTAAGAGTTGAAATGAAAAGTGTTGCCAGACCGCTTTCTAGGTAGTACATATACTTTAGAGTACTTACAGGCAACGAGAAGATTTTTCTGAGAAAAAAACAAAGTATATTCTTCACAATATCGAATTTGTAGGTCCCCCAAACTTGTGCACCATAAAACAAGACCGATCGCGCTGTTGCATTAAAAACTTTATATTTTGAGCTTAAATTCTTTGCCAATTTACGCATATAACTCTTTTAGCTTTTTCCGTTTTGAAATTGAGGTTCTTTTTCATGTTCATGTTAAAGGTTAGCTCCATGCCCAAATAGGTGTATTGTTTTACTACTTCCAGATCCCTTCCATCAAATTTCCACTGCTCTTCTCTCGAAACTCTACCGCTTCCATTCTGAAAATCATAACCTTCGATTTGTCTATATTTACTTCCAAGCTCCACGTTTTACAATATTCTGCAAGCCTATTTACCATCATCTGAAATGAAGTTGCAGACTCAGCTAAAATGACAATATCATCCGCGTACAAAATAACTTTGATTATATCGACTCCACAAGGTAAGCAATGCACTAAATCATCTATGTAGAGTGCAAATAGTAGTGGGCTAAGATTGCACCCTTGTTTAAGGCCACGGGTTACTTCCAGTTTTTTTTTCGATTTATCGTTTCCATCAAACCCTTGCGCAAAAGATTGTTGATAGAGCTTTTCCAAGGCATTTATAAATTTATTTGAATCTCCTAAATTAAAGAGTTTGAAGAACAAAGCTTTTCTGTCAATTGTATCAAAAAGCCCGAAAGTGGACGAAGAGCGCATACAGTGTCTTGTTGTTGCTGAGTTTCATTCTTGCGAGCCCAGTCAGAACGAAAATATTGTCTATAATAGAATAACCTCTTCTAAACCCCGCTTGGTACTCGCTTAAAATGTGGTTGATTTCTACCCATTTTGGTGAGTCTTTCGCATAGGAGAGTGGTATATATTTTCAGAGAGGCATTTAGAAATGATATGCAATATGATATGATAAATCAACGATAGAACATTGAACGATAATCGTCTAAAAAGTCACGGGATCCAATTCCTGTTCCAGCGCAACGATTGTTCGTTGTTGTGCACAGAAGAAAAAAGATTTGCCTAATATAATTCCTTTGGACATAAATCATGCACATTCTAACAAATACAACAACTGAAGTCAACAGGAGATGCTTTCATTTAATATTTTATGTTTAACAACTAAGACACACATTTATGCTAGCGTGGCTTTTCAAATTATGTCAAAACATTCCAACAAGAACATCCAGCATTAGCTCTCAAGGCGTAACAATTATGAGAAAAAAATCAATTCATTTTTTTATGGAAAATAGAAATCAGTCAGAACAATTTTAAATTTTTTTTTGCTGAGGTCAGTTGCTGCCTTTATAAGGAAATTACAATCCCTTGAATGGTTGTAGTGCATTAACAACAAGTCACCTAAGCCGTTTGGAAGCTGGACAGCATTATATATCCTCGTCACACAATATTTTGGTACAAAACTTATTGAAATAAGTTTGCATTGAGGTCATGCAGTTTTGTGAGTTTTTTGTTCTAATAATTCTATTAATAAAGTCTTGAACAATTTAATTAATATGCACGCCTCTGCTGAGATGCGACACACTTCTCCTCTTTCTCTTTGATGATCATTTGTCCATGAAGTGTTAGTTTTTACTTTGGTTTTATTTGTGTACTCTTTCATACATTCCGGTAAAACTTAAAGCATGCATAAAAGTTTTTCTTTTGTTTGACATAAAAAGAATTTTGCATTTTATTTGAAGTCTCAGAAAGCTGTAGTATTTTTATTCTCAATACAATTTCAATTTTAGCCTTTCTACAAAAAACATCGTTTGTATTTGGATATGTTTACTATACTAACTCTTCATGAATTTATAGGCTTCTGTGTAAATGTAAATTTAAAAGAATTTATAAACCTTATCCTGAAGAGAAATTAACATCACTACATAGTACTCGTACTCCCGCTGTCTGTCAGCCCCTATGTATGCTTAGATATTCAAAACTACCCAACGAATTTCGGTTCATGTTTTTTTTTTTTTTAATAGATAGAGTGTTCCAACAGAGTGATTTATATGTTTAATTCGTGCATGATATATTCGAGAGATACTGATGGTTTTAGAGGTTGATGCAGATGTTGGGGCAGTTCGTGGCTGATCGCGATCGTTTTCATCCTTGTATAGTTCTTCGTATGCAAACTAATTCAGACTTTGCGGAGCGAATTTTGATTCCACATCGTTTTTAATACTCGACGAGCTTCTTTACGTGATCTTCAACTCTACGAGCTGTGATTACAGGTGACAGTGAGTGCGCGTTGATCATCCGCAAAGAGAAGGTTGGTGGCGTTTTCTGTTTAAGGTTGGCCCGGGGTGAAGACATTATACAGGAAAGGTTATAGCTCCGATCCTTGAGTACCCCTGCTTGTATGGGTTTGTCTACATGTACGCAGAAGGATCTGGAATATTGAAAACTAAATACCATTTTTAAAAATGTACCTAGAAATTGGAAAATGGCTAGCTTAAGGATAAATTCTTTTATCCATACACTATCGAATGCCTTCTCAACGTCCAAGAAACATCTAACTGTTGTTTGGCGGTTATTGAGCTTCCTTATAACAACCCCTTGTAGCTTCAAGAGTGGATGGAGAGTGGAGTACTTATTCTGGAATCCAAACTGCATATTCGTAATGAAGTTCGTTGCAGAATGGCTTGAGCCTTCGAAGATTCGGATCCTCTTGAATTTTGCTGACGTTGCGGAGTATAGATATGGATCTGTAACCACAGACACGGCAGCATTTTCTTCTTCTTCCTCCGCTCAGGAAAGAGGCAGTTGTTGAGGCAGCAAACTTTGTTCGGATTACATCGACACCTTTAAAATACAAAGCATTTACATATGTTCTGAGTTTTATATTTTGTTGAAATTTTATTTATTATTAATAAATCAAAGCCAAACCAATGCAAACTTTTTGCTTAATTTTTCTGAGTTATATAATGTGTAATACATTCAGTTAGAAAAAAATTCAGTTTTAAACACTATTAGTTTGCTGTGTACCTACGTACTCACCAAAGATTTCAAATAAGATTCTGTTTCCTATGGTTGATGTCAGTGATCGCATGCAAAACCGAGATCAAAGATCGTTACTTTTGTTTTTCATTTCTCAGAAAATATTCACTGATTACACCACCTAATGTAACGATGAGCTTTATTTTTTACTTTACATATTTTTGATAGTATCTGCACTACTATTGCACAACAAAATGGGTACAGTCTGTCTTAATTGAAAGTTTTATTCAGCAAACTTTGTTCACCTATTTACAAGTTGCAACTATGATGTCTTACCTAATGGTCGCTGATTAACATTTGGTGATCTTTCGCCCTCAACAGATGTCAATGTTCGTTTTAATTAAAATAGAAGCGATCTATTTTCAATGTTATCGCTGCTTTCCCGCCATGTTATTAAACAAGCTCATATCTGTTCAAAAAGTTTGCTAGACTTTTTTTTATAATTATTATATTTGTTCTTTAGGTTCTTATCTAATAACAACTACACGAGGTAGCACTCAACTAAAAAGGTGTTTCAAGCTGAATGACGACTATACTCCAGAATATGTTTGTGTTTCCTAATTTCATCAAAATCGGCAAGATGTTCATAATGTTTTTGAATAATTTTTTTTCTCCTTCAAATTACTAGGTTAATGAATAAATAAAAATCGAGGTTACTGCCAGGAAGACGCACTTAGCCCGTTTTTCAAGTTTTTCTTTATGCTTTAAAACTCAGTGTGGGTTCTAGAAAATTAGGAAAGAATAAGAAGGGAGATGACGATGCACAATACTTTTGAATTTCGGCGTAATGCGGTGGCGAAAATTGAGTTGGGTTAAGCATTCAATATCCGGGTTGAGCGAGGAAAACGTAAATATCTGTACTTAACTGTACAACCGAAACTGGGCTGAAGGGAGAACTGATGCGCATACCTTCCGTGTCGGGTATTTTGGCTAAATTGTATGAGAGGAGGAATGGAACTGGCTGTTTCACTAGAGCACTGTTTGTGAAAAAAGAAGCGATAAACAAGAATGAGGCAAGTAACATTTTGACGATGTTGAAGACAATCAATCGATTCTACGATTGAACTATTATTTTTACTCATTTTATTTTATTTTATTGACTTCAAATTTTAATATAAATAATTCACAATTTTCTGTTAAAGTTTATCTGAAGTCTTTAAATGGTTTGGCCAGTGGCCGTCTACCAGACTGACATTTGTATTATAAAAGTAATTCTAATAAAGAAATGTTAATGTTGGACTGTCAGAAATAAATTTAACAATTTGCTATTTGTTCTTCTGCGTCTTTAAAAGTACATTTGACAGCTCTCAACTCGCCACAGCAAAAAGCTAGGACGAGTTTATGGAAAACCTAGGTCAACCCTAGGGCTCAAAAAACACTCAATTTGACATTCAGGGCGACTTTAGGTTTCTCAAAAAACGCTTTGTGGCGACCCCAGGGCGACTCTAGCTAGGGCTTCAACGAACAAACCTAATATTGATATAAAAGGTCTCATTCTCGTCCTCCATTCAACATGTTTATAGTTTCCTCTAAACTAAATATTTCCACACCAAAGAATAGCTTCCGAAATTCTTTCAGAATTGGGCAGATTCCCAAAAAATAGAACACATCTTCACGCTCCCTGCGATTGCATAAACCACACAATATTGGAAGATCAGGGCGATGAGGAATGAAGTTCAAACCGATGAGTTCTCCTCTAATCTTTAAAATTATGCTTATTTTGCTTGTGGTGTTATCGGCCATAAAGTAAGTCTTATAATCTAAGTAGTTATTTACTTTACTGTAGTATACTCTATATATTGATGATTCAGCTTCCTCTGCATACTTATCGTACATCCTATTTCCGGTTGTCGTCAACAATCAGTCCAACTTCTTCTTAAGGGATGAAACGTTTTCTTGGGCTGATACTGTTAAAGGCATGGAGCAATCGTTCGCTAGATTGTACCACTTTCTTACGCACACTCCTCCAGAATTAATGAGGTGACGAAGCACTAGCTTTGGAATCCTATTCCCATGATCGCATGGGAGAAAACTTTTGTCATATATTTGCAGTGCAATTTTAGAGTGTCCAAAAATTGAGGTGCTATTCCTGCTTCCAAATGCAGCATATAGATGGGTGGCGATTGAACTATCACCTATTAATCTCAACGCTCTGTTTTGTACCCTATCAAGTAGACGCAAAGATGTTTAAGGAGCACCTGACCAGATATTTGAGAATTATACTATGAGCGGATGTAGGCTTTATAAATTGTATTGTAGATCAGAGGGGGTTAAAATTTTTCTGCATCGTTTTAACAAACCAAAGCATTTTGCAGCATTTTTGGCGACTTCAAATATGTGGTCGTTTTAACGAAGGTAGTCGTTTACACACATGACAAGTGCTGACAGCTTTTAGGGATCTTGTATATGCAGGTACCAGAGGACGGTTGAGCTCTAACGACAGAAGACATCATTGGGTTTTAGATTAATATTTCCCCATGAAGCAGTAGTAGTATTTAGTAGTATTATTTATTTATTTTTCACTATTATCAGTTACAAGAAAATTATGAACTTCATATACAGTAACATTTCAAAAGATAACATTAGATAGATAGATATTTATTTTTTCGTATTCACATTTACATTTGGTAAGCTACCGCACAGTATATAATACAGAGATTTGATATATTTATATCTTTCTACTGAAGTATTATCTATAATTAAGAAGAAATTTGGAAAACAATGGAAAAAATGACTTTGAAGGAAAGTACAAATAAAACCTTCAATACAAAAAAAAAAAAAAAAAAAAAATTGCCATATTTAAATAGTAATAAACGAAGGCAGGTACATTTCTACTTAAGGACTATGATTAAACTTGAAGCTTAATCAGTATTGCACAAAATAAATATATATACATATATTATTATTAAAATATCAAACTGACAAACAAATAACTTAATAAATAAATAAATAAATTAAATAATTAATAAATAAATAAACAAATAGATAAACAAACAAATAAATAAATAAGTAAATAATTCTGTAACTAAATTAATTTGTAAATAAATAAATAAGTATTTGAATTAATAAATTGAATTAAATCAGATGTGTTGAAATAACTTTAGAGATAGTTATTAAAAAAAGGAAAAGGATAATAGATAAATAAATAAATAAATAAATTTATAACTGAATAAATAAATCAATAAATCAATAAATAAATAAATAAATAAATAAATAATAAAAGATAACATTAAATAAGATAGAAGCTAGAAGTGTTGTTCATTCAAAATCAATAATAATGAAAAATAATTTTAGGTACATTCTTTAGTTAGAACTAGTAGCGAATGCACCGGATAAGAGTATTTAATATTTTCAAAATATATTCCAAAAGAGTTTAAGTATGTTGGGTTAAGTTTAGAATTGTCACGTCATTAAGATTCTATACAACCAATCTAAGAATGTTGTTAGCTTGATCAAAATCAAAATTAAACAGCCACTTTTTGATTTCTCTGTTAAAGTAAAAAGAATTTTGGATATTTCGAATATTTGAAGGTAACTTCTTAAAAAGCCTAGGTGCTACTGAAGTGAAAAAGTTTAGGAACTTGTGAGTATTGTAATTAGGAATAATAGCCAGACGTCTTTCATTACTCCGAAGGCTGTAAATTGATGAGCCCTGATTCAACAGATTACCACTCCTAGAAAAAAATACTTTTAAGACTTTGAAAAAGTAAAGATGCTTTACGGGAAGTATATTTGAAGCGAAGAAAATTGGGAAACTATGCTCTCGTCTTCTCTTTTTGTAGATAATTCGTAAGATATGTTTTTGGGACACAAGCAAAGGTTGAATGTTACAGTTAAATGTGCCACCCCAACAAACTATTCCATACTGCAGTTTGGATTGAACAAGACCATAATAAAATATATTTAAAAGGTTTTCCGTACAAAATTTTCTTAGATGGTAGAACATATAAGTAGATTTTAACATATAATTTTTAAGAATTTTCGTATGTGAATACCAATTCATTTTACTGTCAATTAAAAGGCCAAGATATTTGAATTCATCGACAACTTGAATAACAAAGCATTTTGTGGAACAACTGGAATTTTCATTGAAAGACGTACTGCATAGTCTTGAATAGCATGTTCTCGAGCTTATAAATATTCTATTACATTCACAACTATGCTTTGGTAGGTGAAGATTAAGATGGTTGAAGGTCATAATTTTAGTCTTTTCACCGAGCACAAGTTTATGAGTAACAAACCAGTGTCTTAAGATTTCCAAATCATGATTGATATCAGCTATTAAATCTAACAAGGATGAAGCGGAGTAAACGCAAGCTGTGTCATCTGCAAACCCAATAGTACAACCTTTTAGGAGTTGAATAAAAAGAGAGTTGATGTAAATTAAGAACAAAAGCGGCCCAAGGACAGAGCCTTGAGGCACACCAGTGTCTATGTCAAGCCATTCACTAAAAACAGCTAAGACTCTTACTCTTTGTTTTCTATTTTCAAGATAAGCACTTAAGAATGAAACCCCTGAAACCAACCTTTTTTAACTTCAGTAGTAGAATACTGTGATTAACAGTATCGAAAGCCTTCGTTACATCAACGAACAGACAAGCAGTAAATTTCTTTTTATTAAGACTATCATAGACTTCAGAACAAAAGCTCAGAAGAGCATCCTCTGTAGATTTATTAGCCCTGAAGCCATATTGACTTCCACTGAAGAAGGAATATTTATCCAGAAAACAAATGATTCTTTTTTTCAACAGCTTTTCAAATATTTTGGAAAAGACGGATAGCAAAGAGATAGGTCTATAATTATTCAACTCTTTCCGATCACCTTTCTTAAATATGGGAATGACCTCTGCCATTTTTAGACAGTCAGGAAAGACTCCATTGAAAATGCTTTTGTTGAAGATATGAGCCAGAACGAAAGCAATATTATTAGCAATTTGTTTTAAAAAGTAATTTGACAAACTGTTGCTGGTAGACGAGTTTGAATTGTCTAATGCCATAATTTGCTGATAAAGTTCAAAGGATGAAATCGGATCATAAAAAAAGCTCCTGTCTACACGCTCGCTTTCCAAGTAGATGCATTTATCAATTGAAACATCCGGCATTAGACCAGAATCGCTTAAAGTTTTGGAGGCAACATTTGTAAAAAAGCTATTAAAAGTATTAGCAACATTTGCCGAACCTACAATAACTTTATTGTTTAAATTTAAGCATGACGGAGACGACGAGGACACATCTTTGTTAAAAAGTTCATTTATAACTGCCCATTCTTTTTTTAAGTCCCCTTTAGCTCTGTTAAATTTGTTTATATAAAATCTGTCTTTGCACACAAGTACCTCCTTCTCAACTTCAATGCATAACTTTTCATACCTATTTCTTAAGACAATATTGTGTGGTTGTTTTTTGGATTTTACGCGCAGTTTATTCTTCTCTTCAGTTCTTCTAACGAGATCTAGTGTAATCCAAGGTTTAAGTCTTTTTAATTTCGAATGTCTACTGATTGACGGTTCTGAGCACATATCAATATAAAAATTCAAAATATTGAGAAACTTATTAAAGGCGTCGGAGGGGTTATCCTCATAATACACTTCAAACCAGTTTTCTAGAAGTAGGAGCTCATTCAACCTCATAAAGTTGATTTTACCCTCGGGCGCTGAAGGGATATCCTTATGAGACGGCTGATCTACTTTTTCATGGAAGGAGAGACATGTCATACAGTGATCAGAGATTTTTAAATCCGCTATAGAGCTGACTACTGATAACTCATTTGTTCGATCCAGTCTGACATAGATATGATCAATACAAGTTTTGGATGATCTAGTAATTCGAGTTGGTTTGTTAATGCAGGATTCTAACCCATTGGAAGACATAACAGATTTATAATTGCCCGTATCACAACATTCACTTAGCAAGTCAATGTTCATATCACCAAGATGAACAAATTACCACAATTTTCAGCGAGAAGAAGAGAAGATAATTCCTGAGTAAATGCATCCTTACTTTTAAAATGAAATCTATAAAAACACCAAAAGACAAGTTTCTTTGAATTAACTGAACAAGCTATTTTAACAATGCTGTTGAGGTCAGAATTCAAATTGCTAGTCACACGAAACCGTTCCACATCCGTTCCACATCCGAATGACGAAACTGAAAAACTGAGAGCTGAGTCGTAGCAATCAGAGGTTTTTAGAGGTTTGCGGCAAGGCGCAAGGGATCATTTATGAAGATAGGGAAGAGTGTTGGACACAAAATGGAACTCTGGGGAACATCAGTATTTATATAGGTTCAGAGTAAAATGATACCTTATAAGAATTGGAGGGCTTAGCTAAGTTGAATACTTTTAATACTAATTAAGTCTTTCTACAAATCGATGAGGAATGTGAATGTCTGTATTCATAAGATCACTTGGATCAGCTCATATCCTTTGATACAAAATTTTAAACCACATTTCGATATTGAAGCCCGGAACACCTTGCGTTCATCAAATGTATTGATTTCAAATAAATTAAACAAAACAATTGGACTACAATACAAAATATACATTTGTTATTCAATCAATGAAAATAAAAGATAAAATTTGATTATTTTACCCCAACTGCCCAAAGATAAGAAATTTAAGAATTGATAAACAACATTGCTGATTTGTTGAAAGATGTACCTTATCGAGTAGGTATAACTATCATACTTGGCGTTATGAAAGTTGTGCAAAACAGAATATGTGTACTTTATTCTGTTTTTGCAATGGAATGATTTTTTTGGGAATAAAAGTACTTATTTACTTGCTTCTTCATCTAAGCATACTATCTTAAATGATTGTTTATTGGTCTTTTACCAAAGAAAATGTTCATTTTTCAGATTTTTTTTTCATCCCTTCCCTTACTCGCCCTATTTCCAAATTCATGTAACGATCTATGTTTATGTACCTAAAGCGGGGTCTACACTGTCCAATTTGTTTAGCGGGGTCCACACTGTCCAATTTGTTTGTCAAGCATCGATTTTGTAAAACAAATTTGATAATGTGGCCGCTCATCAAGCGGCTTGTCAAATTTGTTGGATGATTTTCAAAATTTTTTGATATTTTTGAAAGTTGGACAAGAAGTTGGATGAATGTGGACGCTAGTCGTCAAACTTGGATGAAATTTTAATTCAAAAATGTTTTCAAGTAGTGCACATCTCACGGAAAGAATATTTTTTCTTTGTTATGTGCGCTGAAAAAGAAGTTTATGATATTTTCAGGTAGTGGAGCTCGCAAGGAAAAAATGTTTTTTCTTTGTTGGGCACATTGAAAATGGAATTTATGATATTTCCCAGCTATAGCAAAAATGTTTTTCACGGATATCGCCTTTCGCGAGTAATTAGCAAGTCCTCCGTTAGTAAATCCATTGTCATGAAAAGCGCTTTCTCGATCATCCGTTCGGAACCGGCAGAAAATTGTAGGTCCCTCCATTCCCTCACATGGCATGGTTGTGAGAAATGCGCTAGGCCCTGGGTCTTGGCGCTCTGTTGCGCCGCCCTATTTATTTATTTTATTTAGTGCCGCTGTATGAAACATGTATACTTTACATGATTTTGGACAGTTGGTGTTGTTGGTATAAGTGTTTCTCTTCCAATTGCCAGATTAGCCCCTTCCTGAGCATATATGTATAAAGTGTTCTATTTTATGATCATTCAAATTAAAAATTCAAAATGCGATGATTTATAACCAGACGACTACGGTACTATCGTTGTCGTCTGGTGTGACCCTTTAAGCACAGGTCACACAAGGCTTGTATAAAGCGGCTGACATTATACATGTGGGAAATAAAACTCAAAACTAATTCCGCTAATTAAACTCTGCTTATTTCTCTCTTTATTACAAGATAAAATACAATAGCTGTCTTCGGTGACGTCTTGCTCGGTTGACTGCCTACTTTCTTCTTCTCGTTTTCATTCTATCGTCTTTCGTCTTAGGTCTGATAATGTTTCGATTCCACTTTGATCTGGCTAAATAGGGTGTTACAGTCTTGGTTTGGTAGTTGCTTTGAAACTTGGTATCCTACATACATTAGGTGCATTAAACCTACTCCACAGATAAATCTACAATATAGGGAAGGTTGCAGCACTGTTGACAAAGACCATCGGCTGATAACTTAAAACTAAATTGATTGAAAGCAAAGTACCTGTACATTTATTAAAACAAAAGTAAAGCTAACGCAAAATTGTTAAACAACATGCGATACAATAGTGAGTGGTATCCTCGTGTTGTAGTAAATGGGATATTCGACTTTTACGCGGGAATTTCGGGTTTGAATCGGAGTAACAACACGTGTACCGCGAAGAATGTCAATTCTACCGAGATCATAACTACCTAAAAGAGTGCGTTCCCGCCTTGTTGTTTGAAACCGACATAAATTTAAGTTCTCAATTCCTCACAGGAGTAGTTGAAAGAGAGGTTTTTGGCCCCAAAATGAATAAACAGAATAAAGTTTGTTTTTCGTACAGTCGCTTATTGGCTTTAGACTGTCGAAAATAGTTTGTGCGGTTACTACTCGTAACTATTACTTGTTCGTAGACTTTTGTCTATAGTTTATACTTATAGCTTTTTTGGGCCTTCACGGCGCATACGACCAAATGGACGTTCAAAAAATTCGGTCGATATTTGCCTTTTTAACCAGAAGAATGAATTCTAAGGTATCACACATTATGTGGTGCCCGTGGCATGTCTGCCGTGGTCCGAAGGCCCTCTCCATTCCCTTACAAGGCATGGTTGTGATAGGAGTGTTTGCTCCTGACTTTTGAATATTTTATGGTACTTTTTCTATGCGAATACACCCGGTATAACCTTATATATCTATGTATCTATCCTAATAGACTGAAATAATCTTTAAATACCCTAAATACCTCCTTGGGTTTTCATTTCACATGGAACACTTAAGAGCTTAAATTTGAGCCACACATATTTTGAATTGCGAAAAAATTAATAACGTGCACGTGAGTAGAATTATGTCACTTTCCATTGGACGAAAAGAAGCGTCCAGGAGCGTCCAGAAGCATTCTCAAACCGTTCCATTGGTGCAAAAAGATCGCTTCTCATGATTCTGAGGAGTGACCGCCGCTTCACGATTTGAAGTGAGAATCGACTCAAGAAGCACTAATACATGTTACTCAAATGTCAAAAAGAAAATTTTCCACAGGAAATATTTTTTATGTGAAATTGGTGTTTCACTCACACAAAGCCAACACGTTAAGTTGAGCAAAAACAATTTTAGGTGTTCCATTGGTTTTTAAAATGAGTGCTTCCCTGAGTGAAACCAATGAAAAGCGCCATTAGTGAATAAACTCACATCTCTGGTGGAAACAATCTCAAATTTTATATTTGAGTGACGAAAAAACTGCTGCACTTTATTGCACTCAAATAGCATTACTGTAATGCTGCTTTTCATTGGTTTTAATCGGGAAAGCGCTCACTCTTAAAATCAATGGAAACCCCGTTTGACACCCAATTGAATGTTAGTTTAATATAATAATAATAATGTCTTCGTGTGAGTGAAACATCAATAACTCAAAATATTCCTTGAGTAAAGCTCTCATTTTGACATTTGAATTACTTTCTTCAGGGCTTTTTGATTCACTCACTTAAAAATAGATATTCTAAAATTGGCTGTCCTTCAGACATGAGAATTGATCTTTTTGCACTAATGCAACGGTTTAAGAATGCTCCTGGACGCTCCTGGGCAGTTCTTTTCGTCCAATGGAAGGCGACAGTATGTTCCAACAGCTGCTGTTACTATTGCTGCTTGGGTGAAATTCACTAACTGTTGACGCCATTTGTCGAGGGCTTCCACCTGGATGCTTCTGGTCAAAATCATCTCATGGATAAAATAATTGCATCCAACGAAGTTGAATCTGCGAGAAGCAAGAACTGTGAATGATGCAGTGCAAAAAGCCCAAATAATTTGTCAATTTCACTTAAAGCATTGCAAAAGTCGACGATAATTGAGTGAAGGAGTAAAATTATTTTTGGAAAACTGTATAAAATCTAAATAACACTTGTTTCATTAAGTATTTTGATATATTTATAATACAGTGACAGTTTTTTTTATGGTCGTGTATTTTATGAGCAATTTTTTTAGAGTTTGAGATTGAAAGGTAACGTCTGTTGATAACAAATACATTGCATTGTTAATGCAAAACAATTGTTTTGTTTTATTAATATTGCAGTCGTGAAGCCGCAGCAGCAACATTATCGGAACAGAGAAACTGATTAGGTTTTCCAAAATAATGATAAAACTTTTTTTTAAATGCTCAGATAACATATTCAATACCTTGCTATCGTATTTTAGCTAGAAAATGTTAAAGTCTTTTTATTAAAAAACAACAAACTTAGGCCTTATAGCTTTTTCTCCAAACTTCTCAACAGTAGCTTTAGTTCCTTAAGTAACAAGTACGATTCTTCAAACTATTGCGCTTTACATTTCGGACGTCTACGGTAGCATTAGAGGGTTTTGTTCAATATGTACTTTCGTTTTTTATGCAAGTTCAAGGTCGCCTGGCGCCATCTTTGTGGCATACAAAGAACATTTATATACATAACTAGCTGACCCGCCCGGCGTTGCTCGGATCTAAGTTATTTAAAAAAAATTGTCAGGAACACCCGCTGGACTAAGCTGAAAATAGCCGGAAAGTTTAAACAATGTTAATGGTAGATGGCCCTTATCACTAAGGGGTATGAAAAATAGATAGTAGCCTATTCTCAGACCTACTGAATATGCGTATAAAATTTGGTAAAAATCGGTCAAGCCGTTTCGGAGGAGTTCAAGTTCGAACACCGTGACACGAGAATTTTATATATATGATACATAATTATATATTCAAAAACGCAATTTACTGTTCGCTTCTCAATAAAATTGAAAAGTTTTTCGACCTTTGATGCACATGAGAGGTCAGTGTTGCTATACCTACACATTATTTCAAAAACTATATTTGAATATCCTACGTTTGATAACGGTAGTTTTCTTCACAAACAAAACAGAAATAAAATAGATCTTTTCCAATTCAAACAAAGAAAATACCTCAATAAAAAAGTTTATTCGAAATCTTGTGAATCGCAGCAAAATTTTGCAAGCTCTTATACGACCAGCTGCAGCTGATGTCATTTAAGTGTATGGATAATTTTAAAATTGGCCATCAGGTCAATAACATCACCTTCAATTTTTATTTGAACACACCTACATATAGGTATACTTATCTATATTTCACGCGCTGCAATACATTGTTTATTGTTTTTCATTTATTTGCGAACAGAGTTTTGAAAAACACGAATAAAAAAAGTTATTCGATTTCAGTTTTGGCGCTTTTGTTAGATTTTCACACAGGAATGGAATAATGGGATTGATGTGAATAACTTTTTTGTTTTAACATTTGTGTATCAAGCTGTCGGTGTGTGGGTGTATCTGATAAATGGCGAGGTTGTTCATCCATCGACCTTCAACAACAATTTCTCTTTGTTGAATTCCTGATCTTGATTTAACTTCCTGCAGATATAACACAGGTATATGTTTGTATCTATTCGAATTATTTAATCCTTATTTCAAAATAAATTTACAACTGAGTAATGAAATATGTAAATCGTTGGCTATTATTTATAAAATCTACTCCTCTACTCCGTTTGCAATATAGACCCTGATTCGTAGAAAAAATTAGCACGGTGCATATTTGATGATTTGTATGGGCGACAGATTGGATAAATTTCATATTTAGCTGGCACTTGAATCAACTTTTTGTCACCATCTTCGCATGGCGTCATCCATAATGTGTCTGTTGTACAGTGCATATGCGTGTTTGATCATCACTTCAAAATTACTAATTCGATTTTGGTGAATAGGTAGTTTCATTAAATTAGCGTGAAGCGGGGAAAATTGCTACTCCTTGATTACATTAAAAAAGTACATTTTGGCTAGGTTAAAGTGGCTGTCAGCTCGGCTAACACACTTAGGCCCATTGGGGCCTATTGTAAACAACAGTGGATCTAATGTATCTTTATCCTAATGGAACCATTTCGAGCTTACAATGAAGCGGGAGAGACGCAGGGCGTCGATGTGAGTAAAACCACTAGGGTCATCAAAGAAATACGAGCCTAGGTGCATTCTACGTTTGTGAGCTAATGCGGGGCATGAACATAGAAGGTAGAGAATAGTTTCCTCCTCCTCCTCCTCGTCCATACAGCTTCTGCAAAAATCGTTTAAGGTGACTCCAAGCTTTGCAGCATGTCTTCCAAAAAGACAGTGTCCTGTGATGATACCTATCGTCGCACTAATGGGTTTTCTTTTGAGAGAGATCTAGCCGTTCGGCCGCTTAAGATCTAGCTTGGGACTGATCTGTTTCGTTGCGTTACAAATTAAACTGCTTGACCATCTCAGATTGGTTTTCTTTTATGCGTCCTGCGTGAGCAAGAGTTTGCATGTACCGATTATGCCGATACTCCTTTGTCGGTAAAAAGGTGAGTTCATCTGCTTTGCAGTTTTCTGGAATGTCTCTATGCCCATGCCCAGCACAGGTGAATGTTAAACTGCTCTGACATCTCCCTGAAAGAAGATCGGCAGTTAAGGGCTAGAATAGAGTTGAAGGAATTTGATGCCAGGGATTTGATGGCCACCTGATCGTCTGAGAAGATGTTTATATCCTTTTTGGATATCATGTTTTCTCTGAGCGAAGACAGAGCTTCGCTAATTGCCATCACCTCCACTTGGAACACGCTACAATAATCTGGAAGACGAAGCGAGAAGTTTAATTTCACAACCTACTCCTTCGTTTGTTTTCGAACCGTACGTATAAAAATGAACGTATTCGTTTTCCAAGAATGATTGGTCCTTCCAGTGTTCTGGATGGAATGGTCAATCGGAAATTTCGAGTTTGGGTGTGTGTAATCTGTTTTTTGTTTGGGGATTCCGAATTTGTTCAGAATGTCAGCATGACCATATGACCAATATTGTTCTTGGTCCATGGACTTCTTGTAATCGAATAGCCGAACTCACGGCTGTTTGTTTACTGTAGACTTCTAGTGCGACTAGGTGAAACACAATGTCCAGTGCGGCTGAAGGAGTGGTGTGTAAGGTACCGCTCATACATTTGCATGTTGAAGAAAATACATATACAGGATGCTTTGCAAGAGATGCGACAAAAATACAGGAACGATATAGGTTGGGTTAAGACAAGAAAAAAATTGTAGTGGAAGGGGGCCCTATATCCCTCCGTTTATGCAGGAAGAGCAATTTTATAAAAAAATTGATTTAACTTAAAAAAAATTTTTCAAAATCAACTAGGCCACCTACTTCCTACTTGTTTTTGAATTAACATTTTAGCGCAATAGTTTTTGAGTAATCAAGTCTCAAAGTCAAAATCTAGAAAAAAAAAACAGTTTTGCCTCATTGATTGGCACTTTTTCTCTAAATAAAACCAATGCTCGAATTCGCTTTGAGTCAAGCACAGAAAGCCGACGAGACAATGAAAACTCTGCTTTTTTTGTCGCGTCGGACAGTGTGTGTATTCTCATATGTCGCTATATAACTTAATTTTGACAACTACTGCAATCCCTCCTGCCACCACAGCAAAAACGCTTTGGTTTGGGAGGTCCTTGAATTTTGAAAACGCGGTTTTCTGAAAAAATCATGGTGGCCTCTGCCTTCAAACGTGTTTGTTTTTAGATAATACAATCTCATAATAGCGGAGTTCACACTGTACAATTAGTTGGATAGACTTCGTTTGATGGATGTTCGATGGTCGGTCGATGGATGGTGCAGTTTGCGTTCAGACATATCAAACTTGACGTCCAAATTTATGTCATATATTCCTCCACTCCGTCCAACTTAAAAGTTTTCAAAAATATTTGAAAACTATCCAACAAGTTGGTCAAGCGGACGTCTGAGAGTTCACAATATCAAACTTTGGTCGTTCAAGCCAAAGTCTGTCCAACTAAATGTACAGTGTGAACTCCGCTAATGAAATAAAACATGTGTAACTAAGTTTCAGTATCATGGTATTGGTTTTAAATAAAAAATATTCCTATGACACTAGTGCTTGACGACGGCTAGCTTCAATGAAGCGTAATCGGGAAGTTCAATTTTCGACCACTTTTTTGTGCCACTGCGGCCGTTTATTTGCTATATGAATTTGCGAAGTTTTGTTTTGAAGCAAATGTCTTCATTATGAAATGTCAAAATCTTACTGAGCACAAATCTACCTCCAATTGTCATACGAACATTACTAGAAGCAGTGCAGCCAAACCTCTAAAAAAAAACACCATTTACTTGTCGCAGGCAGATGGAACTCACAGGCATAAAACCCCAATTCTTATCAAAACAAGAGAAAGCCAAACCAATTTCTAAGAATCTGTCTTTTCAAATAAGTATCTATCAGTACAAAGCAATTTCGTGCAACCTGCAGACAATCACGCATTTTCTTTTTTCTTTCCTTCTAAATTTTCAACCATGTTTCGGTGATAATATGGTAACATTCTAACCTCACAACAGCTTAGTGTATTGTACTTCCTTTTTTTTTTAGCCAGTAAGTTACAAAAAGAAAATTAATCCTTTTGAAGTACCTCATACCAATATGTTTATTGAAAAAAAAAAAAACCTAATTACAAAGTCCTGAGCGCAAAAATATTTCACGAGAAACTCATTTAAGAGTTTTGTTATCGCAAAAAAAAGTTCACGTGAACTCTTTCGCTTGTTCGGAAAGATGTATTAAAAAAAATATTTGTTTTTGTTTTGTTTTTAAGATTTCATTTATTTTCAATTACTAAGGCTGTGTGTGAATTGGGTTAAAATTGGGTTAAATGGGTTAAAATATGACACTAGCGTGGTGAAAAAGATGGGATAAAATTTTAACCCATTTAGCCTGCTCGCGGAGCAGGCTAAAATGGGTTAAAATTTGACGTTTGTCAAGAAAGAGAGGTGTGTCTAGTTCTTGTTGCATTCATAACTTTTTTTTGTCGAACAAACAGTAAACAAAGCAGAAAGTAGTTTTTAGCAGTATGGACGGCACACGAAAAATTGGACAACAAGAAATAATTACGTGAAAACCTTACAATAAATGTAAGTTTGACCTTTTTTTTATCGAAAAACATATGTACATATTTATAAAAATAAAATTATTGTTTCTTAGGGTTTCCCGAAGAAAAACTAAAACTCATTCAAATACGAATTGAGCAACAAATGCGAACATGAATGTATCTATGCAAAATTATATTTTCAAACATAATTCAAGAATTTTTCATTGCGGTTCAATAGAATTAATTGATAAGACATTTAAATAAATAAAATTATTGTAAAACATTTCTTCAAATTGTTATTCATTTTGTAAACAGATCTCAAATCGATGATTTTTTTTGCTGTTGTTGTCAGTGCTGCAAAAACAAGTGTTCATACACCCATTATCAAAATATCCGTGATGGGAAATATTTTTGACAAAATGCGGGACTATTGTCTCAACATATGAAAATAGTAGTACAAGAACAAGAGAAAATAGGCAAAATGGAGATCTTAACACTTTTTGGAACGTAATATTAAATTTACATTCTTAAAGTTGCTTTATTTAAAGTAAAAAATAAATTAAATTCAATGATAAAAAGGAATTTTGCAGGGAAATTTCTTTAACTATAAAGGAATTTAAGAGAAAATAGTGTTTCAAAAAAACCCTTTTAACCCAATTCACACAGCAAAAATTTAACATCTGAATCCACCGCAAAACAAATGTCAAAATTTAACCAAGGTGAGAAATTTTAACCCAATTCACACACAGCCTAAGACATCGTGGGAAAGCAGATTGAACAATGATAACAAAATAACCCTCACATCTCTGCTCCTCAAACGATTGAGGGCTACACTATAACTATACTAGTCATGGATCTATTCAATAGTATTGGTTTCGTGTAAGAAATAGTATCTAAATAAACGAAGAAGAATCCTTATTCACCATCACGGCTTTGTAAGCATCGAAAACGAAACAAATCGGTGTCAAAGCCGTTTCTGTTTAATTCAAGAGTGCAAAGTTACTTTTGAAACGTAACCCAAAAACCGGTTAAATTTAAGAACGTTTTCACTTTGAATTTCCTAGGAAAGAGAAAAAAGAAAAAAATTCTGCTCCAATGAAGCGACAAAAACGACGCCGTTTTCATACATTTTCAGTTCTCGCGACTACAAAAATCATGTCAACAAAGTTTTTTCCGCAACTGTTGCTTTAATCTTGTACTTATTTGGTTTTATTGGGATTTGAATTCCAGTCCTTTCACGCGCTAGTTAATTATGCAACCAATATGTCATTGCTATACTTACGCTTTTTAAACTTTTAGTATTCAAAATTGTGTTCTATTAACTCACGGTCTGCAAATGATCAAGTTTTACTTTTTTTTATAATTCACGCGCACTCCAAGGGTTTGTGATTACCCTTATAATGTTGAAAAACAGAATGCGAGTGTTAGAAAACAAGAAAGGCGATGCCGATGAACATTATTCTTGCACTTCTGTGCATTGTAATGCGTGGGGAAAATTGAGTTCGGTAAAACATTCCACATTTCGGTTGAACGGCTAAAATATGAATCTCTGTACTTAACTGCACAACTAAAGTTGGACTGAATGGTGAACTTATGCGCATTCCTTGCGATGCGGGAATTGCGGTTATATTGCTGTGGAGGAACTCAAATTTCTTGGTGTGGATTGATCATATCCAGTATGCGCTTGCGCACCTACCAACATTAATGCGTAAACAATAACTTTTCACTCTAATTGTACGACGTTTGTTTTTTTTTAATCAAATAATATATTCTTTAGATTTATTTTTTTCAAGAGTTTTTCGTATTTGAAGGTAAAACATTTCATCCTAATATAAAGTAGTTTTCGCATTTGTTTGTCTCAAAAAAGCACATTTCATTTCTCAAATACGCAACAGTATTGAATAATTTTTACACTATTATATCTAAAGTAACATAGACCATATTTCATTCCGATATTGCATCGGGAACTTAAACGGGAACGTAAATGAAAATTTACAGTTTGTATCGAAGAGGCTCTAAAGCTACTGAGCTGAACTGAATAATGTTTGGAGCAAAGATAGTCTTGAGTCAGAGAAATGATAAAGACTATATTTCATCCCCATATTCCAACGGGAAAGGGACGAGAACGGGAACATAACCGGGAAATTAGAAAATATTCAACCGATTTCAAAAAATCTTTCGCTGTAAGAGTGCTTCATTATTTCCGATTGGCATGGATTATATTTCATCCCACGGTAACGGGAACATAACCGGCAACTGACAAAATACTGGACCGTCTTTAAAAATTCTTATACATATTAGAATCGCCGGATAGCATCTACGATATTTCATTCTCAATACTCAAGGGAATGGAAACGTAACCGGGAACTAAGAAAATACTGGGGCAATATACAAAATTATTTCACGGTTAGATTGCTACATTACTCCGGAGTAGCATGGACTATATTACATCCCCATATTCCCACGGGAACGGGAACGGGAAGTCGAACAACCACTGAATCGATATCAAATTATTTCACCATCACAATACGGTGTTGTGCAGTTGTAACATAACTTTATGTTATCCCCATATTCCAGCGGGACCGGGAACGTAAAGTGGAACATAAAAATTGAAGAGCAAACTTCCAAAATTCTTTCAAAATTACAAAGAAAGCTTTTATAATCCTCAGTAATATAGATTTTATTTCATCTAAATTTTGTAGGGCACGAGGTACGCCGGGGGTCAGCTAGTTACTTACATAGAAGCTGACACCGGACTTTCTCAAACACGACATAGTGCCGGTGTTTTCGATTTATATGTAACAATTAGCTGTTTCCACCATTTTCGAATAATTCAATAAAATGTTAATTTAATAATTTAATAATAATAATAATAATATAATTAAATGACAATAGGCGCTGATTTTGAAAACTAACTAGTATTTTATCATTGTATATGGAATCTATAGTACTATCGAAAACAAAAACGGTCGCTCAAAGCCATCTATTGATCCGCCGGCGCTCTAGAAATTACAGGGGAATGTTAGTACGCCGGCGGATCAATAGATGGCTTTGAGTGACCGTTTTTGTTTTCGATAGTACTATAGATTCCATATACAATGATTTTATATAGTATTTTGTAAAGAGGCGATTAGGGATAGAGAAAGTAGTTTTCGAAAATTTAAAGGCTACCCTACAGTAGAAAATCGAAATTTGTTCAAACGGGCTAGGAATATCTGTAATGCTCAAATACAAAAGGCTATGTTTTTATATGACCAAAAAGTAAGGCAAAAAATATTGTTGTGTCCAAAAGGAAGTAAAAACTTTTGGTCTTTTGTGAAGAACATTAAGAACTCGACCACGTCATCGGTCCCAACGCTCGTTTTCAATGACTCTGTATGTCTGCTCCATCGACAAAGCCAATTTGCTGGCAGCTCAACTTTCTGCCAACTCGACACTTCCTGGCAGCATATTGGCTCCACCTGAGCTTGGGTCTGCAAATTCTGTGGTGAAGTAGATATTTTTTCGAACTCGCTCGGTTGCGAGAGTCCTTAAAGATCTCAATATACATAAATCCGGTGGTCCAGATGGTATCCCCGCCGTTATTCTGAAGAGGTGTTCTTCTACGCTGGCAAAACCACTGCATAAACTTTTCCATCTTTCCTATTCTGCTGGGATTTTCCCGAGCAGATGGAAAACTGCTTTTGTCCAGCCAGTCCCTAAAAAAGGCGAATCTTCCTCTCCTTCCAATTACCGTCCAATTGCACTTACGTCCCTTCTTTCCAAGGTCATGGAAACGTTGATAAACCGTCAACTTATGAAATATCTTGAAGAACAAAAGCTTCTTAATGACCGTCAGTATGGCTTTCGTGGCAAACGGTTCACTGGTGATTTGATTTGAAAGTGGAACCAATCTTTACATTGTTTTGGAGAAAGTAAGATTATTGCGCTTGCTATTTCTAAAGCATTTGATAGAGTTTGGAATCAGGCTCTTTAATCGAATATGCGTGCTTTTGTTATCGATGAGTCTCTTCTTCGTTGGATTAGAAACTACCTTTCCGACCGTTCAATACAAGTTGTATTGGATGGCTTCAAGTCTGATACCCACTTGATAATTGCTGGTGTGCCCCAGGGCTCCGTTTTGTCTCCGACTCTCTTCCTCATTTTCATAAATGATCTCTTGTTTGAAACTTCTAATCCACTTAACTGTTTTGCTGACGATTCGATACTCAGCTTTTCATATTCGTTTCCAAATTCACGTCCCTGCTCTTCGGATGTGGAACTGGAACGGCTGCGTATGATAAGCTCATTGAATTCTGACCTTGACAGCATTGTTACATGGGGTCATAAGAACCGAGTAGAATTCAATGCTTTGAAAACTCAATGCTGTCTCTTGTCGTTGAAGCTTAAAATTCCCCCATTGCCATTATCCATGAATGGTATGTGTGTAAACGATGATCTTCGTTGGAATGACCACATATTTGAAGTCGCCAAAAACGCTGTTAAATGCTTAGGCTTCTTGAGACGATGCAGGAAGTTCTTCACCCCTTCTGATCTGGCTACAATTTATAAGGCCTTCATCCGCCCAAAACTGGAGTATAACTCCTATATCTGGTCAGGTGCTTCTCAAACATCTTTGCACCTACTTGATAGAGTACAAAATATAGCGTTAAAATTGATAGGTGATAGTTCAATCGTAGAATCGATTGATTCTCTTGAACATCGTAGAAACGTTACGTTATCTCTTTATTTTATCGTTTTTTTTTAACAAACAGTACTCTAGTGAAATAGCCATCTGCATTCCTTCCCTGAAACAATTTAGCCGCATCACCCGCCTCGCTAGGAATGCTCATCAGTTTTACCTTGAGCCCAACTGCGGACCTACAGTCAAGTATAGAGATTCTTATTTTAGTCGCACCACCCGTATGTGAAATGGTTTACCTGGCTCTTTGTTTCACCTGCATTACGAAACGATTCACAAAATTTCAAAAGCAACGTGCATCAGTGTCTCCTATTAAACCCTCTCCTACTTTCCTAAATGTTCGCACTGTGTTTATAACATTATAAGGGTAGTCATAACCCCTTGATGTGCGCGTTAATTATAAAAATAAAAAAAATATATTGATAATATTTGACCAGATATTTCTTCACATACACAAATATTATCAACTCTCATCATCACTCAGCACAAACTTCAAAACCATTTACAATCTTGTCGATTATTAACAAACAATAATAAAAATATCCTTTTTTAAATTTGCAAAAGGTCAATGAATTAATTTAACTCCTACTCTTAACTATTATCAACCAGGTATCTTCGTTTTGTGAACCATTGCAACATAAAATTACACCAACGATTAACCCTATGAAACAAAAAGCAGACATTTATCGTCTCTATACCCCTTTTTTTGTGGAATTAGAAGTATAGCCCCGCAATTGAATTAAATAAAAAAATAAGTAAATAGAATTGTGCAACAAAGACTGAGGAACTTTGGAGTCTAGCGTATTTTAAAAAGCTGACGAGCGGAACCGATAAGTGAGAAAGCTATTTTCATGGCTCTGCATAATTAAAATTACTCTCGAACGGCTTGTGAATTCCTCGATAAAAGCGCTCGCAATACTCGTTTCAAACACTAACTTTTACGTAACCGGCATACTTACCATTAAGGCGCGCGCGCCGCTAAAAATGAGAATAAGGACAGTTTTAAATAAAAGTAGAGTTAGACAAACGCTGCGGCTCAACGGCTTTTCAACATCATATTACGGGAAAATTGCGAATGGGGAAGACCTTGTCTTTGGTGACGAAATCAAAGGGAGCAAGACCATAACCGACTTAGAGTGCAAAACTATAGAGAGAAAGCCCGAAATTGTTATCTTAAGATGTTGAATGAGACCCAGGGTTATCCCGAACTGTAATGTCCACCTAACTAAGTACGTCAAGGAATACGAGCGCAAACCTATAATGATTTTCTTTAGTTAATTAAGCTCCAAGGATTTCTTATGGAATCGAAATTCAAGTTCCTTTTAAAAACTTTTGTTTTTTAAATATTTGAAAATTATGTAAGTTTATGCCATGGTGATATTCAAATGAGGTTTCAAACTATGGGTTTCTGAACTCTTTTCGTCTCATCGTTATTCTCGAGTTATTCGTTCAGTGTGTTTTTTATGTTTCTTTGATTTGGCTCACTGGAGAGTTTTATTTACATAGGTGTATTTTTTATTGGTATGAGCAATTCAGCATTGCTTGTTACAATTTTTGTTTTATTTGGTAAAAAATTCAGAAGAACAATACAACCAAAAAAGAGGGCTACATGTATGGTGATAAGCTATTACTGTTTCTAGTCGAATGTTTAATAACGATATAAGAAGTACCTATCTTGGCGAATCAAATTACGACTGCCTTTCACACAACTGATATCAAACGAATAAAATATTGTCAATATCGAGTATCTATTATTAATTGATTTGATAATTGATTAATATGAAGCTTTCTATTTAGAAACTTTAATTATAGATTGACCTCTAGATCTTTTGTTTCTAATATGGTAACTGATCAATTTTGTTTGGAATGGTTTCGTCGTCAGATTGAAAGATATTTCTCTTTTTAAACGGAAAAGACAAAATCGTTATAGAATTTAATTGAAGAATATGAAACACTTCGAGGACCGTCTGCTAAAAACGAACATTTTCAATTTTGATCAAAATTATATATCATTTACTTACCATACTATGAAGGTAGTAATTTTCCAAATATTTTTTTTCTTTTATTCTTAAAGAATACCGAAACTGGTGAGGTAGAGTACTTCTTTCCAGAAGAAGAACCATCTACTCAACCTAGTCGTGTTGAGGTAGATGTTGATGCAGAAACCGGAGAGCCAGAGTGTACAAAGCTACCAGTTCGATATCTGAAAAGAAAATCTTTTCGAATTCCAAAGAAGTATTTGAAAAAAGATTCAGATTCAGAAGATGACGAACTTGAAGAACCATCCTGCTCAAAGAAGAAGAACATTGCCCCGTACAACCCGTTCGACAAAGAGGCATTAATCAGAATGGATTGTGTAAACAAGGTATGTTCAAAAGAAATAAAATATTTTATTTATTTCAAAAATTTATCCACATAATTTTTATTCTAGGACATTGTTCTTGGTTTCACGAAGTCAAGTTACCTGCTTTTCTTAATTCCATCCGTTTTCTGCTTCACAAAGGCGACCGCTATTTTTATATTAGCATGCGAATCAGTCCTCCATTACTTAGCGCACTATAAAAACCGGAAAAATACAAACTCTGACATTTTCTACCGAAGTCCTCTGCATTTGCTTACCTCACAATTCTGTTCTCAGTGTTGTGCAGATAATGAAATGGATTCTATTAGAAGACTTCACAAAAGGAGCATGTTAAAGTTAAACATAAACTTAAAGAAAATCACAAAAGTTATTGGTTAGTGCAAGAAATAAAAGGATTGGGTTTTTTTATGTTGTATACTTTAAATATTTTCTCTTCTGTTAAAATATTAGTTTTAGTGTTTGTTTGTTTAAAAATAAACTTAACCTTATTTATTAAATGTATTATTCTGACTTAAAATTTAATATGAAAAATTAATAAAAGATTGATGTAAAAATGAATGTTGGAACAAATTTTTTTTTTGATTAAGAGTAATTTTTTCACAGATATTTTTTTTTCAATTAGTCCCTGTTTTGGTTTATTTTAAATAAAAATCATTCAATCTTCACCTATATTATTATTACTGGCTTACCCTCCCGGCTCGACGAGGTGTTGGTCGGGTGTAACATATGAGCGGTATTGACAAAAAAAGACAAAAAAAAGTTGATTTTATCGATTCAATGCGAATTTGATTTGCCATTCTACTTTTAATGGGTACACAGACACACAGACACAAGACACACTTCTCCATATACTCTTGCTATAAATGCCCGGCCTTATTGCAGATTGTTGTAAAAGAAAAAACGATCTACAGGCTAATTTAGTTGTTTATTCTTTAATGACTGCAAACAGACTGATGTCTGGTCTAGTAGAAACTGCCAAATACATAATTGCCCCCACTATGGATTGGTAGTAGCTCGGATCTTTCTTCTGGCACGTTTCAACTCGACACTTTGTTAATTTCATTCCAGGGTCAAGCGGCGTAAAACAAGGTCTGCATGCATCCATCCGGTGTCGTGCAAGAAATTCCCGTATATATTGATGTTGGTGTATTGCAACAGGGCCTCTAGGTTGGTTACGTTCGATTTCAATCCCAAGAAATTGCTGGACTGGACCTTTGTCCACACAATCAAATAAAAGATTACGCAACACTGTTGTAGTTGAAATAAGAAACTCTAAACGTAGATTTTTTGCCACAAAGTTTGATAATAAATCCACTAAGCAAGTGTGGAAAAATATCAAGTCACTTGGTATTTCAAAACAGAAAGGGAGTTGCGGTGAAGAATGTGACGTAAACGCACTAAATAAACAGTTTGTAGCCTCATCTTTCCTACCAGATTTTGAACCCAACCACGTTTTTGTAAGTAATGCTGATTTTTCATCAAGTTTTAGTTTTAGCAGGGTTGATGAATTTCAGGTATTCAAAGCTATACAAGGTATAAAATCGGAAGCCATTGGTATGGACAATATTCACCCCAAATTTGTTAAAATTATTCTGCCTTTCATTTCACCTTTCATAGCACACATCTTCAATACAATTCTAACCTGTTCTCGTTTCCCTAATTCTTGGAAAGTAGCAAAAATTATTCCAGTTACTAAAAAGTCAAACTCCGGCACTACAGAGTATCGACCAATTTCAATACTGCCGTTCTTGTCGAAGGCATTTGAAAAATTGGTAGGTCAACAAATTACCAATTTTTTAGATACCAACTACCTGCTAACACCTTCTCAATCAGGTTTTAGACCTCATCACAGTTGTACGGGAGCGCTGCTTAAAATTGTGGATGACATTCGAGTGCAAATTGATAAAAACCTGGTAACTACGTTAGTCCTCTTAGACTTCTCTAAGGCGTTTGACTCGGTCAGTCATAGAATACTACTAAGTAAGCTTCAGTATTTGTTCGGCTTTGAAAGCTCGGCCATAACACTTATTAAAGAATATCTGTCTGGAAGATCTCAGGCGGTTTTTGCAAACAATGAAATATCTGAGTTCCTTTTCGCTCGCGCTGGTGTACCTCAGGGCTCAATCTTGGGACCTCTTCTTTTTACGATATTCATCAACGACTTGCCATCGGTGCTCAGTAATTGCGAAATACATATGTATGCTGACGATGTGCAGATTTATACGAGCTATAATCTTGGAATGGTCGAAGACGCTACTGCTCGTATTAATGACGATTTGATGTCTATAGTTCACTGGTCACGTAAAAACCTACTAAATCTAAACTCAAAAAAATGTCAGGCTATTATTTTAAGTAATACTGTTGTTGACACAACTTGTTTTCCTAGTGTTGAGTTAGATGGAACAGTGTTGAGATATGAAAGCATAGTTAAGAACTTAGGTATAACTTTCAATCGAACCTTGACTTGGGACTCTCACGTTACAAGAGCAATTGGTAAAACATATGCTACTCTGAGGCTGTTACATTTGTCTTGTGAATGTCTTCCAACTGCAACCAAAATGATGCTAGCTAAAACTCTAGTCTTTCCCGCTTTGTTTTACGGTAGTCTCATTTTCTGCTGCTTAGATTATGTAAGTAAAAGGAAACTTCAAGTTGCATTTAACAACACTGTGCGATTTATATATGGCTTGCGTCGATTTGATCATGTTTCAATGTATTCTAATAATGTCTTTGGTATGCCCTTAAATAAATATCTGGATTTTCTCGTCCTTACTTTTCTTTTTAAGCTTATGCGTAGTAAAAACCCTGAATATTTATTTGAAAAACTTAATTTTCCTGTTTCCCAAAGAAGTAATGTTCTAATTTCACCAACTTTTAAATACAGAATTACCAAAAGCCAATTCTTTGTATATGCCGCTCGCCTGTGGAACTCCCTACCAGCCGATCTTAGAAGATTAAACAACTTCAATTCTTTTGAAGCTTCTCTGAGAAACCACTACAGTTGCCAAAACATTTCTTAAAACTTTACTTAACACTTTTGTAAACATTTTTCTGATGCTGTTCATCTTTTATCTGCCAATTTATGTTCTCCTGTACTTTTATAATTTTCATCATTGTATACTTTTCGTATTTTCTTGCCATTTCTTTTCTATCATTGTATACCATTTCAGGTTATTATTGTAGGTTTAAATCACTATTATGCACTTTCCTGTAACCTTATGTACTAAGTATAACAAAAAAGATACATTGTCTTAATATGCTTATAGTTGAAAACAATAAATTTAATTTAATTTAATTAATTTAATTCAAATGCAGCACTAATTTTCATTTTAATTGCGTTTAGTGACGACTCTGACGAACAGGCAATCAAAAAATCGTCAACATAAACCGCCACAATGTTGATCTCGGCATCGTTTTTCATGACATACATGCAGCTATCCCCGTTACATCTCGTAAATCCAATCTGCTTCAACATTTGGTTAACCTTCTTGTTCCATTCTCTTCCCGCCTGTTTTAATCCACTTTCTTAACTTGCATACCTTTTCCGGACTGTTTTTGTCGACAAAACCTTCTGGTTGTGTCATGAAGACGTCTTCATTTAGTTCTCCATTTAAGTATGCACACGTTATATCGAGGTGGTGCACAAGGAGTTCATACTGCACTGCAATTGCTAGAACTAATCGAATGGTCGAATAGCGGACTACCGGGGAGAAAGTTTCATTATAGTTTATCAAATATTTTTGGGAACACCCTTTAGCTATACCAATCTACATTTATACTTATCGATTGACCCGTCTGGTTTCCTTTTGAGGTTAAACACCCACTTGCAACCAATTATCTGGTTCTTTGGTGGTGGATCTACGAGCTCCCATGTGTCATTTCTGATAAGTGCATCATATTCTAATTGCATGGCACTCTTCCATTCATCTGCATCGTGGCTGTTTCTCGCTTCTGCAACTGATGATGGAGGCGACGATAATTCCCTCACTCCATTGACTGCTTCGATCATATTATATTGCTTAGCTGGTCTACCAGGTTTTCCTGTGCGCACTATTTTCGGTCGTCCCGGCCCAACAACTAATATCTTGGGTGGCGAGCTAGTTGATTCTGCTGCATCTATTGTTGGCTTTGGTTTATCTTCATCGTTGTTTGTTGGATCTTCCTCTGGTTGGTTGGTTTGATCCTCTTGTTCTCTTCGTTCAGCATTATTACCACCTTCTGCAAATAAAAAATCTTTTATATCTATAAAACAATTTTGAACGTTGTTTTCAAAAAATTTTGCATCGCGACTTTTCTCAATTTGCCTCGTTTTAGGATCAAAGAGTCGGTATCCTTTAGATTCCTCTGAGTATCCTACCAAAATAAGCTCTCGACCTTTCGCAGCAAATTTGGATTTGCCTGGACGTTTGTTTAATGCTATAGCTTTCGAGCCAAAAACTTTTAAGTGCGAAACACTTGGTTTTGATCCCGTCCAAATTTCGAATGGGGTAATGTTGCCTAGAATCCTGGATGGTGATCTATTTCTCAGATAGACTGCAGTATTAATGGCTTCCGCCCAAAGATACTCAGGGAGATTTTGGTCCAACAGCATACACCTTGCCATCTCAACCAGCGTCCGATTAGCTCTTTCAGCTACGCCGCGCCGTTCTGCTGTGGAGTATACTCGACTGTAAGTTGGCGCTTTATCCCGTGTTCTTGCAAATAAGCATTGAATTCTTTGTTTACGAATTCCTTTCCGTTGTCACTTCGCAAACATTTTATTTTACATGAGGACTGTAGCTCTACCATAGCCTTAAAATTTGTAAATATTTTATAAACCTCATCTTTGGTTTTTAAAAAATAAACTTGGATATGCCTGGATTTATCATCGATGAATGTCAAGAAATACCTCGCTCCTCCAGCTGATGGTACCCTCATTGGTCCACATACATCGCTATGCACTAACTCTAGCAACTGTTCACTACGAGTAAATGATTGTTTAGGGAAAGGCTGTAATGTTAATTTTCCCTTTGCGCACACAACGCAATCCACTTTAACATCAGATGAATCAATGTTGAGACCAACTACCATGTTTTTATTTTTGAGCTGTTGAAGATTATTCGTGTTCAAATGTCCATACCTTTGGTGCCATTTCTGTATCGTGTTGTTCTTAATGCTTGGTTGATAGGAAAGAAATTCGGCATGAGGTCTTATGATATAAAGCTCGCTTTTCCTAAAGGCTTTTAAAACAATAGAATTTTGAGGGTTTCTTACAATAGCAAAACCACGTAAAAAATCCACTGCAAAATTATGCTTGGTTATCTTACTCACGGAAATAAAGCTACCCTGCAGTTCTGGAATGTATAAGACATTTTGCAGATCGATGTCCCCTGTATTTAGTTTTATTCGAACTGTTCCAATAGCCTTCGATACGACGAACTTATCATTTGCTAACTGAACCTTTTCACTACTGACGTCATTCCGGATTTCGGTAAATAGTTCCTTTTTGCAACACATGTGCGAGGTTGCACCGCTATCTAAGCACCATTCGTCCCGCTGCAGCATCGTACCATCTACAGATGAAAAAAGACCAAACGAAGATAACTGTTTTTGCTTATTATTTTTACAGTTGGCAGCATAATGACCACGTTTACCGCAAGCATAACATTTACCCTTCATAGCGTGATTTGATTTGCTAGTATGACCTTTTTCCCGTTGTTTTGCAGCAAGAATGGATTCACTTACCGAACCGTTTGCATGATCCTTATTGCCTCTTCTTTGATCCTCTTCTGTAAGTTTGACTTTCAAACTACCATAAGAAGGCAAATTATCGCGACTTTCGATCGCAACTACGAAATTTTCGTAGGAATCCGGCAAACTACAAAGTAAAATGATCACTAATAGTTCTTCGGGGATAGATACCTGAATTTCGCGCAGTTTCTCCACTATAACTGAGAATTCATTTATGTGACTGGTCATCAATTGGCCGTCTAACATTTTTGCGTGCAACAACTGTTTGAACAGATTTACCATGCGAGCCGGCCCTTTTGGCATGTAGATTTCACAGAATTTGTCCCATGCCTCCTTTGATGTTTTACTGTGTTTTACATGGATTAACTCCGATGCCTTAACACTAAGTAAAATCGTTGCAAGAGCCTTCGCATCAGCAGCCATCCATTTAGATTTCTCCTCTGCGTTCGATTCATCCGGTAGCTCATATGAACCTTCAACATACGACCAAAGTTCAGCATGCACGAGCACACTTTTCATATGGATCACCCAGCTTCCGTAATTTTCCCCATTAAGTTTGTCTATTTGATACAACGAACTCATCGCGACTGCAGTATACAAAAAAAAAACCTTGACTTACAAGATCAAAACTAACTTGGAATTTTGGAAGTATATATAAAAAAAAACTATTTCTTATGTGTTTCGTAGCCTGGGCCCATAACCTGTTGTAAAAGAAAAAACGATCTACAGGCTAATTTAGATCGTTTTTTCTTTTACAACACAGATCCAACGTTTTTCAAGTCCCTTCAGCTTGTTGCCTTGTAGTTCAGCTCTTCGGTATGAGCATTCTTCGGCTATGACTTTCCTAAGTCGATGTACTCCATGAGAAGCCTCTTCTGCTATTCGTATTGTCAAGGCGAATGCCTAGTTCGTTCTCCAGCAGTTCACACAGGTCTCTGAAGTTTGAAATGGCACGAAAAACGAGGAACGACTCAACTGCAATTTGGTTGATGATTTCTTCTCCAGCAAAACTGGGTATTCCAGGTGAACCAGTTTTTTAAGTTTACTTGAAGCTACTCTAAAGTTTCACCCCTTTTCAGCAGTTGCTCTTCAAACAGCTTTTTTTGTTCGTTTCGTTGCTCTCTAGCTTTACTAACAGAAGATTCATCATACTTGTAAAATCTACACTTTCAATTAAAGCCACAAAAGGGTTAAAAATTGACCAGCCATAAACTCATAGGTTTTTGGGACGTTACACTTTAGGGTATCACAATGGATCTACATTGATCTAAGTGTAGCGGAAATAAGATCAACCATCAGCCCATTCTACCTAACCTAACCACCGGAAGCTTCCATAAAAACAATTTGCATGAATTCTATAAAGAATATATGAAATTCAAATATACATACTTCGACACGATCACATAGTCATATTTTAATGTGGAAAGCCGATCAAAAGCCTTATAATGCTTTGAACTTTGGGAGTCCAACTTCATAAGCAAAAAGAGGTTAATCATATAAAAGCACGTACCTAAAATCAACAAAACCTACCTGTCTTCGAGATTATTTTTAACCCTCCTTTACGAACCGGCAAAAGTCGTGTCCACCCGAACTGGGGTCCAACGATTTTTTCTTCGAAATATTTTTGATTTCTGACTTATATTGTTCAGTTATAGTTCTTCTGGCTATTGTATGAATTGTTTCTAATGCTATGTCCGCACCTGAGAGTTAAACTTGTTTAACTCAAAACAATTCCAAACCAACATGATAACCAAGTGGTTTGCCTTACAAAATGAAACCTTTTTAGTCACTGGGTTTCGAGATAACCTACTCGAAACCAAAGGCGCTGAATGCACTATTTCCAATATTCCATTGAATTTGACATTTAAGAGAGTGGAAGTGAGTGGAGAGAGAATGAATTCTCTCATACGTCGTTGACGTTCTGCTCACACTTGTATGTCTGTCTCTTTTTAACTTAAGACAAAAAGATAAACTCAAAACTTTTCTGCATATGCGGACACTACTTGGTTAACTCAAACCATACTGGAACGAAACCCAGGTTATCTTCAGGTGCGGACATAGCATAAGTATTTTAGGTGTGTTTAATGAAAAAAAGAGCAGAGCAGCGTAGCTCAGAGCAGAGCAAGAAATGAGATAAATGTCAGGCAATTTAGAGCAGAACAGCTGGTGTCAAAAGTCAGCTGATAAGAAAGCAACAAACATTTTGTGACCTTAGCTAGTTTGCAAAATTATGTTTGGTATCCTATTATAATAAAAATCTATATTCGGAAACATTGGAATCAAAACTTAACTAACATGCGATGTTAATTCAATTGATTTTAAGTTAAATTCGATTTCAAATAGATTGCAAAACGCAAAATATAAACAAAAATAGGTCTGTTCGTTGAACTTTCCCCAGGGTTGACCCAGGTTTTCTTGACAACCCCATGAGTTGTCAAAAAAACCTGGGTTTTCCAGTCCTCAAAAAACGCTAAACCATAAATCGCCACACATCCCTGTCATTTAAATAAAAACACATGCCATTTGACAGCCCTCGAATCGCCACAGCAAAAAACTAGGGCGAGTTTGGGGAAAACCTATGGCAAACCTTTGGCTCAAAAAACACTCAATTTGACATTCAGGATGGATTTAGGTTTCTCAAAAAACGCTTTGTGGTGACCCTAGGGCAACCCCAGGGCTTCAACGAACAAACCTAATAGGTTTGTTCGTTGAAGCCCTAGGGTCGCCATGGGGTCGCCACAAAGCGTTTTTTGAGAAACCTAAATTCGCACTGAATGTCAAATTGAGTGTTTTTTGAGCCATAGGTTTGCCACAGGTTTTCCCCAAACTCGCCCTAGCTTTTTGCTGTGGCGATTTGAGGGCTGTCAAATGGCATGTGTTTTTATTTAAATGACAGGGATGTGTGGCGATTTGTGGTTTAGCGTTTTTTGAGGACTGGAAAACCCAGTTTTTTTTGACAACTCATGGGGTTGTCAAGAAAACCTGGGTCAACCCTGGGGAAAGTTCAACGAACAGACCTAATATTTGAATCAAATGTCAACAGCTGATTTTGACACTTTGCTCCAATCTGCTCTTACTCAAAAGTAAGTGCAGAAAATGCTGCTCTAAAAGCTCTAGAGCAGGTCATTAAACACAAAAAGTTCTTGCTCGGAGTAGAAAAATTGTCATTAAACACCAAAAAGCTGCTTTTTTCTGCTCTAGATCGATCTAGAGCAGGTCATTAAACACACTTTTTATATAGCAGTGATAAAGAAATTTAAGCAGAGATGTCTTTATTCAGGTATGTAGGAGGTCATCAACAAAATTTTTCAATTTCAAAAACGATGGAAATTGCCTAACTTTGCAAATCTAGGATTCCCGCTTATCCCTTTCGATATGTCTGTTTTACGTAATTACTGATTGTAATATTCATGCATATCAATTGTTCCAGTCAGGTATGCCTATCAAAAGATAAAAATAGTCATTATTTCAGTTTGTTCAGGTCATCAACTTTATGACCTAAAAAGGATTGAATTTCCCCAATACATGCCAAGCAAGCCTGCCAAATATGGCTTGAAGTTTAGGTGGCTGAATGAAAGCTCAACGGGCTATCCACTGAAGTTTTCTATCTGCACTGGTAGCTCTAACCAAAGTACAGGACTTGGTCGTGGATATGGTGTGCTGATGTCGTTGATGCCATCATATTTTAATTCTGCACGCAACCTCACTATTGATAATTTCTTTACGTGTCGGTGGATTTGGCATTGAAGTTGCTGGATAAGAAGATCACTATTCTTGGCACGATTCGGAAAAACAAAAGAGATTTGCCTCAATCTTTTGTAGCGAAGGAGGTTCTTGATGACCAGAATGAGCATGTAAAGGTCAATAACAAAAAGCAGTACCGTCCAGTCCACTCATCCATCTTTGAATTTTCTGGAAAAATGGCGTTGGTGAGTTATGTTCCGAAGCCAAACAAACAAGTTGTATTGCTATCAACACAACAGAACTGCGAGAAAGCCACTTCCGGTCATCAAAGTAAACCTGCCATGATACTGGATTATAACCTCACCAAAGGTGGAGTCGATGTATTCGACCAAATGGTCTCAATATATTCATGTACACGTCAAACAAATCGCTGGCCGATCGATGGTTGTATTCTACAACTTACTGAACGTAGCAGCCCTAGCAACTGTCATCACTTTCCGACACTTCAATCCGCCTAGAAGAAACAAATATTTGTTCAGAAGTGATAAACTCATCGAACTAGCGGAGGAACTGGTTGAGTCAGAATTGAATAACCGTTCACAACCTGCAACACAATCTGGCATTGAAAAATCTGCATTGGATGCTCTCTGTATTTTGGGGAGAGTTCAGGAAAAATTACCAAAAGTCCCCGAAAAGCTCTCTTGTAGAAGAAGCAGATGTCACCTTTGCCCAAGAGCAGACGACAAGAAAAGCAGAACCACCTGCGATGGATGTGGCAGATGTTGTTGCCCTTGCCACACTAGAACCTTATGTGTTAAATGTCTGCCGGAACTGCCAACAACTTCAAACTAAATCCTTCTAAACATAAACTATAGGTCTGTTCGTTGAACTTTCCCCAGGGTTGACCCAGGTTTTCTTGACAACCCTATGAGTTGTCAAAAAAACTTGGGTTTTCCAGTCCTCAAAAAACACTACACCACAAATCACCACTCATCCCTGTCATTAAAAAAAAAATACATGCCATTTGACAGCCCTCAAATCGCCACAGCAAAAAGCTAGGGCGAGTTTGGGGAAAACCTATGGCAAACCTATGGCTCAAAAAACACTCAATTTGACATTCAGGGTGAATTTAGGTTTCTCAAAAAAACGCTTTGTGGCGACCATAGGGCGACCCTAGGGCTTCAACGAACAAACCTTATGCTGCTTTTGAAATAAAATAGTTATTTATTAGAAAAAGTATGATGTTTCATAGAATTTCAGTAGTGGGGTCCAAATGGACCCCAGTTCGGGTGGACGGGTTCTTTTCACAAAAAAATTGCAGAAAAATCTGTAAACATCTGATAATCGCTTCAATTTAAGAAATGAATAAAAAATTGAATTTTGTTCACTGAGTAAAAATCCCATTTAAAAAAAAATTAAAAACAAAAAAGTTATGAGTGTTCAAACATGCTCTGGGGTCCAAATGGACCCCAGTTTGTAAAGGAGGGTTAAAAGATTTTTATGCTATCATAGCCCTAAGCTTTTGTTGAAAAACAGATTGAACATTAAATCTAAACACAAAGTTTAAATTGAAAAGAACTGTTCTTGTTTATAGTTCAACTGTTAATATTTAGAAAAGGATTTTGGAAAGCGAACTAAAAAACTTTAAATGAAACTATAGCTCTTACTCACATATCTTCATACATCTAGTGTACCGTTTTCTTTAAGTACCGGAAAAACACTGAACTGAAATATAATTCAGGCAAGTAAAACAGTGAATACGAGAAAATATTTACAAGTTTAGATTTGGTGGTTTTTTCTAAGTCAAACTTCTTTAGAATCGCTGTGATTTGAAACTTGATAAATCGAAAATGCGTCGGAATAAAAAGACAGACACATAAACGTATAAGCTTAAGTGGTTGAGAGAACGAAATACATAACGCATTGTTTTATGTATCATCGATTTCCTCTTTGTGCTTTCACATGCTGGGTTCCAGAGACCTATGGCCAGACATTTGGAAAAAAAAAACAAATTCAGCTCCGGAGTCCGGATAAGCATTTCTCTCTCTCTCTCTCTCTCTCTCTCTCTCTCTCTCTCTCTCTCTCTCTCTCTCTCTCTCTCTCTCTCTCTCTCTCTCTCTCTCTCTCTCTCTCTCTCTCTCTCTCTGTTTATTGGCATTTTACGAGTCACAACTCATTGGGAGATTGGGTATAATAATTATGAGAACGGTCATTAGCACATCTGACTTCTGTAGAGGATGTAATTCCACTTTCTCTGTGAGTGTCCTCGCGCCTAGCTAGTCGCCTTGTTTTTCTGAAGTGCCGTGTTTAAACTACGCTCATATTCATTCAAATAATCCCATCATCCATTGGACAACGTAATAGCGGTAAGATGAAGAAACTACAAAAAGATTACGGTTGCCTCGTAATTTTCTTTATATGATGACAAGAAGTAGCGAACTTACCTTATAACTCATTTCGAAATAATTGCCTATTCGAAACGAACTTTTTTTATTTCTGTTCTTTTCTCGTTTGCATTGTTTGCATAAAATATAGGTCCCTTTTATGAGTAGCGAATCGAACGTTCGATTGGAAGCGAATGTTTTTGCGAGCTTCTTTTATAGCGGTATTATAGGTTGTAGAATCAAAAACTTTGACGAAAACTTTTTTTTTTCGACGTTTAAGGTATGTCAGATAAGAGAATGGACGAAGTTTAATGATAATAATCCAATAAATGAGTTTCTCTAAAACATTCGCTTCCAGTCGAACGTTCGATTCGCTACTCATAATAGGGACCATAAACTCAAATGGATACATGGTGGCGGGTAGGGTTCTCTTGATTCTTGCCATGATATAGAAAATAGAATACATTACATAATTTCAATTGAAACTACTCAGTTACAAAATAAATGCATTTTTAATCACGGGATTTTGTGTACAAATTCTTACTTTAAAAATGGACCATTAACAAACCTGATTTCAGATAAAAAAAAAACTCAAGTACGCACATCATTTCCATTCAACCTTTGAGCTTTTTGTCTTGTAAACAATTTTTCTTATTCTAAACATCACACCTCAATTTGGCTCATTTTTTTCACGTTCGGTGCAACGTTGAACTTGGCGCCCGTACAAGCAATGATATCATCAACTGTAAACCCTTCCGCTACTTCAACTAAAGTTAACCCAACTCCTTTTTCAACAGTAAAGACAGCCTGGAAAGCAAACGTTTTACTCAAATTAACTTCATACACCAAATAAATAACCTTTTCGGATATGATCAAATCAACAACACTTTGTCCAGTGAGAGGTAAGGTACACTCCTCTAAAATTTTTGGGCCCCCATTGCGAGTATTGTGCTCCATTGTAACAATCACTTTTGTAGGGGCAGCGACAAGATCCATAGCACCACCCATGCCTTTCACAAGTTTTCCCTTTGAGGTATACAAAAAAAATTATATTACAAAAGAAATAGTAAAACTCGAAAGTAACATCAGTATTCAAAAAGAATATAGGGCTTAGTCAGAACTTTTATGTCAGAAATTTTCGCAATAATAACTTACTGGAATCATCCAATTGGCAAGATCTCCAGTAGCTGAAACTTCCATTGCGCCCAATATAGTCAGATCAACATGACCACCACGTATCATAGCGAAACTTTCATCAGAACCAAAGAATGATGCACCTGGCAAAATTGTTACACTTTCCTTTCCGGCATTGATTAAATCGGGATCGACTTCATCCTTTGTAGGGAATGGACCCAGACCAAGTACACCATTCTCGGATTGCAACATTACACTCATCCCTTTCGGAATATAGTTCGACGCAAGAACGGGAATTCCTTCAACGAAAACAATGATATGAAAATACTTATCATAAAAAATATAAAACAATGTTTACCGATTCCTAAATTGGCGTACATTCCATCAGTAAATTCCATTGCCACTCGTTTGGCAATACGTTCTCGTATAGCTTGTGCTGGACTGGGTTCCTCTTTCGGTTCATTGTCGTCCTTCCTGATTTTCAGTTTTTCCACACGTTTGTTGTAGTTGTTGCCCTTAACAATGCGCTGTATATAAATTCCAGGCACATGAACTTCGTCGGGCTTTATTACACCAACAGGTACAATTTCTTCGACCTCGACGATTGTGCATTTGGCACCTCGGCACATTGGTGAGTTGAAGTTTCTCGCCGCCTTATTAAACACTGCAAGTTGAAAAAAGTTAAAGACCGTTAATATAAAAGAGAGAGAAAAGAATCTCACCAATATTTCCATACGGGTCTGCCTTTTGAGCTTTAACCAAAGCATAGTCTGCAAAGATAGACTCTTCCAAGACATAGTTTTTGCCATTAAAAGTAGCAACCGGCTTCGGTTGACTATACACTTCCACTTTACCATCTTTATTGTATTTTATTGGAGCACCACCTTTTTGAATTAATGTAGCATAACCAGTGTGTGTGTAGAAAGCCGGAATACCTTCGAAAAATGGGTTTCAAAATAAGAAGTGTAATGGGAGCTATATTTAAATATATACCGGCACCACCAGCGCGTATCTTCTCGGCTATAGTTCCCTGTGGTGTCAACTCGATGGAAATTTCACCTTTAAGGAATTGACGAATCAGCTCATCATTCTCACCAACGTAGGATGCAATGAATTTAGCAAGCTGTTTGTTTCTTATGAGAACACCGAGGCCAACCTTATCAACTCCTTTAAAAGTAATTTAGAAAAAAATACTTCTCATTTTCTTTCTGAAAAAAGAAGAGCTCTTTACCTCCGTTGTTGGATACAGCCGTGATGTTCTTAACGTTCTTTTTTAGCATGGCGTCTATTAGCTTTTCGGGGATACCACAAATACCAAAACCACCGAATAGAATAGTTTTTCCATCAGGAATATCAGCAACAGCTTCATCAGCACTGGCGTAAATTTTTTTAGATTGATTAAGCGATGTTGAGTAATTGGCGATCAACTAAAAATGAAAAAGAATGAGTTGATTGGGCATGATACTTGACTCTAAACTTAGAAAACTATACTCTCAAAGTCTCAGTGAAATATAAACTGCAGGCAGTAAGAACAACTTTAAAATATTTTGCGGTTGCAAAGTATCAGTGCGTGCTTGATATGAGTTTACTTCAATATGCTTAGGAAATTATCTAATAATAAATTATTATTATTACTTATAACAATATAAGCGTTGCCACAAAAAAAAGTCTGCTAAGGTGGCCACAACGCCTTTAAACAAACATAGGAGATGGCATTCTCAGCCACTGAGTTTTTAGTCGCTGAAGGAATTTTAATTTAAATACAAACTGAGCAATTGGTCCTGCAGGTATTAAGCAACATTTTGCGTTTTGCATATTCTCAAATAGATTAACAAACAATTCATACTCATGGTCACCAACTTGGTTCCGGACACTTTCTGTTCGCTGCCGATTAAACAAGTACATAGTCAAGTACATGTCTACTTTTTTTCTCAGCTGACATCTGGAATCTATTCATGAAAACCAGTAGCTGAAGTACTCCGAATGACAATAGTGTCTCGAAAAATCATAATTGAACTGAAGAAAAAGTCATCATGATATAAATATGAATGTTTTTTGAAAATTTGCATAGGGACGAAATAGTGGTGAAGCCGGTGTTGCAGGTTATCCTCTTTACCTCGATTGGACGTCACAGTACTCTACATTTCTGCCACGCATTTTATTTTTACATACAAACTTATAAAAAATACATCGAAGCTCCAAAAAAAAAAAACAAAACATTTTCTTCGAATAGCAAAGTGTTCATTGCATAACAAATTCAATTACACTTATCTTACCTTGTAGACTGGTAAGCTGTTTCGGTTACCAAAACCTAGAAGTTGCTTTTGCACCTGACACAAGAACATATTTCAGTTTATAACTAGTAACTGAGTACTGAGATTGAAGGTAAAATTGTATGCACTTTAAAAACGACTTAACAACAACAATCAACTCAAGAAAAGAAAAACTCAAAATAGTACGAAGTTACGAAGAGCTCTAAGGGCGATAAAATACTGAATTCCGATGTTCAGCTGTAGAATTAGAATGGCAATTGGCAAAGTTGCATGGGCAGTCCAGCTATTAGCTTGGCAAGAAATCGCTTTTGTATAAGGGGACTTTTGATTGAATTGAGACAAGATGTTTGAGGGTGTTTCTATAAAAGTAGCATTCTTCATTTGAATATACCTCCTATCTAAATTTATTGTATTTTTTATTAAACAACTTGTTTTGATAACAAATCAAAACAAATTACGTCATTAGACGTCACACAAAATGAATTTCATGACAGTTCGAAGAAAGCTTTTTCGATGAACAACCAACAACAAATTCATCAAGTTCATAGAGATGAGAGAAGTTACAAGAGACAGTCGAGTCGAGAGAAAAGCTCTTTGAAGCTTTGACTTGTTGTCAACAATATTGCTACGCTCCTTTTATCGCTGATAATAACCGATGTTGACATCAGTTGACAATTGACATTCGTTGTTCCTAAATGCAAATAAAGTAACGAAATGCAAAACCGACGTCGTTCCTCGCTCTTAAATCCAATGTTGAACTGTCGGAATGTTACATTTCGTTATTTTATCTTACGAACCCAGAGATGAGCAAAGAATATTTGGCGTGTTATTGCTGACATACGTCCCCAAACGCTGCAAAAAGTGTTCGAAAATTGAGCCAATTTATTGGAGCACGCCCTTATTCTTAAATTAAAGTTAAAAGCCCAAATTTACAGTAATTTAAAATCGCCTTAAAATTAGTCATATGCTGGGTTTACATGCATCTGCAACTGCGGAAGTGCAGGAAAGTAAAGCGAGACGGATGAAGATTACAAAGCACAAAGGTTAAAAAGAGAGACGAATAGGATTATGGTTGCAGATGAAAAATTATGGTTGCAGATGAACATGTTCATCTGCACCCATAATTTTTCATCTGCAACCATAACTAGGAAGTTCGTTCCCTCTCTATCAGACAAGTAAGAATTTTACATCTTTTGTCCTTTTCCGATTTTCATCTGCACTTGCAGATGCATGTAAATCCACCATTAGTACCACACTAGCTCAAAATGACACTTGAATCAGTTTATAATTGATTTTAGCTTCACACTTTTTTAGAGTCACTCTTAATTTTAGACCAGGCAGCCCCAATTTTAAATACTTAAAACCTTGATCTAACTCATCTTAACGTTTCCCATTCGCTTGACATTTTGTGTGATTTATTTTCGAACTATTCTGAATCAAATATTTTTGGACGAAAATAAAACTTCTATTATAAATTTTCGTTTGCAATCAAAATTTATGCTTTTGCAACTGAGTTTATTTTTTTTTTTTGCTTTTTAGGTCTGTTACTTCACTTCATTTGCCTGAACTGTCAAATTTTTGGTCATGTTCACATTAATTTTAACCAAATCCATTTTGAAGTTGCCATTAGTTACTGTGGTGTACATAAATCGTTTGCATATTCAATGACGCCATTATAAAGTTAGAGTGATGTTAACAAGAGCTTTCAATTTTTCTTAAAATCGCGCTGACTATAAATTTGTATTGAATTCTTCGACGTAAATTAAATTATATGCATTTCGTTTTTCCTAAAATTCCAACGTCTTAAAAACACCCTTTAGTTTGAAAGAGAAGTGTAGCGTGCTCAGTTGATTGTTTTTTTCAATTTTAAACATACATATTATGCTTGAAAATGTGAACTAAAAAGTTTTTTATGAAAACGACAATGCGACACCGTTTACAACAACCTGGGGGTCAATTCCCGATCTGTGAAGCTGTGAAGTGAAAAAAAAAATATCATCTCAGTTTTCATACAGTTTTTTCATTTTATCACTTCACGAACCCACTCTAAGCGATTCCGGATCTAAAAAGTACTAAAACGTTCTAAATGATAAATTCTGACAGTTTTCTCTCATTTTCTCTCTCGTTTCAATTGGATTCCAATTGGATTTTTCATCGTTTGAGTTTTGCGACCATTTTTCATAATTGAATTTTTCACCGACTCATACGGCAATGAAAAGAAATTTATCATATGAAAAAGAATTGACATTTGAGGTTGGATTTTCACTAATCGAGAATCGAATTTTCGGTGAAGCTGTGATAAATGTTTTCACTTCACAGCTTCACAGATCGGGAATTGACCCCCTGCTCATATCCACACCGATTCTCTATTGTGAGCCCGTCTGATATGAAATTGAAAGGTACTATTAATGTAACTGATTGGAACACATTTAGTACCAACTAATAACAAGTGGGATCCCTTTTTGAGACATCTTCTATCTGTCAGCTGATTATTGTTTTCGTTTATTTTTTCTGCCTACTGCTACTTCATCTAGCAAGTAGCAAGTGATTGGAGCAGAGTGAAATGTTCGGTTGTGGAACCAAACAAAGAAACACAATTTTCTTTACTAATTATTCAAGAATTCGTTTCGTGTCTGCATGTAAAAGCTCAAGCCTAGCATAATGTATTTATTGAACTCGTTTTTGGTAATAAATATTTAAAAGTATGCATCTTATTGAATTTATTAACACTGAGTGCAAGTTTTCGGAAAATGGCGATTTACTGTAAATTTATACCGAAACGTAAAACCTGACCAACAACAAAAAAATATTAAAAATGATTTCATCCATCCAACCGAGTCTTATCGGCAAATAATAACAATTATTATTAATTACATATAAGTAAACTGAGTTTTTGAAAATAAGTGTTATAGTAAACAAACAGTTTAGCTTCTTGTTCGCAAAAGAGATCATACGCAATTTTGTATTGACCTCTCAAAGAAGAAGATTAATGGAAAGGTTTCAGCATTCAGCATAGGCTGTTGAGATCTGCAGCCTCAGCAAGTCTGATCTGAGAAAGCTATTTATATATATTGGTACATGTTAAGTTGTAATTTAAAACAAAAAAGTGTTCTCGATGTGATAACGAGTGAAGAGATAGTTGAACGTGTTTGCAACTAAAGAAGTACGAGAGACGACCGACGTTACATATTCGCCCTTATGAATTCACTTAACATATCAAAAAACGGTTATTTTACATTCGATTAGCAATTGAAACAGTGGATAGCGAAGCCTACAGCAAGATGGAAGAACAATCGGAGCAATTGCTAAAGGAGCTACAATCGCTGTGGACAAAGTATGAGTCGGTCACCGAAGACGAAAGCATAAATAAAAAGGTTAAAAATAATATTATCAGAGTTCATTGTTCTTCTAATATTAAAGAGATAATTTTTTCTTTTAGGAGCAAGCTTTGATGTTATTCCTGTACAAGTCCCAATTTACTAATTTGGAAGCCTCGTTAGATGATTCAACGTCAACAGCAATTTCTAAGTAAGTTTTTGATAATTGTAATATGAAATGGCAACCTACTTGTCATATAGACCGCGAAAAATTGTTGCGGTTACTGTTTGATGAACAGTTGCCTTATCGATAAAATTGCACTGCATTTTTATTGACTACAATTATTTCATTTTATATTTTTTAGCTTTATCAGTTCTATTGTAGAAGATATTTGCTCTTTTTTACTGGAACGTGTATATGATATCATAAGCAGATCGCACATATCTTCAACCACAGAAACGAGTTGTGACGACGAGGTAGATTGTGGATTGAAATGTGATCAGGAAAAAGATGCCATCAATTGGCCGAAAGATAAACACAACTTTGCCCAGGTAAATTGACACTTATTTTATAGTAACACAAAAAAATAACAGGTTCTGTGGTGTTGCTGTGGTATACTCAATCGAGTAAACATTGCTTAATTTATGAACTTGCGTTTAACGAGTTTGTGTCAAATAATAATAATAATAATAACTTTATTTCAGATCTATAAGAATATAATAACAATTTTATATAAGTTAAGGCCCCGACCCATAGAATCAGTTGCGTCCGTTCGCTGCCGGATTCACCTGACAGCTGTGAGTTTTGCCGGACACAACGGATTGGGGTGACCCATAGAATCCGTTGCGGTGTCTCAACTCAACAAGACCACTCATGTTAGCAGAAGAGAAAATTTCAAATTGGTTCTTACTGCGCATGTCTCTCTTCTGCCGGACGCAAAAAGTTAAAAGTTGGGCTACTTTTTGCGTTGCGTCCGTTGCATCCGATGCTTATGGGTCACCTCTCATAAGATCGTGTGTATTTAATCGAGCTGTCAGGTGAATCCGAGAGCGAAACGGACGCAACGGATTCTATGGGTTGAGGCCTTTAATTATGGCCTTGGTTAAACCGTCTGCCAGATGCCAACTATTTGTTTTTTTTTCTTTCAAATGATTATTATATATGTATGTATACATTAACATACATATTTTCAAATTTAAAATAACATAAAATTTTCTCTATGAGTTTCTCATGCTTAACTGTTTTAGTACCAACATTTATTTATTTCTATTTTCTTAAATACAATGAATCTAATTGCATTAGAAAGACATTTCTTTAACCAATGGTTAAATTTAAGGATACAGACCTTGAGCTAATTTATGAAATCTTTTCTATAATTAATGGCTTCTATGCAATACCGAGCGAGGAGCTTCCAATTCTCTCCATTTAAAATACTTATAGATTCAGATTCGCTTAATATTGTTTTTCTAAAGTAAACAAACCTTATTTCTTTTAAAATTGGGCATTTCGATAAAAAGTGATACGAGTTCTCTTGATCTTGTAGATTGCATAATGAGCAAAAGGATACCTGGCCAGTAGAATAAGGCCTATAATTTAGATCAATTATTATTATTATTATTATTATTTATTTACATATAATTTAAATTACAATGTAAATTGTGGGGAAAAAAAAGAGAGCCTAGCTACTTAAGACTTTCAGCTCTGGATAAGTGAATAAATATAGCAAGTTATAATAAAAGTATGAGAAAAAAGAAATTAAGATTTAAATGGCAGTGTTAGCGTTGTTGAAATAGTTAAATAATTTGGAGATGTTTTCGTGAGTTAGGGTGTTCAGCGTTGTGTAGATAGTTTGATTGCAGAGGATGGTGTTGATTTGTTTTGATATGCTGCAAGAGTTGAGGCCGAGCAGGTGATTCAGATCCAATACACCGTTGCAAGTTCTGCATGTAGGTGGTGAAGATTTTTTCAGGATATGCTGGTGAGTGGTGATTGTATGACCTAGTCGAAGGCGAACAAAGGTAGTGTTTTGGTTTTTTGAGGTTGAGGTTGGGTAGATGGGCGAAGAGCGTTCTGTGTTTATCGTTGAGTAGTGAGTTGTGTGGCGGTGCCAATCCTCAAGTCGTTTCTTTAGTATCAAGCTCGCAATATGTCTTTTTAGGTCTAGCGTGGAAAAAGCGTTTAAGAGATAAACTGGAGATTTTGCAGCTAGATTAGCTTGGCGATCAGCAAGTTCATTACCTTCGATCCCGACGTGGCTGGGTATCTACATAAGCTTAATTGAGTTCTCATAGTTGATTAGTAGGTCCCTTATGTTATCTATGAGATAGGAACGGTGGTTGGGATTGTTAACGGCATTTAAAACCGAGAGGCTGTCCGAGCAACTGAATTTAGATCAAGGAGCTCTCCTCTTAAGGGGGGGGGGGGGGGGGGGGTAATGTTAACTCGTTAAAAAAAAGTTTTGGTGAATTTTTTGTGAGAAACCAGATCAAATTTCTTTATTAAAACTAATTATATCTTAAAAAGTGACATTTCAAAAATGTTGTGTGTAAAACTTTCACAAAGAAATATTTTAAAATACGGCAATGGCAGCAATTATTCGGACGTGCTTCGAAAAAAAGGCGAGTTGCGGTGCCCCTCATAACTTGGGGCTGGATCATCGGAAATCAAAAAATCTAAGTTCATTCGTTAGATAATTGTTTTTACCAGGTAATGTCGAGAGGGTTTTTTGAAATTTTAGTTTTTCACTTTTTTGGAACACTTTTAAGTGAAAAACTTGATTTTTCGTGAAAAAAATCGGCTGATTTGTTATTGTAGAAGAACAGTTATCAATAAATTTGAAAAATCACTACCGTCACTAACTTGTAAATTATTTACAAAAATTATGTTCAAAATTTCAAAAGGATCGGTGCAGTAGTTTTGAAGTTATGAGGGGCACCGACTTTTAAAAAGTGAGTTGTGGGAAAAATGCTTTAAAGTTTTGATTAGTGTTCAAAACACAAGGAAAACACTATACAGACAGGTATAAAAATATTCGTAACTTTGTCAATTTTGCTCCAATTCACTTGAAATTTTGACACAATGTTCTTAAAATATTAGGCATTCACTTAAAAAAAAAAAAAGAAAAAAACAGCAAAAAAAAAATTTAAATACGTTACCCCCCCCCCCCTTAAGCGAAAAATACTCGATATTTCGTATATACTCAGGTTGTCTGTGAAATAATTAAGATCGTTCAGATTATATATTCCAACTTTAAGTACAGTGATCTTCTTGAGGAGCCTCTAGCTTCTCCAATTAGATCATCCCTAATTCTTACATCCAGTTTTTCAAGGATGTAATTAAACTTTTCTCTCCCAAATTCATTTATCTCCCTGGTTTGCACTGAAACACCGCTCAACATTGCTATGTCATCCCATCTCCTATACCAGCTAATTTTCTTCTCTATGCTATATTTCGCTAGTATTTTTGGTATCCGAGAGTCATCATAAGATAGTATTTTAGTGATATAATCAAAGTGCATTTTCAACGTGAAAATAAAAATAGGTGAAATACCTGTTTCCAGAAGAAGCATATAATTAGGGGTTGACTGGGGTAACCTAAAAGTTTTTTTTAAGAAAAGACGTTGCAGCTTTTCAACGTCATCGTACTGTTGATATCCCCATACCTGTGCTCCGTAGGTCATTATAGACCTCAAGGCAGCTTGAAAAACTTTAAATTTTACAACTAAGTTCAACATTGCTGTTCATAAACAAATTTCGCCAAGTCGAATTTATAGCAGATGGTGATTTCTTTAGTTTATTTTCAAAATGCTTTTTTGGGTTGAGCTGAGGTGTCAAAATAATTCCCAAGTAATTAAATTCATTCACAACTTCAATGCTGTCCCCATTTAAGAACCATCTTTCATTCCTGCTGTATCTTCCTCTACCTGATCTAAATATCATAGCCTTTGTTTTTGTAATATTTATTACCAGACCCCACAACATGCAATAATCGTTTAACCTGTTTATCACGAGTTGCAGGCTTTCAGGAGATTCAGCAAACAGGACTAGGTCATCCGCATACAAAAGGCATTTTACTCTAAGTCCTGCAATTTTAATACCGTTTGGCAAAGCTTCAACTATGTAAGTCATTAATAAAAAGCGCAAACAGCAGTGGAGATAAAAGACAGCCTTGACGCACTCCACTTTGAGTTTCAAACCACTCTGACAATTGCACACCATCCCATACCGCTGACTTTGTATTTCCGTAAAGTTGTTTTATAACATTTAAAATTTTAGATGATAAGCCCATAAGGTTCAACTTATAGAAGAGCGCACCTCTATTATTACTATCAAAACCTGCTTTGAAATCAATAAATATTGCATATAACTTTTTCCCTTTTTCGATGTAAGAGTCCACAATGTTTTGGATGGTGAAGATGTGATCTATAGTTGAATAGTCAGCCCAGCTTGAAATTCACTTAGCAATTTATTCTCACTAACCCAAACCTCAAGTCTTTTTAAAATGACACCTGTAAATATTTTTGCGATGACATTTAAGAAAGAGATGCCTCTATAGTTTCCAGCATTATTAACGTCCCCTTTTTTATGCATTGGGAAAACAATAGATTCTCTGAAAGTTGCAGGAACCTCAGCGGTGTGGAATATCTCTGAGTAAGTTCTAGCTAGCTTTCCAAAAAAACTTGCGGGGCGTTTTTGAAGAACTCATAAGGGACTCTGTCACTACCTGGTGCTTTATTGTCTTTGGCTTTATATAAACCTTCTTGAACTTCTTCTAGTGAAACATCTCTATCTAAAGAGCTTTCGCTATTGAAATTTTCAACGAATTGGATCGGATTTTCTATTTCTGGTGGATTAAGTAGATCATTGAAATATAAGGCTAAAGTATGTGCATCCAAATTGCTGCCGACTTTGAATTTTTGCCCATTGATTTCCTTAACCTAACCACCTTCCAAAATTGAGAGGAATCCTTTACATCAGACAAGTCTTTAGCTATTGCCATGTAATACTCCTTTCGCTTTGTTTCGCAAAGTTTTTTATATTCCTTATTTGCTTGGATACACGCTTTTCGAAAGAAGTCACTATTTCTGGCCCTGACTAGCTTAAGTAGCTTGAAGGACTTAACTCTAGTTTTCTCGCAGCTTTTGTCAAACCATCTTTGTTTTCCTTTTGCTGCGACCCTCCTTTCTGAAGAGGAGGCGGAGTTCTTTATAGCTTGGATGAAAAAATCAATTTGGTTGGTCGTGTCTCCTTGACTTAAATCCATTTGTGTGATAACTTGATTAACTTTCGCTTCATAAGTTTCTTTTTCCCGTTCGTTCCAAAAGGTAGAAGGGCAATGTTTTGTTCGAGCAGAAGATGGTTCATGGACAAACTTACTGTTATTGGCATATGGTCCGAGTAAGAGATAGTGCCAACATTGAAACTACACACCTTTTCAAACGATTTTCCACTGATAACGCAATAATCAGCAACTGACGAACCAGGACCTCCTACAAAAGTAAGCTCTACTAAGAAATCCCCCCTAGTTGATCCATTAAGCACAAAGAAATCGAAATTGTGTCAAATATATTCTAAGAAAACATACCTCTTGCTCTTTAATTGTGCAGCACATAGTTCCTTAGAAATTATTTTACTAGAATAAGTTCAGAGCATTGCTAAAAAAGTGCTCATGTCGCTTAAATACGAGATTTTGAAAGGGACAACAAAACTCGTCAAAGCTAAAGCCTGAACTACATCGAAACACAAAGTGAAAAAAGTAAAAATCCAAATAAAGTAAAAGCTTTTAAAATACACACATATTACTGCGTGACACCTGTTGGCAACATTTGAAAAACTCTGAAAAGCTTTTTGACGGTTAAATATTTCAAAACAAAACAATAAACAACTTGTCAAAAAAGAAAAATTTCTGTTTTTGGGAGCTGGCTATGGTTAATGTGCAATAATTTTAATTGAATACGCCTCAATTTACTTTAAAATTTGAAAACAAAGTTGACATTTACTTCAATTTTATAATTTTCAAAATAGGTTTGAAACTATGAAAGAGCTTTTGGTATGAAAACTACAGGATTCTAGTGATGAAAGCGCTACCTTTCAAGAAAAATAAACAAAATTATTTGATTGTGTTTGTTTTCAAAAAATTGCCTAAAGTGAAAGCTTCGATATGTGCGAGCTTTTTTCATATACACTTTTTAAAACTGAGAGGAAAGAATACAAATTTGTTTTTGATAGAGGAGTTGGGAAAATAATTTGACTTTTTTAGGAAACTTTTTACTTTGTGTTTCGATGTAGTTCAGGCTTTAGGGAAGACAACTTTTATTAACAAATAACAATATATGGTGCTTTGCATAGGATACGATAAAAGCTTACGACCTTTCATTTTTTAAATTTCTCAAACATTAAGAATGTTTTTTACGGTTGGGTTTTCTGAGTAATTTAGTTTTTGATTGTTTAAAGAAAAAGTAACCCTCAAAAAGGAAAAATTGTGTAAAAATTTTAATTTAAAGAAAATTATTTGATTTTTTTTTTTAAATTATGAGTTTACTACTCAAAAACTATTCACTAAATTATCTTGAAAACTAAACTGTTAATTGAAAAACAAAATATAACCTTTTAAAAGCACTAGTATGTGGTAGTATGTATAATTTTTAATAACTCCTTTTTTTTATAACTAAGTCAAGCTTTTATAAAACTGCTTCTCCCACCTAAACGGATTGAGATAGACCCTTCCCCCCCTCAAGTACGATTTTTTTCTTGTCGTGACTCAAATATCCGTCGTGAGATTTGACCGCATGCAAAATACTCTATGAAAAAAAAAAAAAAATATCAAAAAATGTAACGAGCCAAGGGGTTTGAAAAGTTCCAGTTGCAAGCAGAAACATTTCATTACATGCCTTTTAAGTTTTATGTTTTGACTCTTAATATTTAAAAAAAAAGCAACTCAATGTTGGTTGAAAAAAAAGTTATAGCCAAATTCTTTCTAAAACTTTTGACTTGACTTCTTGACAAGTGATAGCCGAAAAGGTACTCAATTGTGTTGAGATCTCAATCGTGTGAAACCTAATGCGTGATTTCCACAGGAAGGCCACAAAATTTAGTGAACTCGTTTCGACGCTGTTCTATTTAACAGAGGACATATTATTAAATATCATTATAAAATTAAGACACAAAGTTAGTCTTATGACTTAAATTTTATATTTTTCCCCTGCATTGTATTCCAAACTAATATTTTTTGGACCGCTCTATTTCAAATGTCTTTTACGTGGGAGGTTCAAATCAGAGTAGAATACAAAAAATGTATGTCGGAAGAAAGCATGCCCGATGAATGGAACCTCAGCATTGTTTCCCCGGTCCTCAAGAAAGGAGACCCTCTAAACTGCGCCAACTACAGAGGTATCAGTCTTCTGAACATCGCGTACAAGATCCTCTCTGCCGTATTGTGTGAGCGTCTGAAGCCATTCGTCAACAACCTGATAGGTCCTTATCAGTGCGGCTTTAGACCAGGAAAGTCCACCATAGACCAAATCTTCACACTACGGCAGATCTTGGAAAAAACCCAGGAACTTCAAATCGATACCTACCACCTTTTTATCGATTTTAAGGCTGCGTATGACAGCATCTATAGAGAGGAGTTATATAGAGCCATGTCTACTTTTGGCATCCCTACCAAACTTGTCCGATTGTGTAGGATGACGATGGAGAACGCACGCTGCTCCATCAGGGTCGGAAAAGATCTCACCGATACATTCGATGTCAAAAAAGGTTTTAGGCAAGGCGATGCACTTTCATGCGACTTCTTCAACATCGTTCTTGAAAGAATAGTGCAAAACTCCCACGTCAACACAAGAGGCACAATCTTTCAAAGATCCGTTCAATTGCTCGGATATGCCGACGATATAGACATAATTGGAAGAACGCAGCGTGATGTCAATGGCGCGTTTATGAGCATTGAGACGGAAGCGAAGAAGATGGGTTTAGTGGTAAATGAAGGCAAGACCAAGTATATGCTGTCATCAAGAAAGGACACCCAACACCGACCGTCTTGGACAGAACGTCACGATAGACAGCTATAACTTTGAGGTAGTTAACTTTTAAGTTAGTAGTTGTCTACCTAGGCGCCGCTATTAATTCAGACAACGACACCAGCGCTGAAATCAAACGAAGAATAACTCTTGCCAATCGCTGTTTCTTCGTACTAAGAAGGCAATTGAGTAGTAAAGTCCTCTCTCGAGCAACTAAAGTGTCCCTGTATAAGACACTTATCATTCCGGTTGTTATATATGGCGCAGAGGCATGGACTTTGTCAAAGGCAGACGAGAACGCTTTAGGATGCTTCGAGAGAAAAATTCTTCGGGTGATTTTTGGTCCCGTCTGCATAGATAGAGAGTGGAGAAGAAGATTTAACGACGAATTGTACGGGCTGTACAGCGACACTGACCTTGTCAAACGAGTCAAGGGCGCGACTCAAGTGGCGCACGCAAGTAGGAGAGGACCTCAACCAACTTGGCGTGCAAAACTGGAGGCAGCTAGCTAGGGACCGAGCTGGCTGGAGAAGCATGTTGGTTGGCCCTTTTTTGGCCCTAGTCCGACCCGGACTTTAGCGCCACCTTAAGTAAGTAAGTAAGTAATAAGAAAAATTACATTCCTTTAAATTCCTCACAAGGTATAGTTTTTTTGCACCATTTTCAAACCCGCTTAAGGGACAAATTGAGAGTATAGACGGCGATAGCGGCGTTTTATCCTCTGTGATGCTAATATAGTTTCTAATATACAATGGGGTTCATCCGGAAAATTTCTTACAAAAGTGGCATGTTGATAGTGGTGAAGTGTTTAGGTACGCGACGTGTTTCTTTTTTTCTTTCAGCCTAAAAATTTCTTCTGGAAGCTCCACTCACTGCTGTGTTTGTGGTGCTACTTTCGAGACTCTTTAAATCAACTCCGAGTAAGGGATCCACTTTTAGAGGCAAAGTGATCTCGAGATCGAATATTTTTCAAAGCGGCTTATTTTACTTAGATTGCAACTTTAACGAACCATTTTCTTTTGATTTTCCCTTTCAATGATCAGGTGGAGCTTGAGGAAAAAGTTTCTTATCAGGCGTAATTCGTAAAATGTCAATCCATTTTTATAAATGCCAAACCTTGATCTAAAACGTAACACAAATTTGTCAATCTTAAGCCAATTGCACCTTAGCTCCGTAATCGGTGTTATAACCGGGCACTGCCTCATAAGCAGACATGCCGAAAGGCTCAATGTCCCATCAAACGACTTCTGTGGAAGCTGCTTGAACGAGGAAGAGGAGGAAACGGTATCAAATCTTCTTTACACATGCCCTACCATCTCTCAAAGACGTAAAACAAATTTGGGATAACCCTTTTTTGACGATCCAAGTGGTCTTAGAAACATAGGCATTCATAGTATCATCACTAGCTCAAAATGGTTTAAACCTATTATTGGTCTAAGTGCGTCGGTCGGTTACGAGATATCCATTTTAACCTAACCTATCTATATAAATAGACTGATAGGCCAGTGATCTTCAAAGTTAGTTGGGGAACATTTTTCAGCTTTAGGTATAAAATCTGCCTTCAAGTAGTAGTGAGCTCGGGATACCCCATGAGCATATCACTAGTGTTTAGCAGCTGAGTGGGCAAACAGTGTTTCCTTCGGATAATTATAACGCCGGATAAAGAAAGAAGAAGAAGGACAGTGAGCCGCTTTTGAGAAGCTTCTCAGTAAATTTTCCAAAAAAATGTAAAATGATATTCGAAGCGCTCTGAAGTTCAACAGGTGTTATATTAGCTGCGTTCCTTTGGGAACATTTATCTACTGCTTAGTACTTCTGGCTGCTTTGAACTACTTTTCCCTTGTGGTCAAAGTAGTTCTTCGAAGTAGTTACGATACTAGTCTACGCCAGATGGCGTCAGTAAAAAGAAATAGAAATTGTTGTTGTTTGATTTGACGTTTCTCAAAAACAATAATTTTGCGAATGTTTTCGGGTGTGAAATTTCTTTCTTTTCAAAGTTTTAAGATTTCTTGCAATGGATTTATTCAACGTGAGTTGTAAAATTGTAATTTATTAAATCTATTTGAATCACTAAACTTCTTTTTTGTTTATTTATTTTATTTGTTTATTTATTTTATAATTTTGGAGGTTAGATTTTACTTTTTGAAAAATTAACGCGTTCCATTCAACGTCCACTGCGAAGTACTAAAAAGTAGTTTAAAAGTCCCAAAGGAACGCGCCTATTAACTGGTTCTGGGGACTTGTAGGGTTTGAAGCTTTTTTTCAGTTCAAATTTTTCCCATCATCGAAACAAAAAAACTGAATTTAAAATATGAGCGTATAAACTTCCAATTATTGGTCATAATTCAACTATTTAAAAATATGAACCCCATGAGCAAAAAAAAAGGCTGAACATAATATCCTGAGCCAAGCTTACATAAATTTTAATAGTTTTTTTTTCTCTCATACATAATTCCTTTTCTTTTTTTCTAGTTAATTTTACGAACTCCTGGCGATTGCAGCAAAATTGTTGCTTTGCGCACTTTTCTTACTCATGAAATAGGTCACCACATTCTCTATTTTCTTCGTCGTGTTGATATTAAGGTAAGTTAAAAGTGTTTATTCGTTTTGCATTTGCTGACAAAGATTTTGCTTTTTTCGTTTAAGCTACTGGCATCGCAAATAAGTCTGTGTAACATCTGCATAAACCTTTTCCCCAATTGTCAATGGGATAACAACCAAATTGACCTCACTCCGTCCAATTCTACCAGAGACATAATTGGAAATCTGTTGCTACATCAACGGGTAAAAAAGCTGCGATCGCGTGACTTTAGTCAATCGTCGGAATTTAAATCTACGCTTTACGAAAGTCTGATGCTCTCACACAACAATGATATTCAAATTGATTTAGAATTGTACCAAAATCAGACAAGAACAACCGATGAAATTGCTTGCGTTCTCATCGATCTATTGGAGAAATGCATTGATTTTGAAACTGATACGATCCTTAACGATCAGTCAATAAGTGTCTTGTGCTGGAAGTTTGCTATTGAAAAACTGTTTGTCACTGAAGAACTATCTAGTTGCACCAGAAATACTCAAATAATCAAATGCAAACTTCTTAGCGTCATTGGGAGATGTTTCAATCACATCTGTTGGGAAAAGGACAATTTATCTTCAATAAATTTGCACGACACAATTGAAAAACTTACAAAAGCAATTCAGCAGAATTTGAACACCGAGATCACACTAGGGATTTCATACCTAATTTTTGGCCTGATAAATAATGTGATCGCTCTATCGAATGGCAGGATGCACAATGCATTAAAATGTATTGGTGAGGAGTCGCTCGATAAATGTGTAACAAGACTAGCTGATTTGCTGGCAAATCATTTTGAAGAAATTGAAGCTCTCTTACCCTATGTTGTCAAGGTCCTTTTTAAAATTGTAGAAAATTCAAACAGACCTGTGTCGAGTAAAACGAAAAAGAATCGAAAAAAGTTGAAAGGCATAGTGCAAAAACATTGCTTGCGAACAAATTTCCCATGCTATTTTCAAAAGATACTCATCAATGTTGTTCAACATCTGCGAGGAGAATTGCAAAACTACACACTACGTTATCTGCAGAAACAAGGTATTTGCTGCTGCCTCTGTAACATAGAAACAATAAGAATATTCATTAGCAAAAATATCGAAGCAGAAAATCAAAAGCAAGCCTACAACTTTATAAACAACAAAGTACTCACAACCATTTTCATGCGAAATAGTTGCACCAGCTGCGAAATTAAACTAAAATCCATTGAATTTCATAAGGACATGTTTCAATTATACCAGATCAAATATGAAACCATAAGCGATATCGATGATTATAAAAAATTCCTAAAGCACCTCAAACACATATCACATTTGGTTAGCTATGACATATCAACTGGAATATTGGCTAATATCGTTCTGCCATTATTTAGAACTTACAAAGAGCAATCATTTACTCATGACAAATCAGAGAACCAAAATCGAATCCTTGTAGAGTGTCTGAATATATTCATCACATATCTCAGCGACGTCAGACTTATCAAGGCCTTCTACAATGAGGAAAACATAACGCATCTAGAAGATTTGATGCACCGGCCGGATTTAATTCGATCTATTTGCGACCTGATAAAGATCGGCATTGAAAATGCCGCCTTTTTAGGCGATAACAACCAAGAGCAAATCGTATTGAGTAAGCGACTGATATCACTTCAAATGAATGGAAGTGCTTTAGCAACAAAATGGATCAATGGAATGCTAAGACACTTCAATAGCGATAAGATGTTTTGGTTGGATAAGAATGATGAATGGATTGAAAATAAGGAAATGAATATATTACATATGTTACACATTGCATCGAGGCATTGGTATTTAAATTATCAACTTTTGAAAAGTAATCAACAATTTCAGATAGAATTTGCCGACCAATTCGTTCAAACGGATCTTATAAAATTAGCATGTAACACATTGAGTTGTTTTTTACTTTTTTCGAGAGAAGTCAAAACAGTTTCATCTAATTTAGACGAGGTTCAAACGCCTCTGCTCGAATCTCTTCCCTTAGACAGTTTTCTTGCAACTTCAGTACAAACTTCCATGACTACATCGGAATTACTAAGTTTTGATGATGTTGTAAAATTATATAGTGATATTGAAATAGAAGGTTTTTTGAAAAAATTGAACGGTAACACAATAGATGAAAGTATTGTTCTGTTTGATATTAGAAATCAAATAACACAATTGTCGTGTGACGGGACCACCGATGGAGCAAAGCTGTTGTCTATAAATAAAGAACCGTCTTCATCAGAAAGCCAAACCAGCATATTGGGTCGTATATTTGGTTATATATTTGGTCCACAATCTAATTCCACGAATAGTTTGAACGAATCCACGCTTGATGAAACAGACGAAATATTAAACTTACAACATCAAGGTGAACTTGGTGACTGTAAGAAGCTGCTGCTAAAACTATTTGAATCCAGTATGGCTGTGTATGTTAAAGAGAGCAAAGAAAATGGTAAGTTTTTTTTTATTTATTTATTTTTGTTATGCATATTCAAATATTAAATCCGTGTATTGAACTCTGATGGTTGTAGAATTGCTATAAAAAATTCTTGACATATAAATAAACAACTTGCACACCGAATGGCGAATAGGAATGAAGTATAAACTCTAATTGACTGAGCAATAAAGAATAGTAAATACTCGTACCTAATGCACACCTTGTTAGCAGGGGATTTATTTTACGATGTCATCTAGCTAGACTTTTGTATTCACTGATAAAATCTCCGCCAGAGTTGTACTTGCAAATTTAACATTGTTTTGTATTTTTTGTGGTATGCTAGAGTGTGTACTTTTTAGTTGAATAATAAATTGGAATAAATAACACACATGGTTAGGTTAAACTCTAGTGAATTTCTTCTTCTGTTCATTTTTCTTTTAAGTGATGTTAAATTAGGCGACGATAGTCTGTTTTTTTAAAGAGGTTATACCTATGTGAAAGCTAAATAACAAGGATTTTTAGGATTTTTTTTTTAAATAGGTTTTTGGAAAAGGCTATACAAATAATATATTTATCGATAGGGCAACTCTTCGAAAGTAAAAACAAAAAAAAAATTATTTGAAATTTAATACAATTTAAAACGGCTGTAGAATATGATATTTTAACTAGTGTTAACCGCGGCCGGACACATTACGTAGCGCCATCAGCATCTGGAAAAATAAAAAAGATTTCACAATCCACATCTGTTTTGTTAGTGAAGTACACAAGATAATAGTTTAATATCAATTTTTCGCAATATGGTGACCATTAAACAAACGACAAGTTGCATTTTTGACCAAAAAAGATTACTTTTAATTGCTTACAACTTTTTTTAAAACAAAAACCAATCGCTTAAATCGTGTGTACTTAACTAGATAATAATCATCTCAAAAAGCTACGATTGAAATTTCAAATCAACCGGATAAAAACTGAAAAAGTTTCGTTTCCGGTCAATTTCAAAAACGTAGTTTTGAGATGAGCGCGTTTTAATTTTCAAAACGCTATGAATTTGCATTGGACTTGCTTCAGAAAATTAATTCTCAAAAATTTTCTGAAGTACATTAGTATTTACTCCTTTTTGATTTCTATTCTAAGGGATGTGTAAGAATACTTTTAGCCAAAAAGAAAAAAAATCGAAAAAAAATTCACTTTGGTATAACCCCAAGCGAGCATCTCAGTGTGAATGTGAACGCCAGAAAAATCACTGATTTTCGCTATTTTTTTTCATGGTTAGGTAGGTCATTCATCGGTCTGGGATTTTTTTTAAATAAATTAAAGCAAAGATGAAGATCACAAAATGGTTTTTGTTGCGGTGATTTTTTAGTTTTTTATTATTGTTATAAATTATCAAAAATGTTGTTTAAAAAAAGGTCCTAATCGGTATTCACTTTTCGGGAATGAATTTTGATCTAAAACAAAAATTCCAAAAAGATTATTATTAATTAATTATTTATTAATATGGAGGCCTTTTTTTTGACAAAATGGTGGCGATTTAAAAAAAATTTGTAAATTTGACCTGTTTTTCGACCGTTTTTTCGAGAAAAAAAATAAAAGGCTTCCATAGGACGATACAGGATGACAAGAAGAATGTTGTGTTAAAATCGATAGCTGAAAACTTTTCCCTTGGCAGCGGACACCGTTTTGATAAACACCATTCCGAGAAAAACGCGCGTAAACTTTGAGATCATCAATATAGTGAGTAACGAAAATAAACTGAAATGCTTGGCTTCCCAACGAACCAGTTTTCATTTCATTTCATTTATTAGTTTCTTTATAAGTGAGTACATTAAGAATTAAATTCTTTTCATTTGTACCTTAACAATATGAAGATATTGTACCTGTTTAATACCTTAAACCAATTTAAAGAACTGAATAACGATAGAAGGTCACGTGCAGGTAGGAGCACAACGAAAGTAATAGCGGTTGAACGACAGGACGTACGCGGCAGATGTGACGCTCCGTTCCCTTTCTCTAAAGAGCCCGACCCATAGAATCCGTTGCGTCCGTTCGCTGCCGGATTCAACTGACAGCTCGATTAAATACACACGATCTTATGAGAGGTGACCCATAAGCATCGGATGCAACGGACGCAACGCAAAAAGTAGCCCAACTTTTAACTTTTGCGTCCGGCAGAACTGATGACATGCGCAGTCAAAACCAATTTGAAGTTTTCTCTTCACACCGCAACGGATTCTATGGGTCACCCCAATCCGTTGTGTCCGGTAAAACTCACTGCTGTCAGTTGAATCCGGCAGCGAACGGACGCAACTGATTCTATGGGTCGGGCTCTAAGAAATGCTGTAGTGACGAAAATAGTTCGTATTTCGATTTAAAAATTTATCAACATGTTTGTAACTGATGTTTTGAAAATTTAAAAAAATCGGCATTTTTTTTTTATAATAATTAGATATTCAAAAATATCTCCCTTCAAAATTCAAATTATTTCCGAAGCTATAGCTGTCTATTGACGTGCAAACTGAATATAATTTCACTTAACGCGTTTTTCTCAGAACATACTTTTTCAATATGATACCCACGATTCCTCGAGTTCTACTTTACCGATTCACTTGAAATTTTGAGGGAATCTTCTTTATAGGCCCCTCTCGGGCACGAACCAGCCTCATATTGAAATCATGGGTTTGGAATCAATTTTTTGAAATACCCCACTTCATCACCTGCTAGAATTCAAAGTTTTTAACTTTTTTTTACTTTAATCTTTTAACATTAATAAATAACTGACAAAAAATGTATAATAAAAATATTGATTGTCTTTTTTTTACGACACTTTAAAGATTACTTAAAATTCATGTCTCTAGACTAGAATACCCCCTTAATCCTGCTTCCTCGTATCAAACAAATGGAAAGAGAAATTAGTGTTTTCGTTTGATAAGTAATGAAATGACTTATTCTTTGCATGCTAATCTTGCAGTTTTTTTTTAAATTTTAATGTCTCCTTATAAGCTAAAGTACTTCCTTCGATTGAAATCCTATCATATAATTCAGGTTTACATTGGAAACTATCGCCCCATTTTATGGAATTCTGAAACTGAAGTAGTTTTGAACTAACTCCAATGCTACAAGAGGGAGTTGTCTGTTATTGGATGAGCTCAGACTTAAAACATTTTAGAAAGTGGTCAACCAATTGTTTCTAGAAAGCCTGGAAAGGGACTTTGCCCATCTATCATTGTGTTGTATGATTAAATGACTTTAAAAAATTAGAGTATCAGAAAAACTCTTTTAGGGAGGGGTAAACTTTTGGCGTTTTCAAAAAATCGATTTTTTTATTGCATTTTCTTATACTACATCTCAAGAATGTTGTGTCAAAATTTCAAGTCAGTTCGATTTGAATTCGAAAAGTTACAGTTGTGCGGCGAGCGAATAGAGGAGGACCGGCCAGACGGACAATGACCCCGGCCGCGCATCATCTTTGCTCCTTTTATGATTGGTTCCAGGTAGCTCGAGGTCTTCTTTTGTGTTCAGGGAAGGGGAGCTCACTCTAATGACGCTTCTAACGGAATATTTTTGAGGAGAACCATTCAGCGTGCTGTTTTTCGTTGCCCGGAGCAGTTGTGGTGCCACGCGAATCTCGAACTAGTATTTTTAAAGTCGGTGTGCAAAATCTTTCGGCGACTGTTGCACCGATGCTTCTGAAATTTTGCACACTTCTTTAATATATATTTTAGAGGTAATAATTTTAAAAAAATTTAATTTTTCAGGATTTGACAGCTACAAAATGGCGGCATTTTTAGGCAAAAAACGAAAAAAAAACTTTTCACTTCAAATTGTCACCAAAGTTTCAAAATTGCAAAAAAAACCTCGTGTTATTACCTGGAGAAAGTTGTCTTTTAACAAAATCTTTTTGTAATTTTGATTTTAGATGATCCTGTCAAAAGTTATCTTGCACACCGCAATTAATCGAAAAGTGGAGGCGTCTCGGAAAATGCACTATCATCGGCTTGTTTTTCAATATTTTTGTATGAAAAAATTATAGAAGATACTTGAGACTATACTTAATAATGTAGCAAATCAATAAATTAAATTAATTTATCAGATTTTTCATAAAAAGTTCGTAAAATAAGCCTTTTTATCAGCCTTCCAGGGTTTACCCCTCCCTTAAATTAGTTCATGGATCATGTTCTTATGGGTGACTTCAAGCCAACCACAATACGAATTTTCTTTCACTATTCTTACATGAGTTTTCCTTTTGACACTTTTTTCACATGCTGGACCATGATCTCGGTTTTAAATTTTCCGATCTCATATATGACATTATAACATCCCCTTTCATCATTTATACCCGTGCGGTGATTCGATTTACTAGCTATGAATATCTTTCGTTAAAGGTCACCGCGGAATGTGTTATTTTTCGAATTTTGTAAATCCTGGTTTAGACCGTCATTACGGCTTTCGTAGCAAACGGTCCACTGGTGATTTGATGGCTTATCTCACCGAAAAGTGGAACCAATCTTTACATTGTTTTGGAGAAAGTAAAATTATTGCGCTTGATATTTCTAAAGCATTTGATAGAGTTTGGCATCAGGCTCTTTTATCGAAAATGCGTGCTTTTGGTATCGATGAGTCTCTTCTTCGTTGGATTAGAAATTACCTTTCCGACCGTTCAATACAAGTTGTGTTGGATGGCTTCAAGTCTGATACCCACTTCATAAATGCTGGTGTGCCCCAGGGCTCCGTTTTGTCTCCGACTCTCTTCCTCATTTTTATTAATGATCTCTTGTCTGAAACTTCTAATCCGCTTAACTGTTTTGCTGACGACTCGACCCTCAGCTTTTCATATTCGTTTCCAAATTCACGTCCCTGCTCTTCGAATGTGGAATTGGAACGGTTGCGTTTGATAAGCTCATTGAATTCTGACCTTGACAGCATTGTTTCATGGGGTCTTATGAACCGAGTAGAATTCAATGCTTCGAAAACTCAATGCTGTCTCTTGTCGTTGAAGCTTAACATTCCCCCATTGCAATTATCCATGAATGGTACCTGCATCGAAGAAACCGAATAGCTGTCAGTACTTGGTATGTGTGTAAACGATGATCTTCGTTGGAACGACCACATATTTGAAGTCGCCAAAAACGCTGCTAAACGCTTAAGTTTCTTGAGACGATTCAGGAAGTTCTTCACCCCTTCTGATCTGGCTACAATTTATAAGGCCTTCATCCGCCCAAAACTGGAGTATAACTCCCATATCTGGTCAGGTGCTCCTCAAACATCTTTGCACCTTCTTGATAGGGTACAAAATAGAGGGTTAAAATTGATAGGTGATAGTTCAATTGTTGAATCGATTGATTCTCTTGAACATCGTCGAAAAGTCACCTGTCTCTCTCTCTTTTATCGCTTTTTTTTACAAACAGTGCTCTAGTGAAACAATTTAGCCGCAACACCCGCCTCGCTAGGAATGCTCATCAGTTTTATCTTGAGCCCAATTTCGGGCGTACAGTCAAGTATAGAGATTCGTATTTCAGTCGCACCACCCGAATGTGGAATGCTTTACCTGGCTCTGTATTTCCCCTTCATTACGATTCACAAAGGTTCAAAAGCAACGTGCATCGGTGTCTCCTTTCAAATCCTCTCCTATTTTCCTAAATGCTCGCACTGTGTTTTTATAACATTATAAGGGTAGTCATAACCCATTGATGTGCGCGTTAATTATAAAAAAAAAGCAAATAAATAAATACATAAAATAAAAAAATAAATAGGGTGGCGCAACAGAGCGAGGAGCCCATGGGCCTAGCGCATTTCTAACAACCATGCCTTGTGGGGAATGGAGGGGACCTACAATTTTCTGCCGGTTCCGAACGGCTGATCGAGAAAGCGCTTTTCATGGCAATGAAATTACTAACGGAGGATTTGCCAATTCTTTGCAAAAGGCGATACCCGTGGAAAAACATTTTTGCCTCTGCTGGGATTAGAACCATGAACCTTTGGGTTAGCAGGCAGACATGCTTACCATCACGCCACGGGTTTAGCAAATAGTCAATTTGAAAATTCTAAATCTATGCCATTCGTGCCGTGATGGTTACGAGTAGCATGCTTGCCTGTTATGCAGAAGTTTCGTGGTGCAAAGCGATTTCTCAATTAGCCGTTCGGAATCGGCAGAAAACTGTAGGCCCGTCTCCTACATTCCCTTATTCCTATGGTTTTGAGAAATGCGCTAGGCCCCCGGGTGCCCCGCTCTGTTGCGCCACCCTATTTTTATTTATTTATTTTAAACCTATGCAACCCAATTTTTCTTAAATTTGGAATGAGAAATTAAATTAGCGTTGTTATCACATTAATATTTTTTTATTTAACGAAATGAAACGAACTGTTGTGTATTGTTTACAAGAGGTATTCCGGCGTGTCATATTTCAAAAGAAAATAGTATTAATCTACCAAAAGGAAATTGTCTCATCCCCTTCCGTTTGTATAGATTTTGTACCAACTTGACCTTAATGTGAAAAATAGTACATAAATCAAAGTGATAACGTATTACTAACATTGAAAAGTATTTATTTTACCACATCGATCAGATAGATGTAAATATAAAATCCTGAAAAATTAAAGTAAAGGGTGATTTTTTTGAGGTTAGGATTTTCATGCATTAGTATTTGACAGATCACGCGGGATTTCAGACATGGTGTCAAAGAGAAAGATGCTCAGTATGCTTTGACATTTCATCCAAACATGCCAAACGATCTGCCACAACGTCGAATTTTCAGTGAATGGGCCCTAGAAAAGTTGGCAGAAAATCCGCTTTTTTATCGACAAATTTTGTTCAGCGATGAGGCTCATTTCTGGTTGAATGGCTACGTAAATAAGCAAAATTGCCGCATTTGGAGTGAAGAGCAACCAGAAGCCGTTCAAGAACTGCCCATGCATCCCGAAAAATGCACTGTTTGATGTGGTTTCTACGCTGGTGGAATCATTGGACCGTATTTTTTCAAAGATGCTGTTGGACGCAACGTTACGGTTAATGGCGATCGCTATCGTTCGATGCTAACAAACTTTTTGTTGCCAAAAATGGAAGAACTGAACTTGGTTGACATGTGGTTTCAACAAGATGGCGCTACATGCCACACAGCTCGCGGTTCTATGGCCATTTTGAGGGAAAACTTCGGAGAACAATTCATCTCAAGAAATGGACCGGTAAGTTGGCCACCAAGATCATGCGATTTGACGCCTTTAGACTATTTTTTGTGGGGCTACGTCAAGTCTAAAGTCTACAGAGATAAGCCAGCAACTATTCCAGCTTTGGAAGACAACATTTCCGAAGAAATTCGGGCTATTCCGGCCGAAATGCTCGAAAAAGTTGCCCAAAATTGGACTTTACGAATGGACCACCTAAGACGCAGCTGCGGTCAACATTTAAATGAAATTATCTTCAAAAAGTAAATGTCATGGACCAATCTAACGTTTCAAATAAAGAACCGATCAGATTTTGCAAATTTTATGCGTTTTTTTTTAAAAAAAAGTTCTCAAGCTCTTAAAAAATCACCCTTTACTATGACTACACAAAAGCATTGGTTCTGTGATTTAGCATAGGTACCCTCTACCGCGTCGTGAATTGCGTTTTCAGAATCAGTCAAACTGATTTTGTCTTTTTAATGACCAGCATCAGGTTTGTAAATCAAATTGAGCTGAGAAAGCAGCGATGGTCAGTCAGTGCAAAAAATTTTGACTGTGGGTTTTCTTGTGTAGATATTGTTTAGCTATGCCTTTACTTAAACAGACATACACGCACTTACACACACAAACATTCTTCTCGATGGTAGTTAAGCTGTCTTTACTATTTGATCTTGTGAATGGAAGGTGCAATAGATTTCGAGGAAGCATTCTAACCTCCACATCAGCTGTTGTTTAAATAAAACATGCGGATATCTATCTCAAAAGAGCAGCGATGCTCAATCAGTTCACAAAGATTAGGTGTTGTGACTTAACTTGATCTTGATAAATTTTTTGAATATGTTCATTCAGAAGTCGTTCTATAAAAAAATCGTAATCATGTTTATTTGTACTTAGTAAAATGTGACTTGAATTGAATTTCGATTTAAAGCAAAATCTACAACTACTTTCGTTCCCCTTACAGAATCATTCCCCTTTTTTTGGTGGTTGTTCAGCATTCTGTTATTTCATGTTGTGATGAAATAGATGTTAAGGTCATGGACGCAGGGTAAAATCTATCCCAAATCACTTTTACAAATTTCATTTCTAGTTTTGTACACTCGGATTGTTTTTTTTGTCTCTTGTGTCTTTCGCTCTGTTGCTGTTTCTTTTACTGAAGGTTTTTTCTTTTTTAAATTGTAAAAATTATTGAAAAGTTATTGAAGTTGTTGACATTACCAATTTGTAAGTAAAATAGTGAAATTAATAATCCGAAATAATATTTTGTGGCTTTACTACAATCGTTATGATTAAAGTATACCATTAAAGGGCTTCAAAGAGACCTTCTTTGATGTTTATTTTGGTTTATTCTCACTAAATATTAGGTACCTATGTTCAATTAGTTTTTCTGCAATTTTTGTTTGGTTGAGCTTTTTAATGTTGTTGTTTGCATACCAGAAGTGAAAAATAAGATACCGCATTTTGGAACGTTTTTTGGCAAATGCCATGTGAATTAAGCATCAGTCAACAAATTTGTAACATAATAACTCCACGTGGAAAAGATGTATGAGACCAAAATTAATAACAATATACGTGTGTTTACGTTGTTTAGGACTGTTCTTATTTTTTAACTTCTAGAAACTCAAACAGTTACTTTCAATGCATCTTACAAAGAGAAAATTCTGTTCAGAATTCAAATAATGCAATATTGTTGTTTCAACTTTACATGTTGACACTTATTTCGAAAAGTGCATTGTTATTGGAGTATTGCTCAACTTTGCTCCAACGAGAGTCTGTCTGTAAGACTTTCACATTTCAGTTGTACAACTCAAAAGTTGTGTTTAATGACCCGCTTCAGATGGATCTAGAGCAAAAAACAAATAACTTTTTGGTGTTTAATAGCAGTTTTACTTCTCCGATCAAGAATGTTTAGTGTTTAATGACCTGCTCTAGGTCATTTTAGAGCAGCATTTTCTGCACTTATTTTAGAGTAGGTAAAAGTAGGTTCAAAAATTTTTTTGTGTTTATTTTTATTTTTTTCCAATCACTTTAAAATCGAATTTAACATGGAATCAATTAAATTAACATTAGATGTTAGTTATGGTTTGAATCTAATGTTTTCAAACATGTGTTTTTACTTGAGTAGGAGGATACCGAATATATACATATTTCCAAGCTAGGTGACAAAATATTTGTTGTTTTGCCATCACTGAGCCAAATATTACTCTCAAACTCGAAAACCATCGAAAGTAAATAGAACCACAAATTTAATTTAAATTAATTTCCTTAAATTTTTCTTTAAAAAGAGCAATACAGTCAAACTCCTTTATAACGAACTTCTTTATAACGTAATTCTCTCTATTGCGAGTTTCATTTCGTTCCCCTTCCCCTAAAAAAATATCCCATACGAATTAGGTTCTTTATAACGAAGTTCCCTATAAAGAAATTCTCTTTATAAGGAACTAATTTTTTTGACCCAAAAGCAAATTTGTTTCTTTATAACGAAATGTCAATTTTCTAATTTTGAAAACAAAGCTTACTAAGATTTTTATTCCCAGATTTAATAGGGAACTCCCCGTTTTGGCAAGAATTTTCTAAAAGTTAATGTATGTAATGTATGTATGTAAGGGTGCTTGAAAAGGGTACATGTGTTGTAGAAGTTTTGGGCATATAGACAGGTGAATCGTTTAAGTTTACATTTTAAGTTCGCGAATCACTTAAACAAAAATGTCGAAGCGCAAGGCTATTTCGCTTTCAGAGAAATTGACGATTATTGAAAAAGTTAAAAGTAGAGAAAAGAAAAAAGATATGGTTGAAAAATTTGGTGTGTCGTTTAGTACACTATCAACCAAAACTGTTCATGTTCAATTAAAAATTGGTATGTTTTTAACTAAAAAATAAAAATTAATAAATTTCCTTAAAATGAGTTCTTTCTTGTACCACTGTTTTTTTAATATAAAAGAATACTTGCAGTGTTAAGAAAATAATTTTCTATATAACGAATTTTTTGTAAAACTTCTTTATAACGAAGAAATTTTTTGTTCCCTTGAAGGTTCGTTATAAAGAAGTTTGACTGTATTACAAATATAACGATCTTATTGGGGACAAGCTGACCCGCCTGGCGTAACTCGGGTCTGATGGTAGTCTAGAGTGAATAAAATATAGTCTATGTTACTCGGGAATAAATTAGCACTCTAAAGGTGAACGATTTTTGAAATCGGTCCAATAGTTTCTGGAATAGTTTACGTTGCCATGAGAAAACGAGGACCGAATAAAGTCTTTGTTACTCAAGGAAAAAATAGCACTCTAACAGTTAAACAATTTTAAAATCGGTCTAGTAGTTTCTAAGTTCCTGTTTACGTTTCCATTCCCCTGAAAAGAGGAAAATGAGATATCACTCACGTTACTCAAGAATAATTTTTCTTAAACATTAGAGAAAAATGATTAAGACCAGTCCAGTAGCCTTGAAGCCTTTACAATAAAAACAAAAATATATTTGCTCTTTATAGTCTAGCTGATCCCCATGGCATTACCAATCGTGGTCGGATTCAACAGTCTAGCGCAGTGATTCCCAAAGTGGTCGATAACGGCTTCTCGGGGGTCGACAAAAACGAAATCTGAATTTGGGGGTCGACAAGTTTTGCAATCGACCCCCTGATGTACTGGTGATACATTGCGTGATTCACAGACAGTATTTAGTAACAAAAAATCTGAGTCCTAGATTGCATCCGTCTTTGCAATACGTTATAAATGCTGTCAACAAGATTCGAAGCAATTTATTGAACTCTCGGTTATTTATTCAGCTTTGTGAGGATTACGACGCAGTCTTTACTAAGTTACTTTTGCACACTGAAGTTCGCTGGCTTTCAAGAGGTGCATTATATGTATTATGCATTATAGCGGCGTTTGTGGGAAAACTTATGTTTTATAAACAAAATTTAAGCAGAAAGGAATACTCACAGTTTCTGCATTTGTCGAAGTCAACAGAAATCCTTCAAGACGATGTTATTTTATCATATGTCACTCACTTGGACGCGCTTCATAAACATTTTACCAAAAGGTTTGAGGATCTTTTGAACTTACAAATTCCTGAGTGGATAATAAATCCGTACAGTATAACAGCCATGGAAGAAGCGAATGTGACAATGCAAGAAGAGTTGGCCACCATCCAAACTGACGAAGAGCTTAAGCTAAAGTTCAACGAAGGCTATCAGAAGTTCTGGTTGTAGCGCAGCATTGAAACTCAATATACTGCATTGTGGAACATTGCTGAAAAATATTTTATCGCTTTTCCATCATCATATTGAGTTGAAAAAGGCTTCAGTGTGGTTGCAAACATTTTGACGAAAAAAAGAAACCGTTTGAAAGTCAACGAACGCGGAGACTTAAGGCTGCAATTTACCAATATTAAACCAGATCTACATAGCTAGATTGGTAGAAAGTCACCAAGTTCATCCATCGCATTAAATTTTCAAATCAAGAATTTAGTATTTGTTCTCAATTAAGAGCACGATTTTTGAAAACTTGAATTAATAAGTTATGAACTAGACTTCATGTTTATTGAATTTCATACCTGCTATCATCTTAATTTCATGTCTTATTGTTATCTCAAAAAATTTTCTTTCTGCACTACTGCAAAACTTGCTTAGATACTAGGTACCTATAAAAGCAAGTGAAAAGCTTGAGACAGGATTTTTAAAGTAATTTGGCTTTGGGGGTCTACGGTGTCAGTCCATTTTGGAAAAGGGGTCTGTGGCTCAAAATAGTTTGGGAAACCCTGATCTAGCGGAACCAAATAAAAAAATCAAAGTCAAGCGAACCTTTTCAAAATGAAGTAGCTTGTCAATGCACTAGGTAACTGTAGTTCTTATTTTGTTTTTTGATCTTTTGCACTGTTAAGAAAGTATTAAGCTTTGAAGTAAGCAGTTCATGAAAGCTATTTAACAACAGAAAATAAAAGGTTTTTTTGTGCAATTTGATTCAGCTATTAAAAGTCCTGCATGCGTCTTTTCTTGAATAGACTTGATTGTGAGTAGTAAAAAAAAAAACGATTCCCGAAGTTAATTGGTTCATCAAATAACTTTTTATAGCATTTTAAGTTCAATGTGAAAAATTAAACTGGATTTTTTTTTACTGAATTTTCAATTGGAGCAAATGCATAGAGTACCGCCAAGTTTCGCCTCGAACTTTATAAAAAATAATTCTGTGAAGTGTTGGCTTTTAGGTAAAAAAAAAAATCCATTGTGTGTTTTTGCGACGCCCATACAATTTTTTTCAATTTTCAGAATCGCCTCCCTAATATCGCAAAACCAAATTTTTTTGAAATGGTGCGGCAAATGGACAAAATAAAAAATCTTGATGTGGTTAGAGCAAATATTATAGATATTAAAGGCAACACAAACGATGGCAATACTGCCAGACGTTTTTTCGAGCGAAATGACGTGCTAATCAAAAACTCATAGAACCGTTTCAATAATTTTAGAGGCTTTGGGAAGTGGATATGCTATTAGTGAAAGTACATTTGAAAACTATACAAAAGCAACAAGAGATCTGTATTTAAGGGAATATTCTTGGTACGCTATGCCAGTAAGTGTTCATAAAGTGCTCTTCATGGAAAAGACATCATATCGTCTTGTATTCTTCCTATAGGGCAACTCTCGGAAGAGGCGCAAGAAGCTAGGAATAACGATACGAGGAAGTTAAGAAAGATGTTCACAAGAAGAAATTCAAGAATTTACACATACACAGATTTGTTGAATCGGTTGGTATCATCAGATCCATCTCTTTGTTATCTACCGACGATCTCGATGAAGAAGTTTTAGCAAGTGAAGATGATAGTTATTAAAGAAGACATATTCCTGTTTACTTCAGAAAAAAAACAAGACGAATAAGAAATAGAAAGATTAAGAATAAGAAAAAATAAGATTAAGGCGAAAAATTGATTTTATTAAAATGAACCTTTTTCCTATTTTTGTACAATTTCCACAGTTTCTGAGTGTCCCTTTTAAAAAAAATATTGTTTTTGTAAAAAATTGGGAAATATAGTCATTATTTAAATGTTCAATAAAAGATGAGTTAATTGAAACATGTTTTTCCTTTCCAAAACAGTTTTGTCCCGTTAGATTGTCGAATCAGACCACTGTACGTCGAACTAAATCAAAAAAGTTTCAATTTTCGAAACATAAACTTGGTTTTCCATGGGTATCGCCTTCGAGAAAGAATTGCCAAGTCCTCCCAGAGTAATTACACTTCCATGAGAGGCGATGTGTTAATAAGCTATTCAGAATCGGCATGAAAATGTAGTACCCTTCCCTTCGCCCAAAGATATGGTTGAGAGAAATCCCTACCCGAGCCATTATATGCCACAATATCTTTTAACACGATGGTGTGGCGCTATTAAAGAAGAAGGAGAATATCAGCCCTATTCTGCTATTCATCGGGGGGAATTTTTCTTGAATTTTCACTAATCACTATTCTGCTATTCATTCGAAGTGAATCTGTGTATACAGATTGTGTTCACAGATTCACTTCGAATGAATAGCAGAATAGTGATTAGTGAAAATTCAAGAAAAATTCCCCCCGATGAATAGCAGAATAGGGCTGTATGAATGGTTATGGTATAAGGATAAAGGGGTCAAAGATAAGTTTGACTTTTGAATTTGTTGCAAGAAACGGTAGCTTCGTCTTTTCAGCGAATCTGGCCAAAACTGAATCGAAAAGCTTTTTTGATTACAATAAATCACTTTTTTCTTGCAAAAGCTCTGTACCTTTGTAGAATGTACGTATTTTTTCATTGGTCTCATATAAAAAAACTATCAACCAATCCCAATTTATAAAGTTAGTTGGAAAAGCTAAAGTAATTTTAAACTTCAGTCAACAAAGTTGAACTGAACGCTATAACTCTGTTAGCAACAGCCTGGCTTTGCATTTTGTTGTTTACAACTTCGCGGCACTTTAATCGTTTACAAACAAATGCACATCTTTAACGTTTCACACTCATCCCTTTCTGTTGAATATTTACATTTTTTATCCCCACTCAGAATGTAGACCGCATGCGCATACCAAACCACAAGAAGCCCTACAAGCTACAACATACAGAAGTTCAACCTACGACAATATTCTGTAGAAAGATTCAATTTCATTTACTGAAGCAAGCAGTTCATTAAAAGTTCTTCTCGAAATTGGTTAGTTTAGAGATTGTGTTGTTTGGTAGTGTGCAGCAAATGAGATACACAACCTTGTTTTTCAATCACTTTAATCTTATCTGATGCTTAGTGGGTTGGAGTGATATTATCGTATTAATCTCTAAAAAATGTTTTTTTTTTTTTTACAAACCTAATATTTTGCGTTAGTTAAACACCTGACGGTTTAAAATTTAATCTAGAAGCAGATGCAATGCAGAGGAATTTGCGAAGGCTCAAGTCGATTATCCTTTCGCGAGCGGCTCATAATTGGAATCAGACTAATCACAGTATAACTTCTGTAACTCTCGCCCTTCAGTCTCTGCTTAAAATAGCAGAATTAACTAGCACAATTGCTAATGAAGAAACACATCCTAGTGTCCAAAGAGATGGCCTCGGAGCTCACAGTGCGATGGGTGCCGATGAACCAACCTTGGCCTCTACTGAAAGCGATGGAGACTATTATTCGACCAGAGCAAGTCTTATATGTGCTGATAGTGAAGTCGACCTAAGTGAAAACGAAACCGAAGAATTTTATCTTACTGCCGATGAGGGATATGAAGCTGATGGTGAAATACGGGGAGTGTCAGAGAGTGAGGAAGAAATGGAGGATTTGTGGGCTCCATTTACTCCATCTTCACGATACCGAACACATATGGTTCACAGTGGAATATGCAAGCTTGTCGTTGAAGTTTTGATAGAATTGTCAATCAAATGTGCTCATAATCCCATACCAGCATGGGTTGGCAGTCTAAGTCAATTAGCAGCTAGGATGTTTGTAATACGCGATTTACTTGGCGGGCCATTGTTTATTTTACAAGGTTTTGCACCCATTCTTCAGAGTAATATAACTCAATTAAGAGGTAGGTCAATAAATAACCTTTACAAAAACATTTCAATTTCAATTCTTTATCATCAGAATTGCAGCAGTCAATATTGGACCTTGTGGTTGACCTGAATTCTCCTGAAGTGCTGTCAACGTATTTCAGTATTCTGGCATCGAAAAACCCTCCCGTGGACATTCTAATCAAATACATGTCATATATTTGTGCCAGTACATTGAAAAAACAACCTAGCGCTGAGATGGAGTTCCCAATGTTGAATGGTAAGTCAATGCAATGAAAGGAAAATACCAAACTGAACCTTCAAAATTATTTGTTAGATGGGAGATGTGTATCATCTAGTGATCCAATGATTGCAGAACAGATTGAAAGAGTTCGCAACTATCATCTTTATAATCATGCCAACACTCCGTTTCTTCGATCGGCATGTGTTCTGCCCATCACTCATGGAAAGTTGTGGGGAAGTGACGGGTTAACCGTATCCATGTGGATGCAAATCAAAAGCAACGTGTCCAATAGAAATTCTAGTCAATTGATAGAAGACGACATTAAAATTTTGTGCGAGGATAGTGTGGTAAGCTTACGTTCAAATTGATTCCATTTAGTAACATTTTTCTTTGTTTGCGTATAGAAAACTCATGTTCTTTCCGTTGGAAGCAATCAAGCAATCATAAGTGTCTACGTGAATAGCAGCATGAATCTGGTTTTCGAAAGCAGCAAACCAAACGCAGAATTATCGCCAAAAAGCCCAGTGAATGATGAAATAATAAATCCTTTCACGAATAAAGAGAACGTTCCTTCAAATGTATCACCACAAGAAGTGAGCCCTTCTCCCTTTAGGAATGCCTTGAAGCACACAAAACATGTTATTTTGAATAGCTTTAATCCTATGCATTTGTTTAACGGCCACACAGCTTCCGATGGATATTTTGAAGGTTCCAGCGTTGAGCTTAAGCATTTTCGTTTATCTAAAGCCAAATGGACACATCTATGTTTGGCTGTTGACCTTGCATCAGATCGTTTTAATTTGACGGTAATTCTGGATGGCTTAGAGCAACATTCGATATGTTTACCATTTCGCAATGTTCGTAACCTAACGAGAACATCGACATTTCAACTGTTGTCGTTAGGAGACAGTGTTCCTAAAACAAATGGCATAGAATCAAGATCGTCACTAGATGGTGTGATTGGTACTCCACTTAAGTTTTCTGTTTCTAATGTGATTCTCTTTAACCGAAAGATACCCGATACTCAAATAATTCAATATTTGACTGCAATGGGACCAGATTTTGTCGATATGACACAATGTCAGGTGAGTTCTTAAGAAAAATAATTACAATTTGATTCTTATTTTAAAAAATTTCTTATAGGTTGGACTTTGGAAACCAAATTTAGGATACTTGAATCTAAACAAGTCATACAACGTGAATTTTGGAAATTTCCATGAAGCTATTAGAGTTCTAAGGGAGTCTCGATTTTGTACGTATTCAGCCACTGATCCGACTTCCATTATGTGTTATGATCAACTGTCGGATACTGAAAATAGTTGTGGTGAGTGACAAGCGTGTAATTTTTTCTATACTTTGTTGAACTTTTAAGCAGTGAGCGCTCAAAAGGATTATACCTTTCGCTTTTAAACCATTGTCAATTTCTTTTTAAAATTTTTGTCTAAAAGTAAAAATGTCACTTATTGAGTTGAGGCATTGTATATAAATTCTATAGTACTATTACTTTGACCCGTTCCGGTGACAAAGTGGGAATTGAACGTACGCCACAAAAGTTGGAATGTATTCCACAAGACTGTATTTGAAGAGGAGGAAAATTATATGCGTATGAGCAGGAAACAAATATATACAAATATATATTTTTTTCTTTCTTACGCACGCTAAAAATAAACATTCCACATCAGCTGATTCGCGCTTCCCCACGCGATGTTGCGCCACCTAACGATCAATGCAGGAGATGAAAAAAGGTGTCCAGTAAAATTACTATAGTTTAGATATACAATGGTTGAGGTTAATCACTAACATACATATGTAACTCAAATTTGCGTTTAGCTCCATTGTTCATCATATCTGCCTGTTATGTGTGGCAGTTCCTAGACACATCTAATTGTTATCCCATGATTATCACCCTTCGCGAGCTATTGGCTTTTCCTCCAAGAAAAATCCAACTGTTTAAGACTCCTTCATTTCGCACTAAGGTATGGTTGAGAGAAATTGCGCTAGGCCTCTACCTGAGGTCTTAAACACCTATTTATTATCATTTTTCTTCGATTAAAATTTTCCTTTTCTGACTGCCATGGAATCAAGATTCGAGGCACGGTCCTTAGAATGTTAATGGACTGAGCCTTGCTAAATACAGATGAACTCCATCTGGTTCTCAGTAAGAACCTATGCGAGCTGAAAGAATTTTGCACTAATTATTTCATACGGAATACTGCTTCACTGTGTTGTTGCATGGTTTCTTCAAGGTATGACCAATCCAAAACATTTTGGCTGCTTGATGTCAAGATCCAATCATTTCGGTTGAGCATCTCCAGGCGTTACCGGTATACAGCCGCACGGATTTTACTTTAAATTAGAAGAGTTTCAGCTTGTCGCGTAGCATATTATAATGCTCTAGTTTCACCCAAGAGAAGAATTCCAAATTCACCTTAGGCTTTGTTAGCAACATCAAAGTCCGTTCCTCCATCATCGGTTGATACGATACTGCTACTTGGGCAGTCGAACTTCGTGACCTTCTCAACAGTCTCTTTCTTCGTAATAGTCTACCGATACGGGTTGTGCAATAATGTTGTCTTTTTGACGTTGATCCTTTAAGGGCACGCCCACGTACTGAGCGGCAGAACGAAGCCGGTTCTAATTTTAACGCTTTGCCGATTAGTGCGTGGCTATGCCCTAAGCCAACCACAAGAAACAAGATAGCAGCAATTGTTTCAGTATCTAGATTTAGGGGACTTCTGGGCACTGCGGTGTCTGAATGAAACCTATTGTGCCAGTATCAGTATCTAACATTAAGAACTAGTAAAGTATGCCACACAGCCTTACCCGATGTTTATTTAATAAGTTTTGCCCATGGTCTCTTCTTTGTTTTGCCAACCTGAGCCCCATTCCTACAATTCTAAATATATCATGTTTTTAAATTGTTGCCACCATATAACTTATGTTTTTTTTCTTAAGGAAAACGATTTGGGATCATGCTGTACGGCAGTGTGGGTCGAAATGACCTGCAGTCCGTTCAGACTTCAACTATACTTTGCGGAGGACTATCAACATTCTTGTACTTATTTGCAAGAGCTGTAGAGCTGACATCTGATTCTTCAACTCAGGCAACATCCTTGGATCTTTTTCTAAGTGTCGCTCTTTCTGATTCGCAACTATTCACCGAGTTCTTGCGAAATGATTATTTTAGTTTGATTGGTTATGTTATCAGGACCGATAGATGCACAAAAGACACACATCTTCTAGCTAGTATTGTTAACAATGCTTGCACACATCCCGTTATATTGCAGAAATCATCAGGTCTTCAGTTAAATGAAAATACCAACGCCTGTCTGGCCCATCCAATATTGATAGCTAGCATTATCCATCGCTACTCTGATTGGCATCGTTCTGGTTGTGAAAACTCCGATGTACTAGATTTACTTTTCAAAACAATTCTTGCTTTAATTAGAGACAAACATCCTTGCAAGGAATTCAACATGAAACAACTCAATCGAGTAGGTTTGATTAAAGAATTGCTTAATCTTTGTAAAGTTTACGTCGTAGAATCTCCAAATCCAGTCCATATATCAGTCGACGCAGCGAACTCATTTGTTTCTATTTTAAGCATATTTGCGGGTTCGCCGCCATCGGCTTCACTAATGGATGAAATTATGAAACTGCTGCTGCTTTTACATAAGCCAAGTGAATGTTACGTGACGCATGACCGCTCTAATTTATATTTTCTCTTAAGCACTCAAAGACCAGTCAAAGAAAAGTACATGGGACTGCAACTACCTAGGAGACAACAGCTTAAACAGATTTTTCGAGATCGTAAACGATCGTCAAGTGCGAGCTTTTTAAGATCTGCAATGCCGTCAGCGTCGCTTCAAATAGATACCCAAAGAAACATCGATAGTACAAGATTCGACAGTCCTTATCGAACTACAAGCATAAGCAATATGAAAAAAGACATTTTAAATCTCGAAAGCATAGCTAACTGTTCAAGATTGAACGAAAAAGAAATGCGCCTCATCAGTCCTGTGGATGCAAGAAAGTGGAGATTAAAAAGGAAGCGACATTCAGTTCATAATATTGTACATATTAGTCCAAAAAATAGTCCCCAGAAAACAATTCGGAAGAGAGTGTTGATGATGCCAAAGACACCCAACGACAATGAAAAGAAGTGCCGAGTTGACACTAACTCCGACGGAAGTCAGCTTTCTTCACATGACGAATTGAAACAATCAGAGAAAGGTGAAGGTTTCAAATGGCCGCTAGAACAATCTTTCTTTACAAAAAGGAAATCCATAAGAACACCATCAAAGACTGATTCTTACAGCTCTCCGGGAATAACAAAACTCCAGGAGCGCCTATTTGTGTTGCTTAAAGATTTTTTGTATCTCCTACCCGATAGTGCTGTGGAAGAGGTGGGTTACGATTTTTTAAATATTCTGAAACTTAATCATGATGCTTTATTATGAACTACCATTAGGTTCTCACACACTACGTTAAAGTGGAAATATTATTGGTACTCGCAAACCACGCCAGCCCAACAGTTCGTTCAGCAATTTTAAAATTGTTGAGTGCACTTTGCAAGCGAGTCTCTGCCAACGAGATTGCAAATTTTACTAAAAAGCTTTATCCTCAACACTTGGCTAATCAAATTGCTATCCATAGTACTGATGTCCATATGTTCGAAACCTGTTTAGAGTGGGTAACTGGACTATATGGAAACTTAGAAGCATTCTCCAATTATGAGTACATATCAATTCAAAACCGGTTTGGCTTACATGCATTGCTTTCTATTTTAACGAAGACCGATAGTCAAACATTCAGTACGGCGAAAGCGTTTAAAGTCTTGAAGACTATATACCTGACCGTAAGTTTGGTAAGATGCAAGAACGAAAATTGAGAACTCAAATCTATCTTATTTCAGGACGCCGATGAAAGTTGTACTCTCATTGAAACTGGCTTGCTCGAATGTTGTATGAAAGCCCTCTTTAACACATACCTGAAACCGAATTTTTTGAATCCCCAAATTGAAGAGTCAGTTACTGAGTTGCTTTCTTCGGTTGGAGAAAGAGCCTTAAAATCTGCTGGGCAAATGAATGTAAGTTAAGTTTCACCATTTTTCATTCTTTTTTTTTTTGGCTTTGGTCTTGTCTTTGGTACAGACGACTTCTGTTTTAATACAAAACAAATTCTTCTATCGATTAAGTCCTGTATTTTATATTTAAAGATAATTTGGGATATCCTGAACATGCTTTCATTCTACCAAGAACACAATCCAATTAATGTGGTAAAAGGATTCCGATCAGTGCAAGGAAAACTGCAGCTGAACTGGCTTGATCTCTTCTTTAAAAACCGCACACCAACAATGAACTTTAGAGGTATGTAACATAGTTTTTGTTTTCATATTTTACAAGGTGTATCTTTCTGACCACTAAAATCGTATATTCTAGTTGCTGTATTGCCCAACTCTACGATCAATCTTTCGGAAACTAAAACAAGGCTTGACCTTCTTATAGATCGTTGTTCTCAATTTTTTACATCATTCGGCCCAACTTATATGCCAACTGAAAACGAACTAAAACTATTTGAACAACTTGTCTTGTTTGGTATATCAACCAACACACGTTGCAATAATTTCATTGCTTGGGGCTTACTGTCCTCACGTCCGTTGGAACTGCGAGAGTTCATAATAGATGCTTTGTGGGAGTCGTGCCAGAACGAAACACTTCCAACTATCATTTGTGATGGCAAAATGATCAAATCTCTACTTTGGTTATGTCTTCTCGAACAGAACTCATCTAATGAAAAACCAATTGATAACTTAGAGCAGCTTTGCTTACGTCTTGGTATACGGGACACCGACACCACATGGAACTTGGAGCAAGAGCTAGAACGGTTTGAGCAAAGCCGGCATACTACATCTGCTAAACATAAGCTAATATTAGAAAAGACAATTCACAAGTTTGAATCGTTAGCTGGTAGCTGCATTGACACATCGATGGTTATAACGAGAGTAGTGGCGGAGTTACAGGTTTGTTTGGTAACGCATTGATGTTGTTATAATATTTGTACTGATTGCTCACGCTCTTTTGTTTCCAGAATTCAGAACGAAAAATTTTGATGAATCACATGAAGGAGTACGATGAAAACTATACTTTCCATAAGTGGTTGGAAATAATTTGCCGAATGACACATGAAGGTGCGCCTTGGTTTTCTTCCGAGCGTAGCGAATCGTAATTCAATTGCCTTTATTTTTATTATATTCCGTTTTTCTAATTACTCTCACTTATAGTTCCTTTGAGTTAGATGACACAGAAGGACCTTCACGAGTTCACACTCGTCTGCGGCGCTGCCGTTTGGATATTGACAAACGTTTCATTATGGAGGAATACCGCCAAAATGTGGAGCAGCAGCGTGTTGAATATCTTCGACCCCTAGACTATCTAATCTCTAGTTATGATCAGCAGCTGAACATTTCACTTCACTCTCAAATTCTTTACAATTTCCCTGCCAAATATTTACCTGTTGATGCAGAAATAGACGGAGAAATAATCGTCACAGACCATAAACTCTATTTTATTGCAACCTATCGATGTAAATACTTCTACGTAAGCTGTGATGTTGCAAATATCACTGAAATTTGGCTAAAACGCTACCAACACCAGGAAAAAGCCTTTGAAATATTTCTTGACACCAACAAGTCATTATTTTTTTCCCTCCAAAATCAAGAGGATTGGAAAATAATGAAAGAAGTTTTCCTCGATAAAATTGTTGGATGTCCGGATCAGAACAAAATTCTACTCATGACACAACAATGGCGTGAGGGTCTCCTCACGAATTGGGAATACATTATGACACTTAATCAAATCTCTGGAAGAACTTATAATGATCTCATGCAATATCCAGTTTTTCCTTGGATCTTAGCTAACTACACATCGGATGTGCTTGATTTGACCGATAAGAAGAATTTCCGAAAACTAGAGAAGCCCATAGCTGTACAACACGAGGAAAATGAATTGCACTATATTAACAACTATACGGTTGGTTGTTTTTAAATTTATTGTTCGCGTTATAAAAAATGATTTTCTTTGCAGTATATCAATAACACAATGACGAACATGGGTACACTCCAACTAAAACCATATCACTACAGCTCTCATTACTCCAACTCTGGGACTGTTTTGCATTTTCTTGTCCGAGTTCCACCTTTTACGAGTTACTTCTTACGATATCAAGGTATGCATTTAATATTTATCATTTAAACATAAGATTCATAACTTTTGTTGTTTCCTATAGATGCGGTTTGTTTTATTTTATTTGCCGCCTTACTGCTGCGACTATTTTTTAAATTTTTGTTTCGAATTGCCGCTTCTGAAATGAAAAATGGTCAAACCCAGAGCTCTAAAAACACTCATGTCGATTTCCTTTGCAAAAACAAAAGCACTCTAAAAAAGTGCTTTTTTTTCGTGCTCACTGGAAACGAAAAGACAAAATTCTTTTTTTATCATTGTATGTGTGCTATTTTTGACAGCGAACTCCTCCCCTTTTGTTTTGTTCTGCAATTTATATAGAAAAAATGTTTTCGAGACTTTATTAATAAATGCATTAGGAAGAAACCTCCTCATCCGAATAATTATACACAACACTTTCAACAAAATTATTCACAGAATGCCTTTCGTTTTGTCCAAGCAATTTTAGAACATCAAACACCTCTTCGTCAGAATCGGAACTAGACGACGACTGATTATATATATTTTGATAAATTGCAGCTAAAATTGAGCGATCCATTTTCACAAAATAGTTTATTGTTTATTTTTATTATCTCTCTTTCACAGTCCTTTAACCATAAATGCAAAATAATCAAACTGCAAACTGGTAAACGTCAAATGTTTTGTGTTGGTGTGCGTGAAAGTGCGTGTAAATCTTGCCTCTGAATCGAGATTCGTAAAAGTGCTTTTTCGGGGCAAAAAAAAGTGATCTAGTGCCTCAATGTAACATATTTCGAGCAAAAAAGCACTTTTAAAAATGCTTTTGTGTACCACTGGAAATCGACATCAGTTTGACATTCAGGGCGAGTTAAATTTTTTCAGAAAAAGCTTTTTGGCACACAGGGCAACCCCAGCGCTTAAACAAACAAACCTAATGAGAACGTTTGGACGCATTAGGTTTGTTCGTTGAAGCCCTGGGGTTGCCCTAGAGTCGCCACAAAGCGTTTTTTGAGAAAACTAAATTCGCCCTGAATGTCAAATTGAGTGTTTTTTGAGCCATAGGTTTGCCATAGGTTTTCCCCAAACTCGCCCTAGCTTTTTGCTGTGGCGATTTGAGAGCTGTCAAATGGCATATGTTTTTATTTAAATGACAGAGATGTGTGGCGATTTGTGGTTTAGCGTTTTTTGAGGACTGGAAAACCCAGGTTTTTTTGACAACTCATGGGGTTGTCAAGAAAACCTGGGTCAACCCTGGGGAAAGTTCAACGAACAGACCTATTATGTTAACAGCTAAATTAACAGCTTAATGTTAACAGCATTTTTTTTGTTTTTCTATTTTCTTTTTGGAGAAATGCTTTACTCATCGTAAGGAAGTATCCATTGAAGCGTCACATGTCAGACGAGTGTGTTGCATGGTTGATTCAACTATTTCTTCAGCTGTTCCAAGCGATTGTAGCAATGTCCTTTCCATCATCAATTTTGTTCCTCAAGACTTCACCGTTGAGTCTGTTGACGTTCCATCCGCCAGGTTCGTTTGCCGATATATTGATGTCGGAAACGATATATTGATGGAAACGATATATTGATGATCGTACCTGTGTAGTCTTCAATGACCCCCAAGTTTTTTACTTTGGACATCCAAACCTTCTGTGGCGAGGGTTATGTCAGGTATGGTCCCTCTTTGCTCTGCTCTTTTAAAAGTTGGAGTGTTCCCTGTATTAATTACGCTAAGGCAACGTCTCGCCGCCATCTCAAATATTTGCCTTCCTCGAGAGTCCGTAGTTGGCATGCCCCATTCATGGCCTCATGCGTTAAAGTCTCGGGCAATTATGATTTCTCCATCGGTCTCACATATGAAATCATCTAAGTTCCCTAGTTTTTGTTGGAAATTATCCATCCGATCATTAGGGCTAATGTATACGCTGATTTATTGTGGGTCCTTCGCTTTTTATCCATGTGAAGCCTCTTTCTGATCCTTTGTTTTCAACAGTCATGTCTTGGCTTGGAATCCATAAGGCGGCGCCGGCGATTCCAAGAGTGTCAGAGACCCAAGTTTGCTTGTTTTTGCTGGCTATTGCTCGCTTATGATGATGAGGTCCGCTTGCAGCTCACTTATAAGCTTCAACAGGAGGTTGTCCGCCGTTTGGCTCCTGTGGACGTTAGCTTGGAGTATTCTGGTCATTTTGAGGAGGTCGTTTTCATCTTTTCAAGTGCCTGCCGAAATACTTTGCATTTTTCCGATCCAGGTATGCGATCCCTTGGGCATGGTTGATTTTCGACGGTTGCGCATATATAGCACTTTGTGATCAGAATTTCCACATTTAAATCACATTTCTTGCTTTCTTCTGTCAGGTCCAGTGCAGTTTGCTTGCATATGCTTGTAACTGAGACACTTGGAAAAATTTCGTGGCCTCTATTCTGCGTCTTATCATGCATTGGCACCATCCTGTTTTTAATATCGGGTGTTTCAAGAGTCGGCAGAAACAAGAAATCGTTGCATTTAAAAAGGCATTAAATGTGATAGCTTATGGAATTTACTTGTTCGTAAAAAACCGTTTAAATCAAGTTTTTATCCTGATCTGTTAAATAGTAGAGCATGTTGTAGGCTTTTATCTCACCATCCGTTTTTTGGACAATACTTCATGAGCTTTGTGGATCCCAAACCAAGCTATTTTAAAGTCAATCCCGCTGCAGAAAAGTCAATGAACTGAATTTGTCGCTGCTGCAACTACGAAAACGTTTTGGTTTGTGTAAGCCTATAATCTGAACAATTCGGTTCATTCCAAGATCAATTTCATTTTTTGCGGTAGCAGTTCTTGGCTATTACATTAACATTTGCACGTATTTGAAGAACGCTCGAGGTCGCACTTAATTTCTCGAAACCTTTTTTTTGACAGGTGTTCAAAGTGCATGTTGTTTAAGTTTGATCGCTCCTTTACTTCACCAGTTTTAAATGCTACATTCACAGTATGGTTAGCTGACGAAGAAGGAACTATGTTAGAACACAAAACGTAATAGTCAGGATCGATCCAATACAAAGCATAAGATTTCCCAAAGTGATTGCTCAAAGTTTAAACCAAAAGTATAGTTAAGACTTTCATTATAATACAGGCTATTAGCTGCACCAACATAGAAATAGTAAAATTTGTTGGCAACGTTTTACAATTTCTTACTCCAATAATAAATAATGCATTGATGTTGTGCAAATGAAGCAAACTTTGTAACGACCCAAAAGTCCCTGCATTCAAGCAATTGCTTCAAGCGGTTTGCTTCCAAGCAAACGCTTGTGCGAGGAGCGAGGAATGTACGGTGTTAATTAATAGCTAATGCAAGCAAATTCCTTGACACCACTTACTGAAAGTGCACACTGCTTACACAGTCTCCAAACTCTTCGATTGCCTACAAATAGAGTGCTGTAAACTTTATTCATTCCAAATATAAGGTTTGTTCGTTGAAGACCTAAGGTCGCCCTGGGGTCGCCACAAAGTGTTTTTTGAGAAACCCAAAGTCGCCCTGAATGTCAAATTGAGTGTTTTTTGAGCCCTAGAGTTGACCTAGGTTTTCCATAAACTCGCCCTAGCTTTTTGCTGTGGCGAGTTGAGAGCTGTCAAATGGCATGTATTTTTTTTTAATAACAGGGATGTGTGGTGATTTTTGGTTAAGCGTTTTTTGAGGACTGGAAAACAAAGGTTTTTTTTGACAACTCATAGGCTTGTCAAGAAAACCTGGGTCAACCCTGGGGAAAGTTCAACGAACAGACCTATAACATTACGTCGACATCTTTTTTGTTGGGCTTAAACATGAAAGTTTGACGGCTTAAGGCACTGGTTGAAAATGTTTTTCCTCATTGTGGATGAGTAAACGTTCCACTTATTTAATTGCACCTAAGTTACTCTGGCGTATGAACACTTTTTCCCTGCCCAATTAGCACATGTTAAATTGGCTTTTAATGAAAACTGTTGTGAATAAAAATCCCTTAAATACTTTCCACGATTGCATCATTGCATGATACGTAATAATTATATCGCCGTATATGATTTTATAAAACTTCCCATTATTTTCTTACTTACTTACTTAAGTGGGCATTACAGTTCGGGGTGAACCTGGGCCTCAACCAACATCCTTCTATAACGATTTCGATCTCGGGCGAGCTCTCTCCAGTTTCGCACTCCAAGTCGGTTGAGGTCTTCATCCACTTGATTGCGCCACCTAAGACGAGGTCTTCCCCTTCCGCGATTTCCCTGCAATGTGCTTTCGAACACCCGACGAGCCGGAGCGTTTGGGTCCATCCGCTCTACATGGCCCAACCATCGTAGCCTCGCGATGCGTACTGGTGCGTCTGGTGTTGATGTTTGAGTTTCTTATAATCTTTTCAAGTGTGATGTTGAAGAAATCGCATGATAATTTGTCGCCTTGCCTAAAGCCTTTTTCGACATCAAAGGTCTCGGTAAGTTCTTTACCGACCTTGACGGAGCAGCGTGAATTCTCCAAAGTCATCCTGCATAGTAGAAGACAGCTCGTCTCTGTAAATACTGTCATACGCGGGCTTGTATATCGATATTATATTCTCGGGTTGTTTGCAAGATCTGCGGTAATGTGAAAATTTGGTCTATTGTGGACTTCTCTGGTCTAAAACCACATTGATCTGCGGTAATGTGAAAATTTGGTCTATTGTGGACTTCTCTGGTCTAAAACCGCATCAAGTTGTTGACGTTGGGTTTCAGACGTTCACATATTACAGCTGACAAGATCTTATAAGCGACGTTAAGGAGGCTTATCCCTCTACAATTGGCCCAATTGTGAGGGTCTCCCTTCTTTAGGATCGGTCATACAATACTGAGGTTTCATTCATGGGGCATGCTTTCTTCCGACCATATCATGCAGATCAGCTCCTTTCCAACTGGTCTCCAGCTGCCTTGAATAGTTCGGCATCAAGGCCATCTGCACCTCCAGTCTTATTTGACTTAAGTTTACATATGGCATGCTTAACTTCTTCAAGGTAGAGAGGACGGCATTCTTGATCATCGTTCAAGTTGAATGGGGCATTCTGCCTGACAGCGCAATTTGTGGCTTCATCGCCTCATGCTGCTTCATTTTCTTTTTGAGAATTAGGTGTTCTTCCCTTCTTTTCTCCTTCCAGATCTCGTTATACTGATCGTAAGCAGCCAGCGTTTGTTCGCATCAGCATTTGTCGTGCTTTTTGTTTGGTTGCATTTGCCTGCCTGCATCCTTCATCGAACCATGGGTTTCCCAAAACGGGCCGAGTGAAACCCATAACCTCAGAGGCAGTGGTTCTGATGGCTTCTTGGCATTGCTATAACTGGTCTTCAATGCTTAATGCTGGCGGCATAGGATTCAAGGATAATTGAAGGGACACTCGATTAGAAAAGGCATTGGCGATCTCTTGCGATTGTAGCTTACCGACTTCATATCGTTTCACAGCATTAGTTCGTGCGAATCGTGAACAAGTTATCCTCATTCGTACCTTGGCTACAACAAGGTAGTGGTCCGAGTTAAAGTTGGCCCCTCGGAAAGTTCAGACATCTAACACACTGGAAGAGTGCCTTGCGTCGATCGCAACATGGTCAACTTGGTTGACGGTTGATTGATCTGGGGATCGCCATGTACCTTTATGAATTTTGAGATGCGGGAAGCGTGTACTACTTACAACAAGATTTAGCCGCGCAACAAAATCGATTATCCTTAATCCGTTTTCGGAGGTTTTGTCATTGAGGCTATGCCTACCGATCGTATTTCCAAAGATGCCCTTCTTTCCTGTCCCCAAATGTTCACTATAGCTGCTCAATTCAACTCTTCAAGTAAATTTATCACTCGGTGAACTGATTGAAGGAGTGGGTGGGATATTTACCAAAAGAGATGTTAGTAGAGCACTAGAGCTAGTCCACTAGGTGCATTTTTTTCTTCTTAAATCTTTGAAGACGATTGTGGTAGAGTTAGTTCTCGCGTCGAAGATGTTGGCCATTGAGAATAAATATCAAGAGGAAAAGCCTTACTTTCTATGAAAGTCACATAAGGATGTTACCTTCCATATATGGCATACCGTTTACTTTTTCCAACAAACGAAATATTTTTGTATCAATCTTCCTTCTTTTGTGACACAGTTGATGGAAAGGGAGTTGTAAATTCACTTATGAGCTATGACATACAATCTCTTGTTTAAGTAAAACTCTTTTTTAAAAAAGATGATAGTTTGAGAAAATGACCACGCGGATGGACTTGTATTGTAACTAACATCTTAAGTCGCCAAAATGAACCACAAAGGAGCGAGTAACCCCTGGCCCTAGCGCATTTCTCACAACCTTTGTGAAGTATAGGAGACCTACAATTTTCTGCCGATTCCTAACAGCTAATCGAGAAAGTGCTTTTCATGGCAATGAATTTACTATCGGAGGACTTGGCATTTCCATCACGCCACGGGAACTACAAAGGACTGGTCCCTCCAAACTACAATCACATTTCAGAAAACGCTTGGATGTGATCCTCTTCTATTTTTTATTAATGTTCTGCTTTAATTTAAAGCTGTTTGATTCGGTAAGGATCATGTTTGATAACGAATCTAGTGATTTTACCCATATAGGCGCCAAAAGTTTCTGTCTATTTTGCAATACAATGCTTCATTAAACAATAATCGAGATGTCAGCACCTTGAGCTAACCTTACCTATTCTTGTTAAAAAATTCAGTACTAAAAAAATCAAATTTTTAGATAACAACTTCGACCTTCCTGACCGAACATTCCACTCTCTCGCCACAACGTGGTGTCTAGCAAGCAAAGACAGTCCAACAGATGTTAAAGAACTCATTCCTGAGTTCTTTTGCCTGCCAGAAATGTTTGAAAATTTTGAACGCTTTGACTTTGGCTGTCGACAGTCAGGTGAGAGAGTTGAAGATGTCCTCCTGCCTCCTTGGTGCTCGCGTGACCCACGATTATTTGTACTTATCCATCGACAAGCACTTGAATCAGAAGTAGTTCGGAATAGCCTTCACCATTGGATTGATCTGATTTTTGGTCATAACCAGACAGGACAAAATGCAGTTGACGCTATCAATGTATTCCATCCAGCAGTGAGTATATACATAAATACGTGTTCGTTTATTTCATTCAACTAATAAATAATTTTCCTTTTACCCAAGACCTATGCTGTGTTCCTGGAATCAGAGATAACAGATCCAATAGAACGTAAAGCTGTCGAGACAATGGTAAAGACATATGGTCAAATGCCGAAACAGCTATTTAAAACAGCTCATCCATCAACGAAACCACTTAACTACTGCTTAGGAAGCAGAGAAGTAATACCTACTGTCAAAGGAATGCGATGGGGTGTTTTCTTGGGATCCCCCCAACTACCTACACCTACGTTGGGCAACATAAACAAGCTCCCTGGTTCTGACTTCTTAGTGTCGTTCAATAATACGAATATGGTGTACGGGTTACCGAGCAAATCCTGTGTTATGCAAGGTATTTAACAGATCATATAAATAGTCTTAATTCGAATTTAATAAACTGAATTGTTTTAAAATCTAGGTCCTGAGTCTGATACTTTTAATGTGATATCGTGGGGTTACGACGATCAAATCGTTCGCATTCAACCACTCAGCGAAACACACACTAACCCAAAAGCTTTACTCTGTAACACAAGCTTTGATGACATAACTTGTTGTGGGTCGGATGCCAATTCTAACCTTCTTTGGTGTGGACACAAGTCAGGCAGGATAAGTGTGTACAGATGTTCAAGTATTGACCCGACCCGAATCGCTAAGAGTCGTCAAAGCTATGTCAAAGGCATCAAGTTGTCATACAACTCCGCCTTCCGTAAGATAAGTCCCAAGAGCAGCCGAAAAGTGGACGACCTAGAACAGTTAGTTGATGTTCAAAGAAACAATGTAGGTGTGGAACTATCGTGGTCAGGGCCAACAGTTTTAATGCGACACACTGACGAAATTACAACAATTTGTTTATCGGTTGAATTTAAAATTGCTGTTTCGGCGGGGAAGGATGGTATCGCCGTGATATGGGATCTCAATGAGTAAGTGTAATTTGGTGTATTTCTTAAAATTAATTTTTATTTTTATTTCAGTCTCAGCTATGTTCGTACAATTGAGCGTCCAGCTGAAATTCATCACTCTCCAATCAACCTGACTGCCATCAGCCCGACATTGGGCGATATTGTGACAGTTCATTCGATACCAAGAAATGAAACTGAAATATCTTGTACACCCGTTCAAGCTGACGAATGTTTCGAAGTAACAGAAGAGAGCTTAGATGATTTTGTAAATGTTTCTATAAATCCAAGCGGAAAGTCAATTCTGCGGCTGCATTCAGTGAATGCCCGATATGTAAATCACATCGTGCATGAAGATCGCATCTTAGCGGTGTGCTACTCTTACATCAAGGAGGGCGTTGGTGTGAATGTCATCGCTGCCGCTGTGGAAGGTGGAATAGTCCGTCTGTGGTCCAGTTGGAATCTAAGTTTTGTCACAGAAATAGCAACTGGTATTTCGAACATTAAAAGGTATAAATTCAGGAATCGAATGGGAGGGAAGTATTTAATGTGTTTTTTTTTCTACAGCATTACATATTCAACTCATCAGCATTTAGTCGTGCTTACTAAGGATTCATATATTCAAGTGTGGGAAGCAGAGGGCCTGTATGGAAATCCGCCAAAATTTCCGCAAATTGTTTTCAAATAAAAAGAGCGTTTTTAAAATTGCGTGTGCTGATCAAACGTTGCTAGTTTAAATGTTTTTTGTTGATTATAAATTTATTTCGATGTATAGAAGTGTTTTTGTGTGGATGTACGGATGCTATATTTGATTCTTTAAGTGGGATGTGTTTATTATTTTGTGCTTTTAAGTGAAATACATACATAAATATATTTTATAAAAATTAAGGATTTTTTTATTTAACATACAAATTTTCGCATATCTGTACTTCTGGTATTTTTGTAACGATGTTCTAGAATTTCAATGTAAGGAATATTAACTCTGATCTTAACTTTAAAATGAAAAAAATTTTATAAAGTACGGTGTCCTTTCTAAAATCTAAGAATCGTTTCCTGTCTTAAAATATTCATAAAGCGCAGTCAGTAACTCAAAGAGGAACAAAACGATTTTTTTTTGGATCTTCTTAATGCTTTCTTATTGTATTGAAGGACAACCGGAACAATAAAATTTCAAGATTGAAGTCCTTATTCTGAACAAGAAAATGTTTGTTTTTGCTAAAATGAGTTCGATAACTGATACTCAGGGATGCAAGAGGATCTTTCGTTGAACTTTACCCAGAGTTGGACCCAGATTTAAATGACAACCCTATGAGTTGTCAAAAAACCTGGGGTTTCCAGTCCTCAAAAAACGTTAAATCACAAATCACCACACATCCCTGTCATTAAAAAAAAATACATGCCATTTGACAGCCCTCAACTCGCCACAGCAAAAAGCTAGGGCGAGATTATGGAAAACCTAGGTCAAGCCTACCCTTGCATCGTTGATAGTCGTTTAAAAATAATATTTCGAGGTAAAAGGTATTTGTATTATTAACTATTCTGATTCATAAATTGGATAGATCAAAACAATTTTTAATAGGTCTGTTCGTTGAAGCCCTGGGGTCGCCATAAAGATTTTTTGTAAAACTGACTGTTTTTTGAACAATGGGTTGTCCCTCAATTCGCAATAGGTTATTGCTGGGGCGAGTTTAGGTGTTGAACAAGCTCGGTTTATGTCATGGTTATCGTTATTTTGGGTTTCGTTTTTTTGCCTCGTGTTTTAAAATTCGTAAATTTGATTATTGGAAAGTAACGGTCAAAAAATTCCAGTTTTTATAATTAAGCTCCATTTACAAGTCCTTGTCCTATATTAATATTCAAACGAGGCATCACTCCCGCTCCGTTGAAAATTTCTTATTCTTAAGAATAAAGAATATTCCTAAAGAGCCATAGGAGTTTCACTCACACAAAGGCAATTACGTTGAACTGAACAGAAATTGTTTTGGGTGTTCCATTGGTTTTTAAATGAGTGCTTCCCCGAGTGAAACCAATGGAAAGCGACATAAGTTTGACATTCAGGGCTACTTTGGGTTTCTCAAAAAACGCTTTGTGGCGACCCCAGGGCTTCAACGAACAAACCTAATGACAAAAACAAATTTTTTTGTTTGGATTTGGCTTTTAAAACATATTCCTTGAAGAAAATTTTCTTTTTAACAATTGAGTAAAATGTGTTAGTGCTTCTTGAGTGGTGAGAATTGGCTATCAGTTCTCAGAGCCATGAAAATCTTTTTGCACTGTAGAACGATCGGGTGGGGAATGCTCTTGGACGCCCCTGGACGATTCTTTTCGTCCAATGGAAAGCGACATAAGGCTCATATCAAGGCGATTTTAAATGACTATAAATTTTTAGTTTTTTAAAATCAGGTATGCAAAATTTAAGATGATTCCCCCCTCCCCCATTGTCACGCTATGTCAAACTTTCTGTGACCCCCCTATTAAATTTTAATTGATAGTGCGGTTGTAAGTTTCAAGTTTCATGATTTTTTTTTTATTTAAAAACAAAATTGAAAAATATATTATTCCAATGTCGCTAGAGCCAAGTCAAAACGCTTGAGCCGCGCCAAAAAGTATAGCGCTCATGTTTAAAAAGATAAGCATTAGTATATTGAGTTACAATTAATACAGTTTTAAGGATTATTATTTCTACACAGAATTAAGTCTAAAATTAGGTCTCTTCCATCAGTATTGACAGAGAAATCGAATTTAACACAGGTCAGGGCACACCAAAGTTAGCCCTTTTTTAAATTTTCAAAAGGGTAAAGGTGTAGATAATGGGGGTGGTAGGGGGTGCCCCCAGAACAACCTCCAAGTGCAAACAGGTGGCGGTCACGCCCCCAAAAAAAGTTACACCCCCATTTCATGAAATTTGATGTACATATTTGATAAATTTTATAAAATTTACAGGAGTTCCTTCGGCGTGGGGAAAAGTTGGAGAGGGTAGGGGATGTCCCCCACAATAGCCTCATAGTGCAAACACGTTGCATTTACCCACCCCCTTCGAAAAAGTTATACCCCCCATGTCAGAAAAATTGCTGAATTTAATAAAATTTAATTCATCAGCACAGGATTTGTTTGGGGATGGGAGAAACATGGTGGTGTTGGAGGGTGCCTCCCAACAACTTCAAAGTGCAAACAGGTGGCGCTCAACCCCTTCAAATTTTTTTTATTTTAATAATAATAGCCAAAAATTCGCGCGAATTGTACTTTGAACACGAATCTTCAAATTTACGTGGCTGACGAAGAAAAGATGTAAGAAATAAAAGGTTAATGTCTTTGGTTGTCTTTATCCACTTAGTTTAAATTTATAGAATGACTAATAACTTAAAGAGTATTCTTTCTTTTTGGTGTGCATTACTTGTATGTACCATCATGGTGTGTTTTTTGTTATAAGTTTGCATGAATAAAACTTTCCTGCTAATAGAATGTTGTAGGAATAGGAATGTACGAAACTCGGGAAAGTATCTTGCTCTTGCAAATTCCTTGTATATACTTACCTACGTATGTGGTTTTTAAATTGGAAACAACTAATTTGTACATTTTATGGATGACAAAATTGTGTAGCTATGGTATTAGCCTGTTTGAAATATGTATCATGCTTCTCAAACGTAATTAAGTGTGGTGTGTCTAGTAATACTCGTATCTTTACCTCTACTTAAAACGTAAATGTGGTTACAGTGAATATCCTGAATACTTGGAAATATTTCTCATTGTCTAGTAAGTGCGATTTAATTTTCCATAAAAGTTTGGTAAATATTAACGTTTCTGAAGAGAGAAAGAGAGCCCTTTGTGTCCGAAGGGATCCAAAAGGACCTGGCCCTCCAGGTTGGGGGTTGTGCGTAGGGTTAACTACCCAACCACGTAAAAAAAACTTTGTTCCGAAACAACTAACAGCCTCGGATAACGATAATGATTTCAAGGTTGACGACCCAAGCAAACGAAAAAAGGACAATGACCTCCGGATCTGCACGTGGAACGTAAGGTCTCTTAACGGACTAGGTGCAGCTGGAGAATTAGCGGACGCCCTGGACTGCTGCAAAGCAGACATAACCGCCATCCAAGAAGTGCGATGGAGTGGACCGGGCATAAAGAAGATGAAAAACTGTGACATCTACTATGGCGACTGCTACAGACAAAAGAAACAACGCTTATTTGGGTGCGGATTTGTCGTTAGAGGAAGACTCAGGGATAAGGTGATTAGCCAAAATCCAGTCAATGAGCGTATAATGACCATCCGCATCAGGGCTAAATTCGCCAACATTAGCCTTATATGCGCCCACGCCCCACAGAAGAGAAAGACGACGATTCCAAAGACTGTTTCTAGGAGCTCCTCGAAGAAACGTATGAGCAGTGCCCTAGACACGACGTGAAAATCGTTATTGGCGATTTTAACGCAAAGCTAGGGAAGGAGGACATCTTTGGAAACACAATCGGTAAGCATAGCCTCCATGACAAAACCTCCGAAAACGGACTGAGGCTAATCGATTTTGCTGCGGGGCTGAATCTTGTTGTAAGTAGTACGCGCTTCCCGCATCTCAAAATTCATAAAGGTACATGGCGATCCCCAGATCAATTAACCGTCAACCAAATTGACCATGTTGCGATCGACGCAAGGCACTCTTCCAGTGTGCTAGATGTCCGAACTTTCCGAGGGGCCAACTTTGACTCGGACCACTACCTTGTTGTAGCCAAGGTACGAATGAGGATATCTTGTTCACGACCAGCGCGAACTAACGCTGTGAAGAGATATGACGTCGGAAAGCTACAATCGCAAGAGATTGCCAATGCCTTTTCCAATCGAGTGTCCCTTCAATTATCCTTGAATCCCATGCCGCCAGCATTAAACATTGAAGACCAGTGGCAGCAATGCCAAGAAGCCATCAGAACCGCTGCCTCTGAGGTTCTGGGTTTCACTTGGCCACCAAAACGAAACCCATGGTTCGATGAAGAATGCAGGCAGGCAAATGCAGCCAAACAAAGAGCACGACAAATGCTTATGCAAACACGAACAAGGGCTGCTTACGATCAGTATAACGAGATTTACAAGGAGAGAAGAAGGGAAGAACACCGACTTCTCAAAAAGAAAAAGAAGCAGCATGAGAAGCGCTCGTTTGAGGAAATAGAGAGGTGCCATGACAGGAACGAGATTCGGAAGTTTTACCAAAAGGTAAAAAGATCCTGCCAGGGTGGCAAACCCCGAACTCAAGCCTGTAAAGACCAGCAGGGAAACATAGTTATAGAGTCACAGTCGCTACTGAGGATCTGGAAAGATCATTTCTGCAGACTGCTTAGCGGCGATGAAGACACAAATTCCGCTGTGAGGCAGATTGCCCCATTCAGCTTGGACGATGATCAAGAATGCCGTCCTCCCGACCTAGAAGAGGTTAAGCTTGCCATATGCAAACTTAAATCAAATAAGACTGCAGGTACAGATGGCCTTGATGCCGAACTTTTCAAGGCAGCTGGAGATCAGTTGGAAAGGAGCATGCACCAGCTGATCTGCATGATATGGTCGAAAGAAAGCATGCCCGATGAATGGAACCTCAGTATCGTATGCCCGATCCTAAAGAAGGGAGACCCTCACAATTGCGCCAATTACAGAGGGATAAGCCTCCTTAACGGTGCTTATAGGATCTTGTCTGCTGTAATATGTGAACGTCTGAAACCCCACGTCAACAACTTGATAGGTCCTTATCAATGTGGTTTTAGACCAGAGAAGTCCACAATAGACCAAATTTTCACATTACGGCAGATCTTGGAAAAAACCAGAGAACATAATATCGATATTCACCACCTCTTTATCGATTTCAAGGCCGTGTATGACAGTATTTACAGAGACGAGCTGTACAGAGCCATGTCTAGTTTCGGCAGCCCTGCAAAACTCGTACGACTATGCAGGATGACTTTGGAAAATTCACGCTGCTCCGTCAAGGTCGGTAAAGAACTCACTGAGACCTTTGATGTCAAAAAAGTCTTTGGGCAAGGCGACAAACTGTCATGCGATTTATTCAACATCACACTTGAAAAGATTGTAAGAAACTCAAACATCAATCCCAGTGGAACAATCTTTCAAAAATCTGCGCAATTACTCGCCTACGCAGACGATATTGACTTAATGAGAAGAAAAAGCGTGATGTCATAGGTGCTTTTGCGAGTATTGAAACAGAAGCGGCAAAAATGGGTTTGATGGTTAATGAGGGCAAAACGAAGTATATGTTGTCATCAAACAAAGACAGAACATCGACGAATTGAACAAAACGTCACAATAGACAGACATAACTTCGAGGTAGTACAGGACTTCGTCTGCCTAGGATCCGCTGTAGACACGGACAACAACATCAGAGCGGAGATAAGAGATTAATTGAGAAACAAAACCCTCTCCAGAAAAACCAAGGTAACCTTGTATAAGACCCTAATCATCCCAGTCCTGCTTTACGGCGCGGAAGCATGGACCTTATCGAAAGCGGATGAGGAAACCCTTGGTCGTTTCGAAAGAAAAATTCTTCGAATGATCTTTGGTCCTGTATGCGAAGACAATGTGTGGAGAAGAAGATACAACAACGAGCTGTATGAGCTGTACCGCGACATGGGCATAGCCAGAAGAGTAGAAGAGTTGGGCCATGTAGAGCGGATGGACCCAAACGCTCCGGCTCGTCGGGTGTTCGAAAGCACATTGCAGGGAAATCGCGGAAGGGGAAGACCTCGTCTTAGGTGGCGCAATCAAGTGGATGAAGACCTCAACCGACTTGGAGTGCGAAACTGGAGAGAGCTCGCCCGAGATCGAAATCGTTATAGAAGGATGTTGGTTGAGGCCCAGGTTCACCCCGAACTGTAATGCCCACCTAAGTAAGTAAGTAAGAAGAGAGATTTCTCGCGGGTCGGAACAATCAGCCTTATTATGAGTTTCACGTGAACAGCTTTTCGCCCGGAACATTTTTGTTCGCCCGGAATTTTAAAAGCTATTATGAGTTTCACTTGAACAAAATTCCAGTCTTACAATGTTCCGCTTTTGTTGTTAACTTGTTCGCCTCATAGAAATAAGTGAAATAAATTGCTTTCAACGTTTTCACATTTCACGGGGAAAAATAGCTCATAATAAGGGAAATTTTTCGAACATGGAAAATTTTTCCCCCGAAACTCATAATAAGGGAAAAGTGAAATGGGATCTTTTTCGAGGGGAATGATTTCACGTGAAACTCATAATAAGGCTGAATATAATTGCTATTGAAAGCATGTGCATAAAAGAAGAAAATAATGAATACATTGTCGGTAGAATTTTGGGTGTTGTTCCCGATAGCTGAAACTTTTTGATAGGAATGTAGTTTTTCAGTAGGAAAAAATTATTTGTCACATAGCCGTGCTTGAACAGAGCACAAAATCGTTCCATTTATTCATGCATATTCATTTCTGGGTAAAGTTACAGGCCCAGATGTTTTTTTTTTAGGTTTGTTCGATGAACTTTGCAAAGGTTTGTGGGTTATTACATTCAGACTTTCTGTTGCTGCGTGTTTCATACATTTTCTATCGTTTCTCTTTCTTTTTCCCACTTATTTGCGTCTTCCTAAAAACGCCTGAGTGTAATAACCCACTTTGATTGAGGTTCATGGTGTGCTTACATGCATCTGCTAGTACAGAAGAACAAAAGAAGTAGACACAAGATATAAAATTCACGCTTGTCTGAAGAGAGGGAAGACAGACACCAAGCGTATTTATAATTTTCTTCGTTCAGGTGCCAGTAAAAAAAAAGTAGGTAAAATAATTCAAATCCTAACGAATATTATAAATGTGAAAGCAACTCTGTCTGTCCGTCTTTCTATGTTTCCGTCTCCCACCCAAACTACTGAACCGTTTTAAACAAAATTTGGTACAGAAATAGTCTAGATCCTGAGAAAGGACATAAGCTATATATTTTATTCGGATATTCCCACGGGAACGGGAACGTAAACGAGAACTTCAGAAATCCAGAAAGTGGGAAGTGTGGCAATTAAGTAAAATTATATTTTTGGTTTCAGATGTTGGTTCTCGAGAATGAATTTTAAATCGATTCCAAGGAAAATATTTCAAACGATTTCAAATTCAAACACTTAATTCAACCGCTCAGAGATTACTTTAATCTCTTTAATTCACCTCAAATCAGAGAAAGTGAGAGAGCGTGGTGAGTTTACACACACAAATCCTTCATTCTTCAACAAATCGTTAAAATGATCGGTCGTGTTTTTGCTTGTGGTGCTCCAACCTCCAATAAGAAAAATTATTTCTATTTTTTATTTAAAATTGTTGTTTCAAATTAAATTAACTAGTTTTCTTTTACTTACGCGTCAAAAGGAAGAAAAGTATTTCTCGCCTCTAGTGAAGTTCGTGTTTTGATAATTAAATCAGTGAAGTGCGGATTTTCTTGCAATTTTTGTTGGTAGCGTAATATTTTTTTCATTTTTGGTTTAAATTTTTTTGGTTGTTCTCAAAATGAAATCAATGAAAGTGTTCATTCAGTGTTTTATAGTTTTCAGCCTTAGAAAAAATTTAATAATTCTAAGCCAAAAAGTTTTTAATTTCAATGTGCGAGCTCATTTTTAATATGAGAAGAGTCACGACTCACAACAGAAATTTTGTTCATAGTGGAAATGAAGACTCTCTACACTGTATTTGTATTGGTAAGTGATTAAATAAATATTTTTGTTTATTTAGATATTTGAATACCTCATATTTTGAGCAGATCCCGATAAAGCTCAAATTAGTTAAAATATTGGTAACGTTTTCATGCGTGTAGATTTTTTTAACCGAAGGGCGCTGCGCAATTTAAATTTACTTTTTGTGACCTCTGAGTGATCAAAAGTCGCGTATCAGTAAAAAGTAAGAGTATCTGAAAATCTTAGTACATTGGAAGCTCCGTTGTTTGTTGGAAAGGTTGAAACTTGTGTGTATGAGCCGTTTGTTTCATAAAAGAACTCATAAAATAGCAAGTCTCTCCAACTTTCAGACCCTATGTTGAGCAATTGTGGTGAAGTTTGTGGGAGTGTCATTGGAAATTTCCATATTTGCTTAGTTGTGTTTACACTTGGTACAAAAAGTAGACTCTGTAAATCTGCGCTACCCTCTAAGCTCAATGGCTGGAACGTCGACGTTGGAGCTCCAGTATCGTTCACAGACTCTTTACACGGGTATAGGTTCGATTTTGGAACGATCCTTCCTCTACCTGTTCGTCGCTCATACTCGTCGTGAGATAGGACAGAGATGGGAGTAAAGCAAGGATGTGTCTTGAGTACGTTACTTACTTACTTAGGCGGGCATTACAGTTCGGGGTGAACCCGGGCCTCAACCAACATCCTTCTATAACGATTTCGATCTCGGGCGAGCTCTCTCCAGTTTCGCACTCCAAGTCGGTTGAGGTCTTCATCCACTTGATTGCGCCACCTAAGACGAGGTCTTCCCCTTCCGCGATTTCCCTGCAATGTGCTTTCGAACACCCGACGAGCCGGAGCGTTTGGGTCCATCCGCTCTACATGGCCCAACTCTTCTACTCTTCTGGCTATGCCCATGTCGCGGTACAGCTCATACAGCTCGTTGTTGTATCTTCTTCTCCACACATTGTCTTCGCATACAGGACCAAAGATCATTCGAAGAATTTTTCTTTCGAAACGACCAAGGGTTTCCTCATCCGCTTTCGATAAGGTCCATGCTTCCGCGCCGTAAAGCAGGACTGGGATGATTAGGGTCTTATACAAGGTTACCTTGGTTTTTCTGGAGAGGGTTTTGTTTCTCAATTAATCTCTTATCTCCGCTCTGATGTTGTTGTCCGTGTCTACAGCGGATCCTAGGCAGACGAAGTCCTGTACTACATCGAAGTTATGTCTGTCTATTGTGACGTTTTGTTCAATTCGTCGATGTTCTGTCTTTGTTTGATGACAACATATACTTCGTTTTGCCCTCATTAACCATCAAACCCATTTTTGCCGCTTCTGTTTCAATACTCGCAAAAGCACCTATGACATCACGCTTTTTCTTCTCATTAAGTCAATATCGTCTGCGTAGGCGAGTAATTGCGCAGATTTTTGAAAGATTGTTCCACTGGGATTGATGTTTGAGTTTCTTACAATCTTTTCAAGTGTGATGTTGAATAAATCGCATGACAGTTTGTCGCCTTGCCCAAAGACTTTTTTGACATCAAAGGTCTCAGTGAGTTCTTTACCGACCTTGACGGAGCAGCGTGAATTTTCCAAAGTCATCCTGCATAGTCGTACGAGTTTTGCAGGGCTGCCGAAACTAGACATGGCTCTGTACAGCTCGTCTCTGTAAATACTGTCATACACGGCCTTGAAATCGATAAAGAGGTGGTGAATATCGATATTATGTTCTCTAGTTTTTTCCAAGATCTGCCGTAATGTGAAAATTTGGTCTATTGTGGACTTCTCTGGTCTAAAACCACATTGATAAGGACCTATCAAGTTGTTGACGTGGGGTTTCAGACGTTCACATATTACAGCAGACAAGATCTTATAAGCGACGTTAAGGAGGCTTATCCCTCTGTAATTGGCGCAATTGTGAGGGTCTCCCTTCTTTAGGATCGGGCATACGATACTGAGGTTCCATTCATCGGGCATGCTTTCTTTCGACCATATCATGCAGATCAGCTGGTGCATGCTCCTTTCCAACTGATCTCCAGCTGCCTTGAAAAGTTCGGCATCAAGGCCATCTGTACCTGCAGTCTTATTTGATTTAAGTTTGCATATGGCAAGCTTAACCTCTTCTAGGTCGGGAGGACGGCATTCTTGATCATCGTCCAAGCTGAATGGGGCAATCTGCCTCACAGCGGAATTTGTGTCTTCATCGCCGCTAAGCAGTCTGCAGAAATGATCTTTCCAGATCCTCAGTAGCGACTGTGACTCTATAACTATGTTTCCCTGCTGGTCTTTACAGGCTTGAGTTCGGGGTTTGCCACCCTGGCAGGATCTTTTTACCTTTTGGTAAAACTTCCGAATCTCGTTCCTGTCATGGCACCTCTCTATTTCCTCAAACGAGCGCTTCTCATGCTGCTTCTTTTTCTTTTTGAGAAGTCGGTGTTCTTCCCTTCTTCTCTCCTTGTAAATCTCGTTATACTGATCGTAAGCAGCCCTTGTTCGTGTTTGCATAAGCATTTGTCGTGCTCTTTGTTTGGCTGCATTTGCCTGCCTGCATTCTTCATCGAACCATGGGTTTCGTTTTGGTGGCCAAGTGAAACCCAGAACCTCAGAGGCAGCGGTTCTGATGGCTTCTTGGCATTGCTGCCACTGGTCTTCAATGTTTAATGCTGGCGGCATGGGATTCAAGGATAATTGAAGGGACACTCGATTGGAAAAGGCATTGGCAATCTCTTGCGATTGTAGCTTTCCGACGTCATATCTCTTCACAGCGTTAGTTCGCGCTGGTCGTGAACAAGATATCCTCATTCGTACCTTGGCTACAACAAGGTAGTGGTCCGAGTCAAAGTTGGCCCCTCGGAAAGTTCGGACATCTAGCACACTGGAAGAGTGCCTTGCGTCGATCGCAACATGGTCAATTTGGTTGACGGTTAATTGATCTGGGGATCGCCATGTACCTTTATGAATTTTGAGATGCGGGAAGCGCGTACTACTTACAACAAGATTCAGCCCCGCAGCAAAATCGATCAGCCTCAGTCCGTTTTCGGAGGTTTTGTCGTGGAGGCTATGCTTACCGATTGTGTTTCCAAAGATGTCCTCCTTCCCTAGTTTTGCGTTAAAATCGCCAAGAACGATTTTCACGTCGTGTCTAGTACAGTGGCGTACCTAGAAAATTTAGCGCCCGGGGCAAAAAATGATTTGCCGCCCCCCCCCCCCCCCCTTTTCGTTTTATATGATCCTCATACATACAAACTCCGTAGATCACGTTCTCTCATAATTTTCCAGATAATTTTTTACAATTTTGATGATCTATTCATTATTCACGCAAATTTGCGTACACATTCTTAGGTTACTGACCATTCGCTAATACTTAGTCGGATATATTTGGTATAAAAACGATCAATACTATATAGATAGTTTTTAATGATCCGATATTTTCTCGTGGCCACAACATTGTGATACATTACGGTGTAGTGAAAATATGAAGAGTGTATTGCCGGTGATTTGAATTTGAAAACATGCGCGCGCTTCGCGACCAATCACATTCGCAGAACTTAGCGACCTGTTGTGATCCGAGAACCACAACTATTCCCAACCTCCTTCATTCAGAACCAACTTCATTCATAAAAACACCAACCGGGCATAATTTCCATTTTCGTTCTTAATGTAGAACAGCACTTCACGTATACACGTCACTATGACTCAAGCCATATGCTCGCCATATGCGCGCCTCTATTGCAACGAAAACAGATGAGTAAACAACTGCAATGCAATAGAGTATGTCAAGTGCAATGTGTAATACGAAACCTATAAACTGCGATCGATGAAGACACACCCAGAAGTACTTGAGTGGGTCACCATACGATCGGCATAAAGGTTTAAGCGTGTTCTACATAATGACCAATGAAGTAACCATGGTGTGTGGCCTAGTTCGGATGAACTAAATGAAGTGACATGGTTCTGACGATAGTAAACGGCATCGGTTAAGTAATGAATAAAACCAATAAATAGAGAAGCGAATGGGAAGAAGGGCAGAGTTAGAATTTGAATTTTAGACAGCAAAGGTCGCAGCCCATGCATAGCGACAGCGGGCCTTTTCTGTTATACTAATAAATAATTAAAACGAATTAGTATCTTTTCATTTTTGACTCTCCGTCACCTGCTCTTCCCTTTGCTATAAGGAAGCACGGCAGAACGTAACATTGGTGGCAGCGGTGGGATTAGTCAATTTATCCCAGGATAGTTATTATCCCTACCAAAACACAAGAAGTCTTTTTTTTTACTCTTGAGGCGTACTGGGGCTAAACACCAGTAAGTTTTTTTTGTGTGTACAGTTATTGGTGTGGTGAAAAACACCATTAAGTGATTTTTGTGTTGTGAAAATAAAAAGCCCTATAAACATAAGACCTGGCGAATTCCCAAGCGGACGCCGGAGGCAAAAATTAGGCAGTGAAAAGACCAGGCCGTAATTGACAACTATAGGGCGTGAAGCCTGCCTGGCAAGTGAAAATCAGCAGAGCAACTACATCAACACCAACATCAGCAGAAAAATCAACTTCAAACATCAACAACTTTAACAGCAACTACAACAACCCTCAAAACAAGTAAATTCTTTTTATTATTTACTATTTTTATTAAAATCGAAAAGATTTAAGTATAGTATATTAAAGCGAAATCAATTTTTGTTATCTATTGAAATAATTAAAGTGTTCAATTCAATTGATTTTTTTTTAAATAACAGCACAAGTGATTATTAAGGCTATTTTTCTTGTCTTCTACCCGAACCCCAAATTAAACTCTTTGTTTTCTCTCGTCTCTCGATACACTTCACGACTTCACAATTACTACCCGCAATCAAAAACTTAAAGTTAGTTTATTCGAGGTTTTGCCTTTTCATTATTTAGTCTCTGACATTTCGGAAATGACAGAATATAAAATGAATTTTAAAGATATCATTAATATTGTCCCCACTTTCGATGGAAAGTCGGAAAACTTAGGGAAGTTTATGGCATGTGGAGATATTTTGTTCCAGTCAGTGAAACCTGACGACCACAAACTTTTCCTCAGCATAGTAAAAACCAGGCTTGAGGGACCAGCTTTCGAATTAATACAATTCAAGACTGTGGAAAGATGGGAAGATCTTTGTTCAGTCTTGAAAATGGAATATTCATCGGTAAAGTCAAGGTCCTCAGCTCAAAATGAGTTGATTTCAGCTCGACAACGAGCAAAAGAAACAGTTAAAGAGTTTGGCGAACGTATAGGTCAACTCTTAAATGCTTTAAATTCGGCAACATATATGTCAGCTCAACGGAGGAGGCAGTTAGAAATTTTCTTTTCAAAGAAAACGACAAACTGGCTATACAAACTTCTGAGGATGGCATCCGAAATCAAAATCTCAGGTTTATGGTTCAGGCTCATGGAGAAACGGATTTAAAGAAATCCATTCTCTATGCTGAGGAGCATTTGAACCGACTAGAACGCGTTGGCCCTTCTACAAGTTCTGCAAACATTTCCCCCTCGATACGTCCAACGTGTCAATTTTGTAACAAGGTGGGTCACACAAGTGCACACTGTTATACTAATCCCAACAGGACATCACAAAACACAAACCAACACACAAATATAAAAAGGGAAATACAACGGCTCACTTGTGGGTACTGTAAAAAACCCAACCATCGAGAAGCAGATTGCAGGTTAAAGCAGTCTCAACTCGGTTCGACCAAACCTAACCCATTTAGGGACAATTCGCATAACAAAAACAATCAAAATTTCTCTAACATCCGGCGATACAACGCTAAACAAGGGTATAGGAACTGGAATCCTGGTGAGGAGTTTTATCCTCAAAATTCGGGAAACGGCTACGCTCGGGAGGAAGAGATGGGTCATCCGTCCCGACTAAATCTGAATACCGACCCGCAACAATAAAATCTAGTTTCTTGACTGTTTCCTTTTGTCCAGAGTTCCATGAGCCGGTAATACGAATCCAGTTCGAGCCGTCTAACAAAAGATACTCTACTTTTTTAATAGATACCGGAGCAGATATTAGTTTGTATAAGGACAAATTCGGAACAAATTCTAACCCAGGAAAAAGACTTACTATATCTTCAATTTCTGGTGATTCTGTTTTCACTCTAGGGGAAATAACTGGTTCTTTTATTATTAATTCCAAATACAATCTTTCACTTACACATCCCTTCCATCTACTCACTCCAAATATAAACTTGCCGTACGATGGTATTTTAGGAAACGATTTTCTTTCCAAATACAGGTGTAAAGTTAACTATAAAGAAAATGTTTTAGAGGTATACGACATTCAAATCAAAAACCCTGTTATCAGAGAAAGCATCCGAAAAGCTACCCCTCACGAGGTGGTGCCTACGGGCTGTGATTTGGAAACAAAAGGTGATGAAAAGGCTGAGGAGAATAATTTTGTTCTTAAATCCAATAAAGCTACCATCAACCGAAATTCCGATAAGCTTAAATTGAATGCAAGCTCCGACAACAAAGAATTAGATTTGAATGAATCACCGATCAAAGTAGAAAACGATTCAATACATAAGACTACATTAAACAGTGATGTAGCAGCTATAAATAAAAATAAGACTTTAGAAAACAACAGCCAAAAGAGCAAGGAAACTAAAGCAGCAATACATAAGACTACATTAAACAGTGGTGTAGCAGCTACAAATAAAAATAAGACCTTAGAAAACAACAGCCAAAAGAGCAAAGAAACTAAAGCATCTACTGATTCGTTATCAGCAATACTTAAGACTACATCAGAAATAAACCCTTTCAAAACAGATTTATGTTTTATCCTCCCACCTAGGAGTCAACAAATGATCGAAATTCCCTTCAAAAATGCTAACAAAAAGTCTGTAGATATTGTGATCAAAAAGAAACAGATTTGTCCAGGAGTATATGTTGGCGAATCCATAGTAAGGCCTATAAACAATAAAATCAGAGTTCTAACTATGAATGCTTTAGAAACAGAGAAAATACTCTATACAAATAATCTTAATTTAAATTTTGATAGTTTAGATCAGTACGAGCAGTACAATATGAAAAATTTTAGTAGCAAAGTAGAAAAACGAATGGAAAAACTAGAGTCCATGTTGATATTAGACCATTGCAACGCTGAAGAAAAGGATTCTATCCTTAAGATTTGTAGAGAGTACAACGAATTGTTCTATCTAGAGGGTGATCACCTCACCAACACCGATTCCATGACTCATAAAATCGGTACTGATGAGAGTAAACCCGCACTTTACGTAAAACCTTATCGACTCCCTGAAAGCCAAAAAGCAGAAATCCATAAACAAGTACAAGAGATGTTAGACGACGACATCGTACGACCAAGTTCGAGTCCCTGGAACTCACCCCTGCTACTCGTTCCCAAAAAACCGGGAAACGATGGAAGCAAACGTTGGAGAGTAGTTGTAGATTTCAGGAAACTAAATGACTTAACCGTCGGCGATGCATACCCACTACCAAATATCAGTGACATATTTGATCAATTGGGTAGAGCTAAATATTTCAGCACCTTGGATTTGGCTAAAGGATTCCATCAAATCTTAATGGATGATAAAGATCGATGCAAGACCGCATTCAGCACTCCTTTTGGCCATTACGAATATAATCGAATGCCATTCGGTTTAAAAAACGCTCCTGCAACCTTCCAACGCCTAATGAACACTGTTCTCACTGGCTTACAAGGTTTTGATTGTTTCGTTTATATGGACGATATAGTTCTATACGGATACGACCTTAAAGATCATAACTCCAAATTATTAAAAGTTCTCAACCAACTAAGCATCCACAATCTGAAATTACAACCAGAGAAATGTAATTTTCTAAAACACGAACTCATGTATCTAGGTCATCTTATTTCGGAAGATGGACTTAAACCAGACCCCGAAAAGATCAAAGCTGTTAAAACGTACCCTACACCTAAAAATGCTAAAGGTATAAAATCTTTTCTAGGCTTCGTTGGCTATTATAGGAAATTTATAGAAAATTTTTCTACGATAGCAAAACCTCTTACAAAGTTACTAAAGAAAAACTGTGTTTTCAAATGGGATGCCTTCTGCGATGAAGCTTTTAGAGATCTAAAAAATAAATTAATAAACCCCCCAGTCTTAGCTTACCCCAATTTCAAAGAAGAATTTATTGTGACCACAGATGCAAGCGATGTCGGAATTGGAGCTGTTTTGTCACAAGGTCTTATTGGAAAAGACAAACCCATATCCTTCGCAAGCAGAACGTTGAATGACTCCGAAGTCAGGTATAACACGACCGAAAAAGAACTACTTGCAATTGTCTATGCCATACAACAATTTCGTCCCTACCTTTATGGCAAACCCTTCACTATTTGTACTGACCATCAACCTTTGCAATGGTTATTTTCTCGTACCGATCGAAAATTTTATTATCCGAATATGAATATACCATTAAGCATAAACCAGGGAAAATCAACTTAAATGCTGATGCTTTAAGTCGATATATAGGAGAAAATAATATATTGGTTGTAACACGAGGGCAAAAGCAAAAACAGATCGAAGATAATATTCAAGCAAATGCGACTGTTGCTCCTAAAAGAAAGCCAACCTCTAAGGAAAAGAAGAACGACCATGCCATATCAGAACAAATTCCTGAAGGTGAGATAATAACTGATTTGTCCAAAACATCATGGAAAATCGGACCCTCTATAGGCAAGGGAAGTCATAGTCAAATATATTCAGCGTGTAAAGCTTCAAGTTCACCAAAGAATCCGTCCGACTATGAATACGTCGTCAAAATTGAACCACACGACAATGGAACTTTGTTTGTTGAGATGCATTTTTGTATGCACAATGCTCGTCTTGAAGACATTACACAGTTCAAACAGCAGCGCGGACTTAAATCTTTTGGGATGCCTTATCTAGTTGGTAGTGGATCACACGACATTAACGATGTGAAACATCGCTTTGTTGTAATGCCACGTTATGGAGAAGATATTAGGAAGCTTTTCTTGGAAAACGGAAGAAAGATTCCAGAACACACAATTTATCGTCTTGCCTTACAGATGTTGGATGTGTATGAGTATATCCACGGCCGAACGTATGTCCATGCCGATTTGAAAGGAGCCAACATCTTATTAGGTTATGGAAAAGGTGGTGCTTCTCAAGCATATCTGGTAGACTTTGGTTTAGCTAGTCACTACACCCAAAAGGATTTCGAGCCAGATCCAAAGAAAATGCACAATGGTACAATTGAATACACATCTAGAGATGCACATCTCGGTGTAGCAACAATGCGAGGAGACTTTGAGATCCTTGGGTATAATCTAATCAAGTGGTTAGGCGTGATGCTGCCTTGGGAACAAGAAAACCTACTTAAAGTTCCCATTAAAGTCCAGAAGTCTAAGGAAACTTTTATGAGAGATGTAAGTACTGGTTTGGAAAAACTATACCCCAGACCAATAATGGAGTTCATGAAATACGTCGCTGCTCTAGAATACAATGAGACACCAGACTATGAAAAATGCCGAAAGATATTTCAATCGGGACTTAAAGCCCTTAACGTTACCGATTCGGGAGACCTAGAATTCAAACCGAAGTCATCACAAGACTCTAAAACAGGACCCGAATGCAATGTTATCGAAAAATTCGAATCTATCTTTACAAATAAAAATTCCAACTATAAAATCGTAATATTACCACTAATAGACTCAACAGACGAGCAATCCTTAGTAAAAAGAATTCAAAACTTTACAAAACCCACTATAGGTAAATTTAATGTACATGATTCTTTGATTGTCGTTACACTACCCTTACCGTTCCGTACGACAAAGGACGAAGAGATAACCGAAAAGAGTCTCCGAACAATTAAGGAACAAACTAAGTTTGAAAAAACTATTTCTTTTTCACTACCTGTCTCAGATAACCAAGTTAGACATACTTTCAAAAGAATATTGAATGAAGTTTTCGGAGATTTGACATTAGACATATACCTTCACATTGATGAAAGGATTTCCTTGACTGACCCAGAGATAATTTCTAAGATTCTGTCAGAATATCATGATTCCCCATTCGGAGGCCACCAAGGTATTTCACGGATGTATAACCGAATAAAGGCGAAATACTTCTGGCCAAACATGAAAGCTGATGTACAAAAGCATGTGAGCATATGCACGTCTTGTCAACGAAATAAAAGTAGAAAAAATCCACCAGTCCCCATGAAAATTACAACTACTAGTGTTAGACCATTTGAAAGAGTCGCTCTAGACATAGTTGGACCACTTCCTGTTAGCTATGGTGGAAACAAATATCTACTCACCTTCCAGGACGACTTGACAAAGTTTTCGGAAGCTATGCCAATACAAAACGCTGAAGCTTCAACTGTAGCTAGAACATTCGTGGAAATCATAGTATGTCGCCACGGAATCCCTCTATCTCTTTTAACTGACCAAGGGACAAATTTCTTAAGTATCCTTTTCAAAGAAATGTGTAGCCTATTGAAGATAAAAAAGTTGAATACAACGCCCTACCATCCTCAGACAAATGGAGCATTAGAACGAAGCCATAGAACATTAGCCGAATATCTACGACACTATGTGAACCAAGATCCTTTGTCATGGGATACATGGATCCCATATTCTATGTTTGTATACAATACAACACCACACAGTAGTACTGGATTTTCACCCTATGAACTCCTATACGGATTCCCTGCTAATATTCCAAGCGTTCTGTCACAAAAACCCAAGATTTCTTATAACTATGATAACTACGTTAACGAACTTAAGGCTAGATTACAACACGGATATGAGACAGCAAACTCAATCCTCAAAGAAAAAAAGGAAAAATCAAAAACTCTTTACGACAAGAATGCTAGACCAAAAATATTTAACGTAGGAGATAAAGTCCTAATAAAAAATCAAACCAGACAGAATAAGCTTTCGACTCTGTGGGACGGACCATACGAAGTCATAAGAATCCATTCGGATGAAAATACTGTAGTAAGAGTAGGTAAGAAATCAAAATTAATTCACAACAACAATTTACAACCTTTTAACGAATAACTACACACAACTAAACACATACAAAACGTTTTACACGCACAAAAAAAAAAACACTACACTCACTGGAAACTGCTTCCTTAAATCAAAAGATATCACTATACGGTCTAAAAACGAAAAATCTTCCTTTGTTTATAATTCCTTCATCCCCGCTTTAAACATTTCCGAAGTTAAGAACAATTATCCGAAAAACGACGCAAAACCAGAGGTTACATTCATTAAATATTCTAGTCAGGACGAACTAAATCTTCTATCAAAAAGTATACAATACCAAAAAACTAAAGAATTAACACCCTTTTTAACAATAGACAAGCATGACGTGCACCACTATACTGTCATATATATAATCTTCACAATTCTCTTAATATCACTTTGCTATAGACGATACAATACGTATAAAGTCAAACAAGAGAAAACAAATAGTTTGGGAAAAGGTAATGTTGTCCAGATGAACAAGAAAGAAAACGAAGTACCAATTTTTGTGCTAAGCAATTAAAAAAAAAATATATAGTATGTCATTATACCATTATTAACCATAAGTCACTATTAATTAATACGATATAAAATTATGTAAGAAAAAAAAAAAAAACAAAAAAAAATCATTACTATTTAATACTACATAAAATTATGAAAAAAAAAAATTTCTTTTTTCAAAGATGTTTGTACACATATAATACATATATAATACCTGTAAGACATGTAAATCTATTTAGAAAATTTTTACAACTTATAATCTAATAAAAAGCTAAATCTGTTTAGAAAATGTACTACTTTAAATCATAAAACAGTAAAGAACAATAAAATAAACAAATAATAAAATTTTTTACTGATTTACTAAATAAACGAATTAGTAACTCTAATAATAATTTGAAAACAAAGCTTGAAACAAAAAATTCACTGATTTATTAAATATATCTATGTATTACCAACATATACCAAATTATTATCTACATATTATATAACCTAGTAATAAAAACAAAAGTTTTTTGTAAAACTCTGACTTCTTCGCATTTGCTTCAACTCTACACGTTTTTGCGAAAATTCCTAACCTTTTTACTGGCTACGAATTTTCTTTTTTCAAGAGGGGGAGGATGTTGTGATCCGAGAACCACAACTATTCCCAACCTCCTTCATTCAGAACCAACTTCATTCATAAAAACACCAACCGGGCATAATTTCCATTTTCGTTCTTAATGTAGAACAGCACTTCACGTATACACGTCACTATGACTCAAGCCATATGCTCGCCATATGCGCGCCTCTATTGCAACGAAAACAGATGAGTAAACAACTGCAATGCAATAGAGTATGTCAAGTGCAATGTGTAATACGAAACCTATAAACTGCGATCGATGAAGACACACCCAGAAGTACTTGAGTGGGTCACCATACGATCGGCATAAAGGTTTAAGCGTGTTCTACATAATGACCAATGAAGTAACCATGGTGTGTGGCCTAGTTCGGATGAACTAAATGAAGTGACATGGTTCTGACGATAGTAAACGGCATCGGTTAAGTAATGAATAAAACCAATAAATAGAGAAGCGAATGGGAAGAAGGGCAGAGTTAGAATTTGAATTTTAGACAGCAAAGGTCGCAGCCCATGCATAGCGACAGCGGGCCTTTTCTGTTATACTAATAAATAATTAAAACGAATTAGTATCTTTTCATTTTTGACTCTCCGTCACCTGCTCTTCCCTTTGCTATAAGGAAGCACGGCAGAACGTAACAGACCGCAGCACTACAGTGGCGACGCTATGAGTTCCCATTTTTGTGCATTTGAGTCACTTGTCAGTTCACTCCACTTTACTTCATGCTCTCAATCAATCATATCAATCATATCATATCAATCGATGTGATCCTGAAGATGACAAGAGTCCAAACGCAAGTGGTGTAAATGCTACTTTTACACAAGATGTGGGAACTTGGCCTGTTAAGATCGATTCATCTTTTCGCGATTTTATGGTTGGACAGATCCTGGGAATTTTTTGGGTCTGCTGAGATATTTGGCCAAATTTGATCCTGTCATGAAATCTCACTTCGAACACATTTCTTCACAACCAGGATGCTTATCGTATCTTTCTCCCAGAATTCAAAACGAACTCATCACAATGATGGGGAACAAAGTACGTAAGTTTCTCATTTCTCAGTGCAAAGATGCGAAATATTACATTCTAATGTTCGATTCAACTCCGGGTTCCGCACATGAGGAACAGATATCTCAAATTATCAGATTCGGCGAAGTTAAACCAAATTCAGTAAAACCAGAGAAGTCTTCATTGATTTCATACCTCTGAAAGTCAAAACAGCAAAAAGAGTTACTGAAGCTATTACGAACAAACTGGACGAGGATGAATTAATCCTGAAAGATTTAGAGGTCAATCGTACGACAATGCACCAACAATGGTCGGTATCCATACAGGAGTCCAGCAGAGAATCATCGACCATAATGAACAAGCTGTTTTCGTTCCTTGTGATAATCATTCTCTTTGAATGGTTTCAATGTTTCGAGAGTATGAAAATAAGATCGAAGTTTTAATTTTTCATAAAAAATTCATATAAAATGTCAACGTCATCTTTTTCATAGATGTAAAACTCAATTTGATTGTGATTAAAAAAATTTTGTATGAGAAAATTTTTTTGTGTATTACTTCTCAATTTTGAGGAACAGCGGAGTTCATTTCGCCGCCCCCAAATCGTTTTGCGCCCGGGGCGACCACCCGCCCTGCCCCCCCCCTAGGTACGCCACTGTGTCTAGAGCACTGCTCATACGTTTCTTCGAGGAGCTCCTAGAAACAGTCTTTGGAATTGTCGTCTTTCTCTTCTGTGGGGGCATGGGCGCATATTAGGCTAATGTTGGCGAATTTAGCCCTGATGCGGATGGTCATTATACGCTCATTAACTGGATTTTGGCTAATCACCTTATCCCTTAGTCTTCCTCTTAAGACAAATCCGCACCTGTTTCTGTTGCCTGTAGCAGTCGCCATAGTAGATGTCACAGTTTTTCATCTTCTTTATGCCCGGTCCACTCTATCGCACTTCTTGGATGGCGGTTATGTCTGCTTTGCAGCAGTCCAGGGCGTCCGCTAATTTTCCAGCTGCACGTAATCCATTAATTGATCTTACGTTCCACGTGCAGATCCGAAGGTCATTGTCCTTTATTCGTTTGCTTGGGTCGTCAACTTTGAAATCATTTACGTTATCCGAAGCTGTTAGTTGTTTTGGAACTAGACGTTTTTTACGTGGTTGGGTAGTTAACCCTACGCACAACCCCCAACCTGGAGGCCCAGGTCCTTTTGGATCCCTTCGGACATAAAAGGCTGGAATATCCAGTGTCAGTACCCTGCTTCAGGGGTGTGAGTGCTGCCGTTGGCTCACCAGGAGCTCATCCACCACAACCTCTACTTCAATACCCTGTCCTAGTATTGAAAGACCCTGAAAGACCTTTAAACCAAATATTTTGGTGTAGCTCCTTCAGGGGTTTCTGCTTTTTTGACTGCTGAAGTCCACCGTTGATTCTGTCCATCGAATTCATCCGCTGCTGGAACATTTACGCGAAAACTCTCGTAGATCACTGAGATTCGTGCAGTCAGTCATTGTTCGCAGAGCAATTATTGTGTTGATCACAATTCTTTTGTTCCGCATTCTTTTGTCAACACTCGCACTTACTAGTTTAGCAGGTCAGCTCTGGACGGAGCATCCCAGGGCCCAGTAGATACCGCGAGGAGGTATAGCAAGCACAATTGACGTGTACTATAAGTTGCAACATCTGGGCGCCGCCAAGTTGGCACCAGTCAGAGTCTACCCGAATAGTACAACGCCCATCCACGTTTTGAGTACGTTGCTATTCATTTTATTTAAAAATCGAAAAAGAAAGTTTTTTGTGACCTTCACTTCATTTATGCGTTTCGCCCAGGTACAACAATGGGCTCATCAGTTAGATGTTGTTGTACCCTTCTAATACGCAATGTTTTGTTCGATGTTTACCGACACCTATATAAAGTTTACAGTGAAAACACACTGTAAACTTTATACTTTTAGGGGAATGTGATTACATTCATGCACCTAAAAATATGTTTGCCCGTGGTCTGGCTAATGTTTACATGAAAAAAATTAAATAATAAAAGAATTTTATTATTTTTAATTGGAGTATTGTGATTTAAAAATCGAAAAAGAAAGTTTTTTGTACAAAACTCAAACTTAAACACCAGAGGAACAATCTTTCAAAAGTCTGTACAATTACTCGCCTACGCAGACGATATTGACGTAATGGGAAGAAAAAAGCGTGATGTCATAGGTGTTTTTGCGACTATTGAAACAGAAGAGGCAAAAATGGGTTTGATGGTTAATGAGGGCAAAACGAAGTATATGTTGTCATCAAACAAGGACACAGAACATCGACGAATTGAACAAAACGTCGCAATAGACAGACATAACTTCGAGCTAGTACAGGACTTCGTCTACCTAGGATTCGCTATAGACACGGACAACAACATCAGTGCGGAAATCAAACGGAGAATAACTCTTGCCAACCGTTGCTTCTTTGGGTTAAGAAGGCTATTGAGAAACAAAACCCTCTCTAGAAAAACCAAGGTAACGCGTTATAAAACCTTAATTATGTCAGTCCTGCTTTACTACGCAGAAGCGTGGAGCTTATCGAGAGCGGATGAAGAGACCCTTGGTCGTTTCGAAAGAAAAATACTCCGTAAGATCTGTGGTGTCCTATGCGAAAAAAAAAATACAACAACGAGCTTTATGAGCTGTGCCGCGACTTGGGCATAGGTAGAAGAGTACACATCGCGAGGCTACGATGGCTGGGTCATGTAGATCGGATGGACCTAAAAGCTCCGGCTCAACGGGTTTTCGAAAGCACACTGCAGGGAAATCGCTGAATGGGGAGATAATCAAGTGGAAGAAGACCACAACCGTCTTAGAGTGCAAAACTGGAGAGAGCTCGCACGAAATCGAAGTCGTTATAGAAGGTTGTTGGTTGAGGTCCGATTTGTATAGCCCACCTTAGTAAGTAAGTAAGTAATAGAAAATTTGTAGTTGTAATTTTTTTTTTACTATTTTTATGGATTTACCAGTGCGTGCCACCCACTTGAAGTAAAATATAAATTATTGTTTTCATTACATTTTCAAATTCGATACTTACTCGTCTCATTTTCCAAGGTATCAAATTAATTTAAGTAAGGAAATTTTCAAACGATTAACGTTAATTGGCCTTTAATATTCTTTTTTTTTACACTAAATACGTATTTGTAATAATAAAAAATAAATTGACCTTAATGTATACATATATGAACTATGCAATTACTTTTAACGAATAAAAGATTAATAAAAAACTCAGCCATGATCTCCTTTTCCGGAGTCATAAAAACAACATTATTTAGCTGCTCCTCACAAACTTTCAAATCGAAATTGTTATTCTGAAAATGTCTCATTATATAAAATCACAATTTTTTTTTTATACTTTTCGTCGCCGATTCCAGGACGCAAAAGGCTTGTAAATCTAAAACTTAATCTATCATTCCTTATTCAAAATATTATTATTTACATTCTCATTTTTTTTACATATACAAGAGCAAATTTACATTCATTATTTGAAATATAAAAGAAAAATATCAAAAAGTAACAAATAATGTCAAAACTTATTGAAATGCTTTTTGAATACTCCACGTTGCATCGTCTTGGCACTGTCTGGTCAATACTTGCTAAATGTCTACACTTCGTTGTTTTATAGTTTCATAGGACACTGTATTACATTTAGTATCTACACCAGCAATCAGGATGCCAGCAAAACTCATACTACACACTCGAAATGTCGTCTTTCGGATTGTCAAAAGCAGAGACAGTACTCTTTTGACCGTTTGAAATAATTGGGATAGCCGTGCCGTTGTGTAGGTCTTTGAATCGGGCGGCAACAATTCTGGGAGTAGATGAACTGGCTGGTGTACTCAAAAGACTCAAGTGCTCTTTGTTGCTGCTACTGCTGTTTGTTCTGTAATAGCTAGCCTGGCGGAAGGTTCTTGTTTGTCGGCCATTGCAATCGACTTGTGTGACATTTGTCATCATTGATGGTGATCTTGTTGAGTCTCCCCTTAAAACAAAAACGAAGAAATTAAAAAAAAAAATCATTTTCTTTTCAAGGAAAAACATACCTAGTCAGACTGTGGTGGTTGTATTTACTTTTGTTACGTTTAAGTGGACAAAGATGGAACGCACCATATATCAGAGGATTTACCAAGCTGTTTGACATTCCAAAGAAGAAGATTCCTGATTGCAGATCTTCTCCCAACTGAAACGAGAAGATATTTATTTTTAATTTAAACAGTTCCTTTAATAATGCTTTCAATTTGTAATCGAAAGGGCTAAGTTTTTAAGCAGCTTTCGTTTCCTCATTTTCATATATTTTTCAAGGTGCTGAAAATGAGTTGAATGAGTGCTGAAATAGTTGAAGAGATATACACAAAAGCCACTCACTTACAATTTTGAAACACGCAGAGCTTTACGAAACGAAAGAGGATGTAGAAAATTATAGTTACCTGCAGATTTTGTTTGGTTTAGGAATAGGCAAACTGACCATCAACAGTGAAGAGGATGCACGGCTTGAGAAAACACAGACAAAAAAATCTATTTATGATCAAGAACAAGTGGAAAACAGTTTTCAAGAACATCCAAGCCAATGCCAAGGAATATGTAGTTTTCTAAAAAATGGTTACTTATACAAACCGATAATTTTTTTCCGAAATCCCATCAGGACTGTAATCCCTAAATGAGGCACAACAGAGCAGAGAGCCCATGGGCCTAGCACATTTCATTCAAACATACCATTGTTTTGCCGATTACTAACCGAATGGCTAGTCGAGGACGCGCTGTTCATGGCATAAAATTACTATCGGAGAAATTGCTAATTCCTCGCAAAGGTGATACCTTGATGTTTCTGGGATTCGAAATACGAATCTTCCACCTAATAGGAAGAGACGCTAACCATAACGCCACGGTCACCGGTCACCGCACATATAGCTCATCAGAACTTTTAAGGAATACTTGGCTAAGTGCTTAAGCTATTTTGGTCTTACTAACTCCTACTTACTTACTTCGGTAGGCATTACAGTTCGAGGTGAACCTGAGCCTCAACCAACATCTTACGCCAACAATTTGCATTTCGGGAGAGCTCTCTCCAGTTTTGCACTCTAAGTCAGTAGAGGTCTTCTTCCACTTGATTGCGACACCTAACACGAGGTCTTTCCCTTCCACGATTTCCCTGCAATGTGCTTTCCAAAATCCGTCGAACCGGAGCATTTGGGTCCATCCGATCTACATGCCCCAGCCATCGTAGCCTCGCGATACGTAGATAATCTTCAGGCTATGCCCATGTCGCGGTACAGCTCATAAAGCTCGTTGTTGTATTTTTTTCTCCACACATTTTTTTCGCATACGGGACCAAAAACCATTCGGAGAATTTTTCTTTCGAAACGACTAAGGGCTTCTTCATCCGCTTTCGATAAAGTTCACGCTTCCGCGCCGTCAAGCAGGACTGGCATGATTAAGGTCTTATACAGGGTATCCTTGGTTTTTCTAGAGAGAGTTCTGATTCTCAATTGCCTTCAAACCAAAGAATCAACGGTTGGCAAGAGTTATTCTCCGTTTGATTTCCGCTCTGATGTTGTTTTCCGTGTCTATAGCGAATCCTAGGTAGACGAAGTCTGGTACTACATCGATGTTATGTCTACTATACTTCGTTTTGCCCATCAAACCCATTTTTGCCAATTCTGTTTCAATAGTCACAAAAGCACCTATGACATCACGCTTTTTTCTTCCCATTACGTCAATATCGTCTTTTGAAAGATTGTTCCTCTGGTGTTTACATTTGAGTTTCTTACAATCTTTTCAAGTATGATGTTGAAGAAATCGCATGACAGTTTGTCGCCTTGCCTAAAGCCTTTTTCGACATCAAAGGTCTCGGTGAGTTCTTTTCCGACCTTGACGGAGCAGCGTGAATTCTCCAAAGTCATCCTGCATAGTCGTACGAGTTCTGTGGGGATGCCAAAACTAGACATGGCTCTGTACAGCTCGTCTCTGTAAATACTGTCACACGCGGCCTTGAGATCGGTAAAGAGATGGTGAATATCGATATTATATTCTCGGGTTATTTCCAAGATCTGCCGTAATGTGAAAATTTGGTAGACTGTGGACTTCTCTGGTCTAAAACCACATTGATAAGGACCTATCAAGTTGTTGACGTGGGGTTTCAGACGTTCACATATTACAGCAGACAAGATCTTATAAGCGACGTTAAGGCGGCTTATCCCTCTACAATTGGCCCTATTGTGAGGATCTCCCTTCTTTAGGATCGGGATTACAATACTGAGGTTCCATTCATCGGGCATGCTTTCTTCCGACCATATCATGCAGATCAGCTGGTGCATACTCCTTTCCAACTGATCTCCAGCTGCCTTGAAAAGTTCGGCATCAAGGCCATCTGCACCTGCAGTCTTATTTGATTTAAGTTTGCATATGGCAAGCTTAACTTCTTCTAGGTCGGAAGGACGTCATTCTTGATCATGCCTTTAAGGTCTCTGAAAAGCGTTGGCCCCGGGGCTTCCAGAGCTTTGTAGTGCGACTATGCTATAATTACCATTTTAAGAGCTAGGACTGCAACTTCTGTAATGGAGAATAACTTGCTTTCAATTCTTATCTAATTCTACAGCAAGTACGTCGTTTACTCTTACTCGGAAGCCCTTCTCGATTAAACCATATTTTTGAGAAATTGTATGACCTATTCCTGTTTGCAATTTTATTATTTTGCAAGCCATTTTTTGGATTCAAATAAATTTAAGAGAAGGTATGCTTAGCATTTTAATGTGCATCCAAGGAACATTCCAGTTACAGTGTGTAATGTACGGTGAATAGATGTTGTTTCTATAGGTACACAGAAGATCGCAAGGTGTAGAGTAAGATCGCAGACTTACCACTACCAAATTGGAGAAAACCCCAAATCGAATTGCTGGCGACAGGAAGATAAAGACTTGACCAAAGCTCGGCGAACCCATATTCGGATGGAGCAAAGCTGTTGCCAAAGCTTATTGGGCACATTGGGACTGGCTTCGCGTGCAAGAAACCGTACTCCAGTGCAAATGGGAATCTGCTGACGGTAAATCTGTGCCTCAATCGAAAATCAAGGAGACTCTACAAAAGATGCTTGGCGGCCTACAGTAAACCATTTAAGAGTCAACAAGACGCTGGAGAACGTGCGACAATACTTTCAATGGCTGCATGCTGGATGCAACGTGGCTACGTTTGTGAAGCAAACAAATGGCCGGGTAGACACATCGACATACCCCAAAGAACAGGGACACGGACATCAACTGAATTACCGTATCCAAAAGAGACTAAGCGGCAAGTGAAAAGTAGTTCATTGTGACCGGCTGCATCGATGTAGTGGTGAAGCTGCAGATGGATTTGTGCGGGACGATCAATCTTAAGGGCCCCCTCCTTATTGTAAAGTACATTTAAGGGGTAACACCACTGCAACAGCCTATAAAAAACGTGTTTTTTTTGTAATTTTTTTTAAGTGGAAGGAAAGCTAATAAAGTTATAATATTGGAGGAAGCTATTTAGAGTATTATTTAAGTAACAAAATTGAAAATTATAATAAAAAAATTTTAAAAATGACGGCACCACAGCCATTTTTGCAAGGCACGTAGAATTTGAGGAGCTCTGCAGCACGCAGTGTAGCTGCCGAAAATTTAGAACTATAAAAATATAAAAAAAAAAATCTTATTGTACATGTTTACAGCTAGAGAAATACGTAGGGGATTTTCAAAATATTGATTTTTGTGTGATTGGCGAGCAATTGAATTAAAACGTTAAATTTTCAACAGAAAAAGGATAATCATTTACTAATAAATAATGATTAAATTGACTTATCAAAAATCCCCTACGTATTTCTCTTCAAAATCTTATTTTCAACATATTTAGCGTTGTTATGAGTTTCACACGAACAGCATTCCTCTCGAAAAAGATCCCATTCCACTTTTCCCTTATTATGAGTTTCGGGAGAAAAATTTTCCATATTCTCTTATTATGAGCTATTTTCCCCGTGAAATGTGAAACCATTGAGAGCAATGACGAACTGAACTTTCTGATTCCAAGTGGAATTTTATTCAGGGGAAACTCATAATAGCTTTTAAAATTCCGGGCGAACAAAAATGTTCCGGGCGAAAAGCTGTTCACGTGAAACTCATAATAAGGCTGATTGTGAAAAATTCGAATGAAAAGAACGAAAACTGTTGGATTTATGCTGCGTGCCGTTTTGAAAAGTCGTGTTTCGAGAAAAAACGAATTTAAAGTTTTAAAATGCAATTTCTTTATATGTACGTGTAGACACGTACTACACTAACGTACTGTTGATTAAAAATGCTTCTACCTGAATATAAATGCTCTATTATGACATCTGTTAGTGTATTTGAGAAGATAGAAATCAAAATGTAGGACATCTGACGAAAATGTCGTTTCGGAGCCCTCCGACACGCTTGAGGAAGAGCTCAAAATTACAAGAAAAGAAAATACTTTGAGGTATGAAATATTTTTCCCCGTGTTCTAAAAGCTTCAAAGTATTTTTTAAGCCTTAAAAACAAAAATCGATTTTTTGAAAAATTTACAGTGGTGTTACCCCTTAATGAACATCACAAAAAGTGTATATTGTAGAAGCACACACATATAAATAATAATTGGGGAGGAGCTAGAACACAAACTGGTTGAAATTTTCTGGACGGTTTTCGTCTTAATTTGAATCTATGTATATAAAATATGATGTATGTACGTATGTGTGTCCGATAAAGACTCCTAAACCACCCAACGGATTTTTATGAAATTTTCAGGTTAGACATAGTTTCCTCCAGGGGTGGTTCCTGTCAAGGTTTGATCACCATATTCCCACAGGAACGGGGTTGGGAACGGAAACTTAGAAACTACTGGACAGATTTCAAAAATTCTTTCAGCATTTGGGGTGCTACATTATCCCCCTCCATCAGTAGACTATATTTCATCCCTATACCACGGGAAAGAGAACGGGAACATTAAAGTTACTTGACCGATTTCAAAAATTCTTTCCCTTCTAGGATTTTATATTATCCCTCAGTGACATAGACTTATATTTCATTCACATATTTCCATGGGAATGGAAGATTCCCACAGGAACGGGGTTGGAAATGGAAATTTAGAAACTACTGGACAGATTCCGAAAATTCTTTCAGGATTAGGATGCCACATAATGCCACAGTAAAAAAGATTGTATTTTATTCTCATATTCCCAACGAAGCGGGAAAACGAGAACGGGAAACTTAAAACTACGGACGTGTCTAAATGCACCAACGGTGTAGTTCGTTTAGGTGGTGTTACACCGCACTTTTGAATAACCACCACACCGCATTTTAAATAATGAGTGGAAAAAAATGGAGTAGATTGGTGCTACACCGCATTTTTTTAAAATCTCTCAAGTCATTTAACAGAAAAAAAATGCTTTTTTGTAGCTTTACTTGTAGGCCATCTAGCGCTGTATAGAAAAACAATGAAGTAGCTTTTTGCTATCATCCATTTTACAGAACCAAATTCGCTATGGCCATCTAGAGTTGTATAGAAACATGAAAGAAATAAGAAATAGCTTTTCACTATAACCAATCACAAAGATTAAAGTGTTGCCAGCCAGATATTAGCTATTTTGTGCTACTTATTGTTATTTTTTCAAGAATTTTTTTTTAAACTCGAATGAAGTTACTTATATCTTCGTAACCTTCTTCAGTGTTTTAAGCTTAAAAAAAATTTTAAGCTTTCTCGCGGAGCTCGGTATATATCTGCGTCGCTGTGTTATCTCCGATCACAGTTTCGGAGTCCCAAAATAAAGAAACGAATAATGCCAACAGATATTAGCATGTGTATTTTTTTTTAGTGCGGTGTTACACCACCTAAACGAACTACACCGTGGGTGCATTTAGACACGTCCTAAAACTACAGACCCGAGCAACGCCAGGCAGCTCAGCTAGTGTTCAATAATGTTGTATACTTTTCTATATAAAGAGGTCGCTGGCGCGAGCAGAGTTGGTTTATAATTGCAAAGTAATGGTGTAAAGATTGGATAAGACAAAGTATGATTGTTAATTGAATTATTGTATAATGAATGACAATTAATTAGTTCAGATCAGAAGTTGAAAGCAAAGTTTTATTTTTCGAGCTCGGTGAACGTTACAGTATTTTGAATAACTTATCATCATCATCATTGGCAAAAATTAAAAAGAGCACTATCAGCTTAACCGAACACCTTCATTATATATGAACTTTGTTAATCTAATATCTGAAACATCTTTTAGACAGACAGTAACACAATCATGTCTTAATTTTTGATATTCAAATGTAAAAACACTTGTAAAGGAATGTTTACCTATCACTTAAAAATGTTCTTTTGTGCTTTGCATACAAATTCTATATCCAAATACTTTATCTGGTTAAGATCGAAAAATAAAAAGAATGTTTCATATTTCACAAAGAATTCTCATGAATCGATGTTTGTGTGGTTAAAATTCAATAAAGTTTTTGTTTAAACTTACTCTTTTGTCAGGATTAAGGAAGGTAAATATGATCATCATCACATTGTATGGTGTCCAGCATATGAGAAATGCAGCAATTATCACAACCGAAATTCGGAGAGACTTCATTTTTGCCTTGTGTATCAGTCGTTGTCGGTTCGTTTGGACTGATGGTTTGTTCGTGTATACAGCGAGCTTAGATCCTTGAAACATTTTTTCACTACCTGTCAGAAAGAAAGAGAATAAAAAAAAAGTTTAGATATCCATTAGTATTCGGAACAAGATTTGTTTAATGTGGTATAAAGGCATTTTTAGATAAATAAATAGGGAGGCGCAACAGAGTGAGGAGAAAGTGAGAAAAGCGCTACCGGGGTCTTTGTATGGGAATGGAGGGGACCTACAATTGTTTGCCGATTCCGAACGACAATGAATTTACTATCGGAGGACATGCCAACTCGCTTAAGGTGGGATTCGAATATCTCGGTCTCATTTTTGATAAAAAAAACTGACCTGGAAAACCAATATTGAGGAATGAGTAAATAAAGCCAACGTGGCACTCTTCTCTTGTAAAAAAGCCATATTGGTGGGAAATGGGGTTTCTCCCCCCAAATCACCCATTGGCTGTTTACCTCGGTAATTAGACCGATACTCACATACGGGGTGATAGTCTGGTGGACCGCACTAGACAAGATGATCAACTACAACAAGCTGGCCAAAGTTCAAAGAACGGCTAGTCTGTGTATTAGTGGCGCACTGAGGACAACCCCATCGGACGCCCTCAATGTACTACTAGATCTCACACCCCTGGATATCTTCAGCAAACAAGTCGCAGCTAGCTCAGCTATTCGACTCAGAGTTACATCACAGTGGACCAATAATCAAATCGGCCACACTACCATTCTAGATAACTTTAGATTCTTACCGAATCGATCCGACTACACCACCCCCAAGTTGGTGTTTGACAACAATTTCCAAGTAACCATACCTTCAAGAGAAGCTTGGGAAAATGGCACTCTTTTGGAAAATGAAGCAATACACTTCTACACCGATAATTCAAAAACCAGCGAAGGTGTGGGAAGTGGAATCTACTCACTAAAACTGAATCTCAGTCTTTTCTTCCAACCTGATCATTGTAGTGTGTTCTAAGCGGAAATTCTGGCGATTAAGGAGGTGCTGTCTTGGCTCAAAGAAAACGTCATATCCTCCACGGATATTCGAATCTTCTCGGACAGCCAAGCTGCCCTTAAATCTCTTGCCTGTCTCTACAAAATCCATCACGGTCCAAAATTGTCAGATGTCTTTGAGGGAGATGTCAAATCAGTTCAACATTCACCTTTCATGGGTGCCAGGGCACAGAGACATACTAGGCAGACGAACTAGCCAAAAAGGGCACGACCACTTTCCTACGCTTAGAATGAAACAACATAGGCCCACCTATCGCTACAAGTAAACTCCTACTTAGACAAGACGCTTCGAGGATAACAAACACTAGATGGACTGAGAGTAACAACTGCCTTGCAACCAAAAAAGTTTAGCCGTGTGTAGACTCAAAATGCTCAAGGAGTTTGTTAGCCCTGAACCGCCTGTATCTAGGTTCTACCATAGGTGTTCTTACGGGACACTGTCTAATAGGGAGACACGCCAAAAGACTTGGTGTGTTTTCCAATGATTTCTGCAGAAGCTGCATGGACGAGGAGGAGGAAGAAACCGTTCAACACCTTCTTTGCTCATGCCCTGCACTACTTCAAAGGAGGACAACTCATCTCGGTGAATTCTCCTTCGATGATACTAGCGACTTAGCTTACATAGACCCTAAAAGTCTTTCGAAATACATTGAAAGTTCCGCGTGGTTCGACTAGCAGGTGATTAACCGGCTAGTCCCGTAATGGAAGATTAATAAGTGATCAACTCGTTAATCTTACATCGGGTTTCTGAGATCAGTAGGTGATTAACTTGCTGATCTCTTTGGTATAACAATGGGTCCTTGCGGCCTAAGTGTGTCAGGCAGGCTCATTGGCTGACAGCCACTTCCACCTAACCTAACCTAACCTGGGATTCGAACCACGAACCTCGAGGTTAACAGGCAAACATTCTAACTATTATGCCACGGGTATATTTTTTTTTATTTATTTATTTATTTATTTCATTCATCAAGTAGAGCACATAGACTCTTATAGACTACTTAATAACAATAATTGGATAGTGATTATAATTAATACCTAGCCACCATTGTTCAATAAAAACAATAATTTTTTCTTAAAACAGTCTCTACTTAAGTACATGTTAAAATCAGGAACTCCACATACTGAATTTGCCTGTCTTAAACAGCGAGTTATAGGCTCATTATAGCCATAGTTTACTCTATGAAAGGACACTTGAAACATTCTAATTTGACGTAGTTCACGGTTGGGAACAAATAAACTCAACATGGAGAGCAAATAGGGGCAATTGATTTTATAATTTATAACATCTCTCACGAACATTACCTCGAAATATTTACGTCGAGTTTCCAAAGTTTGGATGCCTAGTAATAAACACCTTGAATTATAAGAGGGCATATCGATAGTCCAACGTAAGATTCTGATAGCCATTCTCGTAAAACGTCTTTGTATTCTTTCGATTCTCACTGAATAAACCGCATATATTTTGTTCCAAATAGTACAACAATATTCTAATACAGATCTGACATATGAGAAGTAAAGTGATCTAAGAGTAAACGGATCTGAAAAGTCCTTGGCATTTCTGTAAATAAACCCCAGCATTGAGCTCGCCTTAGACACAATATAGTCGACATGACTGGAAAAACTGAACTTAACATCAAATATAACACCAAGATTTTTTATTACATTTAATTTAGATAGGGAAGTTCCACTCAAATTATACTCAAAAGTAATTGGTGAAGCACTTCTTGAAAAAGTAATACTGTTACACTTTGAAACATTTAGGTGAAGATCGTTGTTACTACACCAAACAGATAAATTCGATAAATCTTTCTGTAGATTAATGCAATCATGGATAGATTTTTTGCATAAAAACAATTTTAGATCGTCGCGTCGGCGTACATCAAACAACGACAATTCTTTAAAAATCTTGGAATGTCATTTACAAAAATTAAAAACAGAAGAGGTCCTATGTGACTCCCTTGGGGGACGCCGGAGGTCACATTAATGGGATTCGAAAGAACGTTATTTATTCGAACGTACTGAACTCTGTCAGTAAGGTACGATTTAAGCCATTTTAACCAATAAGAGTGTAAACCTAACTTACTCAACTTCAACTAAAATTTTATGATCAACTCTGTCAATGCCTTTGAGAAGTCGGTATAGATAGCATCACATTGAAAACCTTGCTCAAGAGAACATAGCACGTAATTGCTAAATATAGTTAAGTTAGTTGTCGTTGATCATTTTTCAAATAATTACTACAGCGCAGATTTATAAACATTCAAAAAAGCCTTAGTGCCGCACTAGGTTAAAATGACTTTTGCATCAATTTATAACTGATTTTAGTTTCACACTCTTTCAGAGCCACTCTAAATTTAAAATCAGACAACCCCATTTTAAATACTTAAAAAACTGGTATAACGTTTCTCATTTCCTTGACATTTTATGTAGTTCATTTTATTATTGCTTTTTAGGTCTGTTACTTCACTGCATTTGTCTAAACACTAAGCTGTCGAAATGTTGGTATTGATCACCTTTATTTTAACCAAGTCCATTTAAAAGTTGTCAAGTTAGTGAGGTGTTATGAAGCGTTTGTATTTGATGACATCTGTATTTAAAAAAGGTATACTAAATCGGATATCCTAATAGACTACTGGCCCATGCTGAAAAAATTATGGGTCATTTGAACCACCAGGTGACCTATCTAGAATGATATAAGAGCATAAAATAATAAGATTCAGCACTATGCCGTCACTTGTAAGCTGTCCAACTGAGTGCAGGTGAGAATTCGAAAGTACAGGTAGAGTGAGTACATTTTGGTCACATATTTTTGTACGGCATTCTTACCACCGATAGATCCATGAAAAATAATAAGAAAACGGTCAGTGCCGTAAAAAAATGGTGCGCCACAAAGTCGGATTTTTTTTTTATTTTCCGACAATCACCAGGGTAAATTTTGTCATTTGATTTTATACGGCATCTATGTCATACTATTTCAATACTGCTTCTAATCCATTATTCCGCAACGCCGTACAAAAATCATGCGACAAGGGTAACAAATCGAGGGTTGCCACCCCCTCTTTTTCCGTGGTCCAGGGGGTGATTTGACACAACATGAAATAAATTTATGCATAGATAATATTTTTTCATATGCCGTACATTTTCGTTGGTCCAAAGGGGAAAAAAAAACTGAAAAAGAAAAAATCAAAAAGAAAAAATTCATATAACGAAATGTAAGGTGAAATTTTTTTTATACGGCATTTAGGTAGTTTATTTGTACTAATTTTCATAGTCTTTTCGTGATTCTAGGTTCCTAGTTACAAACTATGTTAAATATGGGTTTGTTGGTATAGGTACTATCGATTTATACCAAAATATAGACATGTTGTCACTGATAATTCCAAAATACAACATATTTTTGAGAAGTACTCATGACACTGAAGTTAGCAGACACCTGTAAAATTCGTTACCCCCTTGTTTCCGGGAGTTTGAGCAACATCTGAAGAGAAGTACCTACATAGCACAGATTTAATTTTAATTTTAATTTTGGTGGGGCTACCGCCCCATTTATTAGCTTAATACAAGCTTAAAATAACTTAAACATACTAAACTTAAACTAATTAAAACTAATTAAAGCTAAATTAAACTACAGGGATGAGAAATGGTTTAAAAGGAGGACTTTCAGACAAGGACTTGGAAGATTAAGGTCGAAAAGAAAAGGAACAGAGTTAATCTTACTCATCATGCGGGTTAGGGGTTCGTTGAGACCATAGGATGTACGATGAACAGGAAGGAAAAAAAATCGGGATGATCTTACGTTTCGGGGATTAGTGTTGAAGGAGATAAGGTCTAAAAGGGAGGAGCAGTCAGTGTTGCCAGTAAGAAGTCGGTGAATGAATATGATGTCAAAGACATTCCTTCTGTTTTCTAGGGAGTGAAGATTAATTATTGTAAGACGATCGCGGTAAGGAGGCAAGTTGAGAAAGTTTCTTACGTCGTAGAGATCCCGTAGGGCAAAGAGCAGAAAACGACGTTGAACACTTTCGATCCTTGAAATATGAACCGCTTGATATGGAGCCCATACTTGCGATGCATACTCAAGGAGAGGGCGAACATAGGCAATATAGAGAGATTTTGTTACAAGGGGGTTGCGGAACTCTTTGGACCATCTCTTGATAAAACCAAGGGCGGAATTAGCTCTTGATATTACTTCGTCAATATGAGAACGAAAATTCAATTCGCCGTCGCAGAGAACTCCTAAATCTCGGATAAGCTGCACACGGTTTATTGGAAGGTTCTGAAGATGATAGGACCTGGGGGGAGGTTTATTACTTTTACGAGAAAAAGTTATTGCCTCGCATTTGGCAATGTTTAATTCAAGGAAGTTTTTAGAACACCAAAAGACGAATGAATCGAGGTCATTTTGAAGCTGGAGAGAATCTCGATCGGAGGTTATGACTTTGAAAATTTTAGCGTCATCAGCGTAAAGTGAGATAGAAGAATATTGGATGATCTTTTCGACATCATTAATGGCCAGGATGAAAAAGAGGGGTCCAAGATGGCTTCCTTGGGGCACACCGGAGGTAGCCACAAATGGAACTGAAAGAGTAGAACGGAAACGAACTCTATATTGGCGGTTGTCAAGATATGAAGAGATCCATTTAAGTAGGATAGGACTAAAACCGAAGAAAGAAAGTTTAAAGAGGATTACAGAGTGAGAAATTTTGTCAAAAGCTTTGCTAAAATCTGTGGTGATGACGTCTACTTCGTTTCCTTTTTCCATTGCAGAGAGAGAGAAGGAAACAAACTCAACTAGATTAGTAGTTGTAGACCTTCCCTTACAGAAACCATGCTGCTTGGAGGATATCATTGATTTGCACTGGAAGGAAAGTATTTCATACAGAATGCTTTCGAAAAGCTTAGGGATATGGGAGAGTTTAGCTATGGGTCTATAGTTAGAAATTAGGTTTTTGGGGCTTTTTTTATGGATAGGTGAAATAACGGATATTTTCCATAAGTCCGGAAAAACTCCACTTGAAAGGGATAGTTTGAAAAGGTTAGTGATGGGAAGGGCTAAACAGGAACAACATTTTTTAAGCAAAATGGCAGGAATGCCATCTGGACCTGGATTATACTCGTCTTTGAGTTTGAGGAGACCATTAAGAACAGTTGACTGATTAAAGCTTAGATTAGAAGGCCCTGTAGAGAAATGGGAAAAGTAAGTCTGGTAAATCTGGGGTTTTTTGAGCAAAAGACAGTTTAAAGTGACTTGCAAAAAAATTTGCGATTGTTGTTGGTTCGTTGGAAGATTGGGTATCGTAGTGAAGAGAAGGAGGGAAACCATCATTTTTCTTTTTATAATTGATAAACTTATAAAACGATTTTGGCTCCGAAATTAGATTTGCTTGGGTGGTGGATGTAAAGTCATTGTAAAGAGCTTCATTGAGGTTGGAAAACTTATAAAATACTCCAAGGTAATCAGAGTAATCGAAAACTGAACAGGAGCGTAGATATTTATTCCAGAGCTTATTTCTCTTGTTTCGCAGCTCACGTAGTTTATGATTGTACCAGGGAGGGGATGTTGAGTAGGACTTATCACGCGAAAGGGGAACATAAAGATTTATGCAGTACAACAATTTCTCGTAAAACAAACTAGTTGCATCATTCATTGAAAGATTTTTAAAGTCGAATGAGGTATTGGAGAGAATTTCATTGATCTTCTTGAAGTTAGCTTTATGAAAGTTGAACGAATACTTACTTGGGCTAGGTAGAAGAAAAGGTAAGGTTATAAAAAAAGAGAGAGTGAGAGGCGGGTGAAAGTTGTCAATAGTAGATAGTGGGGATGAGGATTCTGAGACAGATGAGTTAATGGGGTCGGAAGTGAAGATAAGATCAAGTTGCCGGCCCATATAGTTTTTAATACCACTCATTTGCGAAAGGCTTGAATCAGTAAGACCGTCAACAAAGAGACATTCTTTGATGGAAACGGGTGAGGGAGTGAAAGCAAATTGGTCTTCTGAAGTGTTCCATTGAAGATAGGGGAGATTGAAGTCACCGAAAATAATTATCTCATCTTGTGCTTCTGAGATGTCAAGCACTTTGTCGATAGCAGCTACAACCAATTTGTACGAGTCTGTTGGTTCGCAGGGAAGGATGTAGAAACACATCAGGAAAATGGACTGATTAGAGAATGTAAGTTTTATAGAGATGTAGTCAAGAAGTTTGGAAGAGGAGGATGAAATGAAGGAAGATTCGTATTTGTTATGGACAGCGATTAGGACGCCTCTATTTGGGGGTTCGCTATGAGGTTGTTCGTCATCACGAAAGACATTGAAAAACGAAGGAAACAGCTCTTGGCTTTTGATGTCCTGGGAAAGGTTTGTTTCAGTAAGTGCAAATACATCAAAGGGAAGATTGTGGGACTGCAAGTACACTGAGTGAGTTTTAGAACGAAGACCTCTTACGTTTTGGTAATAAAAAGAAAGAGGGTGGAGATTAGATGGTGGAATACTGTTTTCAGTGTTAGGAGCGATAAAACTTTTGGTGTAATGCATACAAACAAGTACCGTCGATCATGTTTCCCATAAACTATGGATGGTTTCACGGCGATGAATGCCCCCAAAAAGTCTGTGACATAACGGAACCGGTTGAGGAATCAGGCAAAGAAGATGATGACGTCATATGTAAATAAATAAATAAATCTTTACATCTTTAATTTGTACGTAAGACTTTGATTTTGACAAATACATATTTATGTTTCAGAAAATAATAGAGAAGATAATTCGGACGTCGATGAAGACGTTGATTCCAATAACAACTCAGCAACTGATTCCGATACTGAATAAATTTATCGAATTTTTCTAAAAAATGAAATTTTTTTTTATTATTATCATAAAATATATAGAATTTTTCTAAAAAATGATTGTTTTATTTATTCACATCATTACCATGAAACAAATCAATTATATGTATGTATCAATAATGTTTGAAGTATATATTAAACCAAAAAGTATATAAAACTGTTGATACTGGGATTGACAGTTTCAATTCTTGGACATAATATACACACCGTTTCAGTTCAGTTAGACGTCATAGTGGTTTTATCATATTATCAATTGTTTTCTTCAAAAATATGTTAATGCCGTACTGTATCAGATGGCCATAAAGTACCCTTAAAATTGTAGCGTCACTTTCATCAGCCTAAAAGATATGGTCTGCATAAAAATGTACGGCATCATTTTTTCCTAATTTATCTATGTTAATACTATTTAAAACAAGGGATAAAACGTAAAAAACTGCTATATTTCATTAATCTATGATATTTAAACTTTTACAATAATTTGCAAAATTTCAGTTTTTGTATTTCTCTATAATTCTTTTTAGAACGGTTTCTTTTAAACGGCAATACTATGTAACAATTGTATTTTGCAATATCATGTTAAAAAAAAAGTTCCCGTACAGGATCAAATGATTTTACAGCTCTAAAAATCAAGGATACGATGAAATGAAGATAATTATTGATATACATTCAAATGAACAATCATTTTTTGACGGCATTATTTTTAATAGTACTTTTGAGTGCTAGATAATGTTTTGGAACCGAAGCCGTACTTTTTCAAATCACCCCCTGGACCACGGAAAGAGAGGGGGTGGCAACCCTCGATTTGTTCCCCTTGTCGCATGATTTTTGTACGGCGTTGCGGAATAATGGATTAGAAGCAGTATTGAAATAGTATGACATAGATGCCGTATAAAATCAAATGACAAAATTTACCCTGGTGATTGTCGGAAAATAAAAAAAAAATCCGACTTTGTGGGGCACCATTTTTTTACGGCACTGACCGTTTTCTTATTATTTTTCATGGATCTATCGGTGGTAAGAATGCCGTACAAAAATATGTGACCAAAATGTACTCACTCTACCTGTACTTTCGAATTCTCACCTGCACTCAGTTGGACAGCTTACAAGTGACGGCATAGTGCTGAATCTTATTATTTTATGCTCTTATATCATTCTAGATAGGTCACCTGGTGGTTCAAATGACCCATAATTTTTTCAGCATGGGCCAGTAGTCTATAAGCTACGGACCAATATCTAAGCTTTCGTGTATCCCTAAATTATTCGAACAACTTGTTTGTGAAAGCTTAGCTAGTAATATCATCATTATAATAAGTTAGTTAAGATGAAGTTTAATTTCAACTTTATTAAAAAGTAAATTAATTAGAAATCTACGTTCAACATATTAAACAAGTTTTATATGGTTTGGTCGAAGGCAGTCTACTAGGTTGACATTGTAATCCAATTATTAATAAATAACTCTTGCTTTTGAAAGTCTCCTTCTTTGGTTCGTTTTCTATAGCATAATGCAGTTGACACGGATAAATACAAAACTTCCCAACCTAGTTTTCCATTTAAAATGTCCAAGACCGCATTCATTTCTATTGAATTCACTACAAAATACTTCACCCCCAACCCCAACTCTCATAAGTCAATAAAGTGGTAAACATCCTCTCTCACTTTGAGGTTGCTAAGGTCACACATATTTGGAATTAAAAGGTATGACTGATGTGGTGTGTAAATTAATTTGATTATTTCACCTCGTGATCTGAATTCTGAATATAGTGCTTATGATATTTAGAGAAAAGTGGTTTTGCAAGTACGTATATGTTCCTTAAGACCATAGTTTAGTTGGCTGTATAACATTCGATATTGTGAAGATTGTATTTCTCTTTCAAATTGATCATAATTTGTGCGGCTAACATTCTCAAGAATGGAATTAAAAGTGTTTCTGAGATCTATTGAGTTTGTATTTGGAGACAAGCGAATACTAATACCATGTCTGGTTGCCACTTCATCCCATTTTTGAACAAAGCTTAATTTAGACGCTAGCATGTGTTTCAGGATTTCTTTGGACAACCTTCCCTCGTCCTTATTGAATATCTTGACAATATATTCAAAATGCATTTTGAGCGTGGTAGGAACAGTGGTGGTACTGATGTTTCAAGATGAAGCATATAATTTGGGATAAAGGCTGGTAGTCGAAAAATACGTTTCAAAAAGTACCACAGAAACAGAAACCTTTCAACGTTGTCATATTGGGAATGTCCCCAGACTCTTTATCATTATCATTACATAGTATAAAAAAATGTCGCTTTCGCTGTCTGTTCGCTTGAATCTTTTAAACTACGCAGTCGGTTTTGATGCAGTTTTTTTTTTAATAGATAGAGTGATTCAATTCAATCAATTTCATCCACAAAAAGGCTCCAAAACTATTGAGCCGATTTGAATGAAATAAGAAACAGAGATGGTTTAGGACCAGGGACATATTTCCTATCCATATTCTTTCGCAGACGGTAACGGAAACGGGAAAGGCGGAACACAACCTTGAACTCAGAAAATACTGGACCGATTCAAAAAATTCAACGCTAGAGTGCTTCGTTGCCCTTGAGTTACATAGACTATATTTCGTCCCCATATTCTCACGGGCACGGGAACATAAATGGAAACTTGTAAAATACTTGACTCTATTTCAAAAATTCTTTCACATTTAATATTTGCTTTATTGTAGCTGAGTGTAAATACATATTTTCATTATAAATAGATTGCACAATTGACAGACAAATGGTATATTTCTACCTTTCTACTGAAAAAAATGTATAATATAAAAAAAAAAAAAGAAGTATTATCAAAGATTCAAATTATTTTAGAAGAAAAGCTACATGGAAAAACCTTCACTGAAATTATAACATTTTAGTACATATTTGTGGAGAGAGAGAAGCGGGGATGTGATCACAAAAGAAGATGTTGTTTACATAATCAGATGTTAACATATAAAGAATATAAAACAAAATGAACAGAAGCAAATTAAATAAATATCACAGTTTATGTTGTATATATTATGTAATTAAATACATAAGTGAAAAATTAACAAAAGAAAACAGTGAAATAAACTAAATAATCAATTAAATTACAAACATTATTTACAATTTCAAAATAAATAAATATATGCTTAAGTAAATAAATAAATAAATAAATAAATAAATAAATAAATACAAAAATGGTTAAATAAGTAAATAAATAAATAAATTGATTGATTAATAAGTAAATGAATAAATAAATATAAATATACTAGCTGTGCCCGCGACTTCGTCCGCGTGGAATAGTGACTTCCAGCAGCATTTTTAATTTTTTAGGCTACTTATTTTGCGAATAAGACACATTCATGCGTTTTAGTGAACTATTGTTATATTTTATTGAAAAAAATTTTTGCACACGACGTTCTTACTTTTTCCATCTTTTGTCAAATAAAAAGGTTTTGCGAGTTTGATACACTCTTTTAAACTAAAATGACTAATCAGTGGGAACTAAAGAAATACGGGGAATAAATAGTTTTCTTATTTCGCTGTTCCAGTCATCATATAAAACTAAAAGACTTAAGAAAAGGCTTTTTCAAATGTTAAACGATGAAAACTTTATTTAGGAATAACGAAAATAATATTTCTGCTTTAGAGCAAAAAAACAATGAGTACTTGATTGTATTACAAACAGCAAAGTAGGAGTACATGTTATTAAATTATACAGTAGACATTATAACAAAAACCGCATCCCAGATGTGTAATTTGTAGCTGTGTACAGTTCTAGATTACTCATTATTGGCACTGGAACACCAAATTGCATTCACTCCTGATAATTCTAAGGCATTGAGAAACTCTATAGGGTGTGATGTGACTTTCTCTGTGTCCATAATATTGTCTACAGACATTCGACAACATCCCCCAATACGTCAAACATAATTTATTAGTTTATATGGTTAACTATCTCCTTAGTCGGGGCCGAAATCGACTTTTCACACAGGCATTACTGATTGCCAATATTTATTTGAAGATCAAGATAGACATTTTTTCTTCTCAGGTCAACTGTGTAATAGACAATTTGACAGAAATCACCTCACGATGAAAGAACTTTTGAAATCGGTCCAGCAGCTTCAAGGTTCCCGTTTACGTTGCCGTTACCGTAGCAATATTGGGAAAACAAATACAGACCCTGTCCTTCTTCAGGCTCAAGTCAAGACTATCTTTGCACCAAAATTCATACAAATAGGTTCAATAGTTTGGGCGGTAGATAGTAACAAAGCAAAACAGATAGACGGAGTTGATTTCGGATCTATAATGTTAGTAAGTACTTCCGTTCCCATGGGAATATGAGGATAAATTAAAATTAATTTTACTTTGAGATAGTGTAGCATTCTAACGGGGAAATAATTCTTGAAATCACTTCAGTAGTTTCTAGGTTCCAGTTTACGTTTGCGTTCTTGTAGGAATACAGTGATAACATATATAGCATATGTCCATCTTTAATAGTTTGGGTGGTTTTTATTAACAAATAAAAATAGACAGATAGATTTCATTTCAGACTTATGATATTAATAAAAACTCCTATTCCCGTGGGAATATGGTGACCGTTCCCGTAGGAATAATGGGGATGACTTGCAGTTTAAGTTACTCAGGGATAGTGTAGCATTCTTACGGTGGAAGAATTTTTGAAATCGGTGCTGTAGCTTCTAAGTTCCCGTATACGTTCCCATTCCCGTGGGAATATAGGGATAAAATATATAGCCTATGTCCTTTCACAGGATCTAGACTATCTTTGTACAAAAATTTCATTTAAATCTATTCATTAGTTTGGGCGGGAGATGGTAACATAGAAAGGCGAACAGACAGAGCTACTTTTGCACTTATATCCGTAAGGACTCCCGTTCCCGTAGGAATATGGTGACCGTTTTCGTGGGAATATGTGGATGAGTTGAAGTTAATGTTAATCCGGGATTATGGAGCATTCCAACGGTGGAAGAATTTTTGAAATCGGTGCTGTAGTGTCAAAGTTCCCGTATACGTTCCTGCTCCCGTGGGAATATAGGGAAAAAATATATAGCCTATGTCCTTCGTCAGGTTCTGAACAATCTTTGTACAAAATTTCATTTAAATCGGTTTATTAGTTTGGGTGGGAGCTGGTAACATAGAAAGGTGAACAGACTGAGCTACTTTTGCATTTATAATAATAGTGAGGACCGGTTCCCGTGGGAATATTCGAATAAAATACAGCCTATGTCCATCCTTAAGTTCAGAACAATCTTTGTACAAAATTTCATTTAAATCGGCTTATTAATTTGGGCGGGAGATGGTAACATAGAACGACGGACAGACAGAGCTTCTTTAACACTTATTATATTTGGTAGGACTCCCGTTCCCGTAGGAATATGTGGATGAATTAAAGTTTATGTTACTCTGGGATAGTGAAGCATTCTATCGGTGGAAACATTTTTGAACATTTTTGGGATAAAATATATAGCCTATGCGCTATGCCCTTCCTCAAGTCTTAGGCTATCTCTGTATCAAATTTTATTTAAATCGGTTCACTAGTTTGGGCGGGAGATGGTAACATAGAAAGCCGGACAGACAGAGTGACTTTCACATTTATAATATTAGTTAGGATAAATACAAATAAATAAGTAGATAATAAATAAAAAAAGAAAAGAAAAAATAAATAAAGGGTTTTTGACTACAAAAGTTTTTTTTAAATAAAACAAAAACGGTTTCAGATATCAAGGAATTTTTTTCATGTTTCTGAGAAAGTGCGTTTGATGCCATTATGTATGGAACTCGATTAGTATTGCATGGCCACTACGGGCACGCTTGCAGAAGTCCAGACGCTGAACCCAATCTTCGACTGTTTTCAACCATAAATCGGCCGATACTGCTGCAATTTCAGGTTCGATATTCGTACGAAGTTCATCAATCGTCGCTGGCTTGTTGGCATAGATCATATATTTGACGTATCCCCAAAGGAAAAAGTCTAACAGTTTCAAATCGCACGACTGAGGCGGACAAGCGACTGGGCCATTTCGTGAGATAACACGTTCTCCAAACTTATAAATAAATAGGGTGACGCAACAGAGCGAGGAGCCCTTGGGCCTAGCGCATTTCTCACAACCATACTTTGTGAGGGAATGGAAGGGACCTACAATTTTCTGCCGATTCCGAACGGCTAATTGAGAAAGCGCTTTTCATGGCAATGAATTTACTAACGGAGGACTTGCCAATTCCTCGCAAAAGGCGATACCCGTGAAAAAACATTTTTGCCTCTGCTGGGATTCGAACCTCGAACTTCTGGGTTAGCAGGTGGACATGCTAACCATCACGCCACGGGTACGGTAAGTTCTCCAAACTTGGTTTCCAATAAATTGATTGTGACATTCGCTTTGTGGCTTGTGGCGCCGTCCTGTTGGAGCCACAAGACCATATCAACTAATGTGGGCCGAAATTATTCGGTTATCATTGAACGGTAGCGATCCCCATTCACAGTAACGTGCCGGTCTTGACCATCATGGAAGAAGTACGGCCCAATGACGCCGCCGGCCCATAAACCACATACCACACCAAACCGTAATTTTTTCGGGATGCAATGATGACTCATGGAGTACGTGTGGATTGCTGCCTGACCAATACCGCATATTTTGTTTATTGACGAAGCCATTCAGCCAGAAATGAGCCTCATCGCTGAAGATGATTTTTCAATGAAAATCAGAATCATTTTCAAGTTGTTGCTCAGCCCAATTAACGAACATACGACGCTTCTGGTGGTCAAGAGGCTTCAGTTCTTGCCTCAATTTAATCTTCTAAGGATGTAGGCCAAGATCTTTTCGCAAAATTCGCCACAACGACGTCACAGAGATGCCCAACGCTTGAGAACGACGTGTGAGAGACACATTTGGGCTTTCAGCAAATGAAGCCTCAGCGGCAGCAATATTCTCGACACTACGGGCACTTCTTTGTCCAACTGGCACGGGAACATTTTGTACTGTGCCTGTGGATTCAAATTTTTCCACTAGACGCTCAATTGTTGATCTGCTAGGCGATTATGACGACCATAAATTGGACGTAGCGCTCTTAACGTTGAGGCCACTGACTCCGAAGCCATTTTTTTGTAGATGTCGCTGCTTTTGTCTGCACCAGAAAATTTTTGGTTAACCTTTTTTTCTTTTGTGATCGTGTCAGAACTTTGTATTATATTGCCCTTTTAACGGGGTTCTCTAGATCTCTCCTTTTAGCATATCATTAACAACTGAGCTAGTCGTGATCAAATATGGTGGATCCTGGTACTTCTAACTCGATCAGGCTTTGTTACTCCTCCTGTCTCACGGAGCATCTTCATCTCAGTTGCTGTCAATTACTCCAATACTTTTTGTAAAGTGTCCAAAATTGTGAGCCATGTGTGAGGGCTGGATGTGCAACCGCGGAGTAAAGAAAATGGGCATGGGCGGCCGTGGTGCAGTGGTAGAGTGTTTAGTAGATATGCCGGATGCGTGGGTTCGAATCCCGCTCTGGGCATCTACTTTTCTTTCAGCCTCCCAGTTTCATATGGACGCCGCCCTTGAAGTTATATATATGAAATTACTAACAACTTATTTCCAACTACTGCAACACAAAAAAAAAAGGAAGGCTGCTACTCTGGTAGTACAATGGACTGGATATTAGGTCTGAGTTCTCCAGATTAGCATATAAGCCTCCTCTTTTTTAAAAATTAAAAAAAAAAAAAAAAAATGGTGGACTTTCCTCGCCACTTTACCTAAAGCTTAGTCGATGATTGATGTCGTCTTTCAGCTTAGGGGGTATGCTTCATACATTAAGTTCTTCTTGTAGGAATGTGGGATCCTCGCTAATGATGTCTCTGTCGTCAGTAACAGAATAGGTGATGTATTTTGGTATTTTGTACTTTAGCTTCTGGAAGTCAAGAACTTTAATAAGGAGCAGCAGCACGTCAACGACCTTCAAAGTGTGGGACATCAACTTGATCGAAAGGTAGCAATTGCTTAAGCGTGGTATCACCTTCTACAAGCTTGGAGATGAGAATCTTTTCCAAAACTCATATGTTATCTCTTCTGGCCCAAAGCCAAAGCCTTTTTTTGGAGTTCTTAACAGCCTCACAATTTTCTTCGGATGTGATATTGGGTGGTGGAGGAAACTGTTCATTCAAAGGTCATCATAATACTGTCAACACCATTCCAGAATTTTGCCGTCATCGACAAAAAATGTCTTTGAGCATCGTTAATGAATTTCGGCAAACGAATCTCCTGAGCATTTCTCCTCCTTTGACCGACTATTTTGAAGATGGTTGCCCTTTTATAGAAGTTGTTTTGTCGTATTCTTTGAGTTACACTTTTTCTTCGCTTCCTTCTTGCAAGTTCTGTAATCCACTTCGAAGCGAGACTTTTCATCTCTATTATGAGACCGTACCTTGAAAGCCTTTCTTCATTACTGCTTTAGCTTCACAATTTCATCACTACATTTCTTTGGCTTGTTAGCAGTGTTCCTTTTATGTCAGTGCAATGATTTGGCTCTGTCTTACCAAGTCTTGTAGGCAATCATACACTTTACTTTTTGCTTTGCTCTCTGCATTTTGAACTGTGTTGATGGTGCTGCAAACATATACCTGCATATTCAAAAAGAATTGGTTGGCTTTTCCTTTGACCACATTATACCACTTGATTGCCTTTGTCTTCTTGATTTCCTTCATCGCTTCTGAGGTTTCATAAATTAGGCTACCAAATGGCAGTCAATTTGAGTTTTATTTTCACACACACCATGTTTTTCAAAACGATGATGTCATTATTAGAATACCTTTACCAGGTGTGCTCCTGTTGCAGTTTACCATATCTCTCATAGCTCCCGTTTGTCCTCCCAACATGCTCAGTCACATCTCGCCCAATTAACAAACTCTCCTCTTTTGGGATACTTGAAAATTCAGCCAAAACGCATGTTTTTCTAATAATTGCTCACATCCAATTTAGGGAGCAATACACATACTGCACTTCCTTTTAGTCAACAAGACATGTTCTCTTGTGGTGTATCAGCCAAATGGTCTTTGTCGCCCGGCTGCAACCCCCCTACTCCGCAGATTTATGTGTGGAGTAGGTTTCATGTAAATGTAAATGTAAATGTTCTCACTCTCACTCACTTAACTGAAACAATGGCAGGCAATGACAATATCTGCATGCGTATTAACTTGTGCGAATAGTGTCTAAAGCAACGAATCATCTACAGTGCAACGAATACTTCATAAGGCAACGAATACTTCACAGTGCAATACTGTGATGAGGAACACATCTGTTTTGTTATAATTAACAAAAACAAACCCAAAAAAATATAAATAACGTCCAAGTCAGGTCACAAAATGTGTATTCAAACATGAAAAAATATTCGTTGTCATTCCTCATCGTTCGTGAACATTCGTTTTTTTTTCTCGAATGCAAGCGAATGGTGTACCTGTTTGAGTTTGAATGGTCCATTCATTCATCATTCATGGGCACAAGCAATGCGAAGGCTCGTACTCACGAGTGTTGTGTACTTTTTCTACAAGCATCACACTTATTTCATCATTTTGAGCGTGAGACTGTCTACGAATGTTTTTCGGGGGAAACAAAAACTCTACTACAATCCAAAGTCTACCAGAAACAAAAAAAATTTTTTTTTCGAGACTCGGGTGCCAAGTTCACACAGGTATTCGAAAGTGCAAGTGATTGCACTCATGCAGTTCTCTGCTGTGAACGTCGCGTCGTCGTGTGGCATGTGAAATGAATGTTCGACAAATATGTGTTCGCCGTGCAGGGGATAATACAAATGAACATGTTCGTCGCTTAGAGCTGGCTTAAGTTAGGTCTGCCATTTTATGATGGAAAAATAAACGAGCCAACAACGAGTCGAAATTATTAAAATTTACTATTTAATAAAATATGCGGTATTGGTCAGGCAGCAATTCACACGTACTCCATGAGTCATCATTGCATCCCGAAAAAATTACGGTTTTGTGTGGTTTATGGGCCGGGGCGGTGTCATTGGGCCGTACTTCTTCCGTGATGATCAAGCCCAGCACGTTACTGTGAATGGGGATCGCTACCGTTCAATGATTACCGAATATTTTTGGCCCCAATTGGATGATATGGACTTGGAGGACATGTGGTTCCAACAGGACGGCGAATGTTACAATCAATTTATTGGAAACCAAGTTTGGAGAACGTGTTATCTCACGAAATGGTCCAGTCGCTTGGCCGCCTCGGTCGTGCGATTTGAAACCGTTAGACTATTTCCTGTGGGGCTACGTCAAGTCTATAGTCTATGTCAAGTCAGCGACGATTGATGAACTTCGTACGAATATCGAACGTGAAATTGCAGCAGTATCGGCCGATCTATGGTTGAAAACCGTCGAAAATTGGGTTCAGCGTCTGGACTTCTGCAAGCGTGCCCGTGGTGGCCATGCAAAAGAAACCGTTTTTGTTTTATTTAAAAAAACTTTTGTAGCGCTCTTATTGAAAAACCCAATATAATTGAAATCAGTTTTGTCGTTAGCGAGAAATTCTGATGTTAAAAATGTACCTCCTATAGAACTACCTTCGGCATTTGTTGATACCTGCACTGCGGACGCATCGCCAGAAACAGTTTCTTACCTCATGTAATTTTGGGGGATGTTGAAGAAGTAGTAGTAGAAGTAAGGAAATAAGCTCCTATTTGTTATTTTTATTCACCTGATTTTGAACTGTAGCGGTCTATGCATGCTACTCTCGCTGATATGAATATCTATCAAAAACTATTGACCCTGGCATTTGTGTACGAAGGCAACGTACTGAAATTGAAAGCATTTACAAGCATCTAGAATTTGCTCTGTGTAGGAAGAACCGTAACGGCAGACGAATCATAAGCTCTTTAATCTTTTGTAAAATTGTAAGAAATGAATATAATATTAATAAACGGATAAAGTGAATGAAAGAAACCACACGGCGAGATATCAAGTCATTTGGAAGTTTTCCCTACGAATAAGCTCTTTCTCTCTAAAAAACCATTCAATTAATCAATTCCGCTTGTTCAGAAACCAACGAACAAGCAGCAAGTGATTTGGAAGTTTTCTCTTTCCAAAAACCTTTTAATTAAATCACTCCTGAAGTATGAACATCCTTCTGCAAGCATTGAGATACAAACCCATTTGTCTTCCTCCTATGAAGCCATAATCCTTTCTATGTTTTCTCAACCAATTTGCATTTACTAAAGACCAAAATTCATTACTTTTTTCGAATTATACACAAATCACTTCAACTCCACCACCCACAAATTAAAGAATTCTTAGCGCGAACATTATACATATTTCGAAGGCTCACGATAGATAAAAAGCTGAAAAGAGACGAGAAAAATATAAGAGGAGCACATTTTTAAAAGGATGCTGAAACCAATTGGCGAAACGAACAGAGGTGTTGACCTAATTCAAATTATTATTACGTGTCCTTTCGCGACCGAAGCGATGCTGACAGAAGCCGACGGGAGCAGACGGAAGCCGACGCGACGCGCCGTTGCTCGCCTGCTTTCCAGCTTCTGCTGACGATTGGAGAGCTGTTCTCGAGAGGATGCCACCACTGGATTGGGATCGGCTTTTACAGAAAAATATTTTAAAAATACCTTTTTCTCATAAGTACATACATACATACAACATTTTTTTGGAAAGATGAAATACTTGAAAATGTGGAATTTGTGCGAAGTAAATAATGTTTATTAATCAAACATATAAATTTTATACGTACATAGTACTTAGTTAGTTGCGGCGAAAAGATTCATAAACTTTTTGGAATTCAATTAACATCGTTGTCGTTATTCACGGTGCTGTTATAGCGAATTCAATTTTGTATCCGCGAGTCCCAACAGTTCATAATTAAAGCGCAGTACTAAGATGTCACGTGGGCGTCGATTACTCAGACAATATAGTTGTGCAATAGGAAGATGAATGTAATGAAAGCGTTTGTGAGGATTGAAACAGATTGGCTTAACTTTTCTTCCTTTTCTTCATCTTTAGTTTTGTTTGATGTTCGCACTAGGCTCCCTAGGGCGCTCTGGAATCGGTATAGAGGTTTTTGATGTTACACTTTTTTCTTGTTCCAGTGGAATTGTACTTTGTTCGATGATAGTTTGGTGCGCACTGAATCAGCCCAGGCTTTTTTTGGGGAAACATTTTTAGAGCTGTCAATTGCCAAATCAGCTATTGGTGACAAAAAAAGATGGTGTCGTATACCTGTGGAGGATAAATAAATAGGGTGGCGCTACAGAGGAAGGAGCCCCTGGGCCTATCGCATTTCTCACAACCATGCCTTGTGGGGGAATGGAGGGGACCTACAATTTTCTGCCGGTTCCGAACGGCTAATTGAGAAAGCGCTTTTCATGGCAATGAATTTACTAACGGAGGACTTGCCAATTCCTCGCGAAAGGCGATACCCGTGAAAAAACATTTTTGCCTCTGCTGGGATTCGAACCTCGAACCTCTGGATTAACAGGCGGACATGCTATCCATCGCACCACGGGTACCACACCTGTGGAGGATATGACACCAAAATTTACTGTCCAGAAACTTATTCATGAAAGTCAAGTAGGGTGAAAATGTTAGCTCTTTTTAGTGTTCGATGTGAAATCAAAACCCAGGCAGGTATTGAGAGTATTGGCAGATAACATAAGATAAGATCTTCTTTGAACACTAGGTACCCGTTGCGTAAAGGTAAACATGTCTGCGGTTTGCTTTTTAAGCGGGAAGTTCTTGGTTCAAAAATAGTTACCTTTCAAGGGTATTGGGAATTGGCAAGTCCTCTGATAGTAAATTCATTGCCACGAAAAGCGCTTACTCGATTAGCCGTTCGGAATTGGCAGAAAAATTTAAAAAAACTCCATTCCTTTACAAGGTATGGTTGTGAAACTACAACCACCTTATTTCCATCTACTGCGGGTTGGCTGCAACCCTGGTAGTGCAATGGACCGGTAATAAGGTCTGAATGCTTCAGATTAGCATAAGCCTCCTCTTTTTTTTTTTTTTTTTTTTTTTTTTTTTTTTTTTTTTTTTTTTTTTTATAAAAAAGAGTTGTGAACATCACAATCACATGATTGTTTGCGGTGATTGCAATGCTGACATTCTCAAAAAAGATTCGTTGTCCTTCCAGATGAGTGATTTGGTGTCATCAGTTGGCATGAGTGTAGTGAATAGGACTTATCCAACACGTTTTGCCCCTAACTGCTCTCCCATCCCAGTCTTCTTGATCTAATAATTGTGTCAAATAGCTTGTCCGTAAATTTGTTGATATATCTGATCATGATCTTCTCTTTTGTACTTACAACATCCAACTAATGCGGTCTAGCAGCAATGAAACATTTTCATACAAAGATTTTAGATCAATCGATATTAATAATCTCCAAAGTGCTGTAAATATGGCTCCCTGGTTAGATTGTCGCCTTCAATCAAATGCTAATGACAAAGTCAATTCGCTGCAGAATATTTTGCTTCAACTTTATAATCAGTGTGTTCCCACCAAAACTGTAAGAATAATTAATAATCGATGCCCCTGGTTCACGTCGGCGGTGTTGATTTCTATCAAAAGTAGAAATAAACTGCATAGCAGATGGAAACGTAGTCCAACAGCTTCTAATTGGAGAGCTTTTGTACTGGCTCGGAACCAGACTACCACTACTATCCGAGCATCCAAATCAAACTATTATGCTTCCAAGCTAAATATTTCCCTACCTCCTAGAAAATTATGGAGTAACTTAAGCAAAATTGGTATTTGCAAAGAAAAAAACTCTCAATGTACTCTTGACCCGGATGAAGTAAATGATTTTTTCCTTGGTGACTCGGTTTCTGTTGGTGTATTTGAAATGAATACTTCCTCAATTCTCTCGAGTTCGGTGCCCAATTTTGGAGACTTTGCAGTGGTTAATGAAGATGAAGTTATGAAATGTGTAATGGAAGTTAAATCAGATGCAATTGGTGAGGATGGTATACCTATGCGTTTTGTAAAGCTTGTACTGCCTCTCATTATAAACCCACTCACTCATGTTTTAAACTGGTGTATCATTACTGCTACTTTCCCTATTTCTTGAAAAGTTGCGAAAGTACTACCTATAGCCAAAAAACGGGACTCTACCTTTCCTTCTGATTTCAGACCAATCAGTATTCTACCGTGTCTTTCTAAGGTCTTAGAAAAGTTAATTGAGAAACAAATTGTAGTACATCTTTCAAGAAACAATCTCTTATTTGATAAGCAATTGGGTTTCAGAGCTAAACACAGTTGCTCAACAGCCATGGTCAATATTCTCGAGGACATTAGAGTTGAATATGATATGGGTCATCTCAGTCTTTTAGGCCTACTTGACTTTTCTAAGGCTTTCGACAAAGTCAATCACAATATTCTGGGCTGGAAGTTGCGAAACTCTTTTGGATTTAGTGGTCAGCCATACAAGCTATTAACGGATTATCTGTCGGGTTGACAGCAAAAAGTTGCATTTGGTGGTAAGAGTTCAACAGCTAAACCTGTTATCCAAGGAGTCCCACAGGGATCGATTCTTGGTCCGTTACTCTTCAGTATGTTCATCAATGATCTACCATCTTGCTGTTTGCATGCTTCTGTCCACTTATATGCAGATAACGTCCAACTTTATTTAGCCAGGGCTTTTCATCAACTTGATGAGCTTTGTCTTTTAATTAATGAAGATCTAAGTAGAATCACTTATTGGTCTATCGCAAATGGCTTGCTCTTAAATCCTGAGAAATCTAAAGTCATCCCAATTTCCAAAAAAAGTTTGAAATCAATATCCTTCCAGACATATTGTTAAGAGAGGGAAAAATAAAAGCTGTTGATCACTGTAATAGCCTTGGCTTTGTTATTGATTGCAATCTATCAGGCTACAAACACACAAATTTTGTTATTGGACGTATTTGTGGCTGCCTACGTAAGCTTTGGCCATCTGCCTACTTTACCCCTGTGGAAACTCGTCGGAAACTGGTACTTTCCTTAATTCTGCCACTGATTTCATATTCTGAAGTCGTGTATAGTAACCTTGACTCACTTTCCAAAAGGACATGAAGGTGTACAGGGGAACGAAGATGCTGACTGCCTTGCTAGACTTGGCTCTCAATCCCAATTCAAAGGCCAGGAGGCAAGAACCCTACTGCGGTATCCCAATCAGTAGCATTAAACATGAATTTGTTTCATGACCCACCACTGGAACACCTCTACTAGCCACCGGCAATCAAAACTATTCATCGACCTATCTCAAAGACGTATGAAAGAAATTCAGTAACACAAAGTTACTTACGGACTTCTTCATTGGTCAATGCACTCTCAAATATCAACTTGGGATTGGCCAAGATAACACCTGCCATCTCTGCCTCGAAGACAAAGAAACAGTTAAACATTTTATGTGAATGCCCTGCCAGATATAGACTAAAACGTTTCCAAAAAGGATTCACTAGTCCTCTTGACGTCAGAAAACACCTGTTCTTCGAATATTCTTAGGTTCTTACACGACTTCAACTTCGAATAAACAACTTTACCTAAGGAAACAGCACAAAAGATCTTTCAGGTCGACGTGGTAGTATCGCCCTATCAAGTTAAAAAAAAAATCTCACTTGTCAGCGTCAAAATTGTAATTTCACACAGCCATTCCCGATTGCTCACATTTATTTGAAGACCAGGATAGACATTTTTATTTTTTTCGGTCATCTGTGCTCTGGACAATTTGACGGAAACCACCTCACGGTTAAAGAACATTTGAAATTTGTGCAGTAGTTTCTAGGTTCCCATTTATGTTCCCGGTACTCGTGGGAATAAAGGGACAACATATATAGCCTTTGTCCATCATCAGGTTCCAGACTATATCTCTGTACAAAATTTCATTTAAATTCAGTGGTTTGGGCGGCAGATGGTTTCAAAGAAAAACGGACAGAGAGAGTTTCACTTTGTTAGCACTTCGCAAACTCGCCCGCTGATACTGAAATGAATCATAATACTACTCCACAATCAACTTCACTTAGTCGAGCTACGAATACGAGTGATCAGGGATCTATCTCCCGTTTAAGTGTAAGACTGATGGTTTACAATAGAGAAATTAAGCATGAGTGGTGACTGCGGCGTTATGGTTACAATGTCAGTTTATTACGTTGGAGTTCCAAGTCCGAGTCCCAGAAACATCGAAGTGGTTTTCCATAGAATTTGCCAAGTCTTCCGAGATTAACTACACTGTTTTGAAATGCTCTTCCTTACTTAGCCGTTCGGAGTTGGCATAACATATGTAGTACCTACCCGTCCATTTTTCGCGTGGTTGAGAGAAATTCGCTAGTCTCTCGGCCTCCTCGAGCTATATTCATTTACTTATTTATTACACTTTTCTTTTTAAAGCAAGAGCTATTATCTTTCCATGACCTTTACGCAAAAACTTTTAACCTCCAAACAAATCAACACTCCAACGAGAACTTTTTTCCCTGTTCCTTCAAGACTTTTGGTAGCTAATGCTTCCCCCTTCTTGAGCTGTATTAATGAATGCCCTGGAGCTATATTCAATCGATACCAACACGCCCAAGGAGGCGTAACGATGCTCAGGGTACAGCAGGTATCACTTCCATGTAATCAATTCTTATAAGCATTTTACTATAGAAGCTGTGCCTTTAAATCTTTAGGCATAAGTTTTTACCTAAGTAAGTAGTGCTTTCTTCCGTGTAAATGTTTTGTTTTTGTTGAGCTTATCAAAGAATACCAACCAACCAATCTATGAAGAATGAAATTGCTTCGTATACAGCAAAGTGAAGGATGTTAGAAGATAGACAATACAAGAATTTAATATTCTTTCTCAGACAGAAATCCAATTTAAATGATTCGCTATCAAGATTAACGTAGTGTGAAAATTCAACTACAAACCTACCAACCCATAGAAATACACAAAAGAGGTCAAACGAAAATCAAACTTTGCTAACTGACAGACAGGTGACAGAAGTAGGTACCTATATACCCACCTATACTTGAATCTATCTGTTCGTCGTTTTATTATTCCCTGAAACCAAATTGAATTTTGTGAAATGATTGTAGGTACTTACCTGAAATTGTCCTGAACGTCGACAGATAGGTTACGAACAGTATACATAATGGGATTATGAAAGTAAAAAACAACGTAAATGTGTTGTAGAACTGCTCCTGCCAGTCAGCTGTGTAAAAGCCATGGGTGACACATTGGTAGAATTCCTCGATGAATGGTCCCCTCGCCACTCGGAAGATGAAAAACTGTAAAGACAAACAAATGATGCAAATCAGATAGGATTTAAATAATATAGTAAACCTATATCCTCTTGACCCTGATCGTCGTCCTTATTCTATACGACTGACTGTGACTATCTTCAACAACTGAACCACGCAACCATTTCAATTTAGTCAATCCTTTATTTATTATAAGTTACCTACCCCGAGTTTTCTATTTCATGGCCACTTTGGATAAAAAAGGATATTGGTAAGCACTTTGTAAACAAAACCTTTCGTGTAACTTTGAACCAACAACAAAAAAAGGAGAATCCAAAACTATCTACGAATGTGTTGGTTGACTAAACGAAATGTCTCCTCTGAGTGCCGTTACATAAAAAGGGATACTGGAGTGAGATAAATGACTTTTACTTTGCTTGAACAGTTTTAAAATAAATTCCCTATTTTCTATAATGGTTGATAATAACATGAATATACCGTTTACAATTTTACATGAAAAAAAATTGCAGGTGTTCTTGCTGGACGGAGTTTCAGTTCGGATATTCTTGACGCCAACGCAAAGATGGTCCAGAATATGCAAACTGAAGCGAAACCACATGTGGCCCTTAATATTTTTTTTATGTCCTGTATTGTCAGGTATAGGTAGTGTATTCAACAACGAACGTTGGACTATGGGTTAAATAATAGAATGAAAGACAAACAAGGAACGTAAGTCTTTACCTCTGACGCTGTTAGTACTGTCGTTCTTAAATCTAATTCCGGCATTACTAATGTAGATGACTATCACCCTCCTCTAGACATTTTCCTTGACCTAAGCGGTCACATTCATAGTTATAGTAATTCATATGACTGCTCGCATATATTTGACTATCGAAAGTCAAATAAATTAGATCTACTTAGATGAACTAAGTAGATCTTATATTAATAACATATCAGCTTTCACTAATATTGACGAAACAGTTAGTTACTTTTATTTTATTCTTAACGACTGCATGAACAAAGCTATACCCCTCAAAATTTCAAAGAATGTGAGCTCTAATCACCCATGGTACACTAAGGAACTAAAAAAGCTTCGCAACAAAAGAAATAGTGCTTGGCGGACCTACAATAAGACGCGTTCTGAATCTGATCACCTTTCTTACATCTTTTTTTTGATGAATTTAAATCACTATCAAAAACTCTGTACTCAAGTTATGTTCACAGAATGGGCAACTCATTAAGGGATGATCCAAAAAGTTTCTGGAACTTTGTCAATTCAAAGAAAGATTCGGATGGATACCCAGATAACTTTACATATGGTAATGACACATTGACAAAAACATCCGACATTTGCAACGATTTTGCTCACCATTTTTGTAATTCCTGCTCTGATTCTACACTCAGAGAAAAAATCCCATAAAATCAATAGGAAAACTATTGTTCCAATAGTCAATGGGATTTGTACTATTATTTCAATGGTTTTCATACCATTATGTTTAGGTGATGTGAAATAATAGGTTCATACTATAAATTCAATGGTATATCCTATAAAACATTCTATTATTTTATTTCGAAATTCGAAGTTAGAATAATTTCGAACACACACCTTAATGGTTTAATACTATTGAAGTAATAGTATGATACTATTGATATAATGGTATAAGACTATTTATTAAATGGTGTAATACTATTAATTTTATAGTACTGTACTATTAATATTATGGTATCCTACTATTAATTTAATGGTGTAATACTATTCATTTTATAGTACTGTACTATTAAAATTATGGTATTTTACTATTAACTTAATGGTAGTATACTATTAATTTTATAGTGCTGTCCTATTTATATTGTGGTATCTCTCCATTAACTTAATTGTATAATACAGTGTAGTATTAAGTATTGTACTTTTAATAATAAGTTATCGTACCATTGATTTTATACAAAAATACTATTGATTTAAAAGCACCAAAAGCATATTGATTTTTTTGAATAGTATTTTACTATTGGTGACTATGATTTAAAGCTGAAACCGAAATTAAACTTTTATTAATATTCACTTAGCTTACCATCAGCAAAGATAAATTGCGTTAAACTTTCGAAAATATATTAATTCTATTTTACGATAATATTAACAGGACTGGATTAGTTTTATTTTTACAACTGGAGTTTTTGAGATTTTATTTTCACGAACACTACGATGAAATATGTATGATGTCGAAAAAGTAATTTTTGGCAGTCCCTTCGTCGTCCTATGTCTTTTTCTTTTCAAAGGCAAACGGAACGACTTCGAGGATTTAGTTGATATAAATTTTTTGCAACAAGGTATCTTTGAAAGAGTTTAGCACACCCACAAGATTTCATCAAAAACGGCTAAACGATTTTGATGAAATCTTGTGGGTGTGTTAAACTCTTTCAAAGATACCTTGTTACAAAAAATTTGATCAAAATCCATCAAGTCGTTTTTGAGAAGAAAGTGATTTGTTCAACTTCATGTGAACATAATTCACCTACAAGCTAAGAAGCTTGACGGATTAGTTTCAAATTTATAGCAGATTTATTTTTCAATGATTTTTAAGATGTAATTATTTTATTTTTTTGGCATATCAGTTTTTCACGTTACGCCACACATACATTTTTTATTAATTTGTAAACGGCTCAACCTTAGAGAAAAGAAAATTATAAGATGTTATTACAAGCAAAACCGTCAAGAATATAGTTATTTTTAGAGTGGATTTAAGACAGTATATTTCTTAACTCCACTTTGATATCAAATTCAGGCAGTTTTGGCAAAGCTCTTTTATTGAAAAAAATGATGTGGAATAATAATAGAGGAAAATTATTAATGAAAATTCTTTCACTAGAAGGACTTTTGGATAATGAAAGCAAGTACGGGTGAAAGAGTCGTGCATTTTCTTTTTTTCTTATTATTCAATTAAATATTATTCCTTACTCGCTCATACCTGTATTAATGATTGAAATATACATTCATTAAGTAATCTACTGTTAGTCACAGTAGTTTGTCGCCTTAATATTTTTTTTTCTTAAAAATAAATTTTACTTTATCGAGAACAACTCACAGTTTTCTATGCATTTGCTTACATTTTTCTATACATGATTTTTAATAATATAAGCTCTGGCAATACTGTGGTGTTACAATATATAGCTGGCAATCCTGAGATATTGGCAATTCTTTTTATTAGATTAATAATAATTCATACTATAATCAACAGTGTGAATAATCCTATTATTAAATTTGTGTAGCTATGTTTAAATGTTTAATATTAATAATATTTTGAGCTGATAATACTTAACAAAAGTATAAACAGTAAATATTACTCTAAAATATTTATGACACACTCAATATGAAAATACTAAAATAAGAATGTATGTTTACGATTGAAGACAATGGTACTTGTCTTATTAAAACATACAAAATCTAATAGGATCCACCATTAAAAATTACTTTTCGAATTTCGACAGAGTTAATAGTACGGTACTATTACAACTATAATATATATCATGGAAGCCAATGGTATTTGTCTTATTAAAACGTAAATTATTATCTAATGGGATCCACCATAACAAATAATTTTTCGAATTCCGAAATAGTTAATAGTACGATACTATTAATACAATAGTAAATACCATAAGTATATAATAATATAATCATAATATTTGATCTTTGAACGATGATTACTCTGCTGTCCCTGATGGCATCCCTCCAATAATTTAAAAAAAGTGTAAGTCCCAAATTGCATTTCCCCTTCATTATTTGTTTTCATTATCGTTAGATTCTGGTCGATTCCCTTTACTGTGGAAAAGATCTTTTATTACTCCTGTATTTAAAAAAGGTATTAAATCAGATATCCTTAACTACAAACCCATATCTAAGCTTTCGTGTATCCCCAAATTATTTGAACAGCTTGTTTGTGAAAGCTTAACTTTCGATATTAAAAATATAATTTGCAAACAGCAGCATGGTTTTGTACAGAAAAGATCAACAGTAACAAACCTTGTATATTTCCTTCATAAATGTTCAAACGCGCTTGAAAGCGGGCAAGAGGTAGATTGTATATATACTGACTTTTCAAAGGCTTTCGATAAACTATCTCACGATATTATATTGTTTAAACTAAATGCATATGGATTCCCTTCGACCTTCGTTGATTGGATCTGATCGTACCTTACTCATAGATCATATGTGGTAAAATTTAGAAGCATTCTTTCAGACTCCTTTAAGGCGCACTCAGGAGTACCACAAGGTAGTCACTTTGGCCCTATCCTCTTTATACTATAGCCATTAATGATGTTACTTTTAGCTTGTCATCGAGCGAAATTTTGATCTTCGCGGATGATATGAAAATTTTCAAGAAAATAGACTGCGCAGCCGATCGTCTTATTTTACAATCTGATGTTGAAAATTTTGCCACATGGTGCGATAAAAATGGATTGATTTTCAATCCAAGCAAATGTCAAAGTATAACTTTTTCGAAGAAACGTACACCGGCTTTGCATAATTACTCCATTTCTCATCAAATATTATGCAAGGTGTCCAGTATTAAGGACCTCGGCGTTTACTTTAGCTCCAATTTAGAATTTACATCTCATATCAATTACATTGTTAGTAAAGGAAATTCAATGCTTGGCTTTATTAAAAGATGGGCTAAAGAGTTTACGGACCCCTACGTCACTCTTTCGCTGTATAACTGTCATGTTCGACCCCATCTAGAATATGCTTCTCAAATATGGTCTCCTTATTATGCAGTCCCACAATTCAAGAATAGAAAGTATACAGCGAAGATTTATTAGATTTGCTCTCAAGGGGCTTCCTTGGACTGATCCTTATGACCTTCCACCGTATGAGCATCGTATTCAACTTTTGCAGATGCAACTACTTTCGCATCGGTGAATAAATAATGATTTAGTCTTTAGCTGGTGAAGCTTATAACAGGACAAATTGATGCTCCTGACTTGCTCTCATGCATAAGTCTTAACTACCGGGGAGGCTCATACCAACTGCGCAACTTGGAGTTACTTCAATGTCCCCATCATAGAACTAATTATGGAATGAATGAGCCTATTACTCGTATGATAAAAGTTTTGAACCAAAACTCAAATTTAATAGATTTTCATATTAGTAAAACTACGTTAAAGTCCATAATTCGAATCAGAGCTCCACTCTCTTGACTATGTTCTTTATGTTTCTAATCTCTTAATAATTGTAACATTTAATAATTAATTTTATGTATGTAGCTATCTAATTTGTTTTCGTATATGTTTATCAATAATTTTGTAATATTTTTTAGCTCTGTTGTCTTGAGTGTGTTAGACTTAATTTTTGCTTACTAACAACTAACACCTCGCTAAATGATGACAGTGATACATATTTCTGAGTACTTAAGGGTGAAAAAACTCTTGAAGAAAAGATACATTGTTTCACAAGCTTGAAATAAGCTGTTCTGATAGTGTAAAAAAAAAAAAAAGAATGGTAGCCATCGGACAAACGTGCCATGGGGTTCCGTTCGTTGAATTTTTAATTACGGTTTTCGCCCTGGAGCCCTGTTTATGAGATGACACATTGGAATCGAGGGTTGTTAATTTAAGCTTACAAAGTTGAAAATTAATAAAAAGCGTAAATAGCACTTAGAATTGCAGTGCAGCGCTTTACGCCACTTGTCGTAATACCTGACTAAAGAAGAAACCGGTGCCGAGATTTAGATAATTTCACTTTCCAAGGAGTGAGTGAGTAGAGTCACTGCTGAAATGTTGAGGGAGTAATATGACAGCCAATTGCACTAACTCACTCACTGAATTCCTTTAGCTAAATCGATTTTCAATAGATTGACTAATGCTTCAACCGATTATTCGCTCTGGAAAGCAGCCAATAAGACTGAAGATTGTAGGAATGCTTCCAAAATGATTAGTTCAGGAAGTTCAGTTAAAAATTGAGCTAATCTTTTATTTACCAGATAAAAAACACATTCGAATTTCACAAATTATACCGAACCAAGTAACTTCCAGCGTAGTGGGAGGATAAATCGTACGCTTTGTCAAAATCATTTCATTTCACCATCTTCAAAAATAGTTTAGAACTTTTTAGGAAATGCTAATGAAACCAACGAAAACTTTTCCGACAAAAGTTATCTTTTTCGGACTTTATACAAAAAGAATATCTACCTTTCTGATACAAAGTCAGAAGTAAGCTTGTATGTTGATGGTTCATAAGGACTTCAGCAGAAATCGGACTCAGAATATAAAAAGCCATTTTGATTCTAATGTCCCAGTTAAAACCATTACTCTAAAGCCTAGCAACAAACCTTGGTTTACTTACTTACTTACTTAGGTGGGCATTACAGTTCGGGGTGATGGCCTCAACCAACATCCTTCTATAACGACTTCGATTTCGGGCGAGCTCTCTCCAGTTTCGCACTCCAAGTCGGTTGAGGTCTTCATGCAATTGATTGCGCCACCTAAGACGAGGTCTTCCCCTTCCGCAATTTCCCTGCAATGTGCTTTCGAACACCCGACGAGCCGGAGCGTTTGGGTCCATCCGCTCTACATGGCCCAACCATCGTAGCCTCGCGATACGTACTCTTCCCATGTCGCGGTACAGCTCATACAGCTCGTTGTTGTATCTTCTTCTCCACACATTGTTTTCGCATACGGGACCAATGATCATTCGGAGAATTTTTCTTTCGAAACGACTAAGGGTTTCCTCATCCGCTTTCGATAAAGTCCATGCTTCCGCGCCGTAAAGCAGGACTGGGATGATCAAGGTCTTATACAAGGTTACCTTGGTTTTTCTGGAGAGGGTTTTGTTTCTCAATTGCCTTCTTAACCCAAAGAAGCAACGGTTGGCAACAGTTATTCTCCGTTTGATCTCCGAGCTGATGCTCTTTTCCGTGCCGAATCATAGATAGACGAAGTCCTGTACTACATCGAAGTTATGTCTGTAGATTGTGACCTTGTGTCCAATTCGTCGATGTTCTGTGTCCTTGTTTGATGACAACATATACTTCGTTTTGCCCTCATTAACCATCAAACCCATTTTTGCCGCTTCTGTTTCAATACTCGCAAAAGCACCTATGACATCACGCTTTTTTCTTCCCATTACGTCAATATCGTCTTTTGAAAGATTGTTCCTCTGGTGTTGACGTTTGAGTTTCTTACAATCTTTTCAAGTATGATGTTGAAGAAATCGCATGACAGTTTGTCGCCTTGCCTAAAGCCTTTTTCGGTCTCGGTCAGTTCTTTACCGACCTTGACGGAGCAGCGTGAATTCTCTAAAGTCATCCTGCATAGTCGTACGAGTTTTTCAGGGATGCCGAAACTAGACATGGCTATGTACAGCTTGTCTCTGTAAATACTGTCATACGCGGCCTTGAAATCGATAAAGCGATGGTGAATATCGATATTATGTTCTCGGGTTTTTTCCAAGATCTGCCGTAATGTGAAAATTTGGTCTATTGTGGACTTCTCTGGTTTTTTTTTTTTTTTTTTTTTTTTTTTTTTTATAATTAACGCGCACATCAAGGGGTTATGACTACCCTTATAATGTTATTAAACACAGTGCGAGTATTTAGGAAAATAGGAGAGGATTTGAAAGGAGACATCGATGCACGTTGCTTTTGAACCTTTGTGAATCGTAATGCAGGGGAAAAACAGGGCCAGGTAGAGCATTCCACATTCGGGTGGTGCGACTAAAATATGAATCTCTATACTTGACTGTACGCCCGAAGTTGGGCTCAAGGTAAAACTGATGAGCATTCCTAGCGAGGCGGGTGTTGCGGCTAAATTGTTTCAGGGGAGGAATGCAACTGGCTATTTCACTAGAGCACTGTTTATAGAAGAAGCGATAAAAGAGAGTGAGACAGGTAACGTTTCGTCGATGTTCAAGAGAATCAATCGATGCTACGATTGAACTATCACCTATCAATTTTAACGCTCTATTTTGTACCCTATCAAGCAGATGCAAAGATGTTTGAGCGGCACCTGACCAGATATGGGAGTTATACTCCAGTTTAGGGCGGATGAAGGCCTTATAAATTGTAGCCAGATCAGAAGGGGTGAAGAATTTCCTGCATCGTCTCAAGAAACCTAAGCATTTAGCAGCGTTTTTGGCGACTTCAAATATGTGGTCGTTCCAACGAAGATCATCGTTTACACACATACCAAGTACTGACAGCTTTTCGGTTTCTTCGATGCAGGTACCATTCATGGATAATGGCAATGGGGGAATGTTAAGCTTCAACGACAAGAGACAGCATTGAGTTTTCGAAGCATTGAATTCTACTCGGTTCATAAGACCCCATGCAACAATGCTGTCAAGGTCAGAATTCAATGAGCTTATCATACGCAACCGTTCCAATTCCACATCCGAAGAGCAGGGACGTGAATTTGGAAACGAATATGAAAAGCTGAGGGTCGAGTCGTCAGCAAAACAGTTAAGAGGATTAGAAGTTTCAGACAAGAGATCATTAATGAAAATGAGGAAGAGAGTCGGAGACAAAACGGAGCCCTGGGGCACACCAGCATTTATGAAGTGGGTATCAGACTTGAAGCCATCCAACACAACTTGTATTGAACGGTCGGAAAGGTAATTTCTAATCCAACGAAGAAGAGACTCATCGATACCAAAAGCACGCATTTTCGATAAAAGAGCCTGATGCCAAACTCTATCAAATGCTTTAGAAATATCAAGCGCAATAATCTTACTTTCTCCAAAACAATGTAAAGATTGGTTCCACTTTTCGGTGAGATAAGCCATCAAATCACCAGTGGACCGTTTGCTACGAAAGCCGTACTGACGGTCATTAAGAAGCTTTCGTTCTTCAAGATATTTCATAAGTTGACGGTTTATCAACGTTTCCATGACCTTGGAAAGAAGGGACGTTAGTGCAATTGGACGGTAATTGGAAGGGGAGGAAGATTCGCCTTTTTTAGGGACGGGCTGGACAAATGCAGTTTTCCATCTGCTCGGAAAAATCCCAGCAGAATAGGAAAGATGGAAAAGTTTACGCAGTGGTTTTGCCAGCGTAGAAGAACACCTCTTCAGAATAACGGCGGGGATACCATCTGGACCAGCGGATTTATGTATGTTGAGATCTTTAAGGACTCTCGCAACCGAGCGAGTTCGAAAAAATATCTGCTGCATCAAAGAATTTGCAGACTCGAGCTCAGGTGGAGCCACTATGCTATAAGGAAGTGTCGAGTTGGCAGCAAATTGAGCTGCTAGCAAATTGGCTTTGTCGATGGAGCTGACATACGGAGAGTCATTGAAGACGAGCGTTGGGACCGATGACGTGGTCGAGTTCTTAACGTTCTTAACAAAAGACCAAAAGTTTTTGCTTCCTTTTGGACACAACAGTATTTTTTGCCTTACTTTTTGGTCATGTAAGAACTTGGCCTTTTGTATATGAGCATTACAGATATTTCTGGCCCGTTTGAACAAATTTCGATTTTCTACTGTAGGGTTGCCTTTAAATTTTCGAAAACTACTTTCTCTATCCCTAATCGCCTCTTTGCAGCTTGAATCAAACCACGAATTCTCTTTGGGGATGATACTTTTTGTTCTGTGAGGAACAAAATTTCTCATGCCGTTGAGAATTACGTTAGATATCATATCAGCTGATGCGTCAACGTTTCCGTCGAGAAAGCATAATGACCAATTAAAATTTCGAAAGAAATTATTCAGGCCGTCCCAATTGGCTTTCTCGTATTGCCACACAGTTCTTTTAGGGACTTTATCTTTTTTTACCGTGACGGAAAGTGAAAAATCTACCGATATGACACAATGGTCCGATGTGCCTAAAGGAGATGATACTACAACCCTGTATTTTTCGGGGTGAGAAGTGAGAAATAAGTCAAGAGTGTTGGCCGCATTGCCTTCAATATCAGGAACCCGAGTGGGCTCATCAACAAGTTGAGTTAATTCGTTAAACTCAGCGAAGATCTCAACACATTTTCCTTCGGGTGTTGTCTGGCCAGAATGTCGAAGCCAACCAGAATTGTGTACATTGAAATCGCCCGCAATTGCGATTTCAGTGTGAGGATAAAGGGAAACAATTCTTATTATGGAGTCAGATAGCGCATCAAACTCGTTGGAGGTTGAATTGCTATCTAAATTGGGGCTTCTATAAATAAAACAATAGTGAATGATATGCTTACGGACGGTGAATTTTAACCACATGAAATTAAAGTTCGTATTAGAACAAAGGCCGTATTGTGGTAGAAGCTGGTAAGCAATATCATTTCGAACATAAACGGCGAGGCCATGGGAAGAAAAGAATAAAGGCACTAAGCTATAACCAGGCAGGTTGAACTCTGAGGGATCAGAACCAACACCCACCTGTGTTTCACTTAGTGCCAAAACAGCTGGCCTGCATTTTGCAGTGTGAGCGTACACAGCAAAGAAATTCGATCTTAGCCCCCTAATGTTGCTAAAATCGACCCGAAATCTACCCGACATTACAACTCACAAAAATACACAAAACAAAATATCAAACGTAGACGCTTACTAAGTCTAATCAACAAGTGTATATCCTATTAGAAAACAAAATCAAATTACTAGCGGTGTTATGCCCAGCTAGCAACTTGACTTTAGTTCACCAACGGGATCAACACCGTTGATTGACTATCCGCCTGGTCTAAAACCACATTGATAAGGACCTATCAAGTTGTTGACGTGGGGTTTCAGACGTTCACATATTACAGCAGACAAGATCTTATAAGCGACGTTAAGGAGGCTTATCCCTCTGTAATTGGCGCAATTGTGAGGGTCTCCCTTCTTTAGGATCGGGCATACGATACTGAGGTTCCATTCATCGGGCATGCTTTCTTCCGACCATATCATGCAGATCAGCTGGTGCATGCTCCTTTCCAACTGATCTCCAGCTGCCTTGAAAAGTTCGGCATCAAGGCCATCTGTACCTGCAGTCTTATTTGATTTAAGTTTGCATATGGCAAGCTTAACCTCTTCTAGGTCGGGAGGACGGCATTCTTGATCATCGTCCAAGCTGAATGGGGCAATCTGCCTCACAGCGGAATTTGTGTCTTCATCGCCGTTAAGCAGTCTGCAGAAATGATCTTTCCAGATCCTCAGTAGCGACTGTGACTCTATAACTATGTTTCCCTGCTGGTCTTTACAGGCTTGAGTTCGGGGTTTGCCACCCTGGCAGGATCTTTTTACCTTTTCGTAAAACTTCCGAATCTGGTTCCTGTCATGGCACCTCTCTATTTCCTCAAACGAGCGCTTCTCACGCTGCTTCTTTTTCTTTTTGAGAAGTCGGTGTTCTTCCCTTCTTTTCTCCTTGTAAATCGCGTTATACTGATCGTAAGCAGCCCTCGTTCGTGTTTGCATAAGCATTTTCCGTGCTTTTTGCTTGGCTGCATTTACCTGCCTGCATTCTTCATCGAACCATGGGTTTCGTTCTGGTGGCCGTGTGAAACCCAGCACCTCAGAGGCAGCGGTTCTGATAGCTTCTTGGCATTGCTGCCACTGGTCTTCAAGGTTTAATGCTGGCGGCATGGGATTCAAGGATAATTGAAGGGACACTCGATTGGCAATCTCTTGCGATTGTAGCTTTCCGACGTCATATCTTTTCACAGCATTAGTTCGTGTAGGTCGTGAACAAGATATAATCATTCGTACCTTGGCTACAACAAGGTAGTGGTCCGAGTCAAAGTTGGCCCCTCGGAAAGTTCGGACATCTAGCACACTGGAAGAGTGCCTTGCGTCGATCGCAACATGGTCAATTTGGTTGACGGTTAATTGATCTGGAGATCGCCATGTACCTTTATGAATTTTGAGATGCGGGAAGCGTGTACTACTTACAACAAGATTTAGCCCCGCAACAAAATCGATTAGCCTCAGTCCGTTTTCGTAGGTTTTGTCATGGAGGCTATGCTTACCGATTGTGTTTCCAAAGATGTCCTCCTTCCCTAGCCTTGCGTTAAAATCGCCAAGAACGATTTTCACGTTGTGTCTAGGGCACTGCTCATACGTTTCTTCGAGGAGCTCGTAGAAACAGTCTTTGGAATTGTCGTCTTTCTCTTCTGTGGGGGCGTGGGCGCATACAAGGCTAATGTTGGGGAATTCAGCCCTGATGCGTATGGTCATAATACGCTCATTGACTATATTTTGGCTAATCACCTTATCCCTGAGTCTTCCTCTAACGACAAATGCGCACCCAAATAAGCGCTGTTTCTGTTGTCTGTAGCAGTCGCCATAGTAGATGTCACAGTTTTTTGGTTCACTCGCAATATAAAGCTCTTGCCTGAGTGGAGACGTGCTTTCTGTTTAACGCAATACAGTAGTAGCAAAAATACATAAAAAAAATCGAAACTTTTGTCTTCCCTGCTCAGTACTTCTCTTAACGGACAACAATTGTGGAAAAACTTACGTAGAGCGGGTATTGGCTAGTCAAGATGTGGGGTAGCAAGTGACGATGATCTCAACAGCCTCAATAAAAATAAAAATTTCTCAGCCATCAGCACGTGCTCCGTCTTCGAATACTGCAAACCCTAATTCATTTTAAGATCAGTTGGATCGTATTCGTATTGGTTTTCGTTTTCGTTCAGCAGATTGTGCTGACGTAATTGAAAGTTTGCTTTCCATTTAGTCAAATTCTGTCGGGTTAGATGATTCTGTCAATAGTACTGCCTTATATAACATTTCTATTTAAAACTATCCTGATGTCAGGTGCAAGACCGCACTTCAAAATCTTGTTAGCAGGATTGAATGCGCGCTTGACAGGAAAGAATTTGCGGTAGGCATTTTCATCGACATTCAAGGTGCTTTTGACAATGCTAGCTTCGATGGTATGTGCAATGCTGCCAGAGAACACGGTGTGGACGAGTCATTAGTGTTGTGGATTAAAGCAATGCTTGTGAATAGAACCGTAATCGCTGAAGCGGAGTGTGGACAATATGTTGCAACAGGAGTGAATAAGGGCTGTCCACAAGGTGGCGTTTTATCTCCTCTTCTGTGGTGCATGTTGCTCGCCTCTCTACTTGTAATGCTCAATGGTTCTAACGTTCATGCCCAAGCATATACAGACGACGCGACGTCGCGTCGCCGTGCTCTAGGTTGGCTCCAGCCTCCAAGCTGTCTGTTCCCGAGCACAGGCTGCGCTTTATGATTGACACCTGGTGTGTTAGAAAAGGTCTCTCCGTCAATCCTCTTAAAACCGAGGTTGTCCTCTTCACGAGACGTATAAAATTGACTGGTCTGACCAAACTTACGCTTAAAGGCGTCAACATCCCCTTTTCAAATGAAGTCAAACATCTTGGAGTAATCCTGGATAACAAACTTCTTTGGTCTAAACATGTCGAGTCTAAAACTACTAAAGACATGGGGTTTTTCACCGAAAAGGGTCCTTCGGATCTATACGGCTATGATAAGACCAATCATCTGCTATGCGTCAGTTGTTTGGCGGAATAAGCTCTCGCGTAAATACGTTATTGCCTCGTTTGCCAAACTTCAAAGAACAGTTTGTCTTGGTGTTACTGGGGCCTTCCCCAGCACAACGGGAGCTGCTCTGCCTTCCTCCCCTTGATACCTACATCATGGGGTGTACTCTCAAGACCATTTCTCGTTTAAAGCGATGGTCTCCGGCACAATTCGCACTGGAGCTTTGAGGAGCTCGCAAGCAGCATATCTTTTGACTCACGTCTAATGAATATGCCGTCTGATTATCCCAAGGCTCACACTGCGTCAAAATTACTCAGTCAACTTTCCTTCGGTTCAGGACTGGTTCACTTCAGAATCTGAGCCTGGAAAGAACTGTTATCGTATCTTCACAGATGGCTCCAAAACCGACGAGGATTTTGGTGCTGGTGTCTTTGTGGAGAACGACGACATACGACTGCACTCATCTTTGGGATTATACGCATCCGTTTTCCAACCGGAGGCAGATGCTAGCCTTGAGCCACGTTACGAACAATGGATGGACGGGGAGAAGTATCTTTGTTTGCAGCGTCAGCCAAGCTGTGCTTAAGGCCCTTCTCAACCCTCTAACCACTTCGAAAGTGATCCAGGAATGCAAGAGCTCTCTGAATGCGATCGGAAGATTAAATTCCTTGAGTCTCATTTGGGTTCCGGGCCATCACGGCATAACTGGAAATGAGATCGCCGATGAACTTGCTAGGCAGGGATCTCAGACAGCTTTCTCAGGACCTGAACCGTCGCTAGGTCTGCCAGCGTCCTCAGTGAAGGCTTCAATCAACGATTGGATCTGTGAAGAGCACAACCGTAGATGGCATGCCTCCATTGGAGGCAGACGAACCAAGCGTATTCTTCCCAACGTTAGTAAGAAGACTGCAACATTTTTGCTAGCTCTTAGCAGAAAAGACTGTAGAAAGCTTATTAGCGTTGCCAGCGGGCACTTCTCTTTTGCCAAGTATTTAAACGTGTTAGGCTTAAGTGATACCACACTCTGTGAATCTTGTGGAGAAGATGAGGACACCGCAGAGCACTTCCTCTGTGAATGTCCTGCTTTTTCTCGCATAAGGTTACAGATACTCGGTGCAGACATGGTGAGAGCTGGTAACTTAGGCTCATTATCATGGCAGCGTCTTTTGGCTTTTCTCCGAACATCTGGAAAGCTATAACAAATAGAAGGTTGCTAACTGGTAGTTCAATGGACCGGTATTTAGGTCTGAGTGCTTTAGCTGGTATTTTAAAAACCTCCAACAGAAAAAAAAAATCCTGATGTCAGGAATCTATCCAGACCTGTGGAAGATGGCCGAAATCATTCCAATTCCTAAAAATGTCCAAGGTGTTGAATTTCGTTCTATCTCTGTGTTACCATATCTGTCGAAAGTCTTTGAACTAATCTTACAGAAACAAATCAATGATTATTTAACAACCAACTCGATGCTAACGTCGAAGTAATCTGGCTCTCGGAAAAACACCGTTGTGTTACAGCGCTTCTTAACGTTACTGTAGACATTAGGCATAGGCATGCATTGAAAAAAGATGAGATAACGTTTTTGGTTCTGCTCGATTTTTCAAAGGCTTTCGACTTTGTTAACCATGACAACTTATGTAATAAACCTATGCAGAGCTTCAAGTGCTGCAAAACTGATCTACTCGCATTTGACTGATTTCCTAGGCAGTGCAAGTCGGTGGTCCTTAGGGTGTTATACTGTTTTCCCGTCTTCTTTTCTTCTTTTCTATTTACCTTAATGAGCTTCCGTCTTTATTTGACCCATGTTCTTCTCATTTGTATGCTGACGGTATGCAATTGTGCTTTAGCTGCTCCCTTGGCCTCATAGAGCGTGGAGTCTTTTCTGTTAACAAAAACCTTGAAAAATTTCTCTTAATATGTTGAAAAACGCCCAAGTCGGCTTTGTGGATACTTCAAAAAATCTCGGAGTAGTTTTAAGCGGCCTTTGCTCCAATTTTAGACCTAACTTCGCTTTATCTTGCTCTTTACTTTGCTAAATTAGCTAATGACTAGATTATAAGATATTGTATCTTACGGTTGTTAAGCATTCACAAAATAAAATAAATAAGGATACAGCGATGCGATGGTGAGTCACTGGTCTAAGAAAACAATGCTATTATTATGACTGAACTGCACTCAAGCGCAGTTTTGAATGATGTTATAGAAATCTAAAAACTAAAGCGCCTACTTCGGATCTTTACGGTATTATCTTAACGTGTATAGATTTCTAATACGATAAGTTCAAATTGGTATACAGTGGTGGTCCAGATAACGAATGCCGATATAAAACGAATGATCGATATTACGAACACTTTTTTCGAGTCCATTCGGTATTCTATAATAGGAACAAATAACGAATTTCAGACAAAATGGCACTGAAAACTCTAAAGTTTTAGTTCTAAAAAGTTTACGGGAAAAGCCATTCAACACAAATGCATATTAACGATTTTTTCTTCAATTTGAGTACAAATTGAGTCTGTTTACCTAAAGATTTGTATGACAAAAACGTTTCTATACAACGAATCTTCGATATAACGAATTGACTCTGGACATTATATCGTTCGTTAATTGGACCACCACTGCACTTTTACGCTTATATACAGGGTGAGCCATACTTTGAGATGTGATTTTTGCTCATATTCTCTATCTCCCTTTGTTTAGGTGGGAGTGGCAATTTTATAAAAAATTTACCTAACTTAAAAAATATATTAAAAATCAACTAAACCATTTATTGCCACATAGTTTAGTGTTCTTAAAAGTTAATACTTTGCTCTTCAACTAACATAAATGAGTAATTAAGTTTCAAAGTCAATTTTTTTAAATACAATTTTTTTTCTATTAAAAGTCACTCTTTCTGTAAGTAATCAATGCTCCTATAAATTCTGAGTCAAACACAGAAATTAAAAACAAATACACCCTGTTTATTCTCCAGAAGAGCGCTTGCCCTATCATGGAATAATATTTTATCGCTTCATGTCATTGCCATTCGGATGGAGTTTGGGGTTTTTTCTTTACGGGAAAAGCTTTCGTTGCTTCGAAAATTAAATAATCACGCACGGGTAGCTAGACAGTTATTTTTGATAGACATATTTGAATAATTAAATGACATAAGAACAAACACATCGTTGCTTCAAAAACAAACTGACACTGTGACAGCTAAAGTTTTACAAAAACAAGTGAATAATTTAATAGATTCCTTGAAGACGCCAACAATATAACCTTGCGACTAGGTTATGATTTCATTTCGATTAATCGAATGATCTGCGAGTTAATCAGATATGCAATACAAAAGTCAAAGGAATTGAGGAATATATTTATGAGTTACTCAAAGAAAGCCACAACTTAAAAGGAATAAAACAATGGAAGAGGAATAGAGTCGAGAATTGTAATGGAGTCTCATTTAACCACGAGTTGGGTTTTCGTTTTGAAATTTTGGAAACTTTAACACCAATAAACCTAAAGGGGTATGTTTTTATTTTTCTGTTACTAAAACAATTTTTACTCGTTCAAAAGGACAAGTGCATTGGTTTTCAAAGAGAACATGACACTCATATTCTAAAAGAAACAACGTATAAGATCTATGAATTTTGTGTCCGTACACTCAGAAGTAAAATCCTATTGCAAACACAAACAAAAATCCTACAAAATTTTCATTTCCCTAAATTTCCGAAAATATTTTTTTTAACTACTATACCACAACAAACAATAAAAAATACACCAGATAATAATTCTTAAAGGCAGGAGCTAATTGTTGGTCTTAATATACAGGGTGTCCCGTACTTCGTGTACCATCCTTTGGGGTGTGATTCTTGGTCATATTCTAAGAAAAAAAATGTATGACAGTAAAGCTCAATTCTCAACTTTGACATCACTTTTTGACAATTTAAGAAAAGGCTAACTTTGGTGTACCCTGACCTATGTTAAATTCAATATCTCTGTCAATACTGGTGATAGAGACCTGATCTTAGACTTAATTTTTTGTAAAAATAACAGCCTTTAAGACTGTATTTAAGTTTAGCTTCCAAAGGTTAAGGGTTGCCAGGTTTTCAATTTTAAGTGCTGTTCAAATTTTCTTCCCGAAACAAACCAGATGACAGAGTACGGTCGACAGACGACAGATGACAGATGACAGATGACAGACGACAGACGACAGACGACAGACGACAGACGACAGACGACAGACGACAGACGACAGACGACAGACGACAGACGACAGACGACCGACGACAGACGACAGACGACAGACGACAGACGACATCACAGATCGGTTTTCCCCATATTTTATTGTAGCTAACTAATCTTTTTGCACAGATTTGTCTACGATTTGTGCTTTTTGAATCAGAAGAAGCCATTTCTGTGAGTAATAAATGTGACAGTGAAAGATATCAATTCATATTTTATCAACTGCTTGCTCTTAAAACAATGTTTTTCTTTAATACTCCACAAACTCCAACCGGTACACAGAAATTGAAACAGATGGCTTAAATTTGAAAGTAATTTCATACAATGTGACATTTACTATGAAATTTCATTGTGACATTGCATTTAAAGCTACATTTGAAATATTTACAATTTTTGGCCGAAAAAAAAATGTTTTTTTCTTATTTTCGAAAATTTTAGTTCGAAGATGAATGAAAAAAAAATCGGGACAAAGTCAGGACATTTTGAATATCGGGACACATGTCAGGACAGGGTTGAAATGTCGGGACTGTCTCGGCAAAGTCAGGACGTCTGGTAGCTCTATAAGAAAGCTAAGGGTACGCGTTCAATATTGTCAGATAAGCAAACTGCCGCTGGTCAGAAATCCTCTCGTCATTAATGGAAGCAATTGAAGAATCCGCTGGACCACCAGTTGGCTCATTAACAGAATGAATTTGTAGTCTCTTTTAAGGTTTCTTTGCTAAAGCTATCAAAACCTTAGAGTTTTCAGTTTGGTCTCTTTGACCTGAGCGAAGAAGTCTAGATTGTAGTAACGATGACGACGAAGAAGATAGCCCAAGTTCTTGAAGCTGAGGATTTTGTGATACCAAGAGTTTGATTTGTTTTTGATGAGCTTCGGACTATTTTGAGAACGTTCTCGTTCATTTTAATTGGAACGCGGTGTGGGTGTCAGCAAAATCAGCGGTGTCTGACTTACAAGACCAGTTGATAGGCTTTCAATTGCATTAAAGCCTTCGCCTATTGTTTCCGAAGATAGTTAGGTTAGATTGGGCTTAGGGTAGAATGGGCTGACGGTTTACCTTATTTCCGCCACACTTATTTCAAATGTAGTGTAGATCTATTGTGATACCCTGGAGTATTGTAACCTATTAAAAAACCTATGTGTTTATGGTTGGTCAGTTTTTAACCATTTTGTGGCCTTAATGAAGTTCAACAGGCTGTTTCTATGAGTGCCAGATAATTCTTGTAGTGGCGATTAAAGAAAAGATTAGATGTATGCTTGAGAAAATCTCTTTAATGACTGACTTTTTGCATTTGACATTAGATCTATTATATTTAGATAAGGAGTACAGTAAAATCTTATGTACATTTACTACGAAGGTTCGGTTAGATCAGTGGTTCCCAAACTTATTTTTCTCGTGGACCACTTTCAAAATTTTACTGGTTTCGGTGGACCCCCTGCTGCTACATTTCTACCACATTCTTACAGTCATCAAAAAATAAAAATTGTGTCGCTTCTGAGATCTGTGCCTTTATTATGATAGGTAAAATAAAAACGAAAAATGGTACATTTTATAACACTTAATTTATTAAAAGAATAGAATTACAAGAAAAAATTAATAAGGTAATATAGGTTCAGGTGATTTGATGGAGTGTCAGCAAACGATCAATGTTTGGCTTTATTTTTGTGAGCAATAACCGCAAATCCCCCCGCTCTGTGATGTTTAATTTGCTTCTTTTTTTTTGTTAAGAGGTTTTCAACGGCACTAAAACTCCTTTCGCAAGGTATGACGAGGGAAAAGCTATTCAAAATTTCCTTGCGATTTCCCACAGTCCAGGGTACTTTTCGGGTATTTCTGCTTGCAGCCACAATGTTTGGTATCCTTTTCTAACTTTCACCTTCAGCTCCTCATTGGTGCTTAGCTCGAGCTGCTCCTCTTGTAATACAACATTGGCCACTTCCGTTTCATTAAATGGATTTGTGATCCATGGTGGTATATCCATCGTCAGCATATCTTCAAACCTGGTAGGTATGGTTTTGGTTATCCTCGTCAGTACATTCTATTATTATAGGTATCACACCGCAGCCTTTGTCAGCACGCGGAAATAGAATTACGGCTTGTAAAGGAACCAACTAATAAACCACTAAGACCAATTGGTGTACTCAGTATCGAATACGGATCATATTTGTGTAGGAAAAAATAAAAGTCGAAATCGCAAAATTGTCCATAAAAACGATAACTAACATTTCATCAAATCAATGAGTTCACGCGCTCAGTGAATTTGCGTTTTTTTGTCGGCGGCTTCATTGTTAAAACGTGACAAACTGGCATCGAAGCTCAAGCCCCGCTCTTCCGAAAAGGAAATTTGATAAAATAGTTACTTCAAAATCAATTTAAAATGATTGTGAAATTACTGTTTTATAAAATTAGTAGTTATTTGCAAGAAAATTTACAAAATTAATTGCTCTGAAATATTGCTTATTCGGCCTTTTTAGAGAGGCAGTGCTTCTCTAGTGAAAAAAAAAATAATTGAATAAAACGTGCTGTGTTTGTTTTCAAATCGAAAGAGGACAATCAAAATATCTGTAAGTTACTAAGTTACCTATCTATACGAGCAGTTGTGATTAAACGATTAGTACACGTAAATAAAATACTTAACTACTATATCAAAAAAAAGATAGGTACCTACTTGTTTTTCTCCGGCACTAGCAAACACTGATGATATAAATTTTCTCACACCTTTTTTCGAATTTCCGGAAACAAATGAATGAGTTTGCCTTTGGCATCAAGTATTTATAGTAAAGTAGATCAGGTTCATGTCTGAACAAGCACTAAGCATTGTCGGGAGGATAGCGCTTTGCAAGTCTGTACACGAAATTGTACGTAATATCGAATACGCAAGTTTGGACAAGTAACAGTCGTTTGCCTTATTGAAATATTATCTGATTATAGTTAGGTACTTAAAACAATGTAGGTAGTAGGCCCTTATAAAAACTGCTTACATCTTTGCTCTTTACTATCAAAAGCAGATAAATTTTCATGGACCCCCATTAACATCTTATGGACCCCCATTTTTTGTTCACGCCTACGTGGACCCCCAGCAAGTCTCCCGTGGACCCCTGGGGGTCCACCTGGACCACTTTGGGAATCACTGGGTTAGATCATCCGATCAGTGTGGGTTTAATAATCTTATGTAATCACGTACGCATTACATTATATATCTTTAAGCAAAACAGAGGTACCAAAAAGAATATCATCAGTTGATAAATAGCCCACATTCTTCTAGTTCTTTGAAGATGTAATTGACTAGAAATTTTTTCCTAGTGTGGCAGACTGCTGAGCAGTGACTAGGAAGTGAGTGGTATCCTCTTGTTCGTCTTCGTCATTGCCTCCTCTACATAAGTCATCGGTGCAAAGAGCCATTTTCTTTTTGTGGTAGCCTAGTAGGTTGTGTCCTGTTATAATACTGATAAGCGATCGTAATAAAGGCCTATTTAAGGATAGTAGCTTTTCAGGCCATAGTTTCCTGGAAGTGACACATGAATCTAGGCATTCCCATCTTTCATAGTGTTTTCGTATTATTTTGTTACCAGTGATCTGATTAATTTCACAGATAGTACTTCAAAATCAAATGCTTTTTGAATGTCTGAAAAAACTGCAGAAACACTGTTGAATAGTCTTAGGAGTTTTAGGATTTTCCAATGCATTCTATCAACCGAGATTTTATCATGTTTGGTGCAATAATAACGTAATCCAGCATCCAGCAATTGAAATAAATTTGTCGACATCCTTACCTTTAGTACCTATGCGTTTAGCATGCATTTGACGGAAGTAGGTATTCAAAATTGAAATGCCTCTATAATTTTCCGGTGCGTCATAGAATCCTTTTTTATGTAAAGGGAATATTTTTGCTTTCTGAAAACTTTTCGGAACATCAGCTCATTCAAAAATTCTTTTCCTCCGTCAATGCACTCAGAAATTCTGGTGTACAATTTTTATAAAACTCCACAGGGACTCACTCGGTCATCACCAGGGGCTTTTCCTGCTTTGGTTTTTGAAATTATATTTTCTTCCTCGTAAATCGTAGAATTGGTAAAAAAAATTAAAACAAAACCTTCATTTCAACTACCGAATGAATAAAAATGCTCTTGAAATTAATTTTGCTCATTTCTATGAAGGAAAAAGTAGGTGTCCACTTCAGAGGGAATATGCTTAGAACATATTTATACAATTCAAACTTTTCCATACCTTTGAAACATGATAAGTTTTCGTTTCAAACTATTCTACAAAAGCAAGTTTTTCTTGTTTGTTTTTTCCTTGGTTTTATTGTTTTTGCGACAGTATTTAGTTCGAAAATAGTTGAGAAGCAAGCAGAGAAGTTATTTCTATGGGAATAGTTTAATTACTTATCCCGGGAGAGGATATCATAATCCTTCAGTTTCTTCTACCGTAAAAAGGTTTGGAACTAAAGGTTTGCTATCCCTATCCCTACGACTAAGTACTTACAATCAAAATGCATAAAACAAAATAATTAAGTAAAAGCGCTCTGAAGGAGGTGCTCTTCGTATGTACGTTGCTATCAGGGATGTTTTAACTGCCAATATCCAAGCACGGCCATTCTTAGACGATGTCAAATTTGACACATTTACAGCATTGTTTCATTAAAAAAAAGAAGAAAAAAAAAAAAAAAATACATCGAGAGCCGTGACTCAAACATTTGTGAAATTGCGAACATTTTCTTTTATGATTTACTTTTGCTCATCCCCAAGATGTCTTCTATATTCTTTAATCCTGGGTCGCTTATGAAATGTCCTTACCAAACTTATGAGGCATATCGCACATTGAATTGCTCCACGTGGTTGATGGGTCAGAGTTCTCGTATATACAATATACATAATATAATATCAACCTTTTCATATTAGAGTGTGTTGAAACATTTCTTCTCCAGTCTTAAACGCGCCAGCTGTTACTTTATTTAGTCATCAATGTCGTTAGGCCATTTTATCGTCTACTGTAATCTCCGATGCTGGACGCAGCTAAACAGCCCCAAACCATCAGAAATAAACTTGCTGGGTGTGCATATTTTCAAGCTACAAGTTGCCAAAAAAAAAGAAAAGTTTTGCCTTTTTCTTTTCCTTTCTTTTGAGTCTTATGCCCTACCAGAGGCATAAGGCATATTTGTGACATATGAAGAAAAAGAGTGTTTTCTTTTAATAAAGAATGTATTGAAGAACAAGCAAAGAGGGAAAATTTTGTATCCTTATGTTGGTTGTAGAGGTGTATAGTTTCGATATGGGGCTTAGGAAATAATAAATCGTAGACAAAGGATTGTGTGCGTTGTAATATAATTGCAAACTCAATGTAAATTTTTGCTAGGGTGACGCCTGATGAAAGTCAGTGACACGAGAATGCATAATAAGATTGAAATTGGTTCAGTTGTGGGATAAGCACAGTAGTTCCTGCTCTGTCAATGAAAGCAGCTTATAAATTAAACATCAGGATTTATATTTTGTTAATTTTGTTTTTATAGGGTGATGTGGTCATAAATGCACCAGTGGTGCAAGATGCACCATAGCTATATTTGCCAAATACGCCACTGTATTGGCGTATGGCTCACTCAAATGTATCCGTTACTTCCAGTTACCACGGTAGAGTTCAGTCTGGTAGTGTTTCTCTTAGCTGTCGCACGTGTGCGGAGATGTTTTTACTTTCATAGCGAAAAACGAAAAAAAGAGGGTGAGTTAATTTTTGTAATATTTCCATGAAATTCCAGTGTTAGTTCATTTGAAAGTACTAAAAGATTTGCTTGGACTTTTGTTCTTATTTTCATGTGAAGAGTGCGTAGTTTTGTTACGTTCTTTTTGAACAGCTATAATTTGTATCAAAAATTCCATGGTGGTGCAAAATGCACCACACAAGCATAGTGCTCAATGCACACTCAATGATCCTACTGTATCGGGACCTACCAAACGGCAGCATTCCTTATATAAATTTTCCGAATCCCTGGGTTCACTAAATATTCGTTGAAAGGAATTATTATTTGTTATTTAGTTTTGTTTCTTTTTTTTGAGAATAATTTATTTTTGTTAATTTTTTGTGTGATATGAAGTCTTTCGGTTTATTTTTATTTATTGTTTTTCTGTTTACTTTTGTTTTAATAAAAAATAGTAATGCTTTAAATCAATTTGTGGTGCATTAAGCACACTGGTTCATTGTGGACATATGACTGGTGCATTTAGTACCAACCATGGTGCTCTATGCACCATTTGCCATTTTTCGAACAATTTATGTTTACTTCAAATTTTCAGATCATATCGACAGTTGAATTTTGTAAATATTTTCAGAACTAATCTATCAAATGGATATCAAAAAGCCAACTAGAAACGACTTATTTAAAAAAAGTTATGATCATTTGAAAAGAGGGTGGTGCATCTATGACCACGTCACCCTACTCGTCGTTGTGGTGCAAACGACTTCGTGGTAATTGGTGTTTGAACGGAAAAAGAGTTTATAAAGTGCAAAATTGAGGTGGTGCCAAAGGATTAAGTTGAATCTACTCACAAAGCTGTAGACTAAACTCTATGAACTCCTTTGAATGATTTATTTTATTTGGTTGGTTGATTTAAAGTGTCTCGTGAGATAAAAGTAAAAAAAGTGAGGAATGTGTTCTCTCGCAAAAGAACTAAGCTCTTGTTTTAAGTATATGTGTATATATGTATGTATTTGTATATGTATATACACCGAAAAAAATGTCGAATGTAAAATAGACATTTCTGTCTTATCATACTCTGAAATTTTGAAATAACGGACAAAAATGTTTCATTGGCATAAAAACTGTCTTATGGACAGTTTTCCACCAAAATTACATTGTTTTCGCAATGTTTAGTTTACATTCCAATATCAATACACAACCAGGGCTATCGGGAATTCCGTTTCCCACCTAGTTCTTCCCATATTCGTAAATTCGGTATCGGCAGTTTTCGAAATTTGGGGGAAAAAAAAAATCCGAGTGAAAAATATCTATCGGGAATAACAATTTTACATAAATTTTATGACATAAATTTTATGATTTAAACATAAATTTTATGATTTTTCTTCTCCCTAGCTTTGGTAAGGGAATTTCAAAGCGAAATCATCAAAACGTGAGTTGTCGTGTAGGTATCTCAGTTTATATTTTTAAAAACTTTATTTATTTATTATCATTTTTCAAGGTCGAACTGATCAAATACAAAGCAAATGGAGTATTTAATCCAATACATGGAGAAAAATCGTGACATCGCAAATGGGTTCACCAGTAGCAGGACAAAAGAAGATTTGTCAAGATTTTGGCGATGGCGACGTGTTGAAAATGATCTCAACTGCTATGGACATTGGACACCCAGTGAAATCAATCGCCGAGTGAAAAAAGTGGGTATTAATATAGTTAATTTGGTTTTTTTTGTTAATACAAAAATATATGTACCTACTACATATTAAATGTTTAGCTGGACAAAAAGAAGTACGTGAGGAAAAAGATGGCAGAAAATTTAAAACAGCAAAAAAGCCAACACACAGTGGATCCACCGTAGGCCAAAATTAAAAAAATTCATTGCAACGGTTATAATAAAAACCCGTTATAATAAACTGAGAACATCCTTAAGTCGTAATAAATGAAAACCTAAATGCCGTTAACTATTTACTTTCGAAGTTATAACATTGCAAACACATGACATTTGAATTTTAGTGCTCCAAATGTTAGTAAGACTTCATTTGTTTGTTTTGACGTTTTCTTATCTTTTTGTGGAGCGTTTCTTTGATGTGGATATATTATTAAAAGGTTAAACCACCACAATTTTTTTTTAAAATCAGTGTTAGACTAAATATAAACTTTGCAAACTGGGCCTAGATAGAAAAACAAAAAAAAAATGGAAAATCTTAATGTTATTTGCCTTAAACTTTTAACTGTTATGCCCCGCACTGCCCCCAAAGTGTTATATATTGCCAAAAAGGGCATTAAATATTCTATTTAGCACACGTTCAATCAGCTGCGGAAATTTGCGGATTGATTTTTAATTAATTTTTAAGCGAACTAAGAAATTTATTATTTTTTCAACTTTAATCGAGAATAACTTCTGAAGGAAGCACTTTGTTGAAAAATATCAAAATACCTTTTCTGTAGAACATTAAATTTTCTTTTAGAAACATGTTTGCAATATATCGTATATTGATTTGTTCGTTAATTCAAAGTAATATCAAAGTAAAAGAGCAAAATCAAAAATACTTACCAGTTTCTTAAGCTTGATTACTTGGAAACGGTTAGCCTGACAAAAATTTTCAAAATTACCTTTTTTGAAGGAAATTTAATTTTCTACAAAAATACGTATCGATAAATTTGTTTGGTTCAAAATGATTATTATTTTTCAAACATATATTTCGTACACAAAACACTTTTTGAAAAAAGCCGTATTGAAAAAAAAAAAAAAATAAACATAATTTGAATACTTGCACATCTAGTTTTTTCTGTTTTTTACTAAGAGTTTAGTTTTTACACAATATGGTACGAGCATACTGTAATAAGACGTGTATATACAGGGTGTCCCGTAATTCGTTTTACATACTTTGGGATATGATTCTTGGTCATATTCTAAGAAAAAAATTGTTCTACAGTAAAGTCCGTTTCTCAAGTTTGACATCACTTTTTGACAATTTAAAAAAAGTCTAACTTTGGTGTACCCTAACCTGTGTTAAATTCGATATCTCTGTCAATACAGATGATAGAGACCTTATCTTAAACTTAATTTTTTGTAGAAATAACAATCTTTAAGACTGTATTTAAGTTGAGCTTTCATAGGTTAAGGGTTGCCAGATTTTGGAAAACTGCTCCCTTTGCAAGTTGTTGCAATAAAAAACCGTAAAAAAGACAAAATTAGAATTTTTACCTGTTTTAGTTTTTTCCAAGTATCATAAAATGTATGGGTTTTTGAGTGCACTTATTACTAAGTTTTTTTTTATTATTGTTTTGTTCATCTGTAAAAAATAAAGAAACTCTATTTTTATCAGGTATTTTCTGCGAAAAAATGACCTCAAAGTCAAAACTTTGTTTGGGGAAGAAAATTTGGACACCACTTAAAATTGAAAATCTGGCAACCCTTAACCTATGAAAGCTCAACTTAAATACAGTCTTAAAGATTGTTATTTCTACAAAAAATTGAGTCTAAGATAAGGTCTCTATCATCTGTATTGACAGAGATATCGAATTTAACACAGGTTAGGGTACACCAAAGTTAGACTTTTTTTAAATTGTCAAAAAGTGATGTCAAACTTGAGAAACGGACTTTACTGTAGAACAATTTTTTTCTTAGAATATGACCAAGAATCATATCCCAAAGTATGTAAAACGAATTACGGGACACCCTGTACATACATAGTGTTTATGGATCTTCTCAGTGAAGCCCCTTTCAGTGAAAAACGTGTGAATATGTGTTATACGGCCTCAATACGAGATTTATAAGCCTCATATAGAAGTGACCCAACCTGAGACGGCCTGGGGACGAACATAACAGTTGTAAAGGGTATTTTTTTTTAGAGGTACAGAATTTCAAATTGAAATAAAACACAAGAAAATCGTTTCAATGTCTATCAATTTCGCTTCATTGGAAGGATAATTTTATGCCCTTAATGTTGAAATAAAATTTAGGGCACGTGGTCGCCGCGGCTGGCTCGAATAAAGCCAAGGTACAATTTTCAACCACTTTTTCGAGCATTTGAGGTCGTATGTCGGCAATAACGCCACGAATGTTGGCTTCTAAGCCCCCTGACTTTTCTGGTTTGTTGTGTTGACATAGACGAGTGAATTCACATATCCCTAAAGAAAATAATCCAATGGTGTCAAATCACACGATCGTTATAGCCAATTTACAGCTCCATTCCGCGAAATTATGCGCTCATCGAATGTTTCCTTCAATAAATCGATTGCGACGTGTGCTGTGTGGCATGTAGCGCCGTCTTGTTGGAACCACACTTCATTCACATTCATGCCACCCAATACGAGAACGAAATAGTCGGATATCATGGCTCTATACCGGTCTCCATTAACGGTAACTGACTCGCCAGCATCATTTCGGAAGAAGTATGGCCCAGTGACTCCACCAGCCCATAGAATACACTAAACAGTCAGTTTTTGTGGATGTTATGGCGTCTCAAGGTACTCATATGAATTCTCTTCACTCCAAATGCGGCAATCTTGCTTGTTGACGTAACCATTCAACCAAAAATGAGCCCCATCACTAAACAAAATTTTGCGATGAGAATCAGCATCGAGATCAATCTCATTTTCGGCCCATACACCAAAATCACAACGCATAGCATATGGTCTCCAGCTTGCACAAGCTGGATTTTGTAAGGTCGTACGCCAAGATCTTTGTGCAAAATTTTTCATGAAGTTGATGTACAAAGCTCCAATTGCTGTGCACGGTTGCGAATCGATTCATTCGAGTCCTCTTCAACACTTTGCTCTAAGCGGCAATTGTTTCTTCGGTGCGCACTGTTCGACGTCTCTGCGGATGCGTATTATCACATAAAGTTAACGTAGTGCGAAAACGATCCATGGTTAACCGAATTCATTGCTCTGATGGACGATTATGTCGACCATAAAATGGACGGAGCTCGCGGTAAACCTCGAACTGAACAATTATTTTCGAAATTTTGAACGATTTGCAAGCGTTGTTCTTTTGTCCACCTGTCTATGATAAAATGGCAAACCAAACTGAATACTGAACATAAATGATATTAGAGCTGGCCGATTTGACCACAAGATGTCAGTTCAAAAAACCAACCTCTAAGAAAATATCAGATATAAGAAAGTGTAACATAGGGATCGTTAAATTCCTTTGCCCCTCTCTTAATAATCCAAAGCATTGAATTTGCTTTGCTTGTAATGAAGTTGATGTGTTCATTGAATTCAAGGTTAATACTTGAAAGAGTACCAAGGCCACTATAATCAAAAATTGAGATAATAAAATAGCTGAGATTTTGAATAACTTACAATGCCGGGAATCTCTTTTGCGTGAGAACGTCATACTTTGACACTTGGAATGGTTCAAGCTGAGACCGTGTTTAGAAGACCATATAACAACACTGTCGATATCTTTTTGTTATAAATTGCGATCTGACGCATTTTCAAAAGATTTGAAAGTCTTCATGTCGTCAGCTAAAATTAATAAGAAATGCCAGAAATCACGTCATTTATTGCAATAATAAAAAGCAAAGGTCCAAGGTGACTCCCTTGTTTCACACCAAAAAGAAGATAGAAAAGATTTGATAAGACGCTACGAAATAAGCTTAGGAGCACATGAAAGCTTTGGAATTGGCCTGTAGTTTTTTGTTTTTTATATCTATTTATTTACCCTTCTAGAAAACAGAGGATAAATGTTGGATGTTGATTACATCTTCTGGTGTGACTTTTAAGTCTCGGTACACGTTCAACATCCCCAACGTGTTCAATCGACAATTGTTTCAGAGATACGTCTTTAGCCTTAGGGTTCAAAACGAGCGTTTCATATTTGCGGGAAAAAACCTTCACAGCAGTGCAACACAAGAGTGGTTTTGACGCTTATTTTCTTTGAATTTTAGAAGAATTGTAAGCAATCTTCAATCTTCACGACTCGGTCATACGAACTTGTGATTGCGTGCTGAGTACAATATCAAAATCTTGAGACTTGAGCCTGAGTGCAAGATTTTTGTATTAGCTCTTCATAATACAGGGTGTTCCGTACTTCGTGTATTATACTTTGGAGTGTGATTGGTTATGATGATGATGATTGGTCATATTTTAAGAAAAAAATTGTTATACAGTAAAGCTCGTTTTTCAACTTTGACATCACTTTTCGACAATTTAAAAAAAGGCTAACTTTGATGTACCATGACCTGTGTTAAATTCGATATCTCTGTCAATATTGATGATAGAGACCTATTTTTAGACTTAATTTTTTGTAGAAATAACAATCTTTAAGAGTGTATTTAAGTTGAGCTTCCACAGGTTTAGGACTGCCAGATTTTCTTCCTGAAACAAAGTTTTGACTTTGAGGTAATTTTTTTGGTGCAGTGCAATAAGGCCCGCGGCATTAAGACCCGCGGGTCTTATTTCCTCTTTGTTTTGGAAGTAAGGCCCACGGGGGTTATTTCCATGATGAAATGGCAGTAAGACCCCCGGGCCTTAGTTACCATTTCTGCGAACTCAAATACCACTTCGTAATGGAAAGAAGTCTCACCGTTTGCACTTAAACTTATTTTCAATGTGAATAAACTGGCACAGGGACGTAACTCCACTAGACATAAGTCCATGCTCTGATTGTGAATTATGACATACCAAAGAGGAACACACCTACGTACATAAGAAATATTTATGGAACTATAAATCATTCTATGTGTTTAGTGCGGTCAATTCGCTTGAATTTCTTAAGTTCAACCGCATAAGCACGTATTACACGGAGGCAAATTTTGCTCGCCTTGCTTTTTACTCACGGATACACCACACATCCATTCTACCTTGAGAAAATTTTTTCCGCTTCGCTTTCAGCTTTATTATTCTATCCGGGAGTAAAAAGCGAATCGAAGCGAACGAATTTTCCCTTCGGGTAGTACGGGCTTGGATTTGAAAATAAAAAATTCACACGAACAGAACAGTGTAGCTAAAAAAACATTAAGAAAGTAGATTAAGCTATTATGTGCTCATAAGAAAGTGGACTGAGCATCCATCCTCCTATTTCAGTGGGAGACAACGCAACGTGAGCTATGAATTCATATCCATGGAAAGCTGAAATAAGTTTCCAAATTTTGGAGCTTTGTTTTTCGGTACCTCAAAATGTTCAAAATGTTGTTTTCTTCAAATAAAAAGAAACAAGAATATATGCATTTAGCGCATCCGCTATGTTCGTAATCCTTTCTAAGAAGGAAAACTAATTTTAAGATCCCATGTGCATCAGACTCATCTAAATGCTGCATCGAAATGGCAACAAAAGACATGAGCCTTTCTTTCCTTTGGTGGGTCTTATTGCCATTTCAAAGTGGAAACAAAGCCCGTGGGTTTTATTTCCATTTTTTTGGGCAATAAGACCCATGGGTCTTATTGCCGCGGGGCTTATTGCATTGCACCCATTTTTTTTGCAGAAAATGCCTTATAAACATAGAGTTTCTTTATTTTTTACAGATGAATAAAACAATAATAAAAAAAAACTTTTGAATAAGTGCACTCATTCGAAAATTCTTGAACAACTTTTAAAGACTTTCTCTTATATTTGTAAGTGATGTACAAAATATAGCTTTTTTTAGACGGTGTTCAACAAAGAGATACATATACCTAATCATGTCGTTTACTTTTGAGAACATAGTTTTTATTTACGAAGTACGCGTAAATTAGTCGTTTTTTCGTATAAGCTCCCATCTGCTAGCTCAACGCGACGATTTCAAGGCATTAAACGATTGCGTCACCGAAGCGTTATCGTTCGTCAAAACGACGCTTATGTGCACCGACACTTAGAATGTAAATGCAATGCAAATGCATTTTTTAAATAAACAAAAAAACAAAAGAGAAAAGAAATATGAATAGCTAACAGGTTTCGAAAATTTCAGGAAGTTTAAACCACGAAACCCTCCTCCTGAATTCACCCCTGATTCGAGTTAATGGAATTCAAAAAGGATTCTTCTTCCCGGCTTCGCTGCTGTCCTATCTTAGAGCTCCTTGATCCATATCAGGTGTTATACGTTTCATTTACATTTACATTAATATACATTAACAATCATTAACATATCCGCGTTAAGGGGTGTTGCAGCACGAGTGAGAGAAATAACACAGTAACTACAAAAAACGAATTAAAAACACAACATCACGTTGTACAGACGTGTTCCAATCTAGCTAACTACTAGCGAGGTTGAATTTCAAGTTTTTAATTTAAGGTGAAACCTAGGAAAAGATGTCTCACTCCGATAAATTTGAACGATTTAATCTTTCTAATCTTGGTGAGAGGGACAAGGAGCCATATTTATGCACAAGGTACATACGATCTAAATTTTGTAATTTAATCCAGCAATGTGGCATTTTGAATCTGTTAGACCACTATCTCCACACTCTAGTCGGCAACAAGCTTTAGATTGCCCTTTGCATAGCAGAAACAACATTTTTATAGACCACGAGCGAGGGGCTCTAGGACTAGGATTTTCTCTCGACTACCCTCGTTCATAACACTGAAATCCAATTACTTGTTAGCATACGACAAGAACTGCAGACAATTTGGATGTGATTCGAGTATGTTGATGTTTCCCTGTCTGAAACGATACCAATCTCCCCCTATCAGTATAGACAATATAGTTAATGACTAAAACTCCTTGTTCACCGATGTAAAGGTAAATTCACCAACGTAATCCGGTTTAGTCTTACCATTGACAGTTCCTAAATTGAAAAAAATCATAGAAATTTATGAACTGTCTTTTTCTCGAACTCAGGTTTTTATTGTTGGTAGATAAGGTTGTAAGAGAGTTTTTTCTCACTCTTCAAATAAAGTTACACAACCCTTTCCAAACAAAACTCTGTCGTACATACCATATATGTACCTATCTACATCCCTTGTCTACAAATTAATTCAAGGCATTGAACGTTCACAGAGAAAAAAATATTAGTTCAAAACAATGAACATCATAATATTATGTTGGTAGGTTTTGTACAGAAAAAGCCCTTCACGTTATCAAAACAAAAAGAATTTCGAATTTTAGTTTATCCTTCTCACTTCTACATGCTCTCAGAATATTTTCAGCACACTGCATACACTCACACTCAGTCGTGTCTCTACCACAGTAGCTTCAAAAGCTTCTGGTCTGGCCACGCAGCGAGGTGGCAAGAGAAGGCGTCATAGTAAGATTTGAATTAATTTAGAATGGTTCTACAGTCATTTGTTTGGAACAAACGAACATCTCCTCGATAAAAAAGGGTGCAAAAGAGGTTACTGAGTTCATGGCATTGAGGAACTGTAATAAGATTGCCAACAATAAATTCTCTATATTTGTTGATGTTGTCACAAAACTCAGGGCCGACAAGCAGTTGAAGGGATGTTGATTCCCTCTCGGTTGAAAGTTTTCGAGGAGCTTGTAAGGATTATCATCGATTTTGTTCGACCCAAACCAAATTATCAAATCCAACTATAGTTTTGCCTGGAAGCCAAAATGGCATGTACTTTTTATTTCTAGGGTATTATGGGTTCATTCGCATCAACCAAAGCCAGAAAAGCGCATTCACATCCAGTTCTTTGCTAAAAGAAGAAAAAAGTACCTATACAAATGAGATTTTCGAAGAGCTCAAACGTATTAAATGAATATTTTAATGAGATGTCTCAAGCCCCGCACGAAGAGACCCAGGCCCTGAGCAGAATTAAATTGGAGGGTTAACCGGAGATTGGTCATCAGGAAGGCATTGAGTCGATCAACGCAAATAATTTCAAAATAACTTCATCCTTTAAACCTTTCATTTTTCGTTTTTCAATTTACCACAACATGCAGTTGCTTTGCCTCATTTTAGTTTTTTTTTTAAAGTGCTTCTTGTCCTAGAGTCCCTATCACAAGGCCTGTGGCCGTCACGTCGTAATAATTTCTAAACTAAAAACATTTCCGAAATGCATATTTTGCAACAGATACTTAGAACTTGTTAATTTTTTTTATCAATTGTATTAATTTTCGTGGCAAAACGTTCCCTAGGCCGAGGGCGTCTATGATGTATTATTTTTGTCATTGTTAGTCTGAAATTGTTATGACCTTGGCCTTGCAATAGAGCTGTAAAATGGCATGTATTTTTCTCCAAATAACAAGGATGTTTGGTGAGTTCTTTTGAGTTTTATTGAGAAGTGAAAATCCAGGTTTTTTTTTTGACAACTCATTCGGGTGTCAAGGAAACCTTGGTCAGCCCTATAGGTAAAGTTCAACAAAAGAGCCTATTTGTTTCAAATATTGCATAAGCTTAAGTTTATTGTTCAATTAAATTACATGAAAAGAGGAACACTTTATCATTAATAAAGGCTGTTAAGGATTCTATACTGTATTTATTTAGTGCTGAACTAACTACCAACGACGCGTTCTAGTTTTTTCTTGATGGCCTTGAAGGTCTATTTGTCAATACTCTTTTCGGCGTGAGATGGTAGATGTGCGCGATGGAACTTGGCGTTGATATAGAAAGAACGAAAAATGTCATCGTGACCTGTTAGGTAAGGTTAGGTTAGGACCTGTTACATGTGTAGATAATCGTATTATTCCCTGTCGAACAGAGTTGTAGTCCACAAAACCCTTCTGACAGAGGATATCTTCTCATGTGTGGCTTTGCAACGGTTCCAAAAAGTTAATGCTGTTTTTTCAAAGGACACCAAAACCTTTGTTGTCCATTGCTAGAAAAAGGCAGAGGCATAATAAAAATTATTTACTGTTAGAAAAAAAAGAAGGAAGAAAACGGCAGGAGGGACCTGCAATTTTTTGCCGATTCCGAACATCTAATCGAGAAAGCGCTTTTCATGACATAGAAATTACTATCGGTAGAAAAACATTTTATTTTCATCATGTTTTTGGGATTCAAACCTTGAACCTCTCACGAAACTGGAGGATATGGTAGCCATTACTCTACGGCACTACAAAAAGTAAAGGCAGAGGTGATAGCAATAAATACAATTAACACAATGTTCTCAAAAAAATCAATTTATTTCTCACCTGCGGCGTTTGCACTCATTCCATCATGACAAACTTATTCATTTCAACAGAAACGATCTTTTGGAAGGCAGAGTAAAAAAGTAATTTTATTCGCATTCCCTCATTAGAGACCGTGACTAATGTCAGATGACATTGCAGCTCGTATGTAAAGTTGTGTTGCCAAAAATGAATTTGTCATGCTTACACTGATAGACTTGTGTTTTGTGTATCGTTTTTGAACACGAATAAATTTAATGATTTACTATGAATATGAATATCCTTATAGAACCCGTGCAGTGTCGGGTTAGAATAGCACTGCAGCGCCTCCCCGCTTGTCGTAAAAGGCGACTAAAGGAACAATCATATCTAGACGACTAACATCAAAGTGAGTCTAGCGACACACATATCACCTAAAAACTCTCCCCAAGTATGCATGCAGATCCCGGGGTTTACACGACTGGAGATTACCGGTGTAGTAAAAGGGAAATCAAACTCAATAAATGGAGCATGCATGTGTCGAAAAGGATGAAAGGAAAATTTTTGAAAAATTTTGAGCATTATGGAAGTACTTGCAAACATAAGAAGCACTACCCCGCCAGGCAGTTCCATTGCTATGCATGGAGCTGATCCTGGACCGAGCAGCAATGTTCGGGTCAGAGCTATACGGATTCCGGGGGCTAGCAAAGTAATGCGACGAGTTGGACGAAAATTTAGAGTCGCGAGTTGGAACGTTGGAAGTATGACTGGTAGAAGTTTCGAACTCGAAGAGATGATGAGAAGGAGGCGAGTGGACATCTTGTGTGTTCAGGAAACGAAATGGCGAAACACAGCAAACAAAGCCCATTTCTTAGATGCAAAGACCAAGGCTTACAAGATGTTCTACTATGGAACAGAACAAGGTAGAAACGGATTCGGTATCATCCTTGACCAAAGTTTATATAACAGCGTGTTGACCATTTTGAAGTCCAGTGACCGTTTGATGTCTCTTAAATTGGTGATGGAAGGAAAGGTCTGGAATATCATCAGTGCATATGCTCCCCTAATAGGGTGTGAGCAGGAGGAAAAAGATGCATTCTGGCTTGATTTTCATAACCTACTTAAGAACATCCCAAAAGAAGAGTATTTGTTTGTTGGAGGAGATTTGAATAGACATGTCGGGAAGACAAACGAGGATTATGAAGACTGCCATGGAGGTTTGGGATTCGGCACCAGGAACACTCCTGGTGAAGATATTCTAAATATGTGCAAGTCATACGGTCTAATCGTACTAAATACCATGTTCATCAAACAAGACCGACACCTTATCACTTACAGCAGTGGAGGAAATGAAACCCAGATTGATTACCATTTGGTAACCAATTACATGAAATCTCGGGTGAAAGACTGCAAAGTGATACTAGGAGAAGCTGCCGCTCAACAACACCGTCTTCTTTTAACAGAATTTTTTACGGATGCGGTGAAGGAAGTCAAACAAACAAAGGCTCCTAGGAGAATCAAGTGGTACAATCTGGAGAAAACCAAAGGACAGCAATTCATTTCGTTTATGCAAAGTCAGCTGTGTAATACCATCGACGCAGTTTCAAATGCAATCACGGCACAAAATATATGGGATCGCCTACAACGAACCTGCTTAGAGAGAGCCAAATCACTGTTAGGAGTCTCAAAAGGACACCACCAACAAGCTAAAGAAACCTAGTGGTGGGATGATGTAGCTAAAGCAGTGATTAGAAAGAAGAAAGCAGCTTTCCAAGCTTGGTCGAAGTGCCCCTCAAGAAATACAAATGAAAAATCGCGTTTGCTGCAGAAAAGAAGCGAAGAAAAAGTGCGCCCAACTTCAAGCAAAAAGCACGGAGGGCCTGTATCGAGAGCTGGAAGAGATTTCTTTCCCAGCTGCTGAAGCAAATCAGGCAATCCAAGAGCTAAGACAAAGCAACTTGAATAAGGGAGCAACCATTTTCAAAATAGCCGCTCAGAGAAGGAGAAATGCGCAGGAGATTCGTTCGCCGAAGTTCATAAATGATGCTCAAGGACTGCTACTTGTGGATGACGACAAAATTCTTCACAGGTGGCGACAGTATTGTGATGATCTTTTGAATGAACAGTTTCCTCGGCGCCACTTTCCAACAGCTGCACCTAACTTTACGGAAGTATCCGACGTCACAGTCGAAGAAGTTAGGGAAGCAGTTAAGAACTCCAACAAAGGCAAAGCGATTGGGCCAGACGAGGTACCATATGAGTTTTGGAAAAATATGGGAGACATCGGGTTGAGATGGCTCACGATTCTCATCTCCAAACTTATAAGAGGTGACAGTTTGCCTAATCAATGGAGGGAAAGTTTTCTTCTTCCAATGTACAAGGGAAAGGGAGATACCAGAAGCTGTGACAACTATCGTTCGATCAAGTTGATGTCCCACACTATGAAGATCGTTGAGCGGGTTTTGGATAGCCGACTGCGGAAAATAATAAGGCTGTCTGATGACCAATGCGGGTTTGTCGCAGGTAAGTCAACTACAGACGCAATCCAAAGTATAAGGATCATTATGGAAAAACACCGAGATGCCTTAGAGGATTTGCATATTGTGTTGGTTGACTTCGAAAAAGCATTCGATCGACAACCGCGAGATCTGATATGGGTGGCCCTCAGACACCGAGGAGTTCCTGAAGCCTATGTGCGAATAATTATGGACATGTACGAGGGAGCAGTAACAAAAGTGAGATGCCCAGCTGGAGTCACCGAAGAATTCCAAATAACAGTAGGTGTACATCAGGGAAGTGTCTTGAGTCCACTGCTCTTTATTGCTGTTCTGGATTATTTGCTCGAAGGAAAAGTAACGGACAATAAAGTACAACAATTATTCTTTGCTGACAATGGAGCCATCATAAGCGAGGATCCTACATCCCTGCAACGAGCACTTGACGTTTGGATTGATGTTCTGGAAGGAAATGGGTACCGTATTAGCGCTAAAAAGACTGAATACCTGTGCTGCCCTTTTTTTGATCCAGACAAGCCTATTCCAGACATTTATTTGCATGGAAATGTGCTTCCCAAGTGTGAAAAGTTTAAATATCTGGGATCTATGATCAATAGTGAAGCAACTTGTGATGACGACATCAATCATCGAGTAAGCGTAGGGTGGATGAAGTGGCGAGAAAACTCAGCTATCTTCAGTGATCGAAAAATGCCCCCTAAGCTGAAGGGAAGACTCTACACAGCAGTTGTCCGTCCAGCTCTGACATACGGTTCACAATGTTGGACAATGTACAAAAAGTATGAGAGCAAATTGACGGCAGCCGAAATGAAGATGCTTCGGATGACAGCAGGAGTAACAAAGCTTGATCGAATTAGAAGTACTAAGATCCGTGGAAGCCTTCATGCCAAAAGTACCATCTTGGACAAAATTCAGCACGACCGGCTCAGTTGGTATTGTCATGTTCAAAGGAGAGATCCACAGAACCCCGTCCAAAAGGCAATATCATACAACGTTTCAACAAATTCGCGACGAAAAAGAAAAGGCAGGCCAAAACACTCCTGGTACAAGCAAATGCAAAAACAGCAGCATTTGGTTGGCCTCAGACATGGAACAATCCAAAACCGGGAGGCTTGCCGACGCTTTCTGAGGTCAACGCGGCGTACCCCACAGGCGGATCACTAGTGTGAAGCAGAAAAGTGGGAGAGTTGTGATCGCTTCAAGATCACTTCTCGTAACGCCGGAAATGGAAAGAAGAAGAAGAAGATGAATATCCTTATAGAGTTATACAACACAGCGCGAGCACTTAGACTAAGGAAGAGATATCGATGAATAACGATTTTAAGTCCTTATACATCATAATGAAGGCTAAACAGAATCAGGCGAAGTATTTCACAAACGGTTGGAGCGGTAAAAATATGAACATCCATATTTTACTGTACGCCTGGAGTAGGGATTAAGGTAAAACTGTTAAGCACTCGAGGCGGAGTGCGTGTTTCGGTTAAATTGTGCCAGGGGAGGAATGCAACGGTCTATTTCAATAGAGCACTGTTTGAAAAAGAAAAAGCGTTGAAGATAGTGAGATATATATTGCGAAAATATTTAAGAAAATCTATCGATCCGAAAACTGAACTTAGTTTTAAAGCTTTGTTTTGAACCTGACCAAACATGGAATATGTACTTTAGTTATAGGATTTATAAGTTGTAGAAACAGTAGAAGGAGCTCAATACTTTCTACATCGCTTTAAGAAACTAATATGTGAAGCTGAAGGTTGAGTTGTCAGCAAAGAAATAGAGTAGATTAGAAGTTTTAGACAAGAGGTCAATAAGAAATAAAGAAGAAAGTCGGGGACACCACGGAGCCCTGTGGCACACCAGCACTCATTAAGTGATTAACAAATTTCAAACCATCCTACACAACTTGTGTTGAGCGGTCTAAAAGATAGTTTCTAATCTAACAAAAACGAGACTCATCGATACCAGACGCACACGTTTTCGACAAGATGCTAAGGGGTATCAAATGTTTTAGATATATCAAGTGCAATAATCCTACTATCTTCAAAGCAGTGTAAGAACGGATTCCACTTTAGCTACGAAAACCGTACATTTAGAAGTATTCGTTCTTCAAGACATTTCATGAGTTGACGGTTTACCAACGACTCCATGGCCTTGGAAAGAAGGAACGCCAATATGTTACTATTATTTGTTGAATTAGCAGCAAATTGGGGTGCAACCAAGTTGGCTTCATGAATAGAGTTGAAATGTGAAGAGTCATTGAAGACGAGCGTTGCGAGGATCAATGACTAGGTGGAGTTCTTTTAAATCTTAACAAAAGACCGGACATTTCTGGTTCCTATGGAACGTTACAGTATTTTTTGCTTTACTTTTTAGTCACGCTTGAACATGGCTTTCTGTTTATGAGAAGCATTGCAGATATTTCTGGCTTGTTTGAACAAATTTCGGTTCTCTGAAGTATGGACGTCTTTAAATATTCAAAAACTTACTTCACTATCTTTAACCACCTCCATACAGCTCAAATCGAGCCACGATACTTTTGCACTGTGAGGAACAAAGTTTCTGGGCCGTCTTTGGGGACGATCAGTAATCATTTTGTTTTTGTTTTCGTGGACACAGAGGCGGTAGGTAGTTTTTTTGGATTAGGGGCTACCGCACATATTTCGGGAGGTAGTGGTAGCCATTGGTGGTATCCATCCGGATACAAGGGTGGGAAAATCCTCCAAGGACCAACAACATCTGGACCCCCCCTTATTGGAATCACCCCTACACAAATAAATTGGTAATCGAGTCCTTCTTCAACGAATGATATCGGCATGAAATACGTAACGACGGTCCAGTGCTGCGGCTCCAAGAACTCGCCTCATCCGACGAGCTAAGCCCTAATAAACAAGCATGCCAAGGGAGTCGAAGCCTGGACACCCCTCTCTTTCCTGCTGCCCGGATCATCCTCAAGTACCTGTAGCCATGAGGTTGTAACGGTGGTCTACTAGGTAAGTGAGGGGCAGAGGTCTATTTCGTTACACCAGACCAGACCCATTAACACCAAAAAGCTATCTAGAATTTTCGGTGTGTGTACTTCTCTATACAAGTTATCAGCTAATGATAATAACAACAATGAACAAAATGTACTTCATGGGCAGAAATTTCAGTATCCGAGTTATTTTAGTTGCAAGTTATGAGTTCCAATTTTGGGGAGGGAAATTTTAAATGTTTTTCTGTTTTTAAAAGAAGAGTTTTTATATTTTACAGCTGTTGTCTGCAGCGACCTGAAAAAATGTTAAATGTCTGAATCGTTAAAAAAAGTATCGTATAAACGGGTATCCGAGTAAGCCCGGTAGGTTTTAAGAACCTTAAGAACGCGCTCTATGACATTAGTTATCATATCAACTGATGCATCAAAATTTCCGTCGAGAAAGCACAATGGCTATAACTAAAATTTCGAAAGCAACTACTGATTCTGTCCAGATTAGCTTTGGCCACAGTTCGTTTGAAAAATTTATCTCTCTTTAACAGTGACGGTATAAGTAAAATCTATCAAATTGACAGAATGCTCAGATTTGCCAAGAGATGATACTTAAACCCCGTAGTTTATAGGATGAAAGCTAAGAAATAGAGAGGGTGTGCTGTGCGAATGACCAGAAAAATCAGAAACCCGAGAGGCTAATCAAGAAGCTGAGTCAAATGATTGAACTCAACAAAACTCTTAAGATTACTTCCTATCTGCGGGTGTAATCTGGCCAGAATTTTGAAGCTAGCCAGAATTGTGCACATATTGAAGGAAAATGTGATTTCAGTGCGAGGATAGCCTTTGGCTTCCACTAGAACCAAATGATTGCAGGAAATGTTACATGTAGCCAATATTTCAAATAAAGATAAAGAACTCTTATATCTGTTTTTTTTTTTTAATTTTCAGATTTTGTATTTATTTCTCGTCAAGAGATTTGGGAGAAATGAAACGATCAATAGATTTCAACATTTTGTGGATGAAATCATTTTTTGTCATCTGCACTTTGCTTTTCTCAATTGTTTGGGTTGAAATTTGTCTTCTGACGTTTTTTTTAGTCATTTCCATTTTGCTTTGAAGTAAATTTAGGTAGTGCAAATCTCCTTTACTCAAAAATGGATTGACCCAAAAGTATTTCTTAAAATTTTTCTTTCAGCCTTTTCAGCATCTTCCAACTGTTCTAAAGCATTCAGCGCTGAAATTAAAAGGTACGGAAATTTATACTTCAGAAATAATTTCTGAAATAATTTTCGGCCTAATTGGAGACAATTCCTGGAAAAGAGTGAAATAGCGCATCAAACTCGTTAAAAGTAGAATTACTATCTAAATTGGATCTTCTTTAAATGAAATAACAGTGAATGAGATTCTTACGGTCCAAGGATTTCAACCACATAAAATTAAAGCTAGTGGTTCATTGCATTCTGCGGCTGAATTTGGTGAGCCTTAACACATTGACTGCCATGCCAATTTTCGGTATATTTCACTGGGTTCCAATAACATTTTTTGCTATATTGTAAATAAGCATACCTGGCTAATCATATTTGATAACCACGGCACCACTGAAAACATAACTGGATATCTAATATGATAGCCATGGCAGTGTTTAGAGGGGATAAACAATGCCAGCATTTCGGTAGATTTGTGAAAATTGAAACATCATAAACAACAGAACACTCATCTGTGTGTCACTCAATGCCACATCAACTGACATTCATTTTGCAATGCGAGCGTGTATAGGAAAGAAAATCAATCTCAGTCCTTAAATGTCACAAAATACAAAAAAATACTAAAATAACCATCAACAAGCTAAAAGATTAGGTACACCAACAAAAAACGAGCATATGAAGTTTCCGAACTAAAAAACCAAACGTAAATGCCCATGAATCAAAACGGATTTGGTCAATTAACGGCAATAAATATGTGATGATGAAACTATCCGCTCGAAAAACCAGTATGTTCTATAACTGCACGCATTGCCTTTAGAAAAATTTCAAAAAAATGTCCACCGTAACGAGGTTATTGAATTGGCAAATTAGATTAGCACTGTTAACTGATTTCCCAGTTACCAGACACTGTCAATTTATTTTTTTTTTGTTTTTTTTAGGTTGGGTGGCACACAATAGATAACCGAATACTTTCACAGTCACTGCACTGAATGTTTATTTTCCTTTTAATTTTTTTTTTTAAGGCAACGAAGTTATTATGGATTAAAAAAAAAACCGTTTTTATTCTCGCTTGTCGCTCCAGGGTCCATTGGAAATTTTGATTTTTTTGTTTATTGTGAGGGGAAATCACAAAAAGGACTTCTTTGCGATGTGTACGAGTGAAAAAGTGAATTGAAATGCTGATCGGATCTGTTTGAAAAGTTTATCGCGAAAATTGATATTATCTTTGTTATGGTTTTTGGTTGAGTGTTTATCTCTCATAGCTGCAGTTGACGGTTTTGAAAGTGTAACATAAGCTGCATTGTCAAACAGAATATCTATGCACAACTTCAAGTTTAATTTTTGCGGAACTTTTCAGTTATTTATTCCAATCTCATCACACGTCTCGCAAACTGAAGCGATTTAAAACCTCCAACATCGTTATCTCGCTATCTAGGGAACAATTTACTGACTGTTCATGTTCAGAGTCAGCCATGAAGCTCAGAGTTTCCAAAAAATCAATATAGTGCAACTTTTACCTGCGATTATTGGTACTTTAAGTCATGTTTTTCAACTGTGCTGAAAATTTTCTTTGCGATAAATTTAAAACACTTGCTGAGCCGCTCGGCGTTGCTCGGGTCTGTAGTTTTCAGGCTACCGTTCTCGTTCCTGTTTCTGTTTCCATGGGATTATAGGGATGAAATATAAGCTAAGTTACTGAAGGATGATATGGCATTCCAGTGCCGAAAGAATTTTTGAAATCTTTCCAGTAGTTTCTATGTTTCCATTCCCAACCCCGTTCCTGTGGGAATCTTCCGTTCTAATGGAAATACTTGAATGAAATATAAGTCTATGTCACTGAGGGATAATGTAACATTCTAGAGTTGAAAGAATTTTTGAAATCTGTCAAGTAACTTTAAGGTTCCCATTCTTGTTCCTGTTTCTGTTCCCGTGGGATTATAGAGATAAAATATACGCTTTTAAACCTTCCCTAGACCTCCACGAATATTTCAAGACCAAGATAAGATAAATCCGTTCAGCCATTCTCGAGCTTTAGCGAGACTTTTTTCAAACTGAAATCAAAGCAACAATTTGATCTTACCAAATATTGTTATATAATATTATTTTATGTCGACATTGCTTTATTATTTAATGGAGTTCTGTAAACGCTTTCTTGTCTTTTATTATTATTTTTTCCATGCAATCGGCAAATTCTTTAAACTAGTCGGCATTCCACTAAAATTCACCCCCCCTCCCCCCAATAGCTTGAACTCTCGCTGTGCCCTTATCTTCACAATTGCAAAATTTGGCTAAGGAAACGAAACCTTTTCATTTTGAATATGCAGACGTATCTGTACAACACCATCAAAACAAAATCCGTGGTCCACAGTACAAAGTATGTGGAATTGCCTGAAACAAACTTTGCTTAGATTTCAAATAGGCACTACCAACCAGCCAAAAAAACCTATCGGTGTAAAGATGAGGGTAAGGCATTGATAATTAAGTGATAAAAGCGCGACTATTAAAGCGTGGTCAAAATGCACCTCCTACAATAGAGATGAAAAGGGTCTCCTAAAAGTGGAATACAAAAGCTGAAAGCAGTAAGTGAAGAAAATGTGCACCCAACTCCACGGAGAACATGTATGGAAGGCTGAAAGGGTTACCTCTAAAGTAAATTTATATCTGATGGCCAATGCGTGTTTGTCGCGGGTAGGTCAACAAAACTGATGCACTCCAAAGTATAAGGATCCTAATAAAAAAATTACAGTCACTCCCACGTTTTATAATATCTCATGCATGAAGATAAATCCTCCACCACAGACCATCAACTAAAAATAAAAATAAATAAATATAAATAGACCATCAACACACAGCTGTAAAAAAAACTTTTTGAAATTTAAACTCAAATTTATATGTATTTAAAGCGCATACCTCCTAATTTGTTTTCCGTCAACGGCTCCAAGGCAGTCTGCACTTAAACTTTGTCAATGTCACTCATAGTTTCAATTACACAGCTCTCACTTTTATTTAACTCATTTCAATTCGAAAAGTTGTGCAAGTGAAGCTTGATGCAATTGAAAACAAAACTACAGGAGAAACTTTTAATAAAGTCAATTTGAATTTTTATACCGCAATGTCAATATTAGTGTTTTATTGTGGTAATGTCACATTTGCCAAAAGCAAAGTCAAAAAGGAATTTTATATTAGACAGTGAATGAGCACGAATAGTTGTTCCAATAGTAGTTATCGTTGCAATTTTCAGATTCTGTACAGGGTGTTCCACAAATTGTAAAATCAAGTAAAATTTGTCAAATTATTTTTGAATATGTTCTGGAAACAAACCAACTACTTCAAATAGATTTACTTAATTACTTACTTAGGTGGGCATTACAGTTCGGGGTGAACCTGGGCCTCAACCAACATCCTTCTATAACGACTTCGATTACGGGCGAGCTCTCTCCAGTTTCGCACTCCAAGTCGGTTGAGGTCTTCATCCACTTGATTGCGCCACCTAAGACGAGGTCTTCCCCTTCCGCGATTTCCCTGCAATGTGCTTTCGAACACCCGACGAGCCGGAGCGCTTGGGTCCATCCGCTTTTACATGACCCAACCATCGTAGCCTCGCGGTGCGTACTCTTCTGGCTATGCCCAATGCCCATGTCACGGTACTGCTCATACAGCTCGATGTTGTACCTTCTTCTCCACACATTGTCTTCGCATATGGGACCAAAGATCATTCGGAGAATTTTTCTTTCGAAACGACCAAGGGTTTCCTCATCCGCAACGGTTGGCAAGAGTTATTCTCCGTTTGATCTCCGCACTGATGTTGTTATCCGTGTCTACAGCGGATCCTAGGTAGACGAAGTCCTGTACTACCTCGAAGTTATGTTTGTCTATTGTGACGTTTTGTCCAATTCGTCGATGTTCAGTGTCCTTGTTTGATGACAACATACATACTTCGTTTTGCCCTCATTAACCATCAGACCCATTTTTGCCACTCGCAAAAGCACCTATGACGTCACGCTTTTTTCTTCCCATTACGTCAATATCGTCTGCGTAGGCGAGTAATTGTACAGACTTTTGAAAGATTGTTCCTCTGGTGTTGACGTTTGAGTTTCTTACAATCTGTTCAAGTCTGATGTTGAAGAAATCGCATGACAGTTTGTCGCCTTGCCTAAAACCTTTTTCGACATCAAAGGTCTCGGTGAGTTCTTTACCGACCTTGACGGAGCAGCGTGAATTCTCCAAAGTCATCCTGCATAGTCGTACGAGTTTTGCAGGGATGCCGAAACCAGACATGGCTTTGTACAGCTCGTCTCTGTAAATACTGTCATACGCGGCCTTGAAATCGATAAAGAGATGGTGAATATCGATATTATGTTCTCGGGTTTTTTCCAAGATCTGCCGTAATGTGAAAATTTGGTCTATTGTGGACTTCTCTGGTCTAAAACCACATTGATAAGGACCTATCAAGTTGTTGACGTGGGGTTTTAGACGTTCACATATTACAGCAGACAAGATCTTATAAGCGACGTTAAGGACGCTTATCCTTCTATAATTGGCGCAATTGTGAGGGTCTCCCTTCTTTAGGATCAAATAGATTTGTTGCGGTAAAATTTACCACAACAAGTTCTATCTGCTGTTCCCCTCCCGCTAATAAACTTTTCTCAGAGCTACTCGAAAGTAGTAGAAGAGTTCAGTTGAAACCTCGTAAATCAGCCGGAGACCTGTTCTTCTAGAACTTTCGAAAAGTCACTTTCAGGTTATTTGTTGCCGAGGTATGGAGACGATACAATTGAAGACACTTTTCTTGTGTGACGGTCGGTCCACAAAAGTTCGTACGGCAGGTGGCCGACGAAAGAAAATCGATAAAAGATGCGAATGGCATGAAGAACGAGACCCATGTCCAACAATGTGTGAACTATATTCACACCAACCTAAATTTAGTATTAACTTTCAATTAGAATTAAATTGATATTGAAATCAAGGAAGAAACATTTAGAGACGTGTTTCCGATTTTATTCTCAATTTCTTTTTCTAACTATCTGGACGAAGGTCTTCGGAAAGTATCCGTCGAGCTTTAAAACTTGGCTTGTGTTTTCGGTTCTCCGAGAAAAAATCTTCTTCGTATTTTACTTTGAGCTGGTTTAGGCTGGGGACTTTGCACGACTTAAATAATTTTTCGGAGTAAGTCTTTTTGAAAGGGGTTGAAATCGTCCACTGGTGATCACATCACCTGATTGCAAAGGACCGCGGGTAGTTGATTCGTGACATCTCACTCGCACATCTTAGCCTAATGGCGGAATGCTGCAGTAAAAGTGAGACCGAACAACACCACGATTAAAGGTCTGACGAGGACGGTCTCTTGACTTTTGGCTGTGAAAGTGAAAGGATAGAAGAAAGCGTCCAAAGAGTTATTGCGATTTATTTTGTTTGAGATACGAAAATTTGCTTTTTTGACGATATTTTGTGAAGCCGACTTTGCGGCAAAATTCCGGTTGGGAATTCACTGGTGGAAAATTGAGGAGTGCAGATAGGGTATTTTCTCAAGAAGTGTAGTACAGAAGAATAGCTAAGTATATTCTTTCCTTTTTATTTCTTACTTTTCGTTTCGAAAAATCCTTCATTTTTAAGGGTTTTTCGAACACTTTAGACTCGCCTTATTTGGGCAAAAACCTAGATCCGCTAGGCCTTCGTTGTCCTACCGTTTTCTTTCCCGAAATTGCGGAACTCGCGACCGATTTCCTTTATTTCTACTATTACTTCTTATTTCGGAAACTTTCCTTTTGTAATTCTTCCTTGTGTTCAACGACACACCAATCTGTTTTTCTATTTTACTTAACTTGCTTTAATTTTCTTAACTTTTCTTTATTTCGAGAATTGGCCTTCTGTCAACCTCGAAAGAAACTCTGTACATTTTCTTTTATATTTAAAAGATTCTGGGTTTTAATCCAGGTTTCGGCCACGGTTTCCCAGACACCCTACAAATACAATCAAATTCTATACTTTCATTCTGAAATTTCGTACATTTCATTTCTTTCATATTTTTTCTTTACTCTTTAGCTAATATTTCAGCTTTTGGTTAAGGCAAACCACCATTTTAAAAGGTTTCCTGGCGCCCATATTAGAAGTGAGCTAGTACGCCCTTGTACTCTCACTCATCAGAGTTTAGTTCGTACGTGATATTATTTTATAATTGTGTGATAATCCCTTTTAATCGAATCGGATTAAAAAGGAATATCAAATCGAACCCACCCATCAGACTGAGCTACGGGAGACAGTACTGAAGTGTTGTTGGTTGCCGAACGCGAACCTGTGTCATATTTGGTTTGACATTTCGTTTAAAAGGCAATGTGTGCGAACGTCGGGATTGTTGATATCCCAATTTCAGTTTTCGCGAATAAATATAGTTTCTTTTGTATCGGGTACGTTCTTAATTTTGCTCGCGGTAATTGGAATTGATTTCCAACGTTTTAATTAATAGATTAAAGTTCGGTTCGCGAAAATATTCGGTAACAACTTCGAAAAGACTCAACCAACCAAGGCTTAGTAAGTCTCAATGGTATTTAAGTATTGTAAAAAATCTTTGAAGTCCTTGAACTATTCAACTCTTAAAATACTCAGATATTATAAAAAATCAATTCAATTCGTAACAATCATCCAATATTCTTCTTTTTCCCCTTTGGCGTTACGAAGATCGTTGCCTAGAAGAAGCCACAGTGCTCCCACTTAACTGCTTCGTAGTAGCGATCAGCCTGTGGTTGACGCCAGATTCGCTGATTCCCAGTTTTAGATTGCTTCACATCTGAAGCCAACCAAAATCACGTTTCGTTGCGCCAGAAGTTTTTTGATCTGATTTTCTTTTTGTTTCTTTACGTTTCGTGTCTGAACATTGCATGATTTTGCTTCCTGGACGAACCTCTCAATATCTCTTTTTTGAATTGGACCCTACGGCCGGCTCAGTGGGCGTACTTTTTTTTTCAAGATGGTGTTTTTGAAGTGAAGTCTTTCACGGACCTTGGTACTTCTAGTACGATCAAGCCTTGTTACTCTTTCTGTCATATGTGGTATCTTCATCTCATGTGTGCTGAACGAACAACCGCAGTGTTGAGTCTTCATTTCATCTTACGGTACATATTTCACAGAAGATATCGGAGATCACCGCATTTAAGCCACGCCACGCTTGCTCGATAATTATTGTCGTCATCAAAAGCTTCTTTACTATAGATGAAAGATCCGAGATATTTAATCTTTTCAAACTTGGGAAGCAGACTTCCGATCAAGTAAACGTCGGGAATATTCATGTCTGAATCAGCAATCGGGCAACACAAGAACGCTGTCTTTTTTTTTGCCAAATACGAAATTATACGGAAAAAACCAACGAGATTATTAGGTGCAAAGAAAACCTTTAAGCTGAAACATGATTTTGATTTATCTATTCTTTAACTAAAATTTATCTCTCAACTTCGTATTTCATGGGACTGTCTTATATTGCTTGATTTAGACACCGAATTTTCATTAAAATAGTTCATGCGCAAGTCCTTGTTAGAAGAAAATACCCAGTATCAAGTATTCGACTGATATCAAAATTACACACTGTATGCTAGCATAAAGTCGAAGTGCTTGATATGTTTGCCTTTAAACCAGTCGCTGTTTTCTTTCTAAAAAATGAATACATACTCAAAAGAAGAAGAAATAAACCGAAGAACTTATACAAGACTTAAGTGCACAATCATGTAGATATGTACATCAGAATACGGCCGATGAGACTGACAGTCAATTTCTATTTTCGCATCACATTAAAATCGAGTGAATCTTTTAAAGGATGTCATTTTTTTCTTAGAAGTTAGTGAATTAGTCATTGTTTGTATTCATTAATCATTTTCAGAAAACTCTTTCATCTCTGTGTGGTGGAAGAAACAAAGAACTTAAATCTCTTAATTTATTTTCAAGGAAAGCTTATTTAAGATCCATAGATAAGTAGGTACATAATACTTTTTTCTTCTTTTTATTATTTTGATTAATTCTTGATGGAGAAAACAAACAACTAACAACCAGAAAGAAGGAAAAATTTCATTTTGAAAAGAAAAGAACATTTTATATAGAGAACTGAAAAATGGCAAGGTAGGAAGGGGGCTTTCAATAATCGTATCCGAATAACTTTTGTTGTTGTTTACGTTTTTAAAATACTGAGACATTTTTACATTTTTACATTGTACATTTTTTTAAAGATTAGATATTTCTTTATTTCGTATAAATTTTACACAAAAGGTTTGCCACCGCACATAATATAATACAGAAATTTGATTCATATGATCTTTCTACTGAAATATTATCTTTATATTACAATGTATGTGGGATCTTTTCTCCAAAAATGAAAGATTTATTACAAAATAATAGTTTTAAGTTTTATTAATATTAAATAATTACTTCAAATTACAACGTTTATAAAAAAGAGAATAGTTCATCCACGGACCACGGTTATCTACGTCCACGGTGGTTGGTACAAGACTGACTGCTCGTGTACTCGCCAGTAGGTATCGCTTTGTCACATAGCACCCATACTACATGTATAGGTTCATTACTAAGAGAAAAAAGAGATATTTTGTTGGAAGAAACTACTATCGAAAAACTTCCATTTCAATTTAGAGAGATAAAAAAAATGACTGGAAATTGCTATAAATTAAATAAATAAATAATAAATTAATAAATAAGTAAATAAATAAATAAGTATAAATCAATAAATAACAATAATAATAAATGAATAAATACTTCGATAACTTCACAAATAGATAGTTACTCGTAAACAATTTTAGAGATTTTCAATGAAATAATTGAACGAATGAATAAATATGTCAATAGACCGCGAAAAGGAACAAAAAAAGAAGCCCGGAGTGCTAAGTGCCGACAGAAGTGAAAACAGAATTGAATTTTCAGTAAATGTTTTAATGTACAGGAAAATCTTTTATAATACATTATAAATGTAGATGTACATATAGAAGAACATCAATGAAACTTATGAGTTTTCATTCACAATTTCATCTTTTCTGTTATCATCTCTACAATCATCGTATTCTAATACTGAAATAATAGGTTTATGGTAACTTAAATAGGAAACGAACAATTTTGTCTCAAATCTATTTAAATACATCGCAAAGACTGCATCAATTGTCGCTTTATATTTCGTTGTACTAAGGCTGCGGTCATTCGTCATTTAAAATAGTGTTCTTCTTTTAAAAATTGGAAAAGTGGCAAATTTGTAACATCGGCGAAGTTGAGCAAAATATGGCAGTTGTATCAGACAACCTTTTAATTACAGATAGCTACTCCTGCTGCTGGACGATCGTGCCTTCTGAAACTTGCAACTGAATTGAAATCTGGAATATCATAATATCTATGTTTCTTCGTCACCCTTGTGAAATTCTGTTAAAATAAATACATTAAAGTTTTTAACTATAGTTGTCTACAGATCTTGTAACTGCGCTCGTAAACTTTGACAATAAAATGAAAAAAAGGACAATGCATTAAGTTTAGAAACGAAATTAATTAATATTTGAGTAATGGTTTTCATGCAACCAATTCAATTCCATCGATAAATCATCGCGATGAGTTGTTGATCTCTTTTAATTTGTTGTAAAGTTCGAATCATCGACCAGTGCGTCTCCTACTCTGCCATGATAAAATTTCCAGCTTCATTCATCCACTTCATTGGAATGGTAGTAAAATATTTGGTGCTTTTTATTTTTTTGCGTTGCATAAATTTTTCTCTGTCCTTCAATTCCTTTCTTTCTTCTCTGTATTTCTCCGAGTCGGTAAGTAATTATTACTAGGTAATGTTGCTATTACATTCTTTTAAGTCATTTAGCAGCATAAAAATTAAGGTGTTTCTTGGCTCAATGGCAGAGTCGTTATGGCTATTAAACTCAGGGTCTCTGGTTCGAATCCCAACCGTGGCCACAAATTTTTATGTAATGTTTTCACTTTAAATAAATAAAAAAATGGAAGTCATGGATTCGAACCTGAGACGCTGGGCTATATGACGACTTTACATACGAAATACGATGAGCCAAAAAATGGTGTCGGTCGCGAATTCAATGCTTTACCCCCATCGCAAAAGTGCCAAACGCGCCTAAAAAAGTTCACTTCAAAAAAACATAAGAAAATAAGAAGTTAGATGACAATTTGGACTATAAGTTACAGGTTTATAAATTCTGAATAAGGTCATTTTCAGCAAACATACATTTCAAAAGAAATTTATCGGAAAGTTTTGAAATTCTTTCAACAATCAACTCAATTCGCATGTTCATGCAACTCGTGTGTTGAATAGTGCCATTGCAAATTCAACATCATTTTAAGAATCTTATTTTGTGATATTTGGAGCTTTTTTAAGTGACATTTTGCACAACTTCCCCATACTGGACATCCATACAACAAAATAGACTGAAAGATAACTTTGAATATTATGAATTTATTTTTATTTGAAATCTGTGACTTACGATTTATGAGGGGGTAGGGCATTTTAATGGCAATCCCTACCTTTTTTTTTAATGTTTGAGAAATATGGTCTTGGAATGTCAGTTTGGAATCAAGGTATATTCCAAGATATTTGACAGATTTTTGCCAGTAAATACTGCATCCATTAACTTGAAGCTGATTGCTTGGAAGAAAGGAAGATTTTCTGTTCCGAGAAAAAGATGGCTTGCATTTTTTCCCAGTTGAGTTTTATTTTCCATCTGTTGTAGTAATTTTCTAATACCCTTGTCGCATTTTTAAGATTCGTTTCAATTTGGAAACTGAATTTATGCGACGAAAGTATTGCTGTATCATCAGCGAAAATTGCTGATTCACATTCAGGCAGATCCGGAAAATCAGATGTAAGAATATTAAATAAATAAATTAAATTAAATTAAATTAAATTATTAAATATAATAAATAAATAAATTATTAAAGGGAACAGCAAAATCAAAATAGAACAAACTTGACTTTTCACAATTTACATGTACTTTAAAACATCTATTTGACAGGAAACTTTGAACAATTTTACACAAATGTGGTGGGAACTTATACATACTTTAAAAGCTTGAAAATTAGCCCATTATGCCACACGGAATCAAACGCTTTTTCTATATCATGAATTATCATGCCGCTGGACTCATCTCTCGTACGATTCGTTTTGATGATATTACAAATTCTTTTTACTTGATCGGATGTATTGTGAAGTTGTCTAAAACCGAATTGTTGGTCTAGAAGAATTTTATATCTTGAGAGGAAAATAGACAATTTATTTTTAATGACTTTTTCTAAAATTTTGCTGACACTGCTTAAGAGGCTTATAGGTCTGTAACTATTTGGGCTTTCAATAGGTTTACTAGCCTTTCGAATCGGAATTACCTTAGCTACTTTCCAAGAAAGTGGAAAGTAATGCATTCTGAGGCAAGCGTTTACCAGAAAAGTAAGATAGGTGATGCCGATAACAGGTAAATTTTTAAGATATATATTTTTTGAATAGTATCAAGTCCACTTGATTTTTTTGCCTTTAAGGCCTCAATAATTGTTTTAATGTCGTTTTCTTTCACGAAAAAAGATGGTGGCGTAGTGACTGAAGATGAATTAAATGCATCAATAGTTTCTTTGACTAATGAATTAGTGAAGTTTTCCCCTAAAACTTGGTGGTTTTTTACAAATACATTGCCAAGTTCCTCAGCCTTTTCAAGGTCAGTATATAAGGTTTCTGTAGAGGTTTTTAAAAATGGCAAACTTTTGCCTTTATTTTTAATGATCTTAACAATGTTCCAAAATGGTTTGGTACCTTTATCCAACGAAAAGAGTTTTTTATTCCATTGCTCATTCCTGATGCTACTAATTTTTGAGGATATAAGTTTACTAAAAAACGTAACCATATTCCGAGAGAAAGGTTGATGGTATCTCTGTCAATTTCTTCTGTGAGTATTTCTTATTTTAATTTTCGCATAAAAGTTAGAAAAAAATTTTATCAAGAAACCACTATAGGAATATAGAGGAAATAATAATTACTTTGTTTTTACTCCACAAAAACACAAGGAAGTAATGAATATAATATTTAGTAGATACGAGTACGCATTTCTACCAAAAAGGTATCTAAATCTATTCGAGAACTTTTGGTATACCTCTCTATTCAAGCGATCAGCTGGTAGAAAATTTATTTCGGCTTGGTTTTTACTTGCGATTATATTGTAACGTGCAACTTAGTTCGCAATAATAAAACTTTTCCTTTCAGTTCAATTCTACTATACTTTTATTCGATATATACTTAATTCGATCTCCACTCAATCTTTGCACTATCACTTGTAAACAAAAACTCAATCTTAATATTATCACTCTATAATCAAAACTGACTTCTCTGGTTGCGTCAGCGGCCTATTTATATAGAATAACATTACATCTAGAACTTTCCAGTAATTTCCGACAGGGAGAGCCTTCCAGTATTTTGCTGTCAACCATTTCCCCTCCTGGTATATTTCTACACACTGACTCACCAGACAACGCCTTCTATTAGATGTCCATTATAGTGTTACCGCTTGTGTTTTCGGCTGAACGTTTTTCGATTAGGAAATTAATATTAAATTTTGGGTGTACATTACAATATGTACTATAAAGCCAATTGAAATAACAACTCAATATGACATTACGATGATAGAGAATACGAAAAAAGTGGGTCCTGCAGTTCTGTCTGCCTGTAAATAGTTGTTCAAGAGAGATTGCGAATCAACATTTGAAAAATTCAACTTTTTGCAATATTAACTATTTTTTTTAAAAAATTTTAATTTTTTGAAAATTTTCAAAACTGCGCTTTTGATTTTTTTCAAATTGTTTGTCAAAACATCTTCTGGTAAGGTTTTATGACCTGCATAGTTAATTTTTTGAAAAACTCATTTTTAAAAAGTGAAACATAAAAAACCAATTTAAAAAAAACTGCTCTAACGATTTTCACAAACTTTTCAGTGTTTATATGTATGTATTAAATACTGCTCAAAATTGACTTTTTTTGATTTCCGCTTGAAACTTCTGGAATATTTAATTTTTTTTTTTTTTTTTTAATATATTTTGCGATCTTATTAAATTTTCATAATTAATGTGTAGTTGGCAAGTCTGTACCACCGAATATATTATGAAGAGAGATTCTTTGTGAGTTTATGACATTGAGTGTATCCAGATGGGTGATCTCGTAATGTAATGACATGGAGAGATATTTCTTCACTTTCGAAATACAGTCTGCAGATAAGGTCCACTGACAAGCTCATTTGCTGTAGAGGTTTCTTTTTTTTGAGTAGATTGGCCGCTGAATAGCCTGAAGGCCTTTAAAAGTTTAAATTTTTTGGAAAAACGTTTTGAAAAGGTTCCACCAGTGGATTTACACCAAGCTTTGTTAGATTTTTCCACTAGGACATTCTTGCTTTTAAACTTGAATTGGTTTTTATTTACACCGTGGATGGGTTCCCCACAGACAAATGGTTTAGAGGCACTGTCCTCAGCTAAGATGTCAGCAGTATCGTTACCATCATAGTCCTTGTGTGCTGGAAAAAAATGGAAGATAACAGAGTTTTTCTTACCGAGTTCGGATAGAAGCAAATAACTGTCTCTTGACCTATTTTCAATTTTATGACTGGTGAGCTGAGTGCTTTTGGCTATCTGAAAATATGAAAATTGTTTATTTTCTATTTTTTTTTTATTCAACGATCTTATAACCCTTGCACATAAAATGATAACAAAGACTTCAACTGAAAAGCTTGTTCTAGATGAGATGACGGTTGAAAGTGCCGGAACATAACGTCAGTTTTTTTTTGAGCCATGTGTAATCAGAGAATCAGACCTTGCCTTGAAGAGTGAGGTATTGCATGCTCTTAGTCTTCCTTAGAGAAGATGACTATGCAGAAGTTGTCAATCATCAAAAGGTGATCCTTCTGGTTCCTACGCCGCGCCGATGCGTTGATATTGACGGACGAGACGCTCGATGCCTAATTTTGCTTCCACATTTATAAAAAGGAAGTAGTGCTAGAATGACGTTTCAAGCAAATGTGATGCATTTAGTTGCTAGTCTCGGAAGTTTTTCTAGCCAAGTAGGCACACAAAAAAGCGAGTTTTGTCTTCCTGTCCTTCTTTTCATTTTTCTTCTTTTTCCTTCTTCATATTTTGATATCTTTTCATCCGCTTTTGATGAGCGTTGTTCAGAATTGCGAGTCTCTAGCTCATCGGGAAGTTGCTGTTTTGTTCTCCTCCTTTGCGTTTTACTTCGCCTTTTCTAATTTTCATATACAGTCTCTAGTATATTGGAAAGCTAGTTCACGAAATAGACAAGGAAAACCATATACGAAGCCGATTTGTAATAAATAAAATAATAAATAGATCTAATAATAAAATTCCATTCCCTCACAAGGTATGGTTGTGAAAAATGCGCTAGGCCCAGGGGCTCCTCGCTCTGTTGCGCCACCTTATTTATTTTTATTTTTTAATAATAAAATTCGATTTAACTAAAAATCCTTTCACCCATCTTAAAGTCTTGAACTCCCACATACAAGGCCAAAATTCTTACACTTCAATTGCAAATTCAAATCCTTTTAGAAATAGGATCAAGTTTATTTTAAAAGCAAGTGGAGTTTACTTCTCGGTTAAAAGTGCTTGAACACTACAAAATCTTCCATCAGAGCAGGAAACATCTTATCCAACTCTCAAAGCAATAGTTTTTTCAAGAAACTTATTATACTGGCATTATCATTCATATTAATGTGGATAGGTTGTGTGTGTAGCCAAATCCATGCTGTACTTTTATAGCCATTAAACTGTGCGTGGGATCATTCCATTATATCTGGCCTAATTTAGCCATATCCAGCCTCGACACATTTTTTTCGCACATTGTGTTATAAACATCTCTCCTTGGACGGACCATAAATAAATTCCGAACCAACGATGATATGAAATTCTGTTTTCTTAAGCATATACGAAGAAGAACACAATGGTGGTATTAGAGACAATAAGCCATGTCACTTGGGTATTTGAAAAGCTGTTATGCCACTTTGTCACTTTCTTGTTTTCTTTAATATTGATTCTTTTTATAACACACAGACAAGTATTACTATTAAAGTGTGAGCCCCTGTAGAAATTAATAAAATGCTCTTGATGTCTAAGAAAACGAATCAAAATAAAGCGGGAATTACTTTCTTTCAATTAAACAACACTAACTACCGTGTATGGTATCAAAACAAACTAATTTCACCGGAAGCCGAAGGAGAAAGTCACTAATAGTTGGGGTTAGATACGTTTTATTTAAGACTGCGTGAAAATGTTTGCTTGTGGAATTCGGAATTTGTTTCTTAGGCTTAAAGCTTTTTATTAAATGTTTGTGATGTTTATATGAGACTATGTTTTCAGTGGTTGTGACAAAATATTAAGAAGAAATCCTAGAACTGGACAGTTTTGCACCGATGAACTATGGCTGCCAATCAAAGATATAAACACTACAGTATTAAAGGATTCCAATAATGTAAGTAAACTGACTCGCATATCATAGCTTTTGCTCAATTTGTTTTGTTTTTTAATTGACGCCTCAAAAGGGCCAAACTGATTACCCGTGCAATGGATTTGATAAACTGGCTCAAAATAAAGTTCTTTTCTACTAAGAAATTAAACTTTTTTACAAAAGTTTTAGTTAATATTCATAGTGTACTACAATATTTTTTGACATAATTTCTGCGATTTTCACTTCCTAAAATTGTAAGAGCTTCGTATGATGTAATTACCGAATTACCAAATGCACTCTGTTCTTAGCACTCTGTATTGTGTACTGTGTACTGTGTACTGTGTACTGTGTACTGTGTACTGTGTACTGTGTACTGTGTACTGTGTACTGTGTACTGTGTACTGTGTACTGTGTACTGTGTACTGTGTACTGTGTACTGTGTACTGTGTACTGTGTACTGTGTACTGTGTACTGTGTACTGTGTACTGTGTACTGTGTACTGTGTACTGTGTACTGTGTACTGTGTACTGTGTACTGTGTACTGTGTACTGTGTACTGTGTACTGTGTACTGTGTACTGTGTACTGTGTACTGTGTACTGTGTACTGTGTACTGTGTACTGTGTACTGTGTACTGTGTACTGTGTATTGTGTACTGTGTACTGTGTACTGTGTACTGTGTACTGTGTACTGTGTACTGTGTACTGTGTACTGTGTACTGTGTACTGTGTACTGTGTACTGTGTACTGTGTACTGTGTACTGTGTACTGTGTACTGTGTACTGTGTACTGTGTACTGTGTACTCTATGGGACAGAGTAATCCGTTTAGAAAAACTTATGTTTTGGAGTAGTTTATGTTTATCTAAGGAAAACTCTGAAGCATTACATTCCCAAGACAGTGCAGTGTAAACAAAACACTCCAAAAAGTGTGTGAAATTGCATTAAATAAAATCTACAATACACCTTGAGCTTGTTTGTACTATCCAGTCGTGAACACTTCTTTATTCAATGGAGAAATTGTATCAGCCTGCAGTTTCACTATACAGACTTAAAATAGAGGACTGTTCTGTAACTATCGCCTTGATAACATCGATTGGGAAACAGTGAAAACCGAAACAAAAAATGCTACTAAATTCATAGAGTTTTGTTCCATTTTCCACCGTTTATCGCCGCGCCGGCTTTTATCGAGGTGATAGTTACAGAACAATTGAGTTCTGAGTTTAACTTTAATCACGAGTTATTCTTTGCTTAAGTTGTTAATTTACTCAGCTAAATGTTAAATGAAGAGCTTACCTTTAACTTTTAACAAACGTATTTTATAAATATTATTCAAATCACCTACTAAATAGTTATCTGGAACGTTCTATTGCACGTTCGACTATGGTGAGACCCATATCCAAGCGAATGTGAAGTGAACGACACTTCACACATGTTCAAAAGTAATACCGCCATTTTGTCATCAGTTTCAGTTTAGAGTGGGCCATCTTGTGGTTTCTTTTTTTAAATCATAAGTTCATTTGACACTGACTGCTGTTTTCGCTCCAAAACCATATTATCATTTTACTCATTCATGCATACCAACTTCAAATCCTTACAGCAAAACCGTCCGACCAGACTTTCTGACTTTTGCAAATACTTTTCCTGAAAAACAAGGATGTAACTTTTAGGCATTTATCGTTAGCAACCAAAGCATTTTAAGAACAAGCACTTAGCACTGAATCCAAAACACTTCTCGCACTCTCTTCAATAAGTGTCTTCACTAATCGCCGGCGGTGGCAGCAAGGAGGCTTATAAGAAAAATCTAATCCACTCATTAGATAATATTCCTCAAAACTATGAAAATTCTGAACGAAGTCTTCTTAGGATAAGGTTTGCGTTAAAAGCTTTCTTAATGGTAGCAATAGGATTGTTATGAAAGGTTTAAAAACAGCAAGTCAGGATCAGAAAATGGACAACACAAGCATTCAGTCTTTCCTGAACTAATATGGTGCCTACTACCTTCTAACATTTTTACTCAGACGTTAAGTGCTTTTTATAGGGATGTGGAACCCTCGCGAAGTATGTATAGCTCTATTGTTAGCAAAGAATAGTTGATGTATGTACTTTGGTGTTCTTTGGTATTCCACCAGGTAGTCTAGGATTGTAATAAAGAGCAGAGGGCTCAAGAAGCTCCCTTGGTGTACACCTTCTGTTAATTAAGTGTAATACTCTTTTTAAATAAAACAATTTACTTCTTCTTCGTTCGAAAGCTTTATTACAACTGAACTCTTATCTCTTACTTAACTCTAATCGATCTTTCTTATAAACATGTTGCAGAGCAAGGTGCGAGACAAAATACTGCTAGAACATCTGTTATGCACATAAAGAGGAATTGATAATATGTCTTAGAAAGTGGACGTATGATACAGTGAGTCTAATCTACTCTTGATATGAGTTTTGAGAAAACTCTTACATAAGTTTGTTATACACATACCCAAAAACTACTGAACCGATTTTGAAAATTGTTTTACCAATTGAAAGCTACGTTTCAGCGAGTAACAAAGGCTATATTGTATCCCCGTATTTTGAACAGGGAATGGTGCCACAGATATTTGTGGTTAAAATGAACAACTAATTTTGAAAGCGCTATGCATGGGTAGGCATATACCGCGAGGGAGAATTTAACAAATTTTCGAGAAAAGCTATATCAGCGGAAAATTTATTGCATAATTCTAAGATTCAAGCTTCGAACTCCCAAGTAATATGGTGACATAACAGCCCTTACACCACGGGCCCCTCAACCTTATTTGCGCTTTAAAACCAATCAATAGTAGTAAATAAAAGCTAAAAAGGTTGACCAAAAGAACGGTGCGGGTCTTGTTACCTTCGGTATGGGCCGATCTCAGATCTCTTCATTGCGTAAAAGTTTAAAAGACGATGAATAACATTTGTACTTCATTTGGTTTGAGTCATTTTCCTAGAGCTCGCTGAGGTATGATAGTATAAAAAGGATGAAAAACGACGATAAATGTTCATGTTCAAGTGACAATATTTCGATGAACTTCAAACATAGAAAGTTCTCTGATATAGCATTTTAAAGAAAATTTTATTAACTTTCTTTTTATTAATCAATGTCTATACCTATCTGCAACCAGAAAGAAATGCCATTCAAAAAACTGACAAAACTCAAAAACTGAAAAAAACTGAATTTTTTTCCGTCGGGAATTTTACTATTTTGGATAAAAAATTTTTATTTATAATTTTTCAAAAGATGCATTTCGATGGAAAAATTTATTCTCTTCAAAAAACGTCCTGGAACTGCATCAAAATTTTGCTTCGTTTTCGAGATATACTGAAAAAACGAATGAAGATGGCTTATAACCCATATCTCCGATTTGCACCCTCTAATTTAATAGCCTTTTCGGTTTTTTTTTAAATTAGCCCATTAATCGATTCATGAAATAAAAGTCCATTCAATTTCGAGTTCCTTAAGAAGTGACATAATCAATGAAATATATATATATAATTTTTATAGGTAAGTTTATAGTTTGAACATTAAAACAAAGTATTGTTCAGGTCGATATTTTCATTTGAACACTTCATTTAATTTTCTGACAGAAAAACAATAAGTTAACGTATCAGATGCTTAACATTAACCTAAAAAGCAGGCATTTTAGTGAAAAAATGTAAGGCTAAATTCATATTTTTGTTTCTAGATTAGGTAGTCATTGAAGCAAAAATAACAAATTTTCACTAATAATTCTCAATAAATTAATTTCTAGTCAATAAAAAAGATCATAAGTTACTCGCGAATTTATTGCTGGAAGACACTGGGACATTATCTCAAACACGCAAAGCTTGAAATGACGACATTAATTAACCCGAAAGAAATGAACCGAAAACATAAAATCGCTGGAAGCTCATTTTTCAATAACTCATTGTCTGAGTACATGTGTCCATTCCTCCAATGTTTCCGCCTTAGCACATAAACCGACAAAATAAAATCTTTGCATTGTAACGTTGACATTAAGACAGCTTTAATTATACGAGCAATAAGAAGAGTTTGGGAAGCATATAAAATTTATCGCCTCGAATTAATAGATTCCATTCGGGCATTTTAATGTCTTCAAAAACAACTCTATAGGTAAATGTTAATGGTTGTCATAAGGACAGCTTTTATTGCTGCCATTGAAATGTTTACATCTCTAAGTTGTTGTTGTAGTGGTACATCAAAACTATTGAAAGGAATTCAGTTATTTGTTGTTAGGCTTAGTATAGCGTAACTTATAGGTACTGCAGATCGACAAGATACGAGGGAATTAAAAACATTTGATACATTTCAACATAATAAATCCTGACTGAGTCATTGTTTGCTTTCAGGGCGACAGTGATTCTGCGGCGTGGTATATGACCCCGGTATTCATTCCATACCAATTTGTGTACAGTACCATGCATAATTGTGAACTTTGTCGTAAAATTGTTTGAGTTTTGAATTTTTGTTCACTCGCGAACGTGCGGATAGGGTCGTGAATTTTTGTTTACGAGCTGTGAACTTATTCATTTTGAAAATGTGTGGAAGTTCATCAATTTTTCAAAGTTCAATTTAAATTAAAAAAGAAAAGAGCAAAAAGTTCGGGTGTAGTTGCAGTTCATTTTTGTCCTAATTTTGATAAAAAATTATAACAAAACCGCAGCTTGGTTTTACTCTGCCCTCAAAACCAAACCCATGGCTCGATGAAGAAAAAAGTTCAATCAAGAAGCACCACAAATATTGATGCCAAAGAGAACAACGTCTGTTTTCGACCAGGATATCGAGATTTAAAAGAAGAAAAGATAGAAATAAAACTGAATTGTCAAAAAGAAATAGAAGCAGTTTGATAGGCGCTCGTTTAAGGAAATTGAGAGATGTCATGACAGAATAGAGATTCGAAAGACTCATCAAAAAGTTTGTAAATCATGCCAAGGCAATAAATCTTAGACTCAAGCCTGTAGAGGCCAGCAGGGAAACAAAATGATAAAATCACAGTTTCTACTGAGGATCTGGAAAGACCACTTCTGCAGACTGCTCAAAGGAGGACAACTGTTATGTTAGGACTAGCGTTTTTTTTTTAAATATTTCTTTGAATAATCTTTTTTAGAAAATTCAAATCATGTATTCAAACTAGAAAAATAGATTTTCAACTGACATAAGCTATAAGGAGAAAAAGAACAATATTCTTTCCTTATTTTAAAAACATTTTCCTTAAGACCTGACAAAATGTTTACTTAGAAAAAACAGCTATGTCGAAAGGAAATTACAAACTCATCGCATTACTTATTCACACATTGAATAAGTAACCGACTGTTAATGTCCTTATAGGTCACATGGCTCACGCAATTTACGTGGTAAGTTTCACGTCATGTTTTTGAGGTTGGGAAAACATTTCTGAAGATTGATTAAACTTTTTTTGCAAAGAAATTATTGAAAACAATGTATGAATTTTAAATGGACTAGAAGTATAACAAACAATCACGAATTGGATCATGTGTATGCTGATGAAACGTCAGTTCCACAGCGAAAGGAGGTGTAAGCTTGAAGAGGTGTGTGTCACGAGGAACACCGCAAGGAGGTATCCTCTCACCCCTACTCTGGATCCTGGTCATGAATCAGATCCTCACAACTCTCAAATATGATGGCGTCAAAGTGGTTGCCTATCCCGATGACTAAGCTCTTCTGGCGACTTAGAAATTCTACCACAGTTAGCGAACAACTGAACAATGCACTAACCAAGGTTTGCACTTGGACAAAAAACGGCCTTGCAGCAGTAAACCCTCTCAAAACAGATCTGATGGTACTGTTCATGAATAGTAGAAAACGACCAACTTTTCAGCTGCCGAGATTAAATGAAACCCCACTTAAAATCTCTGATCAAGCAAAATACTTGAGAGTGAACTTAGACAAAAAACTGGGGCTCCAACATACGAGAGAGATATAAAAAAGCCATGACAGCACTGTATTCGTGTAAGAGAATTTTGGCCAGAAATTGGGGATCAAACCCTAAAATTATCATGTGGATGTACACAGCCATTGTTGGACCCACTCTATCATATGGCAATTTGGTCTAGTGGAAGGCACTGGAAAAATCCACGCATTTTAAAACCCTAACCAAAGTACAAGGAACACCCAGTTTTTGCTTGGAAGTATAAGATGCATTTTTGCATATATTTTGTTTTATAAACGCCCAACCACGAAATCACCATACATGCATTTCATATAACATCTCCGTTTGTTACCTGAATCTGCCCAACCAAATCCTAGTACTACTGCAGGACACGTAGAGGACAAACCCAGAGCTAAAAACCAAACTCAGTTTGACATTCAGGATAAATTTAGGCTTTTTAAAAGACAACACAGGGCAACCCCAGGGTTTGTACGAACGAATCTTTAATACACTTCTCACATCATAAACGATTACCACGTTTCCACTTAGGATCGGGTATAATCGAATCGGATTATGACTCATTAGTCGATGCAGGTATCTATCTACCTTACCTAGCCTACCTCACCGAATCGGGTAAGGGCCCAGTTACAGCGACCAGGAAAACGAATCACGAAAAATTTTCAAATGTAATAATAATTAATTTCAATTTCAATTTTAATTTATTTATTTCAAATCGTTAAAAAGTAGGACAGAAGTCTTATAAGTTGTTGAAAGCCTTTAAATTATTTTTAGAAATTAAATTTTAAAACTGGGAAGTATATGTACAAATTTAACTATTAATAATGATAGCAAAAATTAAAAGTTAGAGAAAAGAAAAGGTAAAATGGGTAAATTTACATTCTCAATGGTTTGCCAAATAATTAAAGAGTAATGATTTAAATGTTCTTGTGCTTCTTACACTTCTCATACTTATGGGCAGGGAGTTCCATAGGCGAATAACATGGACAAAGTATTGACGCTCGGTAATGAGAAATTTGTAGCGGGGTAGTATAAAAGCAAATGACCTTGTTGAATGAGGGAAATTAAGTTTACTGTATAGGTAATCGGGCTGTTTTGTTTGAACGATTTCATGTAAATAGCTAAGTGAGCGAAAACTTATTAGATTGTCGAGACTACAGCCAGAAAGACGAGCAGTAAAAGTGGAAACGTGGTCGTAGCGACGTAGATTATAGACATAGCGAGCGATGTTGTTATATGCTACATTCAATTTGCGGTTTGTGGCAGAATCCAGGTTGCAAAAGATTTCACATCCATATAATAATATAGGTAGTAAAAGCGTTTTGGCAAGGAGAAGTTTGGTTTTTGTAGGGATGAAACTTCGATTAACTTGGAGAGCACGGAGACTTCCATAAACTTTACCAATAGCCTTAACTAGGTGGTCGTTCCATGTGAATTAGCAATTGAAAACCATTCCAAGGTTTCTAGCACTACTAACGTAATTGATAGTTTCGTTTTCAAGAGTCATTGGATTTAGGACTGAGAAATCAAAGGTTTTGCGATAGATAGGAAGGGCTGTTGATTTGGCAGGATTTAAACAAAGATGGTTTTTCTTAGACCAACGTGAAATTAGATGGAGATCCTCATTCATCAATGCAACAGCATCGTTCTTCTCCCCGAAAGGTCTACTTGTCAGAAGCTGCACATCATCAGCGTGAAGATGAATCAGACAGTGTTTAACAACTTTTGGTAGCTCATTTATGTAAAGTGAGAATAGAGTGGGCCCAAGAATGGATCCCTGTGGTACTCCAGTTGATACATTAAGAAAGATTGATGATTGACCATTGGCCACCACGCGTTGTTGCCTTCCGCTAAGGTATGAAAGAATCAGTTTGCAGGATTCCGAAGAAAAACCAAAATTATTACGTAGTTTTTTACAAAGAATTGATTGGTTCACAGTGTCAAAAGCTTTTGAAAAGTCTAAAAGCGTTAGAAGTGTCATTTGATCTCTGTCCATTGCTGTTCTTATTTCGTCAGTAACAAAAAGCAAAGCAGATTTACAGCTTCGCTTTTGTCTAAAACCAGACTGGCATGTAGTTAAAAGCTTATTGATAGATAGATATTGATGAATCTGTTTCATAATGGTTTTTCAAACACCTTTGAGAGAAACGGGAGAATAGCGATTGGCCTGTACTCCGTCGTAGTACAGGTTTGTTTTTTAGGAACAGGGATAATTTTAGCCCTCTTTTATTCTGAAGGAAACTCAGATGTGGTTAGAATGTAATTGAAAAGGTGAGTTATAAAAGGAAGTATGTGAGGAAGTAGTAACTTAACAAACTTGGGTTCCATTAGATCGAGGCCGGTAGCATTGGATTTGATTGATATGATCGCCTCAACTATGTCTTCCTCTCGAATTCTTCTGAAGTTAAGCGAACAGTTGACGCCTGATGATTCCTCGTCGGTAAGTGTAACATTGTCAAAAGTTTGTGGGGTGGAGGTGAACTTTTTGTTGAGAGCATCACAGTCGATATCATCAGTAATTATGTTTTCGTTTGAATTGTATAACAAATGTTATATACCAATCGATTTTTTTTTTTTTTTTAATTTATTGAGACTTTACTTAACTCTAGTGTACATTTTATATCCGTATTTTATAATTTTGGCCGACTTTAAAGGTATGTCTGGCTTAGTATTATTATTAATGAAAATCTTTACACAGATTTAAATCTTAGTCTTAATATTACTTAAATGTAGTACAGATTTAAGTGCATGCTTGCTCCCAGCATGCAACATCAACTTTGCTTCTATTGGGCTTTATATACCAATCGATGGCAAATCACTAAAAGAATTTTTAGTGTTCAGAAAATGTATTATAGAACAATTATTTTCTGTTAAAATTGTATTTTTCCATTTTCCTTATTCAATTTCACCAGGAAAGTAGAAAAATACAATTTTAACGGAAATTATATGTTCAATTAAACATTTTCTTGACAAAAAAGATTCTGTTGGCTATTTAATATCGAATGGTATAACATTTTTGTTATTCAATTCTAACGAAAACATAGTTGTTATTCCATTTGAAAATTTTTCCTGATTCATTTTCCTGATTGCTATAACTGGCCCCTAATCCGATTTCAAATGGAATCGAAGTGTGTACGTGTACACAGTGTGCATGTAGGTTTGTGTGTGCAATTGCCACTGGTTCACTAAAATTAAAAAAACACACCAACACACTCTATTGACCAATTACTCGATCAACATAATACACACACCCTTTCGAATCGACCCACCTACCAAAGCAGTATCGCATCGGATAATCCTATATCAATTCGATCTAGGTTTACACTGGCACTAATTCGAATTGAAGTGTGATTCAATTCTAAGTGGAAACGTAAAGACAAACAAAATCATTTAGGTTCAAATTTCATTTTCCAGAACGTAAGAACTAAAATTCAGTCTTCACTCCGTGAAAAATTTACCAAATTGAAAAAAATAAAAGACCACATGACCAAGTGGAAAAAAAATGACCATTTTTGGTCTTGGACCAGAAAAATAACAGTGGTCATAACCTCCTTTCCGGGTGGATATAAAAAAACAACAAAACATTCTGAGGATATTTCATTGCGACATACAGCTTCGCAGATTTCGTAAAGAGGGATAAAGTAGCAAGACGATATCACGTCGCAATGTTTCTCTGAATCAGTTTGATTAAAATAAGATTATCCTCGTCAAGGAGTATACTCCTTGTATTTTCAACACAAAAAATGAATGGCGGAAGATATTAGATGAGGAAACAAGAAAGAACCAAAGAATGTCCAACTATTGCAATCATTCAATAAAATATGAGGTTGATATTTCGTCTTCGTGTGAAAACTTTATTCAGAACGTTTGCTTTAAAATTGAAGAACAAAAAAGAACGCTGCGCCATAAATCATTTGAAGTAGTTTCGGTTGTAGTACACAAATTTTAAAACCTCTTTCTTGGGTCGCTCCTGCAGCATTAATATTGAATTATAAGCTCTACTTTAGTGTTGATGATAAAAGGACACCTAATACAAAGCCGGTGCTCTGTGATTCTGTCAAACAAGAAGAACGACAGATGTTGTGGGTTTTTGCATTCAGATCAGACCGCATCGAATACATAAAACGATAGCTGCACGGATGGATAAATTTGATTTTGATTCAAATTATTTGCCTGCAAAACATAACCACAGTATGTACATATTTGAAAGAGTGTGAATTGAAACCGATTGAGAAAAATGAAAACATCATATTTAAGCAATTTAGTGTAGATAAGTTCATATCGACTATCGAGCGATAAATTTACAAAAAGAGAAAGAATGGACAACAAAAAACACACCTGTGTTTCATTTATTAAGCTTCTGTTCCCGAGTATTCTATTTTCGGAACCATAAAAGCATATTCAATTATCATTAACCTTACTTAATTCCAAACACGACTTTTCCGATGAACATTTCAATACCTTCCAAACATACATTGGAAAAACAAAAGAATTTCAGTGTGTGTACTGAACGTGTGCATGATTTATTGCAAAAGCAGCCAACCTGGAGTAGAAAACCTGGAGTAAAAAACAAAAATATGTTGCCTCCTTCATCATTTGTCATATTCAGCTATACTATTCCTGATCAAAATGCTATGAGTGAGTTGAATATGATTTCCAAAGCTTTTCATTCCTCTATGACTTTTGGCTACAAAAAGCAAATATTTGTGGAAAGAGTGTTCAAACACAGCATATTATTAGAATTTGATATGAGGAGAGAGTCAGAGTTGCTCGGTTATTATTGATTGCAGAAATAAGCTATTATGTGGATTCCTTAATTAAAAGACGTTGCGTGAGTCGCAACTAGTATAAGACACGTTTAACGAACTTCGAAGAAACCCTAGCTTATATCACTTTGTGTCTTACACAATATTATTGCGATGTTATCAACGAGTATGGTGGAATGGTGGTGGGTTTGCAGAAGACTTGACGAAAATAAAATCGAAAATTCTTATAAAAGCGACGGAAAAAGTCAATTGAAATTCAATAAAATGTGTTAAATGTGAAAGGAAGTCCTAAATGACTTAAAGATAAACATAATAGTATAACATCTACTGACGTTCTGAAAATACTAATTCGTCAGTCAATTTCTCGACCTGTGAAACTAATTTGTTTCAGATTAAGTGAAGCAAATTGGAAATGCAAAGGAAGTGCCAAACATAAATGTTCATAGGTACCCGTCGTGATATGTGGTTGAACTGTGAGATTGATACGAGATAGGATGAGGTTCGAGATCACAAAATGGTTTTTTGCCTTTGTTTAGAGAAAGAGGTGTCAACTTGGCGGCGCCCATATGTTACAACTTATAGTAGACGTCAACTGTGCTTACTAAACCTCCATGCGGTAGCTTTTGCGCTTCGCCCGGAGTTGAGCTGCTGAACTAGAAAGTGCGTGGTAAAGGAATGCGGAAGAAAAGAATTGTGATCAACACTATAACGCTCTGCGAGTTATGACTCATTGCCCGAAACTCTGGTAGAGCTCTTCGCAAATATCCCAGCGAATAAATTCGAATAACGGAGTCAACGGTGGACTACAGCATTCAAAAAAGCAGAAGCCCCTGAATGACCTGCTCCAACATATTGGGCTTAAAGGTCTTTCAATAATGGGACAGGGTATTGAAGTAGGAATGGTGGAGGATGAGCTACTGGTGAGCCAAGGGCAGCTTTCACACCATTGGAGCAGGGTACTGACACTGGATATTCCAGCCCTTTATGTCCGAAGGGATGCCAAAAGGACCTCGCACTACAGGTTGGGGCTTGTGCGTGGGGTTAGCTACCCAACCACGTAAAAAACATCTGGTTCCGAAACAACCAACAACCTCGGATAACGCACAAACTAACGCTGTGAAGAGATATGACGTCAGAAAGAGGCTGCTTACGATCAGTATAACGAGATTTACAAGGAGAAAAGAAGGGAGGAACACCGAATTCTCAAAAAGAAAAAGAAGCAGCATGAGAAGCGCTCGTTTGAGGAAATTGAGAGGTGTGATGACCGGAACGAGATTCGGAAGTTTTACCAAAAGGTAAAAAGATCCTGCCAGGGTGGCAAACCCCGAACTCAAGCATGTAAAGACCAGCAGGGAAACATAGTTGTGGAGTCACAGTCGCTGGAAAGATCACTTCTGCAGATGAGGACACAAATTCCGCTGGACAAAACGTCAAAATAGAAAGACATAACTTGGAGGTAGTACAGGACTTCGTCTACCTAGGATCCGCTATAGACACGGAACAACATCAGTGCGGAGATCAAACGGAGAATAACTCTTGCCAACCGTTGCTTCTTTGGGTTAAGAAGGCAATTGAGAAACAAAACCCTCTCTAGAAAAACCAAGGTGACCTTGTATAAGACCTTGATCATGCGAGACCTGCTTTACGGCGCGGAAGCGTAGACTTTATCGAAAGTAAATGTTGAAACCCTTGGCCGTTTCGAAAGAAGAATACTCCGAATGATGTTTGGTCCCTAATGCGAAGACAGTGTGTGGAAAAGGAGATACAACAACGAGCTGTATGAACTGTACCGCGACATGGGCATAGCTAGAAGAGTACGCATCGCGAGGCAACGATGGTTGGGCCATGTAGAACGGATGGACCCAAACGCTCCGGCTCGACGGGTTTTCGAAAGAACATTGCAGGGAAATTGCGGAAGGGGAAGACCTTGTCTTAGGTGGCGCAATCAAGTGGAAGAAGACCTCAACCGACTTAGAGTACAAAACTGAAGAGAGCTCACTCGAAATCGAAGTCATTACAGAAGGATGTTGGTTGAGGCCCAGGTTCACCCCGAACTGTAATGCCCGCCTAAGTAAGTAAGTAAGTAACATTGAGCCTTTCTCAAGCCATTACGGCTTGCGATTGCGTATCCGTAGAGCGTTTTCTTATTTGTATCTAGATACTCCATGGAGGGTAGAAGTGTTCCACTCCATAACTTTACATATCGTCAGTTAAAATGCGGGACCTCATAATAGTGGAGGACCGTAACCTTTTTACCTAGGAATCCAGGGCCAGTCCATGGATTTTCATGAAATTTTCGGAAATGTGTTTTGAATGGCGTATAGAAAAAAGTTAAAAAAAAAAATTTCACCGCTCTCAATTTTTTAATTATTTTTAAAATTAATTATTAACTTTTAGAATTTTATTTTATTTATTTAGGGTATTTAAGATACGGTTTTCCAAAGAGTAAGGATGGATAGGTTTTGTCAAGACAAAAAAAAAGTTGTATGTGAAGGGGGGTCTATATCCCTCCGTGTAGGCGCGAGGGGCAATTTTATATGAAATTTACTCAATTTTTTAAAAAATTATTAAAAATTAACTAACCCACTTACTTTCTCATACTTCAGTGTTTTTTAAAAGCTATTGCTTTGTTCTTTCTTTAGAAGCAAATATATAGACCCGTCATCTAAGTTTAGGGTATTTGATGCAACAATCAAAAATTGTTTCTGTTACGGGAATGAAGTCTATGGGTGCAATGAACTACAGGATATAGAAACTATACAAAGATATTTTTTTAAACGTATCTTCCGTCTCCCGGTAAATACACCGAACTATGCGATTCACGTTGAGTCTGGACTGCCTCCCATTTTTTTGAGAAATTTAAAAGCTAATGCAGATTATATTCTCAAAGTCATGCAAAGGTCAAACGACAATTTACAGAAAAGGATTATGTTGGTGTGTTTAAGATGTCGGTATACACCTTTTAAGGACTGGTATGAGCTGGCTTCGGCACACAACTGCCCTCTTGTCCTCTCTGTGGAAAACTTTAATTCATGGAGGCCTGCTCTTTATGATTGCATTGCTTGCGTTGATGAGCATATGTTCCTGTCATTTCTTGATCGGGCGAGGGACTCTGTATCGAGAACAATATATAGTAAACTAAACCACAGTTTGAGGGAAGCCAACTACTTCCGAAGAGAATTCTCAGTAACGGAGATGAGTCTGATATTTAAAGCTCGCACGGAGATGCTGAGGATCAATTATAGGCCACACAGAACTGACCTAAACCCGAACTGCACGTTATGCAACTTGAATGAACCCGAAAACATTTTCCACCTCTTGGCCTTATGCCCAATGTTGCAAGAAATCCGAAGACTTCATTTCAATAAGAGTTTCCTCTCGTTAGAGGAATGCTTAAGAGTTCTGAATGGAGAGAGTGATTGGAAGTTACTTATACGGTTTCTTTCACAGGCGGTTCAATATAGAAATATGTACGTTGATCAGCCTTAGTACAACTTAAAGATTAAATATCTTACAATTTTGTTTTAGCCAAACTAAAAGCCCGTTTTTTACAACTGTTATTGCACGTCTTTAAACAGCTCCCTTTTGTTTTGTTATAGGTAAACTAAAAGGCCTATGAAAGATATTTTAACAATTTTTTATTGCATACTTCTGCATTTTATTTTAAATTCCATTAATTTAAACCATTGTTTTGTTTTAGCTAAACTAAAAGCCCTATTCTTAAACTCACTTGTAATTAATAACAATTGTACTTTTTCTGTATTTTAATGCACTGTACATTAAATTTTTTTTTTTTGTTTTAGCTAAACTAAAAGCCTTTTTTGAAGATATCTAAAACGCATTTATATTTAATATACTTTTTTTGTTATTTGATGCATTAGGTATGTCTAGATTGTTTCTGACTTAAGCCTTTGTTTTGTTTTAGCTAAACTGAAAGCCCTTTTTTTCAAACTATGTATAATTACTTAAATTTATAATTTTTTTTTTTTCTCTCAAAATGTTAAGAGTAGAAATCTTACCGGCAGACGGCTTATAAGCCATGCTTGTAAATCTTTTAATTTGATTTCAAATTGTACAACAATGAAGAAGAAAAAATAAAGATTTTTTAATAATAATAATAATAAATAATATTGCTTTGTTCTTTAATAAAAATTTTAATTTGAGTTTACTTAATGAACAGTTTCTGAGAAATCAAGCCTCAAAGTCAAAATTTTGAAAAAAGAAAATATTTTTTTCCTAATAGTTTTTTTTTTTACATAATTTTGCCCCATTAAGCGCCATTTTTTCTTTTCATATTCAATGCTTTTATTAGTTTTAATTCAAAAGCAAAAAACCGAACAAAAAAATTTTTCTTGGTTTAAGAGAAATTAAAAAAAAAACGAAAGGTACTTTTTTCTAGAAAACAAAATGTCGTTAATTTCCCGCTAATTGAACTTTTTTCCTGGAAGTGAAATATGAAATGGGTCTTAAATAGCATATAAAAAAAAGTTAAAAAAAATTTTTTTGTATGATCTTAATTTTGATATAAATTATAAATAATTAATAAAATTCTAGAGTTATCTTTTAATTATATTAGTTTTAACCGTAGACCTACGTTTAAAAAAAACGACTAATCCTACGTTGGTGGGTCGTTTTCTACCCTCACATTTTTCTTAGGAAAATATTAACAAAACTGAATATTTAAAACAAAAACACATAGTTTATATTTATTAATTCAATTGCCCTGGAAACAACAGAGAAAAAAACACATGTATAAACATTTAAATGTGTTCAAAGCTTTTACACATATATTCCGGTTATGTATGTTCTTGCAAAAATTTTTATCGCAGAAGACGCAGACCAACTCTGTTTTGTCTTTGGATTTTGTTTTTTCTTCTGTGTATAAAGCACATCTTTTGGCTGTCGTAAATTGATCTTGAGCCGCTTAGCTGCAGGACTGAAATCTCTTTGATTACAAGTTAGTGTGGGGGATGATGAGCCAACTAGTGTCGCATGAAGGGTAAGTGAGGATGATGCTCTAGGTGCTCTTGATCGGTTAGACTTATACAGTCGTATTTATAAAATTTTCTTAGAACATCCCTAGACAGCTGTCCAGCTAGACGGTGTCTAAAGAGTTGGACAAGCCTTAGCCAACTTCGTATTTATAAATGCATTCCAACAGTTGTCTAAACAACCCCTCAAACTATCAACTTTGAATGAAAAACTAAATGGTGGCGTTCATGATGTATCCGTGGAGTACCATTGTTTGTGTTTTGATATACGAGTACAACAACTAAAAGGCTTTGAAAGTGTGTGGCAGAGGGCTTGAACTAGACCAAAAAAACAGCTGATTTGACTTTGGGTTACAACTTTTCCAAGTCTCATAAAATAAATAATAAAGGCGTTCAATGCTGAAATGTCTATCATATTGGCAAAGACGCACATTGGCCAACGGTTTGTTTTGCGTCCTAGAGACAAACTGAGAATCACAGCCCGCCGAAACGACGGGTGATTCTTCACCTTCATTCGCGGATTCAGCCGAATCAAACTCGTCAGTGCTACCAACTTCAGGGTAATAATTTTCATCACTTCCCGCGGAAAAATCATTGTTACTTTATGAAAAACTTGACATTTTATCAAAACAATGTGTTTTTATTTATTGAAATAAGAAAACACAACGATTCTCAAACGAATTATCAATACAAAATGATTTTTCATATAATGGGTTGAAATCGACCCAATCTGACAGAAAAAACTCAAAATCGAAAAAATCATACCCAACTATGTTTTAAATCGTAAAACAGTTTGAATTCAATGCATAAAGGTGCATGGAACAAAGTCATAAAAAACCAGCAAAATCCACAAACCAGTTATCATATTATTTTTGATATACCAAAGCGGATGGGTAGAAAACGACCCAAACGTAGGTCTACGGTTAAGTAAAATTTTAAAACTAAGACCTGTTACAAACTTGAACTTTGGTCTCAAAGGACAGCACATCTAATGATTTGTGCCCCAAATGCTGTTTCCGGTCAAACGTGTTGATAAAACCGAAAAAATGTGGTTTTTCCCAAATTTTGAGTTTTCAACCAATCAAAGAGACTTAAATCAGTTAAATAAACGGCCCGAAGTGGGGAGAATGCTGATGTAGTGTTCTTTCTTTTAAATAAGAATTGATGCATCCCTTATTGATATTATGTTTGTTTGCATACTGAATGCACGTAGAAAAATTCGCGAGTATTTATTTGGCAAAAAACCATATTTTTTCGGATTCATCAACACGTTTGACCGGAAACAGCATTTGGGGCACAAATCATTACATGTGCTGCCCTTTGAGACCAAAGTTCAAGTTTGTAATAGGTCTTAGTTTTAAAATTTTACTTAAAACTAATATAATTAAAAGATAACTCTAGAATTTAATTAATTGTTTATAATTTATATTAAAATTAAGATCATACAAAAAATTTTTTTTTAACTTTTTTTTATATGCTATTTAAGACCCATTTCATATTTCACTTCCAGGAAAAAAGTTCAATTAGCGGGAAATTAACGACATTTTGTTTTCTAGAAAAAAGTACCTTTCGTTTTTTTTTAATTTCTCTTAAACCAAGAAAAATTTTTTTGTTCGGTTTTTTGCTTTTGAATTAAAACTAATAAAAGCATTGAATATGAAAAGAAAAAATGGCGCTTAATGGGGCAAAATTATGTAAAAAAAAAATTATTAGGAAAAAAATATTTTCTTTTTTCAAAATTTTGTTTTTGAGGCTTGATTTCTCAGAAACTGTTCATTAAGTAAACTCAAATTAAAATTTTTATTAAAGAACAAAGCAATAGCTTTTAAAAAACACTGAAGTATGAGAAAGTAAGTGGGTTAGTTAATTTTTAATAATTTTTTAAAAAATTGAGTAAATTTCATATAAAATTGCCCCTCGCCCCTACACGGAGGGATATAGACCCCCCTTCCCATACAACTTTTTTTTTGTCTTGACAAAACCTATCCATCCTTATTCTTTGGAAAACCGTATCTTAAATACCCTAAATAAATAAAATAAAATTCTTAAAGTTAATAATTAATTTTAAAAATAATTAAAAAATTGAGAGCGGTGAAATTTTTTTTTTTAACTTTTTTCTATACGCCATTCAAAACACATTTCCGAAAATTTCATGAAAATCCATGGACTGGCCCTGAATTCCTAGGTTTTGCCTTTTTTATGTCTAACGGTCCTCCACTATAAGTATTTTAAGAATGTTTTGCAAACATCGCAAAAAACGAATACACGCCTGGTCTGTCTGTGAAATATTTTAGACTTTTTCTTTCAGACGAAATTTTTAGAACAACATAAGTACGCTGAAAACGCCAATAGGTTGCTCTGTTTTATCTTATTTTTTTTTAATCCTAACTAATATTATAAATGTGAAAGTCACTCTGTCTGTCCGACTTTCTATGTTACCGTCTCCCGCCCAAATTACTGAACTGATTGATATGAAATTGTGTACAGAGATAGTCTAGAACCTGAGGAGGGACATAGGCTATATATTTTATCCCTAAATTCCCACGGGAACGGGAACGTTTTCGGGAACCGAAGCTACAGTACCGATTTCAAAAATTTTTCCTTTCGTTAGAATGCTACACTATCCCCGAGTAATATAAACTTTAATTCATCCCCATATTCCTACGGAAACGGGAGTCCCTACTAATATAATAAATGCGAACTTAGCTCTGTCTGTTCGTCTTTCTATGTTACCATCTATTGCCAAAGCTACAGAACCGATTTAAATGAAATTTTATACAGAGATGATCAAAAACCTAAAGAAGGACATAGGTTACATTTCATTCGAATATTCCCACGGGAACCGGTCTTCACTAATATTATAAATGTAAAAGTAGCTCTGTCTCTTCACCTTTCTATGTTACCATCTCCAGCCCAAACTAATTAACAAATTTAAATGAAATTTTGTACAGAGATAGTCTAGAACCTAAGGAGGGACATAGGCTATATATTTTATCCCTAAATTCCCACGGGAACGGGAACGTGTACGGGAACTTAGAAACTACAGTACCGATCTCGAAAGTTCTTCCACCGTTAGAATGCTACACTATCCCCGAGTAACATAAACTTTAATTCATCCCCATATTCCTACGGGAACGGGAGTCCTTATTAATATAATAAGTGCGAAAGAAGCTCTGTCTGTTCGTCTTTCTCTATTACCATCTCTCGCCCAAGCTACAGAACCGATTTAAATGAAATTTTATACAGAGATGATCAAAAACCTAAAGAAGGACATAGGTTACATTTCATTCGAATATTCCCACGGGAACCGGTCTTCACTAATATTATAAATGTAAAAGAAGCTCTGTCTCTTCACCTTTCTATGTTACCATCTCCAGCCCAAACTAATTAACAAATTTAAATGAAATTTTGTACAGAGATAGTCTAGAACCTAAGGAGGGACATAGGCTATATATTTTATCCCTAAATTCCCACGGGAACGGGAACGTGTACGGGAACTTAGAAACTACAGTACCGATCTCGAAAGTTCTTCCACCGTTAGAATGCTACACTATCCCCGAGTAACATAAACTTTAATTCATCCCCATATTCCTACGGGAACGGGAGTCCTTATTAATATAATAAGTGCGAAAGAAGCTCTGTCTGTTCGTCTTTCTCTATTACCATCTCTCGCCCAAGCTACAGAACCGATTTAAATGAAATTTTATACAGAGATTACATAGAACCTGAAGAAAGACATAGGAGGATACATTTTATTCCAATATTCCCACGGGAACCGGTCCTCACTAATGTTATAAATGCAAAAGTAGCGCTGTCTGTTCGCCTTTCTATGTTACCATCTCCCGCCCAAACTAATGAACAGATTTAAACGAAATGTTGTACAGAGATAGTCTAAAATTCAAGAAAGGACATAGGCTATATATTTTATCCCTATATTCCCACGGGAACGAGAACGCATACGGGAACTTTGACATTATAGCACCAATTTAAAAAATTCTTCCACCGTTAGAATGCTAAACTCTCCCTGAGTAACATAAACTGTAAGTCATCCCCATATTCCTACGGGAACGGTCACCATATGCCCACGAGAATGGGAGTCTTTATTAATATCATAAGTCTGAAATGAAATCTGTCTGTCTATTTTTATTTGTTATCAAAAACCGCCCAAACTATTAAACCTATTTATATGAATTTTGGTATAGAGATATAGTCTTGAGCCTGAAGATGGACATACGCTATATAAGTTGTTATCACTGTATTCCCACAAGAACGCAAACGTAAACTGGAACCTAGAAACTAATGAACTGATGTCAAGAATTATTTCCCCGTTAGAATGCTGCACTATCTCAAAGTAACATTAACTTTAATTTATCCCCATATTCCCATGGGTGGCATGGGAACGGAAGTACTTACTAATATTATTGATCCGAAATCAACTCCGTGAAGGAAGGACATGGGCTGTACTTGTTATCCCAATATTCCTGCGGGAACGGCAACGTAAACGGGTACCTTGAAGCTACTGGACCGATTTCAGAAGTTCTTTCACCGTGAGGTGATTTCTGTCAAATGTTCGATTACACAGTTGACCTGAGAAGAAATGTCTATCTTGATCTTGAAATAAATATTGACAATCGGTAATGACTATGTGAAAAGTCGATTTCGGCGCCGACTAATGAGATAGTTAACCATATAAACTAATAAATTATGTTTGACGTATTGGGGGATGTTGTCGAATGTCTGTAGACAATATTATGGACACAGAGAAAGTCACATCATACCCTATAGAGTTTCTCAATTCCTTAGAATTATCTGCTATCAGGAGTGGCTGCAAGTTGGTGTTCCAGTGCCAATAATGAGTAATCTAGAATTGTACACAGCTACAAATTACACATCTGGGATGCGTCATTATAAAACTTTTAATAATTACTGGAACAGCGAAAGGAGAAAACTATTGATTCCCTGTATTTCTTTAATTCTCACTGATTTGTCATTTTAGTTTAAAAGAGTGTATCAAACTCGCAAAACCTTTTTATTTGACAAAAGACGGAAAAAGTAAGAACGTCGTGTGCAAAAATTTTTTTCAATAAAATATAACAATAGTTCACTAAAACGCATGAATGTGTCTTATTTGCAAAATAAGTAGCCTAAAAAATTAAAAATGCTACCGAAAGTCACTATTCCACGCGGACGAAGTCGCGGGCACAGCTAGTAAATTATAATTTTGTTGAATTTTTTGACTTACGAGGTCCTGTATTTTAACTGACGATATGCTTAATTTTGACAGAGATCGGATACCATTGGCAAGGCTTTAAGCTTGTCCAATTGAATACGCTAAATATTCGTAGAGATATATCCGACATCCTCATCATTCATCAACTCTTCACAGTTACGTTTGACGCTCCCCTTAAAAACTTCATATTTCCCAAAACCAATCCTTTCAGTATTTGAAATTTGATTTTTTCTTATTTACCCTACCGCAGTACCTTATATCATTGTATATATATTCTATAGTAGAACCACTAACCGATTTAAGAATGTTTTGTTCTTAGGGCACGAGCGCTGCAGTCGCCTGGCAAAAAACGTAAAAAAAATTGCGAGTAGTCTTGTGGAATGTATTTATAAGAGAGCCAGATAAATGTTTTAAGAGACTGTACATATGGCAAATATTTTTAAGCGGGATTCGTGATGTTGTGATTTTGTTCTGACATTAATAAGAAAGAAATATTTTCGCAGTAGATATGTATTTCAGTTTTATGTAATTATTGTATAATTTCTAACGTAATTTAGTAAATACAATAACCTTTTATTTTATCACAACCCGTAACAAATTCTAGCAGAATTCAATGACAGGTGCATAAAATATTTTATTAGAGACATTTACCAGCACGGTTTAAAGGAGATAGCTTTGTATATAGAAAATTTATAGTCAGCGCTTTTTGAGAGAAAGTGCCGGCTCTGGTTAACATTACCCTAACTTTAAATTTGGGTAATTTACAAACGATTTATAAACATCACACTAGCTTTATTATTTTGATTTAACTGAGATAGGTATTTGATAATATGATGCATTAGCTCCTATTCCCTTAATTCAGAATAAAATAGAATTTAAACAAAAACCTGTATCCTTTTTGAAAGAAATTCTTTTGAGCAGGAAGAAAAGAAATGCGTTAGAAATATAGAAAGAGAAACTCTTTTGTCTTAAAATGTTGAGATTAAAGAAATGGGCACGACTGGGTCTCGATTGAGTGCTAAGTATAATATCAAAATCTTAAGGCTGAGTAAAAAATGTCAGTATTAGCTCTTCACAATATATTTGATGGTACAGTGTTGCCAAACTACACATTAATTATGAAAAAATAAAATTAAGTGGCTCGGGTAGTTTCTCGAGCTCTAATGGAGGTGATTTTTTGAAAGCGTGAATAAATATTCAAATATTCTGTAATCTTATAAGTTTATTTTACATATATTCATGTAAACTGCCAGGAAATTTCTAGTAAAAATATTGAAATCCAAGAGAGATATGGAACATGTCTTGAACTTCTTGAAATTAGAAATCATCAATTTGCCGCATTTTTTTGAATTTTTCTGGTACCTGTAACAAGAAAATAAAAAATGGCATTAAAGTAGACCCTTTTTCCCATACAGCCATTTATAATGGGAGTCAAAAATTAGAAATTGACAAAATGGCCGCAATTTAAAAAAAAGGAGGTCCATATTTCGTCAAAAAAATCGTTTTTCGATGGCTGCCAAATTTATAATTTTCACCTGATCGTAAAAGTTTTAGATGGCTGTATCTGAAAACATATGGAGAGTATGCAGTTAAGATTTCAAGACGATTCGTTAATATTTGCGTGAGTTACAGCTGCGGCAAAATTTTGTTTTGAGAAAAACGCGTTTAAAGTTTTCAGAGCAGGAGTTCGAGCACCTGAGATGCTTCTCTTCTATACTGTGCCATTTCAAAAGTATCCAAGATATCATTCCAATATTTTAGGACATCATTTTTGAGGTGTTTACCTATCGGAAAATTTAAAAAAACATCGATTTTTTGAAAATGAGAAACTAGCCGAGCCCCTTAAATCACGCCAATATTTAAAAAAGTGAAATTGAATATTCCAAAGACAAACGCCATTTTTTTGCAGTTGCTAATACATATAAACCCCGAAAATTGAAATCGTCAGAGCCGTTTTTTTAAAAAAAGGTTTTTTATTTTTAGTTTTTTTAAAAAATTAGGTTTCAAAAATTCAAGTACACAATTATAAAGATCTTGCTAAAAGATAAATTGACAAAAAAAAATTAAATAAATCGAAAATACCGTTTTGAAAATATTCGAAAAAACAGATTTTTTTTAAAAAATATTATTGAAAATTCGAAAAAAACAAATTTTTCAAATAATGATATACAATCTTTTTTAAACAACTTTGCACTTCTAAAATATGAAATTTCGTCAAAATCGCCTCAGCCATTAGCGAGAAAGTCGGCTTTGAAAAAACGGTACTATGGGTGATACCGTTTTTAGACTTAATCCGAAAAAATGTTCACATTATAAGAATAGCTATTCAGAAATAAAAACTCACGTTAAATTTTATCAAAATCGTAAGAGCCTTTTTTGAGAAAAATAGGTATTGTCATATAGGTTGTATGGCAGGTACCGTTATTCCAAGACCTAGAAACCCAATTCCTAAAGCTTCTCTGTAAACTACCAAATAAACTATAACTGCAAACTTTTAAGAAAATCGGTCCATCGCTTCAGGCTGTACATCCATAGCACGGCTTTTGTCAAACACGATGTTAACGAAATTTTGTATTTTAGAAGTTTTAAGTTTTTGAAAAAGATTATATATCAACATTTGAAAAATTCTAGCATTTGAAATTTTTATAGATTTTTTGAAAAAATTTTGATTTCTTAAAATAATTTCAAAACAATATTTTTGATTTTCTTAAAATTTTTTGTCAAAACAACTTCTACCTAGATCTTAAACTTTGCATACTGGATTTCAAAAAACCTCGCCTTTAAAAAAAGTGAAAAATAAAAATCGACTATTCGTTGATTGGTCCAATAGTTTTGAATAAACTTTCAGCGTTTATATGCATAAGCAACTGCAAAAAATGGGGTTATTAGATTTTCGCTTGAAACCTTTGGAATATTTAATCATATTTTTTCAATGTTTTGCGTCATTTAACTCAATTTTGATGTGTACTTGGCAATCCTGTACCACCAAATATATTACGAGCAATAACAAATTCGAGCGACCCAGTCATGCTGATTTTCTTAATTTAATTGGCCCTAGCAAAGGCAAAATAAAATAAATAGTTTTTAAATAATAATTTAAACTGTTATAATGAATATCCGAAATAGGTAAAACAAAATAATATTAGATGAACTAGAATTAAATTGAATGAATTTGAAAATTAATTTATATCAATAATCAATCAAAGTTTCACATGCATAATTTTTTACTAGGTAGATTTCAACGAAAATGTAAAAATCACAAAATACACGCAATGACTTCGCCAAAACCTGATTTTCATTTGCCTGCCTCCAATAAAATTTCTGACCTACCTCACCAACTCACAAACGAAAAGGTCTCAAACATGAATTTCCTTGAAAATGATTATTTTTGTCCTTACGAGCATTGTCTTGCATAATCTTCTTTGTCGTCCTTTATACTTTACCAATACCATATTATACATACACCCGAATCCCGATCTACGGTTTCCTCTTTGAATGGTGCACAGCTGGACAGTGGACAGCAGTTTAAAAAGAGAACTCAATGTTTACAAATTGAATTTACTCTTTCAAATCCTAGCATCCACAAATATTCTTCTTCTTCTTCTTTTCTCTCTGCCAAAAATTTCATGTGGAGACTATTGTTTCGAACCGCGGGCTGGTGGTGCGCCAATAGTCAAAAAGTCTACACAATTCTACTATAGAATATATATACAATGCTTATATACCTCCAATAAACGTATTTCTCCCCCGAATATTGAAAAGCGTCTATTTGATGATCGATTTCATCGATGTCTACCTTTGAGCCCCCTACGCCCTACCTAACTCCATTGTCACTACCCTTACTGAACAAAATCTTTGCTCCAGGTTTCTAATTTTTTAAGTTATATAGAATAGCTCGTATAAAGCCTAATAAATGCGAATTTAACCCATACCAACATTTAACGAATCCAAAAAAAAAAAATTCGCCGAAAGATAATGCCGCTACATGTATCTGCATTATCCGTGGTGCTTGTTAACCCTAATGCACACCACTGTAGTAATAATTTACGTTGACGGAAAATAAAAAATAAAAAATATTCTATTCCACCATTTGTTGTAGTAATTTCTTATTTTCATATTATTCTCTTGTGTTTTACCACACAACCGAGGAGCGAGAGTAAAATGATGTATAATCCTGTATTTGTTTTTGCTGAGGAGTGTTCAGAAAAATGTAAATCATTATCATTTGGGTGAAGATTATTGTGTCCTTGTCTGCTGGTTTTGTTAAGGAGTCTTAAGATTTTTTTAAAGGATTTTGAAGACAAATAACGTAATATGAGCATTTTAATCTCTTTTCGGTTTTCAGTGAATTTATTAGAGCATACAATTAAGCCGTTCTAAAAGTGGGATTTGTTTTTTTAATTTTTTCATTTATTTAAAATCTTACTAAATATGTTTCACACTTTCAAAAACATTAAGAACTTATCCTTTAGACTTAGAGCAATCTTTTTTAATCAGAGACACTGAAGGCTGAACTGCTTCATTATTCAGGCCCGTTGTCAAAATCGCTTTTCTAGGATAGCTAATCTATGTATACGATTCACTAACACTGTCCCTTGATATAAGAAACACCCCTTAATCGAATATTCTTAGGATCTTACATGACCTCAACTTCGAATGAACAACTGTACACTATACGTGTTTATACCTATGGAAACAGCACAAAAGATCTTTTAGGTGACGTAGTGCTCCTGTGATCCTGGCACGAGCAGCATTCTACTATGATCCGGAAATAAGTTATTGTAATTTTTTTGACAATAAATCGCTCACTATATTTAAATAAATAGGGTGGCGCAACAGAGCGAGGAGCCCCTGGGCCTAGCGCATTTCTCACAACCATGCCTTGTGAGGGAATGGAGGGAACCTACAGTTTTCTGTCGGTTCCGAACGGCTAATCGAGAAAGCGCTTTTCATGGCAATGAATAGTAACGGAGGACTTGCCAATTCCTCGCGAAAGGCGATACCCGTGGAAAAAACATTTTTGCCTCTGTTGGGATTCGAACTCGAACCTCTGGATTAACAGGCGGACATGCTATCCATCACACCACGGGTACCACAACTCACTATATTTACTTATTCTTATTTTATTGAGTGATTTACATAACCTCAAAAGTACTCGGAAACAGGAACGAGATTTAAAGATTTAAAACTACTAAACAGGAACGAGAACGTAAAAGAGAGCTTAGTGTTTATATTGAAGTGTCACCAAAACTATTGATCCAATTTGAATGAAATTGGAAAATGGTCTAGAACCTGAGAAATAGCATAGACTAGATTTCCTTTCCATATTCCCTCGGGAACAGAAACAAATTCGGAACGGATTCCAAAAACTCTTCCACCTATATTTCATCCCTAAATTCCCACAGCAACGGTAATAGGAACGGGAACGGGAACGGAAATTAAAAAACCACTGGAACGATATCAGATTTTTAACACTTTTACAATACGACGTTTAGTCCGGTCAAATTAACTTCAAAAATAGGGGTAAGGTTACATTAATTCGCACCTTGCTGAAAATTGGCATGAATGTTGGGAACCCTATTACTTACAATTTGTCAAAAATCCCCATCAATCCGCCGCTTGGAAAAAAATTTATTCAAGGTCAAATGTTGCAAACATCGGGTTTATGAGTTTTCCAGCTCAACGGTAAGTTTTACCATAAAAATAGAAAGGCAAAAATTATTCACCAAGCAATTATCTATAAAAATTGTAAAAATACTTTTTTTCCTAAGTATCACCATTTCGGAGATATAGCTTTACAAAAAGTTGAAAAAGTTGTGTTACTCCTAATATGCACACGTATCCGCGCCACCCGTGAGGTAGTGTGCATGGTGCGTTTTTTTTTACGTGGTTTCCCCGGTAGGCCTATTCCACTATCTATTGTGGTTCTGTTGAGGTAAAAGCTAATGTACTAAATTGAAATTGGTATTATTGTAATGACTATTGTAATGAATGAGAGCGGTGTAAGTAATGATTAATTTGAAAAAAACTATTCGTCTGATTGGAACTCTTCTTCTTCTTCTGGAACATAATCCATACTGTCTTGTTCTTCTTCTTCTTCTTCTTCTACTTTTTCTTCTTCTTCTTCCTGCTGGGTGCAAATAAATTGTTCAAAGAGAGATACATCAGAAGTCTCCTCGCATATACCGTAGGAATCCTCTTCTACTGGCGATTGAACAATGGAACACGATTGACCTCGACAACTGATACATGCTAATGACCAAAAACACCCCACTTTCTTGCAGCCGCATTTAGCATTACTACTGATTGTACTGCTTTAAAAAATATCTACTGCACTTTTGGTTTTACGAATTAAAACTATGCTTGAGTAATTGCAATGCTCATAAATGACTTTTTAGTCCATATACTGAATGCAACCATTTTCCAAATGCATTATAGGTACACTCAGCTATTATGGCTATAGATAGACTTTTTAATGGAGAGAATGTGATTTTTTTTTAAATTTATTAATGAATAACTTTTTTAATGTTTTGAAAATAGATCGGTGTACTTATTTGTGTATTTTTAAATGAGTTTCTTTGAAATCTACTGCATAAAAATGTAATCTACTGCACTTTTTTTAAAAATCTACTTTGGAAATTTTTTCAAACAGTGGCAACGCTAATACAAGACCGTGCGGTCATATAAAATGAGGGACTGGGTTGTTTTCGAGCTTATATTCTTACAGTTATATGTATGTATACTCCACGAAAACTATTATTTTTACTTATGTTATTGTTCTGTAACGCATATAACGGTAATTGACATACATATTAGGAGTAACACAACTTTTTCAACTTTTTGTAAAGCTATATCTCCGAAATGGTGATACTTAGGAAAAAAAGTGATTTTACAATTTTTATAGATAATTGCTTGGTGAATAATTTTTGACTTTCTATTTTTATGGTAAAACTTACCGTTTAGCTGGAAAACTCATAAAACCGATGTTTGCAACATTTGACCTTGAATAAATTTTTTTCCAAGCGGCGGATTGAGGGGGATTTTTGACAAATTGTAAGTAATAGGGTTCCCAACATTCATGCCAATTTTCAGCAAGGTGCGAATTAATGTAACCTTGAATGTCTATTTTGACCGGACTATCCCCAACTAGCTTAAACAATATTTTATCCTCTTATTCCCACGAGAACGGGACGGGAAAAAGAACATAAGCGGGAACTTGGAAAGTTCTGAACCGATTCCAAAAATTCTTTCACTGTCGGGCTGCTTCATTGTCCCTGAGTAATATAGCCTATATTTCATCACTATTTTCCATAGGAAAGGAAACAGGAATTTCAAAACCACTGTACCGATTTCAAAACGGTTACACAGACTACATTTGATCCCCTTACGGTTACGAAACTGGAACATATCCGGGAACTGGGAAAATACTGAACCAATTCTAAAAACTCTGTCATCGTTAGAGTGCTTAATTGCCCCTGAGTATCATAGAATGCATATATTTCATCCACACTCTGCCACTAGAAAGGAAACTTGGAAACCACTTTACGCCGGGAGTGTGTGAGGTTGCTTTTTGTCAAAGGCTGAGGTAAGCTCAGCGGATCCAGAGTCTTCCAAAGAAGCAGCAAAACTTTGGATTATTGAAGCTAGTTTATTTCCGATATTTAAAATTAGTGTTGGTTATACATTTCATACATTGTTTTATAAAGTTAATTCATGTTTCTATATCAAAGTCTCTATGGAGATTTCAAGTACGCCTCTTCGGGTGAGTGAAGTTTCCCTGGGATTTGGCTGGGATGCGATCTCGTCCAGGATTCACGACCAGATTCTTGAATTGGCCTCCAGGTCAATCAGATGAAGATTTCTTGTCCTGGATTGTGTGGGCTTCCAGTTCTTGGGCTTGCATTCAGTTTTCTTGTCCTGGGTTAAGGGCTCCGAATTCTGGGGGCTCGGATTTGGAATAACGCTGGGATCTTGGGATCTCTCTCTTGGTTCTGTAACGATACTAGGAAGAGGGAGTTAATGGTTGCTCTGAGGTAGCAGGAGCCACTAAATTCACAACGAGGTAGCGTTGGACACTAAATTCACAACGAGGTAGCGTTGGACACTAAATTCACAACGAGGTAGCGTTGGACACTAAATTCACAACGAGGTAGCGTTGGACACTAAATTCACAACGAGGTAGCGTTGGACACTAAATTCACAACGAGGTAGCGTTGGACACTAAATTCACAACGAGGTAGCGTTGGACACTAAATTCACAACGAGGTAGCGTTGGACACTAAATTCACAACGAGGTAGCGTTGGACACTAAATTCACAACGAGGTAGCGTTGGACACTAAATTCACAACGAGGTAGCGTTGGACACTAAATTCACAACGAGGTAGCGTTGGACACTAAATTCACAACGAGGTAGCGTTGGACACTAAATTCACAACGAGGTAGCGTTGGACACTAAATTCACAACGAGGTAGCGTTGGACACTAAATTCACAACGAGGTAGCGTTGGACACTAAATTCACAACGAGGTAGCGTTGGGCACTAAATTCACAACGAGGTAGCGTTGGACACTAAATTCACAACGAGGTAGCGTTGGACACTAAATTCACAACGAGGTAGCGTTGGACACTAAATTCACAACGAGGTAGCGTTGGACACTAAATTCACAACGAGGTAGCTTTGGACACTAAATTCACAACGAGGTAGCGTTGGACACTAAATTCACAACGAGGTAGCGTTGGACACTAAATTCACAACGAGGTAGCGTTGGACACTAAATTCACAACGAGGTAGCGTTGGACACTAAATTCACAACGAGGTAGCGTTGGACACTAAATTCACAACGAGGTAGCGTTGGACACTAAATTCACAACGAGGTAGCGTTGGACACTAAATTCACAACGAGGTAGCGTTGGACACTAAATTCACAAAGAGGTAGCGTTGGACACTAAATTCACAACGAGGTAGCGTTGGACACTAAATTCACAACGAGGTAGCGTTGGACACTAAATTCACAACGAGGTAGCGTTGGACACTAAATTCACAACGAGGTAGCGTTGGACACTAAATTCACAACGAGGTAGCGTTGGACACTAAATTCACAACGAGGTAGCGTTGGACACTAAATTCACAACGAGGTAGCGTTGGACACTAAATTCACAACGAGGTAGCGTTGGACACTAAATTCACAACGAGGTAGCGTTGGACACTAAATTCACAACGAGGTAGCGTTGGACACTAAATTCACAACGAGGTAGCGTTGGACACTAAATTCACAACGAGGTAGCGTTGGACACTAAATTCACAACGAGGTAGCGTTGGACACTAAATTCACAACGAGGTAGCGTTGGACACTAAATTCACAACGAGGTAGCGTTGGGCACTAAATTCACAACGAGGTAGCGTTGGACACTAAATTCACAACGAGGTAGCGTTGGACACTAAATTCACAACGAGGTAGCGTTGGACACTAAATTCACAACGAGGTAGCGTTGGACACTAAATTCACAACGAGGTAGCGTTGGACACTAAATTCACAACGAGGTAGCGTTGGACACTAAATTCACAACGAGGTAGCGTTGGACACTAAATTCACAACGAGGTAGCGTTGGACACTAAATTCACAACGAGGTAGCGTTGGACACTAAATTCACAACGAGGTAGCGTTGGACACTAAATTCACAACGAGGTAGCGTTGGACACTAAATTCACAACGAGGTAGCGTTGGGCACTAAATTCACAACGAGGTAGCGTTGGACACTAAATTCACAACGAGGTAGCGTTGGACACTAAATTCACAACGAGGTAGCGTTGGACACTAAATTCACAACGAGGTAGCGTTGACACTAAATTCACAACGAGGTAGCGTTGGACACTAAATTCACAACGAGGTAGCGTTGGACACTAAATTCACAACGAGGTAGCGTTGGACACTAAATTCACAACGAGGTAGCGTTGGACACTAAATTCACAACGAGGTAGCGTTGGACACTAAATTCACAACGAGGTAGCGTTGGACACTAATTCACAACGAGGTAGCGTTGGACACTAAATTCACAACGAGGTAGCGTTGGACACTAAATTCACAACGAGGTAGCGTTGGACACTAAATTCACAACGAGGTAGCGTTGGACACTAAATTCACAACGAGGTAGCGTTGGACACTAAATTCACAACGAGGTAGCGTTGGACACTAAATTCACAACGAGGTAGCGTTGGACACTAAATTCACAACGAGGTAGCGTTGGGCACTAAATTCACAACGAGGTAGCGTTGGACACTAAATTCACAACGAGGTAGCGTTGGACACTAAATTCACAACGAGGTAGCGTTGGACACTAAATTCACAACGAGGTAGCGTTGGACACTAAATTCACAACGAGGTAGCTTTGGACACTAAATTCACAACGAGGTAGCGTTGGACACTAAATTCACAACGAGGTAGCGTTGGACACTAAATTCACAACGAGGTAGCGTTGGACACTAAATTCACAACGAGGTAGCGTTGGACACTAAATTCACAACGAGGTAGCGTTGGACACTAAATTCACAACGAGGTAGCGTTGGACACTAAATTCACAACGAGGTAGCGTTGGACACTAAATTCACAACGAGGTAGCGTTGGACACTAAATTCACAAAGAGGTAGCGTTGGACACTAAATTCACAACGAGGTAGCGTTGGACACTAAATTCACAACGAGGTAGCGTTGGACACTAAATTCACAACGAGGTAGCGTTGGACACTAAATTCACAACGAGGTAGCGTTGGACACTAAATTCACAACGAGGTAGCGTTGGACACTAAATTCACAACGAGGTAGCGTTGGACACTAAATTCACAACGAGGTAGCGTTGGACACTAAATTCACAACGAGGTAGCGTTGGACACTAAATTCACAACGAGGTAGCGTTGGACACTAAATTCACAACGAGGTAGCGTTGGACACTAAATTCACAACGAGGTAGCGTTGGACACTAAATTCACAACGAGGTAGCGTTGGACACTAAATTCACAACGAGGTAGCGTTGGACACTAAATTCACAACGAGGTAGCGTTGGGCACTAAATTCACAACGAGGTAGCGTTGGACACTAAATTCACAACGAGGTAGCGTTGGACACTAAATTCACAACGAGGTAGCGTTGGACACTAAATTCACAACGAGGTAGCGTTGGACACTAAATTCACAACGAGGTAGCGTTGGACACTAAATTCACAACGAGGTAGCGTTGGACACTAAATTCACAACGAGGTAGCGTTGGACACTAAATTCACAACGAGGTAGCGTTGGACACTAAATTCACAACGAGGTAGCGTTGGACACTAAATTCACAACGAGGTAGCGTTGGACACTAAATTCACAACGAGGTAGCGTTGGACACTAAATTCACAACGAGGTAGCGTTGGACACTAAATTCACAACGAGGTAGCGTTGGACACTAAATTCACAACGAGGTAGCGTTGGACACTAAATTCACAACGAGGTAGCGTTGGACACTAAATTCACAACGAGGTAGCGTTGGACACTAAATTCACAACGAGGTAGCGTTGGACACTAAATTCACAACGAGGTAGCGTTGGACACTAATTCACAACGAGGTAGCGTTGGACACTAAATTCACAACGAGGTAGCGTTGGGCACTAAGTTCACAACGAGGTAGCGTTGGACACTAAATTCACAACGAGGTAGCGTTGGACACTAAATTCACAACGAGGTAGCGTTGGACACTAAATTCACAACGAGGTAGCGTTGGACACTAAATTCACAACGAGGTAGCGTTGGACACTAAATTCACAACGAGGTAGCGTTGGACACTAAATTCACAACGAGGTAGCGTTGGACACTAAATTCACAACGAGGTAGCGTTGGACACTAAATTCACAACGAGGTAGCGTTGGACACTAAATTCACAACGAGGTAGCGTTGGACACTAAATTCACAACGAGGTAGCGTTGGACACTAAATTCACAACGAGGTAGCGTTGGACACTAAATTCACAACGAGGTAGCGTTGGACACTAAATTCACAACGAGGTAGCGTTGGACACTAAATTCACAACGAGGTAGCGTTGGACACTAAATTCACAACGAGGTAGCGTTGGACACTAAATTCACAACGAGGTAGCGTTGGACACTAAATTCACAACGAGGTAGCGTTGGACACTAAATTCACAACGAGGTAGCGTTGGACACTAAATTCACAACGAGGTAGCGTTAGACACTAAATTCACAACGAGGTAGCGTTGGACACTAAATTCACAACGAGGTAGCGTTGGACACTAAATTCACAACGAGGTAGCGTTGGACACTATTTACTTACCCAGTCTTGGTTTCTGGACTCTGCTGTTGCGCTGCCGGTACCGGAATTCTACTCTTGCTCGAGTCCCAGGATGATGAGTTCCTTATTTGTCCACCGCCGGGACTTGAACTGATTTTCATGTATTTCACTGGTTCCCTTATACACATTTTGGTAGTAAGTGAATGTGAGCTGTACAAGTCAACGAAATCGAACTCCACGTGGAGTCTTCGGTAAGCTGCTGGTGATGTTGTTGTTATGGGTTATCGTCAGCATTATCATTGCCTGTGTTGGTACATGCAAAATATAAACTGGCATCGGTGTTGTTGGTGGTTTATTTTGCTGTTGAATTTTTTTTGTAGGGGCGAAAATGTAATGGGTCATTACAAGTGTCAGCTAGTGTTTTCATAAAAAATATAAAATTTCCAAAAATTAAGACTTTCAAGACGACCTTTCTTTCTTAAACAACCAACGACTTGTTAAATATAAAATTTCATCAAATTATGTAAGCTTTCAAAGAGAAATAGGGTTTTGAAAAAAACCGTACTATTAATGGCAACGTTTTTAGGTTTTTTCAGATTTTTCTTTTTTTTAAATCATAAGAAAAACATCCTAGAATTAGTCCTACACACAAAATTTTTATCGTTTTCGAGAAAAATAAGTACTATCATTTAGGTTGGCAGGTACCGTTATTCCAAAACCTAGAGATCTAATTCCAAAAACGCTTCCGTACGCTGCCCATAGACTCTCTATCTCAAATTCCTTTTTTCTTCACGACACGACTGCAGAACTTGCCTTATAGTTTCAATATCGGAAGTAAAAATTGTAAAGATTGTTCTTTATGTTTTCAGAAACATGACGAAAATGTTTGTTCCGTTTTAATTTATTTTTCTACCTGAGTTTTTTAAAATATTAGCTGGAGCACTAAGACCTTAATACAGATTCACTATATTACCAAATACCAGCTTTCTTTTGTTATGGCTTCCCAGATGTTTTGAGTGAAGCCTAAAGATGCTGCCCTGATACTGAGTCTAGGTAACCAGCTTTTACCGTGTCTGCGCCTGGTATCTGTTGCCGAATACGAGAAAATGCACATTCACAGAGAAATTGCTCCCCGGTGTCATCCTCTCCACAGGATTCACAGAGTGTGGTAACACTTAAACCTAAAACCTTTTAAATGCTTGGCAAAAAAGTAATGGTCCGTGGCCACACAAACAAGCTCTCTACAATCTTTTCTGCTACGAGATAGTAACAATGTTGCAGTTTTCTTATCAGTGTCGAGAAGCACACATTTGATCTGTTTGCATCCAATAGAGGCATGTCATCTGCGGTTGTGCTCTTGTCTTGACAGAATCAATCGTTTTGAAGCCATTATTGAGGAACCCGGTTGACCAAACACCCCCCGGTTGAGGACCTGCGAAAGTTGTCTCAAATCCTTGTCTTCGAAGTTCTTCTGCGATCTCGTTTCCAGTAATGCCACGATGAGCTGGAACCCAAAAGAAACTTAAAGAATTTAGCCTTCTTAGCCGTGGCTTAGCATTTCTGGGGAGAGATTCCGCAAGAGTGAATTTTTATTGTGTACACGAAAATTTGTGTACACTGTCTAATTTGGATTCCGCAAAGGTGAAGGTGAGTTTTTTTTTTGACAGAAGACGTGTAAACTATCCTTCAAATCTATTCACGTGAGTTTTCAGAGGGCCATGAGTGTGAGTTTTTTATACTCACTCTTGCGGAATCTAGCCCCTGGATCACTTTCGAAGTAGTTAGAGGGTTGAGTATTGCCTTAAGGACAGTTTGGCTGTCGCTTCAGACACAAATACCTACTTCTCTCCCAACGAGAAATGGTCTTGAGAGTACAACAACGTACGGTATCAAGGGAAGATTCAGCAGTGTGTTAAGAGCCGCCTCTGGAGTGCTGAAAGGAGGCTCCAAGTACAGCTGAGGATCGTGAGAGCATGGTCTGCCAAACAACTGAGGTGTTGGAGGTTATTATTGCATCTCAGAGACTAAGTCGCACGAAGCTTAGAGCAAGCTCATTTGTACTTACTTATCTACGCTCTTCATCGTGGGTATGGTACGTTTCGTCATTTTTATCTCGTTTATTGTTGTTACGCCCAAGTTGTTTCGCATTTTGTTGTTTCGCATTTTGTTTTTAAATTTTTCGTTTGCTTAGTTTATTTATTTTTCGATATTTCTCGCTTCGCTTTGCATTCGTTTCGTTTAAAAATCATTTAGCCTTTGATTACTTTATATTTGGCTGGTTTCGCTTTCTATTGTTTCGTTTTTCGATTAGTTCGATTTTGTTTATATAGATTTTGATTATTTCGCCATCGTTTGATTGGTATTCGCGCGAATTTTTACACCTCTAGCCTCTTTTTTCATCCACAAAAAGCAAAATACCAATCAAACGATGGCGAAATAATCAAAAATTGAACTGTATATATACCGGTTATTTTTGTATTTTAACAGTTTGTTTATCATCAAACTTTATTGAAAATTGATTAGAACCATCAAAGATATATCATATTTTAGAAGCATTTTCAGAAGCAATTAGTCAGAAATAATATCAAATTTCGAAATATTTATTAAATTTCTGAAAAACCGAACCGCTCGATTTCACAAGCAATAATAATCTGATAATGAGCGAAGTAATTGAATGCCAAAACAATAGAATATCGTAGAGAGAAAATGCGAAAAAAAAGTTATCGAGATAAATAAAGTCTAAATAATCATTTGTAAGTTCAATGGAAATGCGAAAAAAATGGTAAGCAAGATAAGAAATGCAAAGTAAGTGTGCAGCGAAATGATTGAAAATCCAAGTAACAGAAAAACAAAACAGGCAATGCGAAGTAAACAAATATAATGGTGTCAAAAACAAAATAATAGAATGCGTAACAAAATGTGCGAATCAATAGGCACCCCTTCATCATAAATGCAAGTGTTAGAGGTTAGAAAACACCAACACCAGCACAAAGAGAACGTATAAGAAATATATATATGATAAAAAAATTACAAATAGTGACATACAATATAGAACAATTAACATGAAATACAATAATAATAATTAAACAAAACTACTAGAAATAAAACAAAGCATAAACTACAAATATTTTGAAAGACAATAAAATATAAAACATTGAACAAAAATCATGCATGTGGAGCGCTGGTTTTAAATTTTTGTTTTAAACTATATTTATTAATGTTGAAATCTAAAAGTAGAGAGTTAGAATTGTACAATCTACACATGCGCGATAGCGGCTCATTCATGCCGTAATTGGTTCTATGATGGGGGCAATGAATCAAGTCCAAATTACGCAAGTGGTGAGATCCTCCGCGGTAGTTAAAACCTATGGACGAGAGCAAGTAAGGAGCATCTATAAAGCCAGTCAAAAGCTGATGGAAAAATACTAGGTCATTGTTGATACGTCTTTGACTAAGGGTTTGCAATTGCAAAAGTTGAATTCGATGTTCATAAGGAGGAAGATTGAATGGATCTTCCCAAGGAAGACCCTTCAAAGCAAAACGTATAAATTTGTGTTGTACTGCCTCAATACGATGTTTATGAATTTCATATAGAGGAGACCAAACTTGTGAGGCGTACTCGAGATGAGGGCGATCATAACAGTTATACAAAGATAGTGTTACATAAGGATCATCAAATTCTTTTGACCACCTCTTTATGAAACCTAGCATAGAATTTGCTTTCCTTACAATTGAGCTTATGTGCTCACTAAATTCAAGGTTAATATTGAAGTAAACACCTAGGTCACGAAAACTTGAGACATTACATAATGAATGACCAGACATTAAATACAAAGCATTACTAGGTTTTCGTTTTTTCGAGAAAGTCATAGTTTGGCACTTCGAGGGGTTGAGACTAAGACCTTTCTTTTTACACCATATTCCAAAGCTATCGATATCTTTTTGAAGAAGTACGCGATCAGAACTATTTTGAATGGATTTAAAAATTTTCATATCATCTGCGAAAATCTGAATTTCACTATACGAAATGCACGAAACAACGTCATTGATGGCAACAATGAAAAGCAAAGGCCCAAGGTGACTGCCTTGTGGTACACCCGACAGAGCATTGAAGGGATTCGAAAAGCTGTTACGAAATTTTACTTGGTAAGTTCTATTTTCGAGATAAGAGCAAATCCATGCAATAAATATAGCAGGAAATCCAAAAGCCTTGAGCTTACATAATATAACATCATGAGAGAGTTGGTCGAATGCTTTGGAAAAATCAGTGTAAATACAGTCGAGCTCAGACCCAGTTTCGAGGGCATTGGAACATTTGTGAAGAAAAGAAAGAAGGTTTGTTACCGTTGATCTTTTTTGCATAAAGCCATGCTGCTGTCTGCAAATAATATTTTTTGTAAAAAATGAGAGGCTGTCACAAACAACTTGCTCAAAGAGTTTATGGATGCAAGACAGTTTGGATATAGGCCTGTAGTTTTTTATTTCTATCTTATCACCCTTTTTAAAAACCGGAGTGATAAAGGACTTTTTCCAAAGGCTTGGGAAAACGCCTGTTTTGATTGAAAGCTGAAAAAGATATTGAAGTGGGAACATTATTATGGAACGGCATTTCTTTAAAAGAATAGGCGGGATTCCATCCGGACCGGACAAAAAGTCTTCTTGTAGAAGTGATAAATATTTTAAAATGTTGTCACTATGAATAGGGATATTATTAAAATTAACTTGAGAGCAGTTACGTAAATACGTAAAGTAGTTTTCATCTATTACTACGGGGGTATCACAGAAAGAGCTTCGAAAATGGTTAGCGAAGGCATTACAAATATCGTTAGTATTCTCTAGTGGAGTATCACCAGAAATAAAGTTCACTGGGTACCCATCAGATTTTTTCTTTGAATTGACAAATCGCCAAAAACTTTTCGGGTCATCCCTTAAAGAGAATGACATCTGTCTATGGTAGTTGGAGTAAAGAGTTTTGGAGAGCGTGTTAAAGTTTTCAAAAAAACTAATATAAACACTATAGTCAGTTGTAGAATGTGTTTTAATGTAGGATTTCCAGGCTTTATTCCTCTTATTTCGCAGAATCTTTAGTTCTTTGGTATACCATGGCTGATTAAAGCAGGAATTCTTAAGGATTTTCCGGGGAATAATTTTGTTCATAGAATTTTCCAAGATCAAGTAAAAGCATTTGACTGCAACGTCGATATTATTAGAAGCTGATACATTATCTATACCGGCTCTGGTGAGTTCTTCGGAAAGCAAATCGAAATTCGCTCTCCGAAAGTCAAAAGTGTATGAACAGTCAAATGAGTTACTACGAACATATAAATCAGAGTTTAAATCCAGAAAAATATCTAAAGGTGGGTGAATATCATCTAAGTTAGTAATGGCATACTTAGATTTAAGAACAACAGTACTAACTGCGTCAGATGAAAAAACTAAATTGAGCATGCGATTCATAAAGTTTCTGATACAACTTATTTGCTGTAAGTCTGAGGAAATGATATTGTCAAGTAAACGAAGCTCTTGTTGAGACGAAGTCAGTGATGCTACTTGAAAGGATCCGTCTTTAGAAGGGACCCAATTAACTTCTGGCAAATTAAAATCGCCCAATAATAAAATATAGCTTTTCAGACAAGACAATTCCATTACATAATCTAGAACTAAAGAGAGCTCAGTATAAGCTGAGACAAGACTCTTTGGAGGAATATAGACGTTTACGACATAGATACTATTTAACTGTACGGATACTTTGACACATAAGACATCAATTGTAAATGGAAAAGTGATTTGAGAAGACATGTAAGTATTTCTTACAGAAATTAATGCACCACCTCCCACATCTTCAGGCTTATCGTAATGACGGTCTTTACGATATACTGTGAACTCCTGACTAAAAAGCTCAGTGTCCAAATGACTTGAATTGAGCCAGGTTTCAGTTAAGGCAAATATATCATGCGAGAAGACATGATAACTCTCATAAAACAGATAAAGATTCGTAATTTTTGTACGAAGCCCTCTAACATTTTGGTAAAAGAGGGTAATTTTATTTAGTTTTTTGGCTGAGGTGTCCGGTCAGTTCTTACTGGTTACTGGTTATTATGGTATTATAATAACCGTACAGATCCAAAGAACCCTTTTCGGTGAAAGCGACCCCATGTCTTGTCAAAAGCTCCTTAACTCTGACAGAAGACTCACGAAAAGACTGTTATCTAGGAGGCTGAATCCCACCGAGAGCACGGCGACGTCGCGTCGTCTGCATATGCTTCGGAGTATACGTTTGATCCATCGAACATTACAAGTAGAGAATCGATCAGTATACACCACATAAGAGGAGTTTAACCGCCACCTAGTGGACAGCCCGAATTCACTATTGTTGTAGCATATTGTCCATACTCCTCTTCAACGATTACGGTTCTATTCAATCTTTAATCTTCAATCCCCAACATTAATGATTAGTCCTCATCATATTCTCTACAATCTACAGCGTTACACATGCCATCAGAACAAGCATTGTCAAAAGCATTTTGTTGATGTAAATACAAAACCGCGAAGTCTTTCCTGTCAAGCGCGTACTCAATCCTGCTAACAAGATTTTGAAGTGCGGGCTCACAGGATTTTCCTCATTGATAGACATGTTGCATCTGAGACAAAGAGTATATTTGTAGTAAATATGAAAATATCTACCATTATTTTCAGCGTTTTAAGCAGGCTGATGGCTCTAAAGCTCTCCTCTTGGCGTGTGAATCGTCTTGCTTACCACTTTTTGGTATGAAAGCGACTCAAACACTCTGCCAAAGATTTGGAATATACTCTAGAGCTAAACAGCCAGTATAGGACTGCCACCACTTCACCTTTTTATATAAACGATAATAAGAATAGCGACACACCGTCTCCTCCATCAAGGACACACCAGCTCGCATCCAAACCCGAACCTATTGATAATGAACAGCCTTTAATATGTGCATGGGTGCTGCTATGCATTTGTACTGCTTTAAACTCCTACTCCCTACGGAAAGAGAACACAAAGCCCCACCCTTCAAGGTAAGACATGGCCTGTATACTGCCGGCTCAAAAATGGAAACTGGTACAGGTTCCGGCATTTTCAGCTACTCTCTTAGAACGAAATTTCCAGTAAGTTTTGTTAGACACTCATCAATTTTGAAGCTGAAGTTTTCTCCATCAACCAATGTTAGAGATTAATAAGTTCATCGAACACGAGAAACAAAATAATTTTCATTTTCTCAGACTGCCAAGTCACACTGAAAGCACTTAGTTCCTCTGTAATAAAATCCAAACTTATCCGAGATACAATTATGTCACTCTCAGAACTAGCAAGGCATTCTCCACTATAGATCCCAGCACACAAAAGCTACGATGGTAAAGGTGGGGCAGAAATGCTACTTAAAGACGGCGCATCTAAACCATTCCTCGGTCCCGAACGCTCCTGCGGTGTAAATAAAACCACATTCTAAAAACTTTTCTGTTTATTATTAAAGAATGTCTAGCACGTTTCCGCCTTAGACAGCAAATACTTAACTATGAGGTCATCCCCCTAGAGAAACTCAAACCCATCCACCCACAGATGATTGTTAACTTCTGGCTCAACTCAGGAGCACAAGAACTGCTCTGAAACTTCATATGGGTGGGACAATTGGTTTCTACCAGACCAGATTTATCAAGTTCATCTTATTTAAGGTAAATAGATTGTTGTGGTTCGATTGATACCTGAGGCGGAATTGCCGCATCAGTGATCGAGTGAGTGAGCACAATTTTTCTTTCAAAATTTTACAATACTTTGAGAGCTCATAACTTTTCACAGCTGACTTGTTACGTCTTTTTTGTTAGCAAAAAAGAACTTGGATCCTTTTCTGAAATTCATTTCTTGATGTGATGCATAAGTTCTTCCTTTTTGTTAAGTAACATTCAAACATTTTTCATGTGATATCAAAACCACCAGAAGGTGGAAGAACGACCAACGCAAGTCGTCTCTCTCAATAAATCATTTTCTTTCAGAGTTTTTGAATTTGTGTGTATCAGTAGAGTCAGCAGTTACTGAACCATGACCCCCATTCAAGTGGTCTTCTTCGAATTTCAATTCTCTGTGGAATTAATTTATTCCGTGTAAGTTTCCTGATTCTACAGTAATCTAAGATATTCAAGAAAATCGAAAATTCCCATCTGTGCAACAATTTTTCTCCCCTTGATGTTTTATTGCCCGATACCCAAACCATTACACTGTTAGAACTCATAACAAGACGTGCGTTGTGGCAAGACAAAATCGATCTGCTGCTGAAAGATGAAAGCGCGTACGATATATAAGCGCGTACTTTGTGATGGAATATTTAGTCATCAGGGCTTAATTCAATTAAAGCCTCCACAGTCCCAAAGGATCAAAGGTGAATATTCTACTTTCGAGAAAAACATTACGTTTTTAAAACATGGCACTCCAATTTAGAACGAAAGCGAAACCTAAAAGCCCCAGCGTAGGTAAAACATTCCTGAAGGTGAACGGCAATCGCTCTACATCAATGATGAGGTGGTAGGTACTACTAGGTAAGGTACGAACACTTTATTATGTTGATAAAATAAAACGTGTTGTATTAAATTTTTTATATTAACCACCATCAGTTATGAGTGGGTGTACTCTCATTTATAGTAGGTATACTTTTGGTCTATGGCTATGGCTACACACTTGATTGCCTCAGCTTCGTCGTGTCTTTGAAGAAGGTGTAACAAATATGAGACCTCATTTCCGTCTGCACATATTTTGTTTTTTTTTTTTTTTGTATATGTAGCGGTCTAGGAGAGCATAGTACGAACGGCAATCTTGAATCCAGCGCTGTCAACGTTTGAAATTTTAAGTTTGCTGATGTGATGAAGTTCAACCAAGTGCTGTTCACTCTTTGAGTTGTAATGAATATTCAAGCAACGGGGATTGGATTACACTTGGACTGTAACACCACTCTGCGAATTAATTCTGAGTTTGATTGAAGGATAGGACATTGCTTGTTTTCTCTGCGTTGGGCTAACGCACTTAAAGGATTAACGTCAAAAAATAAAGTTCAATCAAAAACAGCCAAGCAGTTTGTACTTAATGGGCCAAAGTCCGAATTGTCTGTGAATCAAAAAATAAATACGGTGTCGCAACAGAGCTGGAAACCCCGAGACCTAGCTCATTTCTTTCAGCCATATCTTGTGAAGGAATGGAAGGGATCTACAACTTTTTGCATATTCCAAGAGGTTAATCGAAAAAGCGCTTTGCATGGCGATGGAATTACTACCGGAGAACTTTCCTGTTTTTCACGAGAGGCGATACCCGTCGAAAAACTTTTTGTCGTTGCAGACTTTTTGTCGTTAACAGACTCTGCAGTCTATATGCTCACTAGTACGCCACGAACACCAGAACATGCCGCAATTGCCCATGAGAAAATGCATAAGCTAGAAAAGCTGAGTAAGAAAGCATTTCCGGTGGCAGTATTTATTTTTTTAGGCGTTTCACTAAAACGCCTAAAAAATGACAGAGCTCCAGCCGCGATAATTTTTGTTTTCATCAAAATATAAGTTCAGCCCTCTATCTGTTTCTCATTGCTCTTACCATTCCCTCAAAAGTTATTTTATTTAAACGGCAATTGTTGCACCAGATAAGTCATCTTATTGGCGTTTTATTAAAACGCCATTCGTAATAGGGGTGATTATCGCTCTTTTTCGACTAGACTGAAAATCATTTTTCAATAGATATCTCCCATCTATTGAAAAATGATTTGATTGATTGCGGTTTAAGATCTCAATGCTGTAAACATATTCCACAGAAACACGAAAGAACTGGTACCAGCTACAGAGTGTGAATCTAGAACGTAAAATAAAAAAATTGTCAGGATTTGATTTGGTCGGTATCTATAACTCAGGTCCCAGGGCTCTCCGCATTATTGCGCCAGCCTCTTTGTATTTTTTTTTTTTTTTACTAAAGCCTCTCAAGAGTAATGATCATCTTGAGTTCTGCTTTGTGGTTTTATGTTATAGCATAGCAAATAGAATAGATTCGGGGCTTTAAGGACAGTTCTCCTCAGGAACTTTGCCCTATTCAAATAGGTAATTGAAGTAAGAACATTTTTATTCGAAGGATGTTAATTCGCACCTTGTTAGACCATCATATCAGCATGAAAACTAAGTTCCTTTGATAGTTTCGTATTAGATTAGATTAACATAGATTGTGTGGTCGGTACGCTCTGGGTACTGCAGTGTCTAGATTAAACCGATTGTTTCAACTCATGGAAAGTCTCAGAACAGTTCTTTTGCTATTGAGTTGAACCAGAAGTCCAAATCAATAATCGTGGCTGAGTTCTGGTTTAATAGCTATAGGAGGATGATCTAGTAGTCAAGTGTTTCGTTTCTAAGGCGGAGAAGTGCTGGACATTCTGTATAGGTAATGATGTCAAGAAATGTTTCTTCACTTTCGAAAATACAAGGCATAGTCTGCTGCCATTCTCACTAAGTGTGGACGTTTTTTTAGAGAGCTGACTAAATAAATATAAAAAGATATTTGTGAATTATTTTAGATGTTGGTTTTTTGAAGGGGAGTAAAACTGACATCTTGTGGTCAAATCGGCCAAATTTAACGTCATCTATGTTTGGTTTGGTTTGCCATTTCATCATCAAAAGGTTGACAAAAGAACAACACTTGCAAATCGTTCAAATTTGATTCGAAAATAATTGTTCAGTTCGTGAAGTTTACCGCAAGCTCCGTCCATTTTATGGTCGATATAATCGTCCATCAGAGCAATTAATTCGGTTAACCATGGATCGTTTTCGCACTACGTTTACTTTATGTGATAATACACATCCACAGAGACGTCGAACAGTGCGCACTAGAGAAACAATTGCCGCTGTAGAGCGTTGAAGAGAACCCAAATGAATCGATTCGCCACCGTGCACAGCAATTGAAGCTTTGTCCATCAACTTTATGGAATATTTCGCGCAAAGATCTTGGCGTACAAGCCTACAAAATCAAGCTTGTGAAAGAATTGAAGCCACGAGACCATATGCAATTCGTCGTGATTTTGGTGTATTCGCCGAAAATGAGATTGATCTCGATGCTGATTTTCATCGCAAAATTTTGTTATTGTATTTGGAGTGAAGAGAATCCACATGAGTGACGCCATTACATCCACAATAACTGACTGTTTGGTGTGCTCTGTGCTCATTGGGCCATACTTCTTCCGAAATGAGCCAGTTACCGTTAATGGAGACCGGTAAAGAGCAATGATAACCAACTATTTTGTTTCTGAATTGAATGGCACGAATGTGGATGAGATGTGGCGCCACATGCCACACAGCGCACGTCACAATCGATTTATTGAAGGAAACATTCGACGAGGAATGGACCTGTCAATTGGCCACGAAGATCGTATGATTTAAAAAGCATTGGATTATTTTCTTTAGGGATATGTGAAGTAGCTCGTCTACGTCAACAAACCAGAAACATTAGGGGACTTGGAAGCTAACATTCGTGGCGTTATTGCCGACATACGGCCTCAAATGCTCGAAAAAGTGGTTGAAAATTGAACCTCTAGACTTGGTTTTATTCGACCCAGGCGCGGCGGCCACATGCCCGAAATCATATTTAAACATCAATAACATAAAATTATCCTTCCAATAGAGCCAAATTGATGGATATTAAAACGATTTTCTTGTGTTTTATTTCAATTCGAAGTTCTATAAAATAAATAAATAGGGAGGCGATACAGAGCGAGGAGCCCCTGGGCCTAGCGCATTTCTCACAACCATGCCTGATGAGGGAATGGAGTGGACCTACAATTTTTTGCCGGTTCCGAACGGCTAATTGAGAAAGCGCTTTTCATGGCAATGAATTTACTAAAGGAGGACTTGCCAATTCCTCGCGAAAGGCGATACCCGTGGAAAAAGATTTTTGCCTCTGCTGGGATTCGAACCTCGAACCTCTGGGTTATCTGATGGACATGCTACCCATCATGCCACGGGTACCACAATTCGAAGTTCTATACCTCTAAAAAAATACACTTTAGATAGGGTGTCGAAAAAAAAAAATCTTTGGAAACCTTCGGGTCTAAGGGTGCGTCTATACTATGCGGAACGGCACCAATCGGCACATGCTAGTCGCCAATACCGAGTTAGGCTACGTTTATGACCGAGCGTAATCGCAACGCGCGATGCGATGAGAATCGCTCCATCGCTTGTCACATTTTCGCTATGTTTATCGTGGGCGATTGAGTGTTTATAGTAGCGCGTAATCGCAAGCGATTGAAAGTTAACAACACAACTCAACATTTTTTTTATTCACGTTGGAGCAGTTGAGAAAGCAATATGCGTGCATTAACTCGCAAAATTTTATTGTTAGAGAACAGCTATTTGTTGCGCAAAAAATATTTAAAAAATATAAATAAAACAAAAAATTTTGTAAATTTTTGTTAAATGTAACAATAATTAAAAACAATAAAAAACATATTAAATATATTTACTCACGTCCCAAGTCACATTTTTTTCAACATCCTCCCAAGCTTTTCTTATTATATTTCAATTGTGGTAATCTGCATGGCGCAAATTCCATAAACATTGATTATCACGCACACACTCTATGAAAATGTCCATGCTGTTTCGCTGGTTTCGCTCAAATGAATCAAAATATTTTGATTGCAAATTTTCGTCGCTTTTATCGCTTGTAATCGCTCAATTCGCTTTTCGCTAAATCGCTGTGTCGTGAACACCACCATATGCACTAATATAATTTATCGCTAGTAGCGATTCTCATCGCATCGCGCGTTGCGATTACGCTCGGTCATAAACGTAGCGTATAGTGTGGGTGTCCTTATAAGCCTTCATCGAAAGCTGACCCGAGTTCAATCCAAATGAAATGGAACCGATTGCCGCTCGGAGACGCATTTTAACGCATACAATTTTGATGCCACTATTAACTGGTAAGTTTGATAATGTTTTCAATGGCAGTGTGTAATATACCTCGCGAAAGGCGATACCCGTGGACAAAATGTTTTCTTTGAAGTTTCTAAGATTCGACCTCCCACGTACCTGGCAGACATTACGGCAGGGCATTACGACAGTGACTGTCAGTAGAATTTTGTGTTTTTACTGTATTTTGGCATAAAAAGTTTTGAGCAGGTTTAATCAGAAAAGATTTAGCCAAAGTTTTTTCATTAGGATGTTCTTGGCAGTATATTTGAATTGTTTTCTGTTTACACCAATGAAAAGTTTAGAGGTACCGACATTAGCTGTAAGATGTCTGCGTTCTATTTACCATTCTAATAAGGCTATGATGTGCCTATTGTGTGCTACGGAATTAAGTAGATGATAAACGAGTTTGTCCTTGCCAGATTGGAGAGCAACGTTATTGTCTCTTGGACTTGTTTGGATCATAAAACAAGTGAGCTCAATATTTATATAGTACAAGTTTAGGTTAGGTTGGACTTAGATGGCTGTCAGGGAACCAACTAACACACTTAGACCAATACTAAATGCGTTCACCTACCGAAATATGCGAGGGAGTGCCTCAATTAACCAAACCATTTGGAGCATTTAAAGCTAAAGCGATAGAGATGAAGGGTATCTGCATTCATCAGATCGCTTAGAACTTAGATCATCGAACGTGAAATCTCCTAGATGTACTTTTCGCATTAAACTCGAGGGCAGGACATGAACAGAGAAGTTGTGGGATTGACTCATAGTATCTACAATCTACATAAAGTAAGCACTTCAATGCATGTTTATCGAATTCCATTGAATGTAAATCATCTTGGCTTTACACTGCAACTGTCCATATGAACATTTCATCACTCAGAGGTTGTAATGATCACAGGCAGTAATTTGACTTCAATTACTTTTAATAACTCTCTAAAATATGATCAGAGGGTATAAAACCTGGATTCGAATTACCGCACACGTGATCGAGTAATAAGTGACTGAATTATGTGCTTTTAGCATTATTTCTCGAGTTATTTAGCACTTTAAGGCAACAACTTGACATTATTTCGTCAGTATTTGAACGAATTGAAGTCGATAAATGAACAGCAGACTGATGTGGTGTAACATAGAGCGAAGTTTGAAAGAAAACCAGTACTTGCTGACTTGATCGCTGATGCGGTGATTCGACCTCTGAAACAAGACATGTGATACAATACTAAGTAGTCGGCGCCCATTTTCACCCAGGCATTTTTTGAGTGTGAAGACTTTCTAGTGTCTCAATGAAAGAGTCTGTCTTGTGACCTAGTGAAAGTGAAAATAGAAGATATATGCTCTGAGTTAAGTTTGTCTTAATATATAGTGAAGCCCGTCTTACTGAAGAAGGCTCTTGTAGAGTGAAGGATGTGCCAAGAAAAAGAAGCTGTCTGAAACTAAAGCTTCTTTCGATTAATGATCAACCTGAGGTGTGAAGCCGGTATATGTACCTAGTCTGTGGTTGTTGTGATGAGAAAGAAGAAGCTGTCGGTGTGTGCTGCCATTGTGAACTGATTCCAGTGGTGGACTGTGAGAGACCGGGATTTAAGCCACAATAAGATCAAAAAAAAATATATTTTGAGGCTGTAACCTGTTCAGAGGCATTGGCAAGTCCTTCGATGAAATGAACTTGCAGAAAATTGTCCCCTCCATTAGTCAAAGGAATGGTTGAGAGAAATTCACTAAGCCCGAGTCTCTACCAAGGTTTTTGCACCTTAATTTATTTGTTTTTGGATTATAGCCTGTATCGACAAACGAGGCTGTTTTGGAGTAGTAAAGTATGGATTAGTTGATTAGAATACTTTGCAATAACAAACTGTACATTAAAAAGAACCACTTAAGCCAATACTCTTAATAATAGTTACTTACTCAAGGGTGGAACCAATAGGTTTGCTCCAGAGAAAGGTATACTTAGCGCACATTTAAAATGAGAGATCCAAATGCTAAGGTCACTCGTCAGTATAATACGCTAGTCAAGTTGATTGCTGGGTTAATTCTAATAATTGTTTTTAATTACGAACCGATGGAAATGAATTTTACATAAAATCGATTCTTATTAGAACAAGTGAACAAGACTGTAATTGTTTGCCTCATCACACGATACCCCGTCTGAGTGAAAACAGGCGATTGTCAAAGAGTTTATTTCAACATTCAGAAAGGAAATCGTGGATGTATTTGCTGTGATTTTTATGAATGAATCGATAAGCAACCACCACACATGGCGACTTAAAATTGTTCGGCAACATCTAGCTACAATGTTATGACTGGACGAAACGCATATAGGTTTTTCAGTCGGTGGCTTTTTAAATACTAATTGGAGCACTCAGACATGAATACCGATTCATTTTACTACCAGTTGCTATCAGGAGGAGTTGAAGTAGCTTTTCTTTCATTTCAATTCAAAATCTGAAACCGTTGGGTGTTGGGATTCCATCAAGAATTTATTATTCATCAATCCCTTGGAATAATTTGGGTTCATAAATTTCATTATCCCATTGCAATCCAACAAGTTAACCTAGAAATCTCACGATTATCCATGTCAACAGCATAAAGAGCCAATTAAAAGCATAACACACTTCAGCACAAACACATACACCTCTCAAAAGCAATTTTTGGTAAAGTTAAACCAACTGAACTCGTTCAAAGCGCCCTCCTATACAAGTTTTTCAATAAAAATATCCTTGAAGAATATTTTAATAGGTTTCATCTCCAACATGTCACTTTCAGTGCAACTTTCTGTAAACATTCGACGGCACTGCACGAACCACGCACACAAAAAAAAAAAGAGAAAAAATTAAGCAAGTTACCAGTCGCTGCTGTTGCCGTTAACCCCCTGATGAGAGTTGTCGGTTTCTGAAGCTTTCTTAATCTGATTTCAAGCGCTTGGTGGGGATTAAGGAGGGTTTTTGGTATGACAAACGCTTCAACACAATTTACACGTCCTTGTCATAAAGGACTGTAAGAATAAACAGTTTCATAAATAACTTTTTTGCCCCTTCTCTAGGATAAAAGCAACTTGCTCAGGCACACACATAACCCATAAGGATACGATGTCAGTCGTATACGTTAAATTATAATGATTTACGTAGTCGAATTTCACGACTTAGTCTCGAGACAGGTGGTACAAAATAAATTTGATTTATGTAGTTTTGTACACGAAATCAAAAGACTTCTATTGAAGGAGCTCGCTTAAAAAGGTCAAGAAGTCAATTATACATCAACCATATTATAATAGAAGAAAATCAAGAAAAGTGTTTATAGCGTGTATCGGAAGCCATATTGGACGGATATAATATAACCAAACATGTATACTGTATAGTGTGTTGTTAATTCCATGTCGTTGTACGTGAGGTAATCATGCTTAAAATAGTACTATAGCTTTGGAAACCAATCAGATGGAAAGGTATAGATTCAATGGAACATGAAAATCAAACATGTAATCCACAGAATTGGACGATACAATCTGATATTTGATCGGAAGTTAAGCGGCGATTACTCACGCAAAGCTGTTCAATGTTTAACTTACCAACTGTTAAATAAGTTTCCTTAATTGAAGGTGATAGTTTAACCGAACGGAGATTACAAGTGATTACCTGTTCATTCAATATTCAACCCCGTCAGCTATCACTGCTGGAATTATTATTTACCGAATCATTTAAGCGGCAAAATTGTGTGAAATTCCTTTTTCCTCGTTAATATAAACGATTTGATTATATTTCCTTTTAAGGGCTTTTTCACTAGCGATTATACATATAGGATATAAGCAAGTTTTGCAATCCTGCAAAATAAAAAATTTCAGATAGAAATCAAACATAACATTACGTGGTATACCCGTGGCGTGATGGTTAGCATGTCCGCCTGTTAACCCGGAGGATCGTGGAATCCCAACATAAAAAAAATGTTTTTCCACTGGTATCGGAATTGGCAAGTCCTCCGTCAGTAATTTCATTGCCATGAAAAGCACTTTCTCGATAAGCCGTTCGGAATCGGCAAAAAATTGTAGGTACCCTCCATTCCCTCACAAGGCATGGTTGTGAAAAATGCGCTAGGAGTTAAAACGATAGCGGGTCAAAATTCGGGCTTCAAAATTCTGCTTTTAAAACGAAAATTCTGTATTTTTTTCATTCTGGCTGACAAAATTCTGCTTTCCAAAATTCTGCTTTTCAAAATTCTGGCTTTTTAAAAAGAAAAAATTCTGCTTTTTTCATATTATTTTTTATTTGCAGAAGAACAAAAACAAAGTAGGAGAGCGACGATAAAGTAAGAGTTTGCAATTATTATCAATATTCTCCCAATTATAAAGAAAAAGATGGTGTAGAAAATGTTAAGCGCGAGTTTTATACTCTTTCTTTTTCCTTTATCCTCTCCCCATCCTTCGTGTGCTCTATTTCTGTTTTGGCACTGATAAGCTCATTTCGTAAGTCTCCAATTAATTTATAGACCCCTGCGTGGCTACGAGCAAGGTCCACTATTACTTTAACCCGACGGCGACGCTGCCAAGCCTCTACATTGTTCTGCGTTCTTAAGAATGCATCTCTAGTTTTTTCATAGTTTGATCATAAACTAACTGAATTATGTAATTCTTTTGAGTAGGAGAAAAGAGGGTTTGGAAAATGTTAAAAAGCGCGCGCTTTTTAACATTTTCCAAACATTCTTTTTCTTTATAATTGGCAAAATATTGATAAGCAGATTTTTGAAAAGCAGAATTTTGGAAAACAGAATTTTGAAAAGCAGAATTTTAAAAGCAGAATTTTGAAAAGCAGAAATTTGAAAGCAGAATGTTGAAAAAAGAATTTTGACCCCTGGAGAATTTTGACCCCAGCAGAATTTTGACCCCGGCAGAATTTTGACCCCAACCCGTTTGAACTCCTCGCTCTGTTGAGCTACCCTTTTTTTTTTATTTTTATAACGTTGGCAGAGATTACGTCTGTTGTTCGTCTGTTTGCATATCTTTTTTTTTTTTTATAATTAGCACACACATCAAGATGTTATGACTACCCTTACAATGTTATAGAACACAGTGCGAGCATTTAGAAAAAAAATGGGCACGACTGGGTCGCACGAACTTGCGATTGTGTTCTAAATACGATATCAAAATCTAAAGGCTGAGTTAAAGGTTTTGGTATTAGCTCTTCATAATATATTTTGTGGTGCAGGGTTGCCAACTACACATTAATTATGGAAATTGAATTAAATCACGCAAAATATTGAAAAAATTAAATTAAATATTCCAAAGGTTTCAAGCAAAAATCTATAAACGCCATTCTTTTGCAATCGCTAATACATATGAATGATGAAAATTTAATCAAAATCGTTGGAGCAGTTTTTCCAAAAAACCGTTTTTTATTTTTCACTTTTTTTAAAAAACTGTTTTTTAAAATTCGAGTATGCAAAGTTCTAGATCTTAACAGGAGTTATTTTGACAAAAAATTTAAAAAAAATCAGAGTTATAGTTTCGAAACTACTTTCAAAAATCAAAATTTTTTTAAAAAATTTATAAAAATTTCCAAAACTAAGTTTTTTTAAATATTGATATGCAGTCTTTCTTTAACAGCCTACGACTTCTTAAATCCAAAATTTCGTCAAGATCGTGTCAGCCATTAACGAGAAAGTCGGTTTAAAAAAAAAACGTTACTATGGGAGGTACCGTTTTTAGGCCTTTTCCGAAAATTTTGTTCATCATAAGAAAAACAATCCTAAATTAATCCTTAACACAAAATTTTATCGAAATCGTTGGAGCCATTTTCGAGAAAAATGAGTATTATCATATCGGTTGTATGGCAGGTACCGTTATTTCAAGACCTAGAGACCCAATTCCCAAAACCCCTCTGTAGGATGCTCCACAGACCCTAACTGCAAATTTTGAAGGAAATCGGTCCATTGGTTCAGGCTGTAGATCCATCTACAGACAGACAGACAGACAGACAGACACACAGACAGACAGACAGACAGACAGAATTGCAGGACCCACTTTTTTCGTATTCTCTATCATCGTTATGTCATGTTTAATTGTTATCTCAAAATTTTTTTTCTGCACGATTGCAAGACTTGTCTTATAGTACCTATAATCGCAAGTAAAAAGTATAGGATTTGAAAGGAGACACCGATGCACGTCGCTCTTGAATCTTTGTAAATCGTAATGTAGGGGAAAAACAGGGTCAGGTAGAGCATTTCACATTCGGGTGGTGCGACTAAAATAAGAATTTCTATACTTGACTGTACGTCCGAAGTTGGGCTCAAGGTAAAACTGATGAGCATTCCTAGCGAGGCGGGTATTGCGGCTAAATTGTTTCAGGGGAGGAATGCAGCTGATGGCTATTTCACTAGAGCACTGTTTGTGAAAAAAGCGATAAAAGCGAGAGAGAGAGACAGGTCTGCAATCTGTCTGTATGTATTTGGATCTACAGCATGAACCGCTTGACCGATTTTTCCCAAATTTTGCAGCTAGCGTCTATGGAGCAGACTACATGTGGGTTTTTGGAATTGGGTCTCTAGGGTCCTTAAATAACGGTACCTTAGATGATAATATTTATTTTTCTCCAATACGATTTTATCAAAATCGGTAGTTTGATAAAATTTATTGTCTGAGGTTGTTTCTAAATAATTGTTTTTCTTATGACGAAAAAAAAAATTGCAAAAAGTCTAAAAACGGTACCTCCCATAGTACCGTTTTTCCAAAACCGACTCTCTCGTTAATGGCTTACATGATCTTGATGAAATTTTGCATTCTAGAAGCCCTAAGTTCTGTTAGAAAAATTGCATATTAACATTTAAGAAATTTTAATTTAAGAAATTAAAAAAAAAAATTTTTTTTACTTACTTAGGTGGGCATTACAGTTCTTGTTGAACCTGCTTACCTCAACCAACATCCATCTATAACGACTTCGATTTTGGGCGAGCTCTCTCCAGTTTCGCACTCTAAGTCGGTTGAGTGCATACTTGACTTTTAAAAAACTTGATTTTAAAAAAGGGAAAAGTAAAAAAACCAACCAAAATTTCAGCGTACTAGTAACTGCAAAGAATGGCGTTTTTAGATTTTCGCTTGATTTCTTTGGAGAGCTTAATTTCATAAATGAAAAGATTAGTAAAGTTTTTAACAGTTAAAACACTTTTAGCTTAATTTCATTTTTTTCTTCATTCTTTTGCGTGGTTTAATTAAATTTTCATAATTAATGTGTAGTTGGCAGCCCTATACCACTAATTATGTTGAGAGCGAATACTAAAATCCTTTACTCACCCTTAAGATGCTGGTATTGTACTTAGCACACAATCGTAAGTTCGTGCGACCCAATCGTGGTCATTTTTTTTCGTATTGAGAATTTTCTCGAAAGAGTGGCAAAAGTTAACACGTTTAGAACCCATTTTCACCTGCCTTCAACATACAGTCCCTTATTTGGAGCCAGTAAAGAAGAAAATTTGGCCGGAAAATTCTGGCTCACTGAAATAAAAATAACTCTGGGGGCCTTTTACATTTAATAATCCAAAGCCGAGGAAATTTCTACGGTCACAGCGTACCCTCCAAACAGGTGTGAAATAGACAAACCTCATGGCTTTGATTAAAAAACTTAAGCTTTAATCAACAAATGTGACTTATGATTTTTTTTTCTGTCAAAATATGAATACCTCATGTGGATTTTGTGTAGACAAGTTAATGCTTACATGATAGTTGAGTGCCCGCTCTGTTACGGTTACAACATCAGATTATTGCTGTACAGAGCTCCTGGGACTTATTGTAAAAGTTATCTCTACATGCAATACCATAAAGCAAACCAACCAATGCATGTTGCATTGGAAATAAATAATACACTTTGACAATAGCAAAAAACATACTTTTTGTGGATTCCTAAGCCACCTGCGCTGCGGTTCAAGTTCTGTTTCCTCACATTCAACAAACCAAAAACAGAATTTGTAGTATAATTAGACTAATTGATTGACAATTTCGTCTTTCCGTCTGAATCATTTTAAGCCACAAGACAGTTTCTTTTGCGACATGACCACCATTAGTGTACGGAAAAGACTCCAACAAAGAACTGTAACTTGCTTTCCCTTTGAAATAAAAAAGTTTTCCAATCGACTGTCACGTCGAACAATTTGCTTCGGTGTCCTACAACCTTATAACTGAAAACCTTTTCCTTCTTTTTTATTTTGAACACGTTGATGATTTGCAATAATAGACCAAGAGCTGGTAACAAATTTTTGGAAGTAGAGTGATAACCAAACTCAGACAGAAGTTAGTGTAGATAGAAATACGCAACATTTATATCAAATTCTAACGTCTGGCAGTTTTTTCTTCAGCCAAGGGTAGCGTTAGGCGTTCGAAAATGGCTCATATTTTGATGTCGAAGAGTTTCACATTTTTTTTTTTTTAAAACATTGTTGTACTTAAAGCAATTGCAACTTTTTTACTACAACCTAAACAAAAGAATTTCTCAGCCATTTTGAAAAACACAAAGAGGAATTTATAAATTTTCGTGTGTAGTACTTTAGAGATTCAATCTAGTGCTAAAGCCACTTATCAACGCTCGTCCCCACCATAAAAATGAGAAGTCAGACCGCATGAAGCCAAAATTCAAAAGCGTAGGATTTGTTAGGGGCTGGGTTCCGTAACGCTTTAGTTGACTATCGTCTGAATTTTAGGCAGTAAAAAACATTTTTAAGACCCTGAAAAAGTTTCCCGAATTTATGAGACGATGGTAAAATAGCTTTCCACCAAAAAAAGCAAGATTATATGAAACAATCTTTTGAGGAGGCAATCAACGACAGTCGATTGAACGATAATCGTCTGAAAAATTACGGAATGACCCTTAGTTAAAACGTAATGAACCGTAGACTAAGTTTTTTTTTTTACTATCAAATCAGTACGTGTTTGAATTCTCATCATATATTTACTAATATGCCCTCGTCTCTCAGACTTAATTTTTAATCTAAAACGACACAAAACAAGGTTTCTATTAAAAATTAAAGCAATAAATTGAAAACTTCTCTCATTAGACAAAATGTGAGCCAGCGCAGCGCCACGTAAATGAAAAGCAACAAAAAATTAAACAAAATTCATTGGAACCATAGTGCAAGTCTTGTGTTCGTGAGCTTTCTCCTGTTTGCCTTTGGTTTGAAGAGTGATATTGAGGTGAAATGAGGTTGGGAAAGGGTGCTAAATAAATAAATAAATAAATAGGGTAGAGCAAGGAGCCCCTGGGCCTAGCGCATTTCTCACAACCATGCCCTGTAAGGGATTGGAGGGGACCTACAATTTTCTGCCGGTTCCGAACAGCTAATTAAGAAAGCGCTTTTCATGGCAATGAATTTACTAACGGAGGACTTACCAATTCCTCGCGAAAGGCGATACCCGTGGAAAAAATTTTTTGCCTCTGCTGGGACTCGAACCTCGAACCTCTGGGTTAGCAGATGGACATGCTAACCATCACGCCACGGGTAAAACGGGAAAAGGTGCTACTGCAAGCAAAAGTACGTAACACGGATTTCAATGACTTTTTGTATACCCTGAGATGTATGAGTAAAATTATTAATTATAAGTTCCGAACGAATTTAATTAACGCTACTCCAGTCTGTCTTGAATCAACCCCTTCTATCATATAATATAGAGAAAAGCTTCCATGTTTTCTATGTCGTGGTAATAAGCACCAAATATCAGGCCATTGGCCGAAATAATTGCTCTTGCAGTGTGACAGTAATTATTGAGTATGGCAATCTGTTTATACGAGTATTTATGTGTTGGAGAAAAAGACACAATTAGGAAAATTATGTTTGTTCCCTGACTCTGGTGTTCTTGGCCGGCCAAGACAGCTGGACGTCCATAAACAATCTTCGTATCTATATAAGGGTAGTGTGGTAAATGACTTTCATCCTGCTATCAAGACGTCTGCTATAAAACAGCCACTTTGTCAGTGCAAAAGCTCTTCTAGCACCTTCCAGAACCACATCCATATTGTTTAAAAGACAGATACTGTTCTCGGCAATAATTGAGGTTCTATTTTGCTTGGTAGTGGCCACATAAATCGATCTATATGACCCACTACCATGGTAATCTACGATGACCAGTCTTTATTAGTTCTTTCTTTTATCCGTTGAGGCCCAAGTCAACGAGGTCATAAATACAATTTTTTCCGACTCCTGAAAGTAGAGCTTCAGCATCTAATCATTACAATGTTGAAGAATCTCCTTGAAGTCAGGTTACAAAAAACTGTTGGAGGCTTCGATCCTTGGACATGCAATATGACATATACTATGACGACAGCTACAGACAACAGGAACAGCGCTTATTTGGGTGCGGAATTGTCGTTGGAGGAAGACTCAGGGAAAAGTATATTAGCCAAATCCCAGTTAATCAGCGTATAACGACCTTCCGCATCAGGGCTAAATTCGGCAGCATTAGACTTATATGCGCCCATGCCACCACAGAAGAGAAAGACTACAATTCCAAAGACTGTTTCTACGAGCTCCTCGAAGAAACATATGAGCAGTGCCCTAGACACGATGTAAAAATCGTTCCTGGCGACTTTAACGCAAAACAAGGGAAGGAAAACATCTTTGGAGATACAATCTGTAAGCATAGCCTCCACGACAAACCTTCCGAAAAAGGACTCAGGCTAATCGATTTTGCTGCGGGGCTAAACCTTGTTGGAAGTGTACACGCTTCCCGCGTATTTAAGTTCATAAAGGTATTTGGCGATCTCCAGATCAATCAACCGTCAACCAAGTTGACCATGTTGCGATCGACGCAAAACGCTCTTTCAGATGTCCGAACTTTCCGAGGTGCCAACTTTGACTCGGACCACTACCTTGTTGTAGCCAAGGTACGAATGAGGATATCTTGTTCACGACCCGCCCGAACTAACGCTGTGAAACGATATGAAGTCGGAAAGCTACAATCGCAAGAGATTGCCAACGCCTTTTCCAATCGAGTGACCCTTCAATTATCCTTGAATCCTATGCCCCCAGCATTAAGCATTGAAGACCAGTGGCAGCAATGCCAAGAAGCCATCAGAACCCCTGCCTCTGAGGTTCTGGGCTTCACTCGGCCCCCAAAACGAAACCCATGGTTCGATGAAGAATGCAGGCAGGCAAATGCAGCCAAACAAAAAGCACGACAAACGCTGATGCAAAAACGAACGAGGGCTGCTTACGATCAGTATAACGAGATTTACAAGGAGACGAGAAGGGAAGAACACCGAATGCTCAAATTGAAAATGTTAGCGCTCGTTTGAGGAAATTGAGAGGTGCCATGACTGGAACGAGATTCGGAAGTTTTACCAAAAGGTAAAAAGATCCTGCCAGGATGGCAAGTCCCGAACTCAAGCCTTTAAAGACCAGCAGTGAAACAAGATTGTAGAGTCACAGTCACTACTGAGGATCTGGAAAAATCACTTCTGCAAACTGCTTAATGGTGATGAAGACACAAATTCCGCTGTCAGGCAGATTGCCCCATTCAGTTTGAACGATGATCAAGAATGCCGTCCTCCCGACCTAGAGGAAGTTAAGCTTGCCATATGTAAACCTAAATCAAATAAGAATGCAGGAGAAAATGCCTTGATGCCGAACTTTTCAAGGAAGCTTGAGACCAGTTGGAAAGGAGCATGCACCAGCTGATCTGCATGATATGGTCGGAAGAAAGCATGCCTGATGAATGGAACCTCAGTATCGTATGCCAGATCATAAAAAAGGGAGACTCTCGCAATTGCCACAATTATAGAGAAACAAGCATATTTATCGTCGCTTATAAGATCATGTCAGTATCTTGTTGCTATCGATTCCAAGGCCTCGTATGACAGTATTTACAGAGACGAAAGAAAAAATCACAGGAAAAATTACAGCGCCTTGAAAACCGATTCAAACACTGTACCCATTGCCTCATATGACCCCATATGTGGTCAGAAGGAGAATCGATCCAGAAATTTGAAAAAATAATTCTTGCGTTTTCTATTGTTTTTCATTTTTACAGTTGCCCAATGCATAAGCGTTACAAACATTTTAAAACACTAAGGTCAACTTCCTTTCATTTGTACACTTGCTCTTCTGCTGAAAAGAAAGTCAACCGGAAGGAAAACTTTTTGAGAAAAGACTTGATACAAAATATCCTCTGAGAAAGAATATCGTGTTACATAAATGAACGTGAACATTTTTTTTCTTTTCCGTTCAAGTTCAAATAAAAAACAAACGAGATTGCAAACAACGTAGCTATTTCTAAAAAAGAAAACAGAAGCAAAATGTTAGTCTTTTTCAACGTTAAAAGGCAGAGTGCAATTTCGAGTATGTGTTGATACGAAGATTGACTTTTAAATTCGATTTCCTTTCCCATTACATTGTCCCAAGTTCATGTGAAAAATGCTGACAAAAGAATATCATCTAAAGAACGAAAAAGCTATTTGCTTCGTTTATTTAATTCTACGAGAGAATATAAAATCATTACCAAGACTCTTTAAAGAGTACCTACATATGCATGCATATTAGACTGGTTCAAAAAAGTGACTATTTTTATTTTTATCGAAACAATTCCATTTATATCCTCAAGGATGTGTAGAAAGATGCCTGTTAAAAGGAGAGCTCTTAATATTAATATTTAGAAGTCCCTCATCGCACATTTTCATTTCCCATAGAAATTGTATGGGAAAAAAACTTTTAAACTTTGGAATTTTATATTTCGGTCTAGAAGCAAAGTGCCGGAATGAACGATAGATATGTGTTTGCCAGATTGCTTAGATCATCTTCCTAGACGCTGTTTTCTTTTGAGGAAGAGTGCAGGACCGACATTGACAGAATTGCTGGACCAACTTTTTTCGTATTCTCTATCATCGCAATGTTCAATCATCGCATATTCAATTGTTATCCCAACATTTTTTTTTCTGCACGATTCCAAAACTAGCCTTTCAGTAACTATAATCACAAGTAAAATGAAAAGAATGGAAATGTGCAGAAATATAAGAAATTACTTTTAATAAAAAGTGTTTTGCCGGCCCAAACGAACAGGTTGGGTCAAGAAAAGAAAAAAATCGCATGGGAGGGATCATCTTACTCTGTTTAATCGGAAGGGGAAATTTAAAAAAAAATTGACAAAATTTTCTAAAAACTTTATTAAAAACCAACTAAACAATTCACTAATACATTCTGTAATGTCTTACCATCTTCTTTCATAAACATTTTAGTTAAAGTTAATTTAGTGACAAGTTTTTGCGTAATCGAGTCTCCAAGTCAACATTTCGAAACAAAAAAATGACATTTTTTATCTCTGAATGAAATTTATGCAAAATTTGACTTAGTAAGTGTCACCTTTTCTTTTGTTAAAATCAGTGTTTTTAATAGTTATGAGTCAAAGACAAAAACCGAAACAATTTTTTCTTTGATTTTAAGATATTAAAAAAAATCAAAGGTACTTAGAACAGAAAACTACTTTTTTGTTCAGAGAATAAAGTTCAATCAGTGGAAAATTCACAAACTTCTATTATATGTAGAAAATTTAATTTTTCTTTCAAAAATTCTCATTTGGTGGACTTTTTATTGGTTGTGGTGATCTAGCAGCTAAAAAAATGATGGTAGGATATTTTGGAAAGTAAAAATCTTGATACATCCCTTTTCTCTTTCGAAGGATTTTTTTGTCTAAGTTTTAAGGTACAAGGATCTTTTGTGTGTGTTTTTTTTTTTTTTTTGAGAAATTACATACCATGAAAAACGAGCTACCAACGCTCATTTACTTGAAAAAACGTGTTTTATTAAAAAAATTTTTTTTAAAGAAATTAAGACAAGGGCAATGAAAGGATTGGTACTTTTTCGATTTGGTTAGATACTTACTTACACATGTATTCTGGTTTCAACATCCACTCATTGACAAATTTGTTTTGACTGGTATAAAGTAATGTTCCTTCGAAACAAATACAAGAAACATTAAACACACTTTCTTGAATTTTCATTTCAGGAATGAAACGTTCCCAATTCATGTGTCGAATTAAATTAAGCTCGATTACAGTTGAAGGAATGCCAAATTATGGTACTGGAGCTCGATAACGTGAGTTGCGATTTGCTCGATAACGTGTTCTGTAATTTAGTCTGGTATATGTTTATTAAAAAGACATATTTTTGAGTAGGTTTTTGTGGAAACAGCTGCGATTCCGTAAAAAGTCGGACAGTAACTGCGTCATCTCATGTCCGTCTCAGTCATATCAAGGACTATTACTAATCAGGGACAAGCGATTTCAAATGGCCTTTCACGTTTACATGATTTAACACCATCTTACAATTTTCTATGTGACAATTTTCTTTGGGGATATTTCAACGAAAAAGTGCATTTCACAAGCCAGGAACCATTTTCCGAACTTTGATTTAAATAAAACAAATTCATTTCTTCATTCTAAAGTCAAAATTTCCTTACTCAAACTCACATTTCCTCATTCTCAGCATCATCACATTTCAGAAGTACTAAATTTGATTATTTGCTAGTTTTGGTGATAATTTCTTGATTTTCAATCAAAATTGGCTTTTCTCATGAAAAGAATTCAAAGCCTTCATTTTTATTCGTATGAAATTTTCACTGTCAATGTTTGGAATTTTTTAGAAAAAAAAACTTGTTTTTAAAAAAAGTGAGTGCCAAAACTGTTTATTTTGAAAACTGGTCCAACGATTTGAATTAAATTTTCAGTGTTTATATGTATTAGTAACTGCAAGAGAATGACGTTTTTAGATTTTTGCTTGATTTGAGCATTTGGAAAATCTAATATAATTTTTTTCAATATTTTGCGTGATTCAATTAAATTTTCATAGTCAATGTGTAGTTGGCAACCATGTACCACCAAATATATTATTAAGAGCCAATACTAAAGCCTTTTACTCAGTCTTTAGATTTTGATATCGTATTAAGCACAAAATCGCAGATTCGTGCGACCCAGTCGTGCCCATTTCTTCTTGTAAATAGTTGAGCACAAAGTAAATAACACCCTTTTTGCTCCCTAAAAAATTTCTCTGGTGAATCAAAGATAACATAGATAGATAGATAGATATTTATTTCTTCAATATTAAAATTACATTTTTGACAGGTTGTCGTTGCACAGTGTACAGAGATATGAAAAGTTTAATTTATCTTACTACTGAAACATACAATTTTTTCATTGAACTGCATTTTAGCTAGAAAGTTATTTTGAAGGAAAAATATGGGAAAAAAAACCTTCATTTAAATGTTTGTTTACTTAATATTATATCACAGTTTGTATTTCATGTTTTCTATGCATAGTATTGAACATTGAAAATAAATAAATAAATAAATAAATAAATAAACAAATAAATAAATAAATAAATAAATAAATAAATAAGTAAATGAGCAAATTGATGAATATATGAATAAATACAAAATGAACAAATAATTAACAAAAAGAATAAATAAATAATTATAATAAGAAAATTTAATAAATAAATGATGATTTTTAAATAGGTAAATAGATTAATATATGTATACATATATAAATAAATTGGTAAATTGTTAAATTAATTAATTAGTAAATAAATAAATAGATAAATAAATGAAAAAATAAGTGGCATAAGATAACATTTTATTCGAATCAACGGCGATATCCGACTGCAATTGAGCTTCATTGTTTCTACTTTCTTTAATGTAGTTTTCACTTTGATGGCAAATAATGTTTATTACGTCAGTTTTGAATGAAGTTTTCTACATTATCCACAGAGAAAAGCAGAAAAACACTTAAAAACCGTTCGCTTTTCCAAATTTACTCTAAACCAACCAACCAAAAAATGGCGACGTTAGTTCTTGGTCGTGGGTTCCCGGTCAAAATTATCTTGTAGACAAAATGGCACTTCTATGCCGAAGTTGACTCTCTTGGTTCCACTCTGTGGTTAAGAGACGTTCGCTGAGTTTGAAATAAAACTTAACCTTTCTAATTATTTTAGTTTAGTCTAATTTAATCTTTACACCATCGCTTTACAATAAAAACTGACTCTATCTGCGCTAGCAACCTTTTTATACAGAAAAGCTTGCCACATATGAAAACATTCCAACAGCTTTGAACAGTATTTAGAAAAGCACGAGAACATTCTAGCATCTTAGAACAGTTTATAGGAACGCATACCACATTATAAATTTTTAGCAGTTTAGAACCGTTTTTAGGAAAGTTCCTCCCTGTTATCAGATGTGTGAACCTATTGGTCTACACACTGTCTCCTTCTGGTATACTTCTCAATTATATTTTCGTACGCAACGCCTTCCGTTGGATCAACATATTGAACAGTTCGAGACCGACTGTCTGCTTACAAATTTCCGTCACTGTATATTCTGTTCGATTTCAGGGAATATGAAATATCTATATATATAAAGTAGGATGTATGTATGTATGTATGTATGTATGTCCGGGGTAAACTCCTAAACCACCCAACGGATTTTTATGAAATTTTCAGGGTAGACATAGTTTAGTTCAGAGATGGTTCCTGTCAAGGTTTGATCCCCATATTCCCACAGGAACGGGGCTGGGAACGGAAAATTAGAAACTACTCCGCAGATTTCAAAAAATCTTTCAGCACTAGGGGTGCTACATTATCTCCCTTCATCAGTAACTTAAACTATATTTCATCCCTATAATCCCACAGGAACAGAAACGGGAACGAGGACGGGAACCATAAAGTTACTTGACCGATTTCAAAAATTCTTTCAACTCTGGAATGTTACATTATCCCTCAGTGACATAGACTTACATTTCATTCACATATTTCCATGGGAACGGAAGATTCCCACAGGAACGAGGTTGTGAACGGAAACCTAGAAGCTACTGGACAAATTTCAAAAATTCGTTCTGCACTGGGATGCCACATAATCCCTCAGTAACTTGGCGTGTATTTCATCCCTATATAATCCCACGGGAACAGAAAAGGGAACGAGGACGGGAACCATAAAGTTACTTGATTTGATTTCAAAAATTCTTTTAACTCTAGGAATGTTACATTATCCCTCAGCCTCAGTGAGATAGACCTACATTTAATTCAAATATTTCCATGGGAACGGAAACTTAGAAACTGCTGGATAGATTTCAAAAATTCTTTCAGCATTAGGATACCACTTAGTCCCACAGTAAGACAGATTATATTTCTTCCACAAATTCCCAGAACTGGAACCTTAAAACTACAGACCCGAGCAAAGCCGGGCGGCTCAGCTAGTAAAATTTGAAGCTGTTCCACACGTTTTTGTTTTAGAATCCCCGCAAACCACCAACTTTCCATTGGCCGATATTTTGGTCGGGCTTATAATCACTATGAAGATGTATGCAAGTCCGCATACTACAAGGATTTGGCATCGGCCGATAAATAATTTTGATGGGATTCAAGATTAACTTCAAACTCAACCAACCCGACTATTTAGTTGGCGTAGTGCGCATACTAACAGCCCAACCCGACCGAACTATCGGCCGATAGAAAGTTTGTGGTTTGCGAGGCCCTTAAATTACTTTCACCCGCCCCCACTCCAGATCCGGTTTTGAGTTCATTGTTATGTCTATATTCAATTCGTTGTCCGTTACGAATTATTATAATAGTCCTCCCCCCACCCCACCCCCATTAATTTTCTCGTCGTTCCCCAAAGTTAAAAGCCCACATAGATCTAACCTTGTGATACTCTTATTTCATTGAAATTGAACTGTCAAGAAATAAGTAGTGACACTGTCTCTCCGGATCACAACAAAGTGTGAGTACACTAGAAAAAAAAAAACTCCTGACGTAATCTCTGTGGTCGGCGAACACCGGCTGGATTAATAAATTGGTTTGCAAATCATACTTGTCATAAAATATCATATCAAAATTAATAATTACGCAGACATCCAAAGAAAAACAAACTAAAGCGCTCAGTTCTTCGGTTCATCTCATTGCGCTCCATTAACAACACAGAGGATTTGAGTTCAGCATTGGAAACTTCTTCGAAACAAGACTTTTTTTGGTTTGAGGTGAAATGCTTCTCTTTTTTTTGTGCCTGCTGTGTTATCAATAAGCACTAACAGATTTGTGTAAGCCTCAGTTTATTTTGATGAATTATTCAATTTTGCTTTGATGTCTAAATTGCTAATAATATTCAATTAGCATAATCAATCAATGTTGTGGAGTATGAGTTTGTTCGAAAGCGTTCATCATTTTCTTAGGAAAATCCGAGATCGAATTATATCCCCATAATCTATTTAAATGCAAGCTCTTGTACGCAAATTGCCAAGGGGATGTAAGAATGTGAAAATTTGTTTACGTTCCAATTAATAAAACCCACGAGGGATTCCGCTCTGATAGGACGAGCGTTTACATTTTATTTTAAATTCAATCATAAAAATGTTTGTTTTGTCCTAAATGAACAAATTAATATACAGGGTGGTGCGTTTATTACATCTCCGAGCTTAGAATTTGCACTTCAAAGTGGACAAAGGCGGAGGAAAACAAAAAAGGATCGGCAAGGCCTACATAATGTTAGGGGCCTACATTTAGAACTTTTTATACATGTCGATACCAACCCATTTCTGATGTTGAATGTAATACAATAATTTTCAAACTTAAATATAAAATGGGAAATTTTAATGCTGTCATTGTTCTGCTTTATGATTCGTGACCATAGTTTCCTGGCTATGACACAAAGGCTCATCGAATTTCAATTTTTGTTTGAGGTTGTGAGTTGCATTGATTGATCGTTGATTGTTTTAGTTTGTAAGTCGAGGTTTTTATTGTTGAATCATTTTGTCATGAACTTTTTTTGCAAACCGGTGACACAGCCACACCACCTAAAAGATTCCAATTCTCTGATACGAGCCAAGAACTGTTATAGCTTTTCCTGAGGGCAAGCTTTAATTTATTTTCAAAAGGAGAGATGATGGGCTTTTATAAAATAAAAATGGGCACGACTGGGTCGCACGAACTTGCGATTGTGTGCTAAGTACACTACAGTAACAAAATCTTTAAGCTGAGTAAAAGGTTTAAGTATTGGCTCTTCGTAATATATTTGGTGCTACAGGGCTGCCAACTACACATTAATTATGAAAATTGAGTTAAATCAAGCAAAATATTAAAAAAAAATTAAATCGAATATTCCAAAGATTTCAAGGGAAAATCTAAAAACGCCATTCTCTTGCAGTTGCTAATCACTGCCAACCAATAGGATGAGGCCACAAATTTTGCGATCGATTTTCGCTTTTTATACCTGGTGAAAGTTTTGTACCCGGAAAAGTTTATTACCAGCTAATAGATACGTATTTTGCCATAAAAAAATTCATAAAATTAAATGGTTTATTCGAAACGACCGTTGGAATTTCCCAAGATCAATTAATGAACTACTGAAAAAAAATACAAAAAGGTGCTCCACTAGGATGAGGCCATTGCGAATATTTCCATTCAGGAGTGCGCATGTGCAAATTTTTGTATAAAATATCTAAGAGAGTATTAAAAATAACCGTTTTATTTAGTTTGAAGCACACATGGGTTCCGGAAAGACTTTGACAGTGACAGAAAGAGCAAAAATAGATGCTTTCAAGGAAATAGGACTCTCAGGCCGTGAAATAGCAAAGAGACTTAACAGGAGCAAGACAGTTGTAAACAATTATCTTGTCGATCCACAAAACTACGGCAAAAATCAAAAAGGACGCACGGGAAAAGCTACAACACCAAGAAAAAATCGGTTGATTCTACGACTTGCCTCAGATTCCAATCTACCAGCGGCTATGATAAGGGCCAGAAGCGGGGTTTTTCAGCCTGCATAACAAGGGTTCGAAAAATAATACAAAAAAAGAAGCACTCCGGGAGTGCCGACAGAAGTGAAAACAGAATTGAATTTTCAGTAAACATTTTAATGTACAGGAAAATCTTTTCATTGAAATGTTTCTTCTTAGTGCTTATAATAGAAATAGATAAATAGTGGCAAAATTTTATTCAATGTTTTATAATATATGTGCATGTACATATGGAAGAACATCAATGAAACTTATGAGTTTTCATTCACATTTTCAGCTTTTCCATTATCATCTCATGCAATCATCGTATTCTAATAATGAAGTAATAGGCCTATGGTAACTAAAATAGGAAACGAAAAATTTCGAATCTATTTAAATATATCGCAAAGACTGTACCAACTGTCGATTTATATTTCGTTGTACTAAGGCTGCGGTCATTCGTCATTGTTAAATTATACTCTTCTTTTAAAAATTAAAATTTGTAGCATCGGCGGAGTTGATGTTTAAAGTCACCATTCAAAATCATTGGCAAATCATCAAATCTCTCCCCAATTTTGCGGTGATGGTGTGCAGAAGCGAATTCAGAATAAATAAATAAATTTTTATATAAAAACTGTCGTATTACACTTAAAAACGTATTCGGTGAAATATAAACGCCAACTATTATAACTTGCTGTTCATTTTCACAGTTGCATCGACAAACAGATAGATCGCCGATATCAAAATAGTACTAGACATATTAGTGTACCTCGTATGCAAATTCATATGATTTGCACAAAAAATGGCAGTTGTATCTGACAACCATTTATAGATAGCTACTCCTGCTGCTGGACGATCGTGCCTTCTGAAACTTGCAACTAAATTGAAATCAGGAATATCATATATTTCTTCTTCACCCATGTGAGTCTCTGTTAAAATTAATACGTTAATTTTCTTAGCAATAGTGTCTATTGAGTAATGGTTTTCAAGCTAATTTCATGCAACCGTTTCAATTCCATCGATAAATCATCGCGATGAGTTGTTGATCTCTTCTAATTTGTTGTAAAAAGCGTCTCCTACTCTGTCATGATGAAATTTCCAGCTTCACTTATCCAGCCACTCTTCATTGTAATGGCAGTAAAATATTTGGTGCTTTTTATTTTTTCTGCGTTGCATAAATTTTTCTCTGTTTCTTCAATTGATTTCTTTCTTCTCTGTATTTCTCCGAGTCGGTAACTACAATTACTAAGTAATAATGCTATTGCATTCTTTTAAGTCATTTAGCAACATAAAAATTAAGGTGTCTCTTGGCTCAATGGTAGAGATCAATTTTTGTTTATGTTTTCACTTTATATAGACAAAAAAATGCAAGTCATGGCTGGGAAACGAACCTGAGACGCTGGGCTATGACGACTTTACATACGAATTACGATGAGCCAATCAAAAAATGGTGTCGGTCGCGAATTCATGGATTTACCCCCATCGCAAAAGTGCCAAACGCGCCTAAAGAAATTTTCACTTCAAAAAGTGATACTATTCAAAGGAGAAAACTAAAAAAGAAACCTGTTTTGAAGCCAGTACACAAGGAGCATCGTATGGACTTTGCAAGACAGCAAGTTGATTATAGCAGTGAATAGAAACGTGTTGTCTTTTCGGATGAAAAAAAGTTTAACCTTGACGGTCCTGATGGTTACAGTTTTCATTTCCATGATACTAGAAAGGATGAGCTTATTTTGGCAAAACATCATAGACGTACATGGGTACATCCGGTGTAATTGTGTGAGGAGCTATTACCTACTATGGCACGAATAGTAGAATTGGAGTTGGAGTTTTTGTCCACAACAATGAACGAAAATAGCTACAAATGTTTGCTGAAACGGTCATTTCCAAAAATTAAAAACATTTTTCGACCTCTGACTTGGATTTTTCAACAAGACAATGTCCCAATCCACACTAGCAGGGTTGTCAGAAGCTGGATTCAATCAGAAAACGTGGAACTTTTGTCATGACCGCCATATTCACCGGACTTAAACATTATTGAAAACGTTTGGTCATGGCTATCTCATAAAGTTTATGAAGGTGGCAGACAATTTGAAGAGGGAGAGAGAGAAGAAGTAGTGCCCGGGCCCAAATTTCATATGTTTAAAAAACTGTATAATTCTTTTCCAAACCGTCTAATAGAGGTTATATCCAAAAATGGCGGACATACTCATTATTGATGTAAAAAAAAGTTATTATTAAATACTATTAAACCATAAAATGTAAACATTTCACAAATTTTTTTTGTTTTTCCTAAAATTTTGCATGTGGCCTCATCCTAGTGGAGCACCTTTTTATACCTATTTTCAGTAGTTCATTGATTGATCTTGGGTCCCGTGCAGTGTCGGGTTAGAATAGCACTGCAGCGCCTCCCCGCTTGTCGTAAAAGGCGACTAAAGGAGCAATCATATCTAGACCACTAACATCAAAGTGAGTCTAGCGACACACATACCACCTAAAAACTCTCCCCAAGTATGCATGCAGATCCCGGGGTTTACACGACTGGAGATTACCGGTGTAGTAAAAGGGAAATCAAACTCATTAAATGGAGCATGCATGTGTCGAAAAGGATGAAAGGAAAATTTTTGAAAAATTTTGAGCATTATGGAAGTACTTGCAAACATAAGAAGCACTACCCCGCCAGGCAGTTCCATTGCTATGCATGGAGCTGATCCTGGACCGAGCAGCAATGTTCGGGTCAGAGCTATACGGATTCCGGGGGCTAGCAAAGTAATGCGACGAGTTGGACGAAAATTTAGAGTTGCGAGTTGGAACGTTGGAAGTATGACTGGTAGAAGTCTTGAACTCGAAGAGATGATGAGAAGGAGGCGAGTGGACATCTTGTGTGTTCAGGAAACGAAATGGCGAAACACAGCAAACAAAGCCCGTTTCTAAGATGTAAAGACCAAGGCTTACAAGATGTTCTACTATGGAACAGAACAAGGTAGGAACGGAGTCGGTATCATCCTTGACCAAAGTTTATGTAACAGCGTGTTGACCATTTTGAAGTCCAGTGACCGTTTGATGTCTCTTAAATTGGTGATGGAAGGAAAGGTCTGGAATATAATCAGTGCATATGCTCCCCAAATAGGGTGTGAGCAGGAGGAAAAAGATGCATTCTGGCTTGATTTTCATAACCTACTTAAGAACATTCCAAAAGAAGAGTGTTTGTTTGTTGGAGGAGATTTGAATGGACATGTCGGGAAGACAAACGAGGATTATGAAGACTGCCATGGAGGTTTTGGATTCGGCACCAGGAACACTCCTGGTGAAGATATTCTAAATATGTGCAAGTCATACGGTCTAATCGTACTAAATACCATGTTCATCAAACAAGACCGACACCTTATCAGTTACAGCAGTGGAGGAAATGAAACCCAGATTGATTACCATTTGGTAACCAATTACATGAAATCTCGGGTGAAAGACTGCAAAGTGATTCTAGGAGAAGCTGCCGCTCAACAACACCGTCTTCTTTTAACAGAATTTTTTACGGATGCGGTGAAGGTAGTCAAACAAACAAAGGCTCCTAGGAGAATCAAGTGGTACAATCTGGAGAAAACCAAAGGACAGCAATTCATTTCGTATATGCAAAGTCAGCTGTGTAATACCATCGACGCAGTTTCAAATGCAATCACGGCACAAAATATGTGGGATCGCCTACAACGAACCTGCTTAGAGAGAGCCAAATCACTGTTAGGAGTCTCAAAAGGACACCACCAACAAGCTAAAGAAACCTGGTGGTGGGATGATGAAGCTAAAGCAGTGATTAGAAAGAAGAAAGCAGCTTTCCAAGCTTGGTCGAAGTGGCCCTCAAGAAATACAAATGAAAAAGCGCGTTTCAAAATGGAATACAAGAGTTGTAGAAAAGAAGCGAAGAAAAAGTGCGTCCAACTTCAAGCAAAAAGCACGGAGGGCCTGTATCGAGAGCTGGAAGAGATTTCTTCCCCAGCTGCTGAAGCAAATCAGGCAATCCAAGAGCTAAGACAAAGCAACTTGGATAGGGGAGCAACCATTTTCAAAATAGCCGCTCAGAGAAGGAGAAATGCGCAGGAGATTCGTTCGCCGAAGTTCATAAATGATGCTCAAGGACTGCTACTTGTGTATGATGACAAAATTCTTCACAGGTGGCGACAGTATTGTGATGATCTTTTGAATGAACAGTTTCCTCGGCGCCACTTTCCAACAGCTGCACCTAACTTTACGGAAGTATCCGACGTCACAGTCGAAGAAGTTAGGGAGGCAGTTAAGAGCTCCAAAAAAGGCAAAGCGATTGGGCCAGACGAGGTACCATATTAGTTTTGGAAAAATATGGGAGACATCGGGTTGAGATGGCTCACGATTCTCATCTCCAAACTTATAAGAGGTGACAGTTTGCCTAATCAATGGAGGGAAAGTTTTCTTCTTCCAATGTACAAGGGAAAGGGAGATACCAAAAGCTGTGACAACTATCGTTCGATCAAGTTGATGTCTCACACTATGAAGATCGTTGAGCGGGTTTTGGATAGCCGACTGCGGAAAATAATAAGGCTGTCTGATGACCAATGCGGGTTTGTCGCGGGTAAGTCAACTACAGACGCAATCCAAAGTATAAGGATCATTATGGAAAAACACCGAGATGCCTTAGAGGATTTGCATATTGTGTTGGTTGACTTCGAAAAAGCATTCGATCGACAACCACGAGATCTGATATGGGTGGCCCTCAGACACCGAGGAGTTCCTGAAGCCTATGTGCGAATAATTATGGACATGTACGATGGAGCAGTTACAAAAGTGAGATGCCCAGCTGGAGTCACCGAAGAATTCCAAATAACAGTAGGTGTACATCAGGGAAGTGTCTTGAGTCCACTGCTCTTTATTGCTGTTCTGGATTATTTGCTCGAAGGAAGAGTAACGGACAATAAAGTACAACAATTATTCTTTGCTGACGATGGAGCCATCATAAGCGAGGATCCTACATCCCTGCAACGAGCACTTGACGTTTGGATTGATATTCTGGAAGGAAATGGGTACCGTATTAGCGCAAAAAAGACTGAATACCTGTGCTGCCCTTTTTCTGATCCAGACAAGCCTATTCCAGACATTTATTTGAATGGAAATGTGCTTCCCAAGTGTGAAAAGTTTAAATATCTGGGATCTATGATCAATAGTGAAGCAACTTGTGATGACGACATCAATCATCGAGTAAGCGTAGGGTGGATGAAGTGGCGAGAAAACTCCGCAATCTTCTGTGATCGAAAAATGCCCCCTAAGCTGAAGGGAAGACTCTACACAGCAGTTGTCCGTCCAGCTCTGACATACGGTTCACAATGTTGGACAATGTACAAAAAGTATGAGAGCAAATTGACGGCAGCCGAAATGAAGATGCTTCGGATGACAGCAGGAGTAACAAAGCTTGATCGAATTAGAAGTACTAAGATCCGTGGAAGCCTTCATGTCAAAAGTACCATCTTGGACAAAATTCAGCACGACCGGCTCAGTTGGTATTGTCATGTTCAAAGGAGAGATCCGCAGAACCCCGTCCAAAAGGCAATATCGTACAACGTTTCAACAAATTCGCGACGAAAAAGAAAAGGCAGGCCAAAACACTCCTGGTACAAGCAAATGCAAAAACAGCAGCATTTGGTTGGCCTCAGACATGGAACAATCCAAAACCGGGAGGCTTGCCGACGCTTTCTGAGGTCAACGCGGCGTACCCCACAGGCGGATCACTAGTGTGAAGCAGAAAAGTGGGAGAGTTGTGATCGCTTCAAGATCACTACTCGTTACGCCGGAAATGAAAAGAAGAAGAAGAGTCACCGATTAATATGTATATAGTTTTCAAAATTACCTGCTTCAAATTTGGCTCGAATGTCAAGAAATGGTTTGATCAAGCACAGACCCAGCCCAACGAGCAACAAAATTCAATATCTTTAAATCGGCGGCGGCGCCGACGATATTGTTTGATCGGCGCCGACGATATTGTTTGCACATTTAAGGAAAACCAACATTTGCGGCTACGAAACCCTTCACTCTGTTTAAAATAGCTCAGCCGTATTATTACTACTAACTAATTATAACTATAACATGGGTGCAGTCAATGGTCCTAATTCTTCGTGGGAACTTGGCAATCCTGCAAAATTCAGATGAGGTTCTCTGTTGTTCTGTGAATGTTGCGGGCATTATAACAAACTGGTGTAAATGTCATATTAATGCCATACAGACTTTTAGTAATATGCGACAAACGCAAGAGGCCGACACATGCATGAAATCAGCAACTGCTACCTGCATTGATCCACATGCCATGAAACGCAAAGTAACGAGAAGTTGCTGTTCCGGTGATATAAAACGAGATCTGTGTAAAATACAGTTCAAAATTAGCTTTAATGCTCTACAAATAATATTTACAATACCGTTTTTGCATGTGTGCTAAGTCTTCTGTATCTAATTGAAGAACAAATTGAAATGTTGTTCTTGTTAATCTAAAAAACCACAAAAAAAAAGTGTGCAATACTAAAAGTATAAATTAATTCCAATAAAAGGAAACATATTCCAAAATTATTCCCAATCGATTCAAAGCAAAAAACTTTAAACTTTTTCTCTAACGAAACGACTTGATTTTGTATGCTAGACCCCCAACTTTTTGGTTCTAATTTTGGTGGGGTACTATTTAATTTATTCTGTCAATTTGACAGAACTTGTGTGTTTATGTTTTGTCAAGAAATGAGTTGATACTCATTTGAGTACTAATGACTGGTATAATAATATATTTTTTGTTGTTTTTGAAGAGCTAGCTAATACCGGGTCCTAAGTAGAACTCGGTTTCAAACTGACAGAACTTATTTGAATTTTTGATGTGAAGAAATGAGTTGATACCGATTTGTTTGTTATTTTTAGGACTATAGTACCAGATCTATCGTTAGTTCTGTGTGAAGAAATTTGCCGTTAAAATGATTGTGTCCGGATACTAAATTTTGTTTTCCGGATGCAAACGAAAATAGAACTTTTCTGAATTGTTATTTTATTAATTTTAACAATGATTTCTTTGTTATTACTCGAACGCTGTATTATTGAGAAATGTCTATATTCCTAAAATAAATATAAGTGTCCGCCGCGCCGTTGCATTTATGGTTAAAAAATGGTCCGAAGTGAAAGTTTAGAAGCACGTTAAGTTTCCGGATACTATTGCGTTTACCCTACTTAGATATAGCGCAGATAGTTTATAGTTTTTCTTTTATTACAATACTAGCTGTGCCCGCGACTTTGTCTGCGTGGAATAGTGACTTTCAGCAGCATTTTTAACTTTTTAGGAAATAAAACTACTATCCTTAAAAATGGCGGTATTTCCAAAAAAATCATTCAACCCCTATTTCAACACCTTGTAGCCCTGTAAAAATACTTTTGAGACCGTAGTTTTTGAATTCCCATTTCCGTTCCCGTGGGAATATAAGGATAGATATACAGCCTTTGTCCTTCCGCATGTTCTAGACCATCTCTGTAGCTAATTTAATAAAATCTGTTTAGCAGTTTGAACGGGAGACATACGAAAAACATACCGACATAGTTACATTTGCATTTTCAATATTAGTAAAGACTCTAGTTCCCGTGGGAATATGGTGACCGTTTTCGTGGGAATATGTGGATAAGTTAAAGTTAATGTTACTCCGAGATTATGGAGCATTCCAACGGTGGAAGAATTTTTGAAATCGGTGCTGTAGTGTAAAAGTTCCCGTATACGTTCCTGATCTCGTGGGAATATAGGAAAAAAATATATAGTCTTTGTCTTTCCTCAGGTTCTGAACAATCTTTGTTTAAAATTTCATTTAAATCGGTTTATTAGTTTGGGCGGGAGATGTTAACATAGAACGACGAACAGACAGAGCTCCTTTCACACTTATTATATTAGTAAGGACTCCCGATCCCGTAGGAATATGTGGATGAATTACACAGGGATAGTGTAGCATTCTAACGGTGAAAGAATTTTTGAAATCGGTGCTGTAGTGTCAAAGTTCCAGTATACGTTCCTGCTCCCTAAGGAATATGGGGATGAATTAGTTTTTATGTTACTCGGGGATAGTGTAGCATTATAACGGTGTAATAATTTTTGAAATCGGTGCTGCAGTGTCAAAGTTCCCATATACGTTCCTGCTCCCGTGGGAATATAGGGAACCGTAGGAATATGGGGATGAATTAGTTTTTATGTTACTCGGGAAGCATTCTAACAGTGGAAAAATTTTTGAAATCGGTGTTGTAGTTTCTAAGTTCCCGTATACGTTCCCGTTCCCGTGGGAATTTAGGGATAAATTGTAGCCTATGTGCTATTCTGATGTATAAGCTATATTATTGGAAAGTTTAAGTAAAATCCATTCAGTAGTTTTTGCGTGAAAGAGTAACAAACATACATCCACACATACAAACTTTCACATTTATAATATTAGTAGGAAGTAGGATATTTTTGCATGCAGCAAGGTTTTCAATACCTTCAACATTGGAAAGAAATAATAATGTGTATTAAGCATACTCATGGAAATTAATGCAGAGAGAAAAAAAAATGCAAAGAGGCTGATTTGCATGTAACACATTCTTAGTATGTCTACCTTTATGTTAATCTGTTTCCGCAGAGAAAAAGTAAAAAAGGTTGGGCTACAGTTACCGATTTCCTGAAACAACATTAAAATGAGCAAAGTAAAATCCTTGCATCTGCTGTGTTTGTTTTATATTAAAGCCACAAAATCTTTAAATATGCGTAAATATGTCGACATATACGAATACCTACTTACACAATATAATGTACTGATAAAATATATCACACAGCATGTTATGTCCTTGAGCTATTAATGAAATCCATACAGTCGATTTTCATGGCGCTCTCTTACTGTTATCCTCAAGGGGTGAGTCGCTAGGAAACACAAATTATATTTTTGAACAAAAATAGACGCTCTGATGCTACGCAGTTATATTTTAATATGGATAGAGAACCTCAAACGAGAGGATTTATTTTTAAAGTAGTTGATAATAAAGTTGAAAATAGTCCATAAATGAATGAAATACGCATTTGCTGTTGTGGTTGGATTTGCACATTTGCTTCCAGCAGGCTATTTACATTTTGTCGAAACAGTTGGCCTGTACACTTTGTGAGTGTGTAGTTGATTTATGAAATCAATCGTTCTATTTGAATTTCCACGTGAAATAATTTTAGTATATAATCAATTTTGAAGGTAAAATACTAAAAAGCGATGTGTTTCCCGTGGCGTAATGATTAGCACAACATGTTACCTCACAGAGTACATAATAAAGCGAATTAATTCGTAATTCCCTTTGTCTGAAATATCCGCAAATTATTTTTGTGGTGAAATTTGTTTTAACGGCTACATCCGGCTGCAATTGAGTTTTTTGCACATTTTTTATTGTAGTTTTTATGTTTTTATGTTAACTGCTGCGGTTTTGAATGCAGAGTTCACAAAAAAACTCAAAAAGAGCAAAAACACGTTCACTTTTTTAAATTTGTTTCCAAACCAACAGGCAACGGGGTTCTCAGCCGTTTTATTTTTATTTATTTATTTTAGCTTTTGGACAAAATAACACTTTATTTCCGCTGACACTCTGGTTCTTCTCTGTGGTCAGCCTGTAACATGATAAGCTCGTGATTTTAATCCCAACTCCCAAAATCATCAGGAAAGAAATGTAAAGTGGAAAGGAAATCGGCAAGCCCTCCGAGAGTAGCTACACACTGCCATGAACTTTTTTTTCTAATAACTTACTCGATAGGCATCGGCTTTAAATAGGAGGTCCTTGAAATACGAGGTTTCCATAGCTTTGATACTTCAATCAATTCATTTATTTATTTTACTTAAAAGCAGCCGTCTTTCTAATGTAAATACACTCATTCAAATTGGGTATAAACAAATTTGAGAAAAGCTATGTATGCAAATTATGTTTTTACAAAGAAAATGGTATTCTCTTCAATGATTCAGAAGCTGGTTTTGCTGACATACTTTTAGAAAGAAGCGGGATCGAAAATGTTAGGGATGCGCCGGCATTATAGCATTTGAAGGTGATAGGGCCTCCGTCAATTCACCTATAACGTTACGTTTATTTTTCAAAACATTGCTTTTTAAAAAGCTTAGTTTATAAAAAAGTTTATTATTTGAATTGCTCCAGAATTTGATCTTAAATCAAAGTATAAGTCTAACAGAGTTGGGAATGCCAAAGTCGGCTAAAAGATAAATACACTAAGGCAAACCATGCGGGAAAGTGTGAGAGCTGTTTTATTTAACACTTGACCCGCTGCGCCCGGAAATGCTTGGGCCGTTAGGTTAGGTAGAATGAATTAAATATGTATTTTTAAAATGGGGGCAAAATCACAGAAACAGAAAAGATATGTAAGTAGGCAGACTGAAACCGTGGGACTTTAACAAACTCATAACCTATCAAAATTTCACTGACGGTTGATCTTAATTCCGTCACACTTAGATCAATGTAGATCCATTGTGATACCCTGACGTATTGTAACGTCCTTGAAACCTATGAATTTATGTCTGGTCAGTATTTAGCCATTTTGTGGCCTTAGTGAAGTTTAACAGGCTGCTTCTTGAAGCGTCTGATAATTCTTCTAGTTCATTTAAAAAGTAATTGCCTAGAAATTTTTTCCTAATATGGCAGAGTGCTGGGCATTGACAAAGGAAGTGAGTTGTATCCTCATGTTCATCTTCGTCATTGCATCCTCTGCATAGGTCATCGGTGCAAAGACCCATTTTTTTTTTGTGATAACCTAGTAGGTTATGTCCAGTTATGATACTGATAAGCATGCGCAATGAAGGTCTATTCAATGATAGCAGGTTTTCAGATTCTTTCTTATTATATTTCGGCCATATTTTCCTGGAAATAACACAGGAATCTAGGCATACCCATCTTTCATTGGATTTTTGCGTTATTTTGTTACCAGTTATCTGTTTAATTTCACAGGGTGGAATCCTGATTGATTGATCAATGAGAGAAGGGTCAAGTGTTGATCCTTTTCTCGCTAGTTCGTCCGCTTTTTCGTTTCCCGGTATACCACTATGACCAGGAACCCAGCAGAGTCTAACGTTATGCTGCGTGCCAAGAACCTTTAGCTCTTCGCGACAGCAAGAAACAAGCTTTGATTTGATAAGAGTGGCAGAAATCGCTTTTATTGCTGCTTGGCTATCAATGAAAAAATTGATATCAGCATGTGATAGCGCCATCATGGACACCTGTTTTGCAGCGTGTGAGACTGCCAAGATCTCGGCTTGGAAGACGCTGCTGTGATTTGGAAGTCTGAATGAACTTGCTAGGTTTAGGCTTTCTGAAAAGAAACCTGCCCCTGTTCCAACTTCCATTTTTGAACCGTCGGTATAGATTGATATAGACGTCTCGTTCAGGTAAGGTGTTTCATTCTCCCAATCTTGTCTATTGGGGAAGCTAGTTGTGAAGGATTTTTTAAAGTCCAAGTATGGAGTTATGTAATCCGTGCAGATGTTGTTATCTGCGTATCTTGATAAAATCTGTGCGTGTCCTATTTGGCTGGTTTTACAGACATTACATTGGTTTAGTCTAAGTGCACTATTTGCTGCCGCTTCTTGAACGTAGAGATCAAGAGGTGTGAGATTGAGGATTACTTCCAAACTCGCGGTCGGTGTAGTTCTCATTGCACCAGTTACGCAAATACAGGCAGATCTTTGAACTTTGGTTAGGGTTTTTAAATGCGTGGATTTTTCCAACGCCTTCCACCATAGACCAAGTTGCCATAAGATAGGATAGGTCTAACAATGGCAGTATACATCCACAGGATGATCTTGGGATTTGGTCCCCAGTTTTTGCCAAAAATCCTGTTGCACGAATACAGTGCTATCATAGATTTCTTATATCTTTCTTGTATATTGGGACTCCAATTTAGTTTTTTGTCTAAGATCACACCCAGGTATCTGGCTTGATCAGAGATTTTAAGAGGGGTCCCATTTAGTCTTGGTAGCTCGAAAGTAGGTATTTTTCTTCTATTTGTAAAGAGTACCAGCTCTGTTTTGAGGGGGTTCACTGCAAGGCCGCACCTTTTTGTCCAACGCTTACCTTGATTAGTGTATAGTTCAATTGTGCACTAATAGTGGAAGGGAATTTCCCCGTTGCCAGAAGAGCTAGATCATCGGCATAGGCGACCACTTTTACGCCATCATGTTTGAGAGCTACGAGGATCTCATTCATGACCAGGATCCAGAGCAGGGGTGAGAGGATACCTCCTTGTGGGGTTCCCCTTGACATACACTTTTTTCAAGTTTGCATGTCCCAGTTCACTGTGGATCTGACGTTTTGTTAGCATATTCATGATCCAATTTGTAATTGTTTCCTTCTTAATTGCACTGTTTTGTACATTGTTGAAAGTTCCTTCAATGTCCAGGAAGGCTGCCAGAGTGTATTCCTTATCTTGCAGCGTTTTTTCTATGGTTCTTACTACGCAGTGAAGTGCTGTTTCCACACTTCTTCCTTTTGTGTAAGCAAAAAGGTGGATATTACTTCCGGTTTTATATAGCTACGGATGTGTAAATCAAGCAACCTTTCAAAAGTTTTCAGTATAAAGGAGGTCAGACTTATAGGTCTTAAGTCTTTTGCTTCGATATGGCTGGGTTTGCCGGCTTTCGGTATGAAAACGATTTAACCTCCCGTCATATTTTGGGAATGTAGCCCCATATGAGGCTATTTTCAAAAATGTTCTTGAGATGTGGGATGACTTTCCTCCTGCTTTTTTGCAGCATCATAGGGAAAATGCCACCGTGACCCGGAGATTTAAAAGGTGAAAAGGAGTTGATCGCCCATTCCAACTTCTCTTCCGTTACGATATCTGCCGGGATTTCAAGTCTAGAAAACCTAGTATTTTCTATTTCACTGTTCTCTATAGGGCTGCATCCAGGGAAGTGCGAATCGAACAGATGTTCCAGACTCTCGACTGGGGATTCAGTAAAGTGGTTATCCGGTTTTCTCAGAGAACCAAGTGGTATGGTCTCCTTGGAGAGGATTTTCCGTAGTCTGGCCGATTTGTTCGTACACTCAATTTCACTGCAAAAATTTCTCCGTTTCGCTCGTTGAGTTTCATTTTTGAATTTCCTTTGGCTGGATTTGTAATGTTCCCAGTCATTTTCGGAGCCGGTCCGTTTGGCAGCATTGAAAAGTGATTGGGCCGTACAAATAATCGAACTGAGTAAATTAAGTAAATTTGTTGCCAAGTTTTAATTACAGTGCGAAAATGGGGATGAAATATAGTTTATGTTACTCAGGGGCAATAAAGCACTTTAATGGTGAAAGAATTTTTGAATTCGCTTCAGTATCATCCAAGTTTCCGTTTCAGCTCCTCTAGATACAAGTTACAAGTTTTTACAAGTTACCTTTATTAATGCACATTTCATAAATTCATTACATTGTTATTTATAAAGCTTAGTTTAACATTTGGTTGACTTAATGATATGTCTAACTTTATCGAAATTCCTTAAATATTGAAGCAAATATTGATCAAGACTTAATTTTATAATATGATAATAGTTAAACTATTCATTTATTATGACATTCTTAACTTAATGACTAGATCTTAAAACTAAACTACTAATACATAAAAATTAAAACTAAACAAAACCCATTTAATATCAGGGTTTAGCGGGATCTATAGTGTGTAGAGTAGACAGTCTACAAACATGCACTCGCTAAAGATGCTTAAAAAATCCTTACTTTTTTATAAACATTACTATATAACAAAAAGGAGATCTTAAGCAGTCTGTGTTGAAACAAAGGCTTATGTTCTTAATCAAATTGCATCATTAAAAATCATCAATATCATGCCCTATAATTTACGGGCGATGCTTTTTCATAAAACGGGGCTAATATTGTGTTGCTTGCATCTGGTCTTAAAAGGGATACTGACCCTTAATTAAATTAAATGGTGACAAATAATAGTGGTCACCCACTACGTCTTCGATGTAGAATCCATTAATGACCTCATTAGTGGGTTCTGGTGGGAACTTATTCGTTCCATCTTTTTCAAAAGAAGCTCTATTTGGTATTTCATTAGAGGTGTAAGCTTAGTTGCGTCATATATTGCTTTGATAAGGAACCATCTTTTATCTGACCTTCTAAACATTCCACAACAATATCTTAGAATTTTTCTTTCGAAAACCTATGGTGAACCATGTGCAGAAACCAACATCCTTCTATAACGATTTCGATCTCGGGCGAGCTCTCTCCAGTTTTGCACTCTTAGTCGGTTGAGGTCTTCATCCACTTGATTGCGCCACCTAAGACGAGGTCTTCCCCTTCCGCGATTTCCCTGCAATGTGCTTTCGAACACCCGACGAGCCGGAGCGTTTGGGTCCATCCGCTCTACATGTCCCAACCATCGTAGCCTCGCGATGCGTACTCTTCTGGCTATGCCCATGTCGCGGTACAGCTCATACAGCTCGTTGTTGTATCTTCTTCTCCACACATTGCCTTCGCATACGGGACCAAAGATCATTCGGAGAATTTTTCTTTCGAAACGACCAAGAGTTTCCTCATCCGCTTTCGATAAGGTCCATGCTTCCGCGCCGTACAGCAGGACTGGGATGATTAAGGTCTTATACAAGGTCACCTTGGTTTTTCTAGAGAGGGTTTTGTTTCTCAATTGCCTTCTTAACCCAAAGAAGCAACGGTTGGCAAGAGTTATTCTCCGTTTGATCTCCGCACTGATGTTGTTGTCCGTGTCTACAGCAGATCCTAGGTAGACGAAGTCCTGTACTACCTCGAAGTTATGTCTGTCTATTGTGACGTTTTGTCCAATTTGTCGATGTTCTGTGTCCTTGTTTGATGACAGCATATACTTCGTTTTGCCCTTTTTTTCCATTACTCTTGTATTAATTAATTGTTTTAGAGTTCCGGTAACCATTTTTGCTCTATTGAGAACGGCCCGTCCATGCTTGTTGAATCCAAACCTGTTGTGGAAGTTTATTCCGAGATACTTTGTTTCCGAGCGTAGTGGGATAGAAAAAATATTTATTTTTAAGGAAAGAGACTTGCTCTCCCTAACCGCAACATAATGCCCTTTACCGCTTGCGTTTCTAAAGCATGTTAACCCACATTTTTGGGTGTTGAATTTAAGTCTCCAATTTTTAAAATAATTTTCCACAAGTGAGAGTCTTTCTTTTATTTTGTTGAGCGCCAACAGTGGCCGTATATCACTTGCCAATACCAGAGTGTCATCTGCATAGTGTAGTGATCCAGGTACATTCGATGTAGGGTACGAGAGCGGAAAGTATACATATATTAAATAAGAATGGGCCCAGTATCTAGATACATATGTATACCTATCCTTTAAATGTCTAGTTTGGAGGTGGCCCCTTATTTGTCACCTCGAAAGTCTGCGGCCCTAACCTCTTGGCTACTCAGCCCACAAGGAAATTCACTACTTCATATTTGATAGACTTCGCCGAAGTAAGGTTTCCAGAATCTGAGAAGTTGTTTTACAAATAAGAAAACAAAATAAAAGCACATCTTAACAAATAAAAAAACACTTGGCTTCGTTTAACTGTCAGTCTTTCAAGAACAACTAACTTAAGCATTAAATCAAAGCATCCGATTCATTCAATAAAAAACTAAACAACTAGCTAAGTTAGTGTCCTTCCACCCTCAAAAATTTACCAAAGTTTAGCTTAATTTAATTTCAATTTAAAAAATTTAATTTTAAAAATTTACAGCCTTGGGCTGAATATGCCTCATGTATGTAATTCAAAAACTTGTTTACATAACAATTTTAAGGCCTAGGAGAAAGGAAACACACTTTCTGCCTGACTAATACCGCCTGTGCTCTTGATTTGCAATTAAAGTTACTCTTTGTACACTAAATACAAAAAAACATAAATTTAAAATTTTTACTCCTTTGCTCAATGGTTGATCATTTTCATTACAATGAAAAACAAGCACTGCTCAAAGCCAGATTAGCAAATAAATGTGTACATACGTGTGCCCGATTATGGAATGATATTAAATATTCCACAGCACATATATATCCAATTTCTTTCACTTCAAAGAGTTTGGTATTTCGATTTAAATCTACATACTATGCGAGTGTGGCAAGTAGTGGCGAGGCAAGAGAGCTTTTCGTATTAAGATTTTTATCAAAAAAAATAGGAAGGATATAGAAATTGAATTGAAGTCGAGTTCATGCACTCAAGTGGAGAAGGGTATTGATTGAAAACCAAAATCAAAGTGAATAGGCCACAGAAATTCTCATAACTCAGACATTTTATAAACCGAAAATTCTCTTTTGATTTGTGGGATTCTTTAAGATTAAACCAGTGGGAAAGGAATTCGGGTTGCCATTTTTACTTATTGCTGAATTTTTAATGCTGTACTGGTCAGTTAACATTCCTTAATCTTTGTAATTGAGGAGATAATACTTTTAGAGGCAAACCACTTAAGTTTTGCTTAACAAGTAACCTTGTTCAGTAAAATAAAACGGAACCTTAGATGAGTGTTCTAAAATGAAAATTCAACATGGTTTAAATCTTGTTTAAAAAGGGAATAAGTACCTTAGAGAGTAGAAAGAAAGAAAAATGGCAGTCACTTGGTTATGTGTTTGTGTATTTGAGATGCAAATCGTTGTAAAAATATCAAAGTACATCTTCCTAAGATATCAGAGGGTAATCAATCGTCCGCTCTAAATGTTTATGTAGTCTAATGAACTTTCAATGAAATAAACAAACCAACTACTAAATTAATAGACCATCAGCCTTATGGTAGTTAGTTTACATTTGAGCATACAAAAAATTGGACAAATGTTCAACTTTGTGTGTGAGAGTACCTTTGTATTTGTATTTGTATTTATTGGTACAGAAATTATGTTACACGTAGATACAATATTATCTTTTAGTTGTGAAACAATTAAAATAGGGTTTAAATATTAATAAATGATTAACTTATACACTTATTATTTGAATATTATTAAATTATAGTTAAATTATGACATGAATGCAAGAACGGCAGATAAGGAGTCAGCTTTTAAAAGTAATAAACATAAAAGATCCTCTAAAGATACTAAAATAAATGCAGAGGGAAGAAAGGTTTTAGATATGTGCAATGACTTTGGGCTTGGATGTACAGATGGTGACGTAAATGGAGAATTCACCTTCATAGGGAGACAGGGAAGCTCAACAATTGATTTGTGTCTTATTGGTGGAGAATGGACTTCTATCGTTAATGACTTTAAAGTTGATGGTAGTTCCTACTCGGATCATCTTCCCATACTAATGGAAATAGAAATAGAAGGTGTTACAGAATCCGCAAAAAACTCATCGATCGAAAACTCCGGAATCTTGAGATGGAACAAAAGACTCGAAAATGAGTATAAGAGTAAAGTTGAATATCTGTTGGGAAATAAAATTGCTAATTGCAGAGCTGGATATCTACCATTGCTGGAACTTCAAAATATTATTACAGATGCAGCAAGTGTTATGAAACCGTCATGTACGCTAAAAAAAAGGCTGATTGGTATGACCAATCGTGTGAAAAGCTAAGAAAAAAGTCATTCGCTTTGCTTAACTTTTTAAGAAAATTTAATATCGAGTCAATTCGAATAGAGTACATTGATGTCAAAAAACAGTTTAAGAAGTTATGCAAGGAAAAAAAGCAAAAGTACGATGAAAACTTGGCAAGAAAGTTAAGCAATATTAAAGACACAGCTGAATTTTGGAAAATAACGAAAAAAATAAACGAAAATGAGGGTGGAAAGAAAACTATTGGAGTTTCGCTGGAGGATTTGAGAGCTCACTGTGAGGAACTGTTGATTACCTCTTCAGAACATTTACTTTGGAGTTATGCGTCGCCACATGCTGAAGATGATATCCTTGACGGGCAAATAACAACGCAAAAAGTGGAATCAATATTAGATTCACTTAAAGATGGCAAAGCAGCTGGAACTGATGGGATTCCTTCTGAGTTCTTCAAATATACAACGTTTGAGTTTAAGCAAAAACTATCCCAAGCTCTCAATATCATCTTCAACTTCGCTGTACATCCCGACTGTTTTGATGAGGCTATTATATGGCCAATATTTAAAAAAGGTGATCCAAATGATCCAAAGAACTACAGGGGAATATCATTTCTTAATGCCAGTTTGAAAATCTACACCTCAATTCTCAACAGAAGACTCACAAGTTGGGTAAATGTAAACGAAAAGTTAAGTGAATATCAGGCAGGATTTCGGAAAGGTTATTCTTCAACTGATAACATTTTTGTTCTTGGCTCACTAATTCAAAGCAAACTTAGCCGTAACACAAAACTTTATACTTTCTTCGTAGACTTCAAAGCTGCATTTGATACGGTTGATAGAAAAACTTTGTTCAACAAGCTTTACAACCTTGGTGTATCTTCAAAGTTCATAAAAGCCCTCATAAAATTGTACAATCAAACAACGGCTAGCGTTCAAAACGGTTGTGATAAATCGAAAGAGATACGAATAAATCGAGGACTACGCCAAGGCTGTAATTTGAGTCCATTATTATTTGCGCTTTTTCTTGATGATATTGTTGAGTGGCTTCCATGTGGAGTACAGTTTGAAAATCGAAAAATAAAAGTAATCATGTATGCTGATGACATTGTCATTTTGGCGGAGTCTCCGGCTTCACTTCAACTAATGATAAACAGACTGTCTGATTATTGTAAAAGATGGGGATTGGAAGTAAATGCAGTGAAGTCAAAAATAATGGTTTTCCAAAATGGCGCAGGGCGGATCTCAAGAGGAGAAAGCTGGAAATTTGAAGGAGAGGAGTTAGAAGTAGTCAAGGAATACGTTTACCTTGGAATGACGTTAACATTCAACCTAAACATGGATAAACACCTCAAAGCTAAGGCTGATGTTGCTAGAACCGCTATTTGCTGTAACTGGAACAAAATTTTCAGCAGCAAATACATTTCAATAAATGCTAAGTTTGAGGTATTCAATGCAACAGCAAAAGCAGTTCTATTTTATGGAGCACAGATCTGGGGCGTTCAAAAATATGAAACAGTGGAAAATTTACTTCGATTCTTTTTAAGAAAAATATTCCTTCTACCAATTAGTACACCCAAGTACATGTATCACTTGGAAACAGGGCTGCCAACACTCTTCGTATCAACTTTAAAGCTGAGTGCAGACTATATGGTACATGTGTTAAGCATGAGTGAAAATCGTTTGCCAAATTTAATGATGTGAAGTGTCATACGTCGAAAAACTGGATTTTACAAGGATTGGATAGACCTTGCGTCGAATTGTGGTATTATTCTTGATTTGGATGGCTCTAATTTAATCCAGGCGAGAAAAGCACTGTATGAAGTCATACAATGTATCGATGAAAATGAAAAATACTTATTCATAGAAAAGGCGAGGTCATCTACAGAAAGGACTATCTATCCCAAACTTAATTATAACTTAAATGAAAATAATTATTTTAAACACGATTTTTCAAGAAAAACCATTGCAACTATTTTTAAAGTTAGAGGTGAACTGCTAAGCTTGAATTGTTTGCCGCACAGAAACGATTTGGTATCCATTTGTTCTTTGTGCAATATGGGGGTGGACGAAAACATTATCCACTTCATCGGAGTGTGTCCCATGTTAAAGGAGCTAAGGAGAATCTTCTTTGGAAAAAATTGTCTTAACGAAAACGAAATAATAAGTTTCTTAAATGGAGAAGACTGGTTGCAGCTACAAAACTATACAGCCGAGGCAATGTCCTATAGACGAAAAATCATCGACGAAAGCTTCTGAGTCATAATATCATTTGTCTTTTTTTCTTTCTTTTTCAAACTGAAAACCATACTTTTCCTTTGCTTGAACTTAAAGTACATATCTAAATTTCTCTTGTTCTTCTTTTTTTTGCAAAGTGGATAAAATTTGGAATATACTTAGTCAAATTCTGATAAATTTTTTTTTTTTTTTTCTTTGGAATATTAATCAAAGCTGTATTAAAGCTTCAAAATGTTTTTATAAAATTAAAATAGTATGTTAAGTAAGAAATGCAAAACTTAATAACATTGTCACTAGGGCAGACGACATTTGTGTCATGCCTTAAATCTTATTCTTTTAAATGAAAATGTATATCACAATTTATTGAAATATTGAATAAAATAATCTATCTATCTATCTATCAAGTTAAATTATGATTTAAATTATTATTTACATTATTTACTTGAACTTTTTTAATTTTTCTTTTTGTAAATATGCTTATGAGCAGTAATGTTGTTTAAGCTTTTCTTGAAAGTCCCTCATACCTGAAGACCGTCTGACGTTGAGCGGAAGGCGATTCCAGAGTCTTATGGCACAGACAAAAAACTGTTTTTGAGTTATAGACTAGTTCGTAAAAGGTGGCACGAAACTTCTACTTCTTCCGGAAGAAGATGCAAATTGAATTCTTTGGAAAAGATATTCGGACATTCTATTTTCTTTAAGACTGAAAAGAAAAGTTAGTGTTTTAAACTCGAGATACTGTTGTAACTCCATTCCAAGGAAAGCCTTAACATAACCAGAGATATGTTCTCTTCGACCAATGTTATAGTATTACAGTACTATTTATAGCTACTTTCAGCTTACGTAAGGAGACGCTATCTAGGCCACAGAAAACTGGGTAGGCATAAAAAATGATTGGGAATAAAAGTGACTTAACCAGCATTGCCTTAGTCCTGAAAGGAAGACAGTTTCCAATTTGATATATAGAATCCGGAGGGATCCATATATCTTGGATACTATTTTAATAATATGATTTCCCCAGGTGAGATTTTGGTTAAATGTAACACCGAGATTTTTTGCACTGGTGACGTAGGGTAACACTAATCCTTCTAAGCAGAGTTTTGGTAAGTTTTGAGTATCAATGCTTAAGCGACTAATTAATATGGCTTGACTTTTACTGGAGTTCAGCATAAGCTTATTCTTTCTCGACCAAGAGGCTATCGAGCTAAGGTCTTCATTAATTCGCTCAGTGGCATCCTCAACTTGACCTATCGGGTAGCTAAAATGCATCTGCACATCATCAGCGTACATTTGAACCTTAAAGCATTTCAAAATTGAAGGAATGTCATTATTGAACAAGGTAAACAATAGTGGACCTAAGATGGATCCTTGTGGGACACCAGCTTCGTTTGAAGAAAACTTGACATTTTTTGGTTGCAGTAGACAGCTTGTGAGCGACCTGTCAAGTAACTTTCCATAAGTTTTAATGCTGTGGATTCGAAAGCGAAGTGGTTTTTCAATTTAAGAATAAGAATGTTGTGAGGAACTGTGTCAAAGGCTTTTGAGAAATCAAGCAATACAAGAGAAGTTACATGACCTTCAGTCAGTTCCATTCGAATGTCATCTACCAAGTTTAAGAGTGCCGTAGTACTGTACAACTGTGGTTTGGTCTAAAACCGGATTGCTCTGGTGATAAAAGGTTAAACTCATTGAGAAAAGAGTGCACCTGCTTGCTCAAAAGTTTCTCAAAAACCTTAGAGAGAATAGGCAGAATCGATATAGGTCGAGAGGATTTAATTCTAGAGGCAGTACTTTTAAGGACAGGGATAATTTTGGAGATCTTCCAGGAAGACGGATATGTGGAGTAGGTTAAAATGTTGTTAAAAATATAAGTAATTTCAGAGAGCACCGCATGAATAATAATTTTCAAAATCTTTGGCTGCATTCTATCTAGTCCGATAGCATTTGACTTAATTAAAGTGACTGCATTTAGAACTTCGAACTCAGAAACTCTTTGGTAGCTAAAACTCCTCGAAACTGTTGGAATGAGCGATTCCTCTACAGCATATAATCTTCCATGACAATGGTCGCCTTCATTTGAGGCATTCGAATTGGAAGCAAAATCTCTGTTTAAATCATCGGGGCTCGTCTCGCTGACGTCTCCATCAACAGTTTTTCTATTGGAGGCCCCTAATGCCTTTCATGTATTAAAAGGGGGTCTGAACAAAATAAGTTTTTTGTTTGATATTAAGTTTTGTTTATTTATTTATTTCACCTACGAGCAATCAGCTCAACAGATTAAATATTACAACGAAATAAAAGAAAAGTCTTAAAATTAATTTTAATTGAAATAATAGCAAGGTTTCAATTTCTTTAAAGTAAGTAATACAACTCATTTCGGAATTTATCTCTGGAGAAGGACAGATCAATATGACCACAAATCTCATTGAACTCTCTAATTGATCTTGAAATTGGTTCACTCATGCCATAGTTAGGTTAGGTTTGGTTTAAATGGCTGTCAGGAAAAAAAAAACTGACACACTTAGACCAATATTAGGTTCATTGTGATACCATAGAAATTATGCGAGGAAGTACCTCACTTAACAAAACCATTTGGAGCTTTTGATAAAGCGAAGGAGATGCAGGGATTCTGTGTTCGCCAGGTCGCTTGGATCATCAAGAAAATATTTTCCTAGATGCTGTTTTCTTTTAAAAGAGAGTGCAGGACATGAGCAGAGGAGGTGTGGGATTGTCTTCTCCTCCTCCTCATCTAAGCAACTTCTGCAGAAGTCATTAGAGGGAACGCCAAGTCTTATGGCGTCATGCCATAGTTAGTTCTGTGCCTTGATTGAAAAAGAATATTTCTATCCCTCAACGGCTTCTCCGGAGCATAAATACAAATTAAGGACAACAACGGAGGATACTTTATATGATAACATAAAATATCTCGCACAAAAACTATGTCATGACTAGTTCTACGTGATTTTAGGGACTGCAAACCTAGAAGATTTTGCCTAGCTATGGAATTTGGAAGAAAACACCATCGCATTTTGTAAAAGGTATAAAGAGACACAAGGGTGTAGGGGTTAGTAAAGTCTGTAGAGTTCCTTTTGATAAATCCTAACATTGAGTAAGCTTTTAATATAATAGCTTCTAAATGTGGTGTAAAAGAGAATTTGGAGTCAAAAATTACGCCTAAATCTTTGAATTTTTCAGTTCTCTGAAAAGGGTTGCAATCAAGTTAATATGAAAACTCTTGCGTATGATGATTTTTTTTTGAGAGAAATCACAAAACACTTCTTGGTGTTAAGATTCAAACGATTTAACATACAAGATCGACATAGATTATCAAGATCCAATTGGATTTTTTGACAATCACTAATAGAGGGTACCTACTTTCAGAAAAAGTTTCAGATCATCTGCGTATATGAGGCATTTGCTGAAGTTAACACAGTTAACAATATCATCAATAAAAATGATAAACAGAGGAGGACCTAGATGACTACCCTGTGGAACACTAGAGGTACATTTTATCTGCCTTGAGGTATAATCGTTAATTTTGATTTTTTGAACCCTTCTTAAGAGGAAGGAACAGATCCATTGAAGGGGGCTTGAGTGGAAACCAAACGATTCCATATTTTGAAGCAATATTTTGCTGCAAACCGAATCAATTGCTTTGCTTAAATCGATAAAAATAACATTCACTTGATCTTTGCTTTCAATAGCGTCAACAACGAAAGAAGAGAAGCATGTTAAATTGGTGATTGTCGATCTTCCCGAGATGAACCCATGTTGCGTACCATTTATATGTTCCTTGACTTGGAAATCAAGCTTTTTTTTGACAAGGCTTTCAAAAAACTTAGGAATTGCAGACAGTTCACAAATTCCTCTGTAGTTTTCTACACTGTTTTTGGAACCCTACTTAAAAATTGGAATCCAGAAAGAGGATTTCCAATCATCTAAGAACAGTCCCGATGACAGTGATGAGTTGAAAATGATTAGTAATGAAAGAGAAAAGGAATTGGAGCCAGGTAAAGCATTCCACATTCGGGTGGCGCGACTGAAATACGAATCTCTATACTTGACTTTACGTCCGAAGTTGGGCTCAAGTTAAAACTGATGAGCATTCCTAGCGAGGCGGGTGTTGCGGCTAAATTGTTTCAGGGGAGGAATACAACTGGCTATTTCACTAGAGCACTGTTTATAGAAAAAGCGATAAAAAAGAGAGAGACAGGTAACGTTTCCTACTATCAAGTAGGCGCAAAGATGTTTGAGGAGCTTGCCTGACCAGATATGCGAGCTATACTCCAGTACAGCCTTATAAATTGCAGCCAGATCAGAAGGGGTGAAGAACTTCGTGCATCAAGCGTGTTTTTAATTTCATCAGATTCCTGATTTTTAAAAAACATAGAATTCGGAATCCCGAGTGATTTTCGTTTAGAATTTATAAAAGACCAAAAACTCTTTGGGTCATTTTTAAAATTGAGTTCAACCTGCATAACATAATTTCTGTGCGAGAATCTGCTTAAAAACATGAACTCCCTGCGAAAATTACAAAACTGTATTTGGTCAGCCAAATCGTTTGATTTCTTAAACTTAGCGAAAGATTTATTTCTTATGTTCTTATGCTTTGGGTTTTTTCTACTTTGAAGATTGTTTTTCTCACAAAACTTGAGTGAGAGCAAACTGTTGGCTTTTGAAAAAGATAATGATATTAAGGAAATAAGCAATCCACCGAAAATATATCCACAAGCCGGCTTGTACAACAGTGATGAAGGACTAGTTAAGACGATGTATGTTTGACACGAATTTTAATCAAATGACAGACTCTTCTCTTCTCTGTAAACTTCATGTAGGTATGTTTAATAGACGGTGGGGTATTTATATGCATCGAAGAAAGCGACCCATTTAAGGAGAAAAGTACAAATCTTGTAGTTCGTGTTGGTTCGTTCAACACAGTTTCCTTGAGTCATTTGAGGATATTCAACTAATGCCGGTAATTCAACCACGGCGCAGGTTAATTTAACACGAACTCTCTCTAGTGATTCAAGCTATAAGCTTCATCGTGTCTCATATTACTTTATCTAAAGTGAGCTCACTGCATCATTTTATTTGACTCTATGTACGGAGTGAGTTCTTGCATTATCATAAAGTTTACAACTCAAATGATGCAAATAGCTCACACGTGAGACTTAGAGTCTTCGTTTTAAACGAACCAACACGAACTACACAGTGTGTTTTTGTCCCTTTAAATAACGAAAGGTTCATTTAATAACTGACTTCGTTAAAATGCAATACATTGTGAAAAAAAAGAACTTCTGTGTCTGAACGAAAGCTAACGAAGAGTCTGACTGAAAGCAATAGCAGTTAATTTTAACATGAGTAAAAGGTTTGTTTCATGAAGCTTATGGTCATGTGTAACAGAGTTATCTCTAATAACCTGTGAACCCTTGACTAACTTTTAGCACGCCTGAGCACTGTCGGCACATCGTAAGATCAGCTATTTACAAAAGGTAAGAAATACTGCCACTATTAGCCTAAGAGTTACGATGGGCCGATGGGGATCGATTTTGCACAATGTTGTTGAAAATATGAAGAATTTGGTGTTGAAATGCCAAATGTGAGTACCTTTATGAAAATTTGACAGCATTTTACTTTTGTTTAGTTTACAACTAGGTACTAATTAAAAACCACTTTTTTAAACTCTAGTCAAATGGTGCAAAGCGTTTCCTTCACGTCGCGTCGTCGTTAGCCAAACAAATATTGCTGAAAAATTTCGTGCAGTAGTAACGTTGGCTTGGACTTTATTCAGGAAGTATTTTTAACAGATAAATGGTCTTTTACGGATGCATCGTGGTATAAAAGGTTTCTTAGGAGCATTTTTACTGTATAACTGCTCAATTTATGGTTCAAATAACTAAGAACTCTTTTTCCACCAACCCTTTTAAATCAAGCTGGATAAACTAATAGTTTTGAAAATATTCATTTTGGGCATCGTTAAAAAAATTAATTTCAAAGTAATCAGAAGCTTTCATTATTTATTTTATAAGGTTCCAGCAATGTTTACTTAAACATACGCCAAGTGCTCCGTTCAGGGTTACAGGATCCCTACTTATGACTGCTCTTTTCGTCTGAAATAAAATTTGATGTGGGTTGTGTCCGGTACTTAGATTTCGTGCATGTGATCGATGACTGCTAGTACCCAACGTGATGGCTATAGCATGTGTGTTAACAGTGAGGTTCGTGATTCGAATAACAACAGAAGTAAAAATGTTTTTCACGGTAATTGCCTTTCGCGAAGAATTGGCAAGTCCTCCTCTTCTCGTTCGGAATCGGCAGAAAATTGTAGGTCCCCTCCATTCCCTCACAAGGTATGGTTGTGAGAAATGATTTAGGCCGCTATTTATTTAATAGATGACTTTAATTTAGGGTATCATACCTTTGTCATTGCTTCTTTATACATAACAATGATCATTCGTACGTAAGTCGATGTTCGAGGGCTGTTGACTGTTGAGATTATCAGCCGATAGGATTTAAAGCTCGCAAAGGAATAATCATGATTTTAAATGAGGATCCATCTTATATCGGGCTATCCACAACGCAATCTATTCGAGATAGTTCAATAACATCAATGAATGGCATTACGATTTCGTTCATTTGGCCAGTTCGTTTGCAGCGGTCGATTCGTTGAATCCATTTTTGCTAGATTCGGACACACATTTCGACCGCAACGGCCTGAGCTCTTTCAGCGTGGGGGCAAAACCCCCATTTATTTGGCTTAATACAAGCGATTTCTTATTCTTACTTAAAAACTAAGAAACTTAATAGCTAAAACTTAAATTCACTGGTTGGGGGCTTAAGAGAGGTTTTAAGCAGGGAGTACTGATATTAAAGTCAAAACAAGAAGAGTGAGAATTGACAATCCTCAGCATTCGGGAGATAGGTTCATTGGAGCCGTAAAAGGTTCGATAAGTCGGAAGATGGAAGAGGCGGGGACTACGTGTGTTACGAAGGTAAGTTTTCAGAGAGATGGACTCGTTAAGGGCTGTGCACTTGTGCAGTCAATGGTACCTGAAAAGATTCGGTGAATGAAGAGAATGTCAAATATTTCTCTTCGACCTTTCAGTGTAATCTGAGAAGTTTGGGCTAAAACACGTCCGATTGCTTTGAAGGTTGGATCGAATTTCACTAACCCCAAAGAAAATATTCTCCAGGCGTTAAATAACAGGAACGAAGCGATCAATCGACTAGCCCATTTCCTAAGATAACACACTCATCGAACTTAAACTTCGATAAATCGATTGTAATGTGTGCTGTTTGGATGGTGTTGAGACCACATGTCTTTCAAGACCATTTCTTGCGATTCGAAGCAAAACTAGTCCGTTATCGTGGCGCGCAAACGCTGCCCCATTCACTGAACATGACGATCGTTAGCGTCGATGAAAAAATATGGCCCAAATATCGCCGGCCGCCGCGCGGGAGGTTAACCACACCACAACAGGAATGGTGACTCATGAAGCAAATGTGGATTTTTACCCGATCAATGACGAAGTTTCTGCATGTTGGTGAACCCAATTAGCAAAAAATGAACTTCGTCACTGAAGATTATTTTGCGGGTAAAATTCATCATCCAGGGCTCTATCACTTCAATTGGTCCATCGGCTTTAATACTTGAGTCAATTTGAAATGGTATAGGTGTAAGCCATGATCCATGATATGCAAAATACGACATAATGTGGTCTTAGCGATGCTGGATCGATCGGATCGATTTCGATTGTTTGCTAAAAACGCAACGCCTGACTAAACTGCAACGATATTTGAGACACTTCGACCAAACTGTTGACTCACTTAAATTTTTGCACTAAAGACCAAATATTGAAGTTAAGGCTCTTAAAGGTGCGGTCACCGACTCCGAATTTCTTTAGATTTTGCACACGTTGCATGGTAAACTTTACCATGATATAAATGTTGAATTTATCGATGACAGTTCGATGATTTATAATAATAAGAATAAGTTCATCCAAAAATTAAATTCAAAGTTGTCGGGTCCTTTTTAGAAAACCTATACTTTGGAATGCAATACCTACTAATAATACCTACTCAACGATCATCAAATTGTTCTTTGAATACCTTTGAACTCTGACTTATGTTTCTCAACCCCATACTTGGTGAGGGAATGGAATGGACATACGTTTTTTGACCGTTTCCGAAAGGCGAGTAACCAAAGCGCTTTTCATGACACAATATTACTGTCGGAGACATTTGCAATTCCTCTCGAAAAGTGATAAATGTGGAAAATACAGGGTGTCCCGTAAATCGTGTTACATACTTTGAGATGTGATTCTTGGTCATATTCTAAGAAAAAAATTGTTCTTTACTGTAGAACAATTTTTTTCTTCCCGCTTCCCGCTTTTCGTCCGCTTCTCAACTTTGACATCACTTTTTGACAGTTAAAAAAAAAGGCTAACTTTAGTGTACCCTCTCTGACTTGTGTTAAATTCGATTTCTCTGTCAATACTGATGATGAGACTTAATTTTTTGTAGAAATAATAATCTTTAAAACTGTATTTAAATTCGGCTTCTTTAGGCTCAGGGTTGCCAGATTTTCAATTTTAAATGGTGTTCAAATTTTCTTCCCCCAGTAAAGTTTTTATTTTGAGGTCATTTTTCTTCAGAAAATGCTTGTTAAACATTGACTTTCTTTGAATTGCTAAAAGCTACAAGAACTTCGTACTCACATACACTTGCAAAATGGTACCATGAAGCTAACGACATCTACAAGAAACTGTGTTTGAACAAGAAAACTGTTTTTGAAAACAATCAAGCTTAAAATCTTGGTCGAATCAAAAACACAAAAGAATTTTGGAAAACTGCCAGAGAAATTAATGGAACTAATTTAAGGATTGGAATAGGAGTATCTGCTTGTGATCTAGCTATTCACTTCAGATCTCTTCTGTACGGCCAATCGGAAATAAAGTTCTCGTTTGCTCAACCTTGGTTGTCTGATAACATTTTAGATTGTGAAATCACAATAAGTGAAATGAAGTCTGTACTTCTCAAAGGCAAAAGTGGAAAGGCTCCCGTAGAAGATGGAGTTCCATACGAATTCTTCAAGAACGCTACCGAAACCTTTCACGAAAAACTCAACTCTCTCTTCAACAAAATCTACATGTCTGAAAGTATACCTTCATCCTTTATGAGATCCGTTATTTTCCCAATTAACAAAAAATGTGATTTAAGCAATGTTGAAAACTACAGTGGAATTTCTTTCATGAATGTAGTAGCAAAATAATTCTGTGATGTTCTAGTAAAAAGACTCGAGTCATGGGTAGAAGTTAACAATGTACGATCTGAATCTCAAGCTGGCTGTAGAAAGGATTACTCAACGATTGACCATTTATTCACATTAACTTCAATTGTTAAAGATTTCCAAGCAAGAAATAAAAGGGTGTATACCTTCATTGTCGAATTCAAAGCAGCCTTCGCTCTTATCAACAGGAATGCCCTCATTTATAAACTTTCAAGAATAGGTATATCAACAAAATTCATCAACGTTATCCAAAGACTTTATGCGGAGTCAAAAGCAGCTGTATGGGACGGATCTACACTATCGGACTGGTTTGAAATAAATAATGGAGTAAAACAAGGTTGTCCACTAAGTGCGCTATTGTTTTAAATTTTTATAAATGATGTGATTACCTGTCTACCAGGAGGAATCAATATAGCCCGTTCAAGAATTAATGTACTAATGTATGCTGATGATCTGGTCATACTGTCGGAGTCTCCAGAAAATCTTCAACTCATGATCAATCGTTTGTCAGACTATTGTCAAGAATGGGGTCTTGTTATTAACATTAACAAATCTAAAGTAATGGTATTTTGACCGCTCCACCAGAACCCAAACCCGAAACAATTGGACCTATAATGGCACCAGTTTGGATATTGTAGGCGAGTAAAAGTATTTGGGAGTGAAACTAACTCGTAACATAAATTTCAGCTCACACCTTCAAGATGAATCGAAGACATCTCAAAGCCTTTTGAATGTAGCATGGAAAAACATCTTCCTGAATAGCCGAATCAGTCTATCAGCTAAGTACAAAGTTTTCGATGCTGTAGTTAAGTCAACTTTGTGTTATGCGGCGCAAATCTGGGGTATTGATGAATACGAAACCATCGAAAAACTACAAAGAAACTTTTTAAAGAAACTGTTCAAGTTACCACTAAACTCCAAATTACGCCATTCATCTCGAATCTCCCTAAACTGTTTACTTGCACAATAAAATTGCAGATACTCGCCTAACCAAAAAGATGCTGATGTACGAGCTGAGGAATGAAGATTGGTGGCTGTCCAAATGGAAGCATTTGGGAACTATCTGCGATGAAGAAATCGTAATAATTGTGGACAACTTAAATCCTGTAAAAAACCAGCTCTACAGAACAATACAAAAGTATGAAGATTCAGTACGTGCTACGTGATGATTTATCAGTAAGAGCTCGTAACTCTGAGAGTAGAATATTATATTCACAGCTTAACACTTATTTGCTAGAGATGAACTTTTTTCGCGACGTGTACAGTACAGTTACAGAGAAATATCAATCATTTTCAAAATAAAATGTGAAATACTCTTTTTAAATGGAACCCCATACAATGGAAGTTTTAATCAATTTTGTTCAATATGCAATCTAAAAGCAAAAGAAGACTGTTTTCACTATTTAAGTATATGCCCAGCTCTTTCTTCACAACGCCTGATATACTTCGGGAAAAAGACACTGTCCGTGAAAGTGGCAATTGAAACGGACTCAACTGGAAAAACCTATGCAATTACCTATCGGAATCGTATACATATAGAGCACTATTGATTAGTGAATTTATATAACAAATCCCCGTATAAAAATTAAACAAAAGAAACCATAAACAATAATAAATAAATAACCGAGCTGACGGCAATGCCATAGCTCTAAATTAATTGTTAAACTCATTGTTAAATAAGAAAACGAAAAATAAATGAATTCACTTACTTACTTACATTGACTTTCTTTATTTTTTACAGATGATGAGTTTTTTAGTTGAGATATTCCACGTGTTTTTTACAGATGAACAAAACAATAGTAAAAAAAAAAACTCATTGATAAGTGCACTCAAAAACCCATATATTTTATGATACATACTTGAAACAATACGATTTGGTTGATTTTTCTGGGATTTGAGCCTTGAGCTCACACGTAACAGGCAGAAACGCTGATGAATAAGCTCCAAAATCTTACAGAAGTAAAATCATGTAAGACATCATTGAATGCCAAAGCTTAAAAGATTGATCATTTACTTAAAAAAGGTAGATACCAAGGCGCAGGGACATAAGTCCCCGGGACATAAGTCCCAAATTTTATTTTTGGGACTTATGTCCCATCTAAGTGAGACATAAGTCCCAACTTCGATTTGGGAGTTATGTCCCACGCCATCGGGACATAAGTGCCAACTTTTTTCCGTTGAAGATGGGACATAAGTCCCAACTTTTCAGGAATAGAGCTTAGTAAATCGTTGTACATTTCTACTAGGCAACCAAACAATTTTTGCTTGCCATAAAGTTGTTGGTCCTTGACACCTTTCTCTCAAGTGATTTTAGGTAATGGAACCAATAACCTCTAGATAATCTCAGAATCGTTATATACTCTTTGAATACCGATTCGAAGGCTCTGTTCGAAATATTATATTCCATCCAGCGGGCGATGGAAAATGTTTACTTTAATTATAGCTGAGGTATTTGCACATATAGTTATAGTTAAATAAAATTAAAAAATCGCACGATTTTTTAATTTTATTTTCTCAAATACTCAAAAATTCTAATTTTTTAAGTTTCTTTTTTTAATTAAAAATTTTTTACTAACTTCTACAAGTAAAATATTATCTCCTCATTCCGGAAAACCATATCTCAACTTTCTTATGAGTAGAAAGTCGGAGGAACTATATGTGCAAATACCTCAGCTATAATTAAAGTAAACATTTTCCATCGCCCGCTGCCCTTATAACATATTTCAAACAGAGCCTTCGAAACGGAAATCAAAATTTTTTAAGTTTCTTTTTTAAACTAAAAATTTTTTACTAAATTCTAAAAGTAAAATAACATCTCCTAATTCCGGAAAACCATATCTCTACTTTCTAATGAGTAGTAAGTTTTCTTTTTGAAAAAAGAAGCTTCAAGAATTTGAGAAAAACACAGACAATTTTTCAGAAGGGCTTCTGAAAAAATTTCTTAGCTTGTAAAAAGTATATTCGGAGGGACAAAAGTCCCAACTTTTATTTTTGGAACTTATGTCCCATCTAAGTGAGACATAACTCCCAAATGGAAGTTGGGACTTATGTCTCACTTAGATGGGACATAAGTCCCAAAAATAAAATTTGGGACTTATGTCCCGGGGACTTATGTCCCTGCGCCTACCAAGGCGCAGGGACATAAGTCCCCGGGACATAAGTCCCAAATTTTATTTTTGGGACTTATGTCCCATCTAAGTGAGACATAAGTCCCAACTTCGATTTGGGAGTTATGTCCCACGCCATCGGGACATAAGTGCCAACTTTTTTCCGTTGAAGATGGGACATAAGTCCCAACTTTTCAGGAATAGAGCTTAGTAAATCGTTGTACATTTCTACTAGGCAACCAAACAATTTTTGCTTGCCATAAAGTTGTTGGTCCTTGACACCTTTCTCTCAAGTGATTTTAGGTAATGGAACCAATAACCTCTAGATAATCTCAGAATCGTTATATACTCTTTGAATACCGATTCGAAGGCTCTGTTCGAAATATTATATTCCATCCAGCGGGCGATGGAAAATGTTTACTTTAATTATAGCTGAGGTATTTGCACATATAGTTATAGTTAAATAAAATTAAAAAATCGCACGATTTTTTAATTTTATTTTCTCAAATACTCAAAAATTCTAATTTTTTAAGTTTCTTTTTTTAATTAAAAATTTTTTACTAACTTCTACAAGTAAAATATTATCTCCTCATTCCGGAAAACCATATCTCAACTTTCTTATGAGTAGAAAGTCGGAGGAACTATATGTGCAAATACCTCAGCTATAATTAAAGTAAACATTTTCCATCGCCCGCTGCCCTTATAACATATTTCAAACAGAGCCTTCGAAACGGAAATCAAAATTTTTTAAGTTTCTTTTTTAAACTAAAAATTTTTTACTAAATTCTAAAAGTAAAATAACATCTCCTAATTCCGGAAAACCATATCTCTACTTTCTAATGAGTAGTAAGTTTTCTTTTTGAAAAAAGAAGCTTCAAGAATTTGAGAAAAACACAGACAATTTTTCAGAAGGGCTTCTGAAAAAATTTCTTAGCTTGTAAAAAGTATATTCGGAGGGACAAAAGTCCCAACTTTTATTTTTGGAACTTATGTCCCATCTAAGTGAGACATAACTCCCAAATGGAAGTTGGGACTTATGTCTCACTTAGATGGGACATAAGTCCCAAAAATAAAATTTGGGACTTATGTCCCGGGGACTTATGTCCCTGCGCCTACCAAGGCGCAGGGACATAAGTCCCCGGGACATAAGTCCCAAATTTTATTTTTGGGACTTATGTCCCATCTAAGTGAGACATAAGTCCCAACTTCGATTTGGGAGTTATGTCCCACGCCATCGGGACATAAGTGCCAACTTTTTTCCGTTGAAGATGGGACATAAGTCCCAACTTTTCAGGAATAGAGCTTAGTAAATCGTTGTACATTTCTACTAGGCAACCAAACAATTTTTGCTTGCCATAAAGTTGTTGGTCCTTGACACCTTTCTCTCAAGTGATTTTAGGTAATGGAACCAATAACCTCTAGATAATCTCAGAATCGTTATATACTCTTTGAATACCGATTCGAAGGCTCTGTTCGAAATATTATATTCCATCCAGCGGGCGATGGAAAATGTTTACTTTAATTATAGCTGAGGTATTTGCACATATAGTTATAGTTAAATAAAATTAAAAAATCGCACGATTTTTTAATTTTATTTTCTCAAATACTCAAAAATTCTAATTTTTTAAGTTTCTTTTTTTAATTAAAAATTTTTTACTAACTTCTACAAGTAAAATATTATCTCCTCATTCCGGAAAACCATATCTCAACTTTCTTATGAGTAGAAAGTCGGAGGAACTATATGTGCAAATACCTCAGCTATAATTAAAGTAAACATTTTCCATCGCCCGCTGCCCTTATAACATATTTCAAACAGAGCCTTCGAAACGGAAATCAAAATTTTTTAAGTTTCTTTTTTAAACTAAAAATTTTTTACTAAATTCTAAAAGTAAAATAACATCTCCTAATTCCGGAAAACCATATCTCTACTTTCTAATGAGTAGTAAGTTTTCTTTTTGAAAAAAGAAGCTTCAAGAATTTGAGAAAAACACAGACAATTTTTCAGAAGGGCTTCTGAAAAAATTTCTTAGCTTGTAAAAAGTATATTCGGAGGGACAAAAGTCCCAACTTTTATTTTTGGAACTTATGTCCCATCTAAGTGAGACATAACTCCCAAATGGAAGTTGGGACTTATGTCTCACTTAGATGGGACATAAGTCCCAAAAATAAAATTTGGGACTTATGTCCCGGGGACTTATGTCCCTGCGCCGATACCAACAACAATTTTTTTGGTAACTTTTTTGATTGTCTTTAAAGCCACTCAACCGACTATAGTATCGTATTAAATCGTTCTTAGGATCCTCAACGGTGTTTGAATAAGTTGACGAGGCGGGTATGTGTGGATACGTGCTGTCCTTTTCCTACCCTCTCCATAGCTATCGCTATTCTTGCTACGTATAGTAAATCCAGCACCATTAACGGTCCCTCGGCGTCGCTCCAGATGAAAACTTTTGAAATGCCAACTCAAAAAACAAGGCTCAAAACAAAGAACGAATAGTAGATTCAACTTTTGAAAAAGGGAAACCCAACACAGTCAGTCAAAGTTACCTTTCAAGACTTCTATTTGCTTCGGTTGGCCTTACCGTGCTTTCCTAATTTAAACAGGACACCGTTTTTTGAATATTAACGTAAACACAGTTCCGATCTGCTACCGAACGCGTAAACACGCACCGTGCCAAGTGTCCGCTTACCTTTCCCCCGTTCACTTAATAAAGCAATAGATTTCTTACCCCTAAAAAAATAATTACACCAAAAAAACAATAAAACAAACGTAAAATCAATAATCAATAAATCTTATTCAAAGCAAAAAAAAAAAAAAAAGCCCATCAATAGACCAAACACTGTGCATATACCTCCTTATCTTCTCCTCCCCCACACCACTCTCATAGTCTCAGTGACTGCACACATTTCTTCGATTTGATAATTTCTTATCTTATCTGGGTGGTGTGTACAGTCAATGAGACTGTGGGTTTGCTAGGCGGATAGTGAGATCAACGGTGTTGATCCCGTTGGTGAACCAAAATCAAATTGCTTGCTGGGCATAACACCGCTAGTAATTTTTTTTTGGTTTCCCAATAAGATTTGCACTTGTTGATTTTACTTAGATAGCGTCTGCGTTCGATATTTTGTTTTGTGTGTTTTTGTGAATGGTGATGTCGGGTAAATTTCGGGTCGATTTTAGCAACATTAGGGGGTTGCGATCGAATTTCTTTGCTGTGTACGCTCACACAGCTGTTTTGGCACTAAGTGAAACACAGGTGGGTGTTGGTTCTGATCCCTCAGAATTCAACCTGCCTGGATATAGCTTAGTGCCACTATTCTTTTCCTCCCATGGCCTCGCCGTTTATGTTCGGAATGATATTGCTTACCAACTTCTACCACAATACGGCCTCTGTTCTAATACGAAATTTAATTTCATGTGGTTAAAATTCACTGTCCGTAAGCATATCATTCATTATTGTTTTATGTACAGAAGCCCCAATTTGGATAACAATTCAACCTCTAACGAGTTTGATGCGCTATCTGACTCCATAGTAAGAATTGTTTCCCTTTATCCTCACACTGAAATCGCAATTGCGGGCGATTTCAATGTACACAATTCAGGTTGGCTTCGACATTCTGGCCAGACAACACCCGAAAGAAAATGTGTTGAGATCTTCGCTGAGTTTAACGAATTAACTCAACTTGTTGATGAGCCCACTCGGGTTCCAGGTATTGAAGGCCATGCGGCCAACACTCTTGACCTATTTCTAACTTCTCATCCCGAAAAATATAGGGTTATAGTATCATCTCCTTTAGGCAAATCGGACCATTGTGTCATATCGGTAGATTTTTCGTTTTCCGTCACGGTAAAAAAAGATAAAGTCCCTAAAAGAACTGTGTGGCAGTACGAGAAAGACAATTGGGACGGCCTGAATAATTTCTTTCGAAATTTTAATTGGTCATTGTGCTTTCTCGACGGAAACGTTGATGCATCAGCTGATATGATATCTAACGTTATTCTCAACGGCATGAGAAATTTTGTTCCTCACAGAACAAAAAGCATCATCCCCAAAGAGAATTCGTGGTTTGATTCAAGCTGTAAAGAGGCGATTAGGGATCGAGAAAGTAGTTTTCGAAAATTTAAAGACAACCCGACTGTAGAAAACCGAAATTTGTTCAAAAGGGCTAGAAATATCTGTAATGCTCAAATACAAAGGACTAAGTTTTTACATGACCAAAAAGTAAGGCAAAAAATACTATTGTGTCCAAAAGGAAGTAAAAACTTTTGGTCTTTTGTGAAGAACATTAAGAACTCGACCACGTCATCGGTCCCAACGCTCGTCTTCAATGACTCTCCGTATGTCAGTTCCATCGACAAAGCCAATTTGCTAGCAGCTCAATTTGCTGCCAACTCGACACTTCCTCATAGCATATTGGCTCCGCCTGAGCTCGATTCTGCAAATTCTTTGATGAAGCAGATATTTTTTCGAACTCGCTCGGTTGCGAGAGTCCTCAAAGATCTCAACATACATAAATCCGCTGGTCCAGATGGTATCCCCGCCGTTATTCTGAAGAGGTGTTCTTCTACGCTGGCAAAACCACTGCGTAAACTTTTCCATCTTTCCTATTCTGCTGGGATTTTTCCGAGCAGATGGAAAACTGCATTTGTCCAGCCCGTCCCTAAAAAGGCGAATCTTCCTCCCCTTCCAATTACCGTCCAATTGCACTAACGTCCCTTCTTTCCAAGGTCATGGAAACGTTGAGTTGATAAACCGTCAACTTATGAAATATCTTGAAGAACGAAAGCTTCTTAATGACCGTCAGTACGGCTTTCGTAGCAAACGGTCCACTGGTGATTTGATGGCTTATCTCACCGAAAAGTGGAACCAATCCTTACATTGTTTTGGAGAAAGTAAGATTATTGCGCTTGATATTTCTAAAGCATTTGATAGAGTTTGGCATCAGGCTCTTTTATCGAAAATGCGTGCTTTTGGTATCGATGAGTCTCTTCTTCGTTGAATTAGAAATTACCTTTCCGACCGTTCAATACAAGTTGTGTTGGATGGCTTCAAGTCTGATACCCACTCAATAAATGCTGGTGTGCCCCAGGGCTCCGTTTTGTCTCCGACTCTCTTCCTCATTTTCATTAATGATCTCTTATCTGAAACTTCTAATCCGCTTAACTGTTTTGCTGACGACTCGACCCTCAGCTTTTCATATTCGTTTCCAAATTCACGTCCCTGCTCTTCGGATGTGGAACTGGAACGGTTGCGTATGATAAGCTCATTGAATTCTGACCTTGACAGCATTGTTGCATGGGGTCTTATGAACCGAGTAGAATTCAATGCTTCGAAAACTCAATGCTGTCTCTTGTCGTTGAAGCTTAACATTCCCCCATTGCCATTATCCATGAATGGTACCTGCATCGAAGAAACCGAAAAGCTGTCAGTACTTGGTATGTGTGTAAACGATGATCTTCGTTGGAATGACCACATATTTGAAGTCGCCAAAAACGCTGCAGGAAGTTCTTCACCCCTTCTGATCTGGCTACAATTTATAAGGCCTTCATCCGCCCAAAACTGGAGTATAACTCTCATATCTGGTCAGGTGCTTCTCAAACATCTTTGCGCCTACTTGATAGGGTACAAAATAGGGCGTTGAGATTGATAGGTGATAGTTCAATCGTAGAATCGATTGATTCTCTTAGACATCGTCGAAACGTCACCTGTCTCTCTCTCTTTTATCGCTTTTTCCACAAACAGTGCTCTAGTGAAATAGCCAGCTGCATTCCTCCCTTGAAACAATTTAGCCGCAACACCCGCCTCGCTAGGAATGCTCATCAGTTCTGCCTTGAGCCCAACTTCGGGCGTACAGTCAAGTATAGAGATTCTTATTTTAGTCGCACCACCCGTATGTGGAATGCTTTACATGGCTCTGTGTTTCCCCTGCATTACGATTTACAAAGATTCAAAAGCAACGTGCATCGGTGTCTCCTTTCAAGTCATAACCCCTTGATGTGCGCGTTAATTATAAAAAAAAAAAAAAAAAAAAAAAAAAAAAAAAAAAAAAAAAAAAAAAAAAACACGATTAACAAAGTTAATATTCAAATTAAAACGTGTTGTACCTGCCTGAAGTCTCATTTTTTTTCCTATTTCCTTAAATATTTTTTTCCTTACGTAATAACCTAATAACGCAAGAAAGAACAACAACTTGACATTTTTTAAAAATTATTACAACCAAGGGACAACGTCAAAAGAATTTCATAAATCCTTGGGTTTAAAAACTGAATTGATAAAACTTTAAAAAAAACGGCCCAGAGCAAGTGTAAGTGGGAAATATCAAACTTGATTATAAATAATTAAATAATTGGATTGTTTATGAAAGTATGTGCATTTTGTACAAAGATGGAGTTTCTTACTTGACCCAGATATCGTTTCCCGCAAAAATTCATAATAAAAAAATACTTTTACTTTAAGTTGTGAGAGCGGTTACTTGTTTTTATATTGGCTGAGATTGAGGGTAAAAAAGTTTTCATCACTCATATTAAAAACTTTTGAATGACCTTAAAGCGATGAAAGTATGTAAGAGAGTGAACTTTGGTATTTATGGATGGCACTTGTATTGTAATAAAAATTTTGTTGTTGCTATTGGGAGTAGGATTTTTAAGCCTTGAGAAGATGTATGGAATAAATAACAGGTTCTATTTGAGTAAAAGAGGAGAAACACAACAAATTAATAATTTTTCAAAACAAGTTTTGCTTTTTTAAGTACATTTTTTCAAGACCTCACAGAGCCCCTATGAAAGAAAACCTGATCGATTTACAGTCAATAAAAAACCTTTTATCGAGTTAAGGGCTTAGAAGAACTTTTTTCGAATATCTGTTTAAAGCAGTCAAATTACATAAAACCACATTCAATCACATTCTCTCTCATCGAGAAATCAAGTAAGGAATTGCAAAGGAATAAAAAAAATTGACTTTTCAGACATAACATAAGCACTTGTGGTCCCCGTAGTTTGATAGTTAGCAAAGCATGTTTGCTTGTTACGTGGAAGGTTTATGAGTGTCGTATCCCCTCCAGACCGTAGAACGTATGATCCCTTAACGGAGCGCTAGCGGACGCCATAGACTGCTACAATGCAGACATAAACACCATTCAAGAAATACAATGAAAAACTGCGACATCTACTATGGCGACTGCTACAGATAACAGAAACAACGCTTATCTCTTTGGGTGCGGATTTGTCGTAAGAAGTAGACTCAGGGATAAGGTTTTCAGCCAAAATCCAGTTAATGAGCGTTGAATGACCATCCGCATCAGGGCTGAATTCGACAACATTAGCCTAATATGCACCCACGCCTCCACAGAAGAGAAAGACGACAATTCCAAAGACTTTCTACGAGCTTCTTGAAGACACATATGACATATGAGCAGTGCTCTAAACACAACGTGAAAATCGTTTTTGGCGATTTAAACGCAAAGCTAGGGAAGAAGGAAATCTTTGGAAAAACAATCTGTAAGCATAGCCTCCATGACAAAACCTCCTAAAACGGACTGAGGCTAATCGATTTTTCTGCGAGGTTAAATCTTGTTGTAAGTAAGTAGTACACGCTTCCCTCATCCGCGATCCTCAGATCAATTAACCATCAAATAAATTGACCATTTTGGGATCGACGCAAGGCATTCTTCCAGTGTGTTAGATGTCCGAACTTTCCGAGTTGCCAACTTTGACTCGGACCACTACCTTGTTGTAGCCAAGGTAAGAAAGAGGATATCTTGTTCAAGACTCGCACGAACTAACGCTGTGAAGAGATATGACGTTGGAGAGCTACAATCGCAAGAGCTTGCCAATGTTTTTTCCAATCGAGTGTCCCTTCAATTATCCTTGAATCCTATGCCGTCAGTATTAAGCATTGAAGACCAGTGGCAGCAATGCCAAGAAGCCATCAGAACCGCTGGATCTGAGGTTCTGGGTTTCACTCGGCCACCAAAACGAAACCCATGGTTCGATGAGAATGCAGGCAGGCAAATGCAGCCAAACAAAAAGCACGACAAAAATGCTGATGCAAAAGCGAACGAGGGCTGCTTACGATCAGTATAAAGAGATTTACAAGGAGAAAAGAAGAGAGGAACACCGAATTCTCAAAAGGAAAAAGAAGCAGCATGAGAAGCGCTCGTTTGAGGAAATAGAGAGGTGCCATGACAGGAACGAGATTCGGAAGTTTTACCAAAAGGTAAAAAGATCCTGCCAGGGTGGCAAGCCCCGAACTCAAGCCTGTAAAGACCAGCAGGAAAACATAGTTGTAGAGTCACAGTCGCTAATGAGGATCTGGAAAGATCATTTCTGCAGACTGCTTAACGGCGATGAGGACACAAATTCCGCTGTCAGGCAGATTTCCCCATTCAGCTTGGATCAAGAATGCCGTCCTCCCGACCTAGAAGAGGCTAAGCTTGCCATATGCAAACTTAAATCAGTGCAGATGGCCTTGATGCCGAACTTTTCAAGGCAGCTGGAGACCAGTTGGAAAGGAGCTGATCTGCATGATATGGTCGGAAGAAAGCATGCCCGATGAATGGAACCTCAGTATCGTATGCCCGATCCTAAAGAAGGAAGAACCTTTCAATTGCTCCGAGGAATAAGCCTCCTTAACGTCGCTTATGAGATCTTGTCTGCTGCAATATGTGAACGTCTGAAACCCCATGGCAACAACTTGATAGGTCCTTATCAATGTGGTTTTAGACCCAGAGAAGTCCACAATAGACCAAATTTTCACATTACGGCAGATCTTGGAAAAAACCCGAGAATATAATATAGATACACACCAGCTTTTTATCGATTTCAAGGCCGCGTATGACAGTATCTACAGAGACGAGCTGTACAGAGCCATGTCTTTATGATAAATAATAATTATTGATGTCGAAAAAGGTTTTAGGCAAGGCGACAAACTGGCATGCGATTTCTTCAACATCATACTTGAACAGATTGTAAGAAACTCAAACGTCAACACCAGAGGAACAATCTTTCAAAAGCCTGTGCAATTACTCGCCTATGCAGACGATATTGACGTAATGGGAAGAAAAAAGCGTGATGTCATAGGTGCTTTTGCGAGTATTGAAACAGAAGCGGCAAAAATGGGTTTGATGGTTAATGAGGGCAAAACGAAGTATATGCTGTCATCAAACATGGACACAGAACATCGAAGAATTGGACAAATCGTCACATCGTCTACCTAGGATCCGCTGTATACACATCAGTGCGGAGATCAAACGGAGAATAACTCTTGCCAACCGTAGCTTCTTTGGGATAAGAAGTCAATTGAGAAACAAAACCCTCTCTAGAAAAACCAAGGTAACCCTGCATAAGACATTGATCATCTCAGTCCTGCTGTACGGCGCGGAAGCATGGACCTTATCGAAAGCGGATGAGGAAACCTTTGGTCGTTTCGAAAGAAAAATTCTCCGAATGATCTTTGGTCCCGTATGCGAAAACAAAAAAGAAGGAGCAACCAGTTCGTTATAAAATATTTTTGTAAAAATCGATCTCTGGACAGAAATAGACTTCTGGGGACAAGACTATCAAAGCTTCGCTATTCTCTTTCTAAATTCGATTTCAAAATTGTTGGATTTCAACAACGCTGCTGCTGCCACTGCTACCACGAACACCGCTGCCACTGCTTGCTCCTGAACCGCTCCCATCGAGAATATTAGAATTGAGATTGTTTTTTTTTTCTTCGATTTCTCTCTCATAATATTCTGTTTAAGCATCATATCGGTGAAAGTTAAACAAATGATTGATGTTTGTGCGTTGATGATGAGTTTCTGCTTTCGTGTTTCGTTGTCTTTTTCATTCTCTTTCTTGGGACATTCTTGTAAAGCATTTCTCAATTTTATTGTTAGGAACTTCAAAGGACAAAGCATTGAGAAATAATTGTTGTGCTAGCCCTTTTGCATTTTCATCGTTAACATGGTTCAAAAACCGAAGATGGGGTCGGCTGCGCGGTGTACTCAGAAAGACTCTCATTCCGCCTTCCAAACCACTGTAACGTGTTCCAAGCGGAAATTCTGGCGATCAAAGAGGTCCTATCGTGGCTAAAAGAAAACGTGATATCCTCAGTGAATACCCGTATCTTCTCAGACAGCCAAGCAGCCCTAAAATCACTCGGCGCTGTTTCTACGAAATCAGTAACCGCCCTCAATTCTCGCCTTTCTCTTCAGGAGATGGCCGAGCAGTTCAATATTTACATTATTTGGGTGCCGGGACACAGATATATCCTAGGTAACTGCAAAACCGATGAACTAAGTGTGTGGCAACAAAACACATCTGGCCAAAGCTAGATCTAAAACGCAAAAGACATTTGTTATCCATAACCAGATTGCACGTTAGCTCTGTAATCAATGTAATTACCGGACATTGTCTGATAGTTAGACACGCCATAAGACTCGTCTATTTTTCCAACGACCTCTGCAGAAGCTGTTTAGATGAGGAGGAGGAGGCGAGGTACTTCCTTACATAATTCTTATGGTATCACAATAAGCCTAATATTGGTCTAAGGGTGTCAGTTGTTTTCCTGACAGCCACTTGAACTTAACCTAACCTAGCACGCAATTGCAAAACAGAGGTGCCTATTATTTTGTATTTCTCCAAAACTTAGATTTTCAGTTCGGTTTTCCATATTTGCATCAGAATTAATAAAAACATTGATTGTTTTGAAATAAAAACGTAAAAGACAAAGTTTTGAAAACATTTTATTTAATAACATTTATTTTGATTTTGAGAGATGATAACTCGATAACCATTCACTAAATTAACTTGAACCAAAATTTTAATTGAAAAAAAAATTATTAGCTTTCATTTCAAAGACATAATAGGATTTTTTCGGTCAATTTAATCGTCTAAACGTGAGTACCCGTGCCTTTATGGTTAGCATGTCTGCTGTTAAACCAAAGGTTCGTGGTTTGAATCCCAACAGAGGCACGGGTATCGCTTTTCGCGAACGATTGGCAAGTCCTCCGTTAGTAAATTTATTGCCATGAAAAGCACTTTCTCGACTAATCGTTGGGAACCGGCAGAATATTGAAGGTCCCCTCCATTCCCCTACAAGGCATGCTTGTGAGAAATGCGCTTGGTCCTGCGACTCCTTGCTCTGTTGCGCCACCCTATTTATTTATTTCTTTTTGAAAGTAACATTTTAAGCCTTGTATCCTTTTTTCTGTGATTTACCTTAGATTGATTTACAAAGTTACCGGTCACCTGTATCATATTGTCCTGGATATTCTTGAAAATATTTAAATCAACACCCGGATTGCATTTTTGTTTAAAAAGTAGCAACCAGGATCTCGTCCACTGCAATCTGCATCTGCAACCCTGCTACACGGCACAATTCATACAAAGCCCTTTCATAGTCATTGTGAGAATTTTTTGTGTTGAAATAGATAAAGTGAGTCTAAACCTCTAAACCGCCACGAGGCATCAAATTCCAAATAACAACTATCAAAATACAAAATATTGAAATGAAAAATAAGCAATTTTTGGTGGGGGCATGTGCTTGTGCATCTAAGCATGAAAGTGAATTCAATTCAAACTGTTTTTGCAACGCTACACAATTTTGAGATTCTAATTTTTTATGCAAATAAATTTGTAAAGCTCAGAGCTCAGTGAATAAATGGCAATTATAAACGAAAATTGATTTCAATTCACCCCGAGGAACTTAAACATTCCTAAACAATTAACAAACGAATTATTAACAAGAGGGAAATTGCTTGAGTATTTTACAAAACAACTATCTAAACATTTTGTGTAACTGCTTTTACATTTTCGTATGGTATTAGAAATATTTCCGCATGGAAAGCTCATTTTAAACGGGGTCTGGTTGTAGATAACATAGATTTTTAACTGGGCATTATTTGTCAGCGCACTAGATTGGCAAATTTTCAAAACAACAAGCCATTAGTTCTACCTGAGCCTTAGGGTTATACTTGTTCAAGCAATTTCAAAGAATTCCTATTGAATATTCATGCTGAAGAAGGAACACAGCTACTACCACACATAATAGATGAATGTTTGATGAGAGAGAAGTAAAAGTAAATTATAATAATTTAGATGCTGTTCACATTACTGAAGCAAGGCAAAGAAAAACAAGGAGTCGGTATAGAAACGATGAAAAATTTCAAGCTAAAATGACCGCATTTAGATAGATTGAGTTATAGGCAAATTAATCAAATCGACAGAGATTCGCAGCGTTTTTGTTTTTTTTTTTTTTGTTTCGTTTGTTAAAATGTTCGTATATCAGAAGTTAAACAAAAAAGAAATTAAATCAATTAAAGTCATAAGTGTGTTATTACATTCAGACTTTCTGTATGATGATTGTTTCGCATATTTTCTCTTGAACACTCATCCCGCCAATCTCGCATTAGTACACTCGTATTTTCTTCATATTTTTGCGTTGCGTGTTTTTCAACACTTCTCTTTCATTCTTTGTTCTTACCTACATCATTGATACGGATAATAGTTCCGATAAAGAAACTTTGTTCGATGATGTCTAAGACTTGTGAGGATGCAACTTGGCATACGTTTTGTACCTCTGCCGACAAACATGCGCGAGTCTGAAAACATTATATGTTAAGACGACTCAGGACCTACTGTAGTGTAAGAGAAACGCGTAGAACGGGAACCAGTTGAAAGGAAGAAGGACGAAAGGAGAAAGTCTTCCGAGTCGTCTTAATAGGAGATTCTACGACATTAAAGCGGGGAATACACGATACAATTATCGTCTGCGACTTGGATCGCATACGATCGAGTTTGGTTTTGAGTTCAAGGCATTCGACACTGCGACATCGGTACAGCGGTTCACTTCATGCACACACACGATACAATCTACCATGCGATGTGCGATTATCGGTACGATAATTGTATCGTGTATTTCCCGCTTTATACACGTGAACGAGGAAAATTGGGTTGGAGCAAATTAAGGCTAAGTGTCCATTGCATTTTTCGTTAAAATATAAAAGGTTCGTTGGCTTATTGCTTCATAACTTCATAACTTCATAACTTAAATTGGAGAAACTCTCAAATCCGCAGTGTTGATCGTCAGAACAAAGACATGAAATATATCCAGCCTTATCGGGAATTCCTTGGGAAATATTTTTCCCAAAAAATGTTTCCCTTCCCGGGAACAAGTTCCTACTATCGGGAATTCCCCGTGGATTTTTTTTCCCATGGGAACAAGTTTTGCCAACATGAAAATAGCAAACTAATTTTCGAACATACTCGTAGTTGTCAAATGCATATACGTTGTTTATTAAAGTGTAGTGAAAAAATATATTTGTTGGTTTTTGTGCTGATTCTGAAAAGTTGTAACAATGCAGAGAATATCTTTTTTATTATTAATGGAAGAAATGCAACATGAGCAAATAAATGAACAAAGGATTACTAGGCGAAGCTTACGAGACCATTCAAATCCTCTAGAACTACCACCGTCACTGTAAGTAAAAATAATTACTGATACAAAAACAATATTTTATTATGTACTTTCTTTTCACAGATTCCACCACTATTATAGAGTGAACAAACCATTGATCAAACATTTGCTCGATATGATATCGAATTGGATGCCCCCCTACAAAAAAACCGATAGCTATTCCTCCTATCGCCAAGCTCAGTGCATGCTTGCGCTTTTTTGCCGAAGGTGGATACCAAACTGGTGTAGGCAAAGATCATGAGGTTGGGCTGGCCCAATCTTCTTTTTCGGAAGTTCTGACAAGTGTGTTAAGTTTTTTCGAGACCAAAATATGCCCCATATTTATCCAAATGCAACTGAGCTACGAAGAAAAGAGAAAAACAATTTTAAACTTTTACGAGAAACATAAAATACCTGGGGTAGTGGGCTGCATAGACGGCACTCACGTTAAAATTATTGCGCCAACAACGAACAAACACTTGTATTATAATAGAAAAGGATATTTCAGTTTAAACGTCTTACTTGTGAGTTATTTTTTCTTGGAATTTCTTTATTTACACTAATTTAATTTATCTATGTCAAGGTTTGCGACGACGCGACGAGATGAAAATTTGATTTGTAAATGCTTCTCACCCTGGAGCATGTCATGATTCATTTATTTGGAAGGTAAGTGAATTGCGATCCTGGATGAAACAAAAATATTTAAATGGTGAAACAAATTCTTGGCTACTGGGTAACTGTTTTTAAATAAAAAAAACATTTATATGTTTTCAACAAAGCGTTTTACAGGTGACGCTGTATATCCATTGGAACCATGGCTATTAACACCCCATCGAACAGTAGAAAGTACATAGGAAGCTAATTTCAATGAAGCCCATACTCGATGCCGAAACATAATTGAAAGGACGAACGGAGTACTTAAGGCTAGATGGAGGTGTCTGCTCGGTGCAAGAGAGCTGCACTACGTTCCAAAAAAAGCAATTCAAATAGTGAATGCTTGCTGCGTTTTACACAACATGTGTATCCATTTTAAAAGCGATTTTTCAGCTGATGTGAGTTCTACATTTATAGATGGTGAAGACTATTCTACCAACGCCAATGATAGAGGTGACGACTTGGATACAAACGATTCAGAACTTAATCGCCAAGCAAAACGTATAAGAAGTGAAATTGGAAATAGTCTTTAAGTTTTTAAGCATAAAAAAATACATGTATTTATTTTTAATATGTATTTTAAAATGAACTTATATTCAAATACAAATGAAAATGAACACATAAACAGAACTTAATATAAAATAAATAAGTACGATAAAAACAAAAAACAAAAAAGAATTCACCAAAAAAAAAAGGAACTTCAAAAACAGAATATATATATATATACATGCACTATAACTTTTTAAGTTTTTCTTCTTCAATTTCAAGAAGACGTTTTTGAAACTCGAACTTTGCTTTAATTTCCTGCATTCTCATTTTTTCCATCTCAAGGTTATGCCTCAAGGTTTCATCTAACGTCTTCTTCTGGAATTCGCTTATTTTGACAATGGACCTGTATATTTTTTTAAAATGGTATTCCATTTCTTTTTGATGACTTTTCATTGACCCAACTGCCTCTTCAATTTTATTACACAGCTCTTTTTGGATTTCAATTTCTCGTTCCAAAGCGACACCACAAGTTATGCCTTTTTGTGGTTTCTTTGTAAGACGAGGGGTTGGAGTTCTTTCAACATTCATTTGAGAATTATCCTTTTCAGCGATTCCCTCCTCCGGTGCAGTTGAATCTATCATCACTTCATACAAAATATTCTCGTCAAAGGATTTTTGTTGGAGGTTTTTGAAATACCAGCTTTAGCACTCAGACCTAAATACCGGTCCATTGTACTACCAGATAGCAACCTTCTATTTGTAATAGCACGGTTGACTGATAGTGAATTCAGACCATAATCACTGTCGATGATTTGAATACGGTTGCCGTCTGCCTTTCTCTTTCTACTACACGAAGGAAGGCCAAAAGTTAAAGCATCTGGACATCCTTCAGCTGATTCTTCTAAGGCACAAATTCGTATAATAGTTTCCTCCAATGCAGTAAATTTATATTCCTTGTTTGGGCCTCCACCAGTTGCATTTTTTTGTCTTACGTTTTCAGATAGTTTCTTCCTAACGTATTTTTTTTTATCAAGCCATACCTAAATAGTTTTTGTTTAAAAAAACATCGTGTAGTCAATTTTATCACCTACTTTTTTCCAATCAGAAATAGATTTTGTTGGCGGACCCAAACTATTTAGTTCTTTTTCCACTTCTTTCCAAAATTTTATGACCCCTTCCTTTGGCCGATTTGTGAACCCATTGGCGATATATCGGTTTCTTTCCATAAAGCTAATTAGAACTTGAATTTGTTTATTATTTGATGAATTCGACCTTTAAAAATAAATTTTTATTTATGTACATTATACTTTTATTATTATTTTGCTGAGAATTGCTTACATTGTTTGCTCCGTTTTAAAATTCCGACAACTAAATAATGGAGAAATATTCATACTGGAAAAACACAATATTTCCCATAATAAATGAGTTCCCAATAGGTATTTTAGAAATTTTTTTCCCAATTTCGAAAAGTTCCCGATACCGATTTTTCGAATTTGGGAAAAAATCCATGGGAAAAAAAGTTCCCGATAACCCTAACCGTCGCAAGATATGTGACCAAGGAAAATCCAACAGTCGTCGAAAATCTCTTCATCGGAGCGAGGCAACCAGAAAAGTCAGGTGTTAAAGGATTACTTGAAGCTACAGTTTCGTTGTGTAAGGCTAACTGTGGGAGTTACGACTGATGGTGAAGCTGTGGAACACAAACTGATGACAGTTTGGTGTTTCTGTCATAGGTCTGACCTTGCGATGGAATCAGCGCTTGCAACGGTTTCTGAAATTAAATTTTGGCTGAGCAATACCACAGCTGTGGCCAAATATTTTCGTACATCACCTTCGAAAAATAAAAAAATGCAAAAATTTTTCCCAGAATATCGTTCCTTCCCATGTTACTTTGAATTAAGATTTGCTGAACATGTCAAAATTTTGATCACTGCAGTTTTACACAATTTTCCGGGATGTTTCAAATACTGGCTCTGTCTCAAAAACTCCAAGATGGCAGATGTTTTATTGATCATGAAAGATTTGCAAAAAAATCTCCAGAAAGGGCGTTTGATTCTGCCTGATGTTTTAACTTTGAAACAAAATGCTCTCAGAAAGTTGAAACTCATGCTCCAGGGTCCATATCCAGGTGGACAGGTAGAGAAGTTTCCTTTACACCAAAAAAATGTTCAAGACAACACTTACAATAAAGAAAACGACAGGAAAAGACGCAAAGTATCGCATTCTCTCGTCACAACAGGCACCCGATCATGGACGGCACTCCGAATCGAAATGATATCAGCGTTCATCAATTTTCTTGACATCCCGCTCAACATTAAAGAAAATGAGCTGATCAAAAGATTTTCTACATTCCTAATGGCGAAAACCACAGCAGAAAGGATTCAAGAGGGTCGATTCTTGGTTGAAACCATTTTCGGCGAAGAAAAAGTTTACGACTTTTCATCAAACGTTTGCGATTGCTGGCCAGCAATCCAAGAAATCAGAGATCTCGACATTTCAGACGAAGGCGGAAAAATTTCGCATAAGCTGCTTCGACTGATACCAGTGACATGTGGCATTTTGCAGAAACTGTTGTGCTCTTTACTGGTCACTTCACCTCACTCCATGATTGTTGAGAAAGTGATTTCTCATTATAATCAAATTAAATCAAACCACCGACTGTCAAGTTCAGATGAGACCATGAACTCGAGAATGTTTGTGGCACTGAATGGAGTAGGTACAGCTTTTTATGATCCGAGGCCAGCTGTAGCAGAGTTCCTTCGCAAGAAAGAGAGGCGTTACCGAGAACCTGATCTCACCTTGTACTCCGACAGAGATTTCGTTCGGAAGTTTTTTCGTAAAGATGGCGGTTAGTGATTTTATAATCATATCTATTCAATAGACGAATTGTGATCGACGGGTTGTGACTCACTCATACCAAAACATTTGCATTAAAAAAAGTAATCCCAGAAATAGTTATTTTTCATATCCAACTTATTATAATGTATACCTACTTGCCCACAAATTTTTAATTATATGCTGACAAAAATCCTCGAGCACGGACAGAATCTATAGAATTTACAACTCACATAATTATTGGGCCAAATGTATTTAATTAGTTAAATGTCCGTTTAAGAAAGAAAAACCAAGAAAATTAATGAAACAAAAATAACAATTTATTCATGAAATAAAAAGAAACAACAAAAACCATTTTCTTCGGAACTAAAAATCAATAAAAAACAAAATTCATCAAAAGTGCAGTTTTTTAATCACAAAATGATTGGGCCAAAACATGAATTGACAACTTTTGGGTTGCAAATGTATAAGCTTTGGGGTTGTTAATACTTAGTTGGGTATCCCTTCTGTTCGATAACACCTGTAATACGCCTCCCCATAGATTGGACTAATTTTTGGGTGGTTGAAGCACGGTTTTTTTGTCATTCTTCCAAAAGCACTTTCTTGAGATCAGCTTTGCTTGATATGGCGTACTTCCTGACTCCACGATCCAAAATTTCCCATAAATTTTCTATGGGGCTTAAGTCGGGGCTCTGAGGTGGTGTTTGGATGACCTTAGGGCAATTATAAAGAACCATTCTTGTACGACGCGGGCTTTATGTTTTGGGTCATTGTCTTGATAGAACTGAAAAGTTCTAGGGATACCCATTTTTTCAGCGCTTTGGCGCAAATTTTCCTTTAATAGGTTTAAATAGACCATTTTGTTCATTATCCCCTTAATAAACACCAAATTGCCAACCCCCGCATGCGACATACAGCTCCATACCATCACCGAACCTCCACCATGTTTAACGGTTGGTAAAAGGTTTTCCTTGTTCAGCTCGGTATTTACCTTTCGCCAAACTTTACCTCGACCGTCTGATCCGAAAACATTATACTTACTCTCATCAGCAAATATGACTGTTTTCCAGAAATCCAGTGGCTTTTCTTTGAAGGTTTTTGCGAATTCTAACCTTTTTTTTCTGTTTTTTTCACTAATGAACGGTTTTTTTCTAGCCACTCTACCATTAAAGCCATTCTCTCTTAAAACGCGACGTATGTTTTCTGGATCAACAGTTTTTCCGCAATATCACTCCACTTCAGTAGCCATTTTTGGGGCGCTAATATGGGGGTTTCTCCAGAGGTTTTGCAGAATCCACCTTTGGTCATGTTCATTTAACTTTCTCGGACGTCCAGGATTGGGCTTAAATTCTATCCTATTTTCGTTTTTTGACCTTCGGATGATATTTCCAACAGTGTTCTTTGGAATATTCAATAAACTAGCAATTTCTCTTTGCGTCTTCCCTTTGGCATCATGAAAAATAACAAGTTGCCTTTTGTCGAAAGAAGTATTTTTGCCTTTTCGTCCCATACTACAAAAAATGCGTGTTAAAAAATGCAAAAAAATCAATTCAATGGACTAATTTAACGAACCTGAACTAGTACACAATTGTTTTTTTCCTGCTCTAAGTTTGAAATCCTCACTCTACTCTGTCAAATGAACGAATGAATACTTGACCCAATAATTTTGTAATGTTGTTTTTTTTTTACAGTGCAGTTAATTGAGTAAGGTAACCGTAAATTAAAGAACAAGAAGAATTTTCTTTGGCACTATTAAAATCACAATAGTGCAAGCAATAGATGAAATGCAAACCGGTTGCACTAAATTTTGAGTGTATATTTTTTATGGACTATTGCTTTTAAATATAAGTTTTGACCCAATAATTTTGTGAGTAACTGTATATCTCTAACGGAAGTCGTGAGAATGTTTTTTTCCATATATAAATCCTCATTGAAAGTATATTTGATGAACTGTCATTCTTTCGTTGATAAATTTCTTCGATTAGCACCTAAAAACTTTATTAGAATTTGAAAGTTATATATTTTTTGACATTTTGGGGAAATCATGTATGTTCAGAAAATTTCTGACATTATTTCAGTTAAGTATTGTTCACGCATTTTCGAAAATTGGTTGTGGCCAGATTATGATTACTACGTGGCCACAGCGGACTACTACGTGGCCATTTGGTCACGTTCGTATAACTTAAAAAATGCACTGGAATGAACGGCACTCAATTTTTTAAGATTTCAAAGATGGAGTGTGCTGACTCCTCATTTAAGTTCAAAAAAAGTTGTAAAAAATTTTTCTCAAGAAAGTTGGTCAGCGCGAGCTGATGAACTAAGCGCCTTATATAATGATCATCAAGAAATTGAAGAAGCTTTGATGCCTATCGCACGAGAGGCCAGACAGGAAGCTTTGCAAAAAAAATGTTAGATTTGCTGAGTGCAATCGATGAATTTATAATTGGGCTCAAGGACAATTTTGATAACTTTGATTCATCATCCAGACAAAAAAAACCGGATTCCGAGTATAAGAACCTTTCTGAAAGGACTAGGACTTTTTTTGACGGCTCTGAACCCTCAGTAGTTTTGACTGTTAAAGAAACGTTCGAAATTGAAACCTTTCTTTCCATTGTTGACACTCTAAGCGTTGATTTGAAACAGCGACTAAGTTCATATACGAATATTGGCCAACGTTTTGACTTTTTTTTTTTCAATTAAAAAACTTGAATTCAGAAGACTTTAAAAAAATTTGAAAATCTTTTGCTAAATTTTACACTGAAGATGTAAACGGAGATGAACTACATGCTGAATGCCTGAATTTAAAAGAATACTGGAAAACTATTCGACACGAAAATGAAAAAAACTGGTAATATTCTAGAACTTTATAATTTCTTAAATACAAATAAAGTTGAAGATGAATTTCCAAGTGTTGAAATTGCACTTAGAATTTTCTTAAGTATGATGGTGACCAACTGCAGTGCTGAACGTTCCGTCTCTATGTTAAAAAGAATAAAAAAACGAACTCAGAACTACAATGGTTCAAGAAAGATTGACAAGTTTGTCGCTGATGTCAATCGAAAGCGACATCCTCGGAGGCATCGATTTTATAGATATAATCAATGATTTTTTCTGTATACCTTTATTACACAACTACTCGCTTCCGCAGACGGTATTGACGCAAAGGGGAAAAGTATGATTTCATAAATGCTTTTGCGATCATTAAAATGGAAGTGATAAAAATGGGTTCAAAGGTTCAGAGTTTTAAAACATCAAATCAGAACGTCGACTAAATGGACAAAACTTCACATAAAACTGACATAACTTCGAGGTAGTACAAGACTTCGTCTACCTATAGGATCTGCTATGAACAAGACAAATAACATCAGTAAGAAGGCGATTGAGAAATAAAATCCTCTCTGAAGAACCCAAGGTAACCCTTTCGAAAACCTTGATCATGCGGATTCATGCGGAAGAGGAAAACCTATGTGGTTTCGAAAGAGAAATACTCCGAATGATCATTGATAGGAGAGTACGATCTTGTTTTAGACGGCGCAATAAAGTGGAAAAGGACCTTAACCGACTAAGAGTGCAAAACTGGAGAAGTTTGACCAAAATCGAAATGGAAATGGAATGATGAAAGATGTTGGTTGAAACCCAGGTTTTCCCGAACGGTAATGCCGCCCTAAGTAAACAAGTAAGGTGTTCGTTCTATGCCGAATTGGTTTCATCTAATGCGAATTACCCTTCACTTTGTCCCAACCTAAGCATAAAATTGTTAATTCAGTTGCTTTTAACAGAGAAAATGACAAAACACCCTCTTCGAAATTGAAAAGCAAAATATACTCGTTTTGTACCAAACTTAATCGAATGGCAAAAGACAAAAATGGTTTGGGTCTACCCACAAGTTCTAAGGCAAATGCACATGACGTATGATGTGAAGCAGTCTACCAGAATGCTGAAAAAATATTAGTGTTTAAGAAAATAAGAATTTTAAGCTACAATGTATCAGGTTTAGAAAACAAAATTAATTTTGTAACATTTTTTAATTATGTCAAAAGCTTTGATATCTTTGTATTATATGAAACGCATCTACTAGAAAACGAAGAAATTAGATTTAAGAATATTTTTTCAAACTTTAAACTTATCTGGTCTCCTGCTGTTAAAATCTCACTATTTGGAAGAGGAAGCGGTGGAACACTATATGGAATTCGAGACAATATTGAAGGAATCAGTTGTAGCTTTAAAAAAGCGGGTGAAATAAGTGTAATAAACTTAAAAGGAAACACATTTGATGCCTTCTTGATACCAATTTATTTAAACTGCAATCATTGGCAATGCGATTTCGACAAACTGTGGGACTCACTACAGTCCTTGGATTGTACAGATGTAATGCTAATCGGAAATTTCAATGGTCGGGTAGGATTATCACAAAACAATTTTACTTCCGGATACAGCAGTAGCTTTTTGAAACCTTACCGGAAATCTAAGGACCCAATTTGTGATAACAAAGGAACGAAAATTCTTGAACTTGCTGACGAATATGACTTGCGATTGTTGAATGGTAGCTGCAAAGGAGACTTGGAAGGTGAACACACCTTTATCAGAGGAACATCATGCTCAATAATAGATTACTGTTTTGTATCGAATACCTGGTATGCGATTCTGGAAAGCTTTCAAGTCGGAACTGAGATATTTTCGGACCATATGCCCTTGGAAGTAGCTCTCAACATATCTACTACAGATAATGATGAGAAGACGAAACCACTAAGACTTCTGCCGAAATATGTTTGGAACAACCGAATGCTCACAACATACCAGTTAAACATGAACCTAAACCTTATGAAATTGAATGAGTATCATTACCCAACTGATATAGAAACTTTAACAGAAGTTATAAAAGAATCCATTCCAAAGCACAATGTCCCAGAAAATATTAAGACTTATAAACAAAAGTGGTTTGATTCTGACTGTCTGAGAGCAAGAGACAAATCTTTCAAGTTTTTGGAGCTTCTGAGAAGAAATAACTGCAATGTCTTTAAAACACTATATCAAGAAGCCAATAAGGAACACAAACACATGTGTCACATAAAGAGAGTAGCTCTTCAACAGCAAAATATCGCGCTCATAAACAACTCAAAGTCTTCTGCTCAGTTTTGGAAAGCTGTTAAGTACGTAAATGGGTATACATCAAACATTTCTTCGTCCCTTAAATCACCACAACTTAAAACTCACTTCGATAAGCTACTCAACGCTCCACTTACCTCACCATTATTTCAATATGCGCCCCCTTGTTTGTTGATACGAAATTAGACTCTGTGTTTTCAATTGAAGAAGTAGAAGAAGTTATAAACAACTCGAAGCCAAACAAAGCACCCGGTATTGATCGCATCCCGTTTGAATTCTTTAAAAATTGCACAAACGATTTTATATTAGCTCTCACAGCAGAATTTAATCGAATATTTAATTCTACAAATGTCTCTGATTCATTCAAGAAAGCAATCATTTTCCCAATTCACAAGAAAGGCGATTACACAGATCCGAATAACTACAGAGGAATCACATTTTTAAATACTTCAGCCAAGCTTTTTGCCACAATGATATACAATAGGTTATATGAATGGATTGAAGAAAAAAACATTCTTAAGGAATTTCAAGCCGGATTTCGAAAAGGATATTCTACAACTGACCAGATTTTCAGTCTTACCAATATTGCTGAATCATACATGAGGAAGAAGAAAAAGCTATTACGCATTTTTTGTAGATTTTCGTGCAGCTTTTGATACAGTCCCACGTGAAGCACTCTTTTACAAGCTCTTCAAAATCGGTGTATCAAGCAAAACTATACAAATCCTGCGAGCTCTGTATGAGAACAATGTTGCGTATGTTTGGGATGGAGATCTAATCTCTGAGGAATTCAAAACGTCAATGGGTGTTAAACAAGGCTGTATCCTAAGTGCACTGCTTTTCATCATATACATTAATGATATAACCGAGGATGTTAAAGGTGGAATTAAGTTCTATGATGTAAAAATTCCTGCACTGATGTATGCAGATGATATTGTCTTTTTGTGTGACACTATCGAAGGTATGCAGTTAATGATAAACAGACTTAACGCATACTGTAAACGCTGGAACCTTACTGTTAACCTGCAAAAATCCAAAATGATGATATTTAGAAATGCAGGTGGCCGCCATTCACGGTTGGAAAAATGGAAACTGGACGGTGAAAAAATTTAAATTGTACCCAGATACAAATATCTTGGAATTCTAATATCTTCGTCCTTAAGTTTAAAGCCGCACTTTGTCGGAAAACTATCTGATGGTAAGAGAGCTATCTCCACAATTTGGGAACGTTGTTTCAAAAACAATTATATATCACTGAGTGCAAAACAAACTCTGTTCCATTCGACTGCAGCTGCAATAATGCTCTACGGAGCCCAGGTATGGGGCTACAAAAGTTACGATGAGGTGGAAAAATTTCAGCGCTACTTCTTGAAAAGAACAATTCGACTACCAAAAAATACTCCTAATTATATGCTATATATTGAAACTGGAACTCCACCAATGCGCCTATACACTATTAAAACTTCAATTATATCTTAAAAGTATTAGAGATGAATGAAGCCAGAATACCAAAAGTAGTACTAATGAAATCAAGTAAAAGTATTTGCGAAGAATTGCAGAAAGTAGCTTCCGAATGTGGTATGAATTTGACAGTGAATGTTAACGAACAACCTAAACTTTTAAAAGAAAAATTCAACACAATATTGGAGAACCTTGGCAGACATATGTATGACCAATATATTGAAGAAGCCAAATCATCACTTTTTAGGAACTATTATTCCAAACTAAACCACTTTCTAAATACTCAAACATATTTCCTCGATAGCTACTCACCCGAAAAAATAAGTAATATCTTCAGAATGAGAGGCGAAATTGTCAACTTGAATTATATACCTCACCGGTCTGATTTACCAATACTTTGTGACCTCTGCAATATGAAACAGAGGGAGGATGTCGATGTCTTGCATTTTCTTGGCATTTGCCCAATTTTAAAAGAATTCAGACTATTAATGTTTGGAAAATGTGTCTTAGAGGAGAATGAAGTTCTACGTATCTTAAATGGAGAAATAGGATGGGATATCTTATATGATTACTCAGTGGCAGCACTTCGTTACAGAAAGCAAATAGTAGAAGGAGACTTTTAGATTTTTTTTTTTTTTTTTAATTCGAAACTAACTTTATATACTTTGTCAACCTGGTAGACGGCCAAAGGCCAATTCCAATATGACTCTAGATTAAGCTTTTAAATTGTAAAAAAAATTGTATTGAAATAAAAGTCAACTAACTAACTAACTAACTACTCGTTTTGTAATAATGTAACTTCGTGTGCATGTAAAAATGTCAACAGCAGCGTATCAGTAGTAAGTCAATTTGTTTTTGTCGCAATTGTTTGGCAATTGAATAACAGCAAACAACTATCCATCAAATATATTTTTTATACCAACACAATTTCTGAGGTAAACAAATTTAAAATTAATAAACATTGCATCGATTTAAATGTAAAGTCGAAATGAATTGTGTTTAAATTTATCGTTTGCCTAATTAAAATTCAACTACTACGGTAAGTGCATGACAAATACAAAAATAATTATTTTGTCGTCACAGTTATATCAATTACAACGCCTTTTCCCATTTTGCCTCTCTTTGCCACTCAAATAATCAAAAAGAACATAAATTTACCCAATAAAATGAGTACAATATTAATTTGCTAAAACAACTTTATTATATCTGCATCTGCATTTATAAAATAAAAACAAATTTTATTTTTCTTCGGCTAGAATGTGTAGCATGGGGAAATTGTTTACTCTCTCACGGAGAGAGTTTTCTGTCAAAAGTAAGTTGTTTTTAAAATACTCGAACAAAACGTGTGGTATAATGTGGATGAATGTGTTTAAATGTGGGGTTGTGGGTGCGTACTCGAACGCTACTATTATTTCAGTTAGGTGTTGTTCACGCATTTTCGAAAATTGGTTGTGGCCTGATTATGATTACTACGTGGCCATTTGGCCACGTTCGTATTACTTAAAAAATGCCCTGAAGCTAAGCAATAAAAAAAATATTGGGAACCCAATGTGTCACAAGAAAATTTGAAGATTCTTAGATTGCCTCTTTAATAAAAGAAGTAGAATTTCTAGTTTTACAGTGGGTTTTTAAAAAACCATTTGTTCAAAATACCAATGTTTTGGCTCGTAGGTATAGATCATCCGTGCCAGCTCATCTTTTTTGGAGGCTTCAATTCCGCAAAACTCTTTTGCAGAACTCTTTTGCGAAGTGGGGTCGCAGTGTGGTCCATTTTTTACTTGCGATTATAGGTACATACTATAACCAAGCTTTGCAATCGTGCAGAAAAAAGTTTTTAAATAACAATTAAACATGACATTACGATGATAGAGAATACGAAAAAGTGTGTTCTGCAATTCTGTCTGTCTATCTGCCTGTCTGTTTGTCTGTCCGATATTCTACAGCCTGAACCAATTAACCGATTTTCTTCAAAATTTGAAATTCGGGTCTGTGGGGCAACCTACAGGAGGGTTTTTGGAACTAAGTCTCTATAACGGTGTCTGCCATGCAACCTATATGATAAAATCTATTTTTCTCCAAAATGGCTCTAACGATTTTGATAAAATTTTTCGAGAGGTATTATTTCTGAATAGCTATTCTTATGATTGGAAACGTCTAAGAACTCTACCACCCATAGTACCGTTTATGTTTCCTCCTCCATGTTTACGGTCTTCAGCATGTATTTTGGGTCTTATTCTTTTTTCTGAGGACGTCTAACGTACACTTTACAGTCTGACCCAAACAAATTGAATTTAGATTCATCACTCCATACATAATGGTTTGGGGTGAATTTTCTTGGAGTGGTGTTGGTCCATTAGTAAGGGTGAACGGTCGAATGGGCCAACAAGTTTATAAAGGCATACTGGAGAATGTCATAGAGCCTTATTCATTCCCACACATGCTGCACATGAGCTCTAGTGAAATAGCCAGCTGCATTCATCCCCTGAAACAATTTAGCCGCAACACCCGCCTCGCTAGGAATGCTCATCAGTTTTACCTTGAGCCCAACTTCGGACGTACAGTCAAGTAAAGAGATTCGTATTTCAGTCACACCACCCGTATGTGGAATGCTTTACCTGATTACCTGACGATTCACAAAAGCTCAAAAGCAACGTGCATCGGTGTCTCCTTTCAAATCCTCTCCTATTTTCCTAAATGCTCGCACTGTGTTTTATAACATTAAAAGGGTAGTCATAACCCCTTGATGTGCGCGTTAATTATATAAAAAAAAAAAAAAAAATGCCCATCAGTTATGTTTTTCAGCAGGACAACGATCCAAAACATACTGCACGTATTGTATAAAGTAGTGGTTTGCGGATACACTCGAACAAAAGCAAAATGGGTGTCAAAGAGTCTGTTCACAACTGTGTAACTGAATAAAATCGTATGCCCACTTTTACACTCCGCAGTTTTGTTAATATTTACGGTATGGCTTCCTGATTGGAAAGGAACGTTCAAGTATTACATAACGCAATTTTTGAAGATTTTTGTCCCCCCTTCTCCCTTGTAACGCACCGTAACGTTTTCATGTACCCCCTCCCTCCCCCTCTCTAAACGTTACGTAACACTAAAGTGACCATTTTTACCCTAAAGCCGCAAAAAGTTATGTTTTAGTTTTTATCCTTGGTATACTTGGTATTATGCGAGAACAAATTAAAAATGATAGCCAGACTATAAAATGGAGGGATTCCCCGTAACACGTAAATGAAATGGGTTGCCAATTTGGGAGTTTTTGTTCCCTAATTAAAAAAAAAATGTTACTTAACGTGTTGTAAGAAAGACCCCTCCCGCCCCTGTAACGCATCGTAACGTTTTACGAGACCCCATCTCCCCCCAAATTGCATTACGTAATACTTGAGCGCTCCCGAACCAAATGGGGCCCAATTGGGATGTCCTTATAGGGCGTTCCCTTTCGGGACGCAGTTGGGTCCTGATGTAGACACTGGCAATCACCAAGTGATTTCTAGTCGGGTTAACGTTTTCACATTGTTAAAGTACACGGGCAAGTAACTTCTGTAAACTATGAACATTTTCAACCAAAATTATTAGACCACAACTTTAAAAGCGTTTACTCCAATTTCCGGGTGTGATTTTCGCCCTAAGAAACAGCCAATAAAAGTTTAGTCAAAAAATTAAACCCACTTCTTCGTTATGTGATGTTGCCATCTCAGTGATACAAGATACAACGGGTTGGTCGAAGTGTCGAAAATATCGCTGCCGTTCAGGCGTCAGTGGCCAACGATATATCATCAGTCAATTTCACGGCATTCCCAAAAATTGGGCACCGATCAGACCATAGATTATGTCGCATTTTGCATAAGGATCTTGGCTTACACCTATACAAGATCAAGCTGACTAAGGAATTGAGAATTTGAAGCATCGTAAATTCTCTCATTGAAGATATGCCAAAATTATAAATCTCATCTCAAAATCATCTTCACTGACGAAGCTTATTTTTGGCTGAAGGGGTTCGTCGACAAGCTAAATGTGTGTTATTGGTTGGGTGAAAATTCACATGTGCTTCATTACTCATGAGTCACCACTTCATCCACTGTTTGGAGCGGTTTGCATGCCTGGGAAGTTATTGGGCAGAATTTTTTCATCGACGACAACGATCTTCACGTTACTTTGAATATTCAGTTTTATCTTTGGGGCTACGTTAGACCGATACTCCTAACGAGTTTGGGTTTTAGTCCAAGGGCGGATGTTCTTTGTCTTCTCTTCCGTGGGGCTTTAAGTGAAACAAAAATCTTCTCATTTCCATTTTTGACCATCAATTCTTAAAACGATAAGAAAAAACTGGCATCTAGATTGAAATAACTAATTTTTCATTCAATTTGAAGAAATTGCTTCCTTTGTTGTGGTTTGTGGGGCTCTGAAGAATTTTTCCTTACTTTTTACAGAGAAACTTTTTTACAGCGAAATTTTTCTTTTAAAGAAGAAGCAGCCCTACAATGTTTTTCTTTTTCATTCCAATCTCTCAGCTGCTTATACCGAACTCGATTCTTCAACACCAATACAGAACAAAGTTTGTGATTTAAATAAAAAAAAGTCCAAAGCAGTGCACATTGATCCCGCTAGCAACATTGGTATTTAATATACCTAAGTGAATTGTGAGAAGTTTTCAAACTTAATTTCTTTTAAGGTTGTAGGCTTTCATTTAAAAAAAAAAACATTTTAATTTTTATTATTAATAAATCGAAAAACATATTTGAAACACCAAAGACCGGAAATTTAGTCAAATGAAAAAGCATAAGTCACTCACTGCTAATACAATAAACTTAAAGGCCGTATTGCCATCCTTCACTAGGACTTGTCACACTTTTACTTGAAATTTTGCACTCGAAGTAATAAGTTCCAAACGTTGTGGGTGTACGACGACCTAAAAGTTCATTTAAATGGCAACGGTCACATATACAAAAAAATGGATACTGGTCGACACGGGCAACGCCCACTCCGTGACGGTCGACTGGGTGCTTTAGCTAGTCTTGCATAAGACTATAATTTATTTCCTGTTCCTTAAATTCTCTGGCACTTTAAGAAACCATCTGGTTGGATGGTATTCCGACCCAAATGGAGTAAATAACTCAAAGAGACATTTATTTTTCTTCTTTACTGCTTTTAATTCTTGTGCAGCGTTTAACGCAGATAAATTTTTTCTTCTTCGAGACATTTTTTACACGAAGGAGCACAAGCTATAGACTACCCTTTGAATGTACAAGTATATTGTATCTTCACTTTGCGCTTAAGTTCCAAGTGAATTGAGGTGGTGGAAAAACGCGTTAAAATGGATCGATAAAGAGGTCTTCACTATTTAATGAAATCAATGCTGCTAAGGTCCTTTAGTCGTAATTCAAACAAAACACAAATATACATTTACCCACGTAAAAATTTTGTTTGCACATAAATACAGAAGACTAATAACTGGTTAACCCTCTTGTCAGCACACTATACTTAAGTGTTCAACTTTAAGGGTAAACTTGTTCAATATTTGAAGAAGACATTATAAGGTGCTTCCACGTTTTGGAAAAATGGGACGGCCAAAACTTTATACAGTCTTTTCTTTCTTGTCTTTCAAAGTCCGAAAAGAAATATGACCCTGCAGCTAATAGAGAATTCCTTGAACATTTTAAAAGTATGTAGTACGTCTCTAATTTTCTGTCATATATCTAAGAATTTTTTTTCTGCAGCTGCGATGGGATGCAGCAGGGTTCGAACCTCAATCATTAAATTTCGGAGAAAATTAAAAAAATAAAGTTGAGCAAATGCAAAATTTTTGGAGTAGATTTGAAACAACTCAAAACCAGTTATTTAACTAAAGAGTTTGTCATCCAATGGTTTCTTTTTAAATAAAAGAAAATTTTGACACTGGCAGTTGGTTCCCGTTCGAACTTTCGACAGAAAGTCAGTATCACACCTCTGCGGGACTAAGTGAGTCGGTCTACGCTTGATACAAGTTGAGAAATGTTGAGATTTGTTTCCAAAGTTAATGCTAAGTTCCATAACAGTGCGTTTTTTGAAAGAATTCTTTTCCGAAATGAAGCGCGTAGCTGTAAGCAAATTTTTGCAAAAAAGTAATACTTGTTGACAACTCCCAAAGTCCCCTTTGCACAGACTAATATGTGGCTGATGAAGCCAAGAGTGTTAGACTCGATCCACAAACACGCGTCTCTACCCTTCGGGTTTCGTTGGGCGTTACAGACATTAAACCTTATTTTTTAATGAGATCGATGACATGGACTTAGGCGACTTTTGGATCATGCAGCATGATGTGTAATGCCACACAGCCTATACCACAATTAATTTTTGGCACTCTTGTTTGCCAATGAATGTAATTAAATAAGACTGTGTGAATGGCCAGCCTCGAGAAGCAGCAAATTTTTGTGGGGAATGTGAAGGACCGATGCTCTGTGTACAATTTGGAGATCATAAAACAGTTTTTTGAGTAAAACATTTCACGAGAAACTGACAACTCAAGGGAATAACACTGCCATGAAAAGTACCGTCTCATTTGGCTGTTCGAATTCTTACAAAATTCTAGGTCATTGAAGTGCGTTCAGCCTGTATTGCTTTTATTTTTTGCTTATTTATAATTTCAATTCCAAACATCCCTATCCACAGTTGTCTGGAGTTAAGGTATTCAAAATTTTCTATGCGGAAAAAGTGTAAATCTCAAAGAAATCGGAGCGTCGCGTCGGAGTAGATTTAATTTTTTCTTTAAAAGTGGAACGCTGGGTTGCAGTGAGATTCCAGTTTTCATGACCTTCTTTTAAAATAGCCAAGCGAATATTATGTTTCTCTTTATCTCTACAAGGCTAGTTAATGGCAAACGACTTGTAACGAACAATGTGTTTGATGCAGGTGCGGATCCAGGGGGGGGGGGCACTAGGGGCAATTGCACCCCCCCTTCTCTGTCAATAAAAATGTTAAGTCTGAAGCAAACTGTACGTATTCGCTACAAAAATTCGGTTGGTCCCTAAATTGCTTTAAATAATTTATTCATTACCAAGAAAAAGCAAAACTCAGTCAGAAGGTATAAAAAAAGTCAATGTCATAAAAAAGACCTAAACTAATGATCAGGACAATAATCCCATACACACACTTGTTTTCGTTCCAGGGCGCTTGTAAAAGCCCATTGAGTAAAAACATCGATTCGCGTATCTTACGATGGAAGTTTTAATTTTATTTAGCTTACTACAAGCGATTAGAACATAAATTTGAACTTAAAAATATTTAAACTTATAAAAAAAATATAAACAAATATAAACAAATAAATATATATACAAATATACAGTGCTTAATTCTAATTTGAAGTGAAAGGGTTAGATGTTGAAAGGGGAAGAGGAGTATAGATTTTTTCTGAGAGAAGAGGAACTTAGGGAAAAGTCAAATGTATTTCCTGCTGCATTGGCTGAACGTAGCATTCTGCATATGGGGTTGAAATAAGCGTAATTTGTGCGGAGAGTAGGGAGGTGGAAGAAGGGAACAGAGCGTAGGTTACGTGGATTAGTGTTCATGTAAATAAGCTCAAGTAATTCCGGGGAGTCGATGGTACCGGTCATGATCTAATGGACGAAAATTATGTCGTCGACACGACGACGTTTAGAAAGGGTGACCATGTCAATTAGTTGCAAACGGCTTTCATATGGAGGTAAAATGAACGGATCAGACCAAGGCAATCTACGCAAAGCGAATCTTAAAAATCTTCGTTGCACAGCTTCAATTCTGCGAGATTGAGTTATTTGGTAGGGAGACCAAACCTGACTAGCATATTCAAGAATTGGTCTAACATAAGTGTTAAATAATGATTTAGTGACGTAGGGGTCGGAAAATTCCCTAGACCACCGTTTGATAAATCCAAGGGAGGAGTTTGCTTTCGCAATAATATAGTTTATGTGAGAGTGGAAATTCAGCTCTTTATCACAAATAACCCCAAGATCACGAATAGACGAAACTCTGGGGATAGGCACGTTACTGAAGTAGTACGTTCGAAGACTAGAAGGTAAGCGTTTACGTGAGAAAGTCATAGATTGACATTTATTAACGTTTAGCTCAAGAAAGTTCTTATTACACCAAGTAAGAAAAGCATTTAGGTCTTTTTGAAGAAGAGAGGAATCATGAGAAGAGGATATGACTTTTATAATTTTAATGTCATCAGCATAAATAGACAGATCAGAAAAAGAAATAATACTAGCGACGTCATTTATTGCAAGCACAAACAGGAGTGGACCTAGATGGCTACCTTGGGGAACGCCAAAAGAGGCAAATATTGGGTTAGAAACTGCTTTTCTGAAAACTACTCTATACACTCGGTTCTCTAGGTAAGATTTGACCCATTGGATAATTAAGGGTGGGAAGCCAAGGGCATTGAGTTTGAGATAGATGATTTGATGGTTAATTTTGTCGAATGCTTTACTAAAGTCAGTAGTAATAACATCGATCTCGTTGCCTCCTTCCATGGCCAAAAGAGTCTTTGATACGAATTGGGTAAGGTTAGTCGTAGTAGACCTTCCTTTTAGGAAACCATGTTGAAGTGAAGAGACAATTGGTTTACATTGAAAATACAGAGAGTCGTACACAATACTTTCGAAAAGTTTAGGGATGGCGGAAAGCTTAGCTATGGGTCGATAGTTCGAGATTTGGTTTTTACAGCCCTTTTTGAAAATTGGGAAGATAAAAGATTCTTTCCAGAGAGAGGGGAAAACTGCCTGGGAAAGAGAAAGTTGAAAAATATTAGCAAGGGGTTGATAGAGCACTAATGCGCACTTTTTAAGGAAAATTGCTGGAACACCGTCGGGACCAGGTGAAAAATCGTCATCTAGTAACCTTAATTTATCAAAAACAGTCTGGGGACTAACATCAAGAAAGACAAGAGATGTTTGCGGGCTATTCATCAGAAACCTGTGATATTCAAGGTCAGGATCATTTTGATCATTGGCATATGATTGTCTGAAGAAGGTAGCAAAGAGATTAACGATTACTTTGGGGTCATCGGAAGATTTGTCAAGGAAATTAAGCGTTGAAGGAAGACCGTCAGATTTTCTCTTGACGTTAATAAATTGATAAAAACGCTTTGGATCAGTGATTAGAGAGAGTTGCATTTTATCAAGATAGGCTAAGTAAAGAGAATGGCATAAAGTTGAAAAGTTAGAAGAGGCCTGTTGGTAGTAATAGTAGTTGAAAGGGGTCTGGGATTTTAAATAGGCTTTCCATAGCCTATTTCTAATGTTACGTATATTTTTTAACTCAGTTGTGTACCAGGGAGGAGATGATACACAGGTTTTTTGAAACGTATAGGGAACACATTGCATGAAGCATGCAAAAATTGAAGAATAGAAAAAGGAGAGAGCTATATTAATGGGTGTAGAGAGGTTAATAAAGAGATTAAAGTCGATTCCGCTTAGAAGATGACTAAGCATAGTGAAATCGGCTTTACGGAAGTTAAAGCTGGAAGTGTTCTCAGACTCCATAGTTGGAGTGCTATGATCAAGACAATAATTGAAAGACAGGGGAGGATGAAAATGATCAAGGGTGGATAAAAGATGTGAGCTTTTTAGGACGGCGGAGTTGAAAGGATCAGAGGAGAAAGCAAGGTCAAGTTGTCTCCCAAGATTGTTTAAGATGCAACTCATTTGAAAGAGGCCTGATTCAAGAAATCTGTCAGTGAAAATGAATTCTTTATCAGAAGACGGATTAGAGGGAACAAAACAAGATTCGTCCTCGGAAGGAGTCCATTTCAAATCGGGCAAGTTGAAGTCCCCAAGTACTATAAAGTCATCATTGGAGTCTATACTCTCAATTAAAGGACCAATTGAATCAACAAATTGTTGATAGACAAGACAGGGTTGTGAAGGGCGAATATAACAGCAAAGAAGGTAAAGGCAGCGTTTGGGTAAAGACAATTTAATACACACAAATTCAAATAGAGGAGATTTAGATGTTTCGACTAGACACGCGTTGAAACATGTATGTACGGCAAAAAGAACACCACGCCCAGTAGGAGCAATGTCACTTATTTGACCATCCGCACGAAAAACAGCAAAATCAGATGTAAATAATTCACTATCTAGAAAATCAGAGCACAGATTTGTTTCAGTGAGGGCAAAAATGTCATATGGGAGGCATTGGGAGTTCATGTACACGTCAGAAGTTTTAGTACGAAGGCCTCTAACATTCTGATAATATAAGGAAAGAAAAGAGACAGGGCGTAAAGATGGATTAGAGTTAAAGGCTAGGCTTGTTATTGGAACGGGGGAAAGGTAAGCGTTTTAAATCAAGGTGGGAAGCGTATGTGGTAAGATCATTTGAAACAGTGGATGGGGAAATATTTAAAGTTTCATGGAAGTGAAAGTAGATTTTTTTGAGAGCGATAGGATCGGTTGGAAGGCCTTCTTTTTGTATCGATACTAATACGTTCATTTTGGTTTTTCCATTGATGCAAACCGCTTCCGACTTATTGTAAAGGTAAGAGAGGTAAAGACGGACATTCTCATACAATTTGCTGTCGCGTAGTCTAGCCATTAAATAACGACCATCAAACGCATCACCGGTAGACAACGAGGCCGCAAATTTTGAGGTTAATTTAGCTGTGGGAGAGAACATTGGGTCAAGGACTGGTGGGGGTAAGTGGTTGGGGACAGGGTCCGGAAGGTTGTGGATTCTTAAGGTGGTAGAGGGAGTAAAAGAGTGAGGCGCTGGGTTAATAGTATGGGAGTGAACAAAATTGGAGTAGGGAATTTTAGATTTGGTTTTAATAGGGGCAATTTTACGTTGGGAGAAAGTTTTCTTTATTTTTTTCGAAGTGGATGAGCTTGTGGGTTGGATAGAGTTGGAACTAGGAAGGTTAAGCTTAGATCTAATTAAAATTTTTTCTTTAGTATTAGATGCACTCTTAAAGTTTTTATTGGGGAGCTCTTTAGTAATCTCTTTTAAGCATTTAGAAATAGTGATGTTATCTTCAATACATATGGGTTTGTGTGGTGAGTGAAATAACCATTGATATTTATGTTGTATATAGATTTTAAAACTTGACGAGCTAATTTTGTGGCATTTTCCAATGTTAATTTTATATTTACGTTTAATGAGATTTTGAACCCAGGAACTGTCGACATTGGGGGGTAAATTGTTTATAAAATAAGGGTCACATTCGTTAAGTTCTTTCAAATTGTTAAGCCTATCATTCCAGTCTCTTACGGTCCAAGTGTTGTTAAGCCGCATGATGGTGGGTTCAGGGGAAGCAGAACATTCAGTCTGGGTGGAGGAAGTTGCTCTGGTAACATTGTCGATGGCAGGAGTGAGTGAAGAAGAGAAAGGTTGATTTTGAAAAGACTCGTTAACTTCAGCAAGAATAGATGTGTTGTAGTGCACATTAACTGGTTGGATGTTCAAAGGAATATCATTAAGTTTATCCAAATTAATTTTCAATTCATTGGTTGCATCCTCAAAAGTAGACCGAGTTATTGTTAATTCACTGCTAATGTCATTCATTTTTGATATTAAGTCATGGTGGACTGCATTTAGATGGCAGGAAGCTGTTGAGGCTGATGAAGAAGTTGATTGGTGACATGTATCGAGATGGGAACGAATGTTTTTGATAAGATCAGTTATTGAATCGAGTGGGTATGATTTAGGGGCTGAATTGAGAGTAGATAGTATTTCGCTACTAACATTTTTAAGACGGGAGTCAAAGTAGTCAACACGCGAGTTAAGAATGTCCACTATAGATGAAATTTGTTTTTCAAGAGCGGATTGCTTTGAAAACAAACGACTGACAAGAGTCTCGATAGAGCTTTCCAGGACTTCAATTGACTTCGAAAAATCGTCGAAGTGGTGAAATTGCGCGAGGACATTTTTATGAAAACGATTATTATCCGTTATAATAGAATTTGTTTGATCACTTAAACATTTAATGGCAAGGAGAACATGGGAGAGCGATATTTTGTTACACTCGTCACAGAGATAAGTAAAATAGCAAAGATATTCTTTTAAATATGGGCATGATTTTTTAGTTAACCCGATACAGAGGGGATGATACGATTTACCGCAAAGACCACTGCACGTAACACGTTGGGTGAATTTACTATCAAGAAGACAGTTGTTTGAATCACAAGGACTATTCTCCATCATTAAATTTATATATTATTTACTGTTTTTTTATTTTTTTTATAAACCAGAGTTTTTAGTTTAATTAATTAATTTGTTTTTTTATTGGATTCTGTTTTTTTTTTTTTTTTACTTTTCTTTAAGTTTTATTATTCTTTCTTTTTTTTTTTGGGTGAAAGTGTTTGTTCGTAGTGTACCGACCCGAGGTTATGTGGGTGGAGTTAATTGCTAAACAAACTTATCGTAGCCACAAACCACAATCGGTATAGTAGTGCGGACACTGGGTAAGGTTGTTTTGTTTACGTTGCGTGAAGAGGAATTTTTGGTGATGATTTTTGTTTATGAAATAAAAAAACAAAAAAAAACCAAAAAAAAGATTTAGATGTAATACCAAAAGTAGAATGCTTGGCAGAACAATACTAAACTGAACTCACCCGTAAGGTAAGAATGATGAATTGGATCAGAGTTTGATGATGGGATTTAGGTGATGGTTGATTCCTATTCAGTCACGATCAGTAGCAAGAAGGGGGGCAGAACGATAAGGTATGTACAGCTGAGACTGAACATAAAATGCAGATCATGTGAATGCAGCAAAGGCTTATCGTTTGTTGATTTGATACAGATGCAATTGGGCGAGGAGCATCGATTTAAAGTTGTTAAATAAGTTGTGTAGAATCTTCCTCTGGTTCAGCAGTTAAGAATCGTAGAAACATGAAACAATAATATGGTTGTGTGTAGTTTCCACGAAATTGCTTCAAATTGGCAGAAGCATATACTAAAATCAGCACTAACCTGAGAGAAGTGAGATAGACACTATTAAGTCAGATATGCTGCCTGGTGATGAGGGAGATGGCTGAATAATTAACACTCAGGAACCACAAATACACAACTGAATGTCAAGAAAAAATTGACGATAGAGAAAATTTCGATTAACGCGAAATTAAATTATGAATTAATTAAAATTCAGCGAATGCACTTCTAAGATTTTGATTGTTTCGTGTACAAAGGTATTAGCACAGAGTATAACCAGAGAGTCCACTGCAGCAAGGTAGTGCGTTTTGCCTACAAGCTAAACTAAACCGGATGCCCGCACCGGATGCCCGCACTGGCCTTCACTTCCCACAGATCAAAGTCAGTTGAGTTTGAAAAGTAAAAAATTTTTTTTTGGTTGCAAAATTAATAATTTTTAATTTTCATACAGCCTAGAATTTAGAAAAATGAATTCAAGTTGCAGGAAATAACTTTTTTTTCCATTTTGACCAGTTTTTCACTGAAAAAGACAAAAATTAGTAAAAAATTTCATACCGATGCAGGCGTTTTGTTAAGTTTTTACAGTTCATACTAGTGAGCACAGAGCCTCAAACTCAGAAATTGGACGCCATATTGAAAAATTTTTTGCGGGTGTTTCGGGTTGAAGGGGTGGAAGTGGATACTCTGTATTATCTACTCTGTGGGTATTAGAATGAACTTTTGCACAGGTTTGAAGATTTAATAAGTACACTAACAATGTTTAATAAAGAAATGAAAAACTTTTGGTTGAGGACTCGAAAATAAAGTTAAATGGTGTTGTGGTGATCAGGACAATAAAACCATAAACATACACACTTGTGTTTGTTCCAGGGCGCTTGTAAAAGCCCATTGAGTAAAAACATCGATTCGCGTATCTTACGATCGAAGTTAAATGGTGTTGTGCTGGGAAAACCTATTGTGTGTTCTTCTTACATTTGCGATGGTTCGAGAGGGTTACTATTAATAGCTCTTACCTACTTTCACTAATTGTGTTTTTTTTTGTTTTTTTTTTTTGTTGTCTATTGATAAATGAAGTAGTAGGTGTTGCATTTGTGCACAGAGTATCCTTACTCACTATTAGATACACTGTGATCTAATTTCATTAGTTTGTCGCGTGTTGAAAGTGTCAGTCATCAGATAATTAATAGCGTTTTAAATTCCATTTGTGCATCCTTTACATCCTTTCACTTCACAATCTTTTGCTTTTTTTTGTTTTTTCCATAATTGTCTTGTTCTTGTTAACCATCAAGTAAATTTCATTAGTTTCTCTCGTGCTAACAGTGTAAGTTGTGAAGTATTCAATAGCTGCTTTTAAATCGCAGAGAGCCATGGTACGTTTAATAAATACTTTTTTAAATTTATTTCAAATTCATGATTGATTTTAAAAGAAAGTTATTTCAAATATGATTATATCGTATATATTTTATATATACACTAGCAAACCCGGCGAACTCCGTTTCGTCACCAGATGGCTTCTCACGATAACTATAAACCTCACGAAGACCGAGACCTTTACAACGAATGCAAAATTGTGGAAATCGGTTTGTGTATTCTGGAGTTATAGCGTCATGAATAAAAACCCGAATTTTTTCATATGATATTTCAAGCGATTTAGTTATTAAAAAATATATGAAAGGAAAGACCAATAATATAATAATTATTATTTTTCTTTATTAAAAACAATTTGTTAAAATTAATAAAGTCTTTTTTTATTTTATCTTAATGCTAGTTGATGAACAATATTTTTAGTCAATTTCTGTGGAGTATAAATGAATAAACTTGACGGTTTTCCAACGCGAGAACACGCCACATATAATTGGCCATGTGAAAAGATTGGATTTTCTAGATCCAACCCACAAATAGACATTGTTTGACCTTGTGACTTATTAATAGTCATGGCAAATGCCAAGCGAATTGGAAATTGCAGACGTCTGAACTGAATTGGTGAGTCTGAAGGGATCATTGGGATTCGTGGCAGGAGAACAACTTCACCTTCAAATTTCCCGTTCAATATTGTAGCTTGAAGAACATTGCTCATAATTTTTTTTATGACCAACCTTGTACCGTTGCATAGCTTAGGTGCATTTAAATTCCGAAGCAAAATGATAGGTGAACCAATTTTTAATCGTAAGTTATGTGGTGGCATTCCTGGTAAATCCAGCGAATTCAAAAATTCAACAGGATAGTTGACTGCTTCGTCAGGATCGGTAACAGTATCGATTGATTTGAACAATATCTCATTGCCGGGCAATAACTGTTGTGTTTTGAAGTTAATAGCGTCAACATCGATATTTTTTGCAGCTAAAATAGCTCGTTCACGAAGCCACACATGATTACTATAATTAGCTTGTAAATCTGGAAATATCCTTTCAATCAATGCATCTTTCGTATTTACCATGTTGCAGAAATTATCTGGCAATTTGATGAGTTGTGTATCTCCATGCAATGGTATTGTTCCATCTCCAATGTTGAGCAATTGTTCGGAGAATGACAGTGCCAATGGATCGTTTTGCAATTGAACACGTATATTAGTTTTAAGATGCAATGTAGTGACATTTCGCCATAGATATGATTGTTTTATACATGCGTTAATTTCATCCGCATATGTAGCGCGTGGAATGACCGGCAATGTCTGTCTAAAATCACCGGACAGCAGCAGTAAAGCACCACCGAAAAGTCTGGTGTTATTATTTAGATCTTTCATCAGTCTATCGAAAGCTTCAAGTGAATGCTTGTGGGCCATAGTGCATTCATCCCAGATAATAATTTTGCATTTTTGTAAAACTTTAGCCATACCGGAATGCTTTTTTATGTTGCACACTGAATCTGGATTCGTGTGAATGTTTAATGGCAACTTGAGTGTTGAATGTGCAGTCCGTCCACCATCAAGCAAAGTTGCTGCAATACCTGATGAAGCAATTGCTAGCGCAATATCATTTTGTGATCGAACGCGCGCAAGTATTAGTGAGATGAGAAACGTTTTTCCAGTCCCACCTGGCGCATCCAAAAAAAAGAAGCCACCTTGTTTTGCTGCAATTGACAAATTAATTCTATCGTATACATTCTTTTGTTGATCAGTGAGTAGTTGCTCATTATTTTCAACGAAAGTAGTTAAAGAGACCGTATCGAAATGTTGTTCGCGCTGAATTTCTATGTTTATAATGTCCGTTGCTGAGCGGTTAGGTGATGGCATACCAAAATGAATGAGTGGCATATTCGAAATCATAATGCAAATATCTTCAATCTTTATTAGAGCCTCGTTATATATTTCCTGTGAAAAATCAATATTTGGATCTTGAACAGCGATTCGAATGCGATGCAGAATGTCGTCGCTCATGGAATCTTTATATTTGTCCCAGAGCACAGAAGTTTGAGATGGAAAACATGTTGTCAATAATATGGCGAATAATTGGCGAATTTGATGAGGAGAGGAACTCAAAGCTGCATCTGCAAGTGTTATATCCCAATGGTTATCATCTTCCAGCAAATGTGATTCGCGACACGCATCATGATATGTGTCGTACATAATGCCATTGACTGTTCGCAAGTATTGGAAGGAAGTGGGTCCAGGAACATTAACCAACAATAAACGCAAGAAGAAACATTCTCGTTGCTTTGGATGGACTGTGTATAATCGGCTTAATGTATTTCCCATGAATATACCGTTGTATCCTTCAACCGGGACACCTCGCTTTCTTGGTTCCCACTTTTTTGACTGTTTATTCCATGTGAAATATCGTGGCATATCAGTATATATTAACGTCTTTGCGAATTGACCGGGAATACCTGGTCGGTTGCATAGTTCGAAAAACTCAGTCAAAGTTGTTTTTGGGGCTATTGATGCACGTTGTAGAGCAGTCTCTTCCGTAAAATAAACACGCTGTCCATTTTCAAGATGCACTGCCAAATGTATAACAGCAGGGTCTCTTTCGTGTATTTGAAAACCCAAGATACGCCAAACTGCTTCATTGCTGCTGATGTATCTGCCCATTTGATACCGTGTTATTTCATCGTTTTCGTTTACATTTTGAACAGCAAATACAGCCATATCACTGCCCTTATGGACATATTTGCATATATATTTTATTGACTTCACCGAACTGCAGAGCTCAATGTTTATGTGTGCTTTGTAGACTTTACACAGCAATGGTGAATACGGAACCACCCAGTGATTGTCAATGTCAACTGTTGTACCGTTTGACATGCGTAATTGATGTGAATGACCACCATGGTCAGTGTCTCTACGACGATACAATGGATAACCATCGATATTCGTGATTGTATCATTTATACAATTTTTAGGAAAACGTTTTGTACATTTTCCATTGTCCATGCACGGCGCAGTCATGTTTATAGCACCACATGGACCATGAATCATGTTAGCGGTAACAATCTCATACAATTCTTGATCGACATTCGGATCCGGAATTTCTGCTGAGATAATTTTATCAATTTCTTCAGACTGTATTTTTTCGACCAACCATATCAAAATATGCGCGTGTGGCAAACCTCGTTTTTGCCATTCAACAGAATACAGCCAGCAACGTGTTTTGCCAAATACACGGGAATGTGTTATCAAGTTCATCAACGATTTTAACTTTTGTCTGAAGACACGTGCAGTGATGTCGTGCCGATCTGTAGCAGTTTGCCCTGGCAATAACGCAATTTTGATTTCATCCCATTTTGGATTACACGTAAATGTAATGAACAAATGTGGTCGTCCGTACTCTCGCACAAAAGTCATAGCGTCTTGAATATATTCTTGCATATGACGTGGGCTACCAATATATGATGATGGAAGAATATATGAAGTACCGATGTCGTTGATATTAGTTATTCCATCTACGTTACCAAATATAGCATCACGCAAATGAATATATTCCTCAGCTCGAAGTTTCGCTTGATTAAATCTGATATATCGTAATCGCTCGCTTTCAATTTTCGCATACATATCAACGATATATTGATGAAACAGCTGACGGCATCGGAGAATAATATTGTCTTCATTGGCACGAATCATCAACCGATATGCGTAGAAGTTCATCGCGCTCACTTTCTTGCTGGATTCTGCACCTGCAAAGTATAAATATAATTAAGACAAAAGAATATAATCGGGCATAAAAATAAAATATTAGTTAATGACATGTGTAGATTGTACCTGTTGCTGGATTTCTTTGTTTGATATTCAAATGATATCCATCTTCGCCTTCCCAAAATATCAATGGATACTGCAAAGCGTCGTAAGAGCGATGACTGTCTTCAATCGTATGCACTGTGTTATCTCTGCGTTTGATTCGTATATCTCGACGTTCAAATGCGTCGCCAACCATAATAACAGCAACATCATTAATGGTTGGTGCATTATATCGGCCCGCGTGCTGCCCAGATGGTACTTTGTCTGCTTTGATGATTATCGTATAGTTGTCGTTTTGTAATCTTCTTGAAACGGTATTGAACAACTGGACCAACTGGTTGTGATTCTGTAAAAAGGGTTCTAAAATACCCACAATTTCTCGCTCCACAATTTGCTCAATATGGTTGTACTGGCAGCGTGCGTTTATTTGCTGCTCCTCATCACCCATGAAATAGATTTGCAGAAATTTTGAATTGGTATTAGGCATCGGCATTAAAGAACCAATTTGATGATAAACTTGGCCCTGAATCTTAAACGTTGATTGAAAATTGCGACCATCCTCAATCTGAACGATTTTTGTTGCTCCAAATGATGTCATTTGGAAGCACGAATTGAATTTGCGAATTTTACGCAAAAACAATTTAGATTGAGATGTAGCTCCAGCCAATAGTGTTTTCAATGGTTCTGGCGGCGGATTCAATGGTGGCAATACCACTTTTCCAGACGCGCAGCAGAAGCCGGCCGATTCACCTTTGTATTTTAGTGCATGACAGTGTTGGCATTGTTTGTTCATAGCACCGATTCCAATTTGTGTATGTGACGAATAGTCGATGTCCGACTCATATTCAAATGCAAGTCGGAAAAGTGATGCACGTGTCAATGCGCGATACACTTGCAAACGCTGTTGTTCATGTGTTCTCAATGTGTCGGTAGCTCGTTGACGGGCCAGTCTTTGTCTCAATGCATTAGCTCGAAGGCGTTCGCTGCGTTGATCTTGACTTTCATTACCACGTCTGATTACAGCCTGGTTTCTTAAATGTTCACTGTCTGTCAATTGATATTCTGTCGATCTATTCAACCGATGGTTCTGTACTAATCGTGTACTCCGAGTCCGTCGACCAATATTACCTCCTCGAGAGAGACGTGGCATTTTTTTTTTTTTTTTTACTGAAATGCGAAGACTATTTATTATTATTATTATTTATTTATTGGAAAATGCACATTACCTGGAGTGTCACTATCACAAAGAATAAGAATTTTTAAAAACACACAATTCAAATCTTGCTATTTGTTTTCAATTATTTTAAATTTCTGTTGTCAAAAATGATTAAAAAAACAAAAGTATTTTTTTAATTTTATTTTTTGTTCATTACAGTTAAGAATTATGAAATTGTTACTTTTACACCGACTGCAGCGCCATTTACCTGGCTGATTTGTGAATCTAAACCATACATGGCGCCACTCAAACGCATACAGAAAAATTCATTTAAATCGGTCAAGCCGTTTAGGAAGAGTTCAACTACATACACACGTACAGCAGAATTATATATATAAAGATATACACATATAAATATAAATATATAAATATATATCTTTATCTTTATATATATAATTCTGCTGTACGTGTGTATGTAGTTGAACTCCTCCTAAACGGCTTGACCGATTTAAATGAATTTTTCTGTATGCGTTTGAGTGGCGCCATGTATGGTTTAGATTCACAAATCAGCCAGGTAAATGGCGCTGCAGTCGGTGTAAAAGTAACAATTTCATAATTCTTAACTGTAATGAACAAAAAATAAAATTAAAAAAATACTTTTGTTTTTTTAATCATTTTTGACAACAGAAATTTAAAATAATTGAAAACAAATAGCAAGATTTGAATTGTGTGTTTTTAAAAATTCTTATTCTTTGTGATAGTGACACTCCAGGTAATGTGCATTTTCCAATAAATAAATAATAATAATAATAAATAGTCTTCGCATTTCAGTAAAAAAAAAAAAAAAAATGCCACGTCTCTCTCGAGGAGGTAATATTGGTCGACGGACTCGGAGTACACGATTAGTACAGAACCATCGGTTGAATAGATCGACAGAATATCAATTGACAGACAGTGAACATTTAAGAAACCAGGCTGTAATCAGACGTGGTAATGAAAGTCAAGATCAACGCAGCGAACGCCTTCGAGCTAATGCATTGAGACAAAGACTGGCCCGTCAACGAGCTACCGACACATTGAGAACACATGAACAACAGCGTTTGCAAGTGTATCGCGCATTGACACGTGCATCACTTTTCCGACTTGCATTTGAATATGAGTCGGACATCGACTATTCGTCACATACACAAATTGGAATCGGTGCTATGAACAAACAATGCCAACACTGTCATGCACTAAAATACAAAGGTGAATCGGCCGGCTTCTGCTGCGCGTCTGGAAAAGTGGTATTGCCACCATTGAATCCGCCGCCAGAACCATTGAAAACACTATTGGCTGGAGCTACATCTCAATCTAAATTGTTTTTGCGTAAAATTCGCAAATTCAATTCGTGCTTCCAAATGACATCATTTGGAGCAACAAAAATCGTTCAGATTGAGGATGGTCGCAATTTTCAATCAACGTTTAAGATTCAGGGCCAAGTTTATCATCAAATTGGTTCTTTAATGCCGATGCCTAATACCAATTCAAAATTTCTGCAAATCTATTTCATGGGTGATGAGGAGCAGCAAATAAACGCACGCTGCCAGTACAACCATATTGAGCAAATTGTGGAGCGAGAAATTGTGGGTATTTTAGAACCCTTTTTACAGAATCACAACCAGTTGGTCCAGTTGTTCAATACCGTTTCAAGAAGATTACAAAACGACAACTATACGATAATCATCAAAGCAGACAAAGTACCATCTGGGCAGCACGCGGGCCGATATAATGCACCAACCATTAATGATGTTGCTGTTATTATGGTTGGCGACGCATTTGAACGTCGAGATATACGAATCAAACGCAGAGATAACACAGTGCATACGATTGAAGACAGTCATCGCTCTTACGACGCTTTGCAGTATCCATTGATATTTTGGGAAGGCGAAGATGGATATCATTTGAATATCAAACAAAGAAATCCAGCAACAGGTACAATCTACACATGTCATTAACTAATATTTTATTTTTATGCCCGATTATATTCTTTTGTCTTAATTATATTTATACTTTGCAGGTGCAGAATCCAGCAAGAAAGTGAGCGCGATGAACTTCTACGCATATCGGTTGATGATTCGTGCCAATGAAGACAATATTATTCTCCGATGCCGTCAGCTGTTTCATCAATATATCGTTGATATGTATGCGAAAATTGAAAGCGAGCGATTACGATATATCAGATTTAATCAAGCGAAACTTCGAGCTGAGGAATATATTCATTTGCGTGATGCTATATTTGGTAACGTAGATGGAATAACTAATATCAACGACATCGGTACTTCATATATTCTTCCATCATCATATATTGGTAGCCCACGTCATATGCAAGAATATATTCAAGACGCTATGACTTTTGTGCGAGAGTACGGACGACCACATTTGTTCATTACATTTACGTGTAATCCAAAATGGGATGAAATCAAAATTGCGTTATTGCCAGGGCAAACTGCTACAGATCGGCACGACATCACTGCACGTGTCTTCAGACAAAAGTTAAAATCGTTGATGAACTTGATAACACATTCCCGTGTATTTGGCAAAACACGTTGCTGGCTGTATTCTGTTGAATGGCAAAAACGAGGTTTGCCACACGCGCATATTTTGATATGGTTGGTCGAAAAAATACAGTCTGAAGAAATTGATAAAATTATCTCAGCAGAAATTCCGGATCCGAATGTCGATCAAGAATTGTATGAGATTGTTACCGCTAACATGATTCATGGTCCATGTGGTGCTATAAACATGACTGCGCCGTGCATGGACAATGGAAAATGTACAAAACGTTTTCCTAAAAATTGTATAAATGATACAATCACGAATATCGATGGTTATCCATTGTATCGTCGTAGAGACACTGACCATGGTGGTCATTCACATCAATTACGCATGTCAAACGGTACAACAGTTGACATTGACAATCACTGGGTGGTTCCGTATTCACCATTGCTGTGTAAAGTCTACAAAGCACACATAAACATTGAGCTCTGCAGTTCGGTGAAGTCAATAAAATATATATGCAAATATGTCCATAAGGGCAGTGATATGGCTGTATTTGCTGTTCAAAATGTAAACGAAAACGATGAAATAACACGGTATCAAATGGGCAGATACATCAGCAGCAATGAAGCAGTTTGGCGTATCTTGGGTTTTCAAATACACGAAAGAGACCCTGCTGTTATACATTTGGCAGTGCATCTTGAAAATGGACAGCGTGTTTATTTTACGGAAGAGACTGCTCTACAACGTGCATCAATAGCCCCAAAAACAACTTTGACTGAGTTTTTCGAACTATGCAACCGACCAGGTATTCCCGGTCAATTCGCAAAGACGTTAATATATACTGATATGCCACGATATTTCACATGGAATAAACAGTCAAAAAAGTGGGAACCAAGAAAGCGAGGTGTCCCGGTTGAAGGATACAACGGTATATTCATGGGAAATACATTAAGCCGATTATACACAGTCCATCCAAAGCAACGAGAATGTTTCTTCTTGCGTTTATTGTTGGTTAATGTTCCTGGACCCACTTCCTTCCAATACTTGCGAACAGTCAATGGCATTATGTACGACACATATCATGATGCGTGTCGCGAATCACATTTGCTGGAAGATGATAACCATTGGGATATAACACTTGCAGATGCAGCTTTGAGTTCCTCTCCTCATCAAATTCGCCAATTATTCGCCATATTATTGACAACATGTTTTCCATCTCAAACTTCTGTGCTCTGGGACAAATATAAAGATTCCATGAGCGACGACATTCTGCATCGCATTCGAATCGCTGTTCAAGATCCAAATATTGATTTTTCACAGGAAATATATAACGAGGCTCTAATAAAGATTGAAGATATTTGCATTATGATTTCGAATATGCCACTCATTCATTTTGGTATGCCATCACCTAACCGCTCAGCAACGGACATTATAAACATAGAAATTCAGCGCGAACAACATTTCGATACGGTCTCTTTAACTACTTTCGTTGAAAATAATGAGCAACTACTCACTGATCAACAAAAGAATGTATACGATAGAATTAATTTGTCAATTGCAGCAAAACAAGGTGGCTTCTTTTTTTTGGATGCGCCAGGTGGGACTGGAAAAACGTTTCTCATCTCACTAATACTTGCGCGCGTTCGATCACAAAATGATATTGCGCTAGCAATTGCTTCATCAGGTATTGCAGCAACTTTGCTTGATGGTGGACGGACTGCACATTCAACACTCAAGTTGCCATTAAACATTCACACGAATCCAGATTCAGTGTGCAACATAAAAAAGCATTCCGGTATGGCTAAAGTTTTACAAAAATGCAAAATTATTATCTGGGATGAATGCACTATGGCCCACAAGCATTCACTTGAAGCTTTCGATAGACTGATGAAAGATCTAAATAATAACACCAGACTTTTCGGTGGTGCTTTACTGCTGCTGTCCGGTGATTTTAGACAGACATTGCCGGTCATTCCACGCGCTACATATGCGGATGAAATTAACGCATGTATAAAACAATCATATCTATGGCGAAATGTCACTACATTGCATCTTAAAACTAATATACGTGTTCAATTGCAAAACGATCCATTGGCACTGTCATTCTCCGAACAATTGCTCAACATTGGAGATGGAACAATACCATTGCATGGAGATACACAACTCATCAAATTGCCAGATAATTTCTGCAACATGGTAAATACGAAAGATGCATTGATTGAAAGGATATTTCCAGATTTACAAGCTAATTATAGTAATCATGTGTGGCTTCGTGAACGAGCTATTTTAGCTGCAAAAAATATCGATGTTGACGCTATTAACTTCAAAACACAACAGTTATTGCCCGGCAATGAGATATTGTTCAAATCAATCGATACTGTTACCGATCCTGACGAAGCAGTCAACTATCCTGTTGAATTTTTGAATTCGCTGGATTTACCAGGAATGCCACCACATAACTTACGATTAAAAATTGGTTCACCTATCATTTTGCTTCGGAATTTAAATGCACCTAAGCTATGCAACGGTACAAGGTTGGTCATAAAAAAAATTATGAGCAATGTTCTTCAAGCTACAATATTGAACGGGAAATTTGAAGGTGAAGTTGTTCTCCTGCCACGAATCCCAATGATCCCTTCAGACTCACCAATTCAGTTCAGACGTCTGCAATTTCCAATTCGCTTGGCATTTGCCATGACTATTAATAAGTCACAAGGTCAAACAATGTCTATTTGTGGGTTGGATCTAGAAAATCCAATCTTTTCACATGGCCAATTATATGTGGCGTGTTCTCGCGTTGGAAAACCGTCAAGTTTATTCATTTATACTCCACAGAAATTGACTAAAAATATTGTTCATCAACTAGCATTAAGATAAAATAAAAAAAGACTTTATTAATTTTAACAAATTGTTTTTAATAAAGAAAAATAATAATTATTATATTATTGGTCTTTCCTTTCATATATTTTTTAATAACTAAATCGCTTGAAATATCATATGAAAAAATTCGGGTTTTTATTCATGACGCTATAACTCCAGAATACACAAACCGATTTCCACAATTTTGCATTCGTTGTAAAGGTCTCGGTCTTCGTGAGGTTTATAGTTATCGTGAGAAGCCATCTGGTGACGAAACGGAGTTCGCCGGGTTTGCTAGTATTATATATATTACGAGTCTCCAAGTGAGTTCGATGTTTATGAAAAATAAGTTGAAAAAAAGGTTTTAAATTAATTTGAAAGAAACAGTATCTGTTATATAAAATATTTGATTTATTTTCGTTTATAGTTTTATTTGTTTAAAAGAATGAGGCTGTATAAAGAAGAATTTATAGTAGTTGTGTTTGCTTGTCAGGAGATTTTTTTTTAAAGAAGCTACTAATTTATGCTCATTATATTTATGTTTATTTGTTTCCTATTTATTTTATAGTATACCTAAACTAGTAAAACACTGATTTTGTTCATATAAAGTGTTTAATATTTGTACTCGTAACAGCCGAAAAAAAGTAAAAATTTCATATAATTTCATTTCATTTTATTCATTCCAACTTGAAGTTAAAGCTTAACTATTTAAATATTAATAATAAATAATTAAGTAAATTAACAATTTATAAAAAAAAATAGTAAAACCTTATTTGTCACAGTAATTATGTGGTAGCTGGATAGTAAATGTTATACTTTTGGAGACCTGTAATTTTTATTCGCTGAATCCTTACTAATATTATAAATGTGAAAGTCACTCTGTCTGTCCGACTTTCTATGTTACCGTCTCCCGCCCGAACTACTAAACTGATTGATATGAAATTTTGTACAGAGACAGTCTCGAGCCTGAGGAAGGACATAGGCTATATATTTTATCCCTAAATTCCCACGGGAGCGGGAACGTATACAGGAACTTAGAAGTTACAGCACCGATTTCGAAAATTCTTCCACCGTTAGAATGCTACATTATCTCCGAGTAACTTAAAAATTAATTCATCTCCATATTCCTACGAGAATCGGAGTCCTTACTAACATAACTAAATAAGTGCGAAAGAAGCTCTGTCTGTTTTTCTTTCTATGTTACCATCTATCGCCCAAGCTACAAAACCGATTTAAATGAAATTTTATACAGAGATGATCTAGAACCTGAAGAAGGACATAGGTTACATTTCATTCGAATATTCCCACGGGAACCAGTCTTCACTAATATTATAAATGCAAAAGTAGCCCTGTCTGTTCGCCTCTCTATGTTACCATTTCCCGCCCCAACTAATGAACAGATTTAAATGAAATTTTGTCCCACAAGAACGCAAACGTAAACGGGAACCTAGAAAATACTGAACTGATTTCATGAATTATTTCCCCGTTAGAATGCTACACTATCTCAAAGTAACATTAACTTTAATTTATCCCCATATTCCCATGGGAACGGAAGTACTTACTAACATTATAGATCCGAAATCAACTCCGTCTGTCTGTTTTTCTTTGTTACCATCTACCGCCCAAACTATTGAACCTATTTGTATGAATTTCGGTGCAGAGATAGTCTTGAGCCTGAAAAAGGACATGGGCTGTATTTTGTATCCCAATATTGCTACGGGAACGGCAACGTACCTTGAAACTACTGGATCGATTTCAAAAGTTTTTTCACCGTGAGGTGATTTCTGACAAATGATCGATAAAATTTCTATCTTGATCTTCAAATAAATATTGGCAATCGGTAATGACTGTGTGAAAATTAGATTTCGGCGCCGACTAATGAGATAGATAACCATATAAACTAATAAATTATGTTTGACGTATTGGGGGATGTCCAATGTCTATCAGTAGACAATATAATGGACAGAGTGTATCAAACTCGCAAAACCTTTTTATTTGACAAAAGATGGAAGAAGTAAGAACGTCGTGTGCAAAAATGTACTGAAATAAAATAATATAACAATAGTTTACTAAATACACTAATACACTATTCACACTATTCCACGCGGACGAAGTCGCGGGCACAGCTAGTTTCATATAAATGTAACAGCGCACTTTGGAGTAAATGTTTGCAAAAATGAGTCATAAGTTAATTTTCTGAATTGTAAAATTTAGAAGTGAAGTTTTTTACGGTTGTTATATTCCCATCTATCAATGGCCGGGTTCAAGACAAATTCCGAAAGTTCGAAGAGATCTGTCAGTCCACGAACGACTATCTTAACTTTTTTTTTGTCTTTAAAGTGGTAGTGTGATTCACCTCTCGATTCTACATAGTTAGTAGTAAAATTATTTGTAAAACACAGATTTTTTCAGTTTGAAATTCAACAATTTGACTTCCAAGTGTTTCCAAGTTGAGCAGTTTTAAAATTACATTCATTTTACTTAATTTTGATAAAAAAAAAGAAAATCGTGTGCCTTCGAAAATGTATTTTCTTTGTTGATAAACTCACTATTAAAATTAATTTACCAAACAGAATATCCAAACACCAATAATTATCAATTTCAAATCAACAAATAAGCGAAAACTTGTAAAGTAAAGTTCGATTGTCATATATGTTGTTTTCCTTGTTTTGTCAAGTAAAATCTTAAATTCAGATTCTCAGCCAAGATTTTCCATCTGAAAATCTATGTTCGAAAATCTGAAAATCTAAATGTCATCTGAATTGTCATCTGAAAATCTGAAACTTTTTACAAAGGAAAAGTGACAGAATCTTAAGTCAAGATTTTCGAACATAGGTCCCAGGAACGCGGCCAATAAGCTGTAGATTTTTTGTTTTGTTTTCATTTCAACTTGTTTCAATGCAGCACTAATTCAAAGTCAGTGAAAGAAAGAGCGTTAATTTTTTTTTTTTGCATCACCAAAAGAAAAAGAATTAAATTTAAAAAATAATTTTGCTTTGTAAATTAAAAGTAAATTTAATTATTGTTAAATACAGTTTTTGAAATGAGTACTTCTGTGGCAGGTATGTTATTTTAACTTCATTAATTAAAAAAAAAAAAAGTGTTATGACATATACACAGATACAATATCTTTCAAAGTGTTTTTTTTTCTGTATTTTGCGCAATGTTCGTCAATCGTTTTGTTTATGTATTCCATCGAGTTCAGTTGTGTGGTTTGTGTTAAATAGTAAAGTAAAGTTTGTGTTGAAAAAACAAAAGAATAAAGTTTCGCTTAAAAAAAAAGTTAGGCACAGGTTTTCGCTGGTTTATATTGAATTCGTGTTAGAAATTTGGTGTTTTCTTACTTCTTAAAATTGCTTGGCTTTTTCCTTTGGAATTGTATTTTTTGATGTACTTGAAGGATCTACGTAATTCCTGGTTTTGACCAATAATCGTTTATTTGATAAATTTTTTGATGATTCATAACTTCTACCGAAATAACGGGTGTTGACTTTTGGTTAATTTATAGGCTGTAGATTGTATTGGAGGTTTTGTCCATTGGATATAAAATTGATATTTCAAAGTTTGGTAAATACGTATAAGGTTATTTCTTGATTGAGAGAGATGAACCAATAATTTTAAACAAATCTGAGTTTTTCTGGTAAATAGAAATTTTTTGTTTATTATTTTCAAATTCTTACTTTAAATAATTTACAATAGAATATCACCTGGTAAATAGAAAAACGACATTTAATGTTTATAAATTATGGTATCGATTCCAACTTTTAATGGTTTTAGCGATTCTTAATTTGACATTTGATTTTTCCACATGTTATTAAGATAAGTGGAATCGGTTTTGAAGTGTGTCCATCATGTTTGACGTTTGTAGTCCATCATGTTGACACTTGGCGGGTTCATAGGGTGATCAATTAAATTAAAGAAATTACATTTTCTTTACATACGCATCTGAAACAGTAGAGATTTACGTTGATTTGTGTTCTTGGCCCCAGATGACATAAAAAATGCACAAAATATCAAGCTACTGTCATCGAACATGCAATTTTACCAATCGGCCCCAACTTTCTGAAGAAGCCGCAGAAGCGCGAAATAAGCATTTTAGACTCTATCGCCTTTATCATTCACGAAAGCATTCAAGGTAAAATTGAAGTCTTGATGTTCTTAATCGATTGTTGTTGACCTCCAACCCACTTGTTACGAGCCTGAGACCTACTCCTGTTAAAAAAACAGAATGTTGCTCCAAAGAAGCAATGGAAATTCTTTTATCGGAAGATCCAACAGCAAATAAAAATTTAAGAACTAAATGTTTTGAATCAGAAGATGAAGAGAGTGCTAATTCTGATTCAGAGCGCGAGTCCTTCTCGGACTAATGTAGGTAAAATGTAAATCTTTTATTGAAAATAATTTTTATGTTGGAAAACATCTTTTCAGGTGGATATCTAATCATTGAATACAAAAAATAATTTTATCTTGTTTTTCCATGCCAGTATAAAAACTGAAAAAACATCAAAATTCCTACTGAACCTCAATAGGAAAACCCTAAAAACTTGCACAGGACTACTAACCGGCCACTGTTCTTTTAAGAATCATCTTCATCAAATAAAGCTGGTAGCGGACCCCATCTGTAGACTATGCCTCGAAAATGAAGGAACATCTATGCACATTATTACGGAATGTCCAGCACTTTTCCGCCTTAGAAAGCAAATACTTGACTTCACCCACAGAAGATTACTAACTTTTGGTTCAATTTAGGAGCAGGAGAACTGCCCTGAAACCCTGTGCCTGTATAAACGTACAACGTACTAGTTAACAAACAGCAGTTTTCTGACTTGTAGTGAGTTGTGACTTGTGAGCGAAACTGCATTGGATTTTATTCAACCGAATTTGACCTAAAAATAGCTTCAGGACGAATGCCGATATCGCAACACTTTGTGATTTCAACAAAGAGATTCAATTTTGTAGAAATATGATTCAGCAAGACTGTGAAGAGGAAATCATCAGTTTTATAATATTAAAGAGGGAAAAAACGTAAAATTGAAAGGACTCTTGATCAAGACCAATTCACAACTGGTTTTTCTGATAACAGTTTTCTGTTGAAAGTTTCCTAGAACCAAGTTTTACTTTGAGTGAGCTTCATTTGGTCTCCTCAACTTACCAAACAATTTGAAGTCCGTCTTACTCTTTCTCAAAAACTCATACAACTAGCAACTTGATATCAAAAACATTTCACATGAAAAACTGATAGCTGAATGAAACTCTCAGCTTGACTCTCAAACCATTGCTTTTGAACAGAGGAAGTGTCGCAAGAGAAAGGAGCAAAAGTAAGTAGGGAATAGAAGCGTAAGCATTTGGTTTTACGACAGAATGTGAAAAGGACACTAGTTATTTATATGATTGCTATGGTTTTCTGAAAAAAAGATTCACAAATGGAATTCAAAGGAAAAAAGATATTACATTCTTGCATTTGAATTCCAAGAAAGGATTGAATACAAATACGAGAAGACATTAAAAGTTAAGATTGGAAAATGTGAAACTGCTTGTATCCTTTTAATTTTCTTTTATCTGTTTTGCGTAGAGTGCTCACCTAATAAAACCAAACAAAGTCTAATGCGACTGAGAATTTTTTGTAACGAAATCAATTTGTTCTTCAGAAATGGCTTTGATGTTAATTCAAGGATACTCTAACCAAGAATGTAAAATGGAATGTACTAAGACATTCTTTGTTTAACTACTCAAAACAGATAAGATGTTACTACAAATTTCTGATTTCTTAACTAGCAAATAAATTGTGGTTTCCAGGAGGTAAAGAAACACATATGGTTTGATGCTATGGCCAAGAATTTAATTAAATTTAATTTTGGTGGGGCTACCGCCCCATTTTTTAGCTTAATACAAGCTTAAAATAACTTAAACACTAAACTTAAACAAATTTAAACTAATTAAAACTAAATTAAACTACAAGGATGAGAAATGGTTTAACAGAACGACTTTCAGACAGGGACTTGGAAGATTGAGGTCGAAAAGAAAAGGAACAGAATTAATCTTACTCATCATGCGGGTTAAGGATTCGTTGAGACCATAGGATGTACGATGAGCAGGAAGGAAAAAGAATCGGGATGATCTTACGTTTCGATGATTAGTGTTGAAAGAGATAAGGTCTAAAAGGGGGGAGCAGTGAGTGTTACCAGTAAGAAGTCGGTGAATGAATATGATGACACAGACATTCCTTCTGTTTTCTAGGGAGTGGAGATTAATGATTGCGAGACGTTCGCGGTAAGGAGGCAGGGTGAGAAAGTTTCTACCGTCGTCGTAGAGATCCCGAAGGGCAAACAGCAGAAAACGACGTTGAACACTTTCGATACTTGAAATATGAACCGCTTGATATGGAGCCCATACTTGCGATGCATACTCAAGGAGAGGGTGAACATAGGCAATATAGAGAGATTTTGTTACAAGGAAGTTGCGGAACTCTTTGAACCATCTCTTGATAAAACCAAAGGCGGAATTAGCTCTTGATATTACTTCGTCAATATGAGAACGAAAATTTAATTCGCCGTCGCAGAGAACTCCTAAATCTCGGATAAGCTGCACACGGTTTATAGGAAAGTTCTGAAGATGATAGGATCTGGGAAGAAAGGGAGGAGAAAGTGTATTGCCTCGCATTTAATGTTTAATTCAAGGAAGTTTTTAGAACACCAAAAGACGAATGAATCGAGGTCATTTTGAAGCTGGAGAGAATCTCGATCGGAGGTGATGACTTTAAAAATTTTAGCGTCATCCGCGTAAAGTGAGATAGAAGAATATTGGATGATCTTTTCGGCATCATAAATGGCCAGGATAAAAAAGAGGGGTCCAATATGGCTGCCTTGGGGCACACCGGAGGTAGCCACAAATGGAACTGAAAGAGTAGAACGGAAACGAACTCTATATTGGCGGTTGTCAAGGTATCAAGAGATCCGTTTGACTAGGATAGGGCTGAATCCGTGGAGGGAAAGTTTAAAGAGGATTAAAGTGTGAGAGGTTTTGTCCAAAGCTTTGCTGAAGTCTGTGGTGATGACGTCTACTTCGTTTCCTTTTTCCATCGCAGAAAGAGAGAAGGAAACAAACTCAACTAGATTAGTGGTTGTAGACCTTCCCTTACAGAAACCATGCTGCTTGGAGGATATCATTGATTTGCACTGGAAAGAAAGTATTTCATACAGAATGCTTTCGAAAAGCTTAGGGATATGGGAGAGTTTAGCTATGGGTCTATAGTTAAAAATTAGGTTTTTGGGGCCTTTTTTGTGGATAGGTGAAATAACGGATATTTTCCATAATTCCGGAAAAACTCCACTTGAAAGGGATAGTTTGAAAAGGTTAGTGATGGGAAGGGCTAAACTGGAACAACATTTTTTAAGCAAAATGGCAGGAATGCCATCTGGACCTGGATTGTACTCGTCTTTGAGTTTGAGGAGACCATTAAGAACAGTTGACTGATTTAAGCCTAGATTAGAAGGCCCTGTAGAGAAATGGCGAAGATAGGAAAAGTAAGTCTGGTCTAGATCTGGGGTTTTTTGAGCAAAAGACAGTTTAAAGTAACTTGCAAAAAAAATTGCGATTGTTGTTGGTTCGTTGGAAGACTGGCTTTCGTAGTGAAGAGAAGGAGGGAAACCATAATTTTTCTTTTTATAGTTGATCAACTTATAAAACGATTTTGGTTCCGAAATTAGATTTGCTTGGGTGGTGGATGTAAAGTCATTGTAAAGAGCTTCATTGAGGTTGGAAAATTTATAAAATACTCCAAGGTAATCAGAATAATCGAAAACTGAACGGGAGCGTAGACATTTATTCCAGAGCTTATTTCTCTTGTTTCGCAGCTCACGTAGTTTATGATTGTACCAGGGAGGGGATGTTGAGTAGGACTTATCACGCGAAAGGAGAACATAAAGATTTATGCAGTGCAACAATTTCTCGTAAAACAGACTAGTTGCATCATTCATTGAAAGATTTTTAAAGTCGAATGAGGTATTAGAGAGGATTTCATTGATTTTCTTGAAGTTGGCTTTACGAAAGTTGAACGAATACTTACTTGGGCTAGGTAGAAGAAAAGGTAAGGTTATAAAAAAAGAGAGAGTGAGAGGCGGGTGAAAGTTTTCAATAGTAGATAATGGGAATGAGCTTTCAGAGACAGGTGAGTTAATGGGGTCGGAAATGAAGATAAGATCAAGCTGCCAGCCCATATAGTTTTTAATACCACTCGTTTGGGAAAGGCTTGAATCAGTAAGACCGTCCACGAAGACGCATTCTTTGATGGGAACGGGTGAGGGAGTGTAAGCAATTTGATCTTCTGAAGTGTTCCATTGAAGATAGGGAAGATTGAAGTCACCGGATTTTGGGGTCGTTTGTCAGCAACAACGGGCCGAATATAATATTCCACGGCGTAAATCGTCTCGGGATTTTATGTGTAGACAAGTGACTTTACGTCTTACAATATTATTTGTATTTGTATTTAATGAAATAGCAAACTAAGCTCAGCATAAATCTAGTGTCAGCTGTCAAAAAGACTATCTCCGAAAAAGTATTGCCAGATTTAAAACCTTACGTCTAAGAAAATCCTTTAAAAGATTTTCATTTGGAGTAGAGCTTGTATCTATAGAAAGGATTGAAAAATTTTGTTCTTAATCCAACACAGTTGTAAATTAAGGCTCTCGTTTTAATGGTGAAAGACACACTCAGCTGGAAAATAGCCCAGATGAATGTATGCAAAAACGCAGAACATGTTTCAGACAACAATCCGATATCCTATAATTGTGTAAGTCATCCTCTCCACAGAACTCAAAGAGTGTGGTATCTTTCAAGCCTTACACGTGTCCCGTGGCAACGCCAATCAGAGTTTTCAGCTACGAAATAGCAAAAATGTTGTAGTTTTCTTAACAACGTTGGAGAGCATTTTTTTTTATAAAATTGGAGGCTTATGCTAATCTGGAGCACTCAGACATGATTTACGGTCCATTGTACTACCAATGTAGCAGACTTCCCTTTTTTTGTGGTGCAGTAGATAAAAATAAGGTGTTAGTAATTTCATATATAACCTCAAGGGCGGCCTCCAGATGAAGCAGAGAGGATGAAAGAAAAGTAGATGTCCAGAGCGGGATTTGCACCTACGCGTCCGGCCTATCTACGGCCGAAAAAGAGCATACGTTTGCTGTGTCTTTATCAAGTGGACGGCATGTCAACAGTTGTGCGTTTGACAGATCCAATCGCTGATTGATGCTTTCACTGAGGACCTTCTCAGACCAAGCACTGATTCTGGTTCTGAGCAAGAGTGCCGGAGATCCTTGCCCCTCAAGTTCATTGGGGACCTCGTTTCCAGTCATGACGTGATGGTTTGGAACGCAAACGATACTCAAAGAATTTGGTCTTTCGACCGCATTCAAAGAGCTTTTGCATTCCATTGTCGCTTTCGAAATAGGTACATGGTTGAGTGGAGCCTCAGGCGTTCTTCGTAACATAGCTTATAGCCCTTTGAATAGCGTACTCTGAGAGCTTGAGCTTAGTAAGAAGTGCAGTCATATGTTATCGCTCTACATAAAGGCACCAGCGCCTGATCGATTATCGACTTTGGAATTTTCTGTTAGATCTGATATCAATCTTTTTCGGACTCAGAATCTGGAGTAAACCACTACTAAGCCTACGGAAAGTTGATCGTGCTTTTTTGACTACTTGGAGTCATCGTTTTGGACGGTATACTCAATATTAATCGATGTCGACAGCGATTTCGTTATACGACAAATAACCGAACTTACGCAGTTCCCTCTGGCCGTGTGGCAAATCAAACTGGTCATAAATCAAGTAACTCCAAAAATTTGTTGACAAAAGTATTGGAAACCACACGTCTTATAAAAGTACACAGATTTATAAAAGCATCTGGACCGGAAATTGCTCACATGACAAACGCAACTCAAGCATTGGTTCTGGTCTGTAGCTTACTTTAGTAAAAAACTTTAAAATTTAAATTGAATTGAATTTTTGCTGGAAATTCAAATCTCTGTTGAAAATCCCTTTACTGTATTTATATTTTACGTGCTATAGCTCAGCGGACATGAGTGGATCTTGATAGTTGAAAGGACTACCGAAGACTGCGTCCTGAATTTTTCGGTATGATTAGTGAATTATAAAATCTCTGTTGTTTGCTGGCGATGTCTTCATAGAGATATGACAAAGTACATATATATGATAAACAGATTTATTGAGTGCATCTGCAACTTATGTCATCTTACTATAAAAGCAAAAACCAAAAAGCACAGTTTTCAAGAGGAACTTGTAAGTAACAAAAACCAAACGATAGGATGTTGAAAGAAAAACCAATCCATAAACATGTATAGACATCTAAAGGAAAACTTGGTTATCGTCTAGGCAGGAAAACGTATGGAGTATTTGAAGCAGTCTCGGAATCTGTTTCATTGTATGCTGCGTAAGTATAAGGTACCAAACAGTATGACACAGAGGAGACGTTACTGAGGTATTTCGTGAAACGAATCTTTAAACTGCCACTTGTAAACCAAATCATGCGGTAATGCTCGAAACTGAACTGTCACCACCTTTATGAAGACCCTTAAGCTTCAAGAACATTAAATCTTAAAAATAATGAACGTGCAAAACGAAAGACTACCCAAGAGATAGATGAAATAATATATACAAAAGCATAACTGGATGGTATAGTGAATGGATGGAGCTGGCAGATGTTTGCGGCAATTTGTTGATTTTTGGAATTGAGCAACATGTCCTATACAGTGCCGGATCTACTTTTTTAGGGCCCATAGGCGGAATTTTCGTGGGGGCCCCTTTTAAGATGAAAATTTTTCATATGAACGGGAAAATGACCATTTCATTTTCTTCCATCTCTTAGGGAAATAGCAGTTGTTGATGCAGTAGTTGAATATGATTGCCCGGAATAGCATCAGGACTTGGGGGAACCTTCTTATGATGTAGTTGGAAATCATGTCGGATCCGGATGAATTTTTAGGTCGTCCACCGTGAATCATTTCAACCACTTCTTCTGGATTTGTGAAGTTTTCTGCAGGTACCGGGCCATTTGCAAGGTTATCGTTGTTGAATAACATGACTTGAGTGTTCGTTTGCTGCAGTTGTCTTAGAGTTGCCTTAACTTCTTCGATAAGCCCTGGATCGTTGGGTGGTTTTGGTACAAAGTTTTCCTTGAAAAAATTGGCAAACGCATCTGCTTTCTCTTGGGTTGTCTCGACTTCTCCTTGTCCGGTGCTTATTTTTTCTGGCATCTTTGGTTTTTCCCCGATGATGTTGTTGATGGCTTTGAATGCGTCGGGTCCAGGCTTGATGCTCTGCAGCTTTTGTTGGAACTGGCTGTTGTTGTGATATTGAAGAGCGTTCCTCAGCATGATGTGGGTGCATTGGAGCTCACTCTTCACCATTTGGTAGGTGTTGCTCACGGTATTCCAATCTCTTTGCTGAATCCTTTGCAGTTTCTTCCTCAGCCTTTGGCGGTGTTCGTATAGCCGCACAATTCCTTCTGGGAGGTGCTGGTATCGGTCTCTGGATGTTCTCGGTATCTTCTGTTCATCTCAGGCGTTTGTTATTATGCCCTTTATTGATTTAATAGCCTCATCGATCTCGTCGTTGGAAAGGTTCCGGTTTGCTTTCGGCAAAGTGATTGTTTCCTCGATCCTTCTTTGGAAATCTTCAGTATTAAAGCGGTTGTAGTTGATGTACTCCTCACCTGTCGTCGGACTAATCGAGATAATCGGCCTGTTAAGGTTGATTCGAAGTTCTACCGCTTCGTGGTCTGCATCCGATGACAATGCTCTGCAGGTGAAGTTCTGTAGTTCCGGAACTATGTCTACTAGGTTGGAGGTAACCAAAAAGAAGTCCAGCCAGGATGGTGTTCTGGGGAAGGTTGGCTTCGGCTGGGATACCACAGTGAATGAGTGATTTCCGGTGTCTTCATCGAGCCATTCGACCAAAGTGTTTCCAGCATCAGCAGATCGTGATTAATATCGTTCTTGTTGGCGCTGCAGTTGTTGTAGATACTGAGGACAACCAATGAGTCAGTATTTTCGACTTCAATGGGTACAGCTGTAGCTTCGAAGGCTCTCAGACCAGGAACCATGACTTGGGAGGCTTTTATGTTCTTTTTTACAAAGAGCGCGGTGCCTCTTTTGCCTGGAACATTGTCTGTCCTGAAGGTGTTGTAGCCATTGAAGTCGATGTTGTTCCTTTTTGTAACGTTGGTTTCGCTGATGAGAGCCAGGTCCGGTGAGTGCTTTTTTAGGAAGAGGTGAAATGACGTTCTTTTTAATAGCCGGTTTATGCGCTGCATAAATCAAAGATAAAGGCGGCCAGAGCCACGGACTTCTTTTCCTTGCTTAGTGAGGCGTAGTTGGATGGAACGGCAAAGCGGGCTTTCTTGATGGCTGTTTCCATATCAGTTCCAAAGTGTTCCTTTACTTCCTCGTCTAAATTTGGTTTTTTGTGGGTATTTTGCTCCTTTGGTGATGGTTTCCTAGTCTGCGTCGTTGGTTGCTGTGTCTTTGCACCTATAGCTTGTTGTTTTTTGGGGAGTGTGCTTTCCGTGCCTCCTCGCTTGATCATGGCTGCGAAGCTAAGTGTTGGCTTCGTATGGTTGCATATTGACTGGGTCCGGAACTCCTGTTGTTGCTTCCTCTCGGCATCAGCTTTCTTGTTGTTTTCCTTCTCTGCAGGTAGGACCTTGCATCCGAGGTAGTTTGCTGGGTGACCAAACTCCTTGCAGTTGGCACAGTACACTTTCTGGTCCTTATCTTTGCGTTTGCACTCACCGGGATTGTGGTTTTCGTTGCATTTCATGCAGACGTAGTTCATGCCGCAGTTGGTGGCCACATGACCAAATTTCTGGCAGTTTTTGCACTGAACGATGTCGTTGTTTTTTAGCCGCTCCCAGTGTACCTTTTGGTTGAGGATCCTTGTTTTTGTATATACATCCGCTACGACAGAGGTTTTGTTTACTTCAACCACAAACGAGTTGACGGTTTTGTTCTTGGCTTTCCTTGAACGGAAGACCGTGACTTTGGACTCTGGAATACCTTCTAATTGGAGCTCATCCTGTACTTCGATGGTTGAATATGAGTGATGGATGCCTTTCAGTGGTAGGAGCACCTTCCTATCTTCACGAGGTAGAATGTATGGTTCTGAACCTTCATGGTTTTTAAGAACGTGGCGGTCGATAAATCAGTTTAGTAGCTCTTGGCTACGGGGGTTTCTGTACTCTGGTTTGCCGATTATTTATTTATAAACATTTACATGCTGGGCTACGTGGTTTACTTCACTCTATTTTACAGTTCAAGTTTTAATTAATTATTAATAAATATGAGCTGGGCTACGTGGGTTACGGCACTCTGGTTAGCAAAATATAATTATAAACAATCTCACGAGCTCGACTACGTGGGTTACTGTACTTTGGTTTGGAATATTCTATATTTTTAAATAATTTTTCTAAAAAAATTTAATCTTGTGGGGGCCCCATATTTTGTGGGGGCCCCTAGGCGCCGGCCGCCTAGTCCGCCTATAAGGTGAATATGGGAACTATGGTTGATTGAATGTTGGGGGATAATTTCCTCAAGGAGAGTTCAAATTCGGTCTGCAAGGCAACGCATATCAATTTGAATATATTTTCAATGAAAGATGAAAGTAGTAGGCAAATTTCAAGGGAGCGGGTCAAAATTCTGGCTACAAAATACTGCTTTTCATAATTCTGCTTTTAAAATGAAAATTCTGCTTTTCAAAATTCTGCTTTTTTTCCATTCTGGCTGACAAAATTCTGCTTTCCAAAATTCTGCTTTTCAAAATTCTGCCTATTTAAAAGGAAAAAATTCTGCTGATTTTTTTTTTATTTTTTATTTTCAGAACAAAAAAAAAAACCATAAAAAAGAAACTTTATCATGAATGAACAAAAAAAAAAAACAACATAACATAAAGCTATACAAGACCAAATAGAACAATATTTTTCACAATCCGCATTTATCTTTTAAACGATTCGCACATGCCCAATTATAATGCTTACACTTATTAAACTTTTCAAAGTAGAACATATATCAATCCACACATAATTTATTTTTTCCTTTATTTGATTTAACGATTGACACATTCATTTTTATATTTTAATCTTAACACTTTCGAAGCGAAAACACTAATGACACTAAATGAGTTATGTAATATTTTTTTTTTAGTAAGAGAGTGACACTGAGGCAATCATAAAACTACTTCTCTACTTTCTAATTCTTTAATAAGCAAGAGTTTAAGAAAGTAAATAACTAGGAGAGAGTAAGAACAATTGTTATCAATATTCTGCCAATTATAAAGAAAATGAAAGTTTGGAAAATGTTAAAAAGCGCGCGCTTTTTAACATTTTCCAAACTATCATTTTCTTTATAATTGGCAGAATATTGATAAGCAGAATTTTGAAAAGCAGAATTTTGAAAAGCAGAATTTTGAAAGCAGAATTTTGAAAAACAGAATTTTGAAAAGCAGAATTTTGAAGCAGAATTCTGAAAGCAGAATTTTGAAAAAAGAATTATGACCCCGGCAGAATTCTGACCCCAACCCAAATTTCAACTAGGATAAAGCTGATATCTATCTATGTATCTATCAATCTGCTTGTTTCTATCTATCTACACATCTAGTTATCACAAGGGAAACACGAGAAATCGATGAGCTTACCTAAAGAAAGAAAAAACAAATAAAACAAACAGCAACCACCAGAACCATTTTGGTAACATTCTGGTACGAAAAAAACAAACGAGTTTTCTCGTTTCCAAGCACAGTCTTCTTCAAACACGGAAGGATTCATTCGCACGTGCGAAAAAACTATTTATATAGCCTGAACAGAGCAGATCAATATGCTAATACGTCAATACCAGTAACAAATAGAGAAGTAGAGTGCAGGTATAATCAAACCTAGCCATAACATAACTCTGAACAGAATTGATTCAAGAATTGCAATAGCAAAGGAATCCCCAGCCAGTAAGCAGCAGAAGGTAACGTCAGCTGCAACCGAGGAATGCAAATCTTTTGGAACAACAAGACAATAGCATCAAAACGATTGCAACGTGATGGAGAAAAAAAAGAAATTGAAAAAGTTTGAAATCTATTGATGGTTTCTCTATATCCCTTGCTGGAATGTTTTGGTGAAAATTTGATACTGAATTCACAAACTTGCAACAAAAACACCAGTACAGGTGCGCTTTCAACTCTAGCTTCAATTTCCGCCTTAATCGAAGTGCACAAAGAGCAATTTATTAGAAATTCGTATGAACACAATAAAAACACTTCATAAAATGCTGCTCCAATTAAAGTTAGTCCATTGCAGAATCGAACCATATCAACCAAAACTTTCATAATTTTCCCCAGGATCAGGTCTTTTGAAAGTAAAACAAAATAATATCGCAAACGACAACAGCTGTATTGATCTAGAGAAGCAAACCTTTTGTGAATTCAGTTTGCTGACGTTGAATTCAATAACAGCGAGTCCACTTAGGTATCCTCGGTTTCCTTTCCATCCACTTTTAAACGTGAATAGCTTGATAAGCTGGCCTTCCTAGAAAAACGATTTTTTTGTATACAGTCAAATTCGTTTACACCGTACACCAAGGAACCAAAGAATTTGTTGGTCATATTCTGCGTTTCGTTCTAACAAGTTAATAAGTAATTTTTTGCTTTTGACAGTTCTGTTTCTCAAAAATTCTTCACAACTAGGTTTGGTCAAAACTGTCAGTTAACAAAACAAACAATTTCACTCATCTTTATTTTTATTTATGCGCACCAAAAGGGTTTTAAATTTGACTGTGCTTTCATTAATAATAATAATAATAATAATAATAATATTTATTGTTCATCATAGTTTCACAGTAAGATAAATCTCATGGTTTGTGAAGGCTTTACAAAGTTAACAATGTTCAAAAGAAAAAACTTTTAAAATAAGTTACATTTGATTAATTAACAAGCGGATTGAGAAAAAAAAGTGATAAAGAAAAATGAGAATGAGAAAAAGAAAGAAAAAATAGAGAGTATCGAAGTTATTATTTATGTACCTATCACTGGCCATTGGCCAAGTGTTGAAAAAGATTTGTTTTAAAGGTGCTAGTGTTTGTGGGTCTCCTAAGTGTAATGGGTAATGATTTCTATAAGCGACCAGTATGGACAAGGAATGAGCGTTCGGACTGCAAGCAAAAAAATCTGCAATATAATAGCAGTTCTTCGTGAGGTAGCAAAATTTAGTCTGCTGTACAAATACTCTATGGATGATGGGTATGCATAGTATCGTACAAGAGTAACAATATTCTGAACTTAATAAGGTTATTGAACGTAAGACCCATAATCTGCAGAGAGTAGCTAGATATGTGGTCAAAATAGCGTCTGTAAAAGATGTATCTTGCTAAATTGTTGTAGATAACGTTTAATTTGCGTCTGGTGTTGTAATCGACAAAGCAGAAAACTCGCAACCATATAGTAGAACCGGTAGTAAGAGGGCTTTAACTAGTAGCATTTTAGTTTTGATAGGCAACGAATGTTGAGTAGACCACAGCAATCGGAGACCATTGTATACCGTTCCATTGTATACAGTTACAACATGATCTGTCCAAGTAAGGGTATCATTGAAGATGATTCCTAAGTTACGTGCTTTGGTCACGTATTCTACGGATGATTGTCCTTGTCTTATCGAAGGAAAAATAGATGTGTCTAGAGAATACTTATAGATGCATAGTGTCTTAGACTTCGCTGAGTTAAGTGAAAGATTGTGTTTAAAAGCCCACTGCTGAATGACTTCTAGGTCTTGGTTAACTAAATCGATGGTACTATTTATCATATCCAACGAACAGCACAAGAAAAGTTGAACGTCGTCAGCAAACATATGGACAGAACAATGATTTACAAGTTGTGGGAGCTCGTTGACATATAGCGAAAACAATATTGGCCTGAGAATAGAGTCCTGTGGAACACCTGCTGTTACTTTCAGAAACGATGACATTTGATTTCCCACTGCCACACATTGCTGACGGTCGCGTAGATATGAGTAGAGTAATTTGACCGCAAAAGAAGAAAATCCAAAATTATGCAAAAGTTTTTTACAGAGGAGAAGGTGATCCACCGTGTCAAAAGCTTTTGAGAAATCCAGCAAAGTTAAGACAGTAGCACAGTTGGCGTCCATGCCTTTTGCGAATCTCATCGACAACAAGCAAGAGTGCGGTTTTGCAACTTCTTTTCGAACGAAAACTAGACTGAGCAGAACTCAACAGATTATTGTTGTGTAAATGCCCTTGAATCTGCTTAAGCATTGATTTTTCAAATGCTTTGGACAAGAAGGACAAAATGGCTATTGGTAGTGTCCGACCGAAGGTCGATTTGTAGCCGAAGCCGAAGCCGAAGCCGATTATTCGGCTTGACATTAACCTTCGGCCGAAGCCGAAGCCGAAGCCGAAGCCGAAGCTTCAATAACTTGAAGAATTTTCGTTCCAGATTGACTAAAAATGAAAAAAATTATGATTTTTTTCTAGAATAGGTTCGTTAGTTGAAGCCCTGAGGTCACTCTGTGGTCGCCACAAAGCGTTTTTTGAAAAACCTAAGTTTGCCCTGAATGTCAAACTGAGTGTTTTTTGAGCCTTGGGGTTGACCTGGGTTTGGTACAAAAAGATTCGCCCTTGGTTTCTTCTGGGGCGAGTTGAGGGCTGTTAAATGGCATGTATTTTTATTCAAATGACAAATATTTGTGGTGATTTTGTGGTTTAGTGTTTTTTGAGAACTCATAGAGTTCTCAAGGAAACCTGGGCAACTCTGGGTAAAGCTCAAAACGAATCTAATGTGTGCATGCAGTAACCAAATTAACGGGAAAATTTAAATTAACGTTTCAAAAATAATAACAATTTGAACTAGTATTAATATTTTATTGAAATTAAGGAAAAGAACAGCAAATAACTCAACACTGTTCTACGTTCTACGAAAAACTGAATTTTTTTTCAGCCCCTACCACAACGCACAACAGCAAAAAACTAAACCTTCGGCTTCGGCCAAAACTTCGGCATATTTTGGCCGAAGCCGAAGGTTTAGCCGATTGTAGATTTTTTAGCCGAATGTGGCCGAAGCAGAAGCCGAAGCTTCGGTCGGACACTAGCTATTGGCTTGTATTCAGTGTTAGCCTGGTTTTATGGTTTAGGTATAGGAAATATCTTTGCCTTTTTTCACGAAACAGGGTATTCACAAGTGGTTAAAATATGATTGTAAATATGAGTGATATGCTTGAGGATGAATGGGAGAATAAGCTTTAAAAATTTAGGATATATTTGATCCAAACCTATAGCGTCTGACTTAATAGACAGTAGAGCTTCAACAACATCTTCATCCGTCAAGCGAGTAAAACAGAATTTTGTCGTGTTGCCATCATCTTCACAAGGTAGACATCAGAAGGTACAGCTAATTGCTGTTTACTATTTCCCAGTTTACGAAGCTTTTGCCAGAGAGTTTTCCCAGACTGTGTTTCTGTATTCAAGAAACGCTCGTAGATCGTAGTACTGTCTCTTTGCAGCTCTTATTCGGGAAACGACTAAGTTGCGAAGAGATCGATAGTTTTCGTAAAGCAACGGGATTTTATATCGCTTCCAACGATCATAAGCCATATCACGATTTCTGATCAGTCTCAATAATTCAGTATTAAACCAAGTAGGAGAGTTGGAAACTAGCGAGTCGTATTGGGACATGCTGATCAAAGAGTGTTTTTATGTATTTAAAAAGTATTTGAGCTATGGATTTCTTAAGAATTTATTCAGATTTCGTTCTGTACTTCATAACAAAACTCATAGGGATACAAAAACAATTTAAGAATTATTGAATTTAGCTTATTGTGCCCTAAGGCAAAAGAAATCTTTTGACAAAACTAAATGCAATGGTTTAGAGCAGTGTGTCTCAAGTCTCAACCAGTGTGCCAAGGCGCCAAGTATAATTATATATATATTTATAAAGTATAATGATGTAAATAGTAGCTGAAAGCTGAAACACCCGGCGCGGTGCCGGCGACGCACAGTGGTCGGATTCATAAATCTAGCGGGACCAAAGTCAAAAATCAAAGTCAAGCGATATGTTTCAAAATGACGTAGATAACTTGTCAATACACCAACTGTAGTTCGTGTTTTGTTTTTTGATTTTTTGCACTGTTAAGAAAATGTTAAGCTTTGAAATAAGTAGTTTATTAAGGTCATTTAACGACAGAAAATAAAAGGTTTTTTTGTGCAATTTGGTTCAGTTATAAAAAGTGCTACGGAGCGTCTTTTGGAATACTTTTTTTTCTGAATAGAAAAGATTTTGAGATAAAAAAAAAACGTTTCCAGAAGTTAACTGGCTCATTAAATAATTTCTTATAGCATTTTAAGTTCAACGTGAAAAATTTAACTGGATTTTTTTTTTATTGAATTTTCATGTAAAGCAAAAGTATAGAGTCCCGCCGAGTTCCACCTCGAACTATATTAAAAATAGTTCTGTGGAGTTTACGCGTTTTTGCGACGCGACGCCCAAAAAACTTTTTTCAATTAATAGTGAGTGCTCGCAAAGTACTCTTTCGTGAAAAAGACATCCTATCGTCTTGTATTCTTCCTATAGGGCAACTCTCAAAATAAGCGCAAGAGGCTAGAAATAAGGATACGAGGAAGCTTAGAGAGATGTTCACAAGGAAAAATTCAAGAATTAATACAAACACAGATTTCATGAATCGGTTGTTGGTATCATCAGATCCATATATTGCTAGCTTACGACATGTACCAATACGTACAAGTGGGACGATAGCAAAATAAGTTTTCTCTTTGTTATCAATCGAGGATCTCGATGAAGAAGTTTTAGCTAGTGAAGATGATAGTACTTTTTAATGAAGACATATTCTTATTAACTTCAGAAAAAAAAATTTTATTTTTAAGCCAAAAATTGATTTTATCAAACTATTAAAAAAAAACTTCTTACATATTTTTGTATAATTGCTATAATTTGAGTATCAAAATGAAAAGTTCGAGTTTGAGTGTCCCTTAAAAAAAAAAATATTGTTTTTGTAAAAAAATTGTACACTTTAGTCATTTACTTACTTACTTACTTAAGGTGGCGCTACAGTCCGGGTCGGACTAGGGCCTCAACCAACATGCTTCTCCAGCCAGCTCGGTCCCTAGCTAGCTGCCTCCAGTTTTGCACGCCAAGTTGGTTGATTGAGGTCCTCTCCTACTTGCGTGCGCCACCTGAGTCGCGGTCTTCCTCTACTGCGCCGTTCCTCGGGATTGGATTCGAAGACTTTCCGGGCCGGAGCGTTGGTGTCCATTCGCTCTACATGACCCAGCCATCTAAGCCGCTGGACCTTGACTCGTTTGATAAGGTCAGTGTCGCTGTACAGCCCGTACAGTTCGTCGTTAAATCTTCTTCTCCACTCTCCATCTATGCAGACGGGACCAAAAATCACCCGAAGAATTTTTCTCTCGAAGCATCCTAAAGCGTTCTCGTCTGCCTTTGACAAGGTCCATGCCTCTGCGCCATATATAAGAACCGGGATGATAAGTGTCTTATACAGGGACACTTTAGTTGCTCGAGAGAGGACCTTACTACTCAATTGCCTTCTTAGTCCGAAGAAACAGCGGTTGGCAAGAGTTATTCTTCGTTTGATTTCAGCGCTGGTGTCGTTGTCTGAATTAATAGCGGCGCCTAGGTAGACAAAGTCCTTAACTACCTCAAAGTTATAGCTGTCAATCGTGACGTTTTGTCCAAGACGTCGGTGTTGGGTGTCCTTTCTTGATGACAGCATATACTTGGTCTTGCCCTCATTTACCACTAAACCCATCGTCTTCGCTTCCGTCTCAATGCTCATAAACGCGCCATTGACATCACGCTGCGTTCTTCCAATTATGTCAACTCATACTTTAGTCATTTAAACTCATAAAATAAAATATAAGTAAGTTGAAAAATGTTTTTTTTTTTACCTAGAATTTCAAAAAAAAAAAAAAAAATCTGAAATACAGGCTGGGCTAAGCTAAAGGTTGGTTGAAAGTTACTGATTGATGTAGGATTGAAAAACATTTAGAAATCGGTCTAGTAGTTCTTAAAAGCCCGTTCCCGTGAGAATTGAATGCTTTTATTTATAGTCACTCTGCTATTGGGGTCGGAGACAATAACAACAAATCAAAAGCCATAACCGTCGTCGGTGTGGCTCTGGCATTACGGTGACCAAGGTTGACATTTTTTTAGAGATAGCTGGAAGGTACATACTTATATTACCTTTACTAGCCCATCGACCTAAAAGATTTTTTGTGCTGTTTCCTTAGGTTTAAACACGTAAAGTGTAGAGTTGTTCATTCGGAGTTGAGGTCATGTAAGAACCTAAGAATATTCGACGGAGGGGTGGTTTCTTATATCAAGTGGACTAGTGAATCCTTTATTGAATATTTTTAGCCTGGACAGAGACGGCAGGTGTCATCCTGAGTTGATGTCCATGTTCTTAAGACGATATCTGAGAGAGCAGTGTAGCAGTGAAGAAGTCAGTAAGTAACTTTGCGTCTCGTTTGTTCATGTCAAGAATTTCTTTCATACGTCTTTGAGATAAGTCAATGAATAATTTTAACTGGCGGTGGCCAATAGAGGGGGAGATGGAGGTAATAAATAGCGGAGGATTGAGTTGTTAAAGTTCTGCTGAGCCAATTGGATTCCTGGATATACCTTAGAATGCTGTTCAGTGGGACGATAGAGATGTCGCCCAGTTCGTCGAAGAAGTTTTCTCTAAGGGTATTTTTTCTAGTATGGGCCTATCAAAAGCACTTACAGAGTAAGTGGAACGTGTACTAGTGTACTAGTGGGTTATCTTAAGATTTTCGGGCTTTTGCTTTCGGAAAATCCAAACTATTATTTTGTCTGATCTTTTTGTTTAACATTTCAAGAATATGTCTCTAAAATTTGAAGCCAGTCTAAGCAATCCACTTCATGTTATAGTTTTACTCATCTCCTATCCTCAAACTCTAACACAGCTGCAAGCGTTGAACTTTAAACGTGTTTTTCTCAAAGCTTCTTTTCAAAATCCGTTTTCCCTGCCATTTGAAATTTACTTGATCGATTTATTTCAATTTTTACATTAATTTTCTAAATATAAAACACTCCCCGCTACGTTTCGTTAAAAATTTGTTTCCTTACATTGAGGATGTTTCCTATGCACAAAATCACAAAATGGCGGAATGGTGAAAAATAAAAGTTTATACTTTAGATGGCCACCAAAAGTTTTTAAAAGAAAGGAACAATTATCTGAAAACGTTTGGGGAAGAATCAATACTAATTTGAATAAATTTTAATGATTTTGAATTTCGGATTATTTTCGGTCAAGTGACAGTAAACACCGCAAAATGTTTTTTTTTTCCCCAATTCGATCAGGGAGAAGCATTGTTACCGGCTCTTACTTCAATATTTCTGCCCCTGCTCCCTAAACGCAGGGAGATAGTCCCCTACTCCTCCCATACGATTTTTACTTGCGATTATAGGTACTATAAGGCAAGTCTTGCAATCGTGCAGAAAAAAAATTTTGAGATAACAATTAAACATGACATTACGATGATAGAGAATACGAAAAAAGTGGGTCCTGCAATTCTGTCTGTCTGTCTGTGTGTCTGTCTGTCTGTGTGTCTGTGTGTCTGTCTGTCTGTGTGTCTGTCTGTATATGGATCTGCAGCCTGAACCGCTTGACCGATTTTCTTCAAAATTTGCAGTTAAAGTTTGTTTGGCATCCTACAGAGGGGTTTTTGGAATTGGGTCTCTAGGTCTTGAAATAACGGTACCTGCCATACAACCGATATGATAATACTTTTTTTCTCGAAAACGGCTCCAACGATTTCGATAAAATTTTGTATGAAGTATTGATTTTGAATTGTCTTTCTTATGATGTAAAAAAAATTTTTGGAAAAGGCCTAAAAACGGTACCTCCCATAGTACCGTTTTTTTCGAAAACGACTTTCTCGTTTATGGCTGACACGATCTTGACGAAATTTTGGATTTAAGAAGTCAAGTAAGTTGTTTAAGAAAGACTGCATATCAATATTTAAAAAAACTTAGTTTTGGAAATTTTTATAAATTTTTTTAAAAAATTTTGATTTTTGAAAGTAACTTCGAAACTATAACTTTGATTTTTTTCAAATTTTTTGTCAAAATAACTCCTGTTAAGATCTAGAACTTTGCATACTCAACTTTAAAAAAACAGTTTTTAAAAAAAAGTGAAAAATAAAAAATCGTTTTTTTGAAAAACTGCTCAAACGATTTTGATTAAATTTTCATCATTCATGTGTATTAGCGATTGCAAAAGAATGGCGTTTTTAGATTTTTGCTTGAAACCTTTGGAATATTTAATTTAATTTTTTCATTATTTTGCGTGATTTAATTCAATTTCCATAATTAATGTGTATTTGGCAACCCTGTACCACAAAATATATTATGAAGAGCTAATACCAAAACCTTTAACTCAGCCTTTAGATTTTGATATCGTATTTAGAACACAATCGCAAGTTCGTGCGACCCAGTCGTGCCCATTTTTTTTCTTGTCCTGACCCAACCTATTTGAGCTGATATTTTTCGCACCGTATTCAAACAAGGTGCTTTGACAGGCCGCTTACTCTGATGGGCTGTTTAAATTTTGTGTTATTTCATTTTTCAAAACGAAATAGGCTGGGCAACTATTTCACGTCATCTTGACCGACCCTTGACCGTAGCTAAAGACGTTCTTCGTAGTTAATTCGATAAGTGAATATATAGATTTCTGAAAACTCAAGATCAGAAAAAGCTGGTGTTTGTATTCTGAGTCGATTCTTTTTGTGCTTTCATCAAGAAAGCGGTTTATTATTACGTGCAATACATGCTATTGGTGCATAATTTTTTTTTATTTGTATTTATATACATGTACATAGGTCGTGGAATATATAATGGATCTTATTTATTCGGCGAGCATGTCCAATTATTTAGGTTTTTTTTTTTTTTTGCATTTCATAATGAAGGGGACCTACAATTCACTGTCTGTTCCGAACGGCTAATCGAGAAAGCGCTTTTCATGCCAATGAGTTTACTAACGAAGGACTTGACAATTCCTAGTGAAAGGCGATACCCATGGAAAAACATTATTCCCTCTGTTTGTATTCGAACCACGAACCTCTGGGTTAACATCAGGCAGACATGCTAACCATCACGCCACGGGTACCACAAAATCAAATCCACTGGATGTCAAAATAATTCAAAGACTTTGTTTATAAATCCAGTTGAATCTAAAGACAATGAGATAATTTTATTTAATTATTACAACAGGTACAGGGGCAACTTATACGACTGTTCAGAGCTTCAGAAGGTTATACAATATTTCAATAAATGACAAAAATAACAGTTGATTATGTAACGGAAGTGCTTTTCCTTTTATTGCCTTTTGAGAGAGTATGGTCTTGATGGCCCTCGCTCATTTAAACGTTAATCGAATATAAGTATCAAATTTATTTAAAAGTGAAGACATACCTGTGGTAAACTCAGCAGAAACGACAGCACATACGTTCCACCCAGCAGTCGATAACACCTCTTCGCCATATTCAATGATTTCATTGGGTACTTCACAGCAATCCAACGATCGACTCCAATCAAGACGAGTACGTAAGTCGACAGATACAAGCTGAACATCTGAAACCATTTCACTGCTTTACATGTAATATCATCAGCAAGCCACTGAACCGTATAACTCCAAGCAGCTTCTCCTATTATACAGAATCCGGTCACAAGGACATCGGCAATTGAGAGATGAAAAATGAGCAGGTAAATTGCACTCCAACTCTGACGGGAGGCTCTTCTGCTCATCCGCGTTTTGTAAATATTCCACATGGTTGCAACATTCCCAAACAAAGATATGATCCCCATTATTGTTAAAACAATAACCTTAATTACCGACGCTTTTGTTAGCTCCGGAGCATGCTCAAGTTGTATGGGGTAGGTGTCATTGGATACTTGCAACAGCATGGGATCATACACTGCTGATGAATATGAAGTTGAAGGGTATACTAAGGAGGACTCATTAACTGCCCCGATGATGCCTTGTGAAATCAGACTTGTGTAATCGTCCATATAGGCTGGCAGATTGTGGGCCAGAAACTCAAGAGTTGAGTTATGTAACACCGAAGAAACCATATTGGCAGCTTTCAAAAAACACAGCAGCGATTGTATATGGAGTAGGAATGGTCATTTAGTTTTGCAAACACATTTTTTCCGCACTAACACTGCACATCACTGATTTGGATTTGAAAAAACTTTCCACCGTACTGCACTCTAACATCGATTAACGCGCTTTCGAGGTTGCACTGACAAGCACAGGTACGAGTATTATTGTCTATGTCGACACACTAATTATGCAATTAGCTATCTGACCTCTTAACCGGGGCATTAATTTCAAACAATATTTATTCATCCGTCTAGATTGTTTTCTTACACCGCGTTGGAATCATATTAATGATTGATTTTTTCTCCTTGTCTTATTCAAAAGCAGGAAAATGATGCTGGCTAGAGACGAAGTGTCTGCTCCACTCGCTTTAAGGCTTTTAACTGACTAACTTGTGTCTTCTGGCTCAAAACAAACGGAACGGAAGCAGCGATGGAATATGAAGCAGAAAATTATAATTGAGCTGTTGTTGGTGGCGTTTGTTTAGTTTGTTTGTTTTAGGTGACGATTAAGTTGAATATTTTATTAGTTCACTGAAGTGTAATTGAATTTTGGACGAATGCATTGACCAGACCAGGCAGCTGAAATGAAAAAGCAGGCTAATGAAAACGAAATGGAAATTTTTTAAAATTACATTGTAATCATTTAAAAAATAAATAGTGCCACATGTTCCTCTCTATTATTTTATATTTATTAATAATCTGCTTTCGAATTTGTTGTTAGGCTCTAACGAAACAACCTAAAAAATCGTTTTTGGAATTGGAGGAGGTCATAATCTCCATATTTAAAGAGGAAGGGGAGTTAAGTAAAAACAAAAGAAAATAAAAAACCTTCTTTACTGTGTACACCCTCACACGAGCAGAAAATCCTGTTCCCGTGAGCTTATTACATAATTCTATTTGTGAGGTTAAGAGGGACTTGGATTGGTGGGAGAAAACGTAAGACTAATTTAAGTATAGATTCTGGTGTTCCCTTCCATCGCTTGATTTTCGTTTTACTTTGTTTTTTCGTTATTTTTATTTAACTTTTCTTAGGCTTGGGTTATCTGATTAGCGGTGTTTTCTTTCTGCTTTCTGTCTTTATGTGATTCCATTACTTTGGCATTCGATCACTTTTTATTTTATCTCAGTATCTATTTACAATTTTAAGGGAGGGGTAAACCCTGGGCGTTTTTTTTTATTGAATTTTCTTATTATACTATCCATTTCAAAAATGTTGTGTCAAAATTTCAAGTCACTCCGAGTTGGATTCGAAAAGTTACAGTGATTTTAGATGATTTTAGAGTAGGTATGCGCGGCCAGCGAGTAGAGGAGGGCCGGCCGGACGACCTTGAACCAGTGGCGTAGGTAGGGGGGATCAGGGGGATATATCCCCCCATTGGTATCGATAATTGTTCAAAATAACCAGTCATGAATCAAATAAGTTCAGGAAACACACACTGAAATTTAGTATGTACCTACTTCCTACGTGAATTTGTCTTACAAGTACTCACAGGATTGTACATTCTATACCTACATTCTAAGCGGAAAATACAAAAGCCGTGTTTTATTGGGAATTTCTATATTCACTTCACTTGCTATTCTCAATAAAACTCTTTTTTTTTTTGTCTATATTCAATTACCAAGTTCACTTTCCCATGAACGCCATTTACCAGCCATCCCTGTTGTTCACTTCTGCAAGTGAGTTATTTTTGTCCATTTACGCTATTCACTTTAGAGTTGTTGTTTTTCTATGAGCGATGATTTCGATGTTTTGCTGAAGTGAATATAAATTCCTAACAAAACACGGCTAAAGTCAACTTCGTCTGAAAGAAATTATTATTTCGGCAAATCACCTAATCTTTTGAATTTCTTTTTTATATCGATTTTCCACGACAGGAATGAATAAAATCTTTTGGTTAAAAATCTCTAATACAGCCAAACCAAACATTACTGTATTAACAATCCAGGTGATGCTCTTGCAAGGCTTATAGTGGAAAATCTTAAAATTTTTGATCTGGCCATTTCTTTTTTGGTCGGGCAAAAGTACGACGGAGCAAGCAATATGTCTGGTCGATACAATGGTGTTCAGGCAATTATTCGCCAAAAATTTGCTCCGCATGATCTGTACGTCCATTGTTCAGCACATTCTTTGAACCTTGTTATATCTGTTTCCATCAAAATACCAGCCATTAGAGATTGCCTATCCACAGTTGAAGTAGTTTAAAATTATTTCTATACACCGAAAAGAAAAGATATGCCGCAAAAAAAAAATAGGCGAAAGCGAAGAGACTCCACAAAAAAGACATTAAAAAGGCTGAATCTGACGCGATGGATCTCAAAATATCAAGCAGTTGAAGATTTTTAGGAGCTTTTACCGATTGTGTTCAAGACAAAAAAACCAAATAAGAACACGGGAAAGTTACGCAAGGAACTGAAAAAACACTAGGATTTTTTCTTGATTAGCTTAAAGGTTATAAGTATGGTTTACCAACTCTCGTTGCCGTTAAGTCGTGAGTTTCAAAGATTGAATTTAGACTTGGTCCAAGCAATGGATCTCGCCAAAGATTTAACGGATCAACTAAAAATTAAACGACCAGAAGACGACTCGTTTTCGAAAGTGTTTGAAATTGCAAAAAAAAAATAGCTGAAGTCCTTGACATTGACGTTAAACATAAGAGAGTAGTGAAGTGAACCAACAAAAGGATCGTTCGAACCCTTCGGCTCAAAGTTCAGAAGAATATTTTCGTATTACTGTTTTCAATCCTTTTCTCGATTTCTATGTAATGATAATGAACCTTGGAGAAAAATTTACAAACCATGAAAACATACTAGAAGGGGTTTCGGTTCTTCTGAAGGATTCTTCGTCAGCAATAGACAAAGCAGCTAAAAGGTTTAATGAAACTGTTGAGTTTTACCGAACATATTTGGCTGCCGAACCATCTTCTGTTCTTGAAGAATTAAAAACTTGGAAGAGATATTTGATCCGAAGGAATAATACTTCCTCGAAGAATCCATTGGAAGCGCTCGATAGCTGTCACGAAGAAAGCTTTCTTAATATATATTTTATTAAAGATATTAGCCGGTTTAAACGTCAACTCCCGAAAGAAGTTTCTCCAATTTAAAGAGAATAAAGACAATACAAAAAGCATGACCATCGAAGTGAGATTCTTAAAAATATATTATCTATTTTAATGATTTGGATGGCTACTTATTTGCAGGATCGTTTGAATGGTTTGACTAACTTTTTAAATTAATATTATTTTACTTATAACATCAATATTTATTTCTGTTCATATTCAAACTAACGCGTGTTATGTATTATCTTTAAGAACTAAAATTTTTTACGGCATACATTTAATGTTATATAATGTATAATGTTGTTATTTGTTTTTGTTTTTAATTATTAAAACTTTGAAAAAAAAGAGCGAACTAGAACTATACCCCCCCCCCCCCCCCCCCCCCCCACCATTGCTAAAATCTATCTACGCCACTGCCCTGGTGTTCAGGGAAGGAGAGCTCACTCTAATGACGTTTCTAACGGAATATTTTTGAGGGGAACCATTCAGTGCGCTGTTTTTCGCGTTTATCTTTAAACGCGTTCATCTCGAAACTAGTATTTTTAAAGGCGGTGTGCAAAATATCTCTGCGACAGTTGAACCGATCCTTCTGAAATCTTGCACACTTCCTTACGATATATTTTTAGAGGTAAACACGAGGGTTTTAAAAAATTTTAATTTTTCCGGAATTTTCAGCTATTAATAATATTAATAATAGCAATAAAACGACTTTTCACTTCAAATTGTCGCCAAAATCTCAAAATTGCAAAAACAAAAAAATAAAAACCACGTGTTATTACCTGGAGAAAGTTGTCTTTTAACGAAATCTTTTTAAAATTTTGATTTTAGATGATCCTGTCAAAAGTTAAAAGACCGAAAAGTGGAGGCGTCTCGGAAAATGCACTATCGTCGGCTTATTTTTCAATATTTTTGTATGAAAAATTTACAGAAGATACTTGAGATTATACTTAATAATGTAGCAAATCAATAAATTAAATTACTTTATCAGATTTTTCATAAAAAATTCGTAAAAAAGCCTATTTTTCAGCCTCCCATTGTTTACGCCTCCCTTAATAATCTTGACCAGAGCACAAAATTTTAAAGAAGCGTACCAAAAATTTTCAAGCAACATTTCTTGTATTAATTTTTGAATTGAGATCTAAGACACTGTTTAGAATCAACAATCAATATTTTCCTTTCCTCATAACATTTCGTATAATATTTTTTCTTTCTTTCTTGACATACTGTAAATAATTGAATTGATACTAGCTTGCTTGCCATATAAAGCATTCTTATGCATTTATCAATGATTCTGCATTAATACCGAATTCACACTTGTAATTTAATTCCTTTGAACCCAATCAATATAAATTTTGCGTACATTCAGCATAAGCATACCTTTGTAAAGAAGTTACCCAAGCTCTTTAAGAGTTGAACCAAAAAATTACTCAGCACTTAACTTGGACTGTGGTACCCGTGGCGTGATGATTAGCATGTCCGCCTGCTAACCCAGAGGTTCGAGGTTCGAATCCCAGCAGAGGCAAAAATGTTTTTTCACGGGTATCGCCTTTCGCGAATAATTGTCAAGTCCTCCGTTAGTAAATTCATTTCCATGAAAAGCGCTTTCTCAATTAGCCGTTCAGAACCGGCAGAAAATTGTAGGTCCCCTCCATTCCCTCACAAGTCAAGGTTGTGAGAAATGCGCTAGGCCCAGGGGCTCCTCGCTCTTTTGCGCCACCCTATTTATTTATTTTACTTAACTTGGACTTAATTTATACTTAAGAATACTATTCCACTTATTTTCATATTAATAAGCTCTTTGTAGGTGGTTTTTCTTTAAGGTGTAACCAAAAACTCTTAAGGATAGGTTAAATAATTCCTTGACAATCGTTTTTCATATATGGAACTTTACATAACTTATTTAAAACCTTCTAAAGTAGCTTTTGCTCAGAGGTCGTTGAAAATGTGTCACTTACACTTAAAAAAAAACGGGAGTGCAAATGAGAAGATACATTTTTCTCGACTGTTTTCTATTTAGTGCTACCATATTTTTAGCATTGTATATGGAACCTATAGTACTATCGAAAACAAAAACGGTCCCTGAAAACCATCTATGTATCCGCCGTACTACTAACATTCCCCTGTAATTTTTAGAGTGCCACCGCCGCGGCCGGTGCGCCGGCGTGGTGATTAGATACATAGATGGCTTTGAGCGACTGTTTTTGTTTTCGATAGTAGGTGCTATAGATTCCATATACATGCTTTTTCGCATCAGTGATTTTTTTGCCATTTATTCTTGAAGACTTATTTTATTGTAGGCGCGTTTATTTTACAGTAGGTAGAATGTGTGATTTCAAAGTAAATTTTTTCTGGCACATTCAACCGACGGATGCGACGTTCTAAACGCTAGAAAAATGCGTTTAATGTTTTCCTTATTTTATGGGTTAAAATATCTACTTCTACTTCTACTACGATCAGTATAACGAGATCTTCAAGGAGAAAAGAAGGGAAGAACACCGACTTCTCAAAAAGAAAAAGATGCAACATGAGAAGCGCTCGTTTGAGGAAATAGAGAGGTGCCATGACGGGAACGAGATTCGGTAGTTTTACGAAAAGGTAAAAAGATCCTGCCAGGGTGGCAAGCCCTAAACTCAAGCCTGTAAAGACCAGCAGGAGAGTCACAGTCGCTAATGAGGATCTGGAAAGATCATTTCTGCAGACTGCTTAACGGCGATGAGGACACAAATTCCGCTGTCAGGCAGATTGCCCCATTCAGCTTGGACGATGATCAAGAATGCCGTCCTCCCGACCTAGAGGAAGTTAAGCTTGCCATATGCAAACTTAAATCAAATAAGACTGGAGGTGCAGATGGCCTTGATGCCGAACTTTTCAAGACAGCTGGAGACGAGTTGGAAAGGAGCATGCACCAGCTGATCTGCATGATATTGTAATGAACACCCAACATTTATACCAATTTCCTAATCGAAAACGTTTAACCGAAAACACAACTGGCAATACTATAATGGAATGGTATAAATGAGAGGCATTGCTTGTAAGCCAGTGTGTGTGAGTGTAGAGATTTTTGACAGCAAATGTGGAAACCATGGAGAAGAAACTGGAACGCTCTAGATGAGTGTTGTTCTATATAAATAGGCCGCTGACGCAACGAGCAGTCAGTTTTGATTATAGAGTGATAAAGTTAAGAGTAAATTGTTGTATACAAGTGATAGTGCAAAAGTCGAGTTGAGATCGAATTAAGATAGATACTGAAAGGTGAAGTTTTATTTTGCGAACTAAGCGCACGTTACAATATGGTCGGAAGAAAGCATGCCCAATGAATGGAACCTCAGTATCGTATGCCCGGTCCTAAAGAAAGGGGAACCTCACAATTGCGCCAATTACAGAGGGATAAGCCTCCTTAACGTAGCTTATAAGATTTTGTCTGCTGTAATATGTGAACGTCTGAAACCCCACGTCAACAACTTGATAGGTCCTTATCAATGTGGTTTTAGACCATTGTGGACTTCTAATAGACCAAATTTTCACATTACGGCAGATCTTGGAAAAAACCAGAGAACGTAATATCGATATTCACCACCTTTTTATCGATTTCAAGGCCGCGTATGACAGTATTTACAGAGACGAACTGTACAGAGCCATGTCTAGTTTCGGCATCCCTGCAAAACTCGTACGACTATGCAGGATGACTTTGGAGAATTCACGCTGCTCCGTCAAGGTCGGAAAAGAACTCACCGAGACCTTTGATGTCGAAAAAGGCTTTAGACAAGGCGACAAACTGTCATGCGATTTCTTCAACATCATACTTGAAAAGATTGTACAAAATTCAAACGTCAACACCAGAGGAACAATCTTTCAAAAGTCTGTGCAATTACACGCCTACGCAGACGATATTGACGTAATGGGAAGAAAAAAGCGTGATGTCATAGGTGCTTTTGCGAGTATTGAAACAGAAGTGGCAAAAATGGGTTTGATGGTTAATGAGGGCAAAACGAAGTATATTTTGTCATCAAACAAGGACACAGAACATCGACGAATTGGACAAAAAGTCACAATAGATAGACATAACTTCGAGGTAGTACAGGACTTCGTCTACCTAGGATCCGCTGTAGACATGGACAACAACATCAGTGCGGAGATCAAACGGAGAATAACTCTTGCCAACCGTTGCTTCTTTGGGTTAAGAAGGCAATTGAGAAACAAAACCCTCTCTAGAAAAACCAAGGTGACCTTGTATAAGACCTTGATAATCCCAGTAGTGCTGTACGGCGCGCAAGCATGGACTTTATCGAAAGCGGATGAGGAAACCCTTGGTCGTTTCGAAAGAAAAATTCTACGAATGATCTTTGGTCCCGTATGCGAAGACAATGTGTGGAGAAGAAGATACAACAACGAGCTGTATGAGCTGTACCGCCAGAAGAGTACGCATCGCGAGGCTACGATGGTTGGGCCATGTAGAGCGGATGGACCCAAACGCTCCGGCTCGTCGGGTGTTCGAAAGCACATTGCAGGGAAATCGCGGGGGAAGACCTCGTCTTAGGTGGCGCAATCAAGTGGATGAAGAGCTCAACCGACTTGGAGTGCGAAACTGGAGAGAGCTCGCCCGAGATCGAAATCGTTATAGAAGGATGTTGGTTGAGGCCCAGGTTCACCCCGAACTGTAATGCCCACCTAAGTAAGTTTGTAAAATATCTACTTAGTTGTTGACGAAAGTAAACCACACATAATATTTTCGTCTCTCATTCAAAGTTTATTCCACTTCAAAAATACTGTATTCAATTCAAGAGAAAGTAACTTGTTATTCCATTGAACTGAAATAATTATATTAATTAAAAAGAGCGTATTAAGAACTCTTCGGTACATGCAGTTGGCTCCTCCCATTTGGTCCCTTTTGGGTCTTATCGACGTCTTAATGATTGGTTAAGGCGTGAAAACTCTTAAAAAACTGACACTTTAAGTACTAGATAAGAAGCAAATGTGTTGCTTGGGTAGTGTAAGCAATTTTTGTGGTTTAAATAGGTGGTGAAGAATAAAGATTTTTTAGATGGCAACGAAAAAGGGTACAAGACTTATCCTATTATTTAAGTCTATATCCCTTTATGTTCCTCTATCTACACTTAAGACTTATCCTACATCCCGTCCTTGGTATAATCATAGGCTCCGCAGAAACAAGAGAAACCGATTGTTGGCAGTTTTCCTTCGCTCTCGCTCTCCAACAGTCTATTCGAATTACCTTGGTACCTACCTAGAGTTTTGTGAACTTTACAATACCCTTTATGAACGCTATGTAGTCGAAATGCAATTCTACCTTTTAAACGACCCTAAGTCCTTTTATAAATTTGTCAACTACGAAAAACAGTCTGATGGGTACCCATCCTCCTTAACTTTCAACATCGAAAAATCAAGTGATCCACTCTTTATTGCCAGCTCTTTCGCTTCCATTTTCAAACAATTTTTCGAATCTTTTGTTAATGACGATACTTATTTTGAGTATTTGCCAAAATTGTCGATTGTTCTATTTTTTTCTCGCTCTATCAACCCATCTCTTATTGAGAAAAAACTAAATGAACTGAATGATGATTTCATACCTGTCCTTGATCATATCCCTGCCATACGCCTAAAGAAATGTTCGTCTTCGCTTTATCTAGCCCTTTCCAAATTGTTCACCTTATACCTTTCTCAAGGAGTATTTCCTCAAGTATGGAAAACCTCTTTTATAACCCCTATCCACAAAAAAGGGCAAAAATGCAAAGTTGAAATTTTGAGTTTTCATTGCAAATCTATCATATCCCATCAACAGCATGACTTTTTCAAAGCTGATCAACAACCACTAATCTTATTGAATACGTCTCATCCACCTTTTCTGCCTTGGAAAAAGGAAAAGAAGTCGATATTATTGCAACAGATTTTAGTAAAGCCTTTGATAAAACTTCCCATAGACTAATTTTTTTTTAAACTATCCACCCTCGGCTTCGAACCCATTTTATTGAAATGGATTTCTTCTTAATTGGAAAACCGTTAAAAAAAAAGTTCTGACGAGTTTATTATCCTCTAAACATACAAATGTAACTTTGTAGCTAGTTTTCAGAATTACGCATCACCACCCTTGGTAGCCCTGGTGTAGATAACTTGCGAATGATGCTGCACAACTTGTCTGATCAAACCTTTGTCTCTAAGTTCCACGAAAGCCTTCATGGCCAAGGATCCACGAATCTTTAAACGTTCATAGGTAACCGATGGAGTAATCAGTTATCAGTTTGTATTGTGGCACTTCCTTGTACAGTTTTTCGTATGTAGCCTTGTCGAAAAGGATCTGGTTGTTTAACTTATCCCTCACTTTACCCTTCTTCTTGGACTTGCCACCGCCGGCGCCGCACCACCTCCTTCCTTCTTCTTTTGAGTCTTTTGTGGCTGCTTAGCCGAGGACTTTGAATCCTTTTTGGGCGGCATCTCGAAAACTTCAATGCAAAAAAAAAAACGTTTTTATAGTGTTCGTTTTAGATCTTCCCTATCAGCACCGCTAAGTGCAGGGAATTAACTTCACGGGCACTACCTTCACATGGGAAATAACTTCACCTCAGGTGGGAAATAATTTCACATTTTTTTTGTGAAGCGCTTGTTATATTGGGAATCTATACTCACGTTTGCAAAAAATTGCAAAACATCGCACATGGGAAAACAACAACGATTAGTGAACAAAAATAAGTCAGTGTTCAGAACTGAACAACAGGGATGGCTGGTAAATGGAGTTTATGGAATAAAGTTGCATTTGTGACTACAGCGTTTTATTGAGCGTATTAGTGAAGATGACTATAAAATTCCCAATAAAACACGGCTATTATTTATGAGTTACTTCGAATGAGAATAGACTCCTTTTGAAAATGTTTACAAAAGAATTTTTAATGTAAAGCATGGATCAAGCACATTTAAGTTTAATGAAATAAATAAAATAAACGACTGTAGGAAAAATGCCCTTATACAATTAATATATATCACCGAATGTGCTCTAAAAAAGATTCCACTATGAAAAAACTGTATCCTAGTGACAACACTGATTGTTACACTGGTAGTAGTAGTAGTAAATGTGATTTTTATTTACATTTATAAGAAGTAATTACTTAGTTTAAATAAATAAATAGGGTGGCGCTACAGGGCGAAGAGCCCCTGGGCCTAGCGCATTTCTCACAACCATGCCTTGTGAGGGAATGGAAGGGACCTACAATTTTCTGCCGGTTCCGAACGGCTAATCGAGAATGCGCTTTTCATGGCAATGAATACTAACGGAGGATTTGCCAATTCCTCGCGAAAGGCGATACCCGTAGAAAAAACATTTTTGCCTCTGGTGGGATTCGAACTCGAACCTCTGGATTAACAGGCGGACATGCTATCCATCACACCACGGGTACCACTTATATTACTTAGTTTGGTATAAATTTATTCACAAAAAAGCATTGGCATGTGCCGTCAGCCGAAGGGATAGCTTTGAAATTTCTTTATACAAAGTATGAAATAATTTAACGTTAAGTTTACATTAATAACAAGTAGATAAACTAATACAAAAATTATAAAAAGGAATTATATGAATATAAAATTAAAGGCAGGATCAAAAAGCTTCATTTATGATTTGATTTCGATATTTATAGGCAGTTTTGATGTAGCAGTAAAGAAGTGTCCAATTATCGCCATTAAGAATACCCTGAATTTCATCTCCAGTAAGAGTATTTTTTCTCCAGATTGATCTTCTGATTGAGTTGAAGATAGGAAAGATGCCTATGAAATGACATATGTCTTCTCTAGTTCTCATATTGCACAAGGTACATTCCGTATTTTGTTCCCTTATGTAGGGTACGTAATTTAGTCTGAGGAGTTCGCCTCTCGCTTTAAAGATAGTACTGATAACATCTAGACTATTCTGGTCATTAAAGTAGTTGTTTTCTCCCAGGAGATGGTTTAAAAACTTATAGGAGCTTCTTGTCTGACTTTGTTGACATTGTTCGATGAAAGCATTTCTAGTTGAATCTTCAATTTTACTTAAAAGAGTTTGCAGGTTTATTCTTAAATAATCTTCATTTTCTAGCTGGAGTTGTACATCATGCTCGAGGCTCAGTCTTCACCATTCCGAAAAAAATAGTTCATTTCTGTTTTTAAGATGCAAGGCGATTTTATTTGTGAGGCGATGATTAGGGTGTTTTAAAGTCTTTATTATGTATGAGAAGTGTATATCAAGTGTGTACATAAACAGTGGTGGTAGACCAGTTTCAAGGTGCAACATGTACGTTGGTGTGTTTTCTGGAAGTCTGAATATTCTTTTTAAGAAAAATCGTAAGAGTTTTTCTACTTCTTCAAACTGGAGAATACCACAAACTTGTGCCGCCTAACACATAATTGATCGGACTACAGCATCAAAAATTCTGTATTTTGCACTTGGAGCTATATTTCGATTGCAGAATACTGTTTTCCAATTACAATTTATCGCGCGTTTAGATTCTTTAAGTTTTTCTTGTAAGTGTTTTTTGAATGATAGCGTTTGAGTAATCCAAACACCGAGGTATTTATATTCCTTAACAGTTTCTAGTTTTTCATTTCCCCAAGTCCAACTATCATTTCTTGCCAGACGACCCGCCCCGTTTCGAAACACCATTATTTTTGATTTAGCTGTATTTATTTGTAGGTTCCACAGTTTGCAGTAACAATAAAGTTTATTTATCATGATCTGGAGCATGTTGGGAGATTCAGAGAGAACTACAATGTCGTCAGCGTAGAGCAATATTTTTAAGGGCATTCCATCAAAAAGAACTCCTCCAGGAAGCACCGTACCTAGATCGTCTAAATAAATTGAGAATAGGAGAGGGCTCAAGAGACATCCCTGCTTTACAGCAGTTGTTGGTTCGAACCAATTTGAAAGAATATTTCCATCCCAAACAGCCGACTTATTTTCTTCGTAGAGTTTTTGAAAGATTCTTAACATTTTCGTCGAGACTCCAAGGTTGCTTAGTTTGAGAAATAGAGATCTTCTGTCTATGCAATCGAAAGCTGCCTTGAAGTCTACGAAGAAAGCATACAATTTTTTTCCTTTTTCCACATACATACGAGCAATACTAGTCAGAGAGAAGATATTATCAACAGTTGCGTACCCCTTGCGGAAACCGGCTTGAAATTCGCTTAACAGGTCATTTTCGTTTATCTACACTGAGAAAATTGAACCATGATTTTTTCAAATAGAAGCATGTTTAACTATATGTTTAAATCAGTACAAATAGAATTCTATTAAAACCGAATTGAAATCTATTTAGATCCGAAAAAACTATTTTTTAAAGTAAAGTCGGCTTAAATCAAAATAATCCCTGTTTGATTTTTGAAAAGCCTGTTATTTATTTTACTTATTTAAAAGTATTTAAATATGAACGAGTTTGTTTTCAACATGAACGCAGTTTAAATATTAACACAAGAGAAAAAAAATAAGCAATATTATTACTCAAATCTAAATCTATTTGAATTGAACTCAAACAAAGAGGGGACACCCAAAATTTAATTTAAAACAAACATGAACTAGTTTGATTCAAACATAAACGAAGTGGAAATATTTACAAAAGAAACAAACTAAGCAAAGTTACATTCAAACTTGAATCTATTTGAGTTGAACTCAAACGGAGTAAGAACATATATAATTAAACATAACACAAACGTGAACGAGTTTGGCTCAAAAATGAACGAAGTCAAAATATTTACAATAGAAAAAAATTGTATAGAAAATGTTATGTTCGAACTCGAATCTATTTGAATTGAACTCAAACGAAGTAAAAATATAATATATAACTGTATTTGTCTGAAGCTGCTTGGCGTTACCATTGAAAAAGTCAAATGAATAAGGATTGTCGTGCGCGTAGGTATTTTTTCCGCCAAGTTAAATCTAAGTGATTATTCTGTCAAAGTTGATTTCAAGTGATATTTATAAGGTGATTTTCGGAGGTGCTAACAAAAAAAAGTCAAATGGGGAAATAATCAATTCCTATATATTGGACGCAGAGTGTTTAAATACTGTGTTTGTAATTGAACCAGATTCTGTGCATCCAGACTAAAAAGGATTGAGGAATAACTTGAGGAGTGGAACTTAATTTCGTTGTTTCCTCTTCTCCATGGTAAGTACAAGTTCTTACAATTATGTTGAACGTATTAAATTTTTGTGATAAAGCATTATTTTCTTTTACCCGTTTGTTTATCTTACAATTTGTTATATAATTTTTTTTGTTTTCTTTGTGTGTTTTTCTTGAATATCTAGGAACCAGCAGCATCTGATATCAATATCAAACTTCAGTTCATTCATTTTAAAATTTTTTTAGAAAGCGAAGTTACGCTAGAGAGACTAAAATTTCTTTCTACAGAAGATATTAAGGATCTTATCCCAAAAGTTGGCCCTAGGGCTGAATTTAGGGAAAGGCTTTTTATATGGGAGAAACAAGAAAGAAAAGGTAGGTATTCACTGATACCACTAGAATAACCTGAATAGTAATCTGTATAAATCATTTTGAATAACGTTTGCAGTTTAATATCGACGGTACAGCAATTTCTGTCGGCACTAAAGTATCTGATTGGATGTTAAATGTTAAATTTCCAGAAACATCAACAAGTTCTTTCAGTTTGGCAGATGTAAGTAAAGAAAATTAATTTTTAAGAGCCTACCTAAATACTGTGCCATTATTCATTTCAGAATTCATTCGATATACCACAACAAAAGGACAAAGTCAAAGCAGTAAATTCTTTTCACGAGAAAAACGGTAGCCAGCTAGAAAAACATCTTAATATAATATTAGAAAGAGTCTTAAACAGCGGAAAAACACTACATCCCTGTGATTTCGAAGTAATTTCCACAAAAATTTTAACAATATTTCCAAATGAAACTAAGGTATGTATGTATGTATGTCGTAATAAATGTTATACTAGAAATCATTTGAAATTGGTAAAAAGCTTGACAAATTTCTGTATATCAAGAATATTTCTTATATTACTAGCCCTCCTTTCCTTAAATTATGGAAAATGTTATTTTAGAAATAAATTTTTGTAAAAAAAATAAACTCAAGTGTTTTTTGTTTCTTTACATGGTTTCTTTAAAGCTTTTGACGTCTTAAAACTTTTATAATAATAAAAAATAATAAATAATAATAATAAATAAATAAAAATAACTGTGAATCGGTTTAAAAAAGCTAACGCTGAAACAATTTGTTTTAAACAGAAAACGAATTTGTTTCAAACACGGACATATTCAAATGAAACGAAGATAATTCTATTTGAAAGAACATTAGATGAAGTCAATTAAAACAAATAGAAACACGTTTAGGTTAAATAGAAAGCAAAGATAATTTAAACTAAATCATGTTCAACTTATTTCAACAATTAGTTAATAGTTTTCTATTAAAATTAAATAGAAACCGCTTCCATGCCAAATCATATGTGTTTGAGTTTGGTTTAAATATGAATGCGTTTAAAATTTTTCTCAGTGTAGTCTGTTAAACGTTGTAGTAAGATGCCTGTGAAGATTTTCGTGACAGTGTTTAAAAACAATATACCTCTGTAGTTGCTGGGGTTTGTTGGATCTCCGTTTTTTAAAAGCGATAGTATTACACTTTTCTTAAAACTGTAAGGTACTTCTCCCGTGGACCATATGAAATTGAAAGTCGATGTTAGTTTTACTAAAAAATCTGTCGGAGCATTTTTGAAGAACTCATACGAGATGCGATCTTCACCAGGGGCTTTATTCAATCCACATCGGTGTATGACACTTGTAACTTCTTCGAGCAGTATAGATCGGTCTAAGGAGATGTCCTGTTGACACTGGTAGTATAATGGATCGATTATCTGAAAGGATCAGCCAAGAAAGGTCTGTTTTTTTTTTTTCTTAAAAAACTAACAGCATTAGTGACTGTAATTTAATTTATGGTCTTGGAAAACATTTAATTATAAAGCCAAAAGTCCACTTGGGAGAAAGCTTAATCTTGACAGATCAAATACCTTTTTTGAGTTGAATGCACATCCTGTGCAAAGACAATGAATTTGTGGATGGTTATCACCACCCGCCGCTAGTGGCGTAACTAGGCATTGAGAAATCACTTCAAAGGGCGTTCGCAGAAATTGCGGTGGTGTATTGTTATGAGGAATCTTTGCGTTTATTAAAGTCTTGTGGCTACATCCTTTCATTATCCGGCTTGTCATGTTTAATTTAAGCCGAGTTCAATCTAAAAATTACTGTAAATGCAATCAGAATCATAACCACAACCAAAAAGTGGAATGCGAACAGAAGTCAAAGCGTAGTCATGAATATGATAAATCCTTTGAAGTGAAATTAAGCCTGAAAACAAAAATACAGTAGACGCTCGATATAGTGAATCTCGCAAGAGTGAACTATCCAGTATAGTGAACACCCAAAATTTTACATGCACTACTCTAAATAGTGAACAATAAAGATCTCGAAATAGTGAACACATACTTTTTGTCAGGTTTGAACAAGAATATTGCAGCTGCAATGCGTCTACAGTATGTCGACTGCATTTGAACGAATTCTACCGTTCATTTGTACATCTCACACTGAATCACAAAGGAAAGTTGTCACTTGACTCAGTAGAACGCAAGTGTTTGCTGTGTTCCTACTTTTGTACAATACAACAGCAGACAAAATTAACAAACTACTTTCCAAAAAATTGATTGCTATAGTAGTGAAAAAAGGTGTTAATCTGTACATGTTATATTTATGTACATTAATGTAAATTTTTCGTTTTTATGAGTTAAAATGTTTTTGTTTTATATTATTTTACATGAGTACTAGCGACCCGCCCCGGCTTCGCACGGGTACAGTGTTGATACTAAATACACTACAGAAAAACTGTGAACGTTGTATATAACAACATAGCGTCCGCTATGGCTTCGCACGGGTATAAAATAACAAAAAAGCAAACGCTACGTCCCGCAATTTTTAAGTCTGTAATATCTTCGAAAATATTCATTTTAATCACATACTGTAATGTATTAAATTGGATAAGGAATGATATTGTATCGTTTAAAATAGCTTGGTAAATAACCCATATTTTTTTTTTGTAATATGTAAAAGATAAAAATGGTTACTGTGGGTTATCCTTAGCCCTTAGGAGATAAACATATGCTGCCGCGAACTTTTTATTCATCATTTTAAGATATACAATTCCGTAGTACATAAATTTGCTCAATCTCGTAAGTTTTGGCCAGCGTTTGCAATGAAAGCGCAGAAAAATATGTTGTTACGACATCGCGATACAAATCTTTAAATTTCTCGGCTTTTATCTGCTATAAAATGTATCTATTATACATATAAACTTTTTTAATCATCTACATCCCTTGGTAACACAACTACTATCTTTCAGGCAGAGGTAATGGCTATAGAATTCTGTATTAGAGAATGCATTAGAAGAAACCTCCGAAGATCAAGCATCCTAATCTGCTCTGACAGTCAGGCAGCACTAAAGGCGCTGTCCTCGAACAAAATCGAATCCAAACTAGTTTGGAACTGCCTGACTTGTTTACTTCAATTAGCTACTCACAATAAAATAACTCTTTCATGGGTGCCTGGTCATGAAGGCGTACCGGGTAACGAAGAGGCTGACCGACTTGCTAGACTTGGCTCTCAGTCTCAATTCAAAGGCCCTGAACCCTACTGTGGTCTCCCAATAAGTAGCCTAAAAAACGAATTAGCTACCTGGGAACGACAGAACATGATCAGCACCTGGAACAACTCAAATGGCCATCGTCAGTCAAAACTATTCATTGACTTATCCAATAAACGTATGAAAGAAATTCTTGACATGAGCAAACGTGACGCAAAGTTACTTACGGACTTCTTCACTGGACACTGCTCTCTCAAGTATCATCTTAAAAACATGGGCATCAGCCAAGACGACACCTGTCGTCTCTGTCTTGAAGACATAGAAACAGCTGAACACATTTTATGCGAATGCCCTGCCTTAGCTAGATCCAGGCTTAAAATATTCAATAAAGGGTTCCCCTGTCCCCTTGATATCAGAAACACCTCTTCCTCGAAGATTCTTAGGTTCTTACATGACCTCAGCTTCGAATGAACAGACCTATACACTAATAAAGTAATTAAACCTAAGGGAACAGCACAAAAGATCTTTCAGGTCGACGTGCTTGTAAAGGTAATTTTTTCACCTTCACCCTATAAATTAAAAAAAAAAAAAAAAATACATATAAACCTTCTTCTTGAATCACTCTATTCATTAAAAAAAAAATCAAAATCCGTTGCGTATAGTTTTAAAAATTTAAGCATGCATAGGGACGTAGAGACAGAAAAAACAACTTTGTTTTATACTATGTATGTAATGATGATGTATTAAGAATTGTTTTTGTTTTTAGCAGTCAAATTGATTAAAGTGTTTGTTTATAGATTAAATAAATAGATTTATCTTCACACTGAACAAAATGTGCAATTTTGATCAAATTTAGCTTTGGAAAGCGTTTCTAGCATCCCGCTAGAAATAGTGAACAATCTCCAAATAGTGAAAATGGCTGGTTTTTATTACTTCACTATATCGAGCGTCTACTGTATGTACACACTTTGGAATAGCAAACAGCTTTAAACAGCAACATTCTGAATAACAATTTTAGTTATGTATTCGTTTAATAAAATAACAAACTTCTCGGGAAAATACACCAATTGCCGGCAACAGTTTTCCAATTTTTCATAAATATACAGAATGTAGGAAAAAATTGTCCCTTTTTTAACTGTAATCGCTTGCTTATGAACACAAAACTGTAAACAATGCCCCGAATTGTTTTCCATTGTTTGACTCATTTCTTGTTTGTGGAAGCAAATATCTCATATAAAATCGTTTGATCCTTGACAATAATTTTATATTGAGTTCAACATTGGCAGCAACGTTCAAATGGTTTCGCCTACGCAGGGAGCCCAAATACAGACAGTAATGCTTTTTTTCGCCAAACATTAAGTAGTTCCTTTGGATCCGTTGCCATTGAAAAAAGTATTAAGTAGTGTTCTTGAATCTGTTTCCATTAAAAAGAAATCTCATCGTTGGCGGGCTTTATTTAATTTGAAAACGAACAAATAAGGCTTTTCCTTTCACCTTATCCTTATATTTGTTCAAAAAGCATTTAAAGAGACTTCTCTTCCTGTTTGCATTATGAAGTAATTTATAATGGAAAAAGAAAAACTAGACAAGCAATGAAGTACATGCTCAAGGTTGAGCTTATAAATAGAAAACGAAGGCAAAAGGGGCAGTAAAAGTTCTGCAAGCAGTCAGCAGAAACGTGAACACGAGCATTTTTTGCTATGAATTCAATATTCCTTACTGGAAATAAAAATTCAATCTTCAACCCTTTTACAAAAAATGAAAGTGATGGAATCACTAAACTATGACTTCCTACAACGCTGAAATTGAAAAATACTAAAACCGATTGGCAGGCTATGTCAAAAATGATACTTTAAATCCATGGACTTAACGAAAAAGACGCGCTGACTGACTCACTGAATTCACTGCATTCATAATGGAAAACACATTTTTAGAATTCTTTTGAAGCTAATATTTCTCTAGCTTATCTCTTTACGACCAAACTGAAATGCATATGTATGTACATATATGTGATTGTCTACTATTCTCAAGGTTAGTGCCGGCTGTCGGGTATTCTTTCACAAACGCTCGGCAGTCAGCATGGCGCGGCAGCCTAAGAAAATAAACAGCAATAATATTATTGGATTCGATGTTGATTTGTGATGTGACAGAAGAAGCATAGAGCATTTATGTATAATACTTTTTTTGAATGCTGGCGGTTATCCAAGTTTCAAAATGAATTTCATTATTTTTCATATGAAATTTTTGAGTTTTTGGTACTCAGTTTTTTGTCACAAAAGTTATCAGTTAAATTGTCACAAAGAAGTCACATTGAGTCATTGATGGTGAAAACATCAAATGAAATAAAAAACATCACTTTGTCCCAATTTGAAAACAAAAGTTTTAATCAGCCTCACGACGAAGCCAGATGTCAATTAAATAGAAAAGAAGCATCGGCCAGAGATTTGGAGGGATATTGAAGATGAGAGGGGGTTATTTTTATTTTTTTTTTGATGAGTGGTAACTTTGAAAAACTAAAAATGTTCAGGCTCTTCAGATTATCCCAGTGGGTGTTCCTGACAGTGTTTCGTTTTTTGGTAATTTTGTGTGAAGCTCGTAAGAAATAAATAAGACCCGAGCAACGCCGCCGCACATTGTGGCAGAAAATGTTAAGTTAGCGGCGATATTTATAAACTTTTATGTCGACTATGATCAAATATACTTTTCGAAAGGATTTTGGTATGCTGTATTCAAATCCGAAGTAGAAACAACGGTACCACTTCTGGATTCTGAGATAGTGCCGTTATAAACATTTTATTGAAGTTGTTTGGTATTTTTTGTGTAGTGAGGAACTTAACAGAATGTACAAAAATCAATTATGATCTTAATGTTCTTCTTATTTTGAGAACAATTTCCAAAATTCTTAAATCATATCTGGAAAGCTTCTTATGCATACCTATTATAGGGACTGAAGACATTGAATGCATAATGCACATTGGGACTCATCCATAGCGACACGTACCTAGCTTTTCGAAGTACTTCATATAGGTTCTATATCCCTCACAATTGATATTACAATTGATGAAGACTTGGTGGTTTGCTTTGGTGCCGTGAAAATGTGCCAAGCGGCATTATGCCAAATGTAGAAATTTGGCACAATGACGCTTTTGCAAAGTGACATTCTGCCAAACATAAGGGTTTGGTATAATGACGCTTTGTAGAAGTGCCATAGGGCCAAATTAGCTAGTGACATTGGGCCAAATGTAGAAATTTGCATCATCTTTGCCATCTGTGTTTACAGTCCTTTGCGGCATGACTAAAGGGATTATTGGCTTAATGACATCTAAGAAACTCCCACGCTTATCATTCGTAGTGTGAAGGTCTGATGTATTCAAATGTTTTGTTTTTGAGCATAAGATAAAGTAATACAGCAGACTCGCGGTAACGTGAACTATTAAAAACCGAGCGTGTTCATGTTTACGGTTTGTTCACGTTTACGAAGGTGTATCTCTTTGAATTTTAAAAATAAATTTTGCACACGTTTAAACTCAAATTCATTTATTCATTTTTTTTTTTGTGTGTTAAAAAAAATTATTTAAATTACACACGTAAAAAATAATATTTTTAGTTGCAAAAGGAATGAGAAACCGTTAAAATTAATCAAAAAAGGTGTCATTTTTTTTAGTTTTCTTTTTTTTTGCAGGTTACTGAATACGTCCTTTTCGCGATGACGTTTAAGTATTTTAGATTTAATTATAATTAATTATCAATGTAAACTTATTGAGTGACAACCACACCACATTAAAATATCAAAAGTAACGAAAAATTGGTAACGGGCTTTCCCCCTTAAGTAAAAAGGAATCGGATAACCGTCAAAAGTAGAAAAAGAGCAATGTTGTCTATGTTAAATACATTTTAAATTTGTTCACGTTATAGGGCTTTCTCAACGTGTTCACGTTACAGAGTAGTCAATACAATGAAAATTTTGTTCACGTTAGCCGGTGTTCACGTAAGGCGATGTTTTTGTTACCGCGAGTCTACTGTAGTAAGAAATTCGCCTGTGGGTGTAAAAGATGTGTTCTTACTTAGTTCAATTTTAAGATATTAGTGATGAACTTAAAAAAAATCTGCAGCTGCCGACTTAACTACAGAAAAGGAAGCTAAAAGCGAAGCGAAAAAAAATTTGGCAAGGGGAGTATGGGTTTGTGTTGTGAAAATTAAAAATTCGCGCAAATTTCTGCATTTGGCATAATGTCGCTTGGCACAATGTCACGGCACCATTTGCTTTCATTTTTCATGCTTGAAGTAGTGAGAAGCAGTAATAAAGCATCCATATTAGTTTTTTATTCTATCTTAATAAGGGATATATTTTGTGTTTACAAATAAAATAGTGGTTAGTGCTGATTTAAATACAAAGTTTTATATATCCATTATAACAGAGTTTGTCTTGTCGATAGGTATAAAAAAAGAAATTCACAAGATTAGGTGATTTGCTGAAATAATAATTTCTTTCAGATGAAGTTGACTTTGTATTTTCCACGTAGAATGAAAGTATAGAATGTACAATCCCATGAGAACTAACAAGACTTTTCACGTAGGAAGTAGGTACTAAATTTTACATTGTGTTTCTTTAACTTTTTTGGCTCATGACTGGTTATGTTGAACAATTATCGATCCCAATGGGGGATGGATATATCCCCTGACCCCCCCCCCCCCCCTCCCCTCCCTATCTACGCCACTGATGACGACCATAAATTGGACGTAGCGCTCTTAACGTTGAGGCCAGTGACTCCGAATTTCGGTAGTAAATTTTAATAATTTTGACTCGTTGTTGGCTCGTATATCTTTCCATCATAAAATGGCAAACCTTACTTAAGAGAAATGTCAAAAGAGTGGCAAGAAATATGGCGTCGTTTGCTGTCCCTGTCGCTCTACTTTTGTAGCGTTCCTGTTGAAAAAACCCTTTATAAGCCATCTAGCATTGAAAAGTTTGTTACTAATCTTCTATATCTATATCTATATCTTCTATCTATATCTATATCTATATCTATACATATAATAAAAACGTAACAGTTTGTTTGTTTGTGCACGCTTATCTCATAAACGGCTTATCTTATCTAGATGGAGCTTTCAGTAATATATTGTGGTAAGCTTCACTTAACACTTAGTTTTTATTTCATGTCAATCAGTTGACAAATAAAAATGTAATGCCAATTCTTGCGGACGAAGTCGCTGGCACACCTAGTATCTAATGAAAGGAATCCCAATGTTTTGTCAAATGACTTTTTATGACTTTTTGAAGTTTAGAAATATTCCGTTCTCGTTTTAGCTGCTGCTTTAGGAAGAGACGCCCTCTATAAGAGGGCAAGACTGAGGAGAGACTATAAATAAAACTGAGGAGAGACTATAATAAAATTCTTTCCAGATTTATTTGATGCAAAATCTGTCATCTCACAAGAAGAACTATACTCTGTTAAAGAAAACAAAAGTATCGTAAAAAGACTCTAGTTCTTGCTATGAGTAGCCAAGAGCCTCCTATGTTTAGGCCATTTAAGGCTTATAACAGTCTCATAACAATCTAGGAAACTCTTCTAGATTACATTTAACTCCCAGAAAAAAGTATAGTTAAGCTCTTGGAGCATCTTATGAGAGTTAGAACGTTACTATTGGCTTTTCTACGATCATCTGGAAAGCTTTAACAAAGAGAATCTTGCTATCTGGTAGTACAATTTAACGGTATTTAAGTCTGAGTGCTCCAGCTGGTATTTTGAAAACCTTCAACAGAAAAAAAAAAATGGTCAGAACCACGCTCATATTTCTTCTATTTTTAAGAAATTCGAAAAAATCAAAAAAGTAGTAAAAAATTGTTGTTTTTTGTTCTGTGTATCGTCATTTTGCGAAAAATTTTATGGCAGTCAATGTGTTAAGGTTAAGGGTCACTTTTTCCAAGTTATCAGTGCTCTTATTAGTTTTGAGTAAAATACAGAAAGCCAAACGTGAACATTTTTCTTATTTTTTTTTCTTTTGAGAAATTAAAAAAAGTGAGAGGTATTTTTTCCAGAAAATCCGTTTTTGTGCTAATTTTATATTTTTTCGTGCGTTTGCTTTTTATTTACACTGTTTCATTTAAAAATATGAAAATGAATCGCAAAATGTAATTACCAAATATGGTAAGCGCATAACTCAACAGTGCCTGGACCAATTAGGAAAATTCCTTTTGGAACGAAGTTCCTTATCGCGCGTTGTGAACGAGAACGGGAACTTTAAAGTTACTTGACCGATTTCAAAAATGCTTTTAACTCTTGGATGTTACATTCATCCCTAGACATAGGCTTATAAATGGTTCCTGTCAAAATTTGATCCCCATATTTACCAAAGGAACGGGGTTGGGAACGGAAACTTAGAAACCACTGGACAGATTTCCAAATTTCATTCGGCATTGGGATGCCACATAATCCCTTTCAGCATTAGGATGCCATATAATCCTAAAGTGAAAACGATTATTTTTCATCCCCAAATTCCCACTTAAGCGGAAGAACGAGAACGGGAACCTTAAAACTACAGACCCGAGCAACGTCGGGCGGCTCAGCTAGTACAATATATAACTCAATAAGTTTGTAGCTTTATTCGATACACTGATCCGCCACAAAATGGAAAAAAAACGATGTTTCTTATTAATTTTCAAAAACATTTCAGAACTTTATTTTTTAACTTCTAGCATCCACTGTTTTTTTTTTTTTTTCAGTTTTACTAAAGAACATACTTTACAGTCATGAAAAATAAGGACTCATTTTAAAGGTTTATTTTAATACCTTTTTTTTTTTTTTTTTTTTTTTATTGTTCAATTACAATTGTACATACATACATCATATTTTATTAGAAGAAGGAGAAGAATTATTTATCTATATAAACAAATAATAAGTAAAATTTGAGCATCCTCTGTGACAATGATTGTCAGTAGCGAGCATGCATAATACCTTATTTTGATAAATCCTTATTTTACCAAAATCTTACTTCAACCAAGTATTGCGTAACACCATGTGAATCAATTAATTTTTTGATTTAACACCTTTATACAACATTGGAAATTCCTTTTATGGAGAAAAAAAATTCAAGCCCACATCTTAATGCGTTCCAAAGTTATGATTTGCCACGAGAAAATTGGGACCACTGTGCGCGCGACGGCCGGTTGGGTCAGCCAGTTTAAAAAATGAAATGAAATTGTTTTTTCATACTTCCACAAATGAGATGGCTTTTATAAAACTTTTTCATCTCTAATTGTTAAGTTGACCTTCTGAAAAGCTACCGACTTCATCAGAAATATGTGGCAATGACATAGAATATCAGGAATAGAAAAGAAAATTCATTTAAAAGTTTGGTTCTTTTTATAGAAATCGTTCTTCTACGTCTTATATCAAATTCTACAGCAAAATACACTTTTGTATGTGTGAAGTACATTTACCAGAGAACTGCAACAATAGACGCATTGTTAAGTGTTACTATAACAATGCGTTACATCATACAACATTCACACACATTTCCTTCAATCCAAAGGAACACACACACTTTACTCTCTTAAACGAAACGATTCGAGTCTGAATTTACAATCGCTTGAGTGAATCAATGCAAATGTATAAGAACTGACTGCACAGAAACGAATGTTTCTGATGGCTTGTGTGATTCTCTATAATTGATATGCTTGTATCCTTAGAACTGAGAAATGCAAATTCTATTGTATCAAAGAGGAGGCAGATAAAATAGTAAAATATTGAAGATAATGCACCATCTTCAATCTTCTAATGTCGCAGTCTTTTAGCATAGGGTTTTTCAGAGCCATGTTAAAGTTATCATAGAAATTATATGTCTCAATTTTTGTAGACAAGCAGCAAACACACTTAGGTTCGTGGTCATAAATAGGGTGGGGTAACAAACCAAAGGTCTTCGTTTACTTCGGTACTTCGGTACTTCGTTTTCATACGCTTTAAAGGACTCAACTTCATGCCGGTTCCGAATAGCTCAGTTGCAGAGCACTTTTCTTGGGTAGTTATTCTCGGAGGAATTGCCAATTCCTCACAAAATTCGATACTCGTGAAAATCTTTTTTCCTGATATTTCTGGGATTTGAACCACCAACTATCACGTAACAGACAGACAAGCTATTGTTATGCAGTTCTCATGTTAAACCAAGCCTAATTTTTCGCTCTGTAGACTTTTTTAAGGCTTTTGATAAAACCTCACACAATCAGCCCTATCACAGATTCAATCGTAGAAAACTTCCACACGGAAAGTTAAGTTGCAAACAACGAAAATTTGCGTTCACAAAATCTGAATAGAATTGAAGAAAGAATAGCCAGTTGCCTGACTAAATACCGCCATGCTGGTTTTCGAAATTAGCTGTTTTACGCCATTTGTGCAAGACCATTCTCCTTTTTCTGCAAACACAATTTCTTTCGTATATTGAGACGACGAATTTACATTCAACTCGAATTTGGTGATACCAAATCTACGAATTTCGAAATTCAAAAAAAAAATTAAAAAAAAGTGACTATTTTCTTTTTTTCGAAACAATTCGATTTTTACCTTCGAGGAGGTGTAAAAAAAGCCTGTTAAAATTTGAGCTCGAAATATTAATATTTAGAGGTCGCTTGCATCGCATCTTTCCATTTCCCATACAAATTGTATGGAAAAAATACATTTAAATTTTGGAATTTTATATTTTGGTCTAGAAGCAAAGTGCAGAGATGAGCGATACATAATTTTTTAGAAAATTAGCTGTTCTACAAAAAAGGTTTTTTATCATTTCTCGACAAAATCACTACTTCAAAAGTTATTCAAGGTTAAAGTTTAACTTAGAGTAAATTTAAGTTTTTTTCTTGATTTCTGACAAAACTTTAACCTTGAATAACGTTTGAAGGAGTGAATTTGGCGAAAAATGATTAAAAACATTTTTTTTAAAGCAACTAATTTTCTATGAAAATATGTATCGTTTATCTCGGCATTTTGCTTCTAGACCAACATATAAAATTCCAAAATTTAAATGTTTTTTTCCCATACAATTATGGGAAATGGAAATCTGCGATGAGCGACCTCTAAATATTAATATTTCGAGCTCAAATTTTAACAGGCTTGTTTTTACACCTCCTCGAAAGTAAAAATCGAATTGTTTCGAGAAAAAGAAAATAGTCACTTTTTTTGAGCCGGTCTAATGTATATAAGCATAATCTGCAGATTTTTTAAATCGTAGATTGAATAAATGAATAAATAATAAAAACAGTTGCCTACTTAACCTAAAGAAGCAACGGTTGGCAAGAGTTATTCTCCCGCAATGTGAAAATTAGGTCTCTTGTGGACTTTTCTGGTCTAAAACCACATTGACAAACACCTTTTAAAGTTTTGTTTGCGTGATGGGGTTTCAGACGTTCACAATGCTTTTGTTCTATTTTAATCCTTAAGTATAACGCATGGCGCTTTTTTAAGTACATGAAGTTTTTTGCTTTTGTCTTTTTAAGGACACAAATAAAATGCTTTTGTTTTTCTTTAAATTAATTTAAATATCTCAATTCCATGAATTTACGGATTGCTATTTCTGCTCTCAAGGTCTCTTTGTCGCTACAAGAAAAGATTTTGAAAAGACTTTTTCCTCATCTGATTTCTCCATCTTCGTTGATGATATAAAAATTATAAAGGCTCTATCGACAACTCTCGATCCCTCTCAGCAAGAATTAAATTCCTTTCAAACTTCTTAGAAAAAATATATCAAATTTTAAAGGAGACTAAGTCATGAATTTGGCTTTAACAGTAATTTTTTTAGACTGAGTGCATTGAAGAGCGGATTTTATGAAAAAAAGCACTAAAAGAGAAGCTAGAATGTTCGGTTCGGAAGCCTTTGACAAGCTGTGGCATATGAAACTTGTTGAAAAGTTCATAAAATCCTACCCAGAAATTAAAGGAAATAGTTATATGATCTCATGCAAATTGAAGAGAATTGTCTACAAAGAATAAATTCATTCTGTTCAATACCAATTACCCGTGCCGGACTAAGCCAGCGCGGGCCTGCAGCAAATTCTGTCAAGGGGCCCTTGGTTTACTTTAGAATCTCAAAATTAGGGTTTTTAATAAAACAAAATTGTTGCAAATAAACTTTTCTGGACTTAAATGGGCGAAATTTAGAGACAACACTTTCAATATCGACTTCTTTAAGCAAATCATGCTCTATATTCAGCAAAGTGAGATGATTAAGACGTTCTTGGTCCATCGTGTTCATTACATCGTTTTTAATAAGTTAGATGTTGAAAAGGAACGTTCGCCGCAGCAGTTTGTGATCATGCGAGAGATAAGTAAATGCGCAAGGCAATTTCTAAGTTAAGGAAAAACGATTCCTAAGAATTATTTAATAAAAGCTTTTAATTTTATTGGTCCAGAATCTCCTATTTTTTGCTGTCAATTGCGGGAGCCAAATCTGCAGCTCTGCACATATTTGCCGCCTAGGCTGCTCTCAAAATCGTCCTCATAAGCACTGACCATACTTAAAAATTTTTCCCAAATCTCTTTTGTTGTAAAATCTTTAAGCTGTCGAGATACTTTAAAAACACTAGTAATTTTATGTGCGTTGTCAATAATGACAATAAACACCTAAAATTCGAAACGTTTTCCAGGCGTTTGATTTTCAGCAAAGCCTTCCAGCATACTCACCCCCTATGAGTTGACCTTGTCGTGGTGGGGGTGCTTATGGACATCTTCTCCAGCAATCCAGCTGCAGAACCTGACCAACCAACATAACTCAAAAACAAAACCTCAATGTTAGAAAACTTGAAAACTGAAAAAAATGGAAAAAGTAAATAAAAGGAATAAAAAACGAACGGGGATATACGTTCAAAAGTCGGCAGGTGTCGCGACTGCCGGCGATGGCTTGGCCTCGAAAGAGGATAAGTCGCCAGTGACAAATTTATTTACGAAAAAAGAAAAAGCGATTTGCGGAAGGGCTGGGGAGCCGACTGCAGTTCAAGGAAGGCCTCACAAGCTAACCAAGAAATTTGGAGAGCCCTCTGGTTCTAACGCCCCTCCTAAGGAGGATGCCCATACCAGTGGAAGTGTTGCAGTGACTCTTTGCAGCACTTCCACTCATACTGCCCGTATTGAAGGGACCCCGGAGAAGACTGTTGCAGCAAGTAGAGGGGCCGAGACTTTCGGTTCCAACGCGAACTGTGATATGTTGACGAAAGGGCTACCCTCATCAAAAACACTGCCCCAACCTCCCACCTCATCCCATCCTATGTCAAAGGACTCAAGGTCGACCAACCCGGACGGTACGGGCCGAGACTTTCGGCTCCGTGGCTGAAAGGGGAGGACCTCCTTCGAGCCCCGGAAACACTCCTTCCCTCCCCCAAGTTGTAGGCGAAACTGTGACTTACAGTGGGACAAACAACGAAAGGGTGTCCAATCCCCCTAAACCCAAAGTTGGAGGTGAAACTGTGACTTACAGTGGAACTGATAACAAAAGGGTTTCCAATCTCCCTAACCCCCAAGTTGAATGTGAAACTGTGACTTACAGTGGAACTGAAAACGAAAGGGTTTCCAATCCCCCTAACCCCCAAGTTGAAGGTGAAACTGTGTCTTACAGTGGAACGGACAACGAAGGACATCCCAACCTCCCTACATTCCCAAACCACAAAGAAAGGCGGAATGCGGAGAAAATTGCGAAGGTGTTAGGTGCGGTACCTAAACCTAAGCTTGATTCAAAGCAATCTGCCAAACTTGAGTGGGCAATGAAAATCATTGCAATAAATGAAAAACACATCGAAGACTCAACGTCTAAGCGCCAACGCTCGTTCGAGCAGTCAACCCCGAACGCCAAAAGGCCTAAGGTGCAAAAACCAAGCACCCTCAGCTCCAAAAAAGACATGTCGTACAGTGACGCACTGAAGGACAAACCCATTTTCGCTGTCATTGACAGGAGTAACGCGGATGGTGCGATCTCTTTCGATCAATGGGCGATCATCATGAACAAGCTCCAGGCCTCCTACTGGACTCTTATGATGGAAAACCCAGGGGAACCTGCCATCTTTGAGGACGCAGGATGGTATCAGGGGCGCGTCAGGTTAATCGCGTTTGATGGAGAGAGATCGCGCGATCTGTATAAGCTTGCGATAAGCAGGTTAGACGGACTCTGGCCTGGTGCTAAGCTTGAAGTCGTGTCAAGGGAGGATATCCCTTGCAGGCCTAGAGCTCGCGCTAGATTACCAGCAGAACTCTCCTGCAAAGAAACAATCATGAAAATGATTCAATTCGGCAATCCAGCCCTTCCTACCCATGACTGGAAAGTCGCGAAGCTGGAAGAGCCGGAGAGTCACTATAGATCGGCTATAATAGTCATCAATAAGGACTCCCTAGCTCCCCTGGCTGCGACAAAAGGCGTGATTCGGTTCGGCTGGTCTAATATTGCCTTAAAAATATACAAAAAAGATGAAGAACAGAACATCGTTCCATCTTCCATAACAAAAAGTGCGTCTTCAGTGGAAGAACCCGCAGGGCAAGTCGACCCTCCATCCATGGAGATAGACGAACTCGGCACATCCTCTGCTGAAACGTATGATAACAAACCCTCCACATCCGACTTGGATGCCCAAAACGTCGTCAAATTCTCCGACTTGGAGACTGATGACTCCGATGCCCAAAACGTCGTCAAATTCTCCGACTTGGAGACTGATGACTCCGCTAACGAGGTTTCGCTCAGCGAGGATGACCTTCTTAGGTCAAACTCTGAGAGCGAAACAGACGACGACCTCAACCAGACCGTGGTGGGGGTTAGTCTACTTAGTTGTTCCCAAGATGGTGCAGCTAACTCAGATTAACCTCCAACACTCCAAGCAGGCTTCGGCCTCCCTTCTTCTCCGTCTAAACAAGAGGGGGGAAGACATTGTCCTTATCCAAGAGCCTTGGATCATCAAGTCCATCGTTCAAGGACTAAGGACTCCTGGATATACTCTACTGTATATGAAGGACAAAGGTGAACCCAGATCCTGCATATTGGTAAGAAGTAGCACTAATGTATTTTTACTCCCTCATTACAGCAATCGTGATGTAACCACAATAAGATACCAGACCAGTGACAACATCTACTGGCTGGTATCAGCTTACCTCGGCCATGACCATCCTGGCCCTCCTCCATGCGACTTATTTAAAAGTATTGTCGCTGCAGCAGAACGGCAGAAGATCTGCCTCATCATTGGATGCGATGCTAATGCGCATCACACAGTATGGGGTAGTACTGACATAAATGAAAGGGGTGAGTCACTTTTTGATTTTATTTTAAGTACTAACCTTATAGTAAGTAATATTGGCAATGAACCAACATTCATTACCAAAAACAGACAAGAAGTTTTAGATATCACTCTTGTCTCCGATTCGGTTCATCATAGGATTACTAATTGGAAAGTATCTACTGAACACTCCTTTGCTGATCATAGATACATTCAATTTGATCTAAATGAGGAACCTCTCAAGCAACCAATCTTCCGAAACTATCGGAAAACTGATTGGCAAAAATATCGGGTAATTTTGAAAAAGTTTATTAAACCTGAACTTTTACAAAACCCTACAAACAAACAGGATCTAGACAAAAAAGTCAATGATCTTACCACTGCCCTTAACCATTCACTGCAGAAATCCTGTCCTCTTATAAAAATAAGAGGAAAACAGAAACCACTGTGGTGGAGCTCGGGGCTAGAACCGCTCAGGAAGGAATGTAGAAAACTTTTCAACCGAGCTAAACAATCTAAAACTTCAATAGACTGGGACTCCTACAAGGAATCCCTCAAAACTTATAAATATCAACTGAGGAAAAATAAAAGAACTTCCTGGAGAAACTTCTGTGGAAAAATAGAAGATACTTCAGAAGCTTCTAGATTAAGAAAAATCCTCTCAAAGAGTCCGACCATGCCTAGCAGTTTGAAAACAGCTGACGGCTGGACAGAATCCTGCGAAGAAACGCTCAATTTGCTTCTGGACACTCACTTTCCAGGAAGCTCTAAGAACTTATGCAACTATGATTCCACAGAACCAGGTAGCATAATAACAAACAACCCCGATCTGATTACAAGGGAAAAATTAGTTTGGGCCATTAACAGCTTTGACCCATACAAATCCCCTGGACCTGATGGTATAATTCCAGCCGAACTTCAAAAGGCCGCGGACATTATTATCCCTGTCCTTGAAGTAATTCTCATCGGCTGTACCACCTTGAACTATATCCCCACTCAGTGGAGAGAAGTCAAGGTGGTGTTTATACCTAAGGCTGGGAAATCATCCCACGTAAACCCAAAAGATCTCCGACCAATAAGTCTATCATCTTTCCTTCTTAAAACTTTAGAACGACTGATTGATATCCACCTGCGTACAGCTATAGATCCAAAATTGTTATCTACAGCACAACACGCCTACTGCAAGGGAAAATCTGTAGAAACGGCCCTACACACCCTGGTACGTACTATAGAATATTCCCTCCATCACAAAGAATTCACTCTGGCCGCCTTCCTCGACATAGAGGGCGCCTTCAACAACGTCAGCAACTCTGCAATTACAAAGGCACTGACGAAGCTCAAAGTAGATGATTCCATAGTGGAGTTGATAAATCTAATGCTAAAAAGCAGGAGAATCAACTCTACTCTAGGAAACTTCTCTGCAAAGAGATCTGTCAGTAGAGGAACACCGCAAGGCGGAGTCCTATCCCCTCTTCTATGGAATATAGTCGTCAATGAACTTCTAGTTGACTTAGAAGCTGAGGGATTCAAAGTGATTGCATATGCAGATGACGTCTCCATTGCGGTGTCCGGCAAACATGCTCACGTCCTTACGGACCTGATGCAGACCGCTCTAAATAAACTTGTAAAATGGGCGGGAAAATGTGATCTAGGGGTCAACCCTCAGAAAACTGAACTCGTTCTCTTCACCAGGAAATATAAAATTCCTCAACTAACATTTCCATCAATAAATGGAATCTCACTTGTACTTTCAAACGAAGCCAAATATCTAGGTATAATCCTAGACAAAAAGCTAAATTGGAAAGCCAATATACAGGAAAGAATCAGGAAATCCACCGTGGCCTTATTTTCCTGCAAAAAAGCCATTGGTAACAAATGGGGTTTATCCCCCCAAATCACCCACTGGCTCTACACCGCGGTCATCAGACCAATACTCACATACGGAGTAGTGGTATGGTGGACCGCTCTTGATAAAAGGACCTACTGCGACAATTTAAGCAAGGTCCAACGAACAGCCTGTCTGTGTATAAGCGGAGCACTGAGATCAACACCCTCAGCTGCACTAAATACACTCCTAAACCTCACACCACTAGATATCTTCAGCAAACAAATGGCCGCCAGTGCACCCACTCGTATGAGAGCTATCTCCCAATGGACCGATAACAACATCGGTCACGTTGCAATCCTGAATTTATTCGGATCAATCCCCTGTAACTCCGACTACACCATCCCCCAATTGGTTTTTGATAATAAGTTCCAAGTCTCAATCCCACCGAGAACGACCTGGGAAGACGAAGAATTTTTGAGAGATGATTCAATTCATTTCTATACAGATGGTTCAAAAACCGAAGAAGGGGTAGGCTGTGGGGTGTACTCAAACCGACTTAACGTAAGTCTCTCGTTCCGCCTCCCAAACCATTGTAGCGTGTTCCAAGCGGAAATTCTGGCGATCAAAGAGGTCCTATCATGGCTAAAAAAAAACGTGATATCCTCAACGAATATCCGGATTTTCTCAGATAGTCAAGCAGCCCTCAAATCACTCGGCGCTGTTTCTACGAACTCAGTAACCGCCCTCAACTGTCGCTTGTCTCTTAAGGAGATGGCTGAACAGTTCAATATTCACCTTATTTGGGTGCCGGGGCACAGAGATATCGTGGGTAACTGCAAAGCCGATGAACTCGCCAGAGAAGGAACCATTCTACCGATCTCAACCAGCAGGTTGAATATTGGTATACCAATCGCTACATGTAAACTTATGCTAAAGCAAGAGGCAATGGATAGAACAAATCATAGGTGGTACAATATCACCACGTGCGTGGCAACAAAACGGATATGGCCTGGTCTAGATCCAAAACGCACAAGACATTTGTTATCAATTGCCAGATTGCAAGTTAGCTCCGTAATCAATGTCATCACCGGACATTGTCTGATAGGAAAACACGCCATAAGACTTGGCGTTCCCTCAAATGACTTCTGCAGAAGTTGCTTAGATGAGGAGGAGGAGGAGACAATCCCACACCTCCTCTGCTCATGTCCTGCACTCTCTTTTAAAAGAAATCGGCATCTAGGAAAATATTTTCTTGATGATCCAAGCGATCTGGCACACACAGATCCCCTGCATATCCTTCGCTTTATTAAAAGCTCCAAATGGTTTTGTTAAGTGAGGTACTCCCTCGCATAATACTTATGGTATCACAATGGACCTAATATTGGTCTAAGTGTGTCAGTCTGTTTTCCTGACAGCCATTTAAACCTAACCTAACCTAACCTCCAGCATACTAGAGCCCCTGAAATAGTCGTACTTTGTATTTCGCTTGATTCGTTTTGTTGTATGTTCCTGGTAATTTCCAAAAAAATCAAAATTTCAAAAACTAAAATTTTCCAAATGTGAAACGTCAATCTTTCCTCAACTATTTAGGATTATGAAATTAAAATCTTTAAGGAGAAAGACGGTTAAAAAAAAAAACGGGACTACGTTTGCACCATTGAAAAATCGCTGCACTTTGAAGAATATACACTTTTCGCATTCCTAGACATAGAGATTGCATTTAACAATGTCAACAATACAGCAATTACTAATGCTCTTGATGGACTGCACATAGAATAATGCATCAAGAACATGATAATAGCAATGCTCAGTTTACAGTGGGGGATCCAGGATTTGGGCATGGGGGGGGGGGGGGGGGAGGTGGGTCTATTACTCAAAATTTTATTTATATATACGAGGCTTAGCAGATTCAATGAGAAACTATTTACATGATGTTGGCGTCGATTGCTCATATATGTATGGCCAAGGATTCGACGGAGCTCCGGCAATGAGTGTCCAATTTATTGATGCGCAGGCTAATCTGAGATCGTATTTCCCCCTTGCAATTTATGTACATTGCGCTGCACATATGTAGCTTTAGTTTGGCAGTCAATGCAGCATGCGAAGTGTCAGGAATCAAAAATGCGTTAGGAACTATCGGAGCGATTGAAGCATTTTTTCACTGGCCTAAAAGACAAGACGTTCTACACCATGAAATTTCAAAAATGAGAAAAAAAAAACAAAAGTTGAAGTCTGTTTGTCCTACCAAGTGGGCTCAGTCTCATGAAGCAGTTCGAACGTACGTTGAATTGCAACCGGCTGTTATTGAATCTTTGGAAGAAATCAAAACGTGGAAAGATCGAGAAAACTCGCAAAATGCATTGCATCTTTTAACAGCGATTTCGACGGTTGAATTCCAAAAACCGCCTGTCACATTATGGAATCAGTTAATTCGATTGTTTTGCCTTTGAGTCGGGAATTGCAATCTAAAAACCAAGATCTGGGTGAGGCTACTAAGCTGGCAGATGACGCTTTGAATGAATTTAATTACAAACGCAAAAACGCAGATTCTACTTTCCACGTTATTTATCAACATGCTACTAGAATTTGTTCTGAATACGAAATCACAATGAAATTGCCACGCCGCGCCGCCGTCCGCCGCCGGCCGTTGCAATCAACAAAAAAAATCGTTGCAATGTTCAATCACTACTGAATTTCTTTTTACATTCCGTTTCTTGATACGTTCATTTTTAAACTCAAAAGTCAGTTCTCGGAACACAAATCCATTTTCCAAAGTTTCGGGCAACTGTTTCTTAAACAAGAATTGGATTGTTCGAGAAAAAATTTTCTGTCAGAAGTCATGATGTGGAGACAACGAATCCACGGCCAGAACTTCCAAAATGCGTTTGATGCTTTACTGGTTAGTATCTTTCGATCAAAAATTTACATGTAAAAAAGTTTATATGTGACGTGATCCGAGAAAAGGCACCTTCTAGGCAAAAGTGAAAGCTTACACAGCACGCTCTGAAAGGCGCTGATGTACCATTCAAACAAATCTAAAAAATCGTTTCTCTGAATTTATATTTTGTGAAACAATAGCGATGTTACAATTTCTGATTGCGCTTAATGAATATTCAGTAAAAGAACTTGTGTAATTAATCATGATCCAAGAACCGATTTTTTGCCCAGTAAAGTCCCTTTTATCGGATCGAGTCACATAGGCAAACATCAATCTGACGATATTTTTCAGGTTATCAATAGCAAATCGCTCAAGAATGTTTACCTCGGTAATAAGACCGATACTCACATACGGGGTGATTGCCTGGTGGACCGCACTAGACAAGATGATTAACTACATCAACCTGGCCAAAGTTCAAAGAACTGAGGACAACCCCATATCGGACGCCCTCAATGTACTACTAGACATCAAACCCCTGGACATCTTCAGCAAACAAGCCGCAACTAGTTCAGCTACTCGACTCAGAGTCATATCACAGTGGACCGATAATCAAATCAGTCACACTTCCATTGTAAATAACTTAAGATTCCTACCGAATAGATTCGACTACACCACCCACAAGTTGGTGTTTGATAATAATTTCCAAATCACCATCCCCTCGAGATCTGTATGGAAGGATCGTACTATCCAGAAAAATGTAACAATACACTTCTACACCTATGGTTCAAAAACCAGCGAAGGTGTAAGAAGTGGAACCTACTCAGAAAAACTGAATCTCAGTCTTTTCTTCCCACTACCCGATCATTGTCGTCATGTGTTGATTTAGGTTGTCTTAGCATTACTGAAGAAGAAGTTCTTTCAATGTTGTCCACCTTAGATCAAAGTGTTAAATAAGCTCCAGATAATCTGCCACCAATTCTTCTTAAATCCTGCAGGACTAGTTTAGCTAAACCTCTTAGCATAATTTTCAATAAATCATTGGCCAATGGCGAATTTTTAGATTGTTGGAAAACTTCTTTAATAACTCCAATACACAAGGCTGGTTGCAAAAACCAGATAAATAATTACAGACCTATAGCTAAATTACAACTAATACCCAAGGTATTCGAAGCTATAGTTAAAAATAAAATTTATGAAATCGTCCGGAATTATATATCTGAATTTCAACACGGCTTTGTTTCTGGGAGGTCAACAGCTACAAATCTCGCCATTTTTGCAAACTATTGCCTTAAAACAATGGAAACACGTCAACAAGTTGACACAATCTTTACTGATTTTGCTAAAGCTTTCGATCGTGTTCAACACTCAGTTCTAGTTAGCAAGCTAGAACGCTTCGGTTTTCATTCAAATATTTTGAAATGGATTCGCAGCTATTTAGAAAATCGTATACAATACGTAAAGATTGGTTCTTCTATATCTACTGCTGTCTATAACTACTCTGGTGTTCCTCAAGGCAGCCATCTTGGTCCTCTATTATTCTTACTCTTCATCAATGATCTACCTTCCTTTATTAAACACTCAAATTTTCTTTTATTCGCAGACGATCTTAAATTATTTAAATGCATTGCTTCCGTATCAGATGCTTATGACCTACAAGATGATATTAATAATATCACACATTGGTGTAATCTTAATGGTCTGCAAATGAATATAAGCAAATGCTCAGTTCTTACATTTTACAGAATTCTCTCGACGGTAAATTTTCAGTATTCGATCCAAAATGAAATTCTAACAGTGGTGGAAAATCATAAGGATCTTGGGGTAGTCTTTGACCACAAGCTGAGTTTTTCAATGCACTATGATTACATCATATCACGTGCAAATTCATTATTTGGTTTCATGCGTCGCAATACCAAAGAATTTCAAGATCCATGCACATTGAAGACCTTGTTTAATTCTTTGATAAGATCAAGGCTTGAATATTGCAGTATTATATGGAATCCATATTACCAAAATAACATTTCACGTATTGAAAAGATTCAGAAACGGTTTACAAAATTTGCTCTACGAAAGATGAATTGGAACGGTGATTTGCCAGTCTATGAAGCTAGATGCACCTTATTAGGTATTAAGCCCCTATACAAAAGGCGAATTTATTATGCGGTCTTATTTGCGCAGGATGTTCTAACTGGACACATTGATTGTCCACACCTGCTTTCTTAGTTTTATGTTTATACTCCGTCTCGTACTTTGCGTCCAAGAGACCAGGATTTCTTTTATGTTCCTAGACATTATACAAACTATGGATTAAGCGAACCTATATCTTCTGCATGTATTTTTTATAACCGTTATGATAATTTTATTGATTTTAACATGAACAGATTATATTACAAAAGCTTTATAATGTTTTTGATGTGAGCAATTATGTACATATATTATATTAATAATTTATGCTTAATGTTATTGCATTTTATTTTACTTCTGTAAATTAAGTCTATGAAAGATAATGTTCTTGTTAGACGTAAATAAATAAATAAATAAATAAATAAATAAATTGTATTGTTTTCCAAGCGGAAATTATGGCGATTAAGGAGGTGCTGTCTTGGCTCAAAGAAAACGTCATATCTTCCACGGATATTCGAATGTTCTCGGACTGCCCTTAAATCTCTTGCCTCTGTCTCTACAAAATCCATTACGGTCCAAAATAGTCAGATGTCTCTGAGGGAGATGTCAAATCAGTTCAACAATCATACCTTTCATGGTTGCCGGGACACAGAGACATACCAGGCAGCTGTATGGCACACAAACTAGCCAAAAAGGACACGACCACTTATAGGTATACCATCGCTACATGTCAACTCCTACTTAGACAAAACACTTTAAGGATAACAAACACTAGATGGAATGAGACTAACAACTGCTTTGCAACCAAAAAAGTTTGGCCGTGTGTAGACTCAAAACGCTCGAAAAGTTTGTAAGCTTTAAACCGCTTGTATCTAGGTTCTATAGGTGGTACCCGTGGCGTGATGGTTAGCATGTCCACCTGCTGACCCAGAGGTTCGAGGTACCAATCCCAGCAGAGGCAAAAATATTTTTCCACGGGTATCGCCTTTCGCGAGGAATTGGTAAGTCCTCCGTTAGTAAATTCATTGCCATGAAAAGTGGTTTCTCAATTAGCCGTTTGGAATCGGCAGAAAATTGTAGGTTCCCTCCATTCCCTCACAGTTAGTAACCGCCCTCAACTGTCGCTTATCTCTTAAGGAGATGGCTGAACAGTTCAATATTCACCTTTTTTGGGTGCCGGGGCACAGAGATATCGCGGGTAACTGCAAAGCCGACGAACTCGCCAGAGAAGGAACCGTTCTACCGATCTCTACCAGCAGGTTGAATATTGGTATACCAATCGCTACATGTAAACTTATGCTAAAGCAAGAGGCGATGGGCAGAACAAATCACAGGTGGAACAATATCACCACGTGCGTGGCAACAAAACGTATATGGCCAGGAATAGATCCAAAACGCACAAGACATTTGTTATCCATTACCAGATTGCAAGTTAGCTCCGTAATCAATGTCATTACCGGACATTGTCTGATAGGAAGACACGCCATAAGACTTGGCGTTCCCTCTAATGACTTCTGCAGATGTTGCTTAGATGAGGAGGAGGAGGAGACAATCCCACACCTCCTCTGCTCATGTCCTGCACTCTCTTCTAAAAGAAAGAGGCATCTAGGAAAATATTTTCTTGATGATCCAAGCGATCTGGCGCACACTGATCCCCTGCATCTCCTTCGCTTTATTGTAAGCTCCAAATGGTTTTGTTAAGCGAGGTACTCCCTCGCATAATTTCTATGGTATCACAATGGATCTAATATTGGTCTAAGTGTGTCGGGTGTATTCCTGACAGCCATTGTAACCTAACCTAACCATTCCCTCACAAGGCATGGTTGTGTGAAATGCGCTTGGTCCAGGGGCTCCTCGCTCTGTTGCCCCACCCTATTAATTTTTTTAGGTTCTACCATATGTGTTCTTACGGGACACTGTCTAATAGGAAGACACGCCAAAAGACTTGTTGTATAGTTTTGTTTAGTTTATTTCATTTCATCAATCAGAGTCTTACATTCTCTTACAGATTACGACTTACATACTAAATAATCCAATGATATCTGCAGAAGCTGCATGGATGAAGAACAGGAAGAGACCGTTCAACACCTTCTTTGCTCATGCCCAGCACTACTTCCTAAGAGGAAAGCGTATCTCGGTGAATTCCACTTCGACGATACTAGCGACTTGACTTACATAAACCCTAATAGCCTTCCAAAATACATTAAATGTTCCGCGTGGTTCGACTAGCATGTGATTAACCAGCTAACCCCGAAATGACAATTAAGGGGTGATCAACTCGTTAATCTCACATCGGGTTTTCTTGAGATTAGTAGGTGATCAATTTGCTGATCTCTGTGGTATCACAATGGACCCTTGTGGTCAAAGTGTGTCAGGCAATGCACGTACGCACATACTCATTGGCAGACAGCCACTTCCACCTTACTTAACTTAACCTTCACACAAAATTTTATGGAGATCTTTGGAGTCGTTTTCGAGAAAAATAAGAATTACCATACAGGTGGCATGGCCGGTACTGTTAATTCATGATCTAGACTCTAGAGATTCAATTCCAAAAATCCCTCTGTAGGCTGCTCCAAAGAACCTAACTTCAAATTTTGAAGAAAATCAGTCAAGCGGTTCAAGCTGTAGATCTTTTAACGGGCATGACAGAATTCAGGGCCCACTTTTTTCATATTCTCTATCATTATAGTGTCATTTTTAGCTGTTATCTCAAAACGGTAGCAAAACTTGCCTTGTATTACCTTTAATCGCAATAATCGCCATCGAAACTTATTATTGTAGATTCATAAAGAGAAGTATAGAAAAAAAACCAATAAACTTAATTAGATGACCAAACCTTTGATCCTTCGACTGACAATAGTCCAAGTGATGTGGATGAAGATTAAACAACGAGCATAGCCAGAATGATATGCATTGTGAAATTTCGATGCCAGAAGCAATGTTGTTGTGTATCCATGAACATCAACCCGCCGCGCCGTCGATCTCAATCAGCTTAAAATTTCAAGCGCGTTCCTGTAGAGAGCTGTGCACAAAAGTCTCGGAATATTCACTAACAAGGTCCAATCGACACAGAGCTATTAAAGGCCCACGGAAATTCGCAGTTCGTTTTTCGATTCGTTGTTAAGCAGCTTGAATTGAACATCAATTTTGTGCGAAAAATTTTCTTCTCTGACAGGACACAGGACACATTTCTTGGCAGCTACGTTAACAAATAAAATTGACACACCTGGGGCTCAGAACCCAGCACGTTATTTTCGGAAATCCAATTCATAAACTCTGAGAGTGATAGTTTGAAACGAATTGTGGAGTGATGACATAATTTTTTTGGCATTATTACCGCACTAATGTTTCTACGCAGACGAACTGACATCGGTCTCATAAAGGTATTCGTATAAAACCACCTGACGACTGTTATTTCTAAAGTCTCTCATACCAACTCGGAAATGGTCTGTTTATGCTCAGCTCATATTGATTTGTTGCCTTCATAACCATGAACATAGGTAGGTATAGGTATACTTAAACAACAAGGAATGTGATGATTACACGTTATTCGTATAAATTCAAGTAAAATGTAGTCATTCAAATTATCATATTCATCATAATGTGATGGAAATTACCCATTTTACGAGCTGGTAGGCAAAGCACCTAAAATGAAATAAGGTCAGACGACAGACTGGTATACATGAAAAGTTATTCAGAAAGATTGGCATACCAATCAACAAAAGACGGAGCGAACAAAGGAAAAAATCGATTATTCTGGAAAAATGATTTTCATAAAGAAAGAAAAACATTTGAGGTAGGTAAACGATAATGTTATGTACGCTAAGGTTTCACTGTTTTAAACATAAAATTCCATTCCGTACGATTTATATAACATCATAGAAACATTCGTGGGTGGGTGCAGTGTAAAAATAATTTCTCCAAGGATCAATTTCAGAAGGTTCACATTTTGAATAATTGCACCACATGATTAAACAATGGAGTGGCAGGCAGCAGTACCTAGGAGAGGAGGAGGTACAATAATGGAGATTAAAATTTTGAAAGCAGACTGAGTATCGTTTTTATGGAGAGACATACATCTTGCAAAAAATCGACATTTATTTCCGGTACGTCAAAGTCACAAGCATTCTTCCTTCGTATTTATAACTACCTGTTGCCTTTCAATACTCATAGCAAAAGAAGAGCTTTAAGTCTTCCAAAGATGTCATCTACTTTAAAATAGCTTCATTTATAAATTTTTAACGGTCCTTTGTGTCGTCAAATTTCAAAAGTAATAAATACCAACATGTTTGAGCAAAGTTAAGGGATAGCAAACAAAGCAAATGTTTACCTTTGTTGGAACGGTAGTTGAAAGGGAGCTACGAGTTCATGAGTGCGAAAATGTGTGGGTACGAACTTTTCATTGTAAAGGGTTCGCCAAATAACTTTTTTTTTTTTTTGGAAAATGCTATAAAAAAACTACTGAATATTTTCTCAAATTTCTTTTTTTATTTGAAAGTACAATCCTTCCGGTTGATAATGAACACGATCGGTCCAATTTTTAAGCACATTATCGATTGTGTGCAGCTGTATTTCACCAATGGCTTCACGAATATTATCCTTTAAAGCGTCAACTGTCTCTGGCTTATCGGCGTAACACTTATCTTTTACGGCACCCCACAAATAATTGTCCAACGGTGTCAAATCGCAGCTCCGAGGTGGCCAAACGACATCAGCTCTGCGGCTGATAATGCGATCTTCAAAAACAGGGCGCAAAACATCGAGTGTAGCTTCGGCTGTGTGGCACGTAGCGCCGGCGCGGCGCCATCCTGTTGAAACTAAATGTTGCCAATATCCTCCGCTTCAATTTTTGTGAACAAAAATTAGTTCAACATGGTCCGATAACGATCTCCATTGACTGTAATGGCCACTCCTTGCTCATTTTCGAAGAAAAATGGCCCAATTATGCCTCTGGACCAAAATACGCACCAAACAGTGACTCGTTTTGTGGGTATCGGCATTTCAATGTATGTGTGCGGGTTTTCTGTGCCCCAAATACGAGAATTTTGCTTGTTTACATACCCGCCAAGATCAAAATGAGATTCATCTGATAAGATGATTTTTTTTTTTTGTAAAGTCGGCATTTTCTCTCGTTCGCAGGCCCACTTAGCGAAGCGAAAACACAACCATATTCGTTCAGCGGAAGGATAAAACTTATTATTTGTCAAATCAGACATGAGCTTAGTGTTACCATTCCCGAAATAAGCACTAGTTGCAAAAAAACGTTAGATGGCGGACTCGTTATAACCTTCCAAAGTCTTGCATGTTTTGTTCGTGGCTTGCGATGGGATGACGAATTTAACATCATTTACACTTAACTTAACTTTATTCACTGTTATAAAAAGGAAAGACTTTGTGGTTTGTTTGTTTGTTTCTATAAAATAGGCTCCACGACTACTGAGCCGATTTGAATGAAATTTGGAACAGTGATGGTCTAGTCTAGACTGAAATCCTGAGAAGCAACAAATACAACCTTTTTTCCTTTCCATATTGCTTTGAGAGCTGAAACGGGAACGGAACATATCCGCAAACCTAGTGGAAGCTGTACCAATTTCATACTTAATTTCATCCCCATTATCCCACTGGAACGGAAACTTGAAAACTACTTTATTTACTATGCTCATTTCGATCAACGTAGGTCACAAGCTACACTAGGAAAGCCATGCCATTCTCAAAAGAATCAAAATACTTTGGGATCATTTTAGACAGCAAAATGTCATCCTAAAACGCATTTCCAACAGAGCAGCCAAGTCCCTATGGACTTGTCGCAGCATTTGCGGAAAAAACTGGTTTCTAAAACCTAAAATGATGTACGACCTACATATACGTTGGTAGTCACACAAACAATAAAGTACGCAGCTGTAGTATGGTGGTCTAAACAAAGTAAAAACGGCAATCCAAAAGCTAGAAAAGGTTCAAAGATTGGCAACAACATGCATTACTGGATGCATGCGTTCAACTCCAACATACGCTCCAAACGTCAATGTTGGACTACCACCAGTTCACCTCTTCACAAAAATGAAAGCAATTCACCGTCCTCTCCATCAAGGACACAACACCTAAGCCCAAAAAGTCACCTGTCGATAATGGACAGTCTAGAGAAAACCTTAATACCTTTCGTATGTGCTTGGATGCTACTACTCCCATATACAACTTCAAAATCAACTTCTCCATTGTCATCCCCCTAGGGAAGATTGGGAGAACACAAAGCCTCACCCTTCAAAGCAAGATATGGTCTGAAATGGTCAAAAATGGAAACTGGTACAGGTTCCGGCATTTTCATGGACTCTCTCAGAACGAATTTCTCAGTAAGTCTCACTCGTCTATTTTCCAAGATAAAGTCTTTGCCATTTACCAATGTTCGAGAACAATATTTTCATCGGACACAAAAAACACAACAATATTCATTTTCTCAGACAGCCAAGCTGCACTAAAAACGTTAAGCTCACCTGTCATAAGATCCAAACTAGTCCAAGAGACAGTCTTGTCACTTTCTGAGCTAGAAAGGAAACACTGTAATCCTCCACTGGATCCCAGCACACAAAGGCTATGAAGGCAGACGTCTTAGCTAAGGACGGCGCATCTAAACCATTCATCGGACCTGAACCCTTCTGCGGTATAATAAATAAAAGCATCTTCAAACACACTGCCAAGAACATGCTACTGTATAAATCAAATAAAGTTTGGTGTTACTCATCTGGTCAAACCCGTTCAAAACTCTTTTTACCAGAACATACTGAAAAAGCATCAAAATTCCTACTGAACTTCAATACGAAAACCCTAAAAATTTGTACAGGACTACTAACCGGCCACTGTTCTTTAAAGAAACACCTTCACCAAATGAGGTTAAAAGCGGAATCCTTCTGTCGACTTTGCCTCGAAAATGAAGAATCATCTCTGCAGATCATTACGCAATATCCAGCACTTTTACGTCTTAGAAAGCAAATGAGTATGAGACCATCCCCTTAGATAAAGGGCGGCCATGGTGCAGTGATAGAGTGTTCTATAGACAGACCGGACGCGAGAGTTCAAAACCCGCTCTGGGTATCTACTTTTCTTTCAACCTCCCATAATTCATCTGGACTCCGCCATTGAGGTAAAATGTAAAGTTACTAAGACCTTATTTCCATTTATTGCACTAAAAAAAAGGGAAGGCTGGCACCCTGGCAGTACCATAGACCGGAAATTAGGTCTGAATGCTCCAAATCAGCATAAGCGTCCTCTTTTAATAAAAAAAATCGTCAACTTATGCTCATACTTTTTGTGCATTGCCCAGCATTGTGAATCGTATGTGAGTTCTGGAAGCACATCCGTGGTTTAAAGTAATATGTACTTCCTTCAGTTTACCTCTAACACAGAGTTTTCTCACCACTTTATCCACCATACGCTTGCTTGATGATTGATGTCCCACAAGCAAGACTCTGGAACTGACAAATGTGCAAGGAGGCGAATTGGCGATAGTAGAAAAATTATTATTAAGAGTGAAGTCATCGGATTAAAAAAATTAACTTTCTTTTGTGCAAAAAAAAACTGCCATTTGCATTTTAAGCAAACAACAGCTAATTCAACTGGGGCTGGCCCTACTCACATGTTGTTTCAATTAATGTCTGGAATAGGCTTGTCTCGATCGTGAAAAGGATGCAAGTACTCAGTCTATTGGACAGGAATCCTATTAACACCTAAATCATTAACCCATACTTTTAGTGGTTTTTGCAGTAGAAGTTTGTCTTTATTTCTTCTCCATTGTTATCGGGCGGATCTATTTCCAGAGTTAAGGGCTTCAACAGTTTACATCTGTATCAGAAAATTGGTATCCCTTTAAGATAGAAAACAATACCCACATAATGTACAAAACAAAGCAAGCGGCTATTTCATTTTGTAAAAACTCACCAACAAATGTAAATACAGTCGACTCTCGTTAATTCAAACTTGCGATAATTCGAACCTCTCGATAATTCAAAGTTATCACGAATTCCCTACAAAATCTCTTGATATTTCGAACTAATTCAGTACATTTTTATACACTTGGTAATTCGAACGAAAAAATCATTGCTATATAATAAAACGACGCGGTAATTCGAAATCATCGGCGTCCAACACTCGACAATTCGAAGTTGCAGAGAGAAAGAGGTCGAATGATTGTATCTTCCAATACTTATGGATTATGAAGAATCAGCAGTAGAACCATTAGTAGACATCAGCGGTGTGAGTTTTTCTGACTTTGTTCAAGTGGATGACGATGTTGCTGTCTCAGGTGCACTAACCGAAGGCGAAATCTTAACTGCGACAGATACGAATGAAAAAAGCAACGGTGAAGATGAGGACGATACATCAGAACCCTTAACAGAGGTGTCAGTTAAGGAAGCACGATCATCATTCGATACCTTACAACGCTTCTGTCTACAAAACGAAAGTGATGAAAACGCATTTCAGGCACTTTTTCTCTTAAAAAAAGTTATTGAGCAGTCTGAGCATCAGCAATGTGTTTTGAAGCAAACGAGTATTACAGAGTTCTTTCAAAAACATTAACTAGTTCACATCATGAATAAGTTTATTTATGTTTACGAATGTACATGTACACTCTAATTTTTTTTTTTTTTTTTTCATAGCTATAGAATAGCAGTTTATAAATAATATGTAATTTCTTGATCAATACCTTGTTATTCGAAGTTTTATTTATTTTCTCTCACAAATTTCGAACCATTTGATATTTCGAACATTCGATAATTCGAAGTATTTTAAGAGTCCCTCCAGTTTCGAATTATCGAGAGTCGACTGTATATGAATTTTAGTTACACTCAAAAATTTTCTGCAGATTCTTAAGGCCCCAGCCCATAGAACGCGTGGCGTGCGGTAGGAGCGGCGCCGGCGCGGCAGCTGATGCGGTGGGTTTTACCGCGCGCAACTGATGGGGGTGAATAATGAACGCGGCGCGGGTTTCGGACAATTGTTTATTTGCTAGAATTGTTTTTCAACAGGCAACACAAACGTCAAACGAACTAGGGATGAGTCGATGAGTCACTATAACTAGAGGTGATTGAGGTTTTCACTGGTACAAGGATTATATTTTCTTGAATGCTTCAAATACCTCATTTTCACTTAGGATTGAATCCCGTTTCAGTTCGAATTAGTTTCAGGTTATACCTTTTTATGATGCGTTAAAAACAAAACAGCATAATTTTTGACTTTAATAACCAAAATATGTTGTAAGCTTGCGTTCCACTGGTTATGCGTTCCACTGGTTTAACGATTCGCCTTTTCTGATTTGAAAAAGTTTTTCGTGAAGCTGGTAATATAGGTGGCGATAACAGCGTTTTCAATACTTTTTTCTTAATTGGAATACTTTGCTCGATACTGGATTGAAAAAAATTACAACTTAAGTAATTTATTGTCTCTATTTATCACAGGAAAAACGGGGGTGTATTTACTTTGAATAAATAATTTATATAAGTTTGTAATTTGGAAATGAAAATGGCGCCACCATAGATTTTGAAAGTTTTTTTTGAACTAGAATACTTTACTAGCTTCTGGCTTAAAAAAAAACACTATGAAGCTACGCCGCCGACGCTGCATTTTCGCTGTTGTCACAATATTTCTTCATGTTTGTGTGGTTACTTACATACTCTTGATAAAAATAAAATTTTGTATGTGAAACTGTTGCCGTCACAACAACAAAATCGCTTCAATTTGGGAAATCTCTAAATAGCCTACTCTCAATGGGACAAAAACGTATTCTTTCCTCTCCATTTTTGCACTTTTTGTTTTTAGAAATCACTTTTATTAATGTTATTGTATTCTTACACTCATTTAGTGTAGAATGAAAAGATTGAGTCAAACACAAATTAATTTATATCATAAAAAAAAATTATGTGTTCGAAGTGAAGGGAAAAGATTTATTATAACATTTGCTTATGGTGAACATATTTAGAACATAAAATAGCTTCTATTGCGTTACTTACTTGCTATGGGTTTTATCATAAGTGAATTGAAGACATCTCGCTAATGAAAATATGAGGTTCTGGAAAAATTTATGTGAAAATTTGTAAGTATTTGGGAGTTGCTACCAAAACCACGTTTTTGTCCCAATGGGAATAGACTATAAGCCTAAAAAGTGCATGTCAAAGTTCATATATTCACATATCATATACCTATAAAAAAAACATTAGCCGTATTTTATTTTCCTTGTGATCTGATCCGGATCAGATTTGCTTTGAAAAATATATGTATTTGCAAAAACAACACAAGATCTAACTTTTTTTTGGATCACAATTCCAGATCCAGTTTTTAGTTTCAAGTCTAACACCTAGGGCTATTTTTTCATCGCATATGTTGTCGCCTTTATTTGAAAGTGAGTGAAAAAAAACTAAATGTCAAAATGAAAAAAGTTTGAACATACATAAAAAAGTTGCAGTACGTACTACGAGCTGCAAATAGCTTTTTATATATTTATTCTTGCGAAAAATAAGTTAAAAATTCAAAGGAAGTTTTGCATGCATGCGTTAAAAATCAGGACTTTCTCTTTAGCTAATAAGTTCTGAGGCTATTAGCTGAGAGTATGGGCAAACGCTGTATCAATTTGAAAGCAATGTTGTGCAAACATTTTCAAGCTGTTTTCGGAAGTAAACTTATTTTTTAGCAGTTTTAGTACCACGTTCCTTCTTTTATTGTGTAATTATTTTCACATTTAATTTGTTTCAGAGTCATCTTTTTGGAATACATACCTCCGATGAATATTTATATTGTGTGCTTGTGAAAATGGTCATATCAACGTTTGCGGCACCAAAACCAAAATCAAACTTCAAGCATTGTTTAGTGACTTGTAGAGCGTTTTTTTAATCTTTCAAGATATTTCACCTTGTGTTAAGACTTATGAGGTTGTTTCCAATAAATTAACTATTGTGGCCAATAAATCAACTACGCATTCGTATTCATATTCATTTTATTCAATTTTATTAGAAAAACATGACACTTACATCCTTATACATCTTGCAAGTATTCAAATTTGTGTGGTTTCGGATACATTCCTTTTGGTGGTGGAGATGTTGGTATTTTTGATTCAAGCAGGAAACTAAAACAGTTTCTAAAAAGCGCGTTAGTTCTTCATAATACTCACGGGCACGCATGTACCTGGGAAGCCGAATAAGTGTGTGAATAAAACTCTAAAACACTAGAAAGTAAAGAAGAACTCACTTCGGAATGTTTTTTTTATAACAGTGTTGTTGTTGGCTTGCTGCAACCGTTGCTGAAAAAACTGAAAACTTGGTAGAAAAACGTAAGGCAATTTCTTGGTTGTCAGACTTTAATCAAGATTTTGTGCAAACATGTTTGTATGTTGGCTGATTGTGATCCGACATACGTAAAAAAACAAAATACAGCCATTCTTAAAAAGCCTTAAACCTTGCGCAAACCAATGCGGTGAGTGCGTGCGATGCGATTGCGATAAGTCAAATCCATATGCATTAAGTCAAACGTCCATAAGATTACATAGGGATTTGACTTATCGCAATCGCATCGCACGCACTTACCGCATTGGTTTGCGCAAGGCTTTACTAGATAAAGCCTTTTTATAACTCAACGAGGTTAACTCCTTTTACCGAAGGAAATATAATGCAATCTCCTATCTATAGTTTCCTCTATATCCTTGACTAATAGCTGCTTTATCATGATTGTTTTTATATTTCACTAGTATCGTAGCAGCAGCATTGGCGAGAAGAAAATAAACTGTTTCATTTTCTGTATCAAAAACAATTAATTGGAAAACAATTTTTCTTCCTGTCTATCTGTCAAGCTTTAGATCAGTGCTACAAACGTTTAAAAGCAAAACTTTTTTCTGATCCAAGTTGGTTTATTATCAAATCTGATCCGGATCAGATCACGAAGGATAATAAAGCACGGCTATTGTATCTGTTCTGGCACTTGACTGAAGAATTAATTTTTTTCCGACAAATGAAGCATAAGCTTTTTGAATTGTGACTTCAGTAAAATACAGCTAAAAATTCGTTTTTTAATACTTTTTTTTTGCTGTTGTCAAACTTTAAAATGCTTTTGTTTCATTATTTTCAAAAAGAAAATTGATCGTTATGGCTTAACTAACATATTTTCAACATTTAAAATAGTTTGACAATAAAATCTGATTGAAAATGCTACTTAAACTGTTATTTTAGCAGCAGTAGCAACCACAGTTGAGTCACATCTCTGAGGTATCAGTTTGTCCTATCTCATCACTAGCAACAAGAGAGAACTTCAAATTTGTTTGCACAGCAAATATCACCGCGTGAGAGCCCCGGCAAAGTAGAATGTAGAAAGTTGGACTACTCGCCGCGTTCGGCGCGTATGGGTTCAAAACATATTTTAGTTAAGGCCTCAACCCATAGAATCCGTTGCGTCCGTTCGCTCTCGGATTCACCTGACAGCTCGATTAAATACACACGATCTTATGAGAGGTGACCCATAAGCATCGGATGCAACGGACGCAACGCAAAAAGTAGCCCAACTTTTAACTTTTTGCGTCCGGCAGAAGAGAGACATGCGCAGTAAGAACCAATTTGAAATTTTCTCTTCTGCTAACATGAGTGGTCTTGTTGAGTTGAGACACCGCAACGGATTCTATGGGTCACCCCAATCCGTTGTGTCCGGTAAAACTCACAGCTGTCAGGTGAATCCGGCAGCGAACGGACGCAACTGATTCTATGGGTCGGGGCCTTTAATTTGCTTGAAGTATGGAAACACAAAAGGGACAGCTGTTTATTAAAAGTTTCTGTGTATCTAACGACTAGTTCACTCTGACGTATACGCAACTTTTTTCACAATTTTAAAAAACTAAAAACTAACTCAATTCTTGAAAAACTGCCAATAGACCACATTGTGAAAAAAAAAAACTAAAAAATCAGCTTGAATAATTCTTTAACCATCAGAATGCTTCGTTATCCCTCAGTAACATATAGACTATATTTAATCTCCGCAGTCCCAAGAGAACTGCAACGGAAACTCAAAAACAACTTTAGCCATAAGAAAAGTTCTTTCTCCGTTAGAATGCAACATTATCTTCAAGCCACATTTACCATATTTCATCCTCATACTCCCATGGGAAGGGAACGGGAACTCAAAAGACACCAAAGCGATTTCAATTGTTATTCTTACACATTATGCTATTAATTTATTATTCCTTTAATAAACGAGGTTTGTGACATACTAAATGATATCTTGAGTTCGTTTTGTTTTGTTATGCCAAAAAAGTATAACTGTAGCAGTGAAGAACTTTTTCAGAGCATTTTGGGAGATTTCTTATAAAGGGTTTTTCAACAAAAGTAGAGCGACAGGGACAGCAAACGACGTCATATTTCTTGCCGCTCTCTTGACATTTCTCTTCAGTAAGGTTTGCCATTTCATGATGGAAAGATATACGAGCCAACCAACCGAAATTTGGAGTCAGTGGCCTCATTTAAGAGCGCTACGTCAAATTTATGGTCGTCATAATCGTCCTAGCAGATCAACAATTGAGCGTCTAGTCTCTAGTGGGAAAATTTGAATCCACAGGCACAGTACAAAATATTCCCGTGCCAGTGAGACAAAGAAGTGGCCGCAGTGTCGAGAATATTGTTGCCGCTGAGGCTTCAGTTGCAGAAAACCCAAATATGTCTCTCAAACGTCGCTCTCAATTATGTGAAAAGATCTTGGCTTACATCCTTACAAGATTAAATTGACGCAAAAACTGAAGCCGCTTGACCACCAGAAGCGTCGTATGTTCGTGAATTGGGCTGAGCAACAACTTGAAAATTATTCGGATGAGGCTCATTTCTGGGTGAATGGATTCATAAACAAGATATGCGGTATTGGTCAGGAAGCAATCCACACGTACTCCATGAGTCATCATTACATCCCGAAAAAATTACGGTTTGGTGTGGTATGTGGTTATGGGCCGTTCTTCTTCCGTGATGATCAAGACCGGCACGTTTCTGTGCATGGGGATCGGTACCGTTCAATGATAACCGAATATTTTTGGCCGACATTGGTTGATATGGTCTTGTGGTTCCAACAGGACGGCGCGCCAGAAGCCACAAAGTGAATGTCACAATCAATTTATTGGAAACCAAGTTTAGAGAAGGTGTTATCTCACGAAATGGTCCAGTCGATTGGCCGCCTCAGTCGTGCGATTTGACGACGTTAGACTGTATGGCTACGTCAAGTCTATGGTCTATGCCAACAAGCCAGCGACGATTGATGAACTTCGTAAGAATATCGAACGTGAAATTGCAGCAGTATAGGCCGATTAATGCTTGAAAACCGTCGAAAATTTGGTTCAGCGTCTGGAGCGTGCCCGTGGTGGCCATGCATAAGAAATCGACTTTTATACAAATAATGACATCAAACGCACTTTCACAGGAATAAAGAATTTCATTGATTGGATATCACCGATTTTATTTTATTTAAAAAAAACTTTTGTAGCGCTCTTATTGAAAAACCCGATTCCTAAATAAATTGTTTAGCCCCAAATATTTACTAAGCATACATTTCGACCCGCAATTGGAATGCTCTACCTGACTCTGTTTTTCCCCTACATTACGATTCACAAAGGTTTAAAAGAAACGTTCATCGGTGTCTTCTTTAGAATTCTCTCCTATTTTCCTAATTACTCGCATTGTGTTTTGTTATATTTTAAAGGTATTCATATCCCCTTGACGTGCGCATTAATTATAAAAAAAAAACTTTCAGCATTCGAAGTATTCGATTTCTTTTAAAAACATTCCAAAAGTGTCACTTATTTCGAGGGGTCACACAAGTGGAGACAGCAAGAACGAAATGTTCCATAAAAACGAAATCGTTGCACTGAGAAGCAAAAACTACAAATGCAAATACTTTTATGAAAAAAAAGACCAGATACATCTGGAAAATCGCCAAAGAGCTCAATGACATATTTTTAAGGCCTAATTTAGTTCGTGGAACTATGAGTAAATTAAGCAAAAAAAAAAAATTTGAGTGCCCAAGAAAAACTAAGTATATTTTCAAGAACTGCTGGGTGCATGTCTTCACATAATTTTGAAGTGTATGTTGCCAAAAATGTACTTGACTTAAAGTGTAGGTATAATAAATGGGATTAAAGAAAAATTATTCAAAATGAATAGAGTGCAAGATGTGTATTTGCGTTTCTCCGATTGATCGAATGCTGTAGCTTTGGCGTCATACAGTAGTGGTATTTATTTTGACTCATTTTCAATAGGCATTATGTGATGACAGTATGATGTATTTTTATCAAAAATGCTGATGATCGGATCGGAAAACTTATGATTCTCTGAATAAAATAGTAATTACTCGTATTCAAGGAATAAACAAATAAAATATTTGAGCACTACAAGTTCGCAAAGAGCCGGAATTTTTTTTTTTTGCATTTCAGAGATAATGTGGTGCTGAACTTAGAACAAGTTCATATGTACACACTTTTCTACGCTCTTCATCATGAATGCTAGTATTAGTAGCTAGCAAGTAATAACCTCAAATCAATCAAACATGAGTTGAGATTACATCATTCTACCCATTCGAGTCAATGGCTCATTCATGCCGTAAATCGTTATAGTGTATGGGCAGTGGATCAAACCAAGTTGCGCAGATGGTAAGATCCGCCTCGAAAGGTAAATTTTGCACAAGGTTTTAATGAAAAAAAAAAAAAAAAAACACCAGATCATTAATGATGCGCCTTTGTGAAGGAAGTTGCATTTGAAAGTATTGAATTCTGTGCACATAGGGTGGTAAATCGTATGGGTTATGCCAAGGAAGCCCTTTGAGAGTGAATCTTATAATTTTATATTACACGGATTCAATTCTTGAGATGTGTACTTCATAGAAACTTTGGCATTTGCTGTGGTTTAGAATGAACCCATTCTTACAACTTGTACGAACGGCTTGGGGATGAGAGCGATCAAGCGAGCCAGTTAAATTTTTAAAAATTTTCATATCATCAGCAAATATTAATATTTCACTGAATGAAATGCAAGAAACAACATCATTGATAGCAAAAGTAAATAGAAGAGGTCCCTGGTGACTTCCCTGGGCCACACCTGAGCCAGCATTGAAGGGGTTGGAAAGGATATTATGAAACATTACTTGATAAGATCTCATACAATTTTCCAGTGCTAAGGAACATTTTTGAATGAAGCATGGCAGGTTTGTGACAGTCAATCTCTTTTTTTTTTTTTTTTGACAAAACCGTGTAGCTGTTAACGTTTTTTACATTGCAAGCCAGTTGGTCACGGAATAGTTTTTCAAATAGTTATGGAATGGTAGAGAGTTTGAAGATGGGTATATAATTCTTTAAATCACATTCATTTCCCTTTTTAAAAACTGGAGTGATAAATGGTCTTTTCCAAAGTGTAAAGGAAATTTATTAGAATTCAAAGAAAGTAAGAACAAATATTGTACCGGGAATGCTAAGCATGACCTACAATTTTTTATATTTACAATGGGAGGAGTGCCATCAGGCACAGAAGAAAAATCGTCGTTTAAATATTCAAGACATCGAAATACGTTATCAATTTCAATTAAAATGTTTTAAAACATACTTGATTACAGTTGCGAAGATAACTGAAGAAATTAACATCAATGTAGTATGAAGTATTCTTTTTATATTAGTAGGGGAAGCCGGGGCGTAAGAGGCTTACTTACTTCTTACATAGGCAAGTATTACAGTTTGGGGTGAACCTGGGCCTAAACCGACAACCTTTTATAGCGACTTCGATATCGGGCGCGCTCTCTCCAGTTTTGCACTCCAAGTCTGTTGAGTTCTCCTTCCATTTGATTGCGCCACCTAAGACCTGTTCTTCTCCTTCCACAATCTCTCTGCAATGCGCTTTCAAAAACTCGTCGAGCCAGAGTGTTGATGTCCATCCGCTCTTACTGACCCAACCATCGTAGCCTCAGGATGCGTACTTTTCTGGCCCATGTCGTGGTGCAGGTCATACAGATCGTTGTTGTATGACAACGACAACAACAACTTCTCCACACATTATCTTCACATTCGGGACCAAATATATATCATTCGGAGTATTTTTCTTTCGAAACGACCAGTTTCTTCATCCGCTTTCGATAAGATCTACGGCTACGCTTCCGCACCGCGCCGTAAAGCAGGACTGGCATGATTAAAGTCTAATAAAGGGTTGCCTTGCTTTCTCTGGTTTTGTTTCTCAATTGCCTTCTTAACCCAAAGAAGCAACGGTTGGCAAGAGTTATTCTCCGTTATATCTCCGAACTAATGCTCTTTTCCGTGTCAATGCGGATCCTAGGTAGACGAACTCCTGTACTACCTCGAAGTTATGTCAATCTATTGTGACGTTTTGTCCAATTCGTCGTTTTTCTCTGTCCTTGTTTGATGACAGCATATACTTCGTTTTACCCCCATTAACCATCAAACCCATTTTTGCAGCTTTTGTTTCAGTACTCGCAAAATTTTCAATTTCAATTTTCAATTTCAATTCAATTTCTTTATTGTGAACAATACACTAAGACAATGTCTTTTATAGTATCTATACTTTGGTTGAACAATTTAAGTGTAGTTTGATTCTATATACAATGAGATAATACTAAGGTTTCTATAAATATATTTTTTTTTTTTATAAACTTCAATTTAATAATACACATAAGACTTTTCCTCTCTTCTTCTTTCCCCCCCCCCCCCCCCCCCCCTTATCATCCTAGTTGTTTGAAAAATGTTTAAAAACCTTGGTTTTGAAACTTACTGCATCCGTTATCCTCTTAATGCTAACTGGCAAAGAGTTAAAAAGGCGAATGCTGTGAACAAAGAACAACCGTGAGGAGTTTAGATATCTAAAAGTTGGAATAACTAGATTATTTGTTCTTGACGATTTACACAACTCAATTTTTTCATAAAGGTACTCATGTGTTCTTTTGTGAATAATTCTGGGGAGAAAGATACAATTACGGAAATTTACGTATTCGACCATAGTGCACTTAAGAAATTTTTTGCTGAAAGCAGAGATATGATCATATCGTCGAATACCATAAACGTAACGAGTCATATCATTAAACGCCACACGTAGTTTATGTTCAGATAAAGAATCCAGCTTCGGATACACGACTTCAGAAAAAGAAATAATTGGTACGAGTAGAGTTCTCATAAGACGAAGTTTTGTTTCTTGAGGAGTAAAAGAATTAGATACCCACAGTTTTCTTAGAGTTCCATAAATACGAGCAATGACTGAATTTATATGGTCTCTACAAGAGAGATCCCTAGAGATTTTGAATCCAAGACTGGTCACGGAATTTACAAAACTAACATGGTGTTGACGTTTGAGTTTTGTACAGTGGCGTAGCGTGAGTGTCTGCCGCCCGGGGCGGAAGACGATTTTGCCGCCCTTTTATTTAGGTATTTTAATTTAATGTGTACTATACCCTACATACATTAATTATAGAGAACTTTTCTGTGAGAGCAGTCATCATTATTTTGCATTACAGTAATTCCTGTTTATTTACCTCCCCGCTTTGATGCACAACCCGTTTATGTAAGCAATCTTTTTCTACGCTTGTTATTTTGTTTGATATTGCTCACAAATCAACCCTGTCAAATGCATATCGGATATTTACCCATCCCAATAACGCCCTCTATTTATCAACACGGTTATCTAAAAAGCACGCATTTATTTCGGATAACTACCTTACTTACACAAAATATAAATTATTAGCGCACTGTTCAACACTGTTCAACTATTTGAACAAACTTGGCTGGATGCATAGAGCGGTATAGAACAAGAGGACAACCACTAACTTCTCTTTCCACAGCTTCCATTAACTTACATAGTGGCTTTTGTAATACAAGATTTATCTGTGATACACATATTCAGCTGAATAAAATTTAGTATTAGTGAAATTACACATACCAATTTATATTCGGATAAGAAATCGGCGCAAAAGCGAAAGCTAAAGGTAGGGCTAGACATTAGATAGCTTCTGTGAATAACTGACAAATTCGCTCCCGTAGTTTTTCAAAACTGGGAGTTACAATTTTTGATATTTTTTTAATGAACTTAATATTATTGCTGTATTATGATTTTTATTCCTACTTTTTCTTTTCAATCAATCTAACAGCCTTATTCATGAACTTATTTTTCACAAAAAGTTTTAAAACACTTTCAAAATTCAAAAAGTCAGCCAGACGTGGCTTTGGTGGAATTTCATATGATTCAGTGGTGGAAGCTGTACTCAAAGTGGTAGTAGTGAGATTTTGTGTAAAGTCAATGGTGGAAGCTGTACTCATAGTAGAAGGGGTCAATTTCGATAGATGTATGCGTTAATCAGCATGTAGGCAGGTTTCAATGTGTGTGTAAAGCTGGGCATCTAATTAATTTCCCATCTGTGAAATGATATGATAATTCGACTTAAGAAGGAAACAAATAGCGAAATACACGCAGTAAATGTAGTTCTGTAGCCAAACGCTCATAATGTTGAAGCAACAACTGTGTGTTGAATTCGTCACAAAATAAGTAATGGGAAATTCCGTGCCTTGCTCTTTTCAATCAGTCCGAATTTGTAGTTGCGATAAAAATATAAAATAGTTCAAGTATTTACAAAATATTTTTTATTACTTATTGTTAAATTTTGCCGCCCCCTAAAAACTGCCGCCCGGGGCGGACCGCACCCCCCGCACCCCCCACGCTACGCCACTGGTTTTGTACAACCTTTTCAAGTAGGTATGATGATAATGAAATCGTATAACAGTTTTTCGCCTTGTCGAAAGCCTTTTTCGACATCAAAGGTCTCGGTGAGTTCTCTACCGACCTTCACGGAGCAGCTAGAATTCTCCGAAGTCACCCTGCTTAGTCGTACGAGTTTTGCAGGGATGCTGAAACTAGACATGGCTCTGTACAGCTCGTCTCTGCAAATACGGTCATACGCGGCCTTGAAATCGATAAAGAGGTGGTGAATATCGATATTATATTCTCGGTTTTTTTCCAAGATCTCCCGTAATGTGAAAATTTGGTCTATTGTGGACTTTTTTGGTCTAAAACCACATTGATAAGGACCTATCAAGTTGTTGACGTGGGGTTTCAGACGTACAGCAGACAAGATCTTATAAGCGACGTTAAGGAGGCTTATTCCTCAATAATTGGAGCAATTGAGAGGTTCTTCCTTTTTAGGATCGGGCATACGATACTGAGATTCCATCCATCGGGCATGTTTTATTCCGAGTTCCGACCATGCAGATCAGCTGGTGCATGCTCTTTTCCAACTGATCTCCTGCTGCCTTGAAAAGTTCGGCATAAAGGCTACCTGCCCCTGCAGTATTAATTGATTTAAGTTTGCCTATGGTAAGCATTACTTTCTTAGGACCTAGATCGGTACCCACGGTACCCAGGATCGGTACCCTGCGTAGCGAGAGTAGTGCTTAGAGGGCAGCACGATAGATAATTGTTAGTACATACTTCTTTTATGCTCACAATTTTTTTAGACACATGCATGCTTCATTTTACTTTCTTTTTCAGTACTCTGATAACATCCGGTTTGTGAACCCTGGAATCTACTAACACATTTGTGAGAACATTTTCGGGATTAGCGGGTGTCCCTAGACACACTTCTATATTAATTATCTGGATGTGTTTACACCTTTAGTATCGTCTGTTACTATTTCTTCTCCACTCTTAAACGGATAAAATGCTACGCATAATGACATTTCCAGTTTGAGGTTTATGTGATCCTTTTCGAGCCTAATGTTTATGAAGCACTTGAAAAAGGCCTTTGCTTTATCACACTGGGTTAAGCCCTTCGTCGCAAAGGGAACCTAACCGTTGCTGTGATTCTTTTCTGAGAAACAATAAATGAGAACTTGTCGCTATTAAGTACCTTCGTCACCATTCAAACGAGGTAAATTGGAAATCAATAACAAATTATAATTCTCAATTAATTTTCTCTTTCAAAATGATTTATTAATGTAAATTGAACACCTTAATGTAGTTTCCCAAACTTAGCGCGGCACTGGCAGGTGGAGATTAAAATGTCACTTTCTGGACATTCATTTGTAGAATTAATGGACGTGTAGCACTGATTCTATAATCTGCATTTTGATTTGGGTTAATATTTTGCTACTCAAATATTCAATTTGAAACCTGGAATGCGGTGGATCAACTTATCGTAAAACGAAAACATTTGCCCGCACTTTCGGTTTCATGCCTTCAAGTTTATATTGGAAGGTCATCGGAGTGCTCCTATTCTTAAGTTTGAGTACATTTATACGTCTTGAGTGCTTTCACTGGGATAATTCTGACATAAAAAGGACGTAGTCTGACATTATCCATCCGGCTATTTACACAATATTTTTTTTTTTCAAGGAAACTATTTTCAATTTCTACCTATTCAAATTTTAAGTTTAAAAAACAAAAAGTTAAAGCATTTTTAGCTTTTTCGTTTCAAGAAATCTGTGGGGATATCACTGGACACTAAATTGCAAGCGAAATATTGCTCAACTCTATAACTTCACCCAGAGAGACATTAGGACATTAGGTTTTGAATTCCTTTATTTCATAAGCGCATTCGAATTGCCGATTTTTACCTTCGAATTTAATTAAAGAAGTACTTTCAACATGTTCGTAGACTTTTCATGGTGACGGCAAATAGTCACGCTGCACAGTGGGAATGAATTCGGGAGATGGACCTACTTTACTGAAATAACTTTTTTGAGTATAAGTACCATAAGCATGAATAGGAGAACCATAGGAGAAACAGAGTTGGAAGGGGTGTTTGTATGTTTATACGAGAGTTAAACTCTCTCTCAAAACTTGTTTATACTTCCACCATGTCTGAAATTGAGTTTCTTTGCGTTGAAATAACCAGTGAGGTCGAGAAGTGTTTACTTATTACTATTTATTGTCCACCATGCAAATTTAACGAAGAGAACTTAAAGGAACTTGAGGAAACATTAGATATACTAAGTTCAAAATATAATGCTATCCTGAGTGGTGGGGACTTTAATGTTAATTATTTGGAAAACTCTGCTTCGTCACAAATGCTCAGGTTTTTCTGTGAAAAAATGGTTTAAAAATTTTTAATAAACAGTGGCCTACCCCTACATGTTTTCAGTCTCTTAGAAATCCGTCGCTCATTGACATGTTTTGAACAAACTCAATTAACAGAGTGGTAAGAAACGATCAAGTAAGACTTACATCAGATTTCATTCATGATCTCCTCTTTTGCTCCTTTGAATTTAATTTGTTTGGTGCTCCACGTGCAAGGACGGTAAGGTACAGATCATATCATAACATAGATCTTGAACAAATACAGCAAAATATTGGTAACTTTGGTCTTGATGAAATTTATAATACCGCCGATATTGATAATAAATTATCTGTGCTGAATAGGGTGACCACTGAAATGTATGAATGTCATGTGCCTGAAGTGACAAAAGTTTTAAAACCAAAAAGTTGCCCATGGTTCTCAAACCAGATTAAATTGCTAATCCAGCAAAAGGAACGTTTCTTCAGGAGGTTTAGAAGAACACCAACAGATTTCCACAAATCTCAGTTCGTACATGCTCGTTATAATGTTACTGTACTGATTCGTTCAGCTAAACGTTCTTATTTCTTGAGACTTCTTGAGCCGAAACTGAACACAAAAGCATAGAATAACTATATATAGAAGTGACACCGGAGAAAATCGCCACAAGGAGTTCTTATGTCGCTAGTGTCGTCGGAGTCGGAGCTAGTTAATTCACCAACCTTTTTTTCAAATTTAGTCCCAAAGGATATTTTTTATTATTGTTTATTTCTGTTTCGTTGGTTACCGATGAGGTTGTTAAGATTAAAAATGGTTTTAAAGTGATGATAAGAACTGAGTCATTGAATAATTACATTGAATAAATGCAATTATTCAATGACTGAGTTTATGAATTTGTATGTAAGAAGTATCTAGTTAAGTAGATTATTTATTTTTTCCGGTGATGTTAAGTTGTATACCGTCATACCCAACTTTTAAAAGTTATTTTTTGGGTAGATTGGTAGTTATGTAATTATGTAGTTTATATATAAATGGGTATACTTCATGTAAATACGCTTCCCTCAGTTTGATAGTTCTCATCAAAAAAGGTCGTAAATGTTCAATTATTTATTAATAAAAATTAAGTCAACAAAAACTACCTTCATACAGTTTTTTACTATCACAGATTATGTACATATAATTTAGAGATTGTTGTCGCTTCTCAGTACCATTTTCAGAAAAAAATCCTTTAAGCGACATATTTTAAAAGCTAAACTGCCAAATTACCCTTATTTCAAAATAGTATGTGTATGAAATAAGCAAAGCAGAGACAAAAACATAAACAATAATAAATAGTGTGACTATTGCTAGGTAACAATCTTCTTATGCCGAGTTTGAGAAAGTTGTTTAATTCGGGTGTCGGCTTCTATATATAGTTATTCAATGACAAAAGTTTTATGGAAAGATTTAAAGAATGTAGGAGTGGTTTCAAATGAAAACTGTGATTGTTCCTCTAGACCCTTCTTGGTTGGATTCACCAAGTTCACGTTGAGTTTCAGTGCAGTGATGTTCTCTGATCTCTAATAAAAATGGCAGCATTCGACAAACCTCAGAAAATAATCAATGCTACCATTTAGAAGATCAAAAAAAAAAAATAAAAATATTTTAAGAAATTTATAAGTACCTACATATTTCAAAAATTAAAACTTTAAAAATGCTCATATGCAATCTTTCGGAATCAAATTAGAGCTTAAAATTTCGCCATTACCGAGAGTTAAGAAAAAGAACTGGGCTGTGGTTGTACCGTTTTTAGAATATTTTTTACATTTTAAAAATAATTAACTAATTCCCTGTTAAAGTATTTTATCAAAATCGTTAGAAAAGTTTTCGAGAAACATAAGTATTATCATATACGTTGCATGGCAGTTACCGTTACTTCAAGCCATAGAGGTCTGTCTCATAGACCACCACAGAAACTTTTAAAAAAGTCAATGGAGTTTTCGAGGCTATGGATGCATATACATACGTACAAACGGACACACAGACTGACAGTCAGACCGAATTGTAAGATCAACTTTTTTCGTATTCTCTATCATCGTATTGTCATGTTCCATTGTAATTTTTTTTTGTATGATTGCTAAACTTAATGCATCTATAATCGCACGTAAAAACAGTGGAAGCTAAGGCCTAGTCGATGTACATTATCGTCGCCCGAGAATTGTTTTGTTGTAAGCGCCAAAATTGGTTTCTTTTAAACTGGATATGCAGTCTTATGTTTTCAAAGGTGCTCTTTTCATTTCTGTTGTCTGAGTTTGCCTATATCTTACCGTTGTCCGTTGCTGAGATAATTAGTATGCATTTTGTCGTATATCCACAAAATAATCACCCCTTGAGTTTTGTTTTGTCCATTTTTTGGCATATACGACAAAAATTCCATGTGTTTTCCCTTTTTTTTCTTAATATTGTTTTGTCGTAAGTGTATGGGCTTAATACATACGATCAAAAATTTAAAATAAAACCTTAAAATTGCTTTGTCGTACATACACGTACTCACATATAATGTAGGACTGATCGTATGCAAGTACGACAAAATTGAGAAAAAAACGATTACGGTTAGGTTTGTCGTACGTGTATATATATTTCAACTGGGGCGGCGGCAGGCGGTGCAGGAAGTATAAATACAAAGATATTACCAGCACAGACTCAAAAATACTGCATCAAATATTTTCTGACAATCCTTTTGTTAAAACTCTGCCTCTTTGGAGTGACTCCTGCGCCCCCCAAAACTTAAACAATGCCATGTCCACCACTGTGATTTTTCTGATTCAAAACTCAACGTTCTTAAAATTGATTACACAGAAATTTTCGGAGCCTGGACATTCTCTAATTCAAGAGGCAGCTTGAAAATATTAGCCAGCTTTCGCTTATGCGACATCTTAAAAATATGAACTTTAAGAACGTAAAATAAAAATTAATTCAAATGCTGCCAATAGATTTCAAAGCACTTTCCACCAGAGCGGGCCAATCAAACTTTTTGTCAATTCCATGTAGCAAAGTAAAGTCTATAAAAATAAATAGGGTATCGCAACAGAGTGAGGAGCCCCTGGGCCTAGCGCATTTCTCACAACCATGCCCTGGGAGGGAATAGAGGGGACCTACAATTTTCTGCCGGTTTCGAACGGCTAATTGAGAAAGCGCTACCATGGCAATGAATTTACTAACGGAGGACTTGCCAATTCCTCGCGAAAGGCGATACCCGTGGAAAAACATTTTTGCTTCTGCTGGGATTCGAACCTCGAACCTCTGGGTTAGCAGGTGGACATGCTAACCATCACGCCACGGATACCACAAGTAAAGTTAATTAAATATATTAAGAACGAAAAATTTACACTCTATTATAAAACAAACGGAAGAGAAATTGAGTATAAAACAGCATCAATATGAAAAAAGTCAAACGAAATTAGCCGGGCAACTCCAACAAATTTGTTCACTCAAAATTGTCTTAATTTTTGTAACAACTATTTAAGGGCAAAATTAATTATCTTTAAAGTTTATTTGATTTTATGCCAAAGGTACCTTAAAACTACTACGAAGCCTTGTTCAAATAAAATGCATAAGAATTTAATTATCAATAATTTATTATTTGAAACTATACTTTTTTACTATGATGTGCTATAAATCATACAGTGTTATTTATGTAAGCGTTAGGTCTACTAACTAATCAAAATTACAATTTCGATCTTAAAGATCTAATTTTATATTACATAGTCAGAGAATGACTTTTCCGTAAGTTTTTATAAAACAAAATGTGAAATTTCATTCTCTCTGTAAATGTAAATATCATTGATATCTTATGGTCATAGGATGCCTTTTTTGTTATTGTATTTTTTTTTATTACTATTCAAGTTAATTTTTTCACACCAAGATTTTGCCTATGAACAAAAAAAACTCTTGTGATGTAGACACATAATTATGTATTCCTATTTTAACCTTTATAAAATAATTAAAATTTAATTGTTAACATTGAAAATTTACTTTTTTAAATTGGTTCTCATATCAATTCCTATACGATTTGACAAAACGCTTGAATATTGAAATGTCGTACGTGCGTTCACTTTGTCGTACGTGTATGGGATGGAATCAAAAGGCTGATTTTGGTGGCGCATACGACAAACTCATTTTGGGTAAAAAGCTTTATAATTTGAAAACCAAAACAGTTAGGACAATTCTGAATACATAAATAAAAAGAAGGTGCTCCAAACAATATATTCTAATTAAGAAAAGAACAACTTAATCGCTTCGTTTTTTTTTATAGTAACGTAAGCCTTTAAATGCGATTTCTCAAAATTGTGTTTTTTGGAGATACGACAAAACAATTCGCGGGCGACGATATGTATTTTTAGTGTTGACACAAAGTCATGTGAAATTCATTTAGCGATTTTCTCCACCAACTAAATTTGTCATTTCTGAGACAAAAAACTTAGCAAAATAGACAGCTGATGTCACATTAATAAAATGACCTGCTGCTTGTTTTCGGAACATTTTCCAACAAGCTCGAAAATAAATCAGCAGTGAACAGTTTTAAGTTTTCGTTGACCGCAGTTGTCCTTGGGGTAGAAAGTGTTTTTTTTTTTTTTTGTTTGCTGTCAAGATGGATTAATTGTGGATGTTCTGCATTAAAATATTAATTGTATTCTTTTTCCGTAGGAATTTTTTAGTCAGAAAAATCCCTTTTGGCGTTGTTTCCATGTCAACACTTACCTACTTTCCAAATATTTCAGATACAAACGTTCGTTGTTTTTTAATACAAAACGAATTGCTTCAAATTTGAAATCCGCTTTTCTATTTATGAACGAAATCGGCTTGAGATGCATGTAATAAGTGTGTAAACGAACCATAACTATACATTTTCTAAAACGACTATGTAAGTATGGTGTGTTGACAACTTTTATTTCAAAACATCAGTTCTTTCTCAGCTGTTCACTGAATTCTTTTACACAACACTCTATGAACACAAGAATACTCACATTTCAAAGCAAATTTCACACGAGGGACACAATTTTATCTCGTGATGAAATGGTTACCATAGTGGTTAAGGCGATTTTACTTTTACATTAACATCACTCGTCGAGTGGTATGCATAAATCACAGTAAATACTTTTACTGATGATTTTCTAACTATTTACACTATTTTTGATATGCATAAGAATGCAGTAAATGCTGAAAATAAGGTATTTTCTTTTTTCAAATGTTCTTACTTTTTTGGGATGCACTTTTTAAGTAAATACGTTATTTCGTTTCCACAAAAACTAGTGGTTACTTATATATAGACACGGAAAACAACATCAGTGCAGAGACTGAGAATAACTCTAACCAACCGTTGCTTCGTAGCTTCTGTGTTCGATGCTCAAAGGTTTCGTATTGTGGATAGAAAAAATTCTGCACGTGTGGCGACAGTATTTTTTCGGTCTTTCAGTAGCCGATCATAACTTAATCGGTCTACCCTCTGTACAATTTCCAAAAAAGCGATTTCTTTTAATTGAATTTTTCAAAAGTGTAGCTGTATTTATTTTTTATCAAGATTTTTTAAATATTCGATTAGTTTTGGGTGATGTTTATGTAGCAACCTCAGCTCTCTAATATCACCATTTATTGTCAAAGACAACTTTAAACGCGTTTTTTTGGAATGACATTTTAGGACTGCTTATTGTTCCTAAATTAAAGACTTACAACTTTTCAAATGCTTTTGACCATTCAATTGTATGCAAAAAAAAACTGCGTTATTTCCTTGGTTCGGTCAATCATCAATCTTTCTCAATGTTTCAACTGGAGTGCCACAGGGATCCATTGTTGGCCCAACTCTCTTCTCATTTTTCATAAATAAGCTACTAAAAGTTGTTCAACACCCTGTTGAATTCATCTGTACGCTGAGAATGTGCAGCAGAATTGTGCTGTTGCATTAATGAATGAGGACCTCCTTTACATTTCACATTGGTCTAAGAAAAACCATGTTTGCCTAAGCACTGTCAAATCAACAACCCTTCCTATCGATCGCAAAATTTTTGATAGAAACACCGGAATGGTTTTCAATCGTTCTCGCACATGGAAAGACCATTCAAAGAAATTGATAAAGTTTATGAAAGTCTCTGTGTTCTCCCATTCACTCGAAGTTTGATCCCTACAATAGCCAAACTTCTCATTGCCTAAACGCCTTTACTGCCAATTGTGCAATGTGTCTTTTTTGCGACTTTGGTTCTGCCATTAACCACAAATTGAATGTCATCGCCATGATGACCACGTTTCCACTTTTGCTGCTCGTCTTTTTGGTTTTAGTCACGATAATTATTGAAATTTAAATTAGCTAGCTATCGCGTGATTATTTGTACAGTAACCTTAATTTCTCTCATTCAAAAAGGTCTAATATTACCTCGCAACAAAGAAAGTTGCATAGCAAGAAGTTGTTTTATCCCCCCTAATCTGCGTCCCGGTAGTTAACCAGATCATGTTTAAACTAGATCTGAGTGGAATAAAAGATGTGGCAACAACACTTTGTGAACTCTTAATAAACTCAACAACTGGGCCAAAAACTGCGGTCTAAATGTCAGCCCTACAAAAACAGATCTTGTTCTGTTCACGATAAACCGTAACATTCCAGAAATACTTCCACCCACTATAAACGGTATTCCAATAAACTTATCTGGAACGGCGAAGTATCTCGGATTTGTCCTTGATCGTAAGAAAAGAGAAAGTAAAGCTTTAAGTGTATTCTACGCACTTGCAGTAGAATTATTTTGAAAAAGTGTGTACCTGATCCAAAAACAATTCACTTGGTGAACACATCCGTAATAAGACCAATCCTAACACAAATCCGCCCGTTTGGTGGCCATCATTAGAGAAGACGTCAAACCTTAAAACCACGACCAAAATCCAAGGGCTTGCATGCATTGGCTCAACCATTGTCATCCGAACGACACCAACGCAACGGCAGCTCTGGAAACTTTTCTGTCGTTTGCTGCCCTACTTCTTTTGACTAAAGAGACGGCGGCGGCGGTCAAAAGGGCACAGCGACTCAAACAATGCAATGATTGAAAAACAGGCATAACAGACTACTTTAAAAACACGCCGGGTTTCGAGAAACTTATGGCCAGACTTTTCCAAGAAAAAAAATTGAAACTCTGCTCAAGGCCAGCAGGCATCGACTCTCTTTGTTGATTGGCATTTTCACGGGTGACATCTCATTGGGTACTCAAATGCTGAGAATGGGCATCAGCAGTTATAGAGTGGGTCGTTTTTGTATGGAAAAAAATTAAATTGTCCAATACGATTTGTAATAGTAAAAATAACGTGACCCACATCTATTTATGAAAAAATAGCAAAAAAAATTTTTTCTAGTTTAACCCCTTCTACCCGCGCATTGAGTTTGAAAAACTGAAATTTTTGATTTTTTGTTGTATTATTTGAAAAACTATTTTTCGTGGCTCATAGCAACAACAATTATTTAGACTAATAAAATAAAGTGCTTTTGGGCTAAATTTTATTATTAAGAAAGAAAAATAAACAAATAATAAGACAAAATAAAAATAAAATATCTTCAAATCACGTTAAAATCTTTCTTACTTTCGAACTCAGGCATAAGCTTTCGTGAATAAATTTTATTCTTAATTAAAGCTTCTCTTGGTGTTTTGTGGCAAAGCTGCATAGATGCCTCTTTCACTGTTTTTACAGCCCACTCCACAGCTTGAGTATGACATGGTAGCCGCAGAAAAAGGATTTCATAATCACCACCTGACTCAACTAGGGAATGAATAGTCTCATCCGGAACATTGGTTAATATAGGTGGTTGCGAGTAAGATTGCTGCCAGTCTATCAAATCGATGTAGGGCGAAGCGTTTAAATTTATCTAAGGCACTTCAAAGACTCGAAGCTGAAAGGATTCTGATGGTTTCCTTGCCTTTAAAATGCGTTTAGCGGCAAGTTCTCTCACATGTTTTTGTTCGTCAGATAACATAGACAAGAGTTAGTTCTCTGGGTGCGCAAAAAAAGCACTTTGCTTTATTACAGGATCAACAACACTCTTCAATTCTTGAGGAAGATATCGAGCATACATATACTTTAACTACAAAAATAGCGAGTTGTTTCAGTTCGTTTGTAGGTATCTCAGTAGACACATATAAGCTCAAGGTCCTGTTGGCCTTTGTTAGCCACCTATCATGCAACATTTTTCCCGGAGAGCGATTAGACAAAGCAGGAGACCACTCACCACTTATGACGGCAGATGTGATCAGAACTGAGGTCTTTTACATTTGAAATGTTTGGTAACATACCTTCTATCTTTTCAAACACGACAACAGAGCGCTTCTCACAATGATCTAATAACTTTCCGATAGCACCCGAACAAGTATTCGGTCCTGTTGTGGTGCCATCAAGTCTTGCAAATAAATGTCTTAAGGGCAGTTCATTGAAGTGCAAAAGGCATATGATTCATTGAAGTGGTTGGTGTAAAAGCTTTTCTAAGAGCCGAATGGCTCCGCCGTATTTGCCCGTGTTGGTTACCGACCCATCACAACTTATGGCAAGAGCTTCCTAGAGACATACTCAGACTGTTTGAAAGATAGCTGACTCCAACCCTTTAGCAGTTCCATGGCTTGGAACGGCATATCCGACATAAACTGATCCTGGTTCTTTAGTTATTGAAATATGTTCTTCCACGGATGTTGAGCGGTATTTTTTTCCCCTTTCATAACAATTTTCATGGTCTTATCTTTTCGTCTATCAAAAAATAAGGCAGGAATATCATCTAGTTGGCCTTGAGATAAGATTTCTTTTCGCAATTTTTGCCTAGCTCGTCGAATTTCGACTTATCGATTACTTCGTTGTTGATTTTCTCATCTTGCAAGACAACAGAAGCGACAGCAGCAGCTGCTCTGTCGGATATCCCGTAGATATATCCTTACTTACTACGGTAAGTGGGTAGTTGATTTTCGTTTATTTCTTCCGGAACACCGAAAATGGGACAACTTGTGGATGGAAATCTCCATGATTCACATAACGTCACGAAAATAACAAAAACTACTTAAAATAGCGAAAAAACTAGATAAATGCGTGCGACCTTTTACCCGGAACTAATTAGGCGCACTGTAACAAGGACTCGTGATCGACACTATACGCCCAATTATTATAATATTTTGTTTTGATTACTATTTGTATTACGTGTATCTCTGATAATAAGAATGTAATATCATTTTACGCAATGTAGTTTATACATTAAATTCTGAAAAAATTAATCCAATTTCAACAATTTTTCCGAATTTTCAAACGTCATGCGCGGGTAATTAATGTTAATATTAATAAAAAGTAAATATACACGTTTTTAACTATCTACCCAGGTCATGTTTTCCGCACTATTACAAATCGAAATTCGGAAAAAAATATTTTCGACCCACCCTTCAGCACATCCGAGAATTATGTAGAGGATGCCAATGACGAAGAGGCCGATGAGGGATCATTCCATCACTTCCTCTACGAGTGTCATAGCCTGGCCCACACTAGGAAAGCAGCCCTCGGAGAATACTTCTTCGACAATCTGGGCGACATCTCTAACCTCTCACTAAACAGAAATGTCAAATTCAGTCAAGGCTCCAAATGGTTCAGTATAGGGGTTCCCAACCTCAATAACCCAGTCATAAACCTAATCCTCTGCCACCGCACTTCTCTACCTCTTCATCCTCTTATCCGGGGAGCATAGTGGATCCTTGAGATCCGAATGAGGTGCTGCCGCTTGCGTTAAAATATTTGGCAGATCATTGACAGTATCAATTTACTCAAATATATTATCTTTTCCCTACTCTTTCTTTTGAATATTGTTATCCTTCCTTATTAATAATTATAAATGTACATGAACTTATTAATTATTAAAATTATAATTTTGATATATTTCAAAGGCCTCAGCAGTTAATAAGACTCCTGTCCTACTTTGTAAGCGATTTTTAAATAAAAAAGTATAAATATAAATTAACTCCAAAAAGGCGAAAGCACTGAGCCAGACGAAAAACCTTGATTCCTACAATAACAAATTTTTAACTATTTCCTTTCTTCATAAATAAACTCGGTTGCGCAAAATAGCTATAAGAACCTCGGCGCCTGAAGCATGTCAAAGACTTCAATTTTATACCGATTCCGAACGGATAAGTTAGAAAGCTATTTCCATGGCAGCTTAATTACTCTCGGAGGACTTCCAGTTCCAGCTTCCATTACCAGGAGAGCGGTAACAGTGAAATAATTCTTTCTGAATTTTCTGGGAATCAAATCATTTCTCACAACCATGAGGAAGGAGGGGACCTACAATTTTCTATCGATTCTTAACCACTAATCAAGAAAGCGCTTTTCATTTCAGTGAACTTATTATCAAATGACTTCCCAATTCCTCCACAAAAGACGATGCCCGTGGAAAAATATTTTTGTTTTCTGTTCAGATTCAAACCACGAACCTTCCTCGTAGCATTCAGACATTCTGACCACTACGCCATGGGAAGAACATTGAAAAAGTGCCTAAAAAGAATACATTCCTTTTTCTACCAATAAGTTGGAAGATTCCGAATAATTTCCTTGTTGTTTTATCATGGTCATGGTATTTCCAAGACGATAAATCCACAGTTTCGCATTAAACTTAACAATGGACACTGATTGGGTACACGCTCTGCTGTGGAGGAGTGTTGAATGTGGTCACTGCGGTTGTTTGGTATGCCATCATAACCATTTCAACTCAGAAATTTACTGCATCTGATGATTTCTCAGAAGATTTTGCAGAGAATACGAAAATTGCAAATTTCTTTCTTTAATAAAAGGATATTAGCAACTGCATTGCATCCCAGCAGTTAAGAAAAACTTTATTAAAATGAAGTCCATCTTCAGCTGCACACTTGCCTCCCAGTGCTCAATCAGAGACATTGTTGAAGTTTTTTTTTCTTTTTTTCAGATTGCTTCAAATTGAAATAAATTGAAACATAATAAAAAGGACGGTGGCAGAGCTTCGTTGAGAAAAAAATTGCTTTGAACAATTTAAAAAAAATTAGGTTTGCTTGTCACCAAGAGGTTTAAGTTTCGAGAAAAATATCTCATCCTCTTTGTCGTCCAAGGCAAGGCTTTGTATCACGTTTATAAGTATTCAATTCTTTCATCTAAGAGCGACAGAGATAACCAGACATTTCTTTTCTTGATAGTATTTGTGTACCTAATGTTTCATCAGCCTATCTTTAGCATACCGTGGTGATAAATGAAATTAGGGCAAGATTTTCATTCCTGGATTGATCATCGGTGTTGCAGTTCCCTAAAATATTTTCTTCCCACTGCATTTAGAAAAAGTGTATGTTTAACTGTACACCCACCCCCATTAGAAACAATTGAGAGTTGTGAGTGATAACTGAATCTGTGAAACACGTACAAAGTAATTTAAGGGTCATTCCACTCTCCACGGTAACACCCGAAACGAACACTTTTCGACTCATAAAATTGTTAATCCTTATGCTGATATTTTTGCGTTTTATTTTTTTTTTTATTTTCTACGTGTTTAGTTGCCTTATCTCAATTGTAAGATTTGAAGATTTTAGCAAAAGGATAAACAATTTTATGTGTCGAAAAGTGTTCGTTTCGGGTGTTACCTTGGAATGACCCTCAAGGAATGCCTGGCTGAATGAGAGGAGGTGGACACCCAATGTGGTCATGAATATGTAACTTCTTATTCCTTCATCAAAATAATTGACATTTGGAACATATTATATTGGACTTTTTTTTTACTTCTTTTTTTTTTTTATAGTATAATTAACGCGCACACCAAGGGGTTATGAATACCCTTATAATGTTATAGAACACAGTGCGAGCATTTAGGAAAGTAGGAGAGGGTTTAATAGGAGACACCTATGCACGTTGCTTTTGAATCTTTGCGAATCGTAATGCAGGGGAAACACAGAGCCAGGTAAAGCATTCCACATACGGGTGGTGCGACTGAAATACGAATCTCTATACTTGACTGTACGCCTGAATTTGGGCTCAAGATAAAACTGATGAGCATTCTTAGCGAGGCGGGTGTTGCGGCTAAATTGTTTCAGGGAAGGTATGCAACTGGCTATTTCACTAGAGCACTGTTTGTAAAAAAGCGATAAAAGAGAGATAGACAGGTGACTTTTCGACAATGTTTGAGAGAACCAATCGATTTTGCGATTGAACTATCACCGTCATTCCAACGAAGATCATCGTTTACACACATACCAAGTACTGGCAGTTTTTCGGTTTCTTCGATGCAGGTACCATTCATGGATAGTGGCAATGTGGGAATGTTAAGCTTCAACGACAAGAGACAGCATTGAGTTTTCGAAGCATTGAATTCTACTCGGTTAATAAGACGGAGAAAAGGGTTAATCCACTGATTAGTTTAACTATTAATTACCTATTTACAAAAATTATATTTTTCCAGGAAATATTCCATCCATTTTCTAGGGAAAATTATTACAATAATTACTAATTATTGATCCTTTTTAAAAATTTCAGGAAATTGCCTATCAATTATTTTCAGGCGGAGCTACGCCGCCCTGGAAACTAAACATATGACGACCGATTTTGAATAAATTCAAAAAAAAATTGTAAGCTAAGCCAATATGAATTTAATAGTTTCGAGTACAGGAATCCCCGGATAAGTACCTCTCGCTTAAGTGCCTATCCCGCATAAGTACCTCTATTTTCTCAGAACCAAAATTTTTAAATAATTTTTCATATAAAACTCATCTTTTAAGTGCCTTTCGCTTAAGTACCTTTCCCGCTTAATAGTGGCAATGGGGGAATGTTAAGCTTCAACGACAAGAAACAGCATTGAGTTTTCGAAGCATTGAATTCTACTCGGTTCATAAGACCCCATGCAACAATGCTGTCAAGGTCAGAATTCAATGAGCTTATCATACGCAACCGTTCCAGTTCCACATCCGAAGAGCAGGGACGCGAATTTGGAAACGAATATGAAAAGCTGAGGGTGGAGTCGTCAGCAAAACAGTTAAGCGGATTAGAAGTTTCAGACAAGAGATCATTAATGAAAATGAGGAAGAGAGTCGGAGACAAAACGGAGCCCTGGGGCACACCAGCATTTATGAAGTGGGTATCAGACTTGAAGCCATCCAACACAACTTGTATTGAACGGTCGGAAAGATAGTTTCTAATCCAACGAAGAAGAGACTCACCGATACCAAAAGCACGCATTTTCGATAAAAGAGCCTGATGCCAAACTCTATCAAATGCTTTAGAAATATCAAGCGCAATAATCTTACTTTCTCCAAAACAATGTAAAGATTGGTTCCACTTTTCGGTGAGATAAACACCAGTGGACCGTTTGCTACGAAAGCCGTACTGACGGTCATTAAGAAGCTTTCGTTCTTCAAGATATTTCATAAGTTGACGGTTTATCAACGTTTCCATGACCTTGGAAAGAAGGGACGTTAGTGCAATTGAACGGTAGTTGGAAAGGGAAGAAGAGTCGCCATTTTAGGGACCGGCTGGACAAATGAAGTTTTCCATCTACTCGGGAAAAGCCCATCAGAATAGGAAATATGGAAAAGTTTACGCAGTGGTTTTGCCAGCGTAGAAGAACACCTCTTCAGAATAATGGCGGGGATACCATCTGGACCAGCGGATTTATGTATGTTGAGATCTTTGAGGACTCTCGCAACCGAGCGAGTTCGAAAAAATATCTGCTTCATCAAAGAATTTGCAGACTCGAGCTCAGGTGGAGCCAATATGCTATGAGGAAGTGTCGAGTTGGCAGCAAATTGAGCTGCCAGCAAATTGGCTTTATCGATGGAGCTGACATACGGAGAGTCATTGAAGACGAGCGTTGGGACCGATGATGTGGTCGAGTTCTTAATGTTTTTGACAAAAGACGAAAAGTTTTTACTTCCTTTTGGACACAACAGTATTTTTTGCCTTTATATTACATATATTCTTTGATGCCCTTTTTGGTCATGCATAAACTAAGCCTTTTGTATTTGAGCATTAATGATATTTCTGGCCCGTTTAACATATTTCGGTTTTCTACTGTCGGGTTATCTTTAAATTTTCGAAAACTACTTTCTCGATCCCTAATCGCCCGTTTACAGCTTGAATCAAACGACGAATTCTCTTTGGGGATGTTACTTTTTGTTCTGTGAGGAACAAAATTTCTCATGCCGTTGAGAATTACGTTAGATATCATATCAGCTGATGCATCAACGTTTCTGTCGAGAAAGCACAATGACCAATCAAAATTTCGAAAGAAATTATTCAGGCCGTCCCAATTGGCTTTCTCATATTGCCACACAGTTTTTTTAGGGACTTTATCTTTTTTTACCGTGACGGAAAACGAAGAATCTACCGATATAACACAATGGTCCGATTTGCCTAAAGGAGATGATACTATAACCCTGTATTTCTCAGGATGAGAAGTGAGAAATAGGTCAAGAGTGTTGGCCGCATAGCCTTCTATATCTGGAACCCGATGGGCTCTTCAACAAGCTGAGTTAAAAGATTTAACTCAGCGAAGATCTCAACACATTTTCCTTCGGGTGTTGTCTTGCCAGAATGTCGAAGCCAACCAGTGTACATTGAAATCGCCCGCAATTGCGATTTCAGTGTGAGGATAAAGGGAAACAATTCTTAATATAAGTGTTGAATCGTTTCTAATTGATATTATGGTGTGATAAAGATATTTTTATTAGAATTATATATTAAGTTGAGCTAACATCAAGATGTGCTAAAATAACTTTTCTAGTTTTGTTATTGAATCCTGACGTGCTCGAGTTCTTAGTGTTCTTTACATTTGCACAGTTATTTTAATTTCATCAATTTTATGAGTACAAAAAAATATTCAATTCGGTAAAATATAATTTTTAGATAGAAATTTTCAACCAGAAAAAAAGTAAATGCGTAAAATAGCCATTTATACTCATATAATTTTATTCTTCCTCCTTTGAACCCAAAATTAAAAATTAATGAACAAGTTTGTATCAGAAATTTCTGCAATTTCACACTATGTCAACCTGTAGCTCTGTAGCTCTGTTGAATTATAATTATTTTGCATAAAATGCTCACTTATCTCACTCTTCCCCAAATGAAAGCTTACGTTCAGCCCAATACTTTTGAATTTGACTTTGGCGATTTTGAGATAATTGGACTTGAGGTTGAGTTCCGGAATTGGGAAAAATCCGACATTTTTGCAAATAATTACGTATATCTCGAAAAGTATAGCACGTAAGATAATGATTTAGGTATCATATGAAAGATCATAAAAAAAGATATAAAAATATCTTTTTGTAACATTATGGAGTAAAGCTTGGTACCTAGCAACAAGCTTTTAAGATTTGTTTTTGGATGGCATTTCGATATATCTAAACGAAGATAATTTTTTTTTTTCATTTGTAGCATTTATATGTATTCTGTTTTTATTTTTTTGTAAAAGAAAAAGTAGATACTGCAAAAAATTAAATGAAAAAATGCATTTTGCTGTGGAACATATTTTTTGTTTAATTTTTTTTATAGGAATTGTGCAAAATGTGCATGATATGCTTTGTGTATGATAGCGAAATAAATATCAAATTAAAGGTTATCAAATAAGGACTACAGTGGTGCAAAGAAAAATATAGGTTATTACTGATTTTTTCGAGATATTGGCTGGCAAACGTCAACGAAAATGTTTCTTTTAAACCAAGTTTTAGGTCTTTTCGAAATATAAGGCAGTTTGAAAAATGTTTGTTTTTTAAATGAAAGATATTTTTATGAACATTCATATGATACCTAAATCATTGTCCTACGTGCTATACTTTTCGAGATATACGTAATTATTTGCAAAAATGTCGGATTTTTCCCATTTCCGGCCCTCAATCTCAAGTCCAATTATCTCAAAATCACCAAAGTCAAATTCAAAAGTATTGGGCTGAACGTAAGCTTTCATTTGGTACTAGTTTCATAGGTGTACGCCCTGGGCCCAGGCTCCATAAAAAAATGAGCCATCTCCTTTCACGGCGGCAACAAATTGATTCCATTTTAAGTTTTTTTTATATACTACCAAAGAAAAAACTTTCCGCTTAATTGAAAAACTTCCATACGTATTACAGTTTAATGACCTCCTAATTGCAATTACCAGCTATGAAATGTTTTTTGTTGTAGCAACACAATTTAGCTGTGCTTTGGAAGTGCTAGAACCTTTTTCTCGTTCGAGGGCATTTTTTTTTTTTCATTAAAATATGGATGTTTATTTTTAACATATACGTACAAGGTTAAAAGGAGGTAATGTTAAAGGAAGCTTGTACCCGAAAATTATTTCAAATTGGTTTTGATAAGCAACCATGCTAAAAAAAAATTGTAAGACAATTTGATGATAATTAAGTCACTTAAGGGCAGAGCTGCTTTGTATATATTTTTTTTTTACTTTTTTATTCTGAATCAACAATTGTAAACGAATACAAGACAATCATTCCTTAGGCGGAGCCAGCTCGAGTCTTGGAGCCCATAAAGAAAACTTTAATTGAAAATACTATAAGGCGAAAAATGGTTCTTTTTCGCCTTTAAATAATAACGGAATATTTCACTTCAAACTTCGTATTCTTCACTAGGTAAATGAAAACAAATCTAAAGGGTATTCTGTTCTAGATGCTTAAATTATAGTATTTTTTCATATTAGCCTAAAAAAAAGTTAAAAATAATTTTTGCTCTCAATTTTTTATATGATTTTTATTACTTTTTAAGAAATTATAAAAAAGCCGTCGAATTTCAGGCCGGTGGTGTTCAGTAAGGGCTAAAAAAATGCTGCTTCATGGTTGACATATAAGGAAAGCAAACAAATTTTAATACCACACCTCCCTCCCAATGGAATATTTATTTTCAAATCTCACCTAAAAGCAAAATTATTATCAGATTTTTGTTATGTTGGCAGTTGGCATGGCACTAGTAGACGAAGGCCATTAGAAGTGATTGAACACACTGTTTGATGTTTTAAGAATTTGTATTTATTTCAAACAATTGTATTAGAACACTAGAACTCATTCTTCTCCATCAACGAATGATATGCCGCAAAAGAAAAACCAAAATGTGAAGTAAAATTCAAGAACAGTTGAATTGTTGACAGAAATTAATGAAAAATTACTTGCGCACCAGGTTCAGATCTTTCAACATCGTCTGAAAATAAATATGCTGTTGCTGTAAATAAATCAAAACAAAAAAAAATTGTTTTTCTTCAAATTCATTCTTTTTGTTTCATATTTAGATAAAAATGTTCTTCTTTAGTCTAAAAATGTTTCTGCAAGAAAACAACACAGTTTAAAAGATGAATTTGGTGTTTCATAATAAGAAAGACAAAATGCTACCTATTAATCATGTTTTTTTTAAAGAAAAAATCCAAATTTAATTTTCGAAAAAAATTTGTTTGGTACTAAATTGCGAGTATGAAATATAAACCAAAAGAACAAAGAAAAAATAGAACCTGTTGTCAAGTTTGTGAAGAAAAAGACTATTGAAGAATCTACTAAAAGACTTTATGAAATACCTTTGTCAAAAATCTTCAAAGAAGTCAAAATCTAGAAGTGAAGTAATTGAGTTAAAGCTATGATGAAAAAAAGGAACGTTGCCAGCAGGGGCGGAGGGAGGGGTGTGCGGACTGTGGAGTGTGATACCACCCACGGTCGTGCGCTTCCAAAAGCCTCACGTGCCTCACCTTAAGTTCATGAAATATAGCAAATTGTGTCTTCTTCCTTTACTCAAAGAAATCGAACAATCAGATCATTGAAATAGGCTTGATACGACTCAATCCGCTGACTCTTTTTAGTTGAGTCGATACCAGGCTCCTTAAAATTCAAAATAAAATGTCAGTTCTATTTTGACAAAAAAAAAAAAAAACATAAATAAGTAAAAGATTTGGATCATAAATAAATTGATTCTCTTCTCCAATGAAAAATATTGATATAGCTTTTAATAGAGTCGATCATATTTGCCGAAATGTAACTTATGGTTGATTATTACGAACATTACATGCTGACGGTGCATAATTTTTTTCTATTATTCTACATTCATATAATCTTTGCCATACACACGCAACATACAAATAAACTAGCTGACCCGCCCAGCGCCGCACAGTGCGGGCAAGCTCATATGAAGGAGTTGGAATAAACTCAAAAAAAAAAAAAAAAATTTGTGAAATATGAAAAAAAAAACTGGTTTTTCCGTTAGCACGATCGATTTCCAATTCACATTTCATTTACTCTTACGACAATTGTTGAGTAAGTAGTGCTTCAGTGTGGCTTTGATAATAAATAAATAAATAGGGTGGCGCAACAGAGCGAGGAGCCCCTGGGCCTAGCGCATTTCTCACAACCATCCCTTGTGGGGGAATGGAGGGGACCTACTATTTTCTGTCAGCTCCGAACGGCTAATCGAGAAAACGCTTTTCATGGCAATGAATACTAACGGAGGACTTGCCAATTCCTCGCGAAAGGCGATACCCGTGGAAAAAACATTTTTGCCTCTGGTGGGATTCGAACTCGAACCTCTGGATTAACAGGCGGACATGCTATCCATCACAAAACGGGTACCACTTGATAATATAAAAATTAATAAAAATAAAAGTTTAAAATCAATATGGATTTAATAGTTTCAAGTAATTTATTTTCTACAAAAAACGTAGAACCTAAATCTACGTTTTTTCGTTTACATAAAAATAGTGTTTAAAAAATATTTTCAATAAATTAAGGTATATTTTATAAAAAGTTATAGCCGTTTATATGCGGAGATATTTGTTTGTAAAAACAGTTATAGTCCGGGATCCAAGGTCCAATTTTTTTGTGATTACTATCAAGCTAATTTTCCCTGAGCGGCTTTATTTTGTGGAGACGCCCAACAATTTTCTAACGAAAACTTTCGACTGTGGTAGCTAACAGAGGTAGCAAGGGTGAAATACGTCGATTTCATGGTACTAAAAAATTTATTAGTAACAGTTTCTTTCTTAGTTAAACTTCAAAATAATTATTTAAAAAAATATTTGTCCTACAAATTGTATGGTTTGATCTGAAGAGTCCCCTTCCTCAAACATGTATCGATTACGAGGTCAAAAAAAGTGATTACTAACAAGCTGATTTTTTGGTTTTTACTTATTTAATATTTATATAATTTAACAGTCAGATTGTCCTACAAATTCCGTGGTACGTTATCCCGGTCCTACGCCCAAAAGTAGTAGTACAGATCCTTGATAAAAATAGCGCGCTACGCTATAGCGGTGCTCCAATGGAATATACATATATGTATTTGAAATTCATGAAATAAAAAATCTCAAGCGTGACAAAAAAAATGTTGACTTTTTGGTAGAATCCACTTAACAATAAGTTAAAAAATTAGTGAACGTCAACTTAAACTAAGGCAAAATATAACGAACACAAATTTGTTCCGCTTGGGTCTCTGTTAGTGTCCGACCGAAGCTTCAGCTTCGGCCACATTCGGCTAAAAACACTACAATCGGCTAAACATTCGGCTTCGTCCAAAATCGGCCGAAGTTTTGCTTGCAGCTTCGGCCGATGGTTGATGTTAAGGCGAATAATCGGTTTCGGCTTTCATTCGTTAAGGAAAAAAGAGACCTTTCTGTATTTTGAAGAAAAATAACAATTTTCAAGAGGCTTTTATTCAACTCCTACGAATTGAAAATACACCATTAACAACATTGAATGAGGTATTTAAAATTATTGAAGAGAATGTTTGCAGAGTATATTCATTAAAAACAAAAAATGATATTAACAAAGGACGGTATGAGTTATTTGAGAAAGTGTATAAACCAAAAAATGAAAACGAAGATATTTTAAAACAAAAAATCGTAGGATAAGATCATTCCAGTTTGCCAATAACAAAACAAGAATTGTTGTAACAAATTAAAAGAACTGCATTTATCTGCAATGTATGGTGTAATACACACATGCGGTGCCCCACGGAAAAATTGCCAGAAAATTTTGGATGGACAATAATTGATGGCAAATATGAATATTATTGGTTTGATGGTCCATCTTTTGAAGAAATATCTTCTGACATTCAAGGTACCCTATTTATACAATTGTTATTTTATGATTGACTATTCATTATTATATGTATTATGATTTACTTAATTTTTTTATGTTATTACAGAATCAGATATCACGAATGAAGGAAGAGAAGTAGATGCCGATGATAGCGATAGTTGCGATAGTAGCGATAGCAGCGAAGGGTTGTCTGATGAATCTGAGGAGGATTAGTTTTTTTTTAAATATAAATACTGATATCTCTGTGCTTAATTCACTAAAAAATAAAGCTAAATATTTAAAATTAGAACAAGATTTTTTCACTGTAGGTTTGCTTGTTCGTTGAAGCCCTAGGGTTGACATAGATTTTCCCTCAACTCGACGTAGGTTTTTGCTGTTGCGAGCTGAGGGCTGTCAAATGGCATGTATTTTTTTTTAAATGACAGAGATGTGTGGGAATTTGTGGTTTAGCGTTTTTTAAGGACTGGAAAACACAGGTTTTTTTGAACACTCATAGGGTTGTCAAAAAAACCTGCGTCAGCCCTGGAGAAAGTTCAAAGAGTGGACCTTGTACCATATGTTACAAATAAACAAACAAAAAAATTACAATTCTTGTCGGATGCATACCACCTGTTTTCTTGTAGGACATTGTTTGAATTGGTAAGATAACACACTAACCTATAATGTAATATTTTTGTCCTACAGTTAGTAATAAAAATAATAATCTGGTGGTATTGACATTTTCTGAGCTTAGGACTGAAAAAACGTACCACGGAATTTGTAGGACAATATGACTGTTAAATTATATAAATATTAAATAAGTAAAACCAAAAAATCAGCTTGTTATTTATCACTTTTTTTGACCTCGTAATCGATACATGTTTGAGGAAGTGGACTCTTCAGATCAAACCATACAATTTGTAGGACAAATGTTTTTTTACATAATTCAGATAATTATCTTGAAGTTTAACTAAGAAAGAAACTGTTACTAATAAATTTTTTAGTACCATGAAATCGACGTATTTCACCCTTGCTACCTCTGTTAGCTACCACAGTCGAAAGTTTTCGTTAGAAAATTGTTAATTAATTAGCTTGATAGTAATTACAAAAAAAATTGGACCAGGGATCCCGGACAATTAAGTCTTGTGTACTGTGCGAAAAAAAGTGCTCATATCCTTTTCATTTTATTGAGATTTTCTGCATAGGACTATCTTGAGGGTTAGATCGCCTAAAAATAAAAAAAACGTGCATATTGGTGATTTCTTTTGATGACACATTTATTTTTATTAAAATCAATGATGTCTTGAAATATAATATTTAAAAACTATTGTGTGAAACGTTCATAAAAGAGTGTCAAAAACTGCGGCAATGGCAGCAGTTATTATGAAGTGTTTCGAAAAAAGGAGAGTTGCGGTGCCCTTCAAAACTCAGTACTAGATTGTTCAAAATCAGAAATTCAAAGTTATTTCGTTGGACAATTGCTTTCCCCAGGTAACACCTGAAGTCAGAGCATTTGTAATTGTTAAAATTTTCTCAAGGGAGTATGGATGTGTGGTGTAAAAATAAAAATTCGCACGAATTTTTATTTTTAAATTACACTTGTGTGATGTTGGAGTTTGAATCCATTGGCAGCTGAAATAAGTGCCAAATTTTGGAGCTACATATGTTTTTCGGTGCCTCAAAATGTTGTTCCTTCAAATAAAAGGAAACTAGAATATACATTTAACGCACCCACTATATTCTTAATCCTTTCTAAGAAGGAAAACAAATTTTAAGATCCCATGTGCATCAGAGTCATATAAATGCTTCTTCAAAATGGCAACAAAAGACATGGGCATAAATTCTTTTCTTTTGTGGGTCTTATTGCCTCTTCAAAGTGGAAATAATTGAGCAATAAGGCCCACGGGTCTTATTGCCGCGGGGCTTATTGCACTGCACCTGTTACACCACAGGCCCGTATTACCCGGAGGCAAATTTTATTCGCTTTGCTTTTTACTAACGGATAGAATAATAGTGTGAGAAGCGAAGCGGAAAATATTTTCCCAAGGCGGGTATGGATGTGTGGTGTAAAAATGAAAATTCGCGCGAATTTTTATTTTTTTATTACACTTGTGTGATGTTGGAGTTTGAAGACGAAGTGATACGTGAGCTATAAATTCATATCCGTGTTGAAATAAGTGCTCAAATTTTAAAGCTTTGTTTTTGGTACCTCTAATTTTTTTTTCCTACAAATAAATAGAAACTAGAATATATGCATTTAGCCTATCCATTATACTCTTAACCCTTACGACCCATCGGTCTTATTACCGCGCACTGTAGGAGTCATGTCAGCAGTAGAGGAACGTTTTTTATTTGCACCTGCGATTACAGAACATAACTCTGTTCATTTTAATACTTTTGTATAAAAAAAATCTTCAAATATAATATTTCTTTTGCATGGCCACCACGGGCACGCTTGCAGAAGTCCAGACACTGAACCCAATTTTCGACGGTTTTCAAGCATAAATGGGCCGATACTGCTGCAATTTACCGTTCAATATTCGTACAAAGTTCATCAACAGTCGCTGGATTGTTGGCATAGACCATAGACTTGATGTAGCCTCACAGGAAATAGTCTAGAGAACGACGTGTGAGAGACACATTTGGGATTTCTGCAACTGAAGCCTCAGCGGCAGCAATATTCTCGACAATATGGACACTTCTTCGTCTCACTGGCACGGGAACATTTTGTACTGTGCCTGTGGATTCAAGTTTTTCCACTAGACGCTCAATTTTTGATCTGCAAGGACGATTATGACGACCATAAATTGGACGTAGCGCTCTTAACGTTGAAGCCACTGACTCCGAATTCCGGTGGTAAATTTTAATAATTACGACTCGTTGTTGGCTCGTATATCCTTCCACCATGAAATGGCAACCTTACTGAAGAGAAATGTCAAAAGAGCGACAAGAAACATGGCGTTGTTTTCTGTCGCTGTTTCTCTATTTTTGTAGCGTTTCTGTTGAAAAACCCTAAAAGCAAACTTTGCTATGTTCTATCGAGTACTGTAATACGGAAAAATCTTCCGAAAATCGCCTGCATTTTCATGGGTTCCACTGGTTTAACCTCCTAAGCTTTCACATATCATTTGAAGATGAGAATACTCTGATGGAGACTGCCATTGTTTAAAAAACTCTATCGTTTCTAGGGAAGAACTTAAAAAAGTAAAAGTTCCAAAAAGTGTACCAGTCTAGTTTCTTGGTTAAAGTTTCAACAAGGAGTGATTTTGATTTCCTAACAGATAACAGCTAGAAGAACATAGATTTTGTTTCTAATCGATGTTTAATATTTAAGATAATAGCTTAATTAGATTTTAGATAGATAGATAGATAGATAATTCTTTATTTACAAATTAAGAAAGTTACATTATAAATTTGAATAAAGAAGTACAAGCATGGTGTGAAAGCCGTCTGCCGGATTTAATCTGAATTTTAGATTTTAAGAAAGATTCAACAAATCATTCATATATCTTAAGTTTATAAAAAAAATGAATAAATAAATAACTTCATGCATTATTTTACAATATCAAAGTTATTGTTTAAATTACAGCTATACATAAAGTTTATGTGCATCGAAAAGAAAATAAGTATAGGTATAAAAGAGATATGGCGGTTGAAGAACTGCGACATCACAACCTATATATTTTTTTTTTTTAAGATTATTATCTCATTTAGTTCTGGGATATAGGGCTTTCAGTTAAGCTAAAACAAAATTAATTTATTGGACTTTGAACAATGTATTTGATTCAAAACATGTTCAAATATGAGTTTCTGTAGTATTTTGCGTGAGAAACATAACGTACCAGCACTTTCCAACCACTCTCACCGTTCAGAAGGCGAAAACATTCTTCGGGGGACAAGAAACTTTTGTTCAGATGGAGTCTACGTATTTCCTGTAGGATAGGACAAATTGCTAGGAAGTGGTATACATAGTCATTCTGGTTGAGGTTATAGAGGGAACAGACTGGGTTAATGTCTGACCTATATGTGGCCTATGATTGAGCTCAAAAGTTTCGGTTCGCACCTTAAATATTAAACTCATATCTGAGACTGAGATATCCTCATTAAAGTAATTACTACTCCCCAAATTCAGATTTAGACAACGGTATGTGAATCTAGAAGCTGATTCCCTAGCTCTATCAAGATGACTTCTGTACCTTTGTGTCATCAATCAGAGAAATACAATCGTAGAAATTATTTGTCCAATCTTCTCTGTTGTTGACGTTTAAATTCAGCGGTAGGTTATGTGCCAATGCAAGTGCATGCCAATTTCTGAAAGGGGAATAACCGCAACGAAGTGATATAAGCAATATTTTTTTATGTAAGCTGCTATTAGGTCTATGCATAATTTTAGTCAGATAATCTGCGTTAGTCTTCAAGTTTCTTACATATATTTGTGGTAGACCGGACTCAACGTAGATGGCGTAGTTGGGAGTGTTCAACGGTAACCGGAAAATGCGTTTGAAGAAGTATCTTTGAATATATTCCATTTCTTCCAGCAATTGGTAACCATAAACTTCATTCCCATAACAAAAGCAGCTGTTGATTGCAGAGTTGAGGACCTGGAGCTTTGATGTAGGGTCTACAAAGTTTTTTGAGAAAAAATTTGACCATATTGTATTAATCGCTAATTTTGCAATCGCAAGTTTCTCTTTAATATGGGCTTTAATACTTAAATTTTGAGAGATAATGAAACCTAAATATTTAAATTCACTAATAACTTAAATATTGACTCCGTCTAACTTCCAGTTTCGTGCGTTATTATCAGATCGGTTTTGAGATTTAAAAATCATTATTTTTGACTTAGCAGTATTGATTTTAAGGTCCCACGAATCACAATAATTCTTCAATTTGTTTATCTGTAGTTGCAACGTCACTGGGTTATCAGAAAAGATCACTAAGTCATCAGCATAAAGTAAAAGCTTTACGAATAAATCGCCAAAACAGACACCTCCCGGTAAGTGATTTTCAATATCATTGATGTACAGAGCGAACATCAACGGGCTCAAGACGCAACCTTGTGGGACACCTGATTCAGATCTAAATGATTTTGACTTGTTTTTACCATTGCATACCACTGCTGACATATTTGATAAAAGCTGTTCATAAACACGGATGAATTTTGTTGATAGGCCATTTGAAGCTAACTTAAATAAAAGCGATCTTCTATTGATGGTATCAAAAGCAGCTTTGAAGTCTACAAAAAGGAATATAAAGGCTTTTTTTGTCGATAAATCTCCTAGCAATACTTGTAAGAGCAAAAATTTGATCAATTGTTGACAAACCAGTTCGAAAACCAGCCTGAAAACAACTAATAATGTCATTGCTCTCAACCCAACTCACAAGCCTAAGGTACAATATTTGGGCAAAAAGTTTCCTTAGTGAGCTTAGGACAGAAATGCCCCTATAATTTTCAGGAAGACTTGGGTCACCTTTTTTAAAAATAGGAGATATACTCGCCACATGAAAACAGCTTGGGAATGTCTCCTCTATAAACATTTTGTTAAACAATCCCAAAACAATTTCAAGAAACTCAGGAGTTGCGTTCTTAAAAAATTCAATTGGCATGCCGTCTGACCCAGCGGCCTTATTATTTTTCTTTTATAGCTCATTCATTGTAAATGGAGAGTCGAGCTCAGGTACTGAAATGTATTGCAAAGCAAAACTAATATAATTCTGATCAGGATCTGGCAGCAACAGACTTTCGAAATACGTAGCAGGATGATCTACATTAATATTTAGAGCCGATGATCTGCTTCGCCCTCCCAAAATCCGAACATTGTACCAGAATGACTTGGAATCCTTTGAGTCTAAAAGCTTCTTAGACGCATTTCTTAGGTACAACAGCTTTTTTGAACTGCACAAATCTTTATATATTTTGTTTTGCTCGAGATAGAGTCTCTTGAAAGTTTGGTTATTACACTGTCTAATTAGATTTTGAATGACTCCATCTGGATAGTCAAACACGAGCTAGAGAACCATTCTTAAAGAAATCCTAAAGAATGAAACCTAAAAACTCAATTACACTATCGCTGTTCGTCAAAATTTCCAAAAAATGTTTATTTTTTCAATCCTTACGTGTTAATGTTAAAATTCCACTTGCTCTGTAAAAATATGAGACTTAGACAAGCGTACCTACCCACCTTTAATCCTTTTGCATGTGTAATCCAAAAACATAAAATGTATCCGCAAAAATTAATTTTTTCTCGATATCCACAAACATATTCCATTCCATATTGAAACAGAAACACCCAAAAAAACACATTGGAAAAACTTGACAGAATTTATTTATTCACTTAAACATCACGTGCCAGTGAAAAATTTTTTTTTTCGATTAATTTATTTATCAGCTCAATCAACGAAACAACAATAAATTAGTATTTTAACGAACGTCTTCAGGATCAAAAAAGAGAAAAACTCACGAATGCCGGCAACACACGCGATGAATCACACACAATTATGTAAACCACTTATCTTGTTACGGAATACGGAATCATTCCACTTGTAAGTATAATTACTCCACTTTCGGCTGTCGTTGAACCATCAACCGTTTAAATTCAAATTACTTCGACCAAGAACTCGAGACAAATTACAAAATTACAGACTTAAAGCACACAATTTAAATGCAGGCAACCCTTTCTTTAATCGCACAGACAACAAGAGTTAAGGTTCGCAAAGCCGTATTATCCGTTAAAATAATAGCCGCACCGATCCGACGATGTGCTCATAAAAGTTGATCTATTAGCTTTTTTTTTATTAATAAAAACTTGACAAAAACAATGGCAGGTAAAACGTTGAACACTTAACTCAGCGTCTCGCATAGAATGCCAAGACTTTCTGTGAGAGAGTATCTCAATCGAAAGAATAAATAATGGTTAAATATTGATTCACCTGTTATTAGCCCAAGTGTTACAATTTTATTACTTGTGTAGGTATATGCTTTTTTGGGGTGAATAATAAGGAAAACAACTGAAGCCAAAATTTAATATTAGGGTAAGTTCAAGGTGATATAGGCCACGACACGACACGACGACGCACTGTGGTATTATTAAGTCCCATTAGGCGTGGAGTGGACAATAATTAGGAGGACCGAACACCACTTCCTAACAAAGAGCTAAATCCAAAAACTATAAGTCGATAGTCGACTCCACAAAGGCGGGAAACTTGGACAACTACGTAGGGCGTATGGGGATTCCGATTTCGTTTGCTGCTGTACCACAGACGCGACGTTGGCGGAGCACTTTCTTCGACTATTGCTCTTATCGGGAAAAGTGAATTTTCATTCATGATTTTCTAATATCGTAGCGAGTAGCATGTGGATTGTGGAAGGTGGAATCCGTTCATGCGCTTTTCTTTTACGATATAAGAGGGCATTGTATTGTTTTCTACTTTCCCACAGAGTATGAAGGTGGCTTTGATATCACAACAGCGTGGTAGGGTAGGTCGACTAACCTTCAGAGTCTGGCTAGCTGTGACTGAGGAAAGGATAGCCTTGAATATACAAACTGCATCAAGGTTAATAAGCCAACCGAATTATCGAGTGCTTGCTACCTATGTATTTCGTTACGATGACCTATTATTGTACATGGCATACACTTGAGGTTTTGTGTTTATTAGTTTTTAACCCCTAGAGACAGAGTTTACTCCGTTGTGTGCCACTGTCATAAAACAGGACAGGAGCATAGCAGGTGTAAGCTTTGCTTTTTGGGCATTTGGCTATTCACCTTGCCTTTTGTCAGGAGTTTGAATATCAATTTTTAATTAAGATGAGTGCCGATAAAAACGTTGTGATAATTACTTATGAAAGATTATGACAATGTGTATGTAGCCCTTGCGTAAGGATTAAGATCGAAAATGTGAATATTGATAACACAGCTGTCATCTACGCAACTACGAAGTTCTTTATGGTTCCACTCAAGGTGATAAATTCATCAAAAAAAAAAAAAAAACAGTGATTAAGTTTGCTTTAAGTGAAACCATAATCAATGTTGTTTGATTTATTATTTTTCGGGAAAAAGAAGAACGTGAAAAGGCCTTGAGAGTATCATGTTAGCATGTTAGGAGTCCTTAATCTTTGAAAGCCGCAGTATGCCTGAAGTGAGAATGGGAGTTTTAATAGAACAACTCGGGCCACAAATGAAATTATTTTGAACTACTGACAGGTGGCAGCATTGCATTTCATTTTTGCAAGAGTCGAATCGATTTTATGTTCGTATTAAGGGGAGTATACCGACCATGTGTTAGTCCCTGTCCACACGTGTTATTCCAATAACGTTATATCGGTCGTTTCTGGGCAAAAGGGGTGAGGAAGAAAGAGGTTGGATGCGCAAAACGAAATCAGATTTATCTGCCTAAGCAGTACACTTGGCGTGTCCAGACGGGTTATACTCATAACGTTATGCTTTTTTTAATACACTTTCCAACACAAAATGGAGAACTTGTGCGAGGAATTATAACAACGTGTAGACACCTAGCGTTAACAGCATAACGTTATTGAAATAACCCGTCTGGACAGGCACTTACGGAGTGTGTTAAAAGATGTAAAGTGATTTTCCGATGAGGTTTTATGTAATTGTTGGCGGTTTGGCACTAAGTGAAACACAGGTGGGTGTTGGTTCTGATCCCTCAGAATTCAACCTGCCTGGATATAGCTTAGTGCCACTATTCTTTTCCTCCCATGGCCTCGCCGTTTATGTTCGAAATGATATTGCTTACCAACTTCTTCCACAATACGGCCTCTGTTCTAATATACGAACTTTAATTTCATGTGGTTAAAATTCACTGTCCGTAAGCATATCATTCACTATTGTTTTATGTACAGAAGCCCCAATTTAGATAGCAATTCAACCTCTAACGAGTTTGATGCGCTATCTGAATCCATAATAAGAATTGTTTCCCTTTATCCTCACACTGAAATCGTAATTGCGGGCGATTTCAATGTACACAATTCAGGTTGGCTTCGACATTCTGGCCAGACAACACCCGAAGGAAAATATGTTGAGATCTTCGCTGAGTTTAACGAATTAACTCAACTTGTTGATGAGCCCACTCGAGTTCCAGATATTGAAGGCCATGCGGCCAACACTCTTGACTTATTTCTCACTTCTCATCCCGAAAAATATATGGTTATAGTATCATCTCCTTTAGGCAAATCGGACCATTGTGTCATATCGGTAGATTTTTCGTCTTCCGTCACGGTAAAAAAAGATAAAGTCCCCAAAAGAACTGTGTGGCAATACGAGAAAGCCAATTGGGACGGACTGAATAATTTCTTTCGAAATTTTAATTGGTCATTGTGCTTTCTCGACGGAAACGTTGATGCATCAGCTGATATGATATCTAACGTAATTCTCAAAGGCATGAGAAATTTTGTTCCTCACAGATTAAAAAGTATCATCCCCAAAGAGAATTCGTGGTTTGATTCAAGCTGTAAAGAGGCGATTAGGGATCGAGAAAGTAGTTTTCGCAAATTTAAAGATAACCCCACTGTAGAAAACCGAAATTTGTTCACACGGGCCAGAAATAGCTGTAATGCTCAGATACAAAGGGCTAAGTTTTTACATGACCAAAAAGTAAGGCAAAAAATACTATTGTGTCCAAAAGGAAGTAAAAACTTTTGGTCTTTTGTGAAGAACATTAAGAACTCGACCACGTCATCGGTCCCAACGCTCGTCTTCAATGACTCTCCGTATGTCAGCTCCATCGACAAAGCCAATTTGCTGGCAGCTCAATTTGCTGCCAACTCCACACTTTCTTATAGCATAGTGGCTCCACCTGAGCTCGAGTCTGCAAATTCTTTGATGCAGCAGATATTTTTTCGAACTCGCTCGGTTGCGAGAGTCCTTAAAGATCTCAACATACATAAATCCGCTGGTCCAGATGGTATCTCCGCCGTTATTCTGAAGAGGTGTTCTTCTACGCTGGCAAAACCATTGCGTAAACTTTTCCATCTTTCCTATTCTGCTGGGATTTTTCCGAGCAGATGGAAAACTGCATTTGTCCAGCCCGTCCCTAAAAAAGGCCAATCTTCCTCCCCTTCCAATTACCGTCCAATAGCACTAACGTCCCTTCTTTCCAAGGTCATGGAAACGTTGATAAACCGTCAACTTATGAAATATCTTGAAGAACGAAAGCTTCTTAATGACCGTCAGTACGGCTTTCGTAGCAAACGGTCCACTGGTGATTTGATGGCTTATCTCACCGAAAAGTGGAACCAATCTTTACATTGTTTTGGAGAAAGTAAGATTATTGCGCTTGATATTTCTAAAGCATTTGATAGAGTTTGGCATCAGGCTCTTTTATCGAAAATGCGTGCTTTTGGTATCGATGAGTCTCTTCTTCGTTGGATTAGAAATTACCTTTCCGACCGTTCAATACAAGTTGTGTTGGATGGCTTCAAGTCTGATACCCACTTAATAAATGCTGGTGTGCCCCAGGACTCCGTTTTGTCTCCGACTCTCTTCCTCATTTTCATTAATGATCTCTTGTCTGAAACTTCTAATCCTCTCAACTGTTTTGCTGACGACTCCACCCTCAGCTTTTCATATTCGTTTCCAAATTCGCGTCCCTGCTCTTCGGATGTGGAACTGGAACGGTTGCGTATGATAAGCTCATTGAATTCTGACCTTGACAGCATTGTTGCATGGGGTCTTATGAACCGAGTAGAATTCAATGCTTCGAAAACTCAATGCTGTCTCTTATCGTTGAAGCTTAACATTCCCCCATTGCCATTATCCATGAATGGTACCTGCATCGAAGAAACCGAAAAGCTGTCAGTACTTGGTATGTGTGTAAACAATGATCTTCGTTGGAACGACCACATATTTGAAGTCGCCAAAAACGCTGCTAAATGCTTAGGTTTCTTGAGACGATGCAGGAAGTTCTTCACCCCTTCTGATCTGGCTACAATTTATAAGGCCTTCATCCGCCCAAAACTGGAGTATAACTCCCATATCTGGTCAGGTGCTCCTCAAACATCTTTGCGCCTACTTGATAGGATACAAAATAGAGCGTTAAAATCGATAGGTGATAGTTCAATCGTAGAATCGATTGATTCTCTTGGACATCGTCGAAACGTTACCTGTATCTCTCTCTTTTATCGCTTTTTCCACAAACAGTGCTCTAGTGAAATAGCCAGCTGCATTCCTCCCTTGAAACAATTTAGCCGCAACACCCGCCTCGCTAGGAATGCTCATCAGTTCTGCCTTGAGCCCAACTTCGGGCGTACAGTTAAGTATAGAGATTCTTATTTTAGTCGCACCACCCGAATGTGGAATGCTTTACCTGGCTCTGTGTTTCCCCTGCATTACGATTTACAAAGATTCAAAAGCAACGTGCATCGGTGTCTCCTTTCAAATCCTCTCCTATTTTCCTAAATGCTCGCACTGTGTTTAATAACATTATAAGGGTAGTCATAACCCCTTGATGTGCGCGCTAATTATAAAAAAAAAAAAAAAAAACAAAAAAAAAAAAAAAATTACTGCAATTTTATCTTTAACAATGTGTAAGAAAAGAACACATAGAGCATCTTTTGTCGGTAAAGTGAAGGCTGTTGTTTTTAGAAGGAGAAGATTGCGCAATATCGCTTTCTCCCTACACTACTCATGCAAACTGTGCAATCTATATTCGTGTAGCCGTGTAGACAAGTTGTAAAGATGTCAAGCTAAAATTCTGATATTGCTCAATCCGGTTGCACAATCACACAATCAACACCATACACCTTCTTCTGCATTGGTATTGGTATGAGTATATGGGCCCTATTGGTTTCAATCACGTGGAGCACTGCTGCCGCTGTTGCTATGGTCGACTCAGGATGATTTGTTTTACTTTATTATTTCGCGTGTTTCCACTTCTAAGTAGAATTTAGAAATTCATATTTTAGTCGCACTACCCGTATGTGGAATGCTTTATCTGACTCTGTTTTTCCCCTACATTACGACTCACAAAAGCTTAACAGCATTGTACATCCAGTTTTAGACCTGGGATCAGACAAATTGTGACTTATTGCTTGCAATTTTGTTTAGTTAGGTGATATGAAACTGGTGAATTGTTTTGTTGTGATTCAGTGTCGGGGTGCATATGAGAATGAAAACAATGCTGGTGTAGGCCAGACTGAATTAACGGTTAGGCAGAATAGGCAGTTGCCTAGGGGTCCCGATTTTAGGGGGCCTCTGAAAAATTAAAAAGACTTCTAAAATTTTCTTACAAACATTAACATTAATAATAAGAACTGAAAATAATTTTAACTCAAATAAATAAAGCTCAATTGACCGCATTCAAAAGGCGAAGACATTTGACAAACTGTATGAGCGTGCAAAGAAGTGTATCTAAGTGAAAGGAGAGTATATTGAATAATAAAAAAGAAACAATTACATAGTGTTAAGTGAATAAAATATCCTTGTCACACGTAAAAGTCCGTTTTTTTCTTTACCGTAGTGAGACCATCATTTTTCGGCAGTGATAGTTTTAGAAAAAAAAGTAATATGTTTATTCTCCCGCTTTACTTAAACTGTAATAAATGGTCTGAAGACTTTGAGAACCTGAGTAACATAATGTCTCTGCTAGCAAGCAAGAGTATTTGAATGGTCGGTGACTGTAACGCCAGAATAAGCTCCACTCAAGTAACGACACTGAGAAATGTTAATAACACACATATAAATCCAAGTAGCAGAACATCCTACGATAACGTCTGTAACCAAAATGGAAAAAGTTTACTGGAGTTGCTCCAATTGTATGACAGTATTGTTTTAAATGGATGTACCGAAGGAGATATTGAAGGCCATTATACATTTATAGGAGGGCAGGGAAAATCCGTTATCGACTATTGCTGCATCAACAACGAATGGATAGATCTTATCGCCAAATTTGAAGTTTTATCTAAGAACTTTTCTGATCATATGCCAATAATTGTTGAGTGGATTTCTGAAACAACACGCCAAGAGAGAAATCTTGAGCTATTCCCGCGTTTGAAATGGAATAACAGAAATGTTGATTCCTATCAGCATTCATTGGATGAAGTCATTTCTAGGATAACTTCAATTCCGGAGACTTCAGATGCTTTCTCAGATCAAATAATAGCATGCGTCAGGAATACTACACATAACAGAAGTCAAAATTCAATTAAAACGTTTAAACAAAAATGGTTTGACAAGGAGTGCATGAATGCCAGACAAAAATCGTTCGCCCTACTTAATGCCATGCGACGTAACGCATACAATAATGAATTTCGGCAATGGTATATACAATCAAATATCAAATACAAAAGTCTCTGCCTCTCAAAGAAAATAAACTATGAAACTAGTCAAGCCATATCTTTAGGATTGACAAAAAACACAAAAGAATTCTGGAGAATAGCAAAAGAAATAAATGGTTCAAAACAATTTATTGGTTCTGGATTATCTGCGAATGACCTCGCTATTTATTTCATGAACCTACTACAAAATAAAACTCACCTTTCTTTTTCGTATGCCGAACCATTTAGATGTGATCCTATATTAGATTGCACAATATCTGTGGATGAAATACAAACAGTTCTTCGAAAAGCAAAAGATGGGAAAGCACCGGGAGAAGATGGGATACCCTATGAATTTTTTAAAAATGCCTCTGCATCTTTTTGTAACAATTTGTTGGCATTTTTTAACAAAATTTTAATGAGTGCGGAAGTTCCAGCATCCTTCAAAACATCCGTTATTGGGTGATTTCAGCATCGTTGAAAACTACCGTGGCATTTCTTTCATGAATGTTATAGCGAAAATATTCTGTGGAGTACTAGTTTGCAGACTAGAAAAGTGGGTGGACGAAAACAACATCCTTTCAGAATTTCAAGCAGGGTTTAGAAAAAACTATTCTACTATTGATCAAATTTTCTCCCTGACATCTATAGTTAAAGCATATCAAGCAAGAAACAAGAAAATCTACGCATTTTTTGTAGATTTCAAAGCTGCGTTTGATCTGGTGAATCGGAATGCAATGCTGTATAAGCTTTCTGAACTGGGTGTTTCTACTCGATTTCTTCGAGTAATACGCAACATGTATACAGACACAAAGGCAACAGTCTGGGATGGAGCAGTTTTTTCGCAATGGTTTGGAACAGATACTGGTGTTAAGCAAGGGTGTCTTCTCAGTGCCCTCTTGTTCCCTCTTTTTATAAATGACATTGTTAAACATCTTCCCGGAGGTATCCAAATTGCAGGCGTCATCGTAAATGTATTGCTCTATGCCGATGACCTTGTTATATTGTCAGAGTCACCAGAAAATTTACAGTTAATGATAAATCGTCTTGCGGCATATTGTGAAAAATGGGGTCTCGCTATCAATACTGAAAAGTCAAAAGCTATGGTGTTCTTAAGATCAAATCAGCGTGAAGTGAGAAATATTTGGACTTTTAATGGAACTCGTTTGGATGTAGCGAAAGAATACAAATATCTTGGAATTAAACTCAACTCAACTTTGGATTTTAGGAAACACCTCACAGAAAAATGTAATGCATCACAAGGTCTCATCAATTTAACATGGAGAAATGTATTTTTAAATCCACACATAAATCTATCTGTCAAATACAAAATTTTTGATTCTGTTATAAAATCTTCGCTTTGCTACGCTGCCCAGGTTTGGGGGTCAAAAGAGTATGAAGAAGTTGAAAAATTACAAAGAAATTTTATTAAAAAACTGTTTTATCTTCCGATAAATACTCCAAACTACGCCATATACCTGGAAACAGGGCTACCAAAATTATTTACCTACACTCTGAAGCTTCAAGCCGATTACATCATTAAAGTTTTGAAATACCCTGAATCTCGTTTGTCCAAAAAGCTGCTACTTTATGAGATAAGAAATAAAGATTGGTGGATGGAAACGTGGCAAAACCTTGGTACTGCATATGGAGAAGTTATCGACCCAAACCTGCCCCAAATTTTGAAGGATAAATTTTATAAAATTATACAAATGCAAGAAGACTGTACTCGAAATATAATGGTTGAAGAGGCCTGTCATTCGTTAAGCAGAATACTTTACGCCCAATTAGAGCACAATCTGAAACAAACAAACTATTTTACAGATACATTCAGCTGTAAGGAAATCTCCTTGATATTCAAAGCAAGATGTGAGGTTTTAAGTCTCAACGGAAGCCCCTACAACGGGAGTTTTAGTCAGTTCTGCACTATATGTAACATGAAAGCCAAAGAAGACTGCTTCCATCTACTAAGCATTTGTCCAATTTACACACCTTATAGACTGTGTTACTTTGGAAAAGCTGTTCTTTCAATGGAGGAGACAACTATCATCTTAAACGGAGCTTGCTGGAAAGAGCTTGCCTTGTTTTTGAAGGAAATCTATAAATTTAGAATGCTGCTTGTAACAGAATATGCGTGATGATACAAAAAATATACAAAAATAATTTAATGCTATTTTTTTCTTTTTTAATAAAAAATTGTTTTTTAATGATGCCAGTCGAGCTGACGCCTAAGCCAAAGCTTATAAATTCATAAAAATCTATGTATCTAAATGTAACAAACTCAAATGATAAATAATTCATTTATTGATATGTTGAGGATTTTTTTTTTTTTTTACTTTACTTTTTTAGTTTTAGTACAAGTGCAATACACTAGTAAATACTCAAACTATCGTTAGTGTCTTAAGTTGTTATTATGTAAAAAAAATGTCTCGTTCATATTTAGGTGGTGCGCAAAAAAGAAAGGTTGCCGAAGAAAAACGATCACGAACAAGTGCAGTGTTAGAAAAAGTTCCAAAACTCGACAATTATTTTCATCGGAACATAAAAACACAAAATTCATCAGGCAGTCAAGGACTTGCAGCTAGTCCTGAATTGAACGATGATCCAGTCAGCTTCACACCTCAATCTTCAAACCAATATCTTGTGGGCGATTGTGTACATAAAAATCACGGTGTAGAAATTTCCAACCGTTCCAACGATCCAGGAAAATGGGAAAAATTTACTAGTGAAGATGTAAGATTTTGGATTGAACATGGGCCATCCACAGGTCAAAATCCGACTGTACCATTCGAATCAAGGTATTCAAGCAAGAATATTGAGTTCGAAAGAGAATGCGATCTATGTTCCCTGTTCCGAGCATTCCCTTAATTTGGTTGGAGAGCATGCTGTGAAGTGCTGTTTTTATGCAGTAGATTTTTTCGCCATTATACAGACGTTATATAATTTTTTTCCGCATCCACCTATCGTTGGGCGTATTAAAAAATAAAATAAACAATGAGAAAACTTAATAGACATTGTCAACTACACGCTGGGAAGCACATTCGAATGCGACGAATGCAGTTTACGATTCATTTGATATCATATTAGAGGCTCTAGTAATCAAGCCTGATGATGAATCACAAAATACTGATACTCGTTATGAGGTGACGTGTATCGCGAATAAAATGCAAAAATTCGAATTTGGTTTCATGTTGATTTTATGGAACTCTATTTTGACTGCTTCAGTGCGTTCAGTGAGTAAGTCATTGAGAAGTGAAAAAGCAGATTTCCAAACGTGCGCTTTTTTGTACGGATCGTTAGAACAGAGTTTAGTTTCATTCCGTGAAAAGTTCAATGATTTCGAGGAAAAAACAAAACAGTAATTACCTGGTGTAGGTTATACAGAACACGTAAAACGTACTCGTCGTAGAAAAAAAACAACCTTATGACGGAAATACTTAAGAAGTAGAATTTTCCCCTCGCGATGATTTTAGGACTAAAGGTTTCCTCGAAATCATCGACAATCTTCACAGTGAAATCAAACGACGTGCGAAAGTGTATATGGAAGTTTCAGAGATATTTGTATTTCTCATCAACTTTTCTCTAAGTGATGGAGATCTCCACGAAGCTATAAACAACTTAGTTCGTTTTTATTCCAGAGATTTGGAAGAATTTTTTATTGAAATGAAACAATTCCAAAAATACGTGAACTCCAGATACACTGATGCACATGCACAAAAAACTACTCATAGTCATTTGTACAAGATTCTAATGGAAGATCAATTAGCCGATGTATTTCCTAACACAGAAATAGCTCTTCGGATATTTTTAACATCGCAAATTGTTCTGCCCAACGATCCTTCTAGCAATTAAAGAAAATCATAGATGCTAAAAGAGCTACAACGCGACAAGAGCGACTAGATATGTTAGGTATACTTTGCATTGAGTCAGATTTATTGAAGAAAATTGATATTGATAATATAATTGATGAATTTGCTGAAAACAAATGTAGAAAACGACGTGTTTAAAATGCATATAGATGTTAATTTTAGTGATATTATGACGTTTTGTCAATACAGTTTTTATGAAAGCTATAAGTTTTTATTTTATTTGAAAAAGAAGGGAACAGACGTGAGAAAAAGGGCCCCCAAATTGATGGTTGCCTAGGGCCGCGTTGGGGGTTGATCCGGCCCTGGTGTAGGCACTGCGTGGATTTGAACCAGACGTCTTTTGGTTGTGAGTCGGCTATGATAACGTTGAGCTGCGAAGGTACCTAAATCACGATCGCTTAAATTGTGAACATAAACAGACAAACACAAACTTTGAATTTAACCTAGACACAATCCATATATCGAGCCCTGACCGCCAATTTATCGTAAGCGACAAAAAGAAAATTTCACAGGAGACAATTTTTTTTTGTTTTATTGCGGAGCTAATAAACGAGGCGAGATAATTTTCAGTGTTTAGTTATGTTTTCTTATATGCATCTAAATGGTTGTAAACAGAATCCCACCCTTGTCAGATTTTCGCAATTAACGCTTTTTTTGGGGTTTACGATACATTTGGTGGTCACTACTTACCAGTCCCAGATCAAATTTTAGCGTTTAAGATAAAACAAAAGAAAGGATAAAATGTATATTTGTGAAAAATTAACATAACTAGTTTCTTGATTAAACAATAACAAAAATTTTTTTGTTATTATCATGTTTTTTGTCCAAGAGTTGTTGAATTTGATTGCAATTCTCGAAAGAAATTAATTTCTTAAAAGATAATGTTGGAAAGATCGTGAAGATCACATCAAATCTTAGTTTGCGTTTCGCCCAGGTACGGCAATGGGCTCATCAGTTAGATGTTTCAAAATTTGCATTTTTTTATCAAATTCAACAACTCTTGGACAAAAAACATGACAATAACAAAAAAAAAATTTTGTTATTGTTTAATCAATAATTTAAAGCGAAAAATGGCAGATATTTTGTTTATTTTTTCGAGTGTAATATGACTTGTTCATTCACTTGGAAATAAAATTCATTGCATGTGAGTGCAGTGAATTTTATTAGTGTCAGTTAATTCGAACAAAGTTTGCGTCTTAGAAAGGGTACGGCAACATCTAACTGATGAGCCGATTGCCGTACCTGGGCGAAACGCAAACTAAGATTTGATGTGATCTTCACGATCTTTCCAGCATTATCTTTTAAGAAATTTCTTTTTTTTTTTAAGTTTTACATTTTTTAATCATAACTAGTTTCGCCCAGTGTTCGAACTTCGACCACTAAATTTATTCTCTCTTTTCTACAAAAATTTGAAAATACACAGTATTGTTGTTGTTTTTTGGATATCACTTCTAACGCAATTTTACCTGGGAGAACGTTAACAAATCCGCAAAAATTATATTGGGATCATCTGTGCCCAAATACCTTACAGAAAATATAAATTTCATGCGGGTACGTCATCGTTAACTGGAGTAATTTGGTACGACAAAAAAACTATTCGCCAATCAATATTTAAGTACAATTAGGGTACTGTTTTTTTTCAAAGGATGCTGATCCAGGTGTTTTAAAATTTACATCACATTTACTAGGAAAAATTATTTAGCATAATTCATAAGCTTACAGTCATACGGAGATAGATTGGTTTTTGCATTTGAAATCATTGTAGGCCGTTCGGAAGGGGCCCAAACTGTCTTGCGAATAAAAGACTCGATTGTGCCATGACCCATGACCATGGGCGTAGCCAGGGGGGGGGGGGGGAGTTTCAGGGGTTCAAAATCCCGAATATATAACAACAGCAAGAGACGTACGCAGGATTTTTTCGATATTTTCTTTTTTCACGAAATGGTGCACGTTTGAACAAAACATTAAAATTTTCACTATAAAAAACGACAAAATTTTTGTTTAAAAAAGAGCTATGCAATATAAAAAAAATTCTACGTACGTCTCCGGAGAAAGATATTTCGAACATGCTGTCAAAATTTCGTATAGATCGGTGAAGATCTGCTCGAGTTAGCTATCTCGAGAACGAAGCGAGATAGACGAAAAATAACGGTTTTTGGGGGTTGTACGATGGGGGATTCCATTTGAGACGCTTCATACGATCTATTGAGAGATATGGAGCTTTTTACATTTTGGTCACCCAGGAAAGTGAGATTTCAGGAATGTTTTGATGGGATCGTATTAAGCGTCTCAAGTTGAGTTCCCCCACCATACAACCCCCAAAAAATCGTTATTTTTCGTCTATCTCGCATCGTTCTCGAGATATGGAGCTTTTTGCATTTTGGTCGCCCAGGAAAGTGAGATTTCAGGAATGTTTTGATGGGATCGTATTAAGCGTCTCAAATTGAGTACCCCCACCATACAACCCCCAAAAAATCGTTATTTTTCGTCTACCTCGCATCGTTCTCGAGATATGGAGCTTTTAACATTTTGGTCACCCAGGAAAGTGAGATTTCAGGAATGTTTTGATGGGATCGTATTAAGCGTCTCAAGTTGAGTTCCCCCACCATACAACCTCCAAAAAATCGTTATTTTTCGTCTATCTCGCATCGTTCTCGAGATATGGAGCTTTTTACATTTTGGTCACCCAGGAAAGTGAGATTTCAGGAATGTTTTGATGGGATCGTATTAAGCGTCTCAAATTGAGTACCCCCACCATACAACCCCCAAAAAATCGTTATTTTTCGTCTACCTCGCATCGTTCTCGAGATATGGAGCTTTTTACATTTTGGTCACCCAGGAAAGTGAGATTTCAGGAATGTTTTGATGGGATCGTATTAAGCGTCTCAAATTGAGTCCCCCCACCGTACAACCCCCAAAAAATCGTTATTTTTCGTCTACCTCGCATCGTTCTCGAGATATGGAGCTTTTAACATTTTGGTCACCCAGGAAAGTGAGATTTCAGGAATGTTTTGATGGGATCGTATTAAGCGTCTCAAGTTGAGCTCCCCCACCATACAACCTCCAAAAAATCGTTATTTTTCGTCTATCTCGCATCGTTCTCGAGATATGGAGCTTTTTACATTTTGGTCACCCAGGAAAGTGAGATTTCAGGAATGTTTTGATGGGATCGTATTAACCGTCTCAAATTGAGTCCCCCCACCGTACAACCCCCAAAAAATCGTTATTTTTCGTCTATCTCGCATCGTTCTCGAGATATGGAGCTTTTTACATTTTGGTCACCCAGGAAAGTGAGATTTCAGGAATGTTTTGATGGGATCGTATTAAGCGTCTCAAGTTGAGTACCCCCACCATACAACCCCCAAAAAATCGTTATTTTTCGTCTACCTCGCATCGTTCTCGAGATATGGAGCTTTTTACATTTTGGTCACCCAGGAAAGTGAGATTTCAGGAATGTTTTGATGGAATCGTATTAAGCATCTCAAATTGAGTTCCCCCACCATACAACCCTCAAAAAATCGTTATTTTTCGTCTATCTCGCATCGTTCTCGAGATATGGAGCTTTTTACATTTTGGTCACCCAGGAAAGTGAGATTTCAGGAATGTTTTGATGGGATCGTATTAAGCGTCTCAAATTGAGTCCCCCCACCATACAACCTCCAAAAAATCGTTATTTTTCGTCTATCTCGCATCGTTCTCGAGATATGGAGCTTTTAACATTTTGGTCACCCAGGAAAGTGAGATTTCAGGAATGTTTTGATGGAATCGTATTAAGCATCTCAAATTGAGTTCCCCCACCATACAACCCCCAAAAAATCGTTATTTTTCGTCTATCTCGCATCGTTCTCGAGATATGGAGCTTTTTACATTTTGGTCACCCAGGAAAGTGAGATTTCAGGAATGTTTTGATGGGATCGTATTAAGCGTCTCAAATTGTGTCCCCCCCACCGTACAACACCCAAAAAATCGTTATTTTTCGTCTATCTCGCATCGTTCTCGAGATATGGAGCTTTTTACATTTTGGTCACCCAGGAAAGTGAGATTTCAGGAATGTTTTGATGGGATCGTATGAAGCGTCTCAAATTGAGTACCCCCCCATACAACCCCCAAAAAATCGTTATTTTTCGTCTATCTCGCATCGTTCTCGAGATATGGAGCTTTTTACATTTTGGTCACCCAGGAAAGTGAGATTTCAGGAATGTTTTGATGGGATCGTATTAAGCGTCTCAAATTGAGTCCTCCCACCGTACAACCCCCAAAAAATCGTTATTTTTCGTCTATCTCGCATCGTTCTCGAGATATGGAGCTTTTTACATTTTGGTCACCCAGGAAAGTGAGATTTCAGGAATGTTTTGATGGGATCGTATTAAGCATCTCAAATTGAGTTCCCCCACCATACAACCTCCAAAAAATCGTTATTTTTCGTCTATCTCGCATCGTTCTCGAGATATGGAGCATTTTACATTTTGGTCACCCAGGAACATGAGATTTCAGGAATGTTTTGATGGGATCGAAGTAAGCGTCCTCATATTGAGACTCCCACCGTACAACCCCCAAAAAATCGTTATTTTTCGTCTATCTCGCATCGTTCTCGAGATATGGAGCTTTTTACATTTTGGTCACCCAGGAAAGTGAGATTTCAGGAATGTTTTGATGGGATCGTATTAAGCGTCTCAAATTGAGTCCCCCCACCGTACAACCCCCAAAAAATCGTTATTTTTCGTCTATCTCGCATCGTTCTCGAGATATGGAGCTTTTTACATTTTGGTCACCCAGGAAAGTGAGATTTCAGGAATGTTTTGATGGGATCGTATTAAGCGTCTCAAATTGAGTCCCCCCACCGTACAAACCCCAAATATCGTTATTTTTCGTCTATCTCGCATCGTTCTCGAGATATGGAGCTTTTTACATTTTGGTCACCCAGGAAAGTGAGATTTCAGGAATGTTTTGATGGGATCGTATTAAGCATCTCAAATTGAGTTCCCCCACCATACAACCTCCAAAAAATCGTTATTTTTCGTCTATCTCGCATCGTTCTCGAGATATGGAGCATTTTACATTTTGGTCACCCAGGAACATGAGATTTCAGGAATGTTTTGATGGGATCGAAGTAAGCGTCTCATATTGAGACTCCCACCGTACAACCCCCAAAAAATCGTTATTTTTCGTCTATCTCGCATCTTCTCGAGATATGAGCTTTTTACATTTTGGTCACCCAGGAAAGTGAGATTTCAGGAATGTTTTGATGGGATCGAAGTAAGCGTCTCATACTGAGACTCCCACCGTACAACCCCCAAAAAATCGTTATTTTTCGTCTATCTCGCATCGTTCTCGAGATACGGAGCATTTTACATTTTGGTCACCCAGGAACATGAGATTTCAGGAATGTTTTGATGGGATCGTATTAAGCGTCTCAAATTGAGTCCCCCCACCATACAACCCCCAAAAAATCGTTATTTTTCGTCTATCTCGCATCGTTCTCGAGATATGGAGCTTTTTACATTTTGGTCACCCAGGAAAGTGAGATTTCAGGAATGTTTTGAATGGGATCGTATTAAGCGTCTCAAATTGAGTCCCCCCCCCCCCCCCCATACAATCCCCAAAAAAATCGTTATTTTTCGTCTATCTCGCATCGTTCTCGAGATATGGAGCTTTTTACATTTTGGTCACCCAGGAAAGTGAGATTTCAGGAATGTTTTGATGGGATCGTATTAAGCGTCTCAAATTGAGTCCTCCCACCGTACAACCCCCAAAAAATCGTTATTTTTCGTCTATCTCGCATCGTTCTCGAGATATGGAGCTTTTTACATTTTGGTCACCCAAGAAAGTGAGATTTCAGGAATGTTTTGATGGGATCGTATTAAGCGTCTCAAATTGAGTCCCCCCACCGTACAACCCCCAAAAAATCGTTATTTTTCGTCTACCTCGCATCGTTCTCGAGATATGGAGCTTTTTACATTTTGGTCACCCAGGAAAGTGAGATTTCAGGAATGTTTTGATGGGATCGTATTAAGCGTCTCAAATTGAGTCCCCCCACCGTACAACCCCCAAAAAATCGTTATTTTTCGTCTATCTCGCATCGTTCTCGAGATATGGAGCTTTTTACATTTTGGTCACCCAGGAAAGTGAGATTTCAGGAATGTTTTGATGGGATCGTATTAAGCGTCTCAAATTGAGTCTCCCCACCGTATAATCCAAAAAAAATAGTTATTTTTCGTCTATCTCGCATCGTTCTCGAGATATGGAGCTTTTTACATTTTGGTCACCCAGGAAAGTGAGATTTCAGGAATGTTTTGATGGGATCGTATTAAGCGTCTCAAATTGAGTCCCCCCACCGTACAACCCCCAAAAAATCGTTATTTTTCGTCTACCTCGCATCGTTCTCGAGATATGGAGCTTTTTACATTTTGGTCACCCAGGAAAGTGAGATTTCAGGAATGTTTTGATGGGATCGTATTAAGCGTCTCAAATTGAGTGTCCCCACCGTATAATCCCAAAAAAATAGTTATTTTTCGTCTATCTCGCATCGTTCTCGAGATATGGAGCTTTTTACATTTTGGTCACCCAGGAAAGTGAGATTTCAGGAATGTTTTGATGGGATCGTATTAAGCGTCTCAAATTGAGTCCTCCCACCGTACAACCCCCAAAAAATCGTTATTTTTCGTCTATCTCGCATCGTTCTCGAGATATGGAGCTTTTTACATTTTGGTCACCCAGGAAAGTGAGATTTCAGGAATGTATTGATGGGATCGTATTAAGCGTCTCAAATTGAGTCTCCCCACCGTATAATCCCAAAAAAATAGTTATTTTTCGTCTATCTCGCATCGTTCTCGAGATATGGAGCTTTTTACATTTTGGTCACCCAGGAAAGTGAGATTTCAGGAATGTTTTGATGGGATCGTATTAAGCGTCTCAAATTGAGTCCCCCCACCTTACAACCCCCAAAAAATCGTTATTTTTCGTCTACCTCGCATCGTTCTCGAGATATGGAGCTTTTTACATTTTGGTCACCCAGGAAAGTGAGATTTCAGGAATGTTTTGATGGGATCGTATTAAGCGTCTCAAATTGAGTCTCCCCACCGTATAATCCCAAAAAAATAGTTATTTTTCGTCTATCTCGCATCGTTCTCGAGATATGGAGCTTTTTACATTTTGGTCACCCAGGAAAGTGAGATTTCAGGAATGTATTGATGGAATCGTATTAAGCATCTCAAATTGAGTTCCCCCAACATACAACCCCCAAAAAATCGTTATTTTTCGTCTATCTCGCATCGTTCTCGAGATATGGAGCTTTTTACATTTTGGTCACCCAAGAAAGTGAGATTTCAGGAATGTTTTGATGGGATCGTATTAAGCGTCTCAAATTGAGTCCCCCCACCGTACAACCCCCAAAAAATCGTTATTTTTCGTCTACCTCGCATCGTTCTCGAGATATGGAGCTTTTTACATTTTGGTCACCCAGGAAAGTGAGATTTCAGGAATGTTTTGATGGGATCGTATTAAGCGTCTCAAATTGAGTCTCCCCACCGTATAATCCCAAAAAAATAGTTATTTTTCGTCTATCTCGCATCGTTCTCGAGATATGGAGCTTTTTACATTTTGGTCACCCAGGAAAGTGAGATTTCAGGAATGTTTTGATGGGATCGTATTAAGCGTCTCAAATTGAGTCCTCCCACCGTACAACCCCCAAAAAATCGTTATTTTTCGTCTATCTCGCATCGTTCTCGAGATATGGAGCTTTTTACATTTTGGTCACCCAGGAAAGTGAGATTTCAGGAATGTATTGATGGAATCGTATTAAGCATCTCAAATTGAGTTCCCCCGACATACAACCCCCAAAAAATCGTTATTTTTCGTCTATCTCGCATCGTTCTCGAGATATGGAGCTTTTTACATTTTGGTCACCCAAGAAAGTGAGATTTCAGGAATGTTTTGATGGGATCGTATTAAGCGTCTCAAATTGAGTCCCCCCACCGTACAACCCCCAAAAAATCGTTATTTTTCGTCTACCTCGCATCGTTCTCGAGATATGGAGCTTTTTACATTTTGGTCACCCAGGAAAGTGAGATTTCAGGAATGTTTTGATGGGATCGTATTAAGCGTCTCAAATTGAGTCTCCCCACCGTACAATCCCAAAAAAATCGTTATTTTTCGTCTATCTCGCATCGTTCTCGAGATATGGAGCTTTTTACATTTTGGTCACCCAGGAAAGTGAGATTTCAGGAATGTTTTGATGGGATCGTATTAAGCGTCTCAAATTGAGTCCCCCCACCGTACAACCTCCAAAAAATCGTTATTTTTCGTCTACCTCGCATCGTTCTCGAGATATGGAGCTTTTTACATTTTGGTCACCCAGGAAAGTGAGATTTCAGGAATGTTTTGATGGGATCGTATTAAGCATCTCAAATTGAGTCCCCCCACCGTACAACCCCCAAAAAATCGTTATTTTTCGTCTATCTCGCATCGTTCTCGAGATATGGAGCATTTTACATTTTGGTCACCCAGGAAAGTGAGATTTCAGGAATGTTTTGATGGGATCGTATTAAGCGTCTCAAATTGAGTCTCCCCACCGTACAATCCCAAAAAAATCGTTATTTTTCGTCTATCTCGCATCGTTCTCGAGATATGGAGCTTTTTACATTTTGGTCACCCAGGAAAGTGAGATTTCAGGAATGTTTTGATGGGATCGTATTAAGCGTCTCAAATTGAGTCCCCCCACCGTACAACCTCCAAAAAATCGTTATTTTTCGTCTACCTCGCATCGTTCTCGAGATATGGAGCTTTTTACATTTTGGTCACCCAGGAAAGTGAGATTTCAGGAATGTTTTGATGGGATCGTAGTAAGCGTCTCATATTGAGATTCCCACCGTACAACCCCCAAAAAATCGTTATTTTTCGTCTATCTCGAATCGTTCTCGAGATATGGAGCTTTTTACATTTTGGTCACCCAGGAAAGTGAGATTTCAGGAATGTTTTGATGGGATCGTATTAAGCGTCTCAAATTGAGTCCCCCCACCATACAACCCCCAAAAAATCGTTATTTTTCGTCTATCTCGCATCGTTCTCGAGATATGGAGCTTTTTACATTTTGGTCACCCAGGAAAGTGAGATTTCAGGAATGTTTTGATGGGATCGTATTAAGCGTCTCAAATTGAGTCTCCCACCGTACAATCCCAAAAAAATCGTTATTTTTCGTCTATCTCGCATCGTTCTCGAGATATGGAGCTTTTTACATTTTGGTCACCCAGGAAAGTGAGATTTCAGGAATGTTTTGATGGGATCGTATTAAGCGTCTCAAATTGAGTCCCCCCACCGTACAACCTCCAAAAAATCGTTATTTTTCGTCTACCTCGCATCGTTCTCGAGATATGGAGCTTTTTACATTTTGGTCACCCAGGAAAGTGAGATTTCAGGAATGTTTTGATGGGATCGTATTAAGCGTCTCAAATTGAGTCCCCCCACCATACAACCCCCAAAAAATCGTTATTTTTCGTCTATCTCGCTTCGTTCTCGAGATATGGAGCTTTTTACATTTTGGTCACCCAGGAACATGAGATTTCAGGAATGTTTTGATGGGATCGTATTAAGCGTCTCAAATTGAGTCCCCCCACCGTACAACCTACAAAAAATCGTTATTTTTCGTCTACCTCGCATCGTTCTCGAGATATGGAGCTTTTTACATTTTGGTCACCCAGGAAAGTGAGATTTCAGGAATGTTTTGATGGGATCGTATTAAGCGTCTCAAATTGTGTCCCCCCACCGTACAACACCCAAAAAATCGTTATTTTTCTCGCATCGTTCTCGAGATATGGAGCTTTTTACATTTTGGTCACCCAAGAAAGTGAGATTTGATCATATCAAGCGTCTCAAATTGAGTCCCCCCCACCGCACAACCCCCAAAAAATCGTTATTTTTCATCTATCTCGCATCGTTCTCGAGATATGGAGCTTTTTACATTTTGGTCACCCAGGAAAGTGAGATTTCAGGAATGTTTTGATGGGATCGTATTAAGCGTCTCAAATTGAGTCCCCCCACCGTATAACCCCCAAAAAATCGTTATTTTTCGTCTATCTCGCATCGTTCTCGAGATATGGAGCTTTTTACATTTTGGTCACCCAGGAAAGTGAGATTTCAGGAATGTTTTGATGGGATCGTATTAAGCGTCTCAAATTGAGTCCCCCCACCGTATAACCCCCAAAAAATCGTTATTTTTCGTCTATCTCGCATCGTTCTCGAGATATGGAGCTTTTTACATTTTGGTCACCCAAGAAAGTGAGATTTGATCGTATTAAGCGTCTCAATTTGAGTCCCCCCACCGTACAACCCCCAAAAAATCGTTATTTTTCGTCTATCTCGCATCGTTCTCGAGATATGGAGCTTTTTACATTTTGGTCACCCAAGAAAGTGAGATTTGATCGTATTAAGCGTCTCAAATTGAGTCCCCCCCACCATACAACCCCCAAAAAAATCGTTATTTTTCGTCTATCTCGCATCGTTCTCGAGATATGGAGCTTTTTACATTTTGGTCACCCAGGAAAGTGAGATTTCAGGAATGTTTTGATGGGATCGTATTAAGCATCTCAAATTGAGTTCCCCCACCGTACAACCCCCAAAAAATCGTTATTTTTCGTCTATCTCGCATCGTTCTCGAGATATGGAGCTTTTTACATTTTGGTCACCCAAGAAAGTGAGATTTGATCGTATTAAGCGTCATCGTTCTCGAGATATTTAGCTTTTTACATTTTGGTCACCCAGGAAAGTGAGATTTCAGGAATGTTTTGATGGGATCGTATTAAGCGTCTCAAATTGAGTCCCCCCACCGTACAACCCCCAAAAAAATCGTTATTTTTCGTCTATCTCGCATCGTTCTCGAGATATGGAGCTTTTTACATTTTGGTCACCCAGGAAAGTGAGATTTCAGGAATGTTTTGATGGGATCGTATTAAGCGTCTCAAATTGAGGCCCCCCACCGTACAACCCCCAAAAAATCGTAATTTTTCGTCTATCTCGCATCGTTCTCGAGATATGGAGCTTTTTACATTTTGGTCACCCAGGAAAGTGAGATTTCAGGAATGTTTTGATGGAATCGTATTAAGCGTCTCAAATTGATTCCCCCCACCGTAAAACTCCCAAAAAATCGTTATTTTTCGTCTATCTCGCATCGTTCTCGAGATATGGAGCTTTTTACATTTTGGTCACCCAGGAAAGTGAGATTTCAGGAATGTTTTGATGGGATCGTATTAAGCGTCTCAAATTGAGTCCCCCCCCACCATACAACTCCCAAAAAATCGTTATTTTTCGTCTATATCGCATCGTTCTCGAGATATGGAGCTTTTTACATTTTGGTCACCCAGGAAAGTGAGATTTCAGGAATGTTTTGATGGGATCGTATTAAGCGTCTCAAATTGTGTCCCCCCACCATACAACCCCCAAAAAATCGTTATTTTTCGTCTATCTCGCATCGTTCTCGAGATATGGAGCTTTTTACATTTCGGTCACCCAAGAAAGTGAGATTTCTGGAATGTTTTGATGGGATCGTATTAAGCGTCTCAAATTGATTCCCCCCACCGTAAAACTCCCAAAAAATCGTTATTTTTCGTCTATCTCGCATCGTTCTCGAGATATGGAGCTTTTTACATTTTGGTCACCCAGGAAAGTGAGATTTCAGGAATGTTTTGATGGGATCGTATTAAGCGTCTCAAATTGTGTCCCCCCACCATACAACCCCCAAAAAATCGTTATTTTTCGTCTATCTCGCATCGTTCTCGAGATATGGAGCTTTTTACATTTCGGTCACCCAAGAAAGTGAGATTTCTGGAATGTTTTGATGGGATCGTATTAAGCGTCTCAAATTGAGTTCCCCCCACCATACAACCCCCAAAAAATCGTTATTTTTCGTTTATCTCGCATCGTTCTCGAGATATGGAGCTTTTTACATTTCGGTCACCCAGGAAAGTGAGATTTCTGGAATGTTTTGATGGGATCGTATTAAGCGTCTCAAATTGAGTTCCCCCCACCATACAACCCCCAAAAAATCGTTATTTTTCGTTTATCTCGCATCGTTCTCGAGATATGGAGCTTTTTACATTTTGGTCACCCAGGAAAGTGAGATTTCAGGAATGTTTTGATGGGATCGTATTAAGCGTCTCAAATCGAGTCCCCCCACCGAACAAACTCCAAAAAATCGTTATTTTTCGTCTATCCCGCATCGTTCTCGAGATATGGAGCTTTTTACATTTTGGTCACCCAGGAAAGTGAGATTTCAGGAATGTTTTGATGGGATCGTATTAAGCGTCACAAGTTGAGTCCCCCCACCGTACAACCCCCAAAAAATCGTTATTTTTCGTCTATCTCGCATCGTTCTCGAGATATGGAGCTTTTTACATTTTGGTCACCCAGGAAAGTGAGATTTCAGGAATGTTTTGATGGGATCGTATTAAGCGTCTCAAATTGAGTCCTCCCACCGTACAACCCCCAAAAAATCGTTATTTTTCGTCTATCTCGCATCGTTCTCGAGATATGGAGCTTTTTACATTTTGGTCACCCAGGAAAGTGAGATTTCAGGAATGTTTTGATGGGATCGTATTAAGCGTCTCAAATTGAGTACTCCCACCGTACAACCCCCAAAAAATCGTTATTTTTCGTCTATCTCGCATCGTTCTCGAGATATGGAGCTTTTTACATTTTGGTCACACAGGAAAGTGAGATTTCAGGAATGTTTTGATGGGATCGTATTAAGCGTCTCAAACTGAGTCCCCCCACCGTACAACCCCCAAAAAATCGTTATTTTTCGTCTATGTCGCATCGTTCTCGAGATATGGAGCTTTTTACATTTTGGTCACCCAGGAAAGTGAGATTTCAGGAATGTTTTGATGGGATCGTATTAAGCGTCTCAAATTGAGTCCTCCCACCGTACAACCCCCAAAAAATCGTTATTTTTCGTCTATCTCGCATCGCTCTCGAGATATGGAGCTTTTTACATTTTGGTCACCCAGGAAAGTGAGATTTCAGGAATGTTTTGATGGGATCGTATTAAGCGTCTCAAATTGAGTCCCCCCACCGTACAACCCCCAAAAAATCGTTATTTTTCGTCTATGTCGCATCGTTCTCGAGATATGGAGCTTTTTACATTTTGGTCACCCAGGAAAGTGAGATTTCAGGAATGTTTTGATGGGATCGTATTAAGCGTCTCAAATTGAGTCCTCCCACCGTACAACCCCCAAAAAATCGTTATTTTTCGTCTATCTCGCATCGTTCTCGAGATATGGAGCTTTTTACATTTTGGTCACCCAGGAAAGTGAGATTTCAGGAATGTTTTGATGGGATCGTATTAAGCGTCTCAAATTGAGTCCTCCCACCGTACAACCCCCAAAAAATCGTTATTTTTCGTCTATCTCGCATCGTTCTCGAGATATGGAGCTTTTTACATTTTGGTCACACAGGAAAGTGAGATTTCAGGAATGTTTTGATGGGATCGTATTAAGCGTCTCAAATTGAGTCTCCCCACCGTACAACCCCCAAAAAATCGTTATTTTTCGTCTATGTCGCATCGTTCTCGAGATATGGAGCTTTTTACATTTTGGTCACCCAGGAAAGTGAGATTTCAGGAATGTTTTGATGGGATCGTATTAAGCGTCTCAAATTGAGTCCTCCCGCCGTACAACCCCCAAAAAATCGTTATTTTTCGTCTATCTCGCATCGTTCTCGAGATATGGAGCATTTTACATTTTGGTCACCCAGGAACATGAGATTTCAGGAATGTTTTGATGGGATCGTATTAAGCGTCTCAAATTGAGTCCCCCCACCGTACAACCCCCAAAAAATCGTTATTTTTCGTCTATGTCGCATCGTTCTCGAGATATGGAGCTTTTTACATTTTGGTCACCCAGGAAAGTGAGATTTCAGGAATGTTTTGATGGGATCGTATTAAGCGTCTCAAATTGAGTCCTCCCACCGTACAACCCCCAAAAAATCGTCATTTTTCGTCTATCTCGCATCGTTCTCGAGATATGGAGCTTTTTACATTTTGGTCACCCAGGAAAGTGAGATTTCAGGAATGTTTTGATGGGATCGTATTAAGCGTCTCAAATTGAGTCCTCCCACCGTACAACCCCCAAAAAATCGTTATTTTTCGTCTATCTCGCATCGTTCTCGAGATATGGAGCTTTTTACATTTTGGTCACACAGGAAAGTGAGATTTCAGGAATGTTTTGATGGGATCGTATTAAGCGTCTCAAATTGAGTCCCCCCACCGTACAACCCCCAAAAAATCGTTATTTTTCGTCTATGTCGCATCGTTCTCGAGATATGGAGCTTTTTACATTTTGGTCACCCAGGAAAGTGAGATTTCAGGAATGTTTTGATGGGATCGTATTAAGCGTCTCAAATTGAGTCCTCCCACCGTACAACCCCCAAAAAATCGTTATTTTTCGTCTATCTCGCATCGTTCTCGAGATATGGAGCTTTTTACATTTTGGTCACCCAGGAAAGTGAGATTTCAGGAATGTTTTGATGGGATCGTATTAAGCGTCTCAAATTGAGTACCCCCACCGTACAACCCCCAAAAAATCGTTATTTTTCGTCTATGTCGCATCGTTCTCGAGATATGGAGCTTTTTACATTTTGGTCACCCAGGAAAGTGAGATTTCAGGAATGTTTTGATGGGATCGTATTAAGCGTCTCAAATTGAGTCCTCCCACCGTACAACCCCCAAAAAATCGTTATTTTTCGTCTATCTCGCATCGTTCTCGAGATATGGAGCTTTTTACATTTTGGTCACCCAGGAAAGTGAGATTTCAGGAATGTTTTGATGGGATCGTATTAAGCGTCTCAAATTGAGTCCCCCCACCGTACAACCCCCAAAAAATCGTTATTTTTCGTCTATCTCGCATCGTTCTCGAGATATGGAGCTTTTTACATTTTGGTCACCCAGGAAAGTGAGATTTCAAGAATGTTTTGATGGGATCGTATTAAGCGTCTCAAATTGAGTCCCCCCACCGTACAACCCCCAAAAAATCGTTATTTTTCGTCTATGTCGCATCGTTCTCGAGATATGGAGCTTTTTACATTTTGGTCACCCAGGAAAGTGAGATTTCAGGAATGTTTTGATGGGATCGTATTAAGCGTCTCAAATTGAGTACCCCCACCGTACAAACCCCCAAAAAATCGTTATTTTTCGTCTATGTCGCATCGTTCTCGAGATATGGAGCTTTTTACATTTTGGTCACCCAGGAAAGTGAGATTTCAGGAATGTTTTGATGGGATCGTATTAAGCGTCTCAAATTGAGTCCCCCCACCGTACAACCCCCAAAAAATCGTTATTTTTCGTCTATCTCGCATCGTTCTCGAGATATGGAGCTTTTTACATTTTGGTCACACAGGAAAGTGAGATTTCAGGAATGTTTTGATGGGATCGTATTAAGCGTCTCAAATTGAGTCCCCCCCACCGTACAAACCCCAAAAAATCGTTATTTTTCGTCTATCTCGCATCGTTCTCGAGATATGGAGCTTTTTACATTTTGGTCACCCAGGAAAGTGAGATTTCAAGAATGTTTTGATGGGATCGTATTAAGCGTCTCAAATTGAGTCCCCCCACCGTATAACCCCCAAAAAATCGTTATTTTTCGTCTATCTCGCATCGTTCTCGAGATATGGAGCTTTTTACATTTTGGTCACCCAGGAAAGTGAGATTTCAGGAATGTTTTGATGGGATCGTATTAAGCGTCTCAAATTGAGTCCCCCCACCGTACAACCCCCAAAAAATCGTTATTTTTCGTCTATCTCGCATCGTTCTCGAGATATGGAGCTTTTTACATTTTGGTCACCCAGGAAAGTGAGATTTCAAGAATGTTTTGATGGGATCGTATTAAGCGTCTCAATTTGAGTCCCCCCACCGTACAACCCCCAAAAAATCGTTATTTTTCGTCTATCTCGCATCGTTCTCGAGATATGGAGCTTTTTACATTTTGGTCACCCAGGAAAGTGAGATTTCAGGAATGTTTTGATGGGATCGTATTAAGCGTCTCAAATTGAGTCCCCCCACCGTATAACCCCCAAAAAATCGTTATTTTTCGTCTATCTCGCATCGTTCTCGAGATATGGAGCTTTTTACATTCTGGTCACCCAGGAAAGTGAGATTTCAAGAATGTTTTGATGGGATCGTATTAAGCGTCTCAAATTGAGTCCCCCCACCGTATAACCCCCAAAAAATCGTTATTTTTCGTCTATCTCGCATCGTTCTCGAGATATGGAGCTTTTTACATTTTGGTCACCCAAGAAAGTGAGATTTGATCGTATTAAGCGTCTCAAATTGAGTCCCCCACCGTACAACCCCCAAAAAATCGTTATTTTTCGTCTATCTCGCATCGTTCTCGAGATATGGAGCTTTTTACATTTTGGTCACCCAGGAAAGTGAGATTTCAAGAATGTTTTGATGGGATCGTATTAAGCGTCTCAAATTGAGTCCCCCCACCGTATAACCCCCAAAAAATCGTTATTTTTCGTCTATCTCGCATCGTTCTCGAGATATGGAGCTTTTTACATTTTGGTCACCCAAGAAAGTGAGATTTGATCGTATTAAGCGTCTCAAATTGAGTCCCCCACCGTACAACCCCCAAAAAATCGTTATTTTTCGTCTATCTCGCATCGTTCTCGAGATATGGAGCTTTTTACATTTTGGTCACCCAGGAAAGTGAGATTTCAAGAATGTTTTGATGGGATCGTATTAAGCGTCTCAAATTGAGTCCCCCCACCGTATAACCCCCAAAAAATCGTTATTTTTCGTCTATCTCGCATCGTTCTCGAGATATGGAGCTTTTTACATTTTGGTCACCCAAGAAAGTGAGATTTGATCGTATTAAGCGTCTCAAATTGAGTCCCCCACCGTACAACCCCCAAAAAAATCGTTATTTTTCGTCTATCTCGCATCGTTCTCGAGATATGGAGCTTTTTACATTTTGGTCACCCAGGAAAGTGAGATTTCAGGAATGTTTTGATGGGATCGTATTAAGCGTCTCAATTTGAGTCCCCCCACCGTACAACCCCCAAAAAATCGTTATTTTTCGTCTATCTCGCATCGTTCTCGAGATATGGAGCTTTTTACATTTTGGTCACCCAGGAAAGTGAGATTTCAAGAATGTTTTGATGGGATCGTATTAAGCGTCTCAAATTGAGTCCCCCCACCGTATAACCCCCAAAAAATCGTTATTTTTCGTCTATCTCGCATCGTTCTCGAGATATGGAGCTTTTTACATTTTGGTCACCCAAGAAAGTGAGATTTGATCGTATTAAGCGTCTCAAATTGAGTCCCCCACCGTACAACCCCCAAAAAATCGTTATTTTTCGTCTATCTCGCATCGTTCTCGAGATATGGAGCTTTTTACATTTTGGTCACCCAGGAAAGTGAGATTTCAAGAATGTTTTGATGGGATCGTATTAAGCGTCTCAAATTGAGTCCCCCCACCGTATAACCCCCAAAAAATCGTTATTTTTCGTCTATCTCGCATCGTTCTCGAGATATGGAGCTTTTTACATTTTGGTCACCCAGGAAAGTGAGATTTCAGGAATGTTTTGATGGGATCGTATTAAGCGTCTCAATTTGAGTCCCCCCACCGTACAACCCCCAAAAAATCGTTATTTTTCGTCTATCTCGCATCGTTCTCGAGATATGGAGCTTTTTACATTTTGGTCACCCAGGAAAGTGAGATTTCAGGAATGTTTTGATGGGATCGTATTAAGCGTCTCAAATTGAGTACCCCTACCGTATAACCCCCAAAAAATCGTTATTTTTCGTCTATCTCGCATCGTTCTCGAGATATGGAGCTTTTTACATTCTGGTCACCCAGGAAAGTGAGATTTCAGGAATGTTTTGATGGGATCGTATTAAGCGTCTCAATTTGAGTCCCCCCACCGTACAACCCCCAAAAAATCGTTATTTTTCGTCTATCTCGCATCGTTCTCGAGATATGGAGCTTTTTACATTTTGGTCACCCAGGAAAGTGAGATTTCAGGAATGTTTTGATGGGATCGTATTAAGCGTCTCAAATTGAGTCCCCCCACCGTACAACCCCCAAAAAATCGTTATTTTTCGTCTATCTCGCATCGTTCTCGAGATATGGAGCTTTTTACATTTTGGTCACCCAGGAAAGTGAGATTTCAAGAATGTTTTGATGGGATCGTATTAAGCGTCTCAAATTGAGTCCCCCCACCGTATAACCCCCAAAAAATCGTTATTTTTCGTCTATCTCGCATCGTTCTCGAGATATGGAGCTTTTTACATTTTGGTCACCCAAGAAAGTGAGATTTGATCGTATTAAGCGTCTCAAATTGAGTCCTCCCCACCATACAAACCCTCAAAAAATCGTTATTTTTCGTCTATCTCGCATCGTTCTCGAGATATGGAGCTTTTTACATTTTGGTCACCCAGGAAAGTGAGATTTCAGGAATGTTTTGATGGGATCGTATTAAGCATCTCAAATTGAGTTCCCCCACCGTACAACCCCCAAAAAATCGTTATTTTTCGTCTATCTCGCATCGTTCTCGAGATATGGAGCTTTTTACATTTTGGTCACCCAGGAAAGTGAGATTTCTGGAATGTTTTGATGGGATCGTATTAAGCGTCTCAAATTGAGTCCCCCCACCGTACAATCCCCAAAAAATCGTTATTTTTCGTCTATCTCGCATCGTTCTCGAGATATGGAGCTTTTTACATTCTGGTCACCCAGGAAAGTGAGATTTCAGGAATGTTTTGATGGGATCGTATTAAGCGTCTCAAATTGAGTCCCCCCACCGTATAACCCCCAAAAAATCGTTATTTTTCGTCTATCTCGCATCGTTCTCGAGATATGGAGCTTTTTACATTCTGGTCACCCAGGAAAGTGAGATTTCAGGAATGTTTTGATGGGATCGTATTAAGCGTCTCAAATTGAGTCCCCCCACCGTACAACCCCCAAAAAATCGTTATTTTTCGTCTATCTCGCATCGTTCTCGAGATATGGAGCTTTTTACATTTTGGTCACCCAGGAAAGTGAGATTTCAGGAATGTTTTGATGGGATCGTATTAAGCGTCTCAAATTGAGTCCCCCCACCGTATAACCCCCAAAAAATCGTTATTTTTCGTCTATCTCGCATCGTTCTCGAGATATGGAGCTTTTTACATTTTGGTCACCCAAGAAAGTGAGATTTGATCGTATTAAGCGTCTCAAATTGAGTACCCCCCCCCCCCCAATACAACCCCCAAAAAATCGTTATTTTTCGTCTATCTCGCATCGTTCTCGAGATATGGAGCTTTTTACATTTTGGTCACCCAGGAAAGTGAGATTTCAGGAATGTTTTGATGGGATCGTATTAAGCGTCTCAAATTGAGTCCCCCCACCGTTCAACCCCCAAAAAATCGTTATTTTTCGTCTATCTCGCATCGTTCTCGAGATATGGAGCTTTTTACATTTTGGTCACCCAGGAAAGTGAGATTTCAGGAATGTTTTGATGGGATCGTATTAAGCGTCTCAAATTGAGTCCCCCCACCGTTCAACCCCCAAAAAAATCGTTATTTTTCGTCTATCTCGCATCGTTCTCGAGATATGGAGCTTTTTACATTCTGGTCACCCAGGAAAGTGAGATTTCAGGAATGTTTTGATGGGATCGTATTAAGCGTCTCAAATTGAGTCCCCCCACCGTACAACCCCCAAAAAATCGTTATTTTTCGTCTATCTCGCATCGTTCTCGAGATATGGAGCTTTTTACATTTTGGTCACCCAGGAAAGTGAGATTTCAGGAATGTTTTGATGGGATCGTATTAAGCGTCTTAAATTGAGTCCCCCCCACCATACAACCCCCAAAAAATCGTTATTTTTCGTCTATCTCGCATCGTTCTCGAGATATGGAGCTTTTTACATTTTGGTCACCCAGGAAAGTGAGATTTCAGGAATGTTTTGATGGGATCGTATTAAGCGTCTCAAATTGAGTCCCCCCACCGTATAACCCCCAAAAAATCGTTATTTTTCGTCTATCTCGCATCGTTCTCGAGATATGGAGCTTTTTACATTTTGGTCACCCAAGAAAGTGAGATTTGATCGTATTAAGCGTCTCAAATTGAGTCCCCCCCACCATACAACCCCCAAAAAATCGTTATTTTTCGTCTATCTCGCATCGTTCTCGAGATATGGAGCTTTTTCCATTTTGGTCACCCAGGAAAGTGAGATTTCAGGAATGTTTTGATGGGATCGTATTAAGCGTCTCAATTTGAGTCCCCCCACCGTACAACCCCCAAAAAATCGTTATTTTTCGTCTATCTCGCATCGTTCTCGAGATATGGAGCTTTTTACATTTTGGTCACCCAGGAAAGTGAGATTTCTGGAATGTTTTTATGGGATCGTATTAAGCGTCTCAAATTGAGTCCCCCCACCGTACAACCCCCAAAAAATCGTTATTTTTCGTCTATCTCGCATCGTTCTCGAGATATGGAGCTTTTTACATTTTGGTCCCCCAGTAAAGTGAGATTTCTGGAATGTTTTGATGGGATCGTATTAAACGTCTCAAATTGAGTCCCCCCACCGTACAACCCCCAAAAAATCGTTATTTTTCGTCTATCTCGCATCGTTCTCGAGATATGGAGCTTTTTACATTCTGGTCACCCAGGAAAGTGAGATTTCAGGAATGTTTTGATGGGATCGTATTAAGCGTCTCAAATTGAGTCCCCCCACCGTACAACCCCCAAAAAATCGTTATTTTTCGTCTATCTCGCATCGTTCTCGAGATATGGAGCTTTTTACATTTTGGTCGCCCAGGAAAGTGAGATTTCAGGAATGTTTTGATGGGATCGTATTAAGCGTCTCAAATTGAGTCCCCACACCGTATAACCCCCAAAAAATCGTTATTTTTCGTCTATCTCGCATCGTTCTCGAGATATGGAGCTTTTTACATTTTGGTCACCCAGGAAAGTGAGATTTCTGGAATGTTTTGATGGGATCGTATTAAGCGTCTCAAATTGAGTCCCCCCACCGTACAACCCCCAAAAAATCGTTATTTTTCGTCTATCTCGCATCGTTCTCGAGATATGGAGCTTTTTACATTTTGGTCACCCAGGAAAGTGAGATTTCAGGAATGTTTTGATGGGATCGTATTAAGCGTCTCAAATTGAGTCCCCCCACCATACAACCCACAAAAAATCGTTATTTTTCGTTTATCTCGCATCGTTCTCGAGATATGGAGCTTTTTACATTTTGGTCACCCAGGAAAGTGAGATTTCAGGAATGTTTTGATGGGATCGTATTAAGCGTCTCAAATTGAGTCCCCCCACCATACAACCCACAAAAAATCGTTATTTTTCGTTTATCTCGCATCGTTCTCGAGATATGGAGCTTTTTACATTTTGGTCACCCAGGAAAGTGAGATTTCTGGAATGTTTTGATGGGATCGTATTAAGCGTCTCAAATTGAGTCCCCCCACCGTACAACCCCAAAAAAATCGTTATTTTTCGTCTATCTCGCATCGTTCTCGAGATAATGGAGCTTTTTACATTCTGGTCACCCAGGAAAGTGAGATTTCAGGAATGTTTTGATGGGATCGTATTAAGCGTCTCAAATTGAGTTCAACCACCCTACAACCTCCAAAAAATCGTTATTTTTCGTCTATCTCGCATCGTTCTCGAGATATGAAGCTTTTTACATTTTGGCCACCCAGGAGCTCCATATCTCGAGAACGAAGCGAGATAGACGAAAAATAACGATTTTTTGGGGGTTGTACGGTGGGGGGACTCAAATTGAGACGCTTAATACGATCCCATCAAAACATTCCTGAAATCTCACTTTCCTGGGTGACCAGAATGTAAAAAGCTCCATATCTCGAGAACGAAGCGAGATAGACGAAAAATAACGATTTTTTTTGGGGGTTGTACGATGGGAGGACTCCATTTGAGACGCTTTGTACGATCTCATCAAAACATTCCATAAATCTCACTTTCCTGGGAGACTCCATTTGAGACGCTTAATACGATCCCATCAAAACATTCCTGAAATCTCACTTTCCTGGGTGACCAAAATGTAAAAAGCTCCATATCTCGAGAACGAAGCGAGATAGACGAAAAATAACGATTTTTTTGGGGTTGTACGGTATTGGGACTCTGTTTGAGACGCTTCAAACGATCCCATCAAAACATTCCTGAAATCTCACTTTCCTGGGTGACCAAAATGTAAAAAGCTCCATATCTCGAGAACGAAGCGAGATAGACGAAAATAACGATTTTTTTGGGGTTTGTACGATGGGGCGATTGCATTTGAGACGCTTCATACGATCCCATCAAAACATTCCTGAAATCTCACTTTCCTGGGTGACCAAATGTAAAAAGCTCCATATCTCGAGAACGAAGCGAGATAGACGAAAAATAACGATATTTTGGGGTTTGTACGGTGGGGGGACTCAATTTGAGACGCTTAATACGATCCCATCAAAACATTCCTTAAATCTCACTTTCCTGGGTGACCAAAATGTGAAAAGCTCCATATCTCGAGAACGAAGCGAGATAGACGAAAAATAACGATATTTTGGGGTTTGTACGGTGGGGGGACTCAATTTGAGACGCTTAATACGATCCCATCAAAACATTCCTTAAATCTCACTTTTCCTTCATACGATCCCATCAAAACATTCCTGAAATCTCACTTTCCTGGGTGACCAAAATGTAAAAAGCTCCATATCTCGAGAACGATGCGAGATAGACGAAAAATAACGATTTTTTTGGGGGTTGTATGGTGGGGGCACTCAATTTGAGACGCTTAATACGATCCCATCAAAACATTCCTGAAATCTCACTTTCCTGGGTGACCAAAATGTAAAAAGCTCCATATCTCGAGAACGATGCGAGATAGACGAAAAATAACGATTTTTTGGGGGTTGTATGGTGGGGGGACTCAATTTGAGACGCTTAATACGATCCCATCAAAACATTCCTGAAATCTCACTTTCCTGGGTGACCAAAATGTAAAAAGCTCCATATCTCGAGAACGATGCGAGATAGACGAAAAATAACAATTTTTTGGGGGTTGTACGGTGGGGGATCCCAATATGAGACGCTTAATACGATCCCATCAAAACATTCCTGAAATCTCACTTTCCTTGGTGACCAGAATGTAAAAAGCTCCATATCTCGAGAACGATGCGAGATAGACGAAAAATAACGATTTTTTTGGGGTTGTACGGTGGGGGGACTCAATTTGAGACGCTTAATACGATCCCATCAAAACATTCCTGAAATCTCACTTTCCTGGGTGACCAAAATGTAAAAAGCTCCATATCTCGAGAACGAAGCGAGATAGACGAAAATAACGATTTTTTTGGGGTTTGTACGGTGGGGGATCCCAATATGAGACGCTTAATACGATCCCATCAAAACATTCCTGAAATCTCACTTTCCTTGGTGACCAGAATGTAAAAAGCTCCATATCTCGAGAACGATGCGAGATAGACGAAAAATAACGATTTTTTTGGGGTTGTACGGTGGGGGACTCAATTTGAGACGCTTAATACGATCCCATCAAAACATTCCTGAAATCTCACTTTCCTGGGTGACCAAAATGTAAAAAGCTCCATATCTCGAGAACGAAGCGAGATAGACGAAAATAACGATTTTTTTGGGGTTTGTACGGTGGGGGATCCCAATATGAGACGCTTAATACGATCCCATCAAAACATTCCTGAAATCTCACTTTCCTTGGTGACCAGAATGTAAAAAGCTCCATATCTCGAGAACGATGCGAGATAGACGAAAAATAACGATTTTTTTGGGGTTGTACGGTGGGGGGACTCAATTTGAGACGCTTAATACGATCCCATCAAAACATTCCTGAAATCTCACTTTCCTGGGTGACCAAAATGTAAAAAGCTCCATATCTCGAGAACGAAGCGAGATAGACGAAAATAACGATTTTTTTGGGGTTTGTACGGTGGGGGATCCCAATATGAGACGCTTAATACGATCCCATCAAACATTCCTGAAATCTCACTTTCCTGGGTGACCAAAATGTAAAAAGCTCCATATCTCGAGAACGATGCGAGATAGACGAAAAATAACGATTTTTTGGGGGTTGTATGGTGGGGGCACTCAATTTGAGACGCTTAATACGATCCCATCAAAACATTCCTGAAATCTCACTTTCCTGGGTGACCAAAATGTAAAAAGCTCCATATCTCGAGAACGATGCGAGATAGACGAAAAATAACGATTTTTTGGGGGTTGTATGGTGGGGGGACTCAATTTGAGACGCTTAATACGATCCCATCAAAACATTCCTGAAATCTCACTTTCCTGGGTGACCAAAATGTAAAAAGCTCCATATCTCGAGAACGATGCGAGATAGACGAAAAATAACAATTTTTTGGGGGTTGTACGGTGGGGGATCCCAATATGAGACGCTTAATACGATCCCATCAAAACATTCCTGAAATCTCACTTTCCTTGGTGACCAGAATGTAAAAAGCTCCATATCTCGAGAACGATGCGAGATAGACGAAAAATAACGATTTTTTGGGGGTTGTATGGTGGGGGCACTCAATTTGAGACGCTTAATACGATCCCATCAAAACATTCCTGAAATCTCACTTTCCTGGGTGACCAAAATGTAAAAAGCTCCATATCTCGAGAACGATGCGAGATAGACGAAAAATAACGATTTTTTGGGGGTTGTATGGTGGGGGGACTCAATTTGAGACGCTTAATACGATCCCATCAAAACATTCCTGAAATCTCACTTTCCTGGGTGACCAAAATGTAAAAAGCTCCATATCTCGAGAACGATGCGAGATAGACGAAAAATAACAATTTTTTGGGGGTTGTACGGTGGGGGATCCCAATATGAGACGCTTAATACGATCCCATCAAAACATTCCTGAAATCTCACTTTCCTTGGTGACCAGAATGTAAAAGCTCCATATCTCGAGAACGATGCGAGATAGACGAAAAATAACGATTTTTTTGGGGTTGTACGGTGGGGGGACTCAATTTGAGACGCTTAATACGATCCATCAAAACATTCCTGAAATCTCACTTTCCTGGGTGACCAAAATGTAAAAAGCTCCATATCTCGAGAACGAAGCGAGATAGACGAAAAATAACGATATTTTGGGGTTTGTACGGTGGGGGGACTCAATTTGAGACGCTTAATACGATCCCATCAAAACATTCCTTAAATCTCACTTTCCTGGGTGACCAAAATGTGAAAAGCTCCATATCTCGAGAACGAAGCGAGATAGACGAAAAATAACGATATTTTGGGGTTTGTACGGTGGGGGGACTCAATTTGAGACGCTTAATACGATCCCATCAAAACATTCCTTAAATCTCACTTTTCCTTCATACGATCCCATCAAAACATTCCTGAAATCTCACTTTCCTGGGTGACCAAAATGTAAAAAGCTCCATATCTCGAGAACGATGCGAGATAGACGAAAAATAACGATTTTTTGGGGGTTGTATGGTGGGGGGACTCAATTTGAGACGCTTAATACGATCCCATCAAAACATTCCTGAAATCTCACTTTCCTGGGTGACCAAATGTAAAAAGCTCCATATCTCGAGAACGAAGCGAGATAGACGAAAAATAACGATTTTTTTTGGGGGTTGTATGATGGGGGGACTCCATTTGAGACGCTTTGTACGATCTCATCAAAACATTCCATAAATCTCACTTTCCTGGGAGACTCCATTTGAGACGCTTAATACGATCCCATCAAAACATTCCTTAAATCTCACTTTCCTGGGTGACCAAAATGTAAAAAGCTCCATATCTCGAGAACGATGCGAGATAGACGAAAATAACGATTTTTTTGGGGTTTGTACGATGGGGCGATTGCATTTGAGACGCTTCATACGATCCCATCAAAACATTCCTGAAATCTCACTTTCCTGGGTGACCAAAATGTAAAAGCTCCATATCTCGAGAACGATGCGAGATAGACGAAAAATAACGATTTTTTGGGGGTTGTATGGTGGGGGGACTCAAATTGAGACGCTTAATACGATCCCATCAAAACATTCCTGAAATCTCACTTTCCTGGGTGACCAAAATGTAAAAAGCTCCATATCTCGAGAACGAAGCGAGATAGACGAAAAATAACGATTTTTTTGGGGTTATACGGTGGTGGGACTCTGTTTGAGACGCTTCAAACGATCCCATCAAAACATTCCTTAAATCTCACTTTCCTGGGTGACCAAAATGTGAAAAGCTCCATATCTCGAGAACGAAGCGAGATAGACGAAAAATAACGATTTTTTGGGGGTTGTATGGTGGGGGTACTCAATTTGAGACGCTTAATACGATCCCATCAAAACATTCCTGAAATCTCACTTTCCTGGGTGACCAAAATGTAAAAAGCTCCATATCTCGAGAACGAAGCGAGATAGACGAAAAATAACGATTTTTTTGGGGTTGTACGGTGGGGGGACTCAATTTGAGACGCTTCACACGATCCCATCAAAACATTCCTGAAATCTCACTTTCCTGGGTGACCAAAATGTAAAAAGCTCCATATCTCGAGAACGAAGCGAGATAGACGAAAAATAACGATTTTTTTGGGGTTATACGGTGGTGGGACTCTGTTTGAGACGCTTCAAACGATCCCATCAAAACATTCCTTAAATCTCACTTTTCTGGGTGACCAAAATGTGAAAAGCTCCATATCTCGAGAACGAAGCGAGATAGACGAAAAGTAACGATTTTTTGGGGGTTGTATGGTGGGGGTACTCAATTTGAGACGCTTAATACGATCCCATCAAAACATTCCTGAAATCTCACTTTCCTGGGTGACCAAAATGTAAAAAGCTCCATATCTCGAGAACGATGCGAGATAGACGAAAAATAACGATTTTTTGGGGGTTGTATGATGGGGGGATTCCATTTGAGACGCTTCATACGATCCCATCAAAACATTCCTGAAATCTCACTTTCCTGGGTGACCAAAATGTAAAAAGCTCCATATCTCGAGAACGATGCGAGATAGACGAAAAATAACGATTTTTTTGGGGTTGTACGGTGGGGGGACTCAATTGAGACGCTTAATACGATCCCATCAAAACATTCCTTAAATCTCACTTTCCTGGGTGACCAAAATGTAAAAAGCTAAATATCTCGAGAACGAAGCGAGATAGACGAAAAATAACGATATTTTGGGGTTTGTACGGTGGGGGGACTCAATTGGAGACGCTTAATACGATCCCTCAAAACATTCCTTAAATCTCACTTTCCTGGGTGACCAAAATGTAAAAAGCTCCATATCTCGAGAACGAAGCGAGATAGACGAAAATAACGATTTTTTTGGGGGTTTGTACGATGGGGCGATTGCATTTGAGACGCTTCATACGATCCCATCAAAACATTCCTGAAATCTCACTTTCCTGGGTGACCAAAATGTAAAAAGCTCCATATCTCGAGAACGATGCGAGATAGACGAAAAATAACGATTTTTTGGGGGTTGTATGGTGGGGGGGACTCAATTTGAGACGCTTAATACGATCCCATCAAAACATTCCTGAAATCTCACTTTCCTGGGTGACCAAAATGTAAAAAGCTCCATATCTCGAGAACGATGCGAGATAGACGAAAAATAACGATTTTTTTGGGGTTATACGGTGGTGGGACTCTGTTTGAGACGCTTCAAACGATCCCATCAAAACATTCCTGAAATCTCACTTTCCTGGGTGACCAAAATGTAAAAAGCTCCATATCTCGAGAACGATGCGAGATAGACGAAAAATAACGATTTTTTGGGGGTTGTATGATGGGGGGATTCCATTTGAGACGCTTCATACGATCCCATCAAAACATTCCTGAAATCTCACTTTCCTGGGTGACCAAAATGTAAAAAGCTCCATATCTCGAGAACGATGCGAGATAGACGAAAAATAACGATTTTTTTGGGGTTGTACGATGGGGGGACTCCATTTGAGACGCTTTGTACGATCTCATCAAAACATTCCATAAATCTCACTTTCCTGGGAGACTCCATTTGAGACGCTTAATACGATCCCATCAAAACATTCCTGAAATCTCACTTTCCTGGGTGACCAAAATGTAAAAAGCTCCATATCTCGAGAACGAAGCGAGATAGACGAAAAATAACGATTTTTTTGGGATTGTACGGTGGTGGGACTCTGTTTGAGACGCTTAATACGATCCCATCAAAACATTCCTTAAATCTCACTTTCCTGGGTGACCAAAATGTAAAAAGCTCCATATCTCGAGAACGATGCGAGATAGACGAAAAATAACGATTTTTTTGGGGTTGTACGATGGGGGGACTCCATTTGAGACGCTTTGTACGATCTCATCAAAACATTCCATAAATCTCACTTTCCTGGGAGACTCCATTTGAGACGCTTAATACGATCCCATCAAAACATTCCTGAAATCTCACTTTCCTGGGTGACCAAAATGTAAAAAGCTCCATATCTCGAGAACGAAGGGAGATAGACGAAAAATAACGATTTTTTGGGGGTTGTATGGTGGGGGGACTCAATTTGAGACGCTTAATACGATCCCATCAAAACATTCCTGAAATCTCACTTTCCTGGGTGACCAAAATGTAAAAAGCTCCATATCTCGAGAACGATGCGAGATAGACGAAAAATAACGATTTTTTTGGGGTTATACGGTGGTGGGACTCTGTTTGAGACGCTTCAATTGATCCCATCAAAACATTCCTGAAATCTCACTTTCCTGGGTGACCAAAATGTAAAAAGCTCCATATCTCGAGAACGAAGCGAGATAGACGAAAATAACGATTTTTTTGGGGTTTGTACGATGGGGCGATTGCATTTGAGACGCTTCATACGATCCCATCAAAACATTCCTGAAATCTCACTTTCCTGGGTGACCAAAATGTAAAAAGCTCCATATCTCGAGAACGATGCGAGATAGACGAAAAATAACGATTTTTTGGGGTTGTACGGTGGGGGGACTCAATTTGAGACGCTTAATACGATCCCATCAAAACATTCCTTAAATCTCACTTTCCTGCTTGACCAAAATGTAAAAAGCTCCATATCTCGAGAACGATGCGAGATAGACGAAAAATAACGATTTTTTGGGGGTTGTATGGTGGGGGGACTCAAATTGAGACGCTTAATACGATCCCATCAAAACATTCCTTAAATCTCACTTTCCTGCTTGACCAAAATGTAAAAAGCTCCATATCTCGAGAACGATGCGAGATAGACGAAAAATAACGATTTTTTTGGGGTTGTACGGTGGGGGGACTCAATTTGAGACGCTTAATACGATCCCATCAAAACATTCCTTAAATCTCACTTTCCTGCTTGACCAAAATGTAAAAAGCTCCATATCTCGAGAACGAAGCGAGATAGACGAAAAATAACGATTTTTTGGGGGTTGTATGATGGGGGGATTCCATTTGAGACGCTTCATACGATCCCATCAAAACATTCCTGAAATCTCACTTGCCTGGGTGACCAAAATTTAAAAAGCTCCATATCTCGAGAACGATGCGAGATAGACGAAAAATAACGATTTTTTTGGGGTTTGTACGATGGGGCGATTGCATTTGAGACGCTTCATACGATCCCATCAAAACATTCCTGAAATCTCACTTTCCTGGGTGACCAAAATGTAAAAAGCTCCATATCTCGAGAACGATGCGAGATAGACGAAAAATAACGATTTTTTGGGGGTTGTATGGTGGGGGGACTCAATTTGAGACGCTTAATACGATCCCATCAAAACATTCCTGAAATCTCACTTTCCTGGGTGACCAAAATGTAAAAAGCTCCATATCTCGAGAACGATGCGAGATAGACGAAAAATAACGATTTTTTTGGGGTTGTACGGTGGGGGGACTCAATTTGAGACGCTTAATACGATCCCATCAAAACATTCCTTAAATCTCACTTTCCTGCTTGACCAAAATGTAAAAAGCTCCATATCTCGAGAACGAAGCGAGATAGACGAAAATAACGATTTTTTTGGGGTTTGTACGATGGGGCGATTGCATTTGAGACGCTTCATACGATCCCATCAAAACATTCCTGAAATCTCACTTGCCTGGGTGACCAAAATTTAAAAAGCTCCATATCTCGAGAACGATGCGAGATAGACGAAAAATAACGATTTTTTGGGGGTTGTATGGTGGGGGGACTCAATTTGAGACGCTTAATACGATCCCATCAAAACATTCCTGAAATCTCACTTTCCTGGGTGACCAAAATGTAAAAAGCTCCATATCTCGAGAACGAAGCGAGATAGACGAAAAATAACGATTTTTTTTGGGGGTTGTACGATGGGGGGACTCCATTTGAGACGCTTTGTACGATCTCATCAAAACATTCCATAAATCTCACTTTCCTGGGAGACTTCATTTGAGACGCTTAATACGATCCCATCAAAACATTCCTGAAATCTCACTTTCCTGGGTGACCAAAATGTAAAAAGCTCCATATCTCGAGAACGAAGCGAGATAGACGAAAAATAACGATTTTTTTGGGGTTGTACGGTGGTGGGACTCTGTTTGAGACGCTTCAAACGATCCCATCAAAACATTCCTGAAATCTCACTTTCCTGGGTGACCAAAATGTAAAAAGCTCCATATCTCGAGAACGAAGCGAGATAGACGAAAAATAACGATTTTTTTGGGGTTGTACGGTGGTGGGACTCTGTTTGAGACGCTTAATACGATCCCATCAAAACATTCCTTAAATCTCACTTTCCTGGGTGACCAAAATGTAAAAAGCTCCATATCTCGAGAACGAAGGGAGATAGACGAAAATAACGATTTTTTTGGGGTTTGTACGATGGGGCGATTGCATTTGAGACGCTTCATACGATCCCATCAAAACATTCCTGAAATCTCACTTTCCTGGGTGACCAAAATGTAAAAAGCTCCATATCTCGAGAACGATGCGAGATAGACGAAAAATAACGATTTTTTGGGGGTTGTATGGTGGGGGGACTCAATTTGAGACGCTTAATACGATCCCATCAAAACATTCCTGAAATCTCACTTTCCTGGGTGACCAAAATGTAAAAAGCTCCATATCTCGAGAACGAAGCGAGATAGACGAAAAATAACGATTTTTTTGGGGGGTTGTATGATGGGGGACTCCATTTGAGACGCTTTGTACGATCTCATCAAAACATTCCATAAATCTCACTTTCCTGGGAGACTCCATTTGAGACGCTTAATACGATCCCATCAAAACATTCCTGAAATCTCACTTTCCTGGGTGACCAAAATGTAAAAAGCTCCATATCTCGAGAACGAAGCGAGATAGACGAAAAATAACGATTTTTTTGGGGTTGTACGGTGGTGGGACTCTGTTTGAGACGCTTCAAACGATCCCATCAAAACATTCCTGAAATCTCACTTTCCTGGGTGACCAAAATGTAAAAAGCTCCATATCTCGAGAACGAAGCGAGATAGACGAAAATAACGATTTTTTTGGGGTTTGTACGATGGGGCGATTGCATTTGAGACGCTTCATACGATCCCATCAAAACATTCCTGAAATCTCACTTTCCTGGGTGACCAAAATGTAAAAAGCTCCATATCTCGAGAACGATGCGAGATAGACGAAAAATAACGATTTTTTGAGGGTTGTACGATTGGGGGACTCCATTTGAGATGCTTTATACGATCCCATCAAAACATTCCATAAATCTCACTTTCCTGGGTGATCAAACCAAATTCTTTGACATTATTCAAAACATGTATACAACTTTTATTCTATGTATATCTTCTCATCGATGGAGTGTGTAGACTCCTCATTTAGATCCAAAAAAATGTTGTAAAATGTCTTTCCCGGCGCGAGCTGATACACTACCCACCTTATAACGGCCATCAAGAAATTGATGAAGATTTGATGTCCATCGCCAACGATTTAGGATAGGCACGAGAGGCCGTAGAGGAAGCACTTAGTCTTTACCGTACATGAAGAGTCTTGGAACTCTGTACTGCAAAGAATTGATAATATATATAAGTGCATTACTTCAAAAGCAAAATATTACCCTGGATGTTGCCATACATTTTCTGAGTGCAATCGATGAATTTATAACTGGGCTCAGGGACAATTTTGATGATTTTGAATCATCAGCCAGACAAAATAACCCGGATTCCGAATATAAGGAACGTACTGAAAGTACGAGATGTACAAGCTCATGCCAGATTTTCTTTTGACGGCTCTGGACCCGGAGTAATTCTGACTGGGAAAGAAAGATTCAGAATTGAAACCTTACTTCCCATTGACGACATCACTCTAATATCGTTTTTCATTGACGAAAGGAGTCACACCTTTTGTGAAAAGATTTACTCTTTTTCTATTTTTCATGTTTTATTGAAAAATAGAGTAAATCCGGAGTAACTCTAAACGCTACAGATCTACTCCCATTCGGTAGGGAGATCTACTCGGAATTCACGCATACAAACAAAAACATTTGTTATGTCAAACATTAAATGGAAAATAATTTGATAATTTTTAATTTGTTGTGTCGGCGATAGGTTCAAAAAATTGTTGAAAATTATGAATAAGTTCGTAAATAAGTTGGAAATCTGTAATTTGCTAAAAAAAAACAAATTACAAAATGTGACAATATGAATTCCTATACGTGAACATCAATTTAACCTCCAATACTAGGAAAAAACTTAAAAACATGTTTCATTAAAAGGCGTAGTTCTTGATTTGAGAGCAAATCTGTCGAATTTCAATGAAAAACTGCTCACACTTTTGAAACAGCGACTAGGCTCGTATACGAAGATTGGCCAACGTTTTGATTTTTTCGATCAAAAAATCTGAATTCAGAAGGCTTAAAAAACCGCAAATCTTTTGCTAAATTTTACATTAAAGATGAGAACGGAGATTAAGTACATGCTGAATGTCTGAATTTAAAAAAATACTATAAAACAACATAAGATTTTTATATTATCATACAGGGGGCTTGGGGTCCCCATTTTCGAAAAGTTCCCAGGGCCCCCAAAAGGGTAAAGACGGCCTTGCCCACAAAACAAGTAGTTGTTGTTATTTTCAATAAGTTCATCCCACCTTAATTTTAGTTATCTTTGATCCTGGTGTTGTTTTGTTGGGAATTTGAAATAAAGTTATTTCCCTATCCACTTGGCAAGGAATAGTGTGTAGATACTGTAGTCATTAGACATCTGCAACGAGTAGCTTGAAACCACTTCCAAGCCACTCTATATTTTTTCAAATACTCTACTCGCTCGTTTTATTTATTTCAAAACAAAGCAAATGACTCATTACCCCTAACCAAGACAATAGAATCGTGTATTCATTCCAGATCGATACACATCTTGCTTTTTTTCTCAAATGCATCGAAAATACACCCAGTTTATATCGAACACATCGAATACACCAAACAATGCACTAAACACACCAAGTTATAAGTCCAAGCGAACTGAGAATTTTCAATTATTAAAAAATGAAAGAGTTAACAATTAAAAATTACCAAAAGAGTCCTAGTATACTTTTTTTTGAACATATATGTATTTCATTTTCAAGAAAGAAATATGTAAGAATAATTTGTTAACTGTTATCAATTTTGCTATTCAAAATTCTTGCTAATGTTATAAATGCAAATGTAACTCTGTCTGTTCGCTTTTCTTTTGTTTCCGTCTCCCGCCAAACCTCTGATCCGATTCAAATGAAAGAAAAAAGATAGCGCTTTTCATGGCAATGAATACTAACGGAGGACTTGCCAATTCCTCGCGAAAGGCGATACCCGTGGAAAAAACATTTTTGCCTCTGTTGGGATTCGAACTCGAAACTCTGGATTAACAGGCGGACATGCTATCCATCACACCACGACGGGTACCACCACGGGTACCACATAAATGCAAGTGTTAGTGGTTAGTAAATAAAGCCAACACAAGCACAAAGGGAACGTATACGAGGAAAAATAAAAAAACATTACAAAAATATAACAAAGTAAAACTTAAATTAAATTAACATTAAGAGAACAAACTAAACTAGTGAAACATTACTAAACAAGGTTATAAATAAAAAATGAATTAAACAACAGTAATAAAAAATCTACTAAACATGAATCATTCAGATGGTACACTGGTTCTTAATATTAATTTTAAACTACTTTTACTAATGTTGAAATCGAAAATAAAAGGATTAGAGTTGAATAACCTACTCATGCGTGCTAATGGCTCATGCATTCCATAGTTAGTACGGTGGTGGGAGCGATGTATAAACTCTAAATTACGTAGTTGGTGAGTTCCTCCGCGATAGTTGAATTCTATGTGGGAGAGCAAGTCGGGAGCATCAATAATACCGGTTATTAATTGATGAAAAAATACTAAATCATTGTTGATTCTTCTCTGTGAGAGGGTTTGAAAATTTAATAAGCGAATACGATTTTCATAAGGAGGGAGATTGAAAGGATCTTCCCAAGGAAGACCTTTGAGAGCGAAACGTATGAATCTGTGCTGTATTGCTTCGATTCGTGATTTATGAATATCATAAAATGGTGAGCACACCTGAGAAGCATACTCTAGATGGGGACGAACATAACAGTTGTATAAAGAGAGGGTAACATAAGGGTCATTAAATTCCTTTGCCAATCGCTTAATAAAGCCAAGCATTGAATTAGCTTTGTTAATAATGAGGTTGATGTGTTCATTAAATTCGAGGTTGTACTAAAGAGAACACCAAGGTCACGGAAATCTAGAAACTTGAGATAAAGATTGTTGCGATATTGAATATTCTCCAATGCTAGGAGATCTTTTGCGGGAAAAGGTCATACTTTGCCACTTTGAAGTGTTTAAAATTAGCCCGTTCATTGAACACCATACAACAAAACTATCAATATGTTTTTGTAAAAAGTCGCGATCTGAAGCATTTTTGATGATTTTAAAAATCTTCATATTGTAATGTACACCCAACATTTATACCAATTTCCTAATCGAAAACGTTTAACCGAAAACACAACTGGCAACACTATAATGGAATGGTATAAAGGAAGACGTTGGTTGTGAGTGTGTGTGTGTGTGCAGAAATATACCGGGAGGGGAACTTGTCTAGACATCTTGGTTCATAGCAAAACTACTAGAAAGCTCTCGATATTTCACACTTCTATATAAAGAGGGAGCTGACGCAACCAGATGTCAGTTTGATTTAGAAAGTGATAGTGTGAATATTGAATAAACGTAATTGAGTTGAGTTCGAATAAAGTGTATATCGAAGGTAGATACTGAATAAAAGTGGTAGAAGTAAAATGAAAGATAAAGTTTTATTTTTGCGAACTAAGCGCACGTTACAATATCATCAGCAAAGATTAAAATGTCGCTATAGGAGATGCAAGAAATTACATCATTTATTGCAATAATGAAAAGCAAGGGACCAAGATGACTACCTTGTGGCACGCCAGACATAGCATTGAAAGGTTTTGACAAAACGTTACAAAAAAAATTCTCACGGGAACGCAAGTGGGAACCTAGAAACTACTGCAACGATTTCAAAAATTCTTTTACCAATAGAATTCTATATACTATCCCCGAGTAACAAAAACTCTAACTCATTCGCATATGCACACGGGATCGGCAATAAGAAATTAAAAATTTCATTTTAACGCTAGAAACAAACTAAACAGAGCTTCGAATAATTCATTTGCATCAGTTCTGTTTAAATCAAGCATTCAAGCCTAGGAGAGGAACCAAACAGATTATTCGTTCTATTACGAAGGGATCGAATGGTGTGCAGTATTTGCTTTTTTGGAATAGTGTATTCGTTTTTAGTGTACAGTAATTTCTAAGCATTCTACAAACAGAATATACAGAACTACTGTGCTTGATTCAAAAAGGTAAATGAATATATTCATGCAGACCTCTAGTAGTCATCCCCGTGCTGTCTGTGGTGCGAAAACGAAAATTGGAATCGTATGAAAAACATGTTTTTTTCACCTCTTATGTCTTCAACGATAATTGAAAAATTTACGCTCAAATAACCAATTTCGAAACTGTCAGCTAAAATAACTAAATAAAGATGTAGCAGTTTCCGCAATGTGCACAGACTTTATATTTGCACTTTCTATCTCAACTGCAATTAAAATAAAATACTGTAGGTAGAAATTCAAATGAAAGTCCGCAACTGCAACTGGTATCCATCCCATCACATTTAGGGATGGATGATGACGTTCTCTATCAACTAAAACACCGACATCAATTCCGATTACGATCTAGGTTCCATGTTTCAACAGCACCAGCAATAAAGTGCATTTGTACTTTTTAGTCATTATGTTGAAAGAGCCTGAAACTGTATCAACTTTCCAAATCAAAGCATCTGCAAATAACATGCCAAACGCTTTGAAATGACATGGCAGTCAACCGCAAATGAATTCTTTGACATCCCTACCAAGAATTTCCGACCGTGCTGTTAAGCCTCAAGGGATGATAGGGTGTGGAAAAAAACACAATCGCTGGCTGTGGAAGTTGTAACTTTGAATTGCTCTTTGAAACAAACTTTAGAGTTTGGAAATCTGTTCAGAGTTTAGTAACATTAAAAAATCAAAATTTGTTTAAACTGCAAGTGTAAATAGTTTTGGTTATTCAAATGTTGTGTTTTTACGTAACCTTGACAAACATACATACAAACACAAGTACTTTTCAATAACAGCAAAAAAGTATTAAATAGTTAATTCTTTGCATTGTCGCTCGTTTAGTGAATTCTGTTATTTTAGTATGTATTTTGCATCGGCTCAACCAGTGCCATGAGAACGACACCCACGGTGCTGGTTCTCTAGAAACTATCCTGTTTCAAGCTCCAATAGAACTTTTTACTAAGGAGATGGCGGCCGAAAGAGCACTGCGGTTCAAACGATGCAATAATTGAAAACAGGCATATCAGGCCAGCGAACTGCGATGATTCATTTTGACAAAGACTTTCCAACAGACTAGATCCCCCCACTCTCCGCTTACTGATTTCAACCCAGTCTCAGTGTTATAAAAGAAAATTATGTCTCTGTATTCACAGACACAGATAGGGGGAAGGGGAAGGGTGGTAGGCATATTTTCTGATTACCCTTGTATGAATAGGTCAATAAAGTCTTCCAACTTTTTCAGTGTTTTCCAAGAAGAACCACTTGCAGTTTATGAGTCCACAAAGCATCTGACTTCGCAAATCTTCATCAACAAAAATATTGCCATCTACATAGACAGACAGGCCCCAGGCAGGCGGCCATTAAAGCTATTTCATCCATTGTCACAAAATGCAAATAAGTGGAAGGCTGCCGCAGTAATATAAGACTGTGCTCAGCTCAACGAACATCCAGCCCTATTCTGCTATTCATCGGGGGGAATTTTTCTTGAATTTTCACTAATCACTATTCTGGTATTCATTCGAAGTGAATCTGTGTACACAATCTGTATACACAGATTCACTTCGAATGAATAGCAGAATAGTGATTAGTGAAAATTCAAGAAAAATTCCCCCCGATGAATAGCAGAATAGGGCTGATCGTTAATTTTATCAGGGTTCCATGGATATCGTGAAATAACCGGAAATAGAATGACGAATAAGCTGGCTAAAATCGGGTCAGCACTCGAATCCAGTGAAACAACCGCCTCAATTCCCAAAACCATTAAAACAAAAAATTCAAAAAAAACCAAAAAAACAAAATCCAGCAAAATTTTCTGAAAACCGCCAATGACAGGTGGTCATCTTTAGGAACATCCCGGGTTTCCAGAAACTTATGCCCAGACAATTCCAAGAAAAAAACAGAAATTCTGCTCGAGGTCAGCAGGCATCGACTATCCTCTCTCTGTTGATTGGCATCCTCACGTATGACAACTCATTGGGTAATCACATGATGAGAATGCGGTCATCAGCACATTCGATAATTATGAAGAGGATGCCAAGACGAATAGCCAGAGGAAGGATCAATCCACTTCCTCTGTGAGTGCTTTAGATTGGCCCACACTAGAAAAAAAAACATTTGGAGAACACTTTTTCGATGAACTGGACGGCATATCTAGCCTCCCGCTGAACATCATCATAAATTATATTCAAAATGTTCATTGAGAAGGTTCTCAATCCTCAATAACCTAGTTACCAACCAGTCCCATTCAAAGTGACTTTATGTGTATTTTCATAGAAATTGTGACAACTCATTCGTTATTACTTCCAATTTTTGGGTTTCTGTACATTTTTTTCTTTCATTTTTTAGGTTGAGAAACGTTCTGACGAAATATATTTTCGCATATAGTGCAGTATGGAGTGTGGAGTATCTTCAGCATAAACGAAACATGATTATACATTCTCCTTGGCTATCCAAAGACAGATAATTTTACTTTTTTAATCAGGTTGCTTAAATGCACATGTTGTGACCATATTAATTTTCGTAAGTCTTAAGACTCGACCAAAAGATGTCTCAACAAGAGTTTGATAAAAAATTTAAAATACTGCCCCTTATTGCGAGTGTAGTCTAACATTGGATGCGACAAGGGTCGAAAGCTTCGATAAATTTTCCTTTTAGTATTGCGTATCTCTATCGACAAGGATTTCTGTTACTGTGAAAAATGAAAGTTGTCATTGTGAATAAATCCTATAATTTGACATTTGAGTTAGTTTCCGTGATAGTCGAACGCAAAAATACAGACGACAACGACCAAATTCAAAATTGAAAGTATCGAACAATAAGAATACGCAATACCAAATTTCATTTTCGACGATCGACTATCGACAACCGTCGCGTCGTTTATCGACAACCAAACGACACTCGCAATAAGGGCCACTGTTTTGAAAATATTCAGAAAAATAAAAAGTTTCTAAAACAAAAATTCAAAATCCTGCAAACCATAAAAAAGTTTTTTCTTTAGTAACTGCAAAAGAATGTTTTAAGATTTTTGCTTGAAACCATTGGAATATTTAATTGAATTTTATTTAAATACATATTTTACGCGATTTTATTCAATATTCATAATTAATGTGTAGTTGACAGCCCTGTATCACCAAATATATCAAAGACACTGTTTCACCGGGGTGTCGAAAAAAATATTTTTGAAATATACATGGTGCTCCGTAATTCGTGTTACATACTTTGGGATATGATTCTTGGTCATATTCTAAGAAAAAAATTGTTCTACAGTAAAGTCCGTTTCTCAACTTTGACGTCACTTTTTTATATTTTTAAAAAAGGCCTCAAAATTATGCTGGTGGAAGAAAATTTGAACACCATTTAAATTTTAAAATCTGGCAACCCTAAACTTAAAGAGAGAGAGAGCCCAATTTAAATACAGTTTTCACGATTAGTATTTCTACAAAAAATTAAGTCTAAAATTAGGTCTCTACCATCAGTATTGACAGAGAAATCGGATTTAACACAGGTCAGGGTACGTCAGAGTTAGCCTTTTTTAAATTGTCAAAAAGTGATGTCAAAGTTGAGAAACGGACTTTACTGTATAAATTTTTTTTTCTTAGAATATGACCAAGAATCACATCCCAAAGTATGTAACACGAATTACGGGACACCCTGTATATTGAAAATAAGATGAAACTGTATGTTTGCTTTTAAGGCTGCATAGAACTAGGTCAAGAAACAGGCTCTGATTAACAATTTGGCTTCGTTGGGAATGTCTCGGAAATTTCCTATGCCTTATACCCAATTCCTCGTTAAATCAAGGGCAGCAGTTGGCAGGATAGATCGCATTTGTCACAATAGTTTGTAAAATTTGCAAGTTTAACACAGGGATGAATTCTGAGACCTTTGCTATTTTCAATATTTATTGATGATTTATCTAATATGCTTTCTACCTTGACTGAATTTTCATTACAATACTTCTTAATGCATGTTTACCAGATACTAACGGTTGACAATCTCTTCACTCTTCTACTCCAAATCTAGTGAAGTAGCCAGTTGCATTTCTCCCCTGAAACAATTTAGCCGCAACACCCGCCTCGCTAGGAATGCTCATCAGTTTTATCTTTAGCCCAATTTCGGGCGTACAGTCAAGTATAGAGATTCGTATTTCAGTCGCACCACCCGAATGTGGAATGCTCTTCCTGACCCTGTTTTTTCCGCTGCATTACGATTCACAAAAATTCAAAAGCAACGTGCATCGGTGTCTCCTTTCAAATCCTCTCCTATTTTCCTAAATGCTCTCACTGTGTTCTATAACATTATAAGGGTAGTCATAACCCCTTGATGTGCGCGTTAATTATAAAAAAAAAAAAAAACAACAAACTAGAGACTTACTGTAAAGCATGCGATCTACGACTACGTTATGATTTTTGAGATGGGTCAACGGTAGTCTTCTTCGTTGACCCATCTCAAAGGAGCTCTCGAAGAAGCTTGATAATTTTATGCAACGAGTACGTTGGTATAGCAAGGAGTGCTACTAACACCAAATTAAACTTCAGAAAGCACGCATAGAAGCCAAAGTAGTATTCAAGATAGTGTGTCCTAAATTCCTCTCCAATAAATAGAATCAACCATTCATGCAAATACATAACACTCAACACCTGTGTGGTCAAACTGTCGTTTAAAGTGAATTTTTTTTTTAATTTAAAGCCTCACAAATGTACTTCTTAAAATGTATATTTCGAATACATAATACAGCATCCACTCATGCCTTACACGTGGAATCAGATCTACCACTCGTCCACATTGTTTTTGATTGTTTTATTGATTGGCATGATTATCCAACACCAATCAATAAAACAATCAGGAAAGTACTTACTCTTCTTTGCACTTTTGTTTGGTTTTAAAGATTAATTGGATGTTAATTGAATCACGAATCTTGTGTTTTTCTGGTTTGTTAATTTTTTTTTTCAAAAATTGATTTAAATCGTTAAATATTTATTTTTTCAGCGCACCGTTGGACATCAATTGCGAATGAAAAAAATGCTGAGAGGAAGTTCAATTTCTTGTGTTTTTTCTTTCATCTGCACTTTTCTAACACTTGTAAATATTTTTTTTTTTTTTTTCTCATCGGAAGTTATAAGCAAATGTATTCAATAATAATCATAACTAACGAAGTGCTGATGATTTTTTAATATCGGTTTGGGGATTTGGAGGAGTAAGGTTGGTTTCTTGAACATAACTAAACTACTCTTGAGAGTATTTTTACGTTCAACTTGTAGAAAACGTCGTTTTCTGGATTCCATTTCATTTCTGATTTCAAACCAATTGTTCTTCATTTTTTGATAGAACTTTTCATAAAGTGTTCATAATTTTCAACTAACATTTTTTTTTTATGTAGCTGTCGGAAAGATGCCGAAAACAACCAGACTGATACATCTCATCATGATGGCGAAAGTTTTTGATTTCCTTTTTGTTCGTAAGATATTCAAACAAAAAAGTACGAACAAATATTTCGTTTGATTTGGTGCGATGTGTTACGGGAATATTAAGAGTATGTTTTCCAATCGCTATAAATCTAATTCACTAAAAGGCATGTTGACTTGGTTGAGTTGCAAAATATTCCCAAATTAACCCTTCAAATCTAGGACCTATCAGTCTATCTTCTTTTGTGCTTAAAAGACTAGGGAAGTTGATTGATATCCACTTATAAGAAATACGAATTACAAGTAACTTCTTTCTCAAGTCCAACACTCATATTGCAAGAGTAAATCAATTTGAACGGCCCTACACACGCTAGTCCGTACAATAGAATACTCGGTGCATTATAAGAAATGAGCCTTTAACAACGAAAAACATCTGCGATCTCTAACTCTAAAGGTGGATCCCTCACTTGGTGAGTTTATTGAAAGACTCCTTGAAGGCAAATCATAAAATCAACGCTTGGAGAGGCTTCTACCAAAAGAAATGTAAGTAGAGGCAATTCGCAAGGTGTAGTCCTCTCTCCTCTTCTCTGGAATTTGGTGGTAAATGAACTACGGATAATTTGCTTGGTGGTATAAATGAACTACTGATAATTTGCTAGCTGCAGGATAATTGCTTATGCAGACGATGTTGACATTGCAGCAGCAGGAAAACATCTTAGCACATTAAAAAAACTGCTTCAACATCCTTTCAAACTCTCAAACATCCTCACAGGACTGAACTCGTACTCTACTCTATAAGAAATACTATATTCCGCACATAGACCCTCCCTTCATTAACGACATACAACTAACTTTTTCCAATGAGGCTAAATTCTTGGGTCTAGATAGAAAGCTAAGTTCGAAGCCAAAAAAGCCACATTAGCACTCTTTTCATGCCATAGGAAACATTTCAAAACCATAGGAAACAACGCTTCAACCCCAACTCTTCAACTTCACATCACACATTGATTTTATGGGCCCTATCACAAGGCCCGTCGCGTCGTAGCGATTCGTACTACGAATGCCACAAAGAAAGCATCATAGAAGACACCCTCGAAGTAAATGTTTACTACGAAATTAGTTCCTGTTGATAAAATTACTAACAAAAAATTTGAATATCTGTAGTGAAATATTCATTTCGAAGATGATTTTAATGCTTTCCATTTGGCATTCGTAGTACGAATTTGTTACGACGGGCCTTGTGATAGGGGGGTATATCTCGACATCCTGTTTCACCTAGTCCCACTTGACATCTACAGTAAACAAACAGCTGCGAGATCGGCTATTCGATTACAAGAAGTCGCACAATGGGCCAACAATAATATTGGTCATGCTGACATTCTGAGAAAAAATCGGAATCCCCAAAATAGAACCAGACTACACCACACCTAAACTCGAATTTAGTACAAATTTCCGCCCGACCATTCCATCCAGAACAGACTGGCAGGACCAATCATTCTTGGAAAACAAATACGTCCATCTTTATACGGACGCGTCCGGACGATTCGAAAACAAATGAAGGAGCGGGTTGTGGTATTAAACATCTCGCCTCGTCTTCCAGATCATTGTAGCGTGTTCCAAGCGGAGGTGATGGCAATTATCGAAGAGAAAACTGTTGATCACAGTTCGAATGGAAAAAGCATTAATTATGTGACTATAAGGCACAAAGTTTTATTGAATAATAAAATCTAATAAGAGAAAAATTGAAAAACGTAAAAATACAAAGTCATCTAATGTAAATAAACAACAAGTAGTATTCTTTTAAGTTTAACAAAAACATGATATCCAAAAAGGATAGGTGCATCTTCTCAGACAGCCAGGCGGCCGTCGAGGGATTCGATTTCGGTATCAAATTAATTCAATTTTATTCTAGCCCTTAACTGCCGATCATCTCTCAAAAAAATTATTTTTATGAATCAGTTTTTAGTTTTGACATATCTTGCCCTGACCTATTTTGTATATTCATTGAATACAAATTAAGGTCCTGGCCCATAGAATCCGTTGCGTTCGTTAGCTGCCGGATTCAACTGATAGCAGTGAGTTTTACCGGACACAAAGGATTGGGGTGACCCATAGAATCCGTTGCGGTGTTTTGACAGATATAAATTTGTCAGTTAGTTAGTAGAGATGAGACGATGAGTCAACTGCTACTAGAGATGAGTGAGCTCTTCAAGAAATTTTTCGCAGTTAGCGTTTTTTGAGGTAGTGTATGTAAAACTTTGTAAGGTTTCCATAAAAGTAACTTCCGAAGAACAGCGGATGTAGGAATTTTGAGTACGAATTATGAGTACAAAGTTTAAAATTGAGAACTTTCATTATAAAGAGAATATTTCGGAGATGTTCTCCTTTAAATCATAACAAGTATTAATAAAAACAAAATAAAATTAAAGCAAATATAAATGTGATTTTATGCATTTATAAATTTACATTTGTATTTATATTAACAGCCCGATTCTGCCCAAAGTCACTGATAACTCACGAACGACAACTTTCCAGAAAAGTTACAGTTTTCCAGTCAACACTCAAATTGTAATGTAGTTCAATGAATCTACTACGTTTTGGGACATTCTACTTTGAAGGGATTTTTTTGTTGGCATTTAGGAACTTCTTGTTTTGGATAATTTGAGCAAAGCTTGCGTTCAGGAATTCGCTCATTCTTGTGGACATACTGAGCTCAGAAAGCCTTCATTTTCATTTCCACACAGCTTCCTAAAGAGAAACGAAATATATATATGATCAAACAAATACAAAATGCCAGGGGCGAACGCAGGGGGAGGTTTTGGGGGTTTAACCCCCATAAAAAAATAACCAGTAGTTCTTTTAAACAAAAGCCAAAATATAAAACATGGAAACATAAAATTCATTTGAAAATTTCATTCTGTCAACGAAAAAATCCCTCCAAATGCGGAAGCCATTTCTATCGATAAGTTAATTTTCAGGTATTTCATATGTTTTGGAATGACTTTTTGGTTTTGGTATGTTTTTAGCACGATCACCCTTTTCTAGCGTAAGTAAATTTGATATGTTGATGTGGAGGTAGTATTTTGCCGTATACAACAGGACCTGCAATAGAAATGTATGAAAATTCAATTTTCTACTTACTTGCAAACACATCGCATTGGTCGCTTCAAAACTAACGACAGTTGCGACCGAAACACATGGTATCGGTCACTCCAAAACTAACGGCAGTCGCGACCGAAGTCTACGAAAATTTAAATTTTCATACTAAAAGCCAGTTGCTCTGGCTCTGTATAAGAATGGGTTCGACAACGGCAACTATAGGAAAGGGTATACTTATGTATGAATAAGCATATGCATGCATACTTATGAACATTGCTTGAGTATGCCAAAAGGAAAACGGCCCAACAACTTTATAGACACCTTAAATGTTTGCGATTCGTCCCTATATAAAACAGTTCATTGTTTTATGCAGATCGGTGCGACACTTCCAGTATCATGTCTGCGCAGATTAAAAACTTATCTACGCGGAAGAACCAGCGAGGAGCGACTGAACGGTTTGATGTTGCTGAACATCTATAGGAGAAGGAGAAGGAGTATTGAGGTCGACTATGAGAACGTTATAAATATAATGGCAAAAGTTCCAAGGCGTATAGAATAGCAAGTGGAATAGTGACTTTCGCCAGCATTTTCAATTTTCATTAACCTATTGTTATATTTTATTATTTAAGTACATTTTTGCACACGACGATCTTACTTTTTTCATCTTTTGCCAAATAAAATTGTTTTGCCGTAAGCACTTCCGTTCCCATGGGAATAATGGAACAAAGAAAAAAAAAAACAGACAGATTTAATTTTGGAATTTTTGGAATGTTAGTAACGACTCCCGTTCCCGTGGGAATATGGTGATCGTTCTCATAGGAATATGAGAATGAGTTAAAGTTTATGTTACTCGCTCGGGGATAGTGTAGCATTCTAACGGTGGAAGAATTTTTGAAATCGGTGCAGTAGTTTCTAAGTTCTCGTTTACGTTCCCGTTCCCGTAGGTATATTGGGATAAAACATAAAGTCTATGTCTTTTCTCAGGTCTTAGACTACCTCTGTACAAAATTTCATTTGAATTGGTTCAGTTGTTTGGGCGGGAGACGGTAACATAGAAAGACAAACAGATAGAGCTACTTTTGCATTTATAATATTAGTAAGGACCAGTTCCCGTGGGAGTATTTGGATGATATGTAGCCTATATCCTTCTTCAGGTTCTAGATCATCTCTGTATAAAATTTTACTTAAATCGATTCAGTGGTTTGGGCGGGAGATGGCAACATAGAAATACGGACAGACAGAGCTTATTTCGTAGGACTCCCGTTCCTGTAGGAATATGGGGATGAGTTAAAGTTTAATCGGTGATGTAGTTTCTAGGTTCCTGTATACGTTCCCGTTCTCATTAGAATATAGGGATAAAATGCATAGCATATGTCCTTCCTCAGGTTCTATACTATATCTGTACCAAATCCCCCCCCCCCCCCCCCCCCTGACGTAAATCAATAACTTGAAAATAGTTATCGATTTATGTTCACACACCGATACCAAAAACCAAATTTTCGATTTCCCATAGGTACGCGTACTTTGAAAGGTTTTTTTATGCCTATAGTTATAAAAAAAAAACCTATATGTAAAAAAACCTTTATACACAGTATAAAATAAAGACGCTCCTTGCTGTCTATCTGTCCCTATGCATGCCTCGATCTATAAAACTACGCAGTGGATTTTGATGCTTTTTTTTAGATATAATGATCAAAGAGAAAGGATTATATGTGTAACTAGAAACTTTCAGTCAAACTTCAGCTAACTCCAGAGGGTGATCCTGAGAATTTTCTGTCTTGTGGAAGCTTTGTATGAAAAACACTTTAGATATGTTAAACTCTTGCAAAGCCGGGCACAGTTCAAATAGTTCGAAATTTTGTATGTTGCATATTTTACGCAATCGCTTATACTTACTTTCTGTGAGACATTTCACTTTAAACACTAAACAGAGTAAAATAAAAGTATACGAAATTCAAACCCTTAAAATTCGCGTGTTGATTGAAGATGGACCGCAAAATACTTTTTAAATTCTTAGGTTTGTAGTTTTATATTTCTTGGTGAATTAATTTACAGACTATTCTATAATATTCAAGCGTCTTATTATCTAATTTTTAGTAAATTTGCAGTTTACATGGTCATTATTTTTTAATTTTAAAATTTAAATAAATTAAAACAAAGATAGGCATTAGCACTAAGGAATTGAAACTTCTTGTAAGCCTATTTCGTATGCTTAAATACTTAAAAATTTAATTACAAAACAAACAGACAAAAATTGTGTGGGTCAAATCAATCAAATTGAATGAACTACGAGTAAAATGTAAGAACACTCGTTTGATTGCCACGCACGAACAGAAACGGTGGCATGCCACGACTCAGACTCTCCAGCCATGCCATATAAACTGGCGCAGATACGATGTTTTTCCTTGGCATAGGAAGAGTCATCACCACTAAATCGGACTTCACTGATTTGTCGAGGAGATACTCTCTCAATCGCAAATAACGATTCGTTTTGTCCTGCACGTTCAATAAGTCATCTTCGGTGGTGAGTGCTGCAAATAAAATCAAAGACATTTTGGGATGTATTTTGTTAGGCAATAAGTTATTTGTAGAAAAGGCCTTAAATCAACTTGACATATTTAATTACCTTCGTCTTCGTTAATTGGGGTAGTTGTGTTGACATTGTTCTCAGACACAACAAAGTCCTTAATTAAATCATTAAAGAATTGAGTTGAACTTTCTTGTGGCTTCTTCGTGATGTCCGGAATTAGTTGTAGGTCGGAGTAATCTATTCGAAATTTAGACAAGAGGCTCGCCATGGACCGTTGTTCGAACTCAAGTTCGGCTTTTTTGTTTGCCAATGCGTAAACTCTGTGAAAGTCATTAAAAAGTTTTAGGTTTTTTATTTTTATTTAAAAACAGGGAGGAAACCATTGTCTCATTAACTATACAATGGAATAATTTGCTTTTTTCACAACAAAATGGAATTAATTTGTTTTTTCGATGAGTTTACAAAACTAACCTTAGTTTGCATGACTGCCATGTCCTTCTTGTGCTGATGATATAAGGCAACAGTAAAGTCAAACCACCGTCGTCATACAACCACCAAACGTCAATCACAGCATGACTTCGTTTTTTTGTGAATTGTGTCAAGTCATTAAGAACTTCTTTTGGCAGTTCAGTTCCGCCAGGACCCTTGTACAACGAAGCAGGGTCATCACAAGCCTTTTTCGACTTCCTCAGTGAGTTTGTCTTTTAAGATACAAAAATAAATAAAAAAAAAGAAAGTGATTCGAAGGAAAATCAATGACATTTTATTTGAAGCTTACCAATAACTGTGGTGCTTTTGCATCAGCTGGATCTGGAGCTCCGGATATATCCTGCGTCTTTGAGTGAGTATTCACAGTGAAAGATAAGTCACTAGTACTGGAAGCTGGAATAAGAAATCAGTTGTCTTTGAGCAACATGAAGTTTGTCTAATTTAGAATTCTATGTCAAAGATTTTTTCAATTTAACAAGAAAAGACTTAAATGCACGTGATGTAAATTAAAACAAGTCAGTGGAGCATTTAGCACAACTATAATTTAAACTACGTCGTCGACAAGCATGATAGGTGGGTGCTGCATTGGCTGAATACACTGACTAGCGTTAACTGGTGACACTATTGCAACTAAAAAGAGTCGTCATGTTAGATTAATTACATACAATTATTTCTAATTTTGTTCAACCGGATGTGACCTGCTAAGAGCTAAGTTCATAAAAGCGAGTAAGGACCAGCGAATAATAGCAACATCATAATGCTTTGGATTCCAGTTTCCAGCCTCAATGATCTATCGGAACCTATAGAAAGGACTTTCACAGCTGCTAATTCCTGAATAATTTTTTTGGTGCCATTGGTAATGATTAGCACGTCTGTCTTATACGTTGGAGGTCGAAAGTCGATTCCCGACAGAAAACAAAAACTTGGTTTTCACGGGGATTGCTTTTCGCGAGGAATTGGCAAGTCAGTCGATGGTAAATTTTCTGCCATGAAAGGCCTTTTCTCGATTAGCAGTTAGGAATCAGAAAAAAATAATGAGGGTCCCTTGCATTGTATGGTTGGGAGATATGCATGTTTTCGTTTTCTGTTGGGAATCTCAACCTAGTAAGTAATAAACAAAAAATACTTGGGAGTAAATGACACATCGTTGCTTTTAAATGTCAAATGATACTTATTTCAAGCGTATCTTCAGACTTCTTTTTAAGGGTTAAACATTCGTGTGGTACCCGTAGCGTAATGGTTAGCATGTCCACCTGCTAACCCAGAGGTTCGAGGTTCGAATCCCAGCAGAGGTAAAAATGTTTTTCCACGGGTATCGCCTTTCGCAAGGAATTGGCAATATTCTGCACTTGTCTGCCATTTTGTTTTTTTTTTTAGAAATGTTTGAACGTTAAAGATTTTTCCCAATTTTTTCAATTGCTTTGAGTGTTAGAATCAAATTGATAGGATGGTACAATAGAGTGGAGAGCTTCAGGAATGGAAGGTACCTACAATTTTATGCCGATTCCGTAGCCGTACGGAAGCTCTTTTCATGGCATGAAATTACTATCGAAGAAAGTGTCTTCTTTCAAGATTCTTCAAGAGAGGCAATAGCCTTGGAAAAACTTTCTCTCCTTGATGTTACTCAGATTCGAGCCACAAACATTTCACATTACAGTCAGACACGCTAAGCATTTCGCCATGGGCTTTGAGAGTAAAAATCTTAAAGCAGTACTAGCTTCAGTAATGAAAATTAAGCTATACGTGTACACGATTGCCTGGTCTGCAAATATTGCCAGATATGTCAGTGAAAAATTTGTTTCGAATGGCTGACAATCGTATACACACCCCAAAATAATTTGCAGAAAAATTTTTTGGCTGCGGCCTTGAAATCGATAGAAAGATGGTGTATATCGATATTATATTCTCGGGTTTTTTCCAAGATCTGCCGTAATGTGAAAATTTGGTCTATTGTGGACTCAGGTCAAAGACCACATTGATAAGGACCTATCAAGTTGTTGACGTGGCGTTTCAGACGTTCACATATTAAAGCAGACAAAATATTATAAGTGACGTTAAGGAGGCTTACTCCTCAATAAGTGGCTCTATTGAGAGGTTCTTCCTTTTTTAGGATCGGGCATACGATACTGAGATTCCATTCATTGGGCATGCTTTCTTCAGACCATATCATGCAGGTCAGCTGTTATGCATGCTCTTTTCAAACTGATCTCCAGCTGCCTTGGAAAGTTGGACATCAAGACTATCTGCACCTGCAGTCTTATTTGATTTAAGTTTGCATATGGCAAGCTTATTTTCTTCTAGGTCGGGAGGACGGCATTCTTGATAATCGTCCAAGTTGAATGGGGCATTCTGCCTGACAGCGAAATTTGTGTCCTCATCGCCGTTAAGCAGTCTGCAGAGGTGATCTTTCCAGATCCCCAGTAGCGGCTGCGTCTCTATTACTATGGCTCCCTGCTGGTATTCACAGGCTTGAGTTTTGGCTTTGACACCCTGACAAGATCTCTTTACGTTTTGGTAAAACCTCCGAACCTAATTCCTGTCATGGCATCTCTCAATTTCCTCAAACGAGCGCTTCTCATGTTGCTTCTTTTTGAGAATTCGGTGTTCTTCCCTTATTTTCTCCTTGTAAATTTCGTTATACTGGTCGAAAGTGTATATTGTCATGGATTTGTTGAATTAACGATTGACGAAACTAACATATCAAGCTGTGGTCACCGAAGATTTCCAAATCACAGAAAATTTTCACCAAGGAAGCGTATCTTAATTATTTTGCATACTTGTTTATATTCCGAGGCTACATGTTTGAAGGTAAAGTAACGAATACCAAAGAATATCAAATATTCTTTACTGACGATGGCATTGCCGTCGTTGTCATAACGTTAGGACGGATCTCAAATCCCTGCCGAAAAAATTTGATGGATGGGGTATCATATTAGTTTAAAAAAAGTCTCAACACTTCTTGTGCTCGTTGTTTTCTGATCTACAAAAAAAGAAGAGAGAGGGCACACTAGAGTCACTTTGTTTTTTGTAGTTGTTTTTTTAGCTCTCGTTAATATGGAAAATCAAATCAATACATTTTTGACATATTTTTCATTGCTAAGAAGCAACTTAACAAACTATTAACAAATAGGCTCTTGGACGATGTAACTTCTGTTTCTGTTTATTCAGCTTCTACCTTTTTAAATAATAATTACCTATAATCGTATTTCGATCCCAAATGACCTGGGGCCAATGTCACATACATTTCGTACAACATCCTAACATTATAGGACATTTCAACAGCAAAACCCTTAATTGAATGTGATGTACCTATGATTTGTGAAACAAGTCTCTGGTACATTGGTTTGTGTTTAAGTTTTTCTTTAATTTAAATATTTTCTAGATTCTAAGCACGATAGTGTTTTATCCTGCATATGAACTCTGACCTCATCCCATATCTTCAATCAAGAAAAAGTTTAAGAGTAAAACGATTGAAATGATGCTGCTCACAAATGTCTGTTTGGTACGTGTCTGGAACGTATGCTCGCACAAATCAAGTATCAGCACGCAATCCTTTCTCCACAGTATTAAGTTTCATATAAGAGTCCTATTTTTATGCTTGTTGTATTGGATTAGAGAAAACATTTTTGCTTGCTCCCTACGACAAGTTTTTTTGTTTGGTGTAAAAAAATAAATGTAATGTCATAATGATAGCGAAGCTTTTCGTCTTAATATTCATCGGTCTGTACGACAATAGTTTCAACTTAAATCGAATAACAGATGGACGGAATCGGCTAGTAAGCCAAGCATTGAATTTTTCTCAAACCTTCACTGTGACATTTGTTCTCCCTCTCTAGAAAAGAAATTTGGCTTTTTGTTCTGGCATTGCTTTAGCGGAGTATTCCCACACGTCGATTTGAATTTGACAAGTTTCTGGAAAACAATCCAAAAAATTCTCATCAAATTTTTCATGGTTTGGGTATAAATAGCGTGTTTACAGAAAAATTAACGCTAAGAGATTAGCGAAGTTCACACTGTGCAATTAGTTAAACACCACGAACAGGCTTCGTGCGATGGATGTTGGATGGTCGGTGTAGTTTGCGTTCAGACTTATCATACTTGTCGTTTAACATTATGACATTACACTCCTCCACTCCGTCCATCCTCAAAGTTTTCAAAAATATTTGAAAACCATTTAATGAGTTGGACAAGCGATCGTCTGAAGGTTCGCATTATCCAACGTTGGTCGTTCAAACCAAAGTCTGCTCCACTAATTGTATAGTGTGAATGAGATTGGGCGGTATGAGATTGTGCGGTATGAGATTGTGCGGTATGAGATTGTGCGGTATGAGATTGTGCGGTATGAGATTGTGCGGTATGAGATTGGGCGGTATGAGATTGTGCGGCATGAAATTGTGCAGTATTAGATTGTGCTTAGGTTTTTTACACTTTTTGCTCTTTTAATAGAACCTCCCGTAAAAACTTGTTTTAGAGAATACTTTGTTTGATTTTCTTAGTGAATTTGGAAATCGCTATAGATTCAATTTAGAAAAATGTGAACGTCTGAGAGCCAAAAATTTGATAGGCCCTCATCAACGGAGGTTCAGTCCGGAAAAGTCCTCAATCGAGCAAATCTTCACTGTGGATCTCAGAAAAATCAAGGAATGTACAGTTTATAGGAACGCAAAATATTTTTTTGGAGGCAAGCAAGATGACTTTGAAGTATCCCGACGCAACATCACTCCATCATGAAGTTCGATAAAAACCTCATCGAGGTGTTTGATATTGAAAAAGCTTTTCGACAACCTCATACTTGAAAGATTGTGTAAAACTCAAACGGCAACACGAGAGACATTTTTCTTCAAAAGTTTGTTCAATTATTTTACGACATTGACGAAATGGGAAGAAGAAAGCTTATGACAAAGGTAAAAAAAATTAAACAAAGACAAAACCATCAAAGAATTTGAAAAAAAAACCTTGACCTTAGAAATACCTTGGAGTTAGGCAAAGACTTTGTCAACCGGGGTTCCACTATAACCACGGATAACATATCGTGGAGATCAAAGAGAGATCAAAGAAGACTTCTGCCAATCGCTGTTGTTTTAGGTTAAAGAGGTGATTTATAAATAAAACTTTCTCTCGAAAAAACTGGAAATAATTTACAGACCCTGATCATCCCTGCACTTCTATACGACGGCGCCGGCGCGGTGCGTAGAAGCATGGACCTTATCTTAAGCGGGTAAGGAAACCTTTAGTCATTTCGAATGAAATGTACTTCGAGTTATCTTTGGTCGGGTTCGTGAACAAAGTGTGTGGAAAAAAAGCTGAACCTTATGAATTTCACCCCCACATGACCATAATCAAGAAGTGGACGAAGCGTCGCGTCGCGTACCTGTAAATGACATGTAAAGTGGACGCCCACTAACGCTCCTATTCGATGGGTTTTCGAAATCATACTGCTGGTTGCGCAATCAAGAGGCAAAGGACCCATACCGACTAGAAATCATTTTCACCATGAAATTATTTAGGTACTTCAGTCAACTTAAGAACTTGTATTAAAATGGTTTTAGTTTTGAATGACTTTGTATTGGAAACTATGCCAGGACTTAGCATTTTCCTCAGCTGCCCTAAATACACCTCTTAACATCACACCACTAGATATCTTCAGCAAACAAATGGCCGCCAACGCAACCATTCGTATGAAAGCTATCTCCCAATGGACCGTAAATAGCAGCAGTCACGTTACGATCCTGAATTTATTCGGATCAATCCCTTGCCACTCCGACTACAACATCCTCCAATTGGTTTCTGATAATAAGTTCCAAGTCTCAATCCCACCGAGAACGACCTGGGAAGACGAAGAATTTTTGAGAGATGATTCAATTCATTTCTATACAGATGGTTCAAAAACCGAAGAAGGGGTAGGCTGCGGGGTGTACTCAAACCGACTTAAAGTAAGTCTCTCGTTCCGCCTTCCAAACCATTGTAGCGTGTTCCAAGCGGAAATTCTGGCGATCAAAGAGGTCCTATCATGGCTAAAAGAAAACGTGATATCCTCAACGAATATCCGGATTTTCTCAGATAGTCAAGCAGCCCTCAAATCACTCGGCGCTGTTTCTACGAACTCAGTAACCGCCCTTAACTGTCGCTTATCTCTTAAGGAGATGGCTGAACAGTTCAATATTCACCTTATTTGGGTGCCGGGGCACAGAGATATCGTGGGTAACTTCAAAGCCGATGAACTCGCCAGAAAAGGAACCGTTCTACCGATCTCAACCAGCAGGTTGAATATTGGTATACCAATCGCTACATGTAAACTTATGCTAAAGCAAGAGGCAATGGATAGAACAAATCATAGGTGGAACAATATCACCACGTGTGTGGCAACAAAACGGATATGACCAGGACTAGATCCAAAACGCATAAGACATTTGTTATCCGTTACCAGATTGCAAGTTAGCTCCGTAATCAATGTCATCACCAGACATTGTCTGATAGGAAAACACGCCATAAGACTTGGCGTTTCCTCTAATGACTTCTGCAGAAGTTGCTTAGATGAGGCGGAGGAGGAGACAATCCCACACCTCCTCTGCTCATGTCCTGCACTCTCTTTTAAAAGAAATCGGCATCTAGGAAAATATTTTCTTGATGATCCAAGCGATCTGGCGAACTCAGATCCCCTGCATCTCCTTCGCTTTATTAAAAGCTCCAAATGGTTTTGTTAAGTGAGGTACTCCCTCACATAATTTCTATGGTATCACAATGGACCTAATATTGGTCTAAGTGTGTCAGTTTGTTTACCTGACAGCCATTTTAAACCTAACCTAACCTAGCATTTTCCTACAAACCGACTTATAGTAAGACGGAAGAGCTTCTACTTTTTGAGTAAAGTCTTTTCAATTGAAAACACTAACATTCTTATGTACAATTCCATGGGATTTCATAATAAAATATTATTAAAATTGCTTAGAATTTCGAAATCACTCGAGGAGTTCTTACTCAAATTCAAAGAAACATTTGCAATTGGATTTCAAGATAGGTATACAACATGTTTAACTGTAAAGAATGAACAGCACTGTTAAAATCCTTGCAATATCTTTTTCTTACTTCGCGGAGCTACTAGTATTTTCATCTTACCTGCTTCAAATCAGAGCAATTCAACAAACATAATTTGCAATTGAAAAAACCACTCGGGCATTATATTCACTTGAGCAAAAAGGATCAACTTCATATTCAATTTGAGTAAAACCTTCCAACAATAAGGAACACTTTGCTTTTGCTTTTATGATGTTGCTTGCATATCAACTAATCCTTGGCGTCCTGACGATAGCACACAATGCGAAGAGTGTTTCGTCGAGAAAAGAATATTTTAATTGGTAAAGAATATCTGAGATGGGATTAGGAAACAGCATTCTGTATTTTGCCTCATGTTTTAGAAAAACAAACAAAGTGGATTTGTTGCAGGATTATTTTCACTCCGCGTATCTATTGTTCACTAAATGATGGTGGTATCATTCAACCAAGCCGATTTATGAAAAGTTGAATATCGATTTGTCGATAAGCTGTTCCAAGTCGGCAGAAAATTGTAGAGTCCCGAGGCTCCCCGTTCTAATTATGTACATGATTTTATTTTTGAACATCAATTTCTAGTAGATATACTTTTAGGTAGGTACTTTCTTGGTTATTGACTAATTGTTTGGATAAAGACCTATCATAACATATTTATTTGCCCTACTTTAGACGCTATCGTCAACTCATGCAATAACGTGCCTGTTAGTCAAATGGCAAAACAAGATATCTATCTCTGTACTAAGTGGTACTCACGTGCCGCCAATTTCTTTGAACTCAAGGACACTCTGTTGTTTTTATTTTGAAAGAACTGTACAATCGATTATTTTACGTCAAGAACTTTTGTACTTTTATGTTCTTTAAATCAAACAATTGAAGAGAGAGAATTTCTTTGGTTGCACAATGAAATAATACGATTCTGGTGTAAGGAAAACACCTCCACAAATTGTGTTAGCTTGGCTCTTAAGAAAACACATGTACAATGGTGATTTTGCGGAGTGTGGGAATAACACAAGAACCAATTAATTGAGCATTGGAATGTAACACTCAACGCAACACAGTACAGACTCTTTCATCAACAGATGAACATGTTAATTTAACTTGAATCCCCTTACTTAAATGCAAAACCATAATAATTAATTTAAGTTTGTTTCAATGGTTTCAAAATCTCATTATTCACTAATCAATTTGTCACTCAAATCAGTGGGGGAAATGAAAACGAAATGATTAGTTTTTGGTAATCAAAGACAAACACCGACTACCTGCAGGTACCGGACCGGAAATTTCCAGAAGGACCGTTCGGAGACAAGGGTTAATCCAGTGATTACTGCCCCGTTCCTCGGGATTGGATTCGAAGACTTTCCAGACCGGATCATTGGTGTCCATTCGCTCTACATAACCCAGCTATCTATGCCGCTGGACCTTGACTCGTTTGACCAGGTCAAGGTCGCTGTACAGCCCGTATAGTTCGTCGTTAAATCTTCTTCTCAACTCTCCATCTATGCAAACGGGATCAAAAAACACAAGAAGAATTTTTCTTTCGAAGCATCCTAAAGCGTTCTCGTCTGCCTTTGACAAGGTCCATGCCTCTGCGCCATATATAAGAACTGGGATGATAAGTGTCTTATACAGGGACACTTTAGTTGCTCGAGAGAGGACTTTACTACTCAATTGCCTTCTTAATCCGAAGAAACAGCGATTGGCAAGAGTTATTCTTCGTTTGATTTCAGCGCTAGTGTCGTTGTCTGAATTAATAGCGGCGCCTAGGTAGACAAAGTCCTTAACTACCTCAAAGTTATAGCTGTCTATCGTGACGTTCTGTCCGAGACGTCGGTGTTGGGTGTCCTTTCTTGATGACAGCATATACTTGGTCTTGCCCTCATTTACCACTAAACCCATCTTCTTCGCTTCCGTCTCAGTGCTCATAAACGCGCCATTGACATCACGCTGCGTTCTTCCAATTATGTCAATATCGTCGGCATATCCAAGCAATTGGACGGATCTTTGAAAGATTGTGCCTCTTGTTGTGACGTGGGAGGTTTGCACTATTCTTTCAAGAACGATGTTGAAGAAGTCGCATGACAGTGCATCGCCTGTCATGAAAACCTTTTGCCTAAACCCTTTTCTGACATCGAATGTATCGGTGAGATCTTTACCCACCCAGATGGAGCAGCGTACGTTCTCAATCGTCATCCTACACAATCGGAAAAGTTTGGTAGGGATGTCAAAACTAGACATGGCTCTACATAACTCTCTCTATAGATGCTGTCATACGCAGCTTTAAAATCGATAAAAAGGTGGTAGGTATCGATTTGAAGCTCCTGGGTTTTTTCCAAGATCTGCCGTAGTGTGAAGATTTGGTCTACGGTGGACTTTCCCTGGTCTAAAGCCGCACTGATAAGGACCTATCAGGTTGTTGACGAATGGCTTCAGACGCTCACACAATACGGCAGAGAGGATCTTGTACGCGATGTTAAGAAAACTGATACCTCTGTAGTTGGCGAAGTTCAGAAGGTCTCCTTTCTTGAGGACCGAGGAAACAATGCTGAGGTTCCATTCATCGGGCATGCTTTCTTCCGACCATATTTTGCAAATGAGCTGGTGCATACTCCTGACCAGGTCATCGCCTGCCGCTTTAAACAATTCGGCTGTGAGGCCATCAGCTCCAGCAGCTTTGTTGGACTTGAGCTGGATGCTGCTGTCTTTCCTTCGTTCAGGTCGGGTTGGCGGAATTGTCGGTCTACGTCGCGTAAATCGAATGGTTCTATCTCTCTAACAGCGGAATTGGGTTCATCATCGCCGTTATAGAGTTTGGAGAAGTGGTCTTTCCATATCTTCATCATTGACTGCGGTTCCACCACGATGTTCCCTTGGTCGTCTTTGCAGGCTTCGGCTCGGGGTTTATAGCCGGAGGCTGTTGTTTTCACCTTTTGGTAAAACTTCCGAACCTCATTCCTGCTGTGGCACCCTTCCATCTCCTCGATCGCGCGCTTCTCATGCTCTCTCTTTTTCCGTCTAAGAAGCCGGTTTTCGTCTCTCCTCTTCTGCTTGTAGAGCTCGTTCTAGTCGTTTTGTGCAGCGCCGTTTTGTATGCTTCCTGTTTAGCTCCATGTGCTTGCCGGCATTCGTCGTCAAACCAGGGTTTTCATTGTGGTGGCCGTGTTAAGCCCAGCAAATCAGAGGCGGCATCTCTGATGGCTGATTGGCAGTGCTGCCACTGTTTCTCTATACTTGATGCTGGCGGCATAGGACTTCTTAAAAGGTTGTAAGAGACTCGATCGGAAAAGGACTTGGCGATCTATTGCGATTGTAGTCGTCCAACGTCGAATTTTCTCACAGTATTTCCTTTACAAAAACTATATTTTTCCAGGAAATATTCCATCCAATTTCCAGGGAAAATAATAAAGCTAATTATTGATCCTTTTTTAAAATTTCAGGAAATTGCTACTTAATTATTTTCAGCCGGAGCGTAGGCCGCCCTGGAAACGCTTCTAAAGGATATGACGACCGACTTGGGGCCTACGTGCAGACCATGTCTGTCAAATCTCTGAAAGAGCTACAAATGCAGCTCAATCCGGAGGAAGAGCAGACTGGAATACCCCCGGAGGATTGTCAAATGGGAAAGGATACGATCAACCTCACAGGCGACGAATGTGCGCCTTCTAAACCCGAAATCTCGAGCTCAAAAGATGGAAAGGGCGCTTTAAAGCGACAGAAAAAGACGTTGAAGAAAAACAACAAAAAGCGGAAGGAGGAAGCTCCATTTTCGACAATGAAACTAACCAACCGCCTTCCGTCCGCAATAGTGAGCGACGCTAAAGAAGTACCACCGTCGCACAGTGGGCCGGCTCATGTGAAGAAGTCGGAATAAATTCAAAAAAAAAAAAATTGTAAGCTATGAAAATAAAAACTGGTTTCTCAGTTAGCACACATTCTAATGCTTCTTCTTCTTTCTTTAGGTGGCTCAACTAGAGCGTGGTGCTCCTAGGCCTTGTCCAATATGTCCCTCCAGCCGGCTCGATCTCTAGCCTGCCGTCTCCAATTTTGCACTTCAAGTTGGCGGAGATCTCCTTCTACCTGGTCGCTCCATCGAAGATGAGGTCTACCTTAGCTTCTGACTCCCTCTGGTTTGGCGTTGAAGACTTTACGCGCTGGAGCGTTGATGTCCATTCGCTCTACATGGCCCAGCCATCTTAGTCGTTGGACTCTAATTTTTCTGGCTAAGCTTATGTCGCTGTACAGCTCGTATAGTTCGTCGTTGTATCTTCTTCGCCAAACGTTGTCTTCTCGATTAACGCAAACAGGACCATAAATCGTACGCAGAACTTTTCTCTCGAAGACTCCAAGTGACTTTTCATCCGATTAGGAGAGGGTCCATGCTTCTGCACCATATAGCAGGGCCGGGATGATGAGTGTTTTGTATAGTGTCTCCTTGGTTCTTCTCGATAGGGCTTTATTCCTCAATTGCTTATTTAACCCAAAAAAACAGCTATTAGCAAGAGTTAGTCCGCGTTTGATTTCAGCGCTGATGTTGTTGGCTGAGTTTACAGCAGTGCCCAGGTAGACAAATTCACTGACTACCTCGAAGTTATACCTGTCAATGGTGACATTTTGACCAAGTCGGTGGTGGGATTGGACTTTTGTTGATGAGAGCATATACTTCGTCTTGTCCTCGATTATTTTCAGCCCCATTTGACTTGCTGCTGACTCCATAGTAGTGAATGCAACAGTTACTGCTCGCTTTGTTCTTCCTATCACGTCTATGTCGTCTGCAAAACCCAAGTAATTGTGTTGATTTATTAAAAATGGTGCCCGATGTACTGGCATGGGTGCTACGTATTACATTTTCAAGCACAATGTTAAAACAGCTACATGACAGTGCATCGCCTTGTCTAAGCCCTCTGGTGGTTTCGAAGGTTTCTGTAGAGTCTCTACCAACTTTGATACATTCTAATGCATCATTTGCAAAAACAATTTTATTTCCAAGTTGCTTGTTAACTCCATACGATCGAATTGAAAGTCACATTTCATTTACTCTTTAAGACTATTGATAAGTGAGTAGTGGTTTAGTATGGCGTTGATAATATAAAATTTGGTAATGTGAAAATTTAAAACCAATATGAATTTAATAGTTTCGAATATATACTTTTTTTCCTAAATATATTTTAAGGCTCTACGTTTTTTCGTTTTAATATAAATGGTGTTTAAATAATATTTTCAATAAATTAAAGTATATTTTATATTTAGTTAGAGTAAAATAGATTGCTAAACGTTTCTAAACGGACATTGATATCTTGTGTATTGTGCGAAAAAAAAGAAAGTGCTCTTACGTGCTCCATTTTTTTTTATTGAAATTTTCCGAATAGACTACCTTAAAAATAAATTCGCAAAAAAAACGTACATATTGATGATTTTTTTCTGACGACACTGCTAGTGTCTTTTTATTAAAATCAATGTTGCTTTCAAAAATTATACATACTTTAAAAATATTGTGTAAAAATTTCATAAGGAACTATCAAAAACTACGGCAATTGCAGCGTTATTGTGAAGCGTCTCGAAAAAGAGGAGAGTTGCTGTGACCTTCATAACTCAGTACTGAATCGTCCGAAATCAAAACCCTCAAATTATTTCGTTAGACAATTGCTTTTCTCAGGTAACACTGGAATTTTTTTTTTTTTTAATTTTAGTTTTTCACTTTTTGGGAACACTTTAAAATGAAAAAATTTTTTGGAATAAATCTGAGCATTTGTAATTGTTAAAAAAAAATATATCAACAAGTTTGAAAAAAAACTCTACAGCGTTACCTTGCAAATCATATACAGAAAAAGTGTTCAAAATTTAAAAAGAATCGATGCAGGAGTTTTGAAGTTAAGAGGGGCACCGACTTTGAAACGTGACTTGTGGAAAAAACACTTTAAGGCTGCCAGGTAACAATAGCGCTCTTGGGCCGAGCAGGTGAGGAAGCACTTTCAGTTGTGGTAGAGGCCAAGCTAAAGAGACACCAATACAATATTATTAGAGCCAAGGACCCTGAACGGTTTCCTTCCAACAAAGTAGTTCAAAATGCGAAAAAATGTGCTATCCGAAAAATTAAAAGATGCATGTGACGAATAATTCAGCTGAGGTTAAAGTGCAGTCTTTAATGGATCATAGTGTAGTTTGCAAAATCCGAGATCTTCATCAACCAAATACTGCCGCCCACTTAAGTTCGAATACAAGAAGGAATTTGCACAAGTTTTGGAAGCTGAGAAGCATCGAGTCGAGGCTCGAATTCAGTTTTTATGCCATTCATAAGTTTCGCATAAACTTGTTTTTTACATTAGTTGACCTTAAAGCTTAGAGGAATAAAGAACAAGAGAGAAAACCATCACTTCTCTTGCCCCGCACTTCCATTTGTTTACATTTTTGCTTCTGTAAGACGAGATACACGTGATTCACGTATTCAGCTGAATATAAAGTTGTGTCAGTGAAATTACTAACACCACTTTATTTTCGGATCTTAAACTGGTTTTGAAATCTGAAAATAAAGTGATGTTTGAAAAATCAGTTTGAGGGCAGATGCCGTTTTTAAGGGGCTATACCAGTATGACACTTTCAAAATTTTTCGGTTTCGATAGCTTATACCTTCAAAAAAACTCTGTGTCGCGGTAGTTTCCACTTTCATTTTTCTCGAAACGATAATTTTCAAAATTTCTTTCAAACTTAGTATTTTTGATATATTAACTATGCAATGCCTTACAATCATTTTGATTAACTCAAAATTTCAAAATTGTTTACCTATAAATAGACTTTTTTTAAAAACTACGCTACTTTGCTAATTTTTGATATTTTTAAAAAATCGTAGGTCATTGTATAGGAAATACCTTCAACTTTAGTACGCTTTTCGAATTTTTTAATTTTAGTTACTCGTTTGGCAGGAATCTCGTTAGCATTTGAGGTACTTTTAATTTGGCATCTTGGAAAACAGCAGATCCGTTACTTTTCATTATTCTCATAAGAAAAAAAATCATAAAATAGCTGAAAATATACCTTTTGCGTCCCAAAAATTTTAAAATATTCTATCCAGCACTTTCCTTTGATAAAATTCCCAAAAATCGCCTAATTTTTCATGGGTTATACTGGTATAGCCGCTTAAAGAAGCATTAAAACATGTTTTAAGAGCACAACTATGGTTTTCCTATTCACGTTTATGGTACTTCTACTTAAAAAAAACTGACAGAAATAAAGTAGGTACATCCCCCGAATTGATTCCGATTATTGGGGTATCTTGCTCCACTGTGCGTCGCCGCCAGCAACATCATCATTAGCAAAACACACGCAGCAACCAAGAGCGCCCCATCATCGACCTCTATCACACCAGCAGCACCAAATGGCAATGAACTTACTAAAAAAGGAGGACTTGCCGATTTCTAGCGAAAGGCGACACCCGTGAAGCAACATTTTTGCCTCTGTTGGGATTCGAACCACGAACCCCCGGGTTAACACGAATCATTCAATTTTATATGTGAATTGGCAAAACCTCACTGACTTCAATCTGTCAAACTAATTGCGAGAGCGATGATTTTGGTTAAATGTTAGATTACTCCGCTTCCAACAGTTGAGAAAATAAGCATCTCTGGTTTCTGAAATTTAACAACATCGTTTTGATAAGTGTTCATTGATTCACATCCATCATTTTGTCAACAAAAAAAATTCTCGTAAATGTTCACTTTACGTTCATATTAAAAAATTGGAGCCATTATTCATAATGAAATTTCACCATAAAACTGAAAAATGAAGAATGTCTAAAAGAACAAACAATGAAACAGAACCCCAATTTGAAAAAAGTTCATTTTTTATATTTTTTGCCTTCCATACAAATTTTCGGGGTCAAAACCCATTACCCTCTCTAGATGCTTTATAAAAAATTAATAGCAACAGATTTGATTGATGGCACTAGTAGACGATACATGATCGCTGTACAAGAAATGTGTTAAATTGAAAACACCAAGTAATCCACCATCGAGAGTAAGTCAATAACCTCCTCGAAAGGAACACATCATCTTGCGCATTGCCCTTTCCGAAATCATGCGATTGTGAACCTTGATACAACATGCATAGCATAGAACAACCTCATCGCCAAAGCAATCCGATTTTGCCACACACTTAGGCCAATAACCGCCGGGCGATGGGTCTGTGTTGGGTGGTTGCGAAAGGCTAATTGTCAAGTTTCACAAAATTATTTAATTGAAGTGAAATTAGCAGTTCAGAAAATTAAACAAAACTGAAAAAACACGACGCCGAAAAACATAACTAAGTACACTTACTACAGTTCGTTTGGCTTGTAGAATAGCACGTAGTTCGTAGCGTCGTCGTAGCAGAACTACCCAGACTATCGTGACAATTAATCTCTTTTTCACTAAACCATAGAACAAGTTCGCCATTTCTACCCTATTATAGAGTAACAGTGTGGGGTTATCAGATGTAAGATATAATTATGTCCTTTGGTTAAAATGAAAATATTTTCTTTTGCCAAATTATAATGGCGACAAGCCACCATTTTGGAAAACAAGTTTTGTTAGCTTTTCGACAAAATAAACGCTATGATTTTTTCTTCTTTAGTTCGTTTACATTTTCAAGCTTAACCATTTACCCCAAAAACGTGCCATTATTTTATATTGCTCATTAATATCCACTAACAGATGCCAAGATGAGTTGCCAAAGTAATGGCTAACATAAAAAATATAATTGATTGTAGTTTCTGGTATATGGATGGTTTGAAGAAGGATGGCTTGCTCTTACAAAATTTAAAACATTCAAATACTTACACTTTCCAGTTGTCCTAATAATGATCAATATCCAACATATACGTGTTTCCATAGCCCTGGAAAGTTTGTATAGTTTACTCGTGGTTAAATGGTTAACATACTTTCAAATTGTCAAAGATTCCAGATCATTGCCATAGGGATTTGCGGTGAGATCTATTTTAGTTTTCCGGTTTTTTTCTCTCCCTCTGTATCCTCTATTTTTTCGATAACCTAATCTAACCTTCTGGTTTCGGAAATTGACAACGACTTACGAGTTTTCTGTCACGTGCCAAATACTTTTTTCATTGTGTCAATTCCGGTTAAGCCCTTTGGTGTCATGTAATCGAAAAGCGTATTGATAAGTTACTAACTTTTGTATCTTAGGGGAGACATTCAAATTGATTGAATGTCGAATAACATTGCGATATGAAACCACCCAGAATTTGTCACCGGATGTACCTATAAATGGTTCATTTCTCTTGTACTGCCTTTTATTGGATACGAGCATATTTTTCATCGTGTTACGGCATCATGTGTGGAAATTTTAAATCCACAATCGGGTGGTTGGAATCCGATAATACTATTTTCGAAGAGACCAAAATGGATGGAAACGTGAAAAAACAAATTCCATATTGTACCAAAGTGGGTACTTGTTTGTGTTCAGCAGAAATCAATTCGTGTAGAAGGATTTTATTGATTTTTTTTTTACATTTAAATACGAGAATGCAAAAAGGATGAGAAAATTGAGTGTAACAAACCATGCTTGAAGCTATTACGAAAAAATACATTTTTTTGCAATTTCTGTGATATGCAACAGAGAATTTTTCATTTTGATTTTAAAGGGCAATTCTTTTCACTGTCCTTTAATATTGTGAAAAAATAAAAATTGTTCGTCAATAGCCCTGTTCACACTGTACAATTAGTTGGACAAACTTAGGTTTGACAAACCAATGCTTGATAGTGTGAACTCTTCATACGACCGCTTGTCCAATTTGTTGGATGGTTTTCAAAAAATTTTAAAAATCTAGAAGTTGGATGGAGTGGAAGAGTATGTGACATAAAGTTGGACGACAAGCTTGATAGGTGTGAACGAAAACTACATCAGACCATCCAACTTCCATCAAACGAAGTCTGTCCAACTAATTGTACAGTGTGAACTGGGCTAATATCAATCAATGCATATTTATAATAAAAACGTAACAGGTCGCTGTCTGTACATGGAAGATATATGAGAAAAAATATTATAGGAGACCTTTATTAACGCAATAGAACCCAAAACAATGATTTTTGGAATTTTTGTCTGTTTGTCTGTTTGTTTGTGCACGCTAATCTCAGAAACGGCTTATCCTATCTAGATGGGGATTTCAGTAATATATTGTGGTAAACTTCACTTAACATTTAGTTTTTATTTCATGTCAATCGGTTGATAAATAAAAAAGTTATGCCAATGCTTGCGGACGAAGACGCTGGCACAACTAGTTTATAAATAAAAGTAGTAGAACAGCACCCTAGGGACATGCACATCGGTTTTCAAAGCTCTAAGAATGCAGTTTCACAAAAAAAAAATTCGTTTTAAAAACCACTATAGAAACTGTGGATGGAAAAATAAATCTAGGATTCTAATTTCGGTTTTTAAGGACCCTCAAAATGTTCTTTTCTAGTTTCCAAGAGACGATGTTAAAGGAGAGTCAAAAATACTTGAATATTGTGGCAAATAACAGAGATTTGAGATGAATTAATGATTCTGACAAAGTAGTCAAAAGAAAAAATTAAGACTTCAAAAACATACAACGAAATCCCAACATAGTGGAGCGCCTGCAGCGTCAAAACCGTACAAACCTCGGACTTCGTGCAGTGGATAAAAAAAATTGGAATGCTTAGCGGATAACATAGGCCTTGGTTTACACCGGATATTCGTCTGTAAATGCAGCAAAGAAACCATGCTTTCAATAAATGGAAAATCAATAGATTGGAAGTCCTTAGGCAGAGTTATAGAACAAAGTGGTGAACTAAATTCTAGTCGTTAAAACAGCAATGCTCTTCAGCAAATTAAAAACTTCCTTTGGCGGCTGGCAATTATCGAATTATCTCCGAGAGTTTGGAATTGCTAGGAATAAAAAATCCTCTTTTTCTGGCTGATGTTAATGTGGACGAACTAAAAAAAAAATTTGTAGAGCTACCGTTTCCTTGTCTTCCAATAACTTCACCTTTACATATCAAAATGATGATATAAATGCCTTCTATTTCACAAGGGTTCAAAGCAATGAGCTTTTCATCAATAAGGTGGAATATTATAAGTATCGATGAAATGCACCTAACTTTCTTTAAGGCTATTTTGCCCATACTTTTGCCGTATGTAAGACACACGTTTAACAGTATTCTGTGTTTTTCCTGATCAGTGGAAGTTGGCAAAAATAATACCAGTTCATAAAGGCAAAAGCAGCTCTAATTTTAGACCTGTTTCAATACTTTCCTGTCAAAGGTCTTTGAAAAAAATAGTTTAGCAACAAATAAATGTTTATCTTCATAGAAGTTCACCATACAGTCTTGCTTTAGGGAAAAGCACAGTTGCACTACAGGTCTGATCAATGTCATCAGCTTTACATAATAGAAATATCACATTCCTGGTACCTTTGGATTTCTCTAAGACCTTTGACACTGCAGATTATTTTAACCTTTGTGAAAAACTTTCAAGGCGAAACAAATTTTCAAACTCAGCAGTTAAATCTTACTTCCAAAATAGAAAAAAAGCTGTTTATTTAAATGGAAATCTGTCTTCTTTTCTCCTTACAACTAGCGGGGTGTCACAAGGCTCGATTCACGGTCCACTTTTATTTTCCCTTTACATCAATTAACTTCCACAAGCTGTCTCTGAGTCGACTGTTCAAATGTATGCTGACGACGGACGTTGAAATGTACAAGTTGTTTTCTCTTGTTCAAGTTAACGAGTGTGTCAAAATCATCAACTATGACAGGAAAACATCTCAAATTTCGCTTAATGGACTTTTCTGAACACTTCCAAGTTCAAGTGTCTTATTGTTTTGAAAAACCAGTTGACTTTTCGCAGCTCCCACAGAATACATTCATTGCCAAAGCAACGCAATAGTTTCTTACAGAGTAAGAAAAACCTTTACCACAACATTCCACGAGCCTAACTCATTTTAAATCTCTTTGCTTTACAAAGGCATTATTTCTGTTTGAGAGATGTACTTAGAGTCATTCGGGAGCTTTATGCTTTTAATTAATTATGCTACTCTAGAAAATGCCTTAGACGTATTCTAGACTATGGGATGTATAGTAGCTCTAAAAGAGATGTTTTTGTTGTGTCATTAAAATGGATGTAGAGACAACCAATTTTCATACCAATGTCTCCATAAAATTTTTTGGATCTCGTTTTTATTAAAAGTTTAATATTTCAAATGCAGGTTGTAAATTTTCGAAGTGCAACTTCTATGTTTGTGATGAAAATAGAGCGGCACATGAAATCATTACTCAGTATTGTCTTTATCGTGTTATTTAACATTTCACTGACACGATAACTAATCCGGCCAAATTAAACCAAAAAATTTTAGTGAAGTTACATAAATTCACACCAAGCTGAAAATTGGTGAGATCGTTTAAAATGTGATCCCATCTCATTCCCCATCTTTCCCCTGCATGGAAAAAATTTTATTCGAGGTCAAAGTTCAAAAATATGATTTTTTTTACATTTTTTTGCAATTTTCAGCAAAACGGTAAGTTTTATGATAAAAATATATCAGACGCAATTGTAGATTATAAATTTATCTATAAAAAATGTACCGATACTTTTTTTAACGATTCAAAGATTTAGAAAAGTTCACGCCACCTATGAGGTAAAGTACTTAGCGCGTTTTCTTTACTTGGTTTCCCAAGTATTCCGTTCTATCTGTCCGTTATGATTCTATTTAATTTGAAGCTATTGCAAAATATCAAAAACTGGCAAAGACTGCAAATGACAAAAGCGAGGTAAATTAAAACAAAGTAGTGAAGTTTATTCTTCTTATTCATAGCCATTAAGATCTTTTTCTTGTTCTTCTTCTTCATCTTCATGCTGGATGCAAGCAAATTGCGTCAATAGCGATGTGTCAGATGTCACCTCATTGGAATCAAACGAATCCTCCACTGTTGGCGGTTCAACATAAGAGCATGACCGGCCTTGACAATTGGTACATGCATTAACATTAATATCAGCATTGTCCGCTACGTTTTGAATAAGTGTACCGCTTTCTAGTGGTAGGACATAAGGAGGATGATGAAAAACTGCTACTGCCTGGTACATTTCTGTACCATTAAAAGACGCACATAAACCAAAAGACGAAAAGATTTGTATAAGACGTTTAGACCCGAACTTTCGATGAAAAAAAAACCTAGTTGTAATTTTGATTTAAATAACCTTGGTCGAAGATAAGTCATAATACTATGGCAAATATTTGTGCATATTATCTTGAAATGATCTAAATTTAATCGCTTATTTTTTAAAATCACTCGTTCCACACGAAATGTCAACGTTTCTGGGAATTCACAGTTTAAATCTTCAAACATGCGACCTGGTGGAGGGTACGTAGAATTATCGGTGCAGTGTAATAAGCCCCGCGGCTATAAGACCCGTGGGCCTTATTGCTCAAAAAAATGGAAATAACACCCACGGACTCTGTTTCCACTTTGAAGAGGCAATAAGACCCACCAAAGAAAAGAATTAAGGCCCATGTTTTTTGTTGCCATTTTGAAGCAGCATTTTTATGAGTCTGATGCACATGGGATCTTAAAATTAGTTTTCCTTCTTCGAAAGGATTAAGAATTTACATATATAGTGGATGCGCTGAATGTATATATTCTAGTTTCTTTTTGTTTGAAGAAAAAGCGTTTTGAGGTAACGAAAAACAAAGCTCATCCAACACATCCATACTCCTTTGAGAAAATTTTTCCGCTTCGCTTTTAGCTTCATTATTCTATCCGTGAGTTAAAAGTAAAGCGAATAAAATTTGCCTCCGGGTAATATGGGCTTGTGGTTGAACTGACCGCACTTAATATATATACTATATGTTACATAATTCCATAGATATTTCTTGTGGACGTGTGTTCCTCTTTGCTATGTCATCATCCACAATCGGAGCATGAACTTATGTCTAGTGGAGTTGCGTCCCTGTGCCAGTTTATTCAAATTGAAAATAAGTTAAAATGCAAACGGTGAGACTTCTTTCCATTATGAAATGATTTTTGAGTTCGCAGAAAACGGAACTAAGGCCCGCGGCTCTTACTACCATTTCATCATGGAAATAACCCGCGTGGCCTTACTTCCAAAAGAAACAGGAATTAAGAACCACGGGTCTTATTGCCGCGGGCCTTATTGCACTGCACCGAATTATCAAACACTGCGGTTTGAATATCTTCTCGAATGATAACTGCAGCTACATCTAGGACTCTGAATGGTTCTTCTTTGTTATTCACTTTTTACTTGCGATTAGGTACTATACATAAGGCAAGTCTTGCAATCGTGCAGAAAAAAAAAAAATTGAGATAACAATTAAATATGACATTACGATGATAGAGAATACGAAAAAAGTGGGTCCTGCAATTCTGTCTGTCTGTCTGTCTGTATACGGATCTACAGCCTGAACTAATAGACCGATTTTCTTCAAAATTTGCAGTTAGGGTCTGTGGAGCAGCCTACAGAGGGGTTTTTGGAATTGAGTCTCTAGGTCTTGAAATAACGGTACCTGCCATACAACCGATATGATAATAGTACTTATTTTTCTCGAAAACGGCTTCAACGATTTCGATAAAATTTAGTGTGATGGATTAATTTTAGATTGTCTTTCTTCTGATGTAAAATAAAATTTTGGAAAAAGGTTAAAAACGGTACCTCCCATAGTACCGTTTTTTTCGAAACCGACTTTCTCGTTAATGGCTTCCACGATCTTGACGAAATTTTGGATTAAAGAAGTCGTAAATTGTTAAAGAAAGACTGCATATCAATATTTAAAAAAATATAGTTTTGGAAATTTTTATAAATTTTTTTAAAAATTTTGATTTTTGAAAGTAGTTTCGAAACTATAACTTTGATTTTTTTCAAATTTTTTGTCAAAATAACTCTTATAAAGATCTAAGACTTTGCATACTCGACTTTTAAAAAACAGTTTTAAAAAAAAAAGTGAAAAATAAAAAACCGTTTTTTGGGAAAACCACTCCAACGATTTTGATTAAATTTTCATCATTCATTTGTATTAGCGATTGCAAAAGAATGGCGTTTTTAGATTTTTGCTTGAGACCTTTGGAGTATTTAATTAAATTTTTTCATTATTTTGCGTGATTTAATTCAATTTCCATAACTAATGTGTAGTTGGCAATCCTGTACCACAAAATATATTATGAAGAGCTTATACCAAAACCTTTAACTCAGCCTTTAGATTTTGATATCGTATTTAGAACACAATCACAAGTTCGTGCGACCCAGTCGTGTCCATTTTTTTTTTTTTTTATACCAGGCTTGATTCAAAATGTCATGATGATTATCTACTAGGCAATTGAATGTTGATGCTCCCGACTTCTCAGTGATAATAAGTTTTTCACTATACTTCAATTTCAGTCGTAGCTTTATGGTTCTGTTTTCTAAAGTCGCAGTTTTGCAAACACTATGTAATTCATTTAAAGTTAACTGGCAGTCATCGCTATTTTCAATGTAATTAAATACGAGGCGGAGGCCTACTCATGCATATTATTAAAACGATCACAACTTTTTTAAATTTTTGAATCGTTATATCTGCTAAACAGTGGCTCGTAGAAAAAAAAGTATTGGTACATTTTTTATAGATAATTTTATAGTCTACATTTTGGTCTCTGATATTTCTATGATAAAACAGAACGTTTTGCTGAAAATCGCAAAAGATCGAGAAAAAATCATATTTTTGACATTTGACCGCGAATAAAATTTTTTCCATGCAGGGGAAAAATGGGGAACTTTCAAATTTTATTTGGAATTATATTTTAAACGATTTCACCAACTTTCAGCTTGGTGTGAATTTATGTAACTTCGAATGTCTATATTGACCGGACTAATGTTTCGTAGTTTTTTCTATTCATATGTTTCGAACATTTTCTCTCTCAAGATTTATGAATGTATGCTTGAGAAGAACTTAATTCAAAGTTCTAATACCAGCAATCAATTTTCATTGTTTTTATTAGTATTATCATTTTCTCACTAACACTTAAGTACGAGTAAATCTTATTTACATTCCACAGCAGAATGTGTTACAACGAGCCTTTGATAAACTTTGATATATGTAGCTGAAAGTGCTCTTAATCCATGCTAATGTCATTTTGTTTCTATTGTAGAGCATGCAGGCATTCTAGCATCATATTAAGAGCCCTATTCGTGCATTTTAATACCAAGAAAGTAGCTTTTAACTAGCAATAAAATGATGATAACGCTTGCACTAATGCTACTGCAGATTACAATTGCTTTACAAGAAATGATATGGAGCTAATTTTATAGCTCTTAAAGTCGAAAAAATGCTATAAAATAAGTATGACTTCAGCTTTATAAGCGCTTATAATAGTAGGGGAGCCCAAGAGGGGATTTCGCGCGTTACTCGAGCGCGTCAGAAAATCATATGGGGAGGTACCTTGCACCCTGTAATGTACTCCTACCATATATAAAACCTTAATGTTGGGGCGTTCGCTGAGGGCAGCCCGTCAGATTAGTAAAAAAAAGTCGATCATCGGAAATACTCGAGCGCGTCAGATTAAGAAATGGTAGGTTGATTACATCGAGAAGAGTGTATATTTCAATAATCTGACAATTTGAGCGGGGCCTTCGTAAGTAGGAGAGTCACAAAGATGTAAAAAAAAATCGATGTTTCGAAATACTCGAGCGCGATTAATTTTTTTTTTATTTTGAAGGTAATTTTATCAGGATTACGGAAAACATATAATCTGACATTTTGGTTGGGGCGATTAGGTAAAATCGTCAATAAAAGGTATTATATATGATGGTTAATATCTCGCTTTCAATATTAAGCGAGATATATTATAATAAATGCTAATATAAATATTAGCAATTTCGTCCAAAGACCTTTTTTGTAGGAAACTAAATTTTCTACAAGTTTGTAATTTGCAATTTTTCTGTAGCTTTTGTTATTTACGAGATAACTGCGACAAAACGTGAATTTTATGGAAAAATCTGGTTAAGTGGCCCGTACCACCTTCCTGGTATGAGTAACGACTTTGCAAAAAAGAACATTTTTGTAGAGCGTTCAATTTTGAGAAAAAAACATCTTTGGTTAAAGTGATTCCATGAAATGCCGCTGAGCTATAGAAATTTAAAAATAGAAAGTCAGAGTTTCCGTGTATTTTCAATGGGAAATCTTCACACCTTTTGATCGAGGACTTAAAATTAATATTAAGGGCTCAAACTTTCAGGGAGGTTTTTTTTTTAGTATTTTCAACAAAATTTCAAATCAAAACTTGTATATACATATGTCTACATGTTTTTTTTATTGCATCCAGTAATAGAAAATAGAAACAACAAAGAATTGTTACTTTAAATTTGTCAGACTAAGAGTACGCCCCCATATAATTGTCAGATTATCATCCTGGAGGACGAAGACATCAAGTTGATCACTCTGTATAAAAATCTGACGCGCTCGAGTATTTCAAGGTCACGTTTTTTTTTTACATTTTTAAAAATCAGCCATGACTGATCGCCCCACTCAAATTGTCAGATTATTGAAATATACACTTTTTAGAGTACACTTAACATTCACTTTGAAAATCTGACACGCTCGAATAACTTTTTTTTTTTTTTTTTTTTAACCTCTCTTTACGGCCATTTGCCCCCCGTAAATCGTCAGATTAATATATATCCGTTATCAGAAAGACAAAGCGCGTATACTCTATGAAAATCTGACGCGCTCGAGTATTTCAATTTAACTGTTTTTTTTTACATTTTCAAAAGCTCATACACGCCCATCGCCCCACTGAAATGAAAAACTGCCATACACTTTTTTTCGTTTTAGAACGTAAACTTCACAATCCAATAAGTCCCCATGACGCTTTAGTAACTGCAAATTTAGCGGCTCGGGCTCCCCTACTATAAAGCAAAATGAATTTAAAATAACCAAATACCCCAAGAAGCCAAGAAGGAACTAAAATTGTAACTTGGGGCATTTACTTTAACCAAATTGATTTTAAAGTTGTCGTCACCAGTTATTGAGGTGTTTATCGTATTTAAGACCCAATTTTAAAGTAAGAGTAATTTCAACTAGAACCAGCACTTTCTCTTAAAAACTCGCTGACTTTATGTAGATTTGCGCTAATATTTTGAAATCAAATGAGATCGAAAGCCACAAATAAAAGAGTATTCTCATCTTTTTTCGTCATTTAGTGCTCAAAAATTTAAAAGATACGTTTATTCGATTTTTCGAAATCGATATAATAAATACTCTTAGACTAAAGTTAAAAAACAGCATCCGAATCTTATTGATTTTTTATTTTTTTTTTTATCAAAACTGAATCTTTTACAAAGATACACCCTGTGCCCATAATTACACGATTACCTGTTATTTATCGTATCTTGCAATAAGTATATACCCATTCTATACACACACATTACATATGTAAAAAGTGATTTCTCGCGTACAAAGCCCAAAGGATGATTATGTGTGTGAAATATAACTCTAAATAGTTTTCCAAATTTTGCCTTGCTTTTATAAATATTCAGAAAAAAAGTAACTGCCTATTTTTTTCAAATTTTTCTTTTTCTCTTTTCTCCCCTCTCCATGAATTATATATTTTTAAAATATAGTTACAAAATAGTTATAACTTTGAAGTTTTTTTTCCTATTAAGTTAAAATTTGTATTAAGGCCATGAAAAATTAGCTTGTATTAGTTTACAAAATAATGTATCTTAAATTACAGGAACTCCATTAAAAAAAAAAACAAATAAGTAAATAAATATTCATTAATCCTCTTTTACAACATGGGGTCCTGGACCCCAGAGCATGTTTGAAAACTCAAAACTTTTTTGTTTTTCATTTTTCTTAAATGGGATTTATACTCAGTGAACAAAATTATATTTTCGATTCATTTCTTACGTTGAAACGACTATCAGAAGTTTACTGATTTTTCTGCGATTTTTTTGTGAAAAAAACCCCATTCACCCGACCTGGGGTCCATTTGGACCCCACTAGTTATAACATAGTTTATGTTACTTTTAAGGATTTAACTTGAAATTGTTGGCTGTTCCGGGAGGCATTTTACACATAAGGTTCTAGTGCAGCAAAGGCAACATCATCTACCACATCCATCGAAGGTGGTTCTGCTTTTCTTGTCTGCTCTTGGGAAAAGGTGACATCTGCCCCTTTTACAAGAGAGCCTTTCGGGGACTGTTGGTAATATTTCCTGAACTCTCCCAAAAATACAGTGAGCATCCTTCTGAGCAAATTTTTGTTTCTTCTAGGTAGATTGAAGTGTCGGAAAATGATGACAGTAGTTGCTAGGGCTGCTACGTCAAGTTGTAGAATACAACCATCGGCCAGCGATTTATTTGACGTGTACATAAACATATCGAGACCATTTGGTCGAATACATCGACTCCACATTTAGTGAGGTTATAATCCAGTATCAATGCAGGTTTACTTTGATGACCGGAAGTGGCTTTCTCGCAGTTATGTTGTGTTGATAGCAATACCACTTGTGTGTTTGGCTTGGGAACATAACTCACCAACGTCATTTTTCCAGAAAATCAAAAGATTGATGAGTGGACTGGACGACACTGCTTTTTGTTATTGACCTTTACAGGCTCATTCTGGTCATCAAGAACCTTCTTCGCTACAAAAGGTTTAGGCAAATCTCTTTTGTTTTTCCAAATCGTGCCAAGAATAGTGATCTTCTTATCCAGCAACCTCAATGCCAAATCCACCGACGCCGACGTAATGAAATTATCAACAGTGAGGTTGCGTCCAGAATTGAAATATGATGGCATCAACGACATCACTACATCATATCCACGACCAAGTCCTGTACTTTGGTCAGAGCTACCAGTAAAGATAGAAAACTTCAGTGGATAGCCCGTTGAGCTTTCATTCAGCCACCAAAACTTCAAGTCATATTTGGCAGGCTTGCTTGGCATGTATTGGTGAAATTCATAAAGTTGAGATCATAAAGTTGTTTGATGACTTTCACCGGGTCGTAAAGGAGGGTTAACATAAAAAAGTTAAGCGTGTTAAGTGCTTCCGATTTTAAAATAAAAATGGGTATATTTATAATAATTCAAATATGTTGTATGAGGTATATTATGGGCACGAACTTGTGACTGTGTGCTTAGTACAATTTCAAAATCTTGACGGCTAGTACGAGGTTTTAGTATATTCGCTCTTTATAAAATATTTGATGGTGCAGGGCTGCCAATTGTTGCACCTTTTTTTTCCTCCGACACTTCCTTCTTTCTTCGAGGAAATTAATACGATTGTATTTTAATAAAATAAGTTAAAGTTATGATGAAAACGAAACTTTGAAAACCGCGTACTATCAAACGAAGAAAATAAAAGAAAGCTAAAATTAATTTGCACAGCCGGCTGGAGTGCGGCAAGAATCGAAATGACGGATGAGATGAAATCAAATGCCGGCAAGAAAAAAAAAAGTGGTGCATCCAGCAACAAAAGTATGCTGCCACCGCGGTTAGCTCAGCTGGGTGTGTTCGATAGGTTGATCGAGCGGAAATTAAATTAATCAAAGGATTATAAATTCTTAATAAAGTTGTAAAATAATCAATTTAAAGGACAAGGAGTCCTCAAAATTGTGGGCGCCAGAAAATTTTTGATGGGGAAAATTTCCAAACCTTGATGAAGTTAGAAAAAAAAAGAAGTGTTTGAATTCCCAAAGGGAAGTTTAAATAATTTTATTGTATTAATAAGGTGTCTGGGTAAAACCGTGGTGGAAACCTGGACTAAAACCAGAATCTTTTCGAAATAAAGGAAAAGTACAGAATTTCTTTCGAGGTTGGCCGAAGGCCAATTCTCGAAATAAAGAAAAGTTTAGAAAGTTGAAAGTAAGAACTGTTTTGCTAGATTAGTGTGTCGTTTGGACACTAAGAAGAATTACTTATGGAAAGTTTCCGAAAGAAAAAGTAATAGTAGAAATACAGGTAAAACGGTCGCGAGTCCCGCAATTTCGGGAAAGAAAACAAACGGTAGGACAACGAAGACCTAGCGGATCTAAGTCTTTGCCCAAATAAGGCGACTCTTAAAGTACTCGAAAAATCCTTGAAAAAGAAGGATTTTCCGAAGTGAAAAATAAATAAAATGAAATACTTAGCTTTTCTATATCACTCTCCTGGGCTCCTCAAGAAAATATCGTCTCCGCTCTAATCTCAGTTATTCCCTTCCTAGAAATTCCCAACTGCAATTTTCCGCAAAATCGGCTAGTAGGATATCTCCCAACTCCAAATCAAAATGAAAAAAATCTCGAATCTCAAAAAATAATCGCTATAATTCCTCAGAGGCTTTCTCCTAGATCTTTCTTCTTTTGCAGCCATTCTGCCAAGAATCAACAGGCCATCAAGATGGCGGGTTTTTCTCCTCCATGCGGCATCGGCCATCCGTCCATCCTCGTCAGACCTTTAAGCGTGGTGTTGTTGGTCTCACTTTTACTGCAGCATTCCGCCATTAGGCTAGAAAGTGCGAGTGAGATGTCTCGAATCAACTACCCGCGGTCCTTTGCGTTCAGGTGATGTGATCACCAGTAGCCTAGTGGACGAGTTCAACCCCTATAAAGAAAGACTTACTCCGAAAAATTATTTAACTCGCGCAAAGTCCCCCGCCCAAACCGGCCCAAACTAAAATACGAAGAAGATATTCTCTCGGAGAACAAAGAACAGGAGAAGCTAAGTTCGAAAGTTCGAAGTACTGTCCGTAGACCTTCGTTCAGATCGTTAAAAAGGAAATGAGAATAAAATCGGAAATACGTCTCTAAGTGATTCTCCTTTTATGTCAATATCATTTAAATTTTAATTAAAAGTTGATAGTAAGTTTAGGTTGGGCAGAAGGACATACTAATTTTGTCAAAGTGACGTAAAACGTTGGGTAGGAACTGATCATCTACCATGGATGTTTGTATTGAGTGTTGTAGTGTTGCCTTGGGTGTTTTGCCAGGTTCCAATAGGCAGTTTTTGTGTTTTTCGTAAGACCGCCAGTCTGCACGTTCATCAATGTTCGTTGGGGACCGCCTGTCCCTTTTCTGGTCTAGCTTTGACCGATTTTGCCACAGCAACCTACGTTGGATGTTTTTGCAGAATGCTGAGTGAGTAAACCATAGGCTGATGGAACCTTGGTTGCCCCTAACTCTCTCAGAATTATGCAGCCACACCCAAAAACAAAGAAGAGGTAGGGATACGTGAAAGGATCCGAAGGATACTTTTTGTAGCGGTAAATCTTACCGCGATACAATCAAACATTAATTATGAAAATTGAGTAAAATCACATAAAATATTGAACAAAATTAAATCAAATAATTTAAAAGCTTTTAACGAAAATACGAAAAGTTTCTAATACATGTAAACGCTAAAAATTTTATCAAAATTGGTAGACCAATTTTACTTTTCTATTCGATTATTTTCTTCACTTGATCCAACTTAGGTTTATGTCACATCATAATATGCAAAAAACACTGTACATTGTTTCCTTTAAGTGGAAGCATGGACGAACGTAAAATTTCAGTTTGGCATTGGTAGTGCGATTCTTCTCCATATCTGCTCCGAATGAAAAATTCGTATTTGAATAAACGCTGTTTGCTGTACAAAATATCAGAACTTCCTGTCTATTATTTGGAAGCCCATTAAATTTCATTCTTTAAATATTTTTGTTCATCTCTCATAGTTCTTCGGCTGTACACGGTCTTTTGAGGAACCAAACATTTGAAGGGACATTAAGAAGGGACGCCAACAATGAAATCATTATTACCAAAGGCAGTTAGTTATTTGGCAAGAAGTAATTATCTTTGTGGTTGAGTAATTCACAAAAAAAAAAAATAGTGCGTGGTGTCCCTCCGCGCGGAAGAAGTGAAACTTCCCAATGTGGAAATGAAAATATGTATGTACTTGTACATACATATGTAGGAATAGAAATTGATTTTTATAGAACTCATATTGTTTCTTTAAAAGAAAAAGAAAAGAGATGCATCGGAGTATTTTTTTACAGGATACTTAACACCACTTCATAGAACAATTTTTTTTTTTTTTTTTTGTGGAGATTAGAAGAGGAAAACGAGGATTATAAGTTTGTATGTATAAATGTATATGTATGTATGTATGTACGTACATTGTACATACATGGAATACAATGCCAGGATCCAGGAACCCTTCTGAAATCGTTGATTGGCCAGTGTCAGTGGTAGCTGACTAACAGACCAATGAAAACCGCAGTCTTAACACCTAAGCCCAAGACGGAGAACATTTACAAACATACACGTTTAGACATGATCAAACATGTTTAGACATGTTCAAACGTGTTTAGACATGATAAAACATATTGAGACATGATCAAACACGCTCAGACATGATCAAACATGTTTAGACATGATACTGCATAAAATATTTTCTATCTTTTCTTTGGAGAAGAAAAGAAAACACATCACTAATCGACTTTTCATTTAGCAAATTAAATCATTTTCGCACGCACAGACACGATTTTCAAACACACACGGCACAAATTAAGAGACTGCATAATGTACGTGCATACATATACATCAGTGGCGAGGGGTGAATAATTCCAAAAGGTAACTCGAAGGAAACTTAGTCACCAACAAAAAAAAGTTTACTTAAAATTTTTTTTGTGCAATGTTTGTCTTCGCATCAAGCCAAAAAGTCAGGTATTTTAAACCAACTTTGCTATTAGGTAGAGCATCATAACTTTTTTTTTCATAAAACTAAACTATTTGTTTCCTTTGAGTGAAAATCAGTTAAGCAACAGTTAACAGATATTAAGGCCATAATCAAACCACTGAAACTTACTATCGGAAAACTTTTCAGACTTTTTGCACTTTTCAATTTTTAAAGCCTAAATTTGTAATATTTAAAAAAAACACGAAAAGCACTAAATCAATTTAAATAAGTATTGCACTGCGTTCTGCTGGTAAACTTTGTTTTTCAAATAAAATACGGCTCATTGGGAACTAAATTCATTTAGGCCAGTTGTGCCACTTTAGAAAAATTTCAATTATAGTTTGCATTTTCTCCCAAAAATATGCTTTATGCTATGAGATCTAATATCCTCGCATATTTGTTATCAAAGTGGCAACCTTTGAGCTTGGACACATGAGTCTAGTGCAGAAACACATACAAATTCATGAAATAAGTCGGAGACCAGCGTGTTATTTTCTTGTTCTTCAAGCAGAGACCTACCTCAACCTGCAAATTTGCGATATACATTTTTGTTTATAAGCATGTGTCCATGGGAAGAAATACGAAGGAAAGCGTTTTTTTCTTTTATAAAACCAATATCATGCAAACACCGAAGTGTGCAGTAG